>CAKAOJ020000045.1:315000-1733077 GCA_916701645.2 Sebastolobus alascanus
TGATGCAGACCAATATTTCCATCACAAATGGACTACATAATTTCTTAGAATCAATCCATAGTATTGTATTATTGTCCTTCCAGGTAAACATCCAATCAGTGTATCAACCCACAGATCACTAACCGTCTGCTGGGCCAGTTGTTCAGACAGCGCTTTGCTGTCTGTCTGTCCAGGTTGTGCGTTTTCTTGTCTCTCGGTCGTTTCTTCGATCCAGCTGATCAGAGCAGAGTGACCTTCTCTGTACTGCTGCAGGGCCGAGCCCAGAGCTTCTAGATCGTTTCGTCTGCAATAACACAGGAAAGATTAGTATCCAGTATGTACATGAGTGTTTTTGAGCAAGACAATGGTTCATTACATGTTCTGCCATGATACATTTCTCTAATAATCAGAGCTAAGAACATCAGTACACTAAGCCTCACTCTGTTATTTAACCCTCTGAGACCGACAATAGACCATTTTTTGTCTTTTTTAGGGGGGTACAGAGGGTCTTTAGGGGGGGATGGCAGGTCAACAGTATAAGTTCCATAGAAGTGGTGTACATCATCTGAAAGCTGGGAACCTGAAGATTAATTTGAGATGCAGCTCAGCACTGTGTCAAGTTGTTCTAGTAATCAGAAATAATAATGAATTAATGAACTAGAATAAATTGTGAAAGTGTATAAGGGTTTAGAACATTATGATCGAAGTATATGATGAACATCGCCATGCTCTATTATGTCTCATAAGTTGTTGTAGCATTTTTGGGTTGATACCATTTGTTGCACAGATTTGGTGCTAAATTGAACCATTTTTTACCACTCGAGAATTGATAAAAATGATCAATAATCCCTCCAAAATTCCACATTAAGGCACCAAGACCTTGAGAAACACCATAGAAAAAGCCATGCTGTGATTTGGTATCAAAATGTCTTGACTTTTGGAGATATCTGCAAGAATTGCATTTTTCCGTGATTGGATGGCGAGCACTTCCGTTCTGGAAACTGCTCAGAAACACCCTTATTGTCAATCTACCTAGGAAAGCCATCCATCCTCTGAATGCCCTAGGTCTCGAGTTTGTGGCTGTAAAGTTTCATGAGGCTGTGATTATCCTAGAGGTCACCACAGGTCATTTTATACAGTGAGGTCAAATTTCAAAACATGGTCTCAATACAAGGAAATGGCTACTATGGGGACTAACATCATCACACATGAATACAGTTGGGCTCATTGGATCCAAAAGAGTCTCAGCTTTACAGTGATACCCAATTTATGCAATTCCAATACTTTTTAGGGACCCCACTATGCAGAAATATTCAAATACACCATTTTAGAATAGGCGAAAATAACACATTTATGCTGCATTCAAAAAACTGCATGTGATTATCATAAAGTGGGTATGTCTGTAAAGGGGAGACTCGTGGGTACCTATAGAACCGATTTTCATTCACATGTCTTGAGGTCGGAGGTCAAGGAATCCCTTTGAAAGTGGCCATGCCAGTTTTTCCTCTCCAAAATGTAGTCTAACTTTGGAGCGTTACTGAGCCTTCCTGACGCTTATGGAGCTTCACTCTAGCTCTAAAGCTGAACCTGTTACAGACTCTGAAAGACAGTAAAGTCGTCAGGATTGTAGCGTCTCAGGGGGTTAAACTTATTAATCCTTCTACTCATCTCTTCCCCAAATCTTTTCTCTTCTTCATTCTGTCCTGTTCACCTTGTCTCCATCTGTCTCTTGACTCCGCTCCACCTCTCTGCCATCTGATTGGCTCTCTCCTGGTAGCGCTCCAGCTCGGGGCTGCGGTCTGTGTGGAGCTTGCTGAGCTGAGACCCCGCCTCTTTGGCCCGAGCTACCTCGGACTGCAGAGACTGGAAGATGCCCTCCTGCTCGACAAGCTCGGCCTGCCATCTCTGGAGAGAGATTGGACGAAAAAGGATGCAGAACAAAGGTTAGAGTCAAACAGTTTCACAACATGAGCGTTAAGAGGACTTAATGTGACAACGTGTCCCTCACCCCTAGCTGATCTCTGAGGTTTTGAATGGTCGTCGTGTCAGCAGGAACAATGTCCTCTTCACTGAGTCTGCTCTCGTTCTTCCTGACCTGGCTCTCCGCTTCACCCAGGCTACGCATCAGGATGTCTACCGTTTTTAACCTGAGGAGGTAAAAGAGTGGTAAATGAATCATAAATTTTGAGAGGGAATCATTCATGTATATTTCTGAGTGAACCAATAAACAGAAGGAGAACAAGCTCACTAACTTTTCTAGGTAGACAGACGAGAGGTTGTGCAGTTTGTCTGTCTTCTCCACAGCCTGATTGAGTTCAGCCCGTAGGACGGGAACGCTGGAGGATGTCGGCTTCTCCTCGAAGAAACTGACGCAGCGACGAGACACGTCGCCCAAACTGGAGCGCAGGGCGTCCAGCTCCGACTGCAGCTTCTGGACAACAATGTGATTTTAAGTGAGTGCAAAATGAGAGGGTAAGTAACGTCCTAGTTTACTTTTTCCCCCAAGAAGAGTTTAAACTCTCTATTCCATATATAAAAACAGTTTTCAAGAAACATTGACTGATAAAACTCAATATTGACATCATAAAGGGGTGTTATTGCCTGTTGCAACCAGCAGATGGAGCTCAGACTGACCTCCTGCTCTGCTATCTGGACAGTGTTGTCAGCACTGTCACCTGACAGCCGGCTGTGGGGCGGAGTCTGAATCCCCCTCATTAGTCTCTGCTCGGCCTCATTTAGACGGAGGGTGATGTTGTGCAGCTCCGACAGGTACGAACGAGAGACCGACTCATCCCTCTCCACTGGAGAGAGACAAAAGAGAAAGACGAGAAGAAAGAAGAGTTATTTTGGGCTCTGTGGCCATTTGCTTTTACAATACTTCTCTCTGAGATGTAGTGGAGTAAAAGTATGAAGTGGCATGAAAAGAAAATACTAAAGTACAAGTACGTCAAAGTACTTGAGTAAATGTACTTAGTTACATTCCACCACTGATAATTGCCAATAGAACTGTTAAAGAGGTATGTATTATGGCAAGCTGTTTTAACATTTAATCAAACCACATTCCTATCTGCAATTCTATTTTAGATATCCATAATAGCATTTCTCCTAGTCAAAATTGTATTCTCACTAGTCAGAATGGCAATTAAAGATATCTACAATGACATTCTTACTAGTAGAATATCTAACACTTTACTTTTCCTATTAAAAATTCAATTTAAGATATCTTTAAATCCTTAAAAAGTATGAGTGGCTGTTTTAACATTTAATAGCTAGACTGGATATGTATTGCAGATATCTTTAATTCAATTCTTCCTAGTCAAAAAGAACATTTCAGATATCCACAATGACATTTTTTCCTAGGACATATGACGTCACTTTTGCAATTCATGTGTTTTGGGCTTTCAGTTTCAGATATCCACAATTGCAATTTTCATATCTAGAATGAACATTCTGGATATCTGCAATAGAATTCTTACTACGACGAACTCCCATTTCAGATATCTACAATCTAATTGTTTCTAGTCATAACTGAAATGAGCCATTTTGGCATGTTATTATCTTTTTGGATATCCAGAACAGGTATACACAATACCTTTGTGGATATCTGGAATTGTATTGTTTCCTGTCCTAATTCTAATTGTAGATATCTGAAATTGCATTTTTACTAGTCACAATGTATTTGGGATATTCGAAATTACATTATGGATATCAGGAATGCTTTTTTCATTTTGAATATCTGAAATTAAAATTCTGACTAGTAACAACTAGATTGTACATATCTGAAATGGGATTTCTTCTTAATAAGAGTTCTATTGCAGATATCCAGAATGTTCATCCTAGATATTAAAAATATAATTGTGGATATCTGGAATAGAAAGCCCAATACAAATGAATAGCAAAAATTACGTCATTTGTCCTGGGAAGAATTACGTTGTGGATATCTGAAATGACGTTTGTGGATAGGAAGAATGTCATTGTGGATATCTGAAATTTTCTTTGACTAGGAAGAATTTAATTACGGATATCAGCAATATTTATCCAGTCCAGCTTTTAATTGTTAAAACAGCTTGCCATATGTGTATGCATCCATGAGGGTCTATTTGTCTCACCGGCCTCCATGTTGAGCAGCAGGTCCTGGCAGTGCTGCTGGGCCTGCTGAACGTCTTTCTCCAGTTCTCGTCTTTCGCCTGGCGTGAACATGGAGCTCTCTTTGCTGTCAGACAGGAAGTCGGCCAACTGGGACTCCAGGTGATCCAGGACCTGCTGCCGCTCCGCCGGGGACTGACAATGAACCTGAAGGGCGAGACGCAGAGAGAGTAAGTAAGTACGACGGAGCAGAAGAGGATAGGAACGGGACAGATTGGAAAAGGACGCCGAGTCTCACCGCATCCAGGTCCCATCCGGAGACAGTCCTGATGTCTTTGAGCAGGTAGTGCCAGGACACCACACTCTTCATGTTCACATGCAGCTGATGCCACAGAGACATGACCTTCTGGTACAGCTGCTCCGCCCTACACACAACACACAACACACAACACACACACACACACACACACACACACACACACACACACACACACACACACACACACAGAACAGATGTCTTACCACTTACTGACATGTACTAATTTGGAAACCAACTCCTCACCATCATTATCCTGTTGTTTACTTTGTGCTCCATGTTATGTTTGGAGCATGTGTCTCACCTGCTGGCTGTGTCGATGGCCTCCTGGTTCGGAGGTGGGACGGTGAAACACACCGAGGGGACCATGGCCTCATTCCCCGTCGTACTGATCACCTTCCACTTGGTCCTCTGGGAGTTGTCCTCCAGCACACACTCCTCGCCTCGGGTTATTGTGATCTGAGAGGAGGCGTGGGTGCAGGATGGGTGCAAAAACAGAAAAAGAGAGAGGGATAGATCGAGCACGAATGGGAAAGAGGGAAAAAAGAAAAAAAAAGGGAATGGAGGTTATGGAAATACAGATGTTGGGAGCGAGGAAGGGAAGAGGAACAGATGAAGAGAACACAAAGAACAAGATGGAAAAGTAAGAGAGAAAATTAGTAGTAAGGAAGATTTTAATGGTTAAAAAGAAAGATGACGGAGGTTAGAAGACGGGATGGATGGAGGAGAGGTCAGATGAAAAAGAGGAAGAATCGGGGAGGAGAGAAGTGAAAACATGTAAACCAAAAGTTGATAGCAACAAACTCATAATGCAACACAAAATACAAACATTCATGAATTTCATGATGTTAGCAGAAGCCCTAAAATGATATGACATTAGAGACCTTGACACAGGAACGATGCCATGTGGACAGAAAGCTACTTTGCACCTCTAAACTGAAAGCTATTATTGTGAAAGCAGCAAATATGCTCCATACTTAAAGGGATAGTTTGGATTTTTTGATGTGCGGTTGTATGAGGTACTTTTCCATAGTATTACTATATTACCTACAGTAGATGGCAGTCGGGACGCCCCCAGTTTGGAGAAACAGACAGGAGTACCAGCGCGGGAGCAAAGCGATGTACTGCTGTGGACGGGGGCAGCAGCAAAACGGATTTTAGACACTTAAAAAAATCAATATCAGTTTACACTATATTTAGAATATTTTCACCACTTTACCTTGCTGTCAGACAGCCGTTTCCGACCGGGAACTGAAGCCGTTATCTATGCTCTCTTCAAAGGCACCAGACTCCTTTGACATAAACAGTAATTTTACCTCTCAGAACACGGGAGTTGCTGGTCTACCGCTGACTCGAATGGTTAGTTTGTTTGTGTTATTGTGTGACATTGGTGAATCCGAATAAACCCTTTAAAAGTCACACCAAAGTCACACAATAACACAAACTAACTAACCGATCAAGGCAGCGATAGACCAGCAACTCCTGTGGTTTGCGAGGTAAAATTACTGTTTTTGTCAAAGGTGTCTGGTGAAGAGAGCATAGATAGCGGCTTAATTCTCCATCGGAAAAGGCTGTCTCACGGTTAGGTAAAGCAGTGAAAATATTCAAAATATAGAGTACACTTAAACTGATATTGATTTTTTTAGGTGTCTAAAATCCGTTTTGCTGCTGCCCCCGTCCACAGCAGTACATTACTTTGCCCCCGTGCTGGTACTCCTGTCTGTTTCTCCAAACTGGCTGCGTACCAACTGCCATCTACTGTATGTAATACACTGACTATCGATAAGTACCTCTTACAACCCCACTTCAAAACACCTGAACTATCCCTTTACAGTGAGGTTTACTGATACCTGGGCAGGGTTTCAATTCACCAACACAAACAGTACTGACTTAAATTAAAGAAAACCAGCACAGGGCTAAAACAAATAGTTTGGGATTAGAAAAATTCAGTTCTAAAATAAACACAAGGCAAAGCCATGAGACTGTGGGGAAGTAAAGAGTTTTAGGGCTGCACATAAAAGAAGGCTACCGCTGTACTGCCTCCCCCACCCACCACCCTCTCTCACCCCTTCCCTGCACACACACATCATCAATACATCAATAATGCAAAGCTATGCACATACAGTACATACATGGAATGTAAATCAAAGCTTAAAGCTGTGACTTGTTACTGTCTGACTGACTGAATGAGCCTCCGAGGCACATGTTAAATTCAGTTCAGTTCAGCTCACTGATTGCCACCTGCCCTTATCAACGCTGATGCCTTTTCGAAATCCTCACTTTTCACCTCTTGTGCGGTCAGTATGGAAGTATTAGTATGTACAAGAGGAGAGTAAATAAATGGTAGACAGAGAAACAGTGTTTTTGTGTCTGTCTCCTGTCTCTACTGTCTCAATTCCTTCTTTAAGACAATTTCATTCTCTTTGGGTTGTCCACATTTTCAAGTACAAAGCGTTCGCCATTTTCTACTTTAGTTGTGTTTTTTGTCGCTGCTACCCTCAAATTTTGAGCATGTTTGTCCCGTCCTGCCACCAGATTCCTGCTATCTAGTGCCATTAAAGGGCCAGTGTGTTTCATTTCGGGGGATCTATTAGCAGAAATGGAATATAATATTAATAACTATGTTTTCATTAGTGTATTATTACCTGAAACTAAGAAATGTTGTGTTTTCTTCAGCTTAGAATGAGCCCTTCATATCTATATAGGGAGCGGGATCCTTCACGGAGTCCGCGTATGTATAAATTTATTATTGGAAATCAGATACCAACAAAAAACAATGACAAATATTGTCCAGAAACCCTCAGGTACTGCATTTAGCATAAAAAAAATATGCTTAATTCATAATATTGCAAACTCAAGCCCAACAGGCAACAACAGCTGTCAGTGTGTCAGTGTGCTGACTTGACTATGACTTGTCCAAAACTGCATGTGATTATCATAAAGTGGGCATGTCTGTAAAGGGCTCGTGGGTACCCATAGAACCCATTTTCATTCACATATCTTGAGGTAAGAGGCCAAGGGACCCCTTTGAAAATGGCCAAGCCAGTTTGGTGCATTAATTACCCTCCTTCGCGACAAGCTAGTATGACTTGGTTGGTACCTAGCTTTAAAACTGAGCCCGCTACATCCTAAAAATCGCAAGTTGTGTTAATACGTTAAATTAGTGGCATTAAAACGATTTTGCGTTAATGCGTTGTTATCAAGTTAACTTTGACAGCCATAGTGAGCGAGGTGAACGGCGTTACCACGGCTTTGCACTCGGCGGCTCCCATTACCGCGGTCTTGGAAAGCGAGGAGTTAGCGGAGGGGTACTCTGTTGGTTGCAATCTGCAGCCTCATCACTAGATGTCGCCAAATCCTACACACTGTCCCTTTAAGACACAACAGGTTGCTATGTGCACATATGAAGGTTAATCCATGTGGTTTACTTTTTTGATAAGATAACCACAATTTATCATTTTGTTCTAATGCAGGGCTCTGCAATAAGGATTGGCCACTTGCGAGGGGCAAGTAGAATGCCACGTCGGGCTAGTAAATCTAGTAACCCACTTGCTCTTACAGAGTTGCACATGCGCAGTACCTACCGATCTGAGAAAATGGTGGCGGGGGTTAAGACAAACTTTATGAGCTGATGCGCAAGAGACCATTTCATTACCCTGGAAACAGGAGTTTAGTTAGGTGGGGTTAGAGGATGTGGGCGAAACTCCAGATTAATTTACTTAAATATAGATTAAACATGACAATTAACTTTGGTCTTTGTTGTTATTTTATAACCGCGAATAAATAAAATAATTCGTATAGGGGCAAGTATAAATTGACTTTGGGCAAGTAAATTTCTGACCCACTTGAAGTGAAAAGAAAAAAACATTAACATTGAACCATGTGATTGAGATTGGAATAGGCCCAATTTTCCATTTCTGATTTTAGTGCCAGGGTAGAAAATCCAATGAATGGAAAGTACGAGGACCCAATTCATACATATCTACTGTTTAACTGCTTTTACTCCAAGAAACCTACCAGGGCAGGTATCAAACTCACAGTCACCACACTTTACATTACCGACAGTGAAACGTGGCATCAGCTGATAAGAGAGGAGCAACCAGGGCAGTGCAGTGTGTGTGCAGTGTAAGAATCTGAGGTGAGAGAGGGAGAATATAGGCAGCTATACCTGAACGTTTGTCTTGCCAGCCCAACCGACAGACGAGAGGAAGGGAAGAGGATGAGGAAGAGGAGGAGGAGGGAGTGAGAAGGGAGAGGCAAACAAAGGTACATGAGGGTATGGAGAGAAAGGAGGAGACACAGGAAAGTGAAGGAGAGAAAGATTACTTTTGGTCATGTGCACGTTTGTCCAGAGGTTTGGTGAATATCAGCACACACTGCTTTGTTTTAGTATAACTTCCAGCTCTGTGGCGGCTTGCATCCTCCTTTTTTTTTTATTAGATCAGTGATGCGGTAGAAGACCAAACCACCTTCCTTCTTCACCTGGATACAACACCCCACATACAGTATGCTTCAATGAACAAATTGACCCTGAGGAACCTAACACAGCAAACTAAAAATAGCAGCATAAGGGGGCTGCAGCATGTCCATGCTGCGGGACGTGCTGGCTCTCAACTGAGCCCGCAAAGGGGATGAGACAGATGTATAATTTATTGGCTTTTATATTCCCTGAGGAAATCACAGCTGGGAGTGAGAGGAAGAGAGAGAGACTTATAAAAGTAGCACTGAGGAGAATCAATGCACAACTCCAGTTCTCTTGTCATTCATAATTTCTTTACTTCCTTCCTTTTGGCTGTTTTACAAAGATCCAGTCACACAGTTTTCTGAAGAGAACAAAAGGCAAAGTTCATCGGTAACACTTTATAATAATCATCATTTATAAATGGTATATTGATAGTTGATTAAACTTAGTTAAGTTATTTTACTGTTAACAAACACTGGCATGATAATTAATAATGTTTACTAATTATTAGTAATGCTATAATTTATGTTATTTGATCATTAGTTTGCGTAATAATAATTAGTTTATAAATTATATATTGTATCATAGTTGATAAGAAACTATAAAAATGACATTCTGATTACATTAGTAAACTGTTTATTTTCAGTTTATTGTTTCACACATTATAACATTTGATATACTATATAAAGTATTTCTTAATGATTACCAAATGATTTGTAAACCTTTAAGAAATTGTTTGTAACACATCTATAAACATTACATAGATAGATGGACCAGAAACCAATTATTAACCATTGACAAAATATTAACTACCCATCTAAATAATGTTTATAGATGATTTATAAATTATTTATTAACCATTTAACAAGGTATTATAATCATCAGTTGCATCTTTATAATAGCCATCCAAATAATGTTTATAGATGGTTTACAAACCAATTATTAACCATTAACAAAGTGTTACAAATATCTATCTATGTAGATGTTTATCGATGTGTATGATATATTGTATATTACTTTAAGGTTTACAAATCATTTGGTAATTAACAAAATACTTAATATTGTATATAAATGTTATGATGTGTGCAACAATTTATAGAGTACTGTCTAGACCTGCTCTATATGAAAAGCGTCTTGAGATAACTACTGTTATGATTTGACGCTATATAAAAATAAATTGAATTGAATTGAACAATGAACTGTTAAAATAACATAAATTATAGCATTATTAACAATAAGTAAATATTATTAATATCATTTAGTTGTTTGTTGACAGTAAAATAACTATTAACTACGTTGTATTAACTATACATTTACCATTTATAAATGATGGTTATAATAATGATAATAATAATAATAATAATAATGTTATCAGATCATCTATTGTGACAACTATTCAGGGATAAATTCTGGATCACAATCGTTACGATTATTCAGCCTCCAAATTAAGCACTGCTATTTGTACTTGCCAGTTAAAATGAAGAGAAAACAGTTGGAGCAGTGACAAAAAATATCCACTGCTGTAGTATGGACCAGCTAGGCTGAGAGAAAGACTTTGTGTAGACATACTCATCAACCTAAAGACAAAAACCCCTCAATTTCACATTATGGAGGAAGGAGCTAAAATAGAACAGCCACAAAGTGGATGTGGAAGGGGACTTGGAGAGGAAGTGCAGGGCAGAGAGGAGGCGGTTGGTGGTGAGGGTTAAAACAATAGAGTGGGTGAGGTCAGTGGTGAGCTGGTGCTGGTCACAACCTGGTCCTTGAAGTCAAAGGGTTCCTCATATAAATAAACCTTCAGTAACAGGTATCTGAGAGCTAAGATGGGAAAAGCAAGACTGGCTTATTAGCTCAACTACAGTTTTTTAGGTTTTAGGTATCAGAAACTTACAGTAACTAAAACATGCACACCCACATGTTGATACATGGCGGGTCCCCATACCTCTATCTGTCTGTAGTCACAGATGGCTTTGATGGGTGTTGTTGCTCCCAGGGTGCTCTCTGCGTTGCGGGGGCGGAGCTGCACCAGAGTCTTGGCCCGGCCCACCAGGCTCGCCACAGTACTCCGGTACTCAATCAGCTGCTCCTTCTCCTCCTACAGGACAGGGGAAATCATTAGAACTGTCAATCACTTCATGTGGTAGTTAGTCACACAGTTACAATGATTCATTTTACCCATTCTTTTCATCAGTTCCATAGTGCGTCCATCATTTTGTGAGTAAGTCAGTTATTGATGTCAGAAACTGTTTAATCCATCCAATAGTTGACAAGACATTTCACAAACTAGAATTACCAACTCACAGTTGTATTCCTCTGCCAACCAATCAAGTTTCAGCTTTCATCCATGTCACGACCAAAATGTCACCACTTCACCATTTTATCCAGTTAGACATGCATGTGTGTGAAATTGTCATAATTAGCATATGAATTCTTGAGTTATGGCCAACAATGTGTTTTGTGTGGTCATAGTGACCTTGACCTTTGACCACCAAAATCGAATCAATTCATCCTTGAGTCCAGGTGGATGTTTGTGCCAAATTTGATGAAATACACTCACTGAGATATCACATTTACGATAATGGTACGGATGTAAGGTCACAATGACCTTGACCTATGAACACCAAAATCTAATTAGTCCATGTCTGCCCAAAATGTCACATCATGTCATCCTGTTAGACATTTGTATGAAATTGTCCTAATTAGTGTATGAATTCTTGAGTGTTTTGTGAGGTCACAGTGACTTTTGACCAACCAAATCGAATCAGTTCATCCTTGAGTCCAAGTGGACGTTTGTGCCTAATTTGAAGAAATTCCCTCCAGGGGTTCCTGAGATGTCACCTTCACGAGAATGGGACGGACGGACGGACGTAAGTAAGTATGTACGTACGTATGAACGGATGGACGGATGGACAACCCAAAAACATAAATCCTTCGGCCATGGCTGTTGTCGGCACAGAGGCATAAAAAAAGCACAAATGTCAACCTCATGGTGGCACTAGAAGTCAGGGCATCATCAAAGTCATTAGCGGTCGTACACATGCCGCGTTTCTTGCGCCCTCAAATCCATTGTTGTCAATGTAGACACGTGGAAGGCGCACTCGAACGTGAGAACGACGGCGTCGAGGCAGGCAAACGTTCCCAAGCGCCTATTTTTCATGGTGCGCCGGCTGCGCACCAAGATAAAAATAGTTAAACTTTTGAAACGCTGCAGCGCGCACCACATGTCACGTGACGAGGAACAACCAATCACAGCCGGCATATATCTTTTCTTTCTTCTGTAAATATCAGTCTACGGTAAATATATGGAGGAGAAGTTAATCATTTTAGTGCAGGGCTACCCAGAACTTTACGATCTGTCCCATGGACTATTTTAATTGCTTCACCCTTTCAGTCAGATGTCACAACATCCGGTTGAAAGGTCAGCCAAATTGAAGATTACAAATCGAACAGTAAAGCTACTGTGAGGGATTTACGCTGCTGGGAATGCATTTATCTTTGCTTTAACTGAGTTTAGTCTAGTCGACATTGGTTTCCTGCTAAATAACTGAAACATCATTATTCATTCATCATTATTGTCATCACAACACGCAGGTTTTAGTTGCTTAGTAACGGCTGGGGCGACAGGAGCGTAACCTCAAAAGCACCTTCGAAAGAAAAAAAAAAGGCGGCACGGCTGGCATTTTCCACACGTTTTAGCCGTGTACAGCTTTATCCTCTGGGGACCATGAATGACTGTACCACATTTCATGAAAATCCATCTCATAGTTGTTGTGATATTTCAGTCTGGACCAAAGTGGTAAGCTGTCTGACATTGCCATCCCTGATTAAACATAATACTGTATATCTTTCTTTACGTTATTTATTTTACACCTAAAGAACCTGCCCAAATCATATTAAACAAATGAAGCCAATGTTTCGTGTTTAGAATAAAGTGCAACTTCTACAAATTATGTTTAGCCTATTAGCATGTAGCCCCTGAGATGAATGGACTTCCTGACTCAGCTGCTTGTGTTAGCTTGGGCGCCAACCATTAAACATTTAAAAGGTGTGCTCTTCACCCTGACAGCTAGATTACATTGAATTTCTGTCTCGCCCCCAGCAGAGAGCTTCATTAAGGGTTCATTACAAAGAGACCAAAACAGGTAAATAAACAGAGCGGTACAGACAGAAAGAGATGAACTGAGGGAAAGGTGAAGACAGAGTGAGATAGAATGAGGGCAGCTAAGGGGGTGGGGGGGGATGAATTTCACACTGAGATGGCGGTAGCTGCAGTCAGCACTACTATAACAAGTCAAATGACAAGCTAGGAAGAAACACAATTAATACAGAGATAAATTAAAATGTGGAGGCATGAAGAATCCCACATTAATTACGTCCACAAGATCAACAACCATCACTATGACAACAATTTAATTATCAGAGAAGCTGTACAAAGAACCCAAAGTGAAAGTCAATAGATCGTTCCATTGCAACATCAGCCCCCAGCAGCAGAGCTACGCTTCCGGCATTTTGGACTGAAAGCAACTATGCCAGTAAAACGTTCGCCTAAAAAGTGCCGTACAAAAGTAAAACAAAATTATTTCTTTTGTATCATCACATATTTAATGTCTCTACCGAAATGGCCTGTGTTGAACAATAAAAACATTCTAAATATGCATACTTTTATAAATATTTACTTACTTACTTATTTATTTATAAAACGTTTTGCCCGGCTGCTTCCCAGAGGAACATAAAGTGAGCGATGGACATAAATGGAAGTTAGAAAAATCCAGCACACAGATTTTGAGAGGAATGTCAAACTTTTTCATGTCAAGGGCCACCAAAATCGATGTCCAATAGAGCACAGACCGTGGATGTGTAAGAGGTTGAGTCCCGTGCTTTTGCCCTGCGTGTTAGTAAATAGACTACATCTACATTAAATTCTGTTTATGTCGGTTGTTTGGGAACAGAGACGTTAATACATCCACCACGGTACAGGCTTACAGAATACAGCCCATGGTGTATTATAAGATAATAAAGGTGATGAATTACAGCCAATATATCCATTATTACAGCCACATACAGCTAGCAGGAAGCTGGCAGAACCGAATATGCCATATGAGCGTGCAGGGCAGTGCAGAACCGTGGGTCTGATGCACGTTCCTTACCGAGGAAAATAACTCAATTAATTAAGTCAATTTTACAACTTTTAGGACATAATGATTTAAATGAGGGCTATTTAAGTGTTTGTAGTGGAAAGTTGATATAAAAAAATAATTATCCTTATATTTACACACAACATACATATACAATACATCCATGTCCACAGACAAATTGGCGTTTTCAGTCCAAAATGGCGGCAGCGCTACTGCAGCGCCATCTAGCAGCTGTTGTCAAAAAAGCACCAGAGTTTCGCCTCTTTGCTTCTATACTCTTTGAGCTTTAATATGTTCTCTGGCCAATGAAATGCTGAGTCAGTTTAGGCATGATGACCCTATTATTACATTAAGGGAAAGTTTGTATTTCATCTATCTTCAGTAACAGTAAGAGCTTATGAAATCTAACCATATATAAAGAAGTAATTTAACAAAAAGAAACGTAAGAGAGTACAAACAAAACAGGCAATGAAATAAGTCTCATAAGAACCTTAATAACTGCATGAAAAGGATGATTTAATATCCTCTCCTCGGTTATTATGAGTCAAACAAAAGGTTCAGCTGTTTGTTTTCTGGTGTGTGATTCAAAAGTAGTTTTCAGTATCAGCTTCACCCTCCCAGTGAGAGATGGAGCACAGTAAACTGGAAACTGATTAACATACATGCACAAACAAACACAAACACACATAGATGTAAACACCGTTTGATAGCATGTGAATATAGACGCATACGGTATGTAACAATGCTGGCTGCTGCACACAGGTCTGTGAAAAGAGCAGCTGTTTGTGACACACACCTCTTTACTGAGAGGATACGCTCACTGCTCTGGCCTGTGGAGCGTTGCCCACACTAACTCTGCCATCTGCTTCAAGTCAGAGGTGTGTGTGTGTGTGTGTGTGTGTGTGTGTGTGTGTGTGTGTGTGTGTGTAAGGAAGGTGTGTAAGGTATGTGTGAAGATAGTCTCACAAATGTGCCACAGGGGGGATGATTCAGCGAAGGCGCTCTCTAACAGATTACTTCTCCCTGTCATGTGGCGTTCTGTAGCTGCCCGAGGCACAGCACAACAATCAGGAGGACACTGTATGCTAACACTTCAGCTACTGTTGAGCTCTGTTGCTCCTGTGCTATGTATGCATACAGGTATAAATAGTTAGAATACGTCCATATCATAAATTCAAGCCTCTGTCCGGGATTATTTTGCATTTGTCTTGTATAGGTTTGTGCTCTATGCACACAAGGCAGCATGGCTTCTAAACCTGAAGGAACACAGTAAGCTGGGATAAAAATATGACTTAACATCCAGCAAATATATATGTCTATAGTAGGGCTGTCAAAGTTAACGCGATGATAACGAGTTAACGCAAATTCGTTTTAACGCCACTAATTTCTTTAACACATTAACGCAACTTGCGATTTTTAAGTTGTAGTGGGCTCGGTTTTAGAGCTAGAGCGAAGATACTGACATCATATGAAGCTAGAATACCTAAGGAATCCATTGGTACCATTGGCCAGGCCATTTTCAAAGGTGTTCCTTGACCTCTGACCTCAAGATATGTGAATGAAAATGGGTTCTATGGGTACCCACGAGTCTCCCCTTTACAGACATGCCCACTTTATGATAATCACATGTAGTTTGGGGCAAGTCATAGTCAAGTCAGCACACTGACACACTGACAGCTGTTGTTGTCTGTTGGGCTTGAGTTTGCCATGTTATGTTTTGAGCATATTTTTTATGCTAAATGCAGTACCTGTGAGGGTTTCTGGACAATAGTTGTCATTGTTTTGTGTTGCTAATTGATTTCCAATAATACATATATAAAGACATTTGCATAAAGCAGCATATTTGTCCACTCCAATGTTGTTGAGAGTATTAATACTTGACAAATCTCCATTAAAGGTACATTTTGAACATATAAAAAATGTGTGATTTATTTGTGATTAAATACTTTAATCGATTGGCAGTCCTAATATATATATATATATATCCTGCAAATCTATATTGCGAGTTAAAATAACTTTTGTGTCCAGACACTTAAAAGAGCATAGGATGGGGGGTGAGTTTGGGTTCGGGTAACAGTATCCACAATACAGAGGAAATGAGAATCTTTCATTTTGGAAGGAAAGGCCTTCCTGGGTTGATTGTACTGAAATAAAAACTTCTACTGTCTGCTATTGAGTATCTTCAATTCAGTTAAAAGTTAAGTGCCTTGCTCAAGGGCACTGTCTCCATTGAAGAAGTGCCTTCTATTCAATATTTCTAGTTGGTTAAGGAGTTTGGTACCTTCATTTACTGCAGGTAGTTCAGATCAAACATCTGAGGCATAATAAAGTTATAAAATGCTGTATATGAAATATTAATTGGTGATATTTTTTTCTGGAGGGAGTTGCCAGAGTTGCCCATAAAGTTGACCAGTGTAGTGCTGAGAACTGGAGGTAAAAACTGGAGGAGGATAGATACCATTGAGTCCTGCAGGAGGTCTTCCAGTTTGCTCAATCTACTGTTCTTGTCACAGGTGTACTGTCTCTTGATGGTTTCCTGGAGCTGGCGCAGGTATGACTCACAGTCCCGAGCATCGCTCATAAACTGACACAAGAGACAGGAATAAAAACATTAGAATGACTTTCACAGGAGCCTGTAGAGGACAGTGGGAATTATATTTTGTATATAATTTAAAGACACTTTTACAGACCTCATATACATAAGACAAGAACAACAGAGGTCGTCATGTGGATTTGGTGAAAAATACAGTGAAATTGCAATACCATAACCATATATCTTGCAGATTCATTCATATTTTTAACCCTCGGTTTGAAATCTCAGTTTCTGCTCATGAGCAAAATAATAATAATAATAATGAATTTAATTTATATAGCACACTTTAAAATACAGCGAAATCTCAAGGTGCTTCACAACAAGGGCAAAACAATCACAGACAACGTTAAGACAATTTACAAAAGAAACATGATTAAAAGCATCAAAATAGGACAAATAAAATGATAGACAAATTACTTCCTACTACAATGGTACTTGCTACCTCACCTGGAAGTATGCCGTGTTATCTTTGAGATGCTGCTCCACACACATACACAGTTGGTTCACCCACTGCCACTGAGTCTGCAGGGCTGCGCTGTAAGCCTGAGAACATGCACAGAGATGTTGATCAGCTCAGATAGAGTCAGTCTTTTCAGGCAGATCCTGAAACTTCTGACTTTCAGCACTAATTTTCTGGCCTGTATCCTTTTCAACTGTGCAATAAGACGCAGTGGCAGAGGATAGGCAGTATGAACATGTAACTAGTATGAAAACCAATTCCCAAGTCATCAGTATGGTTATTCAAGTATTTTGCACCATCATACAGTAGTTATAATTCAACCCTTGTGCCTCACTTTAAAAAAGTTGCTCTGATGTCCATAGAGGAAAAAAATGTCCACATCAAAAAAACCTGCCATAAAATGACATGTTAATATTATTTTACACTTTCACTGAGTTACATTTTTGAACCAACCTCTTCCTGATCATAACAACCAAATATTAATATATAATGCCGTTGTTGTTTTTATGGAAAAAAAAAAATTTATTGGAATGGCCATCATATACTTCTATCATAATGTTCTAAGCCCGTATACACTTTCACAATTTATTTTAATTCATTATTTAACAACTTGACACAAAGTGCTGAGCTGCACCTCAAATTAATCTTAAGGTTCCCAGCTTTCAGATAATGTACACCACTTCTATGTGACATCTACTGTTGACTGACCCCATTAAAAAAAAAACTAAAAAGACAACAACAGGTCTATTGTGGGTCTCAGAAGGTTAAACCTAAGAGACTCGCGGGATCGCGGGTGACCCCGACCGACTTTACTGTCTTTCAGAGGCTCTAGCAGGTTCAGCTTTAGGGCTAGAGTGAAGCTAAAGATATCATATGAAACTAGAAAACCTAAGGAATCCATTGGATTCATGTTGGGAAGGAGGCTAAATAACACTCCAAACTTGGGCTAAATTTTAGCGAGGAAAAACTGGCATGGCCATTTTCAAAGGGGTCCTTTGACCTCTGACCTCAAGATATGTGGATGAAAATGGTTTCTATGGGTACCCACGAGTCTCCCCTTTACAGACATGCCCACTTTATGATAATCACATGCAGTTTTGGGCAAAAACCATACAGTTTTTTTCATGCAGTATAAATGTGTTATTTTCGCCTATTCTAAAATGATGTGTTTGAATATTTCTGCATACTGAGGTCCCTAAACAGTCTTGGAATTACATAAGTTGGGTATCACTGTAAAGCTGAGACTCTTGTGAATCCAAAGAGCCCAATTGTATTCATCTGTGATGATGAGCTGCATCTCAAATTAATCTTCAGGTTCCCAGCTTTCAGATGATATACACCACTTCTATGTGACATCTACTGCTGACCTGCTATCTCCCCCTAAATACCCCCTGTACCCCCCTAAAAAAGACAAAACCGGGTCTATTGTGGGTCTCAGAGGGTTAACAGAAATAGAATAGAAATTCGTACTGTTTACCAAAAACGTTTACAAAAGGTCACTATTTACTTTATGCCCTTTTGTATCTTATTTACATCTTAACACTTCTAAAAATGCCACAAAACAAAATATCATGAAGTGCACAGTGGAGTGAAAAAAAGAGCATTTTAACAAAAGCATTTGGGGTTGAACTGTTCCAACAAATGAGTCACACAGGCAAAACCCGACATCTTTAAAGGTCATTCAGTCTAACTTAATCAAGTCATAGATTCACCTCCACAGTCTGTTTGGCTGGATGGTTCTCCAGACACAGGCGAGTTGCTGTTTCCTGGAGCGACCGCATCACATCTTGTTTTTCATCCAGCTCTAACCTCATTTCCTGTAAACAGAACAGGAAAAGACGGACGGTACAGTAGATTACAGGTTTTTTATGGCACTGTGCTGATGTAAAAATAGTGTTGGTGTGCATGTAAACACTACTGATATACTGTATGTGGAAAACATATTTGCACATAATTGCATTCTGTAGAATATGTGAAGGGACGTATGC
This sequence comes from Sebastolobus alascanus, assembly GCA_916701645.2. Lineage (NCBI taxonomy): Eukaryota > Metazoa > Chordata > Actinopteri > Perciformes > Sebastidae > Sebastolobus > Sebastolobus alascanus. The sequence goes on from CAKAOJ020000045.1 coordinate 334,020, forward strand.
CCCTTGTTTTTCCTTCAGTAAAGATCTTGCAGAGGTTTGTGGTCTGTAGTTTGTGTTCTCCAACTTGACAGAAAGGTTTCAACCCCTCCCTCCACTCACGCTGTATAATTCTCTCTTGGCGTTCATGCCGGTGTTGTTGTCGCTCCAGTCGTAGGCGATTTCCTCTTCCTCCCTCTCGTTGAGCCAGATCAGCTCCTCAGTGCAGTGCGACACAAACGCGTGCAGGCTCTCCAAGCTCCGCAGGCGCCATGACGAATGTTCCTATGGCAAGCACACAAACAAACATCATCGTCGTCATGCTGATCAGCTGTGCAGAGAAATAATTGGATTCTACTGTTGGTTTTGGTACATTTAGAGAGACTTTAGAATAAAGCAAGGTGAAGACAACTTTCCTAGAACAGTGACTAAAGCTGAGACACTACAGGTGAATAAGGTAAAAATTCAAACATACTGTCAACAGCCATAAAAATAATCTATTTTAGCCATGTTTTTTGGAATGAAATGTTGTATAAATCAGGCTATGAATGATATATGAACAACTCCTCTGAAAAAAAACTTCAGAATATAGATAGGAATGAATTTCGAAAGTTTGGTCTATGTAAGTGCTATTGAAGTGGAGATTTTCTGGCTGAGTCTGAGAGAAAACTCATTTTGAGAAAATGGCCTTTAAAAATATGGATTGTAAAATTCCATACAATTTGCACTACAGGTGAATTGGGTAAAATAATTTAACTAATAGATATCACCATGAAACTTCTCCAGTTGATTACTTAAATTAAGACAATTATTTTTTTGTATAACAAGTTTTCTGAAATGTTATGTTTAAATATGCAAATCTGGCATTATCTAATTCTTACTTTTGGAGAATTTAGGAGAAATCTACAGATGCAAATAGACAAAGGGTTGTAAAATAAAAACCTTAATGTGTATTTTGGAAGTTTGCTTTCCTCTAGTCTGAAAGAAGACATGTTGTGGAAGCAAAATAGCCCAAAATCTCAAAACTTACTAGTGCATGAAAAGCATTTTTGTCTGTAGTGTCTCGCCGAATATACAACGGTGTCCTCTGAATTTGAATTATGGGCATTTATTGAACCATTTTTATAGGGCTGCCCCCTCTTAGTCAACTAATCGGTGGTTTTGGTCTTAGTCGACTAAGATTTCTTTAGTCGATTAGTCATTTTTTATGTTTTTTTCATGCTGAAGGACTTAGTTCCAAGAAAAGAAAATGAAACGAAAAACATCTCTGGTCTGTCCATTAAATTAACTATTCAATCAGTCGACAAAATCGTATGGCGACTAAGAATTTCTTGGGTCGAGGACAGCCTTACTTTTTTATATGAGCTTTTATAACAAGAATACCAATTCATCTTTTAAGAGGCATTATTCCATAACGTGTAATTTTCTGAATTCCTGCAGCACATATAGATTGTTTCGTGATATTGCTTGCAGTTATGGAAATCACTAATATGATTACTCCTCTACTTATATAAGGTCAAATTATGATTTAAGTTGCTCCGTTACATCAATGAGCAGATACACACAAAACTGAGTAGAGAATGTAAGATTTCATGAGTGAATATTTAACCAAAGAGAGAAACAAGCAAAATGTAATTTAATTCAGGAAATACAAAGTAAAACTCACAAGCAAGTGTGCATTCATACAGTGTTAGGAATTAATAACACATGTAAAACCGACACAAGAATAGAAGTAAGAGGGGACAAAGAAACTAAAAGAGAGAAAGGGGGGACTTTGGGGAAAGGAGCATAAAGAGAGCAGATGCAGATTTGAGTGTTCTTAGCATGAGAGTCCTGTCATGGTGTAATAGGATTAACTGAGGAAGGGGGTGAACTGGGAAAAAAAGAAGTGTGTTACAGTACCACACACAACCACAGTCATTTATGTGAGACTGACCAGTAGTTTGCAGTATTGGTGCTCCAGCTTGGCCAGGGTTTCAGAGTAACTGCTCTTGTAGTTTGGAGATACTTTAGCCTGAAGGAGAGGACAGAAAAGCATCGTTATAACAGCCCAAAGATCTCTGTGTTCATGTAGAAGTGATGTGTGTTTGTGTGTGTTTGTGTGTGTGTGTGTGTGTGTGTGTGTGTGTGTGTGTGTGTGTGTGTGTGTGTGTGTGTGTGTGTGTGTGTGTGTGTGTGTGTGTGTGTGTGTGTGTGTGTGTGTGTGTACCTCATAGCTGCGGGCCTCCTGCAGGCCACTCATTAGCTCTTCCACTGCAGTGTGTATGGTGTTGTGCTCTTGGAGGTTGTTTTCTACAGAGGGGAGGTCTGCGCCCCATTCAGCACGCTCCAAAAGCTCCTGAAACAGACAAACATCAACAAAATACTTAACATTTTTATCCCACTGAAAACCATTTATTTCCTTAACCATTTTTGGCAACACTTTCTATGTCTATAATGCATTACAAACATACTTATAATGCCTTATAAGGGTATAAATGCTTTGTAAAAATAAACATAACACAAAGTATTTTATAATGACTTATAAGGATTTTATAATTGCTGCTCACTTACTGACATTTTTTTGCAAGGAATATTATAATTCCCATAGTTGTAGTACATTATGATCTTTTTATTTTGTATTATAATCACTGTTATAATGCATTATAATGTGATTATAAGTCACTCTAAGTGGTCATTGTTTGCTTTAAAGTGGCAGTAGGCAGTATAGTTTTGGCATCATTGGGCAAAAATTCCATAATAATCTTTCAGCATATTGTAATTCAAGTGTTTTGAGAAAAAACTAGACTTCTGCACCTCATCATGGCTCTGTTTTCAGGCTTTAGAAAATCTAGCCCGTGATGGCAGACTTTGACCAATCACAGGTCATTTCAGAGAGAGAGAGTTCCTATTGGCTGTGCTCCGGTCATGTGAGCGGAACTTGGCGTTCCTTTACCAGATTTTATAATGGCGGCGGCGTCACAAACTTTCTCATTTTAAAGCTAAAGCGTACACTACAAGATGATTCTGAAAACATTTGAGGCGAGAAATAGGCATTACAGTAACTCATAGACGGCAGCTGGACAGCGGACCTCAGATCAGCTCTGACTGGTTGTTTTCCTCCGGTAAGTGAAATCTTTCAGATGCCGTTAGGAGCACCGGAGGACACAGTAGGACACAGAGGAGCATGATTTTTTTAAGGTTACCTGTTACGATATAGCGACCGTTTTATAAAAATAACTTTTTTTAATCATATTTGCTCCAATCTCGCCTACTTAGTGAAAAAAAAGTGTAAAAATATTGAAACTATGCAAGAACAACACACAAAACATTGTAAAGTGTATTTTCACTTTACTTAAAGCAAACAAAGAGCTCTTAGAGCGACTTATAATCCCATTATAATGCATTATAACAGTGATTATAATGCATTATCAAAAAATGATAATGCGTTACAACTATGGGAATTTTAATACACTATGACCATTGCAAAAAAGAAAAATGTCAGTGAGCGAGCAGCAATTATCAAGTCTTATGATACTTGACCTTATAAGTCATTATAAAATGCTTTATAATGTGTTATGATAATTGTTATAAAGCATTATCAATATTTATGAGTGTTTTTAACTTTATCTACACAGTGCTATAAAGAGATTATAATGCATTTTATTACACGGCTTTGTTGAATACTCGATTCTGATTGGTGAATCACGGCATTCTACGGTCTGTTATTTCTTTATAACAGACCGTTGCTATGTATAACAGACCGTTGCTATGGGCGCATTTACATGCTGGACTCTGGCGGACCGTTTTTGTGTCAAATTATTGATTTCTTAAGTAAGTAGCCGTGTAATACGCGGGATAATATACAGCTAGCGGGTCATTAGTGTGAAATAAACCCCTACAGGGCTCCGCTTCGCGTTGGGGTCCACCCCTCCACGTGCCGCATCGCCCTGTCGGAGATTACTTCACAAAAATGACCGGCTCGCTGTACATTATCCCTTACATAAGTATGTTTATAATACATTATAGACATGGGCATCATAAAAAGTGTTACCCAAATTTTTAACCCCCTGTACTTGATTGTTTCAGTTGAAGGAGTTTAGATTTGATTTTGTTATGGTAATATTAATGATATTTAATCTCTTGCTGTTTCATATTTTATAAATATAAATGCTTTACAATAATGTTTTAACGTTTAACTGTATTTTGTACAGGGTCTAAGATCCACTTCATAGCATACAATATACTTTTTAAAATGTGTCTTAGGGATGGCGCAAAAGTAGAAGGAAGCAAAAGCTTCTCAAATGTGAGGATTTGTTGCTTTTCTCTGTTTTATATCATTGTTAACTGACTATGTTTTTGAGAAATGTAATGGACATTTTTTTCACTATTTCTTGACATTTCATAGACTAAATAGAATAATCAAGAAAATAATCGATAATGAAAAGTAATCGCTACTTGCATCCCTAAATATAACTGCTACAGTGACTGACCTGCGTCTCCTCCACCCAACCGAGCAGCTCGTATATGAACCTCAGGCTTCCTTCGTCCTCTGATGACGACATGGCCACCAGCTGGGAGCGAGCCGTGGGTCGCCGTAGGAGCGCGGCACCGACTGCACCCACAGCCCCCACAGCTCCCAGCAGTGTCTGCCCCAGCGTCAGGCCACTGTCTGTGGCTCTGTGGCTGGGGTGCTCTGGCCCGGTGGTGCCCAAGGTCTGGGAGAAGTGGCCTTTCCTGTAAATGCTGGAGCACTGTAGTCTGAGGGAGACCAGCTCCTCTTGAAGACAAGACACTCTGGTGATGAGAGACAAAAAGATAGCGTTACTTACATTCCTTTCCCTGAGTTGATTTGTCTAATAGGTACAGTGATTTCAAGCAGTGACCCTCTCTTACAGTCTCCTACCTTAGAGCCAGGAATGCATTCAAATCAACTGCCTTAAACATAAAATATGTCATTTTCTAGGGGTCTCTTAATCAAAACAAAAGACGGAGTTCGTGAAACAGCCTGGGATCATGGGAGTTGTTGTCTTCACATCCATTGTCGTCATTGCAGTCAGCTTCTCCCGGTTAGGATTCCTAAGAGCTTAATTATCCGCAAAGGTCTCCTCCTCTCCATAATATATGGACCTGGTGATTAAAACCAGTAAAAACACTGAACTAGCAGTTTCTCGCTAAAAATCTGTGTTTCTCTGACGCTGTTCAGTGGACACAGGACGTCCCGCCAGTGATGCAAACCCCCTTAATGTATATTTAAAAACGACCAAGATCTAATAAGTGTATCGTAAAAAAAAAAAAATGTGGCTTAAAACTCAAAAAAATAAAAAGGGCTGTCAACTGATTAAAATATTTTAATCGCAATTAATTGCATGATTGCCATAGTTAATCGTGATTAATCACAAATTGATTGCAAATTTTATATGTTCAAAATGTACCTTAAAGGGAGATTTGTCAAGTATTGAATACTCTTATCAACATGGAGTGGGCAAATATAGAACTGCATTTATCATAGAAAACATGCTCAAATCATAACATGGCAAACTGCAGCCCAACAGGCAACAACAGCTGTCAGTGTGTCAGTGTGCTGACTTGTCTATGACTTGCCCCAAACTGCATGTGATTATCATAAAGTGGGCATGTCTGTAAAGGGGACACTCGTGGGTACCCATAGAACCCATTTTCATTCACATATCTAGAGCTCAGAGGTCAAGGGACCCCTTTGAAAATGGCCATGCCAGTTTTTCCTCGCCAAAATTTAACGCAAGTTTGGAGCGTTATTTAACCTCCTTCACAATAAGCTAGTATGACATGGTTGGTACCAATGGATTCCTTAGGTTTTCTAGATTCATATGATACCAGAAACTTTAAAACTGAGCCCGCTATAACCTAAAAATAACAAGTTGCGTTAACGCGTTATTATCGCCTTAACTCTGACAGCCCTAGTAAAAAGTAAATTTATGACGGCAGACTTGTGGCAGACAACCACAACGCTGACGCATGCACAAAGGGGATATGGCACGATTGACTGGTGACCAAATTAAACGGACCACTACGGTGATTAAAATTACAAATTTCTCTGGGTTTGAAAATTGTTAGAAGACAATCTAATGTGGAAAAGTTACATGTACCTTTAATGGTTAAATTATGGGAGAACTAACAAAAGACCAGAATGCTGGTTTTCTGTGAGGTTTGTGGGCAAAATGTTCTAATAATGCTAAGTTTCCCGCCCTTTGAACTATCTTAGAAGGTATGTTCCTGTTAGAATGAGTTACATTAAAGGTCATCACATTTTTTTTTAATGGCTATTTCATTAAGTGTCATAACAGCAGTCTAAAACTCAGAGAGAGGCATGCTGATGAGCCACAAAATGATGTTTCGCTTTCATCCTTTATTGTCACCACTGATTTACATCAGAGCACCTTTATACACTTGATGAACAGCAGCAGATAGAACACATTAACTGCAGCAGATGATTATAGGATTTAATGACAACTTGTTGACCCATAATGAAGTATAATGAGCTGTTTGTATTTGCGGTAATTGTCTATATTATACTAATTAATCACACAAGGACCACTTTGATAGAGTTGAACCCACCTCGCTTGAGTAAACTAAGCCGGTCAGACTCACCTGAACACCAGCTGTTCCACCTGGTAGTACTTCTCGTCTCGGAGGTATTTAAGCTCCTGGTTGAGTTGTCTGATCAGATACTCGCAGTCCTGCAGGTAGCAGGCCAGCTCTCTCTCACACTGCACCGCCTCGCCGCTCTCCACTCGAGACATGTCCTGGACACCATGGAGGCATGCTTTGATGAGCTTTTGCTTTTATTTATTTGCTAACTCGGCTTATGTGTTAAGGCTCTTTTTTTATGTTGTTCTGCTGTTTAGTGCTGCCTAGCTATAGATTTGGTAAACAATACAGTGAAAAGTAGCAGCAAATACAAGCAGGATTACTTTAATAATAATAAAAAATATAGAAAATGAGGGCTATAATACAGTAACTATGTGAACAAAGTCGAAAGATTCTCTTCCATAGGTCCGATGAATGGCCAAAAAGATAAGATGAGAGCGACAAAGAAGAAAGAACTGTACAATTTACAGTTTTTTAAGTAAGTTTGTAACCACACAGCAACAGACAGAAGAGAGACTGTGTTTGCAGAAAGCAGGGGAAGTGGTGAGGAAATATTTATTGTCCCAGAAGGCACTTACTTTTACAGCTTGTACACATTAACACAATGTAAATTACCACGCCAAATTATCCAACACTCACCTAAAATAACAACGACGACCCTGTAGTGTGTGAGAAAGGAAATTAAAAGGATGTAAGATATGAGAGGTTGAGTACTCACAGCCTGCAGTGTGTTTTTAGCGAGAGTGAGTTTCTCCTCACAGTCCAGAGCCATGTTCTGGATCTTATTAGCCCTCTGAAGCAGCAGCTCTAGCCTGAAAACACACACACACACACACACACACACACACACACACACACACACACACACACACACACACACACACATATAGAGGTTAAAGGGGCATGTCCCTGAAAATCACACTTGATGAGAAACTGAACGTAAGGAGTTGCATCAGCGTTTTTTTTAATCTAATTGCATGCATCCTGCTGAAGTAGATGTCTGAATGGATTTATGTGCATGCGTGTCAGTGGGTGTACCTCTCCACAGCCGGCCGTAGAGCCTTCTCTCTCTCCAGCATCTCCAGGATGAGTTTGCCCCACTCCTCCTCCAGGTCATTGGGATGGAGGCCCTGAGGGAGCTTAATACGACCGAACTCTATCCAAACCTGGACACACACAGACACAGACACAGACACAGTCAGTATATACTTAACATCCCATCATGCTTCAATGCAAGTGCACACCATAGACCTTATATAAGAAGTGGACGTAGTCACCATGATGTCACCCATTGGTTTGTGGACTACCGTTTAGAAGCCTCAAGTTTGTGCTTTTTTGGAACCAGAAGAGACCATATTTGAACGAGAGGGTGGAGTGAGGAAGAGCGAAGCCCGGCATCTACGAATCTTGCTTTGTTGGCAGGGTTGATTAGGATTAAGCATGAGGAGTGAGATTGGTTAAGGTTAGGGTAAGAATATAGGTCATGCCTTCACCGTAGTGGGATTCGTAATTTAGCTTACCGTCAGTAGCTAACGCTAGCGCTAGCAAGCTTGTTTAGCAGATGCATCCGTAATTCACGTTAGCTGTGATTAGGGACACTAAAATTGAATTTTTCTTCTGACCGATAACCGACCCTCATTAACCGATCATTAACCGTTAACCAACAAGATTAGTGCGTTGCATGCAGCGGTGCTGTGGTTGTATTGCCTAACAAGCCGCCCAGCTGCAATGATAAGCCGATGCACAAACAGGTTAAATCCATCATTTATCACCAGCTGCAGTGTATACACAAAACAGACAACTGGGAGAGTTACTGTAGCAGCCACGATGCTGTGTGTATTGTCGTGGACACATGCAGCCACTTTCCCAGTAAAAGTCTCCACTGTATCAATTAGTTTGGCTGTGAGGTTGTCGGCTGTGTGTCTGCCTGGCGTAACGTTAGCGAGTGTCCGTGTGTGTGTGTGACGACGGTGAGCATGAAGTTATCAGTAACTTTATAGCTGTGAACGTAGCAGTAGCAGTGTGTGTACAGTTTATTTATTGGTGAATAAATGCTACAACTCCTCAGACCCAAGCCAAGTTCACATGTATTGCCAGCCACCAGCTCAGGCTCACTTAAGGTGGGCTGTTAAGGTGGACCAGCTATTCTCCTTTAAGTGAAAAGCTGCTCCTCTGACTTTTGCTGAGCTTTTTACTTAATTTTTTATATTACTTTTAACCATTTAACTGATAGCATAGGTTAAACGGTAAATTATTAACATCCGTAGCTGTATTAATTGGGATGCTAATTTTGTCTAGGGAAAAATAAGCTTGTTTAGAGTGTCTTTTAGCACAACTGAATGCTGAGCAACGCCGTGGTAGCGACCTGTCAATCACAAGGTAGCCACGCCCTAAAGCATACCCTGCTTTAAGGTCTATTTGACTCTTTATGGGGTCTCATTATGGGACCATAATTTACTAAATGAACATCATGCTGTATTGAAGAAAACTTGAAACTAGCAATTGAGACCATAAACTCATGTTTATAATGTTTACTGAGGTAATAAATCAAGCAAGAAGTAGGCTTCATACAATCAGACTTCTGAGTCACTTCTTAAGGCACTTCAGCATTGGCTTCACTTCTCAGAACCGGAGGTTGCCCCTTGGTGAACACACACCGTAAAACACTCAGACGCTAAATTAAAAGCTTCCATTACATCAGAGCCAAATTTAGGAGCGATCATAAGTCACACCACAGAGTGTACCAACACTGGTACAATCAGCTGAGTGAGAATAAAGGAGGAACTATTATCAACTATCATGTGCTTGTGTCCAACAAAACAATCTGCAGCATTGATAACAGCAGAATGGTGGAAACGACTTTGCTTCAGGAGACAGACTGAACTCACACAAGCCCACTCATAGCAAAACTCTCTATCCCTCTGTCTCTCGTTGACATACTCCCTAATCCCCCTGAGCTGAACCCCATGATGCACAATCAGCTCTGCACATGGTGCCAAATGTTGGTCACCTTTTCCTCCATCTCTACACTCTGTTTTCACCCTCATTCATGTTGTTGCTTCATTCTTACCTCCAGCAGTTTGTAGAGGTGTTCGATGTGACCTTTCTCGATCTCCTTAGCGGGGATCTCCGTCTCTTTAAAATGGACATACTCGTTGTAAAGTGCCTGAAGGAGGAGGAGGAAGATGGAAGTTACTGATGAGCACTATGAGGTCAGTATTACTGTAACACAGGCTTTATTTAAGGTCAAACCCAAGTCAATGGGTGGTCATTAGCCAGTTTCTCAATGATCATCTCAAGTTACGTAATTAACTGCTAAATTTTTCCTCCCTCCTTCTTCTGTCCCAGTCTTTAGACATCATGTCAACCATTGTGTCGCCCTGAGCCGTATCCTTTTTAACATTACTGTTCTCTTCCTTTTCTCAACACCATGCCTCTCTCTTAATGACTCCTTCTGGCTCATCTGACACCTCTGTCTACTGTCGTCCATTTTATTACACCCCATCCCTCCCCTCCCTCTTTCCCTTTATTTGTTCTCTCAAGGTTTTACAGAAATTGCTAGTGTGTTCCCTTCCTTCCTAGCTACGTGTTGGTGGGACTGAAGAGAAAAAGTTGAGAAATTGTATACAGGGATTTGGTTCCCATCGCAACCAAATGCATTTGCAAATATGTTGCTTTGAGGTAATTTGGATGACAACACCCAAGATAATAAACCTACATCTTTAGCTCATGAATTTTTTTTTTGCAAGGCTTGGTGGTAAATTCTCGCTGTTTTAAAGCTGCAGTTGGTCACTTTGTGCAAATATGATAAAAAAGTTGTTTTTATAAAACTGTCACAACAGAGTGCTGCAGGAATGAGTCCTAAAACCCGGAAATGAGTTAGCATTTCAGCACTTCCGGTTCCCTCATCTGGAAGTCAATGGGTTTTTTGAATGGGTTTTTAGTTAGATGTCTGAAATAAGGTCTGTGGTTAACACAAGCTGAAGAGATTTTAACGTTTTGTTCTACGATATAAAATACGTCAGTAAATATCCCACTCGTGAATTTTGAAGCCTTTACGTGTCTTAAAAGTGGCGGTTGCTAATAAGTGGCTAAATGAGTCAGTCACTTCTTGTGAAATACAGGCCGGTGGGCGGTGTTTGGATTTGGCATGACTGCTTTCAACATGGCAGCCGGGTCACAAACGTTTTCATTTTACAGCTAAACAGTACACTAAAATGTTATGTTTCTGAAACATTTGAGGAGAGAAATAGGCATTACAGTAACAGAATATTAATTCATAGTTGATCAGCGCTGCCTAGTTTGACTGTTTGATCAGAGTTCACAAGCTTCACAAGCAGTGATTGACAGCTGCATTAGAGACTCCTCAGCTCTGATTGGTTGTTTTCTTTCGGGCGCAGTAGAATCTTGCAAATGCCATTAGGAGCACTAAAAGGAGGCAGAGGAACATGTTTTTTTTTCAGATTACCTGTCTCATGTACTACTGTCAGGAAATAGTGACTGTTTTATAAAAATACGTTTTTATCATATGTGCTCAAAGTTACTAAATGCAGCTTTAATGGTATTGGTACTTTAAATTTTTTACTACAGAGAGAGGTTAGTGTCTTCCCTCAGGCTTTATCTTCTCTGTCTCTGTGCTTACTTGAACACAAACTCTAACACCAATTTAACAGATAAGTAACAGGAAACTACATGCATAAGATGAAAAATAAAGGTCTCAAAAAAAAAACTAATTTTATGCGCTCACCTTGAGTTCCACAGGGTTTTGTGGGAAGTTCTTGTTGGCCATGAGGGCCGTATGCTGGCGGCTCCACTGGAGCAGAGAGGAGAACATGGACTGGTACTCGGACCAGCGCTGCTCCACCTCCTGATGATGGAGGAGACAGAGAGGGAGAGATGAGAGCAGTGATTTCTCAGTGGGAAATCATACAATACAAATTCACACATTAAACATATGTAGTCTTTTTACAGGCTTCATTTTTACAACAAGTAATTTATAATAAATGGCTACAGCACTATTCAATTAACCGCATCATTATTTGATTATTATTATATTATTATAACTCAAGATGCTGCACACTTGACTAGGAGCAAATAACAAGGGAAATACTTATTTCCGCTGAGAACATACATATTAAAAATAATTTTAAAAATGAACACGAAATGGAGCAACAATGGTGACTAAAGCAAGATGATATAAACTGTAGTACATACATGTTAGAATAGCCCTGAAACTGAACTAATTATAGGCTTTGAAGTACAAACACAGCAATGTGAAGTATCATTATTGAGAATGCACTTCAATACCAGAAGAGAAAGATTCAATAATCATCTATAATGAGTTCAAACTTATCAATTGCTGCGCTGTAACGGTGGAGTATATGGGTGGAACAGAATGTGACGTGCCTGTGCGGCGATGCCCTCTCCTCCCTCAGGGATTTTGGGGAAGGCATCATAGATGGAGGAGACGTAGGTGATGACCGACTTCTCATCTGGAGATGGAACATCGACGTCTAAAGAGAAAGATGGAACATTAAAAAACTGCAACAACAAAAAAAACATTATCAGTTTGAGGAAATCATGACGTTGGAATTTTAGGGTTACCAAATCACCTTTTGATCTGAATTAAACCTAATTTGATGGATAAAATATCAAACTCTAACAACTAGAAAATAAGCATATACATAAAATATTAAGAACTAGGCAAATATTTGTCAACAACATAAATTAAAGGAGCGACAATTCCACAAAAATAGACCATAACCAGAAATACATTTAAAAGAAATATTGAGATCTGACAACTCAACATTCGAACTACTAGAAATCACATCATCCAGGTTTTTTTTTTGGGACCAGTTTGGATGTAGCACCAATAATTTTGCAGCAACGCAGAGCGATACTATGAGTGACAATAGGTAAGGTAATATCAGTCAAACATTAAACAGTAACCAACACTTCCAGCTGGTGACTCTAGTTTATATCAGACAAAAGGTCTCTGCTAACAGGAAATTAAAAGCCCATGGCAACAGATTTTAAAGATGCTTATGTAAAAAAAAAATAATAATAATAAAATCAAATAACACATCAAGTCCAGAGCTATAAACATATTGGCATTCATCAGTCAGTTATTATGGCAGGCTGGCTAGTTCTTTTGTTGGCATGCTTCCAAAACAAAAGCTGGAAACAAACAAGACAGAAAAAGTTGTTGACTTTTTCTGCAGTTTCAGGGCGTTTCTTTTTTTTGCTCCTGTCACATTTTACTCACTGTGGCCTCATTTTTTCACTGCAATATATACGTCCTGCCCTCTATGGAAACAGCACAATCATAGCTAGAAATAGGAAGAATTCTAAAATGTCTTTTGTGCAGTATAACACAGTTATAATGCCATGAATCATAAAAAAGAAAAAAAATCTTTGATAATCTATTTTACAAAAATTGGAAAAATGGAATTTATATACAACATTTTTCCAAGTGCCCACACCTGTTACCAATATTGGAAAAAAGGGGCCTCACATGCCATATATATTGAACTACATTTAACAACCTCTACTTACAACCCCTCTCATGCTCTCCTCTCTGCTCTGTGCTGTGTAAACAGCCTGAAGTTCAGTCGAAGTTTCACTGAATTTTTGTCACGTGACTGTCGGTCTCAGCCGAGTCATTCATAGCTTCCTGGTTGTGCTGAGGAACGCAGAATTTTATGTTTTTTACAATATCTGGTTACTGCAAATGTATATTTTTGGCAACATTTTAAACGAGACATGTAGAATAAAGAGATTTTGATTAAATATCACTATTTTAAGCTTAGCTTTGGTTATTTTTCCTGACGGAAATGTCCTCCAAAGGACTGTCAGAAATTTGAAAATCTGACGATGTTTTCTGTTTTTACAGTTTCTGACTATGATAAATGGTGTAATTTTTTGGGCGATTTTTTAAAGAAAACATGTCTTTCAAACCCGCTTGTGGGGTTCAGAGGGTTAAACCTTTTGTTAAGAGCCCCTGGATGAACCAGAAAAAGCTCAGTTACTACAATGTGAAGTATTATAAATAAACTCAGCCTCTGTTCAACCGAGAACAAGCAGAGAGTCAGTTGGTTGGTTTCAGATCAACAGTCTCACCCTCAGCGTCCAGCAGACTGGTCACCCCTAGCGACTCGGCGATCTCGAAGGCCTGCTCGAGGTTCTCCCGGTTACTCTGCCGCGACACCACCTCCATGTCGATCAGGTCTGGCCTGGAAATCATACACAGATGAGACGTGTTAGTGGACTTTATGCGTGTGTCTGTGTGTCCTGCCGCTAATCCGTTGTATCTGTTAAACATGGTTGTGTGTCGTGTTAAAATGCCTACAGTGCCTTCAGAAGCTATTGAACACCTTTGACTGTTGATGTATTTTGGTGAATTCAAAGCAGTTTACAATGAATTATCTAGACATGCAGTATTTTTATGCATGTAATTATCTGCAAAATGAATGTCTGAAATATATTTTTTTTAAAAGTTATTAAACTCCCCTGAATCTATATTTTTCAGTGTATGTACGTTTAAGGATTTTCTCCATCTCAAACAGTTTAACTTGAAAAACTTTGAATACAGACTTTACAACCACTAACTACTAAAAAAAAGGTGATGCTATCGTGCTGTTTATTCTCTAACCTGTATCTGTGCAGAAGAGCGTTGAACATGCGTCCGTCGCTCCAGGATGAGGTGAAGTTGACACAGCGGAGGCCGGGGTAGCCTTCTGTCGCCTGCTGGCTCCATAATAACAGCTTCTCTTTGGCTGTGAGGTCGCCTGACTCGCCGCTCACGTAGATCTCTGAGATCTGGAGGGAACAGACAGAGAGACAGAGCAGGGTTTACTATTGGGATTCAAGCAGAAACATCATCAGAAACACAAAATGCTCAGCAAAAGAAAACTAATTCTCTGTTGAGTTGTGTTGCCAAATGAAACGAACTGAGTTGCAAGTCCTGACTCTATTTTGCAAAAATCAATCAGGAATTCAGCATATGCTTTCAAAGTCTTGCTGCATATATAATGTTCTATCTTGAGGCATCTCCACACCAGTCACCATGGCGATATACAGCAGACAAAATCAGCTTTTTAAGCCACAATGAGTCGGCAGAAACTACCGACTGCTGTGCTTATATGAGAGGAGAACTTTGAGTCACTTTGATTCATCTCCCTTCAAACTCCTCATTCATCTTCCTGATGATCAATAACCCTCAGTGTGTGTGAGAGAGTGTGTGTGTCTGGATGAAACTCATTTTTCGTAAGTATCTTTTTTTTCTCATTTTTTTGCCAATTTCCTTGCTCCATCATCTACAGTCTAGCCTGCCCATTAGCTAGTGTATCCCCAATACATGATGTTGTTAGACACAGCTCCTGAAAATACCTTAAAACTGCAGTCAGTAATTTGAGCAAATATGATGAAAAGATATTTTTTATAAAACTGTCACTATATCCTGACAGTAGTACATGTGACAGATAATGCCCAGAGACCGCTCGGCTCTGATTGGTTGTTTTCCTTCGTGCACATTGAAATGTTGCAAAGGCCATTAGGACAACAGGAAGACACAGAGGAACATGATTTTTTCACAGATTCTCAGTCTCATGCACTACTGTAAGGATATAGTGACAGTTTTATAGCCCCTCCCCTTTTTTGTTAGTAAACATTATGACGTATTTTGTGGGCGGAGCGTTAAGTGGAGGCAGACAAATAGTTAGTGTTAGTTGAGGAAGTTAACATTAACAAAGGGACCAGACTAGCCGACCCCTACGCCACTGGCAGACTACTTCAGGAGGAGTAGACGGCTGGCCTCCAGCGAACACCGTGACGTAATCATGACGTCGACACAAAAAGGGTCTTTAAAAGTTTTATCATATTTGCTCAACGTTACCGACTGCAGCATTAAAGCTGAAGTAGGCGAGATTGGAGCAAATATGATTAAAAAAAGTTATTTTTATAAAATGGTCGCTATATTGTGACAGTAGTACATGAAACAGGTAACCTGAAAAAAATAATGTGCCTCTGTGTCCTCTGGTGCTCCTAACGGCATCTGCAAGATTTTACCCACCGGAGAAAAACAAGCAGTAAGAGCTGATCTGAAGTCTGCTGTCAAATATGAATCAATATTATGTTACGTTAATGCCTATTTCTCGCCTCAAATGTTTAGAGAATCATCTATGAATCATCAGTGTACGGTTTAGCTGTAAAAGGAGAAAGTTTGCCGTCGCCATTGTGAAATCTGGTGAAGGAACGCCAAGTTCCGGTCACATGACCGGAGCACAGCCAATAGGAACGCTCTCTCTCTCTGAAGTGACCTGTGATTGGTCAAAGTCTCCCGTCACGGGCTAGATTTTTAAAGCCTGAAAACAAAGCCATGAGGAGGTGCAGAAGTCTAGTTATCTCTCAGAACGCTTGAATTACAATATGCTGAAAGGTTATTATGGAATTTTTGCCCAATGATGCCAAAAATATACTGCCTACTGCCACTTTAAAGGGGAACACCACCTAAATGTAGAATTCCAATATGTTATTCCCATGGCCTAGGAAAGTTCAATCAATATTTGTGAACATGAGCTCCTCTCTCTCAAGGCCAGAAACCAGAGAAGTAAGTCTCAAACTTGTGATATCATATGTATTAAGTCTGTAGCTGCTACATAGACAATGAATTGGAGAAACCACAAAATGTTTGTTTTCTTTTTTTTGTATACACAAATGAGCTTTATTCTGTTGTAGAGCTGTCAGTTGTGAAACAGAAAATGTACCCATATACTCGAAACATTCCCCTGGGTGCTCTCAGTGTCATCTTAAACATCTCTTCCAATTCATTGTCTATGGAGCAGTTAGAAACTTTATACTTGATGACACTCTAGTTTTGGGATTTGGGAGAGAGTTGTTCATGTTTACTAATATTTTGGACTGTCTTAGACCATAGGAATAACATGTATAAATGTTGTAAATGGGTGTTATTCCCCTTTAAGGACATAAAGTCCATGTTTGCTTAAGTCCTGAAGTGAAACCAGGCTTCCAAGGAGACTAACAGCTACTTTATCTACATGTTCTGCCCACTGAGCTACATGACCACTTTAGCCATTTTCCCTCTGCGTCCTTCTTCCTTTCAATTAGCTCTCTTTAGGTCCAACTGTCCACGGTGACAAAGGCTGAGTGATGTATATGCAGTAACTGTCAGTGCTTGGCTGCCGTTATTGTCATCAGTATTCTTCTGTCCTCCCTTTTTCCCTCTCCTTCTGTCTCTGTCTCTCTCTCTCTCTGCTGCTAATATAGAGCAGTATGAAAGTCCAGTGTGTGCCAGGAGACTGCAGCAACAGCCAAAAAAGATGTGGAGGGGGGGGGGGGGGGAGGAGGAGGGAAAAGAGATGAAAAAGAGTAGCAAGGCCAGCAACAGAGGAGAGGGGGTGACTTGCAACTGCATACTGTACTGCATAGTTACCAGTTTCACAAAAATTATTGTTAATCAAAGAAAAAAAACGACATTCATGCACATCCATCCACCAAAATATTTACGCTATATCTAGCAGGTTGGCATTTCGATCACTGTCTCATTGAGTACAAAAGCAAACAAAGATACATAATGGAACATGTGACTTGAATGGGAATCGACAAAACGTGGATTCTGCTGTGTGTTTTCCTGCAGAGCTCCGTCTCTCTGTATGCATTCACCAGCTCCTTTGCAGAGAACTACAGAGCATCTAATCCTTCATCTGAATATTGATACAGCACTCTGTGTGAGGGCTGCATCTGCGCACAGAGCCTACACTCACACTGCAACAGCGAAAGAACTGTAATAGAATATTCTGTACTCAAGGTTCACTTGCTTTTTTCAGGAAAAAGAAAGTGAACCTTGAGTTTAGAATATTTTATCACATGTACATGCTCACACAGTCAAGGATAGAGTTTCTAAATGTACTAAATCTAAATCTATAGGACGCGTTGACACACTGTTAGCAAGAGAGCTATACTGTTTGGTAAGCTAACTACCACTGTCATATTGTAAACAAATCTGGCTAACACACCAGGTAATGCATTTTGTGAAGATAACAATCTGTGTAGTCATTAGAGCATGTCACTGAATATCAGCTGCTTTGCTAATTTAGCCTACTGGGTCTTCAGCTAGGAAACAGCCAAAAAAACAATGGTTTAGGTCATTGGCTGGGGTCCCAGCCCCCCTTAGGGGGGCACCAAAGATCACAGGGGGTGCGCCAGGACTTGTCTGCTCTGAGGATGTCAACATTTAAAGCTGCAGTATGGGAGATTGGCGCAAATATGATTTAAAAAAGTTAAGAACGCTCTCTCTCTCTGAAATGACCTGTGATTAGTCAAAATCTGCCGTCATGGGCTAGATTTTTCTAAAGCCCGAAAACAGAGCCATGATGAGGAGCAGAAGTCTAGTTCTCTCTCAGACCACTTGAATTACAATATGCTGAAAGGTTACTATGTAATTTTTGCCAAATTATGCCGAAAAATTGTTGCCTACTGCCACTTTAATTTGTACATGTATAACTAAAATCATAATAACACACATGGATAATTTATACAAAAGTCTGTATATAAAACTATTTAAATAGATATATTTTTTTTCTACTTAGTAGGCCACATTCTGTTTAAACCCAGTATTTGTGCACAGTTGCAGATAAAGATCAGGCTACACTAATATTATTAGTATTATACTATTTGTAGAATTAGATTCCAGTAGTGGCTGCATATTGTTTCAAACTTGTGTGATCCAAACATTTCCTTTCCATAACTCCAGAGGGTTGTTAAGTCCAAAAGTCAAAATTTATTGAAAAAAGACAGATGTAATATTTTCAAAAATTCACAGCGTGTTTATATCTGTGAAATATTCTGCTTCAATTCATATTTGTTGGCGTTTAGCCTCTCAAAAACAACATTTTCACTGCCATCAAGAACCTATTTGCTCTCCCGCTTGATGCACATAAATGGAGGCCCACACCTGTATTAACGGGGCAGTCTAGCAGCAATCTAACAGAACCATAAAGTACATTTATATAACCATAATAACAAAAAATTGATTTCGGCTCTAACACTAATACTAATTATTCAAATTGAGGAATTTGTTTGAGGATTTGTAATTTTTAAGGGAGGGTGATGACATCAGAAAATATGGGGGAGAGGGTTGAGTTAACATGCCTCTCACAGATTACAATGCTCTACAACGCACAAATCCATACAGCATACATATCACATTGTGTGCATGTTTGAAGTCCTGGTGTTAAGACTTAACACTTAAATCTGCTGCTGGGTGTTAGTCTATGGACTGTATATATCCATGTGTGATCTGTAAGAATAGATGTGTATGAGTGTTATAAACAGTGGAGATAAACGTACGAGCGTGCTGCACACAGAGATTGTTTGAAGTGGCGGTGCAGCCATGATCTAGTCAGAAACATCCATGATCCACCAGCAGCCCCCCCCTGTGGCTCTGGACCAGCCCTCTTTTAGAAGCATGGCCTCTTTGAAGTTTGTGGGGAGAGGAGGGAGAGCAAGGGATGGATGGAGGGAGGAGAGAACAATGAGGGGAGAATGGAGGGTGAACAAGAACAGAAGGAATTGTTCTACTAGCACTTAAAATAAAAAGTACCTCTGTAAAACCCTGGCTTCAAGTCCTTAAGCAAAAAGGATGGATGGGTGGATGAAGGATGTATAGACAGATGATGAATGGATAGCGTGAGACACAGTAGGATGGGTTATGCAGACGGGCATCATAAGCACCCACATACAAAGGACAGCTGCACTTTAAACCAAACACAGAGGCATCCTGATACATCCACCCACCCCTCTCATGACACAGTAACACACAACACAAGACTATTGATTATCGCTTCCCAGTAAAAAAAACCCTCTTAAGCAGGGATCTCTGTGGGTCTACTGTATCAGTGTTTGTTTGTGTTTCTCATGACTCAGCAACTGCTTCAAATGAGACATGTAGCACTAAACACAACCTGACATGACGTCTGCTGCTGTACTGCACAGCCATACAGTACTGCCTTTGTAATGTGGAGATCTGAACAGAACTGTGGCAGCCGTCGTAAAAAAAGTGCCCGTCATGTGCTGTATCACTGCAGTGGCTGCAGCAGCCTTTTCATTTTCAAGGTGAAGGAGGGCTGAAAAGCTGTGAGCTAGCATTTAAACTCTCTCTCTCTCTTTCTTAGATCATTCCTGCAAGTGAGCCCCAAACATTTTTCGCATCAGAAATATAAACACATAATCTCTATACAAAGAAGCACTGGGCTGGACTAATAAGCGGCAGTCCACGCAGATACAGTAAACTGTATGTATTCTTTGCAACACACTGAGCTGCTTTGTCATTTATATTCCACCAGATATCAACAGGAAACAACTAACTTGGTACAGAGTCATGAGGCACTGCACCATAGCTTTTTTCCTCGGCTATACAATAGGATTGGATATATATTAAAATTTCCCAACCGCCCGCCGTTAGCCCAACAACCAGCACTAAAACACACTTCATTCAAACTCGACAGAAACAAAATAAAACTCACCAAACCTGTCTTGGTTAGTCTTCCCAATGTTCCAAAAATCACCTCACCAACTCAGGTTTGGTCAAAATAATCTAGGGCTGTCAAAGTCAACGCGATAATAACACATTAACGCAAATTTGTTTTAACGCCACTAATTTCTTTAATGCATTAACACAACTTGCGACTTTTATGTTATATGTGATTAATTTGCAATTAGCTATGGACAATCATGCGATTAATCGTGACTAAATATTTTAATCGATTGACAGCCCTAAAATAAACCCTTCATTCGCAGAGTTAGATGTGAAAATATGCCGGCTCTACACGCTGTTTTTCCCTACTGTCTCTCTCTCTGCCTGCTGAGCGGCGGCTCTCTCGTTCTTTGGAGGCAGACCATAAAGGGCCAGTATGTAGGATTTGGCGGCGTCTAGCGGTGAGATTGCAGATTGCAACAAACTGAAACTTCTCTTGTGTGCCAAGCGGAGAGCTAAGGTGGCCTACGGGACAACGCGAAAGGCTCTCTCTAGAGCCGGTGTTTGGTTTGTCAGTTCTGGGCTACTGTAGAAACATGGCATCCGGCTTTGTGAAGAGGACCTGCTCCGTATGTAGATATAAACAGTTCATTGTAACGAAAACACAATGATTCTTATTTTCAGGTGTTTATACACTAAAGAAAACATACTTATTAATATCATATTCCATTTCTGCTAATAGATCTCCCTAACAGCTATACACAAATTTGTCCGTAGCACTGTGTATCAAATACCAAAAGCTGGCATTAGATATTAAAAATAATGGCATTAAAATTAAATAAATTAAATACATCAGTTCATGATTGAAATGAAATATTTTCCAGTTCTAGACTATTTCATCGTGGGAAAATTGATATGTGGCAAGAACATTTAACATCTGAAAAGTCTGAGTTGTTTGGTTTATTGATAAAAAAAAGGTTTTTGTAGAACAAAACATGTTTCTATTTCTCAAAATAAGGTATTGAAATAAGAACCAACACTTTCACACAATAACCAGCCCTACTGGCAGGCAGCAAACAGAGTAAAACAAGCCAAAGACAGTCAAATAAACAGTCAAATGTAATGTAAAAAGACTACAATATAAATCACCAGCAGAATATGATAGTGATGATGTTTAAATGAACCGATCTCACCCTTCTACTTTTCCCTTAAGTAACCTTAACCTTTCCAACCAAAACCACCAGAGTTACACAGACAGACACACATAGTTATAGTGTGTGCTGTTGAATTGGTTAGAAAATGACAAGTTTCAGTTTGAAGCAAGAGGGAACCATGTCATTTGAAGCAATGACCCTTCTCTCACACAAACAAAACACACGGCCTGTCTGTCTCTCACACTAACAGACGTCAGTAGTAAGCGAGTATCTGTGGTGTGAGGAAAATAACGAGCAATGGAAGGAAGTGAAGGAGATGGAGGGAGGGAAGGATACTGGGAGACAAGGCTGGAGAGACAGTCTGTGCTGTGTTGATTAGGCTCTGGGGACAGTGGCGGAAAGAATGGAGAGAGGCATAGTGCCTTTCAAGAACTGATAACAAGACACACACACACACACACACACACACACACACACACACACACACACACACACACACACACACACACACACACTGTATAACCCTTCATGACCACAAACACTGTGCACAAATGACAACAAAGACACCCTTCAAAAAGCCAAACTCGTACAAATCAAGAGCTGTAAATGCCTCTCTACAGCACTATAAACCACTGGTTTAAAAAATGGGGTCCAGAGACTTCCACCTTTACAGGTAGCACAACCAAGTAGAGGAGTTTAATGTCACTACTATTTCATTTACTGCAAAATAACTCAAATGGTTAAGTAGATGAATAACTTGAGTTCCATTCTTAGCACTATATTCACATTAAGAAAAAAATTCTTTACACCTGGGAACAAAATCTTGAAAAATCAATAATGATTGGTGACTATATCGGGGTGTATATGGAGTCCAATAAGTGACCTCTCACATATATCCGTCCACTTTTCTTCAAGAGCGGGAGGATCAGGACAGGTGAGTACAAATACTCTAGATGTTAAGAGCAGGGCTGCAACTAACCATTATTTTCATTATTGATTAGTTTATTTTTAGTCAAAGAAAAATATTAAATAATGAAAAATGCCCATCACAGTTTCTCAGAACGCGAGGTATTATCTGTAGATGGCTGACCACCAGTCCAAAACCCAAAGATTTTCAATTTATAATGATAAAAAAGCAGCAAGTCCTTGCATTTAAGAAGCTGGAATGACTTTAACAAGTAATGTGTTATCTAGGGCTGTCAAACTTAATGTGATGATAAAGCGTTAGCACAAATTTGTTCTAACGCCACTAATTTCTTTAAAGCAACTTTTGATTTTTAGGTTGTAGCGGGCTCAGTTTTAAATCTAGAGTGAAG
Organism: Sebastolobus alascanus; assembly: GCA_916701645.2. NCBI lineage: Eukaryota > Metazoa > Chordata > Actinopteri > Perciformes > Sebastidae > Sebastolobus > Sebastolobus alascanus. The sequence continues at coordinate 356,567 of CAKAOJ020000045.1, forward strand.
ATACTGGCATCATATCCCAAACCTAAGGAATCCATTGGTACCATGTCATACTAGCTTGTCGAGAAGGAGGCTAAATAACACTGACGGAAAAACTGGCATGGCCATTTTCAAAGGGGTCCCTTGACCTCTGACCTCAAGATATGTGAATGAAAATGGGCTCTATGGGTACCCACGAGTCTCCCCTTTATAGACATGCCCACTTTATGATAATCACATGCAGTTTGGGGCAAGTCATAGTCAAGTCAGCACACTGACACACTGACAGCTGTTATTGCCTGTTGGGCTGCAGTTTGCCATGTTATGATTTGAGCATATTTTTTATGCTAAATGCAGTACCTGTGAGGGTTTCTGGACAATATTTGTCATTGTGTTGGTAATTGATTTCCAATAATAAATATATACAAACATTTGCATAAAGAAGCATATTTGCCAACTCCCATGTTAAGAGTATTAAATACTTGACAAATCTCCCTTTAAGGTACATTTTGAACAGATAAAAAATGGGCAATTAATTTGCAATTAATCACGATTAACTATGGACAATCATGCAATTAATCGCGATTAAATACTCTAATCGACTGACAGCCCTAATATTATCACAAGTATTGACTGATCAGCCAATTGATTTATCCAGGGGTTTCCATCCTTTTTTGCACATTTTTTTTGCTGTTTCATATTGTTTCCTGTCAGCCAGGTAGAAAATGTTCTGAGATCTGGTGCCGGTCAGCAGGAAACTCTGGATTAATCAACTAATGGTCATAGCACTCTTCAAGACAGAGATAAAGATAAAGATCTAACAGAGTTGGCTAATGGATGTGATGTGTGGATGACAGGACAGAGGTAAAGCTAGAAAGAGGCAAACCTGTGGCAGGTATTTTACAGTCGCCTGCTGCTGCAGTGACAGAGGACTCTCCATCATGGAATCCAGTCTCTCTGATGAGCTACTGGTCAGCCCTCCCCAGTCTGTCTGACTGGGAGTGGTGCCCGCTGTCTCTGGAGAGGTCAGCGGCAGGTCGCTGGCATAGCCCGACTCCAACAGAGAAGATAGCTCCTGTGCACGAACTGGAGTGTCCAAGCTAAACCCCTTGACAGCCATAGTTTCGTGAATCCACATTTGGTTAGAGGACATGAGGAATTCCCCTGCAGACATGTTGGCTCTACTTTTGTCCCCCTCGGACAGTTGGACTTTGAGAATATTTCCTGTGACTGGAGACGGGGCAAGGGGCTCTTTGCGCACTTCTACCTCGCCGTCACTTTCGCCCCTCCACACTGGAGAGCCAAAATCACTGGGGTACACTGTCCTCACCACACAGAGTTTACCGTCCACCTCACGGATGTGGACCACACCTTTGTGCTCCCTCCCCGGAGGTGTCCGCACCACTGTTAAAGTCCCTTCTTGTCCTCCTTTAACGCCCCCATCCCCCTTTTCTTCTCTCTCTACCCTCCCCTTGTCTTTTTTCTCCTTCTTTTGTCGGAGAATCCAAGGTTTCTCTAAGACCCCTTGGACTTTCTCCTTTACGCGACAGACCCTCCCTCCACCTGGAGTGGTGCTGCCCAGAGCTGGGGCTGTGTTGACTGGGGTGGTGTTTGTGGTTTGGCTCTGGATGCTGGAGACATCAATGATGGCGCTAACCGTGTCTTCCTCTCCTGGGAGGCAGAAAACCCCTCTCCAGGCTGGGCTGGGCTTGGGGGACACTTCAAGTATTCTGTTGCCCAAACGGCCCCCTACACTGGCACTCACAGAGCCAGGGGAAAGGGTATTGCTGTGCACATTAGTTTTGGAATGAGTTAACTGGATATCAGGCACTGTTACAAGAGTCCTAGCTCTGTTGCTAAAATCTGCTGTTTCTAGAACTGCGGCCTTTTCCTCATCGTCCTCATCCTCTTCCTCTCTGTCATCAGGCTCATGGCTTCTTCGTCGCTCAAAGTCATCCTGTTCCGACTCTGCTTTCCTGTTCTTCTTGCCCTTGTGCTTACGTCTGAAACGTAGACGCTTCTTTGGTGAAAGTGGGGCGACTCCACCGAGTTCCCCCTCCCGAGGAGGCCTGACACAACCCATGGAGTTCCCCATGTCTCTGATGGTGACAGAGAACTGAGTATAAAAAAGGAACCGCAGCAAACACAGGCAGTTAATCCATCAGAGAGGGAGAATTATTGTTCAATTGGGTTTGGACATGTATTCCAGGTGTTTGAGAGCACAATCCCATCCCACAGTAAGGGGAAATGTTCAGATAGGCTGGCAAGTGACTGACATCTCCCTTGTTAATCTGACACCTGGCAGTAATGTGAAGTTAGGAAGAGCACACTTAGCTCCATTTTCCATGGTCTCATCTTAAATACAACCCGGAGAATAGAAAGAGGGATTGTATCTGAAGGAGAGAGGGGGAAAGTCGCTCTTTTCCTCAGGCAGTTTTGGTTCAGTCACGAGGCAGGCAGCTGCAGGCCGACGTGTCACAGCTCCCACCTGTCCTTCCTCTTTCCTTCACCTCATCTGATGTGGATTCGGGGGGTGCACTGGCCAGCCCTGCTCTCTCTAAGGGCCCTGCTGTGTATCAGTGTATTTATATGGACAGGCAGCTTGCTGCGTTACTTGGTCTGTTTATCCTAGAAGACTTGTGGTCGCAGTCAAGGACACAAGGACACAGTTATGCTAGCAGAGCCACACAAGGGAGGAAAATAAACTCGGTTAGGGTCAGGCGTCTGATTAACCACCGGGATTTTGGCAGGTGAGCTGTTACCTGGTGTACGGCAATGTGTCAGGCAGGATGATGAGTGTGGGAGAGAGAGAAATGTAGTGCAGTCTGGAGCTATTCAGACCATTAGTGAAGCTCCAGCTGCTTCACACACTGCATGTGTCTGTCATAAGAACGAAGTGTGAACGTCTCAGTGTGTACATGTACTGCAGGGTTTCGGGGAGTCTTGGAATCATTGGCAGTCTTATCTCACTTCTTAATTCAATGTCATAATTCCTTCAAATATGAGAGGCGACTGAGAAAAACAACACCACCATCTGCTGCAATTCCGTTAAAATTCCTCGATAAACCACAAACAATTTGATGTTAAGATTTGTTGTCGGTTCCAGGTGCCAGAGTAATCCAAGAGCTCTATCTACACTGAGATCTAGCAGCTATCTGAGCTCATGAATTAATGATGCCTCTCTCTCCGACTGTGGTAACGTTATTGCAGTGCAAGAGGAGAGAAGTAAGATCCGTAAGGCAAGTCATCCACACAACAGAGATCGGTGGGAATCCAATCCGTCACGGTGCTCGTAGTGGAAGTAGTATTAATGGTGAAGCTGTCGATATCCCTCGTAGTAACGGCGATCTCAGTGTCTCATTCTGCCGAGGCAGCACGGTGTCCAGATTGGTTGTGGGTGACAGATAAGTGTGCAGTCAGCCAATGCTGCCGCAGATTACTGGGAGATTCAGCCAATACTCTAACAGCTTATTAAATACTCAATCAGAGCATCGGCTTCCCGTCCTGATGCTTCTGCTCGTCATCCTCCCACGATTTATCCTGCTCATTGAGCTGCTGTCGATCCTTCCAGCTTGTGTGCCTTCCTCCTCTTAAGGGACTGTTGTTGCCAATTTGTTGGAATACAAAATCGCTGGCATTAATTTCTCCCATTGACGAGATTGGCAAGAAAGTTCACAGTCTTGACAGTGATCATCTAGGGCAGCTGGATACCTGTGGAATCAACTCAGCGTCGTCCAGGAAACCCCAAAAATGCAGCTGTAGCAGGGTGCCGTTCTAAATCTGGAGGCAGCCAAACGCAGACAGACTCCACCTTAAGCTCCCCAGACAGCTTAGCATCACATGCCTCTCCCCTGGATACCAGTCTAAAGATTCCCCCCACCTCAATGTTAGACTCCCTGAGGACCAGAGTTCGCTGGGAATTGTGTTCCAGCGCTGTCCAATCATAAACCTCCCGCGTCCTGCTGTCAGTCTGCCAGTTACTCAAGCAAGCTTCCCCTTCATCAGGTGGTGCACTGCGACGATGCAACAGCCTAACAAAATCCACAGTTTACAGGAGGTGGGGGTATTTAGACCGTGTCTTACTCCGAGACAAAAAAAGGCTCTCGTTTCTCGTCTCTGGTGCCTTTTCGTCTCTTAATAACTCCTCACGTCCACTAGATCTAATTATGAAGAGGCATCTGGGGTAGGAGCCGGAGCTGGACTCTGAGGCAGAGGAGGAGAAAGGGAGGAAGAGACTGGTCCTCCGTCTGCTTAGCTAAGGTCTTGTCAAGATCCAGTTTAAAGTTGCAGACCTACTTCAGGTAGAGATGTGTATCTGGAACAGAGCCAAAGAGAATCAGTGTCCAGTGAAGGGCAGTCCTGAACTCCACGCAGCACAGCAGCAGAGTTTAGGACAAGAGGGTCCACACGCCATGTCCCCTTAAAAAACATGCAGGGAGCAAAAAACAGGAACACAGGGCGTCTCCGGCTAAAGGAAACCGTGGCTCCGTCAGACAAGCATGGCTGGATTGATCCGATTGATACGGTGGAGGCCAGAGAAACAGTAAGTGTCCTGGAGGGAGTACGAGTGTGTGTTTTTTGCCTGCGAGGTTGGGCGGTCCCCTGGTCAGCTGTGTGAGCCCGTCTGTATACGTGTCTTGTCCTGCTGTGCGTTTTGTGGCTTGAGGCCTGCTGGTCCGGGGAAGCCGGGAGCTCCAGTGACAGCAGGCAGCCTGGATTTGTCTCTGCCTCGGCTGGCTTCGCTCCTCTGCTTTATCCCTCGCTCGCAGACGCCGGCAGAGGGAGAGAAAAGCTTTTATCTCCCGGCTGCTGCAGCTTCACACTCTCTTCTGCTCGATCTCTCACTCTCACAATCCACCCCTCCCTCCTCTGCTCTCCTCCTCCTTTCCGCTCCCTCGTTACTCATGCCTCTCTCTCTCTCTCTCTCTCTCTCTAACGCTCTCTCTCTCGGCTGTTAGTGAGCAGCTTTCTATGCCACAAACACACACATGCACACAGACTTGACCCAAAAGCTTCTCTGAGTGACAGCGAGCGGGAGAGAAATAAAATCTAAAGACCGTTGAGTCTCCGCAACATAAATGAGAAGCGGGTTAGCACTTCAATCTGTTTCTCTCTCTCTCTTTTTCCATCTATTCCCTTCAGTCTCCATCTGTCCATCAAGCTACAGGTTATGAATGGCTCTGGGGTGAAGAGGAGAGGCGCAGGGAGAAGGAGGGAGGGAGGAAAGAGATTTGAGAGAATTAAGAGAAAGTTGAAGAGGACAGAAGAAAAACAGGAGGGGATGGACGGAGGCTGTGAGAGGATCAAGAGCTGAGACGAAGGGGGGAAATAGGGGGCGCACACATCATAGCAGTAAGGGTTGGTAAATATACTATGAGTGGATGGAGATATTTCTATACTGTTTATACAGAGGCAGCTAGCTTTCAATATCACTGGTTTTATTAGGTCATTGCAGTCTTTTTAATGGCAACATAGGGTTTGTGGGATTTCTGCATCAATGTGATGAAGTACTGTACCTGGATTTTGCAGGCATTTAATCCACTGGATTAACCCAAAATAGACCTTTTCAATCTGATTTTTGAAATCTATAAACGTTTAATGCTGTGCTAAAGCGATTATTAACGAATGGATTAACTGTTTGTATCATTTATGTTTGGCAAAAATGCCAAACGTTTTCTGGTTCCAGGTAATCTGATACATTTTCTGCTATTCTCTCTTGTTATATCACTGTAAATTATATTTTGGGGTTTTGGACTGTTAATCGCAAAAAAAGAATAATATGAAGTAGGGCTGTCAAAGTTAACAAGATAATAATGCGTTAACGCAAATTTGTTTTAACGCCACTAATTTCTTTAACACATTAACGCAACTTGTGATGTTCTATGGGTACCTACGAGTCTACCTTTATAGACATGCCCACTTTATGATAATCACATGCAGTTTGAGGCAAGTCATAGTCAAGTCAGCACACTGACAGCTATTGTTGCCTGTTGGGCTGCATTTTGCCATGTTATGATTTGAGCATATTTTTTATGCTAACTGCAGTACCTGTGAGGGTTTCTGGACAATATTTGTCAGTGTTCAGTGTTGTTAATTGATCTCCAATAATAAATATATACAGACATATACAGAAAGCAGCATATTTGCCCACTACCATGTTGATAAGAGTATTAAATACTTTAATACTAAATTTTGCTTTCACGTATATTTTGAACAAATAAAAAAATTGTAATTAATTTGCGATTAATCGCGATTAACTATAGACAATTATGCAATTAATTGCGATTAAATATTTTAATCGATTGACAGCCCTAATATTAAGACGTCATGTTGGGTTTTGGGAAAATGTGATTATTACTACTTTCTGACATTTTATGGATGAAACGATTAATAAAAAAAAATGATTCACAGATCAATCGATAATGGAAATAAACATTAGTTGCAGCCCTTATAGACATTAAAGTATAAAATAGGGTTTAACTCCCCTCCTACACCACTAAACACATTTAAAGGCATGTTGCCACATACAGTCTTTAAGCCTCTGTAGGCTTCCACCCACCACCACTGCATATAAATTGAATAACACAGCTCATATACAGTACATACATGTGATACTGTACAGTGCAGCATGGCAGTAACACTGCATGAGAAAAGGATTTGTCACCAACACTGCAGATGTATGAACTCATAGTACTTTGCATATACAGTAATTGCCTAATGTATTGCGAATGTTTTCAGAGAGACAGATATGGATGGAGAGCACTAACAGGCGACGCTCTCAAGTGGTGAAAGCAATGGTAATCCATCTTCTCTCCTTAACCGAAAGCACAAGAGAACACAACACACACAAACACACATGGAAAAATGCCTGAACCAATAAGAGAAGAGCACTAATCAAGCCCCCGAGGCTTTCGTCCCTTCACCGTGGCTTCATGGCATCATGAGCTGTGGTAATCAGACGGCAGCCTCTGAACCCAGTGTCAGCTTTTCACGAGACACAATCGCTGCATGTTGGACAGTCAGAAGCTCTTTTGATCATATATCTAGCAGCTCATTTGTCGATAATGTGCACTGAAGCATAGTGACTGATCTTGAGATTTTAATTATTATTATTATTATTATTATTATTATTATTATTATTATTATTATTATTATTATTATTAATAATAATAATTCAGGCTCCATCTGCGCTCAGAGTAGCTTTAAGATGCTGAGTCTTTACATTCTTAGATCCAAAAGGTCTGAAAAGCCAATTTAAAAATCTAAGTTAAGTCACACAACTCCAACCACTACTAAAAGAAATGATTACTTATATTAAAAGCACCCACCTCTACGGAAGCCTTGACAGGCAAATGAGAAAAGATAAATTCTGGTGATCCATTTTCTAAGTTTGATCTAAATTGTTTTCTCTTCTGTGTTTATGGCTTAAGAACAGGTGAAAAAAGGTTTTGTCAGGATCATCTTTCTAAGTTCCTTAAATTTAACTAAAATAAATAAAATAAAATGAAAAATTTTGGTCAGGATGCACTTCAGCCTCCTGTGGCCAAAATGGGTATTACAACAACAAACGCAACAAATTCACCTGCCTGTTTTCACAGATGAAAAAAAGTAACTTAAAAAAATTATCCTGGTAAAACTTTTTTCCCCACCTGTTTCACAGATGAAAAATAATAAATAAATAGGGTACTTATAAAGATTATCCTGGCAATTCTTTTTACCTGTTCATGTGTCATAAATACAGATGAGAAAACAATTTAGATCAGATTTAGAAAATGGATCACCAGAATTTTTTTTTTCTTACTTGCCTCTCAGGGCTTCCATAAACTTGGTGATGTATGTAGGTAATTCTGGCTTTGCAAGCACTTGAAAGCTACACTGCTATGTCCAAGTAATACAAGATATTATGCCACATTCCTCAAAGTATTGCTGCCCCCAACTAACACGACAGAATATGTGGGAGAAGGATAATGAACTCTAAGACCTCCAACTTATTTATATATTACTAAACAAGATTAAACAATTGACGATAAATGAAAATAAAGTCATTGAATCTAGTTTGTGTTGCTTAGAAACCTCATGACTATTTGTTACCATGTTATGTTGATAAGGACTAATAAAGGTTAAGGAGACAAAGGAGGCTTGTATTGAAGATTTTTTTCAAAAGAACTAAAGATAAACATCTGCCATGTGTTTTTTATTAGAGCTGTTTTTGTTTCTGCTCCTGACAGCGTCCTCCATGGTGGGCATCTACAGTGAAGCCAGTTTTAATGGACACAGATGGCGATCAATTGATGGAAACACAAGGAACAACACTAATAAAGTGACCCCACCTGCTGATTCGGCCTTGAAGCCAATCAGAGAAACAGTGATGATGTTCTTCAACAGCTCAGAAATTAACTCAGTAGGAATTAGCAGTTAAGTACAGCTAGCTTAGCCAATCACAGGCAGACACAGTTTGCCTGGAGACTCAACAAGCCATCTTTAATACTGAGTTAACTGGTGTCACCTAGTGGTTTGACTGAGTAACTACAGTCAAGTTTAAATAGGTAGTAGGGGGATCAATGTTACCAATTCAAAGACTGATTAATTTCTATGATAGCTAGGTGAAAACTGTTTTTTGACTGTTCTGACATTCCCACTACCAGGTTTGATTCCAAATGATGATGATGATGAACATGTAAAAGTATGAATGATATTTAGCAAAACATCTTAATATTGTGAACCGTGAGTCTTGGAAAATATGCTAGAAAGCTGTCTGCATGCTTTGACAAGCAACATTTCAAGGAAAACTTTTGTCGCCGTGTTGCAGAAAAGATTGATGTTTTCATTTGATTTGCTTGTGATAAATGACTAGCTGGTGGCAGACAGATATTTGCAGAAAATGCGTGGAGAAGATGTTATTATATTAAAAACCTCTGGGTTTAAAATTGTTTGACTTCAGCCGTATTGCTGAGGGAGCAGGCTGTCTGGGCCAGCTGAGCCAGAGATATAACGCCTCATTTGTAACTTGATGTGCCAGTGAAATAATGGCTCACAACAGTTAGAACCCAAATGAAAAATGATAGCTCACTGAGAGACTTCCTATAATTAAGTGATATGCTGAGTCACTCATTTGCACATGCACGTTCTGGTCACAGAGACCCGGAGGCTTGTTTCAAGGAACGACTTCTACATTATCATCATCATGATCATTAGACCAAAGCGGCCGTAAGGAATAATGTGGGAATTATAGATTTCTCTTATTTGGCTCACATATCTTTTGAATATTTGAATATCTAACAGTGAATATTTGTGTCATGCCGACACTGCTTTAGGATCAACTTTCTGCAACTCTCTTCTGTAATACACTGTATAACATTTAATATAAAAAACCTGAGAGCTGTGATTGGACATGTGGTGTTCAATATACAGTACACACATGTACCTTGTACTATCAAAATAATATTACTTAAAGCGGGGGTAGGCAGAATGTTTTTGACATCATTGGGCAAAAATTCCATAATAACCTTTCAGCATATTGTAATTCAAGTGTTCTGAGAGAAAACTAGACTTCTGCACCTCCTCATGACTCTGTTTTCAGGCTTTAGAAAATCTAGCGTGTGACGGAAGACTTTGGCCAATCACAGGTAATTTCAGAGAGAGAGCGTTCCTATTGGCTGTTCATTCAATGAAGGCAGCTGTCAATTACTCACAAACTCTGATCAAACGGTCAAACTAGGCAGCGATGATCAATTATGAATCAATATTCTGTTACTGTAATGCCTATTCTCTCCTCAAATGTTTTCAGAAACATCCTGTAGTGTACCGTTTAGCTGTAAAATGAGAAAGTGTGCTCCGGCTAGTGGACGGTGCTTGGTATTTCCTCAACTGATCTCAACATGGCTGCCGGGTCACAAACTTTCTCATTTTACAGCAAAACACTACAAGATGTTTCTGAAAACATTTGAGGCCAGAAATAGACATTATAGTAACAGAATAGTGATTCATATTTAATCAGCGCTCGGAGTTTGTGAGTGATTGACCGCTGTTCAGAGATGAACGCAAAGCTCCAGCTCGGCTCTGATTGTTTGTTTTCCTCCGGAGGACACATTTTGATTGATGATTTTTGACAGATTACCTGTCTTATGCACTACTGTCAGGATATAGTGACCATTTCATAAAAACAACTTTTTTTAATCATATTTGCTCTAATTCTACCGACTGCTCTTTTAAGAGTCAGAAAGAAACAGCATTTTGTGACATTATTTCCACTAAATACTGCACTAAAACCACGTTTAATCAAATGAGATTTTAATACAAAGTAAATAAAAAATATTTTTTCAGTCTATTTCAAAAGAGCAGAATGAAGTCCAGATGTAGTTCAAACCCTAACATAAGATTATCCCATTTATATTGTATTTTTGCAGTGTAATGGGGACGTAGAAGGGAGGACATTGAACATGTAGAACGTATGTGGCACATGTTGCTGATCCACCACCATGCATTTACAGTAATAATCATCTAACCACAACACACTGCAGGGACACAGAGCTCGACAGAGTGCGACTGGAGTTTCTCACTGCAGCTCTAATGCAAAACTGTCGTCATCTCATGAACCCACTGAACTCTGGAAACTATTTGCTGCTCTGCGGGCCAATTTCATCTTTCACCCTATTTATTTATTTTTATCCCTCCTAGCCTGTTCCAGCCCCGGTCCTGTCCATCATCTTTGGTTTAGTCCTCTACTCCTCCTCCTGCATCCTTTCATCCCTCCACCTCTCTCTCTCTCCCTCTCTGTAACACAATGTTCTGCTGAGTCATGCCCATTGAAACGGTTGCCGGGGTGTCACGCACTACTGTTTCCATGGCAACCAGCTGGCAGTGTCACCTTGCTAAGGGTCACACCACAGCACAGTCTAGTGGTCAACCATAGCAGCTACAACCAGTTCATGAACCTTTCTGATATCAACAAACAAATAAATAAATAACAAAATTAGATGCTGAGAATGTTTTGTTCAATATCAAAAGCCTTTGTATTAATTTGTTTTTGTCTGTAACACGGCCGTCACACATGACTCGGAACCAGTGGTAATGGGAGTCCTGCTGTACTGATTTCAACAGAGTACAACCCTGTCTGCAGGCCACAGTGATGCTGGAACATTTGGTGGAAATTATTCCACATCAGGAATCAGAAAGAACACCTGAGAATTCAAATGATTGACTGTCTAGACTAAACACACTGCCCTAAAGATAACAATGCACTAAATAAACATTTCTTTTAATCTAGAACTAGTTGAAAAATGCTTTTTAGTTGCAATGTTCTGAAATCCTTGAGATTAAAGCTGTATTCGAAACCGCCTACTACATACTACTTAGGAATGCAGTATGCAGTATACAGTACATACTGCATACTGCCTTCCTCAGTAGTATGCAGTATGAAACAGTTAAAGTGACTAAAGTGATTAAAGTGATTATTTTGCAGTATGCTAGGCCAGGTTTTAGCCTTTAAACAAGCTGCAAAAAACAAAAACAAAAAACTTTGCTTTTGTTTGCATACTGCATACTACATGCTACATTTTGGCCAAATCAGTATGTACTGCTAGTATAGTATGAGGTTTCGAATACAGCCTAAGTCTAAGACCTGTTTTGCTTTTGTCTTTTATTGTGAAGCACTTTGTGTTGTGACATCTGCTCTAGAGAGGTGAAGGTGCTATATAAATACTTTTTGACTTAACCCACTTCATGACTAGTTGTTATGATCATATAATTGCAGAAAATAATTAGAACAAGCAGTTTTGCCACAAAAGCCCTAAATAAGTCAATCTTTTTATGCTATCAGCAACAACTAATAAAAAACTGAAGCCAAATAGTGTCCTTGTGTGACGTTTTAGAGGACGACTTCCTGCGAGGCCCTGCTCAGAGTCAGGACAACAACACCATTCAATCACAGATATGCCCAAATGCCTTCAAGCACAGAGTCACATTGTACACTCTTATAAAACACTAACCCGCATGAAAGACTTGCAAAAAGTACAACTACAATAACATGTGTAAATCCAACTACTGCAGCATATAAGTACACACACTAACATGTCAGCTAACCACCATGTTGTTTCCTTATGAGACTGTTCTGTGTATTCTCACTGCACAGACTCAGGCAGTGAAGTAAAACATCATACTGGCAGGAAACAGAGCACATCTCGCTCAGAAATTCCACAGAAAATCATGAACAAGAACACACACACAGTCTTTCTGATTGTGGATGTCTTGCAAGAAGCAACCTCTTCTGTTGCATAAGTTAACACTGGTTTGCCAGTACATACACACACACACGGCGCTAAGTTCATCCTGGCAGTGATAATAACTCAAATCCCAGCAGCTGGACAGAGATGACAACAACAGGAAAACACAGAAATAAAGTCCACATTTGGAGCAATTTGTTTTGGTTGAAATCCAGATTGAATCCCAGCACTAATGATGTGGGCTGTAACTCAGTTACTACATAATCAATTAGAGGTATTATGTCATTAAGAGCTGGATATAAGAACCTTTAGCTGCCCATTAAGCTTTTCAAATGGAGATTTCAAGATGTTATGTTCATGCTGGTTTGACTGAAATAACCATTAATTGGGTCCAACGCAGGAAACACAGAGCTACAGAACAGCATGTGAAGGGCACAGACCTGGAAGTGAAGGATGATGGTCCAGATGAGACCTAATGTCAACTTGGGGTTCCCGTCGGTGATGTCATCGTTCCTGATATTCACAAGTTTGACCTAAAACGGCAAAACAGAAGATTTTTTTGTATGGTTTCCTATAACAACAATATTTCACACAGAAAAGTAGTCGCTTTTGGTCACTACCATAATGAGAAGAAAACACATAACTCGTCTTCATTTTCTGCATGTTGAGGATGAAAAATTATCTCCGTTCCAACTGTCATGCTCATTATGTAAAAGAGACCTTGTTAAATCTAGCTGGTCTGGCTAAGCAAAGCCACCCGAGCTGTATAATTAGACCTGCAGTGAAACTCAGAAAGGATTCAGAGGAAGAAAAGGTCAATCCTCCACCACTGCCACCTCCAGGGAACGAGACAAGAGGGACGAGAGATGCAGTTTAAGAGAGATAAGGACACTAGAGATAAGAAGGAAGAGTGTGTTTTATTTGAGAAAAAGAGCTGCAGTTTGAGAGCAAACGAAGGCCCTGTTCAGACCTGGTATTAACATGCGTCCTCAGTGATCGGATCACAAGTGGACAGTTCTAAGTACAGGTGTGAACGCAGTCAAGACGCATTGAGGACGCATTGAGATCGGATCTTTCAGACCACATTCAGAGGTGGTCTGGGCCATATATGACCACATTCTTTTAGCAGTGTGTACGCAAATGTGTCTTGGGCCACATTAAGGACTACTCATCTGATGTCCGGCTGGGATCCGCAGGATCACTGCGCTCCTCAGGTGAACAGACAGGCGAGCGCTCGTCTGCCTCGCAGCATGGGAACGGCCTCTGTGCTCTACTGTATTCTGTCGGTACATCTGTATTTTATTAAAATATATCTTATCTATAGGCTACATAGTATACAGACCATCAGACTGGAAACAGGAAGTGCATTATTATCATACTGTCGGAGCTGTGTCGTTGTTTTTCTGCTGCTTTCCACGGAGCTGACACCCGCCCGCCCGACCGCCTGCTCGCTCTCTCCTTCCCTCTCTCTGAAGCTCTGTACTCCGCTGTTGTCTGGCAAAGGCAGCGGAGCCAGTGGCGCGGAGGTCCCCGGGGACCTCTGGTCCAATAACCATATATTTTGATGTTATAAAAATGTTAATAAAATGTACCCGAATTCACGATATTACTACTGACATTCCTGTAATATTACGTCACAACGTCTGCTGTATTAGCCATGTGTTTACTGCATGTTTATTTGCATATAGAGCGGGGAAGTGAGATTGGAGCACAAGTGGCCACTCAAGACGCATGTGGAGACGCATTCTAAGGCCAGGTGTGAACAGACCGACTTAAAGCTGTCTACTTGTGATCCGATCACTGAGGACGCATCTTAATACCAGGTCTGAACAGGGCCGAAGAGATTAATTCATGATAGCAAATGAGGGAACAATGAAAGACTGCAGTATGAGAGGGGGGGCAGATGAGTCTGTAGGTGCTGTATGATGAAGCCAGAAAAATCCCTGGTGCAGTTATATAGATTAAGAGGTGAAACATTTTCTCTCACTTTCTCTCTCTCTCTCCACTGAACCAAAAGAAAGAAATTGCCCAGTCCCAGGATGAAAAGTATTTCCTATCACTAGCTTTTGGAAACTGGGCTGAATCTAGAACTTTAAACTACATACAAGTTGTTTATTCACACCAGGCATGTTTGGAGAAGCTCATAAAGGGGTACACTACCCAAATGAAGAATTCCAATATCTTATTTCCATGGCCTAGGAAAGTTCAATCGATATTAGTGAACATGAGCTACTCTCTCTCAAAGCCAGAAACCAGAGAAGTAAGTCTCAAACTTGTGATGTCATAGGGTATAAAGTCTGGAGCTGCTACATAGACAATGAATGGGAGACCCACAAAATGCTGTTTTCTTTTTTTAATACCCAAATGAGCTTTATTCTGTTGTAGAGTTGTCAGTTGTGAAACAGAAAATGTTCCTATAAGGACATTCCCCTGGGTGCTCTCGGTGTCATCTAGAACCTCTCTCTCAATTCATTGTCTATGGAGCAGTTAGAAACTTTATACTTGATGACACTCTAGTTTAGGGATTTGGGAGAGAGTTTTTCATGTTTACTAATATTTTTGGACTGTCTTAGACCATAGGAATAACATGTATGAATTTTGTAAATGGGTGTTATTCCCAAAAGGGTCTATCCCTTTTGTGTCAACGTCATGATTACGTCAGTGTTAGCTGGAGGCATTTGCAGTAGTCTAAAGTTACGCATCGAAAATGTCTTATGGTTTATCTCATGGGATTATAAATTAGCTAAATGGTCAACTGTTTGCTCAATTAATAACAAGCTACTTGTGAGAACAAGTGACATTTTCTTTGCAGGCTGTTGTTCACAGATAAATGAGAAATGTGAGGAAGGCTTTAACATGTGTGTGATTGACAACTCCTTAACAGTGAACTCATCAGATGCTTCATAAAGATATGAAGTTAAGAATTAGATGCAGGTGCTTTTCCACCCATGTTTGACCCAAACATCTGTTGTGTATGACTTAGACACAACCACCAAATTTTTAGTTCTCATCACTCATATTGTTTGTATTGCATGTGATGTGAATATCCACGTTATGTCTGTCTGTTTGTGTGCGTACCTGTCTCTGTTTGAGGAAGTCCAGCGCTATTTGGACATTCTGTAGTCGATGAAATCTCATTCGCCCCTTTTCTCTGGGCTGGAAAGAAAAGAAAGGAGGGAAAAAAAGAGAAAAGTCAACAAATGAATTTAAACTCTGTAACTTTTAGTGTCACAAACGCAGGAGGCAGCAGTGAGTGCAAAAAAGCTGAATTCAATCCACAGTGCAGTGAAGTAAAAGTCAGCACAGTTGTATTGACATGAAATGGTCCTCTGGGGGGCGTTGTCTTCAACAGGAGCGGTTAAAGACATGCCAAAAACTCAGGAGCAAACTACACCCAAACCATGCTGGTTTACAATGAAACAATGCAGTCTTCATTGTCAGATCATTTCTCTCCTTTTCTGTATTCAACACCACATTTTCATACACAGACACCCAGATTACGGTTCAGAGGGAGGAGAGGTATAGTTTAAGAAAAAGAAAGCAGATGTAGGAAATAAAACACACAAACACACTCTTGCTGCAAAAAGTAGATGAGTGCAGGATGCAGATGTGGGTTCACACTGTGCTGGTAAAAGGAAGGTACACTCAGGATTAGTCATCACATCAGCAAGACTGAGTAATGGAGGAGAGGAGAGGAGAGGAGAGGAGAGGAGAGGAGAGGAGAGGAGAGGAGAGGAGAGGAGAGAGGACAGAGGATAGAGGAGAGGATAGAGGAGAGGAGAGAGGACAGAGGATAGAGTAGAGGAGAGGAGAGGAGAGGAGAGGAGAGGAGAGGAGAGGAGAGGAGAGGAGAGGAGAGGAGAGGAGAGGAGAGAGGAGAGAGGATAGAGGATAGAGGAGGACAGATGACAGAGGATAGAGGAGAGGAGAGATGATAGAAGATAGAGGATAGAGGAGAGGAGAGGAGAGATGATAGAGGATAGAGGAGAGGAGAGAGGATTGAGGAGGCAAGAGAGGATAGAGGAGAGGTGAGAGGACAGAGGAGAGGAGAGAGGAGAGGAGAGAAGAGGAGAGAGGAGGGAGGAGAGAGGAGAGAGGAGAGAGGAGAGAGGAGAGAGGAGAGGATAGAGGACAGAGGATAGAGGATAGAGGAGAGGAGAGAGGACAGAGGAGAGGAGAGATGATAGAGGATAGAGGAGGGGAGAAAGGACAGAGGATTGAGGAGACAAGAGAGGATAGAGGAGAGGAGAGAGGATAGAGGATAAAGGAGAGGAGAGAGGACAGAGGAGAGGAGAGAGGATAGAGGATAGAGGAGAGGAGAGGAGAGAGGAGAGGATAGAGGACAGAGGATAGAGGATAGAGGAGAGGAGAGAGGACAGAGGAGAGGAGAGATGATAGAGGATAGAGGAGGGGAGAAAGGACAGAGGATAGAGGAGAGGAGAGAGGACAGAGGAGAGGAGAGAGGAGAGGAGAGGAGAGAGGAGAGAGGAGGGGAGGAGAGAGGAGAGGATAGAGGACAGAGGATAGAGGATAGAGGAGAGGAGAGAGGACAGAGGATAGAGGAGACAAGAGAGGATAGAGGAGAGGAGAGAGGATAGAGGATAAAGGAGAGGAGAGAGGACAGACGAGAGGAGAGAGGATAGAGGATAGAGGAGAGGAGAGGAGAGGAGAGGAGAGGAGAGGAGAGGAGAGGAGAGGAGAGGAGAGGAGAGGAGAGGAGAGAGGAGAGAGGATAGAGGACAGAAGAGAGGAGAGACGAGAGCAGATAGAGGAGAGGACAGAGGAGAGGAGAGATGATAGAGGATAGAGGAGAGGAGAGAGGAGAGAGGAGAGGAGAGAGGAGAGAGAAGAGAGGAGAGGTGAGAGGAGAGAGGAGAGAGGAGAGAGGAGAGAGGAGAGGAGAGAGGAGAGAGGAGAGAGGAGAGGAGAGAGGAGGGGTGTATGTGTTTTCTATGCTATACATTACCAAGTGTAAGATTTTAATTTGTTTACATTAAGATAACACACAGTTCACCTCCATTATACTGAATGAGCTACTAAATATGTTAATGGGTCTAACATGTTATACTAACATATGTTTCTAATGTTTAGCCTAGCTCATTTACAAACTCAATAATAAACATGTAGTTACATTAATGCCTCTCTGACTGATTATCTTAGTAAAGGTAGAATTTATCGCTGAGCTGTTGCATTAGATTACTAATAAAGTGGAAACATAATTTATATTTCACTGTACGCAATTCATGCAAAAATAGTCGTAGAGCATTGTTCGGTGAAAACTTCAAATCTTTATAATGCCAACTTTTCAGGAACGAACAGCCTTGTTTTTAAAGGTGGATGAACTTTAATGTGTCTATCTGTCTGTCTACTCACAGAGGAACACTAAACCGTCGTACATATTTTCTGATGCTGTCACCCAACAGAAAAGAGGGTCTAGATGTAGTGTGACAGTAACACTGCAGCGTTGTATGCTGTCATGTGCAGCCCAGTATGCTGATCAGAAATCAGTGGCACAGCATTCGCATGCAGTCTCACAGCTCCACCTAGGCGCGGAGGGCGGAGGGTGAAGCTCAAGGGTTAGAGGTCAGAAGTGACAGAGTGAGCGGTGGATGGGGGGGATAGGGTTTGATTCGAACATACTCCCTGAGCTCCTTCCTCCTCCTCATCCTCCCCTCCAAGCAAGATGAGAGGGGGGGCCCGCGAGGCGTAAGCCCTTTTCAATGGAGGGTCGCTCTTCTGTTGCTATGGTAACAGAAGGGGGGAGGAAATGGGAGAAAGAAAGAGAGGAAGAAGAGATTTGGTGGATAAAGAGGACAGAATGAAAGAGGGCAGGACCAAGTGAAAAAAGGGGACAAAAGTACCGTAATTGCAAAAAATAAATAAACACTGTAAAAAAAAAAAGCCTCTCACACAGATCATTGTTCATGAAAGTGACAGGGTCAGAGAGGAGGAGTATGTCCTTTGAGTGATTGTGTGCATACCTAAGCAGACCAGAGTCAGCAGTCTGATTCTGTTAGTCTACCTGTCCGCCACTAAACCAGCCTGCGTCACATCGTGGCCTGGTTGTCTGTCAGCATTAGGACTTAAGGCTCTTACATCATCATCATGCTGAGTAAAGTCAGGCAACTGGGGCTCAAACTGCTGCGTTACGCTCAACTTTGGCATGAATAGTGTGTCAGCCTGGACCAGAGAGTCACCCGAATGTCTAAAACCTTCAACCTGGAAAAGTTTCAACTGCCTCTCCAACTCCACTGGTATTTTTAAAGAGTGTATGTAACATTCTCAGGAGCACTGTGATGCATTGAACTGGGGATGACAGGGTGTGTGATGGAGCACAGGAGGAGTGTGTGATGGAAAATATTACAGTGTGATAATAATAAGAGAGAGAATATTCATGTGTCTGTGCAGAGGTGTGTGTGAGAGATAAAAATCCATACCAGGGTGACTCCAGAGAGGACCTCCAGCAAAGAAATCAGGTTATGTCCATCCCTCAGGTCCTCATACAGGTCTGTGATGTGCTTCCTCACCTGACAAAGGAGGGAGGAAAAAGGGAAGGAAGGAAGGAGGAAGAGGTAAGGTGAGAAGGAATGAAGGGAAAAGAAATGATAGAGAGAAAAACAGAAAGAGAAAAAGTTAATCCCACACTCCAATCACCCCTCTGTTGACTCAACACTGTTGACATCGGTCAAGCCGATTGCCCCACAGCTGGCGAGGCTGGTGACAGCGGTTGCCGGGGCTCTGTTGCCATGAAACCGCCTCCACAATGAGTGGGGTGGGGGCAGGTTGTCACTGGTGGCGACCGCTGCCGACACGGTGACACAGCAGCCTGATCAGCATCAGTGCTGGTTTTGTTTGAAAGTGGCCCACTGAGTAAGACAGACAGACAGACAGACAGACAGACAGACAGACAGAAAGACAGACAGAAAGACAGACAGACAGACAGACAGACAGGGAATAATGAATCGGCCGAGCTGTGACGGGTGAACATTACGAGAAGAGGAAAAGACAGAAGTACTAAATCTATTCGCAATCTGTCTCACATTATTTTATCATTTTCACAAATTTATCGAGGGCTTATTTTGACAGCATCATATGGTAGTTTCTCCATATTTTGTATGAATTAGACGACATTAGATTTAAATGTATAACTGCATGACTGTAATCTGTTGTTTTATTTTGTTTAGGAGACCTTATTTTCAACAAGACGATAACTAGAGAGCAGGCTCTTCACCTGCTCTCATGCGTAAAAAAACAGTATAAAAAAATTAGGGCTGTCAAAGTTAACGCGATAATAACACAAATTCGTTTTAACGCCACTAACTTTTATAAGGCGATTTTTAGGCTGTAGTGGGATCAGTTCTAAAGCTAGAGTGAAGATAATGGTATCATATGAAACTAGAAAACCTAAGGAATCCATTGGTACCAAGAAACCATGAAAATGGGTTCTATGGGTACCCACGACTCTCCCCTTTACAGACATGCCCACTTTATGATAATCACATGCAGATTTGGGCAAGTCATAGTCCATTCAGCATTTGAGCATATTTTTTATGCTAAATGCAGTACCTGCGAGGGTTTCTGGACAATATTTGTCATTGTTTTGTGTTGTTAATTGATTTCCAATAATAAATATATACATACATTTGCATAAAGCGAGCATTTGTCCACTCCCATGTTGATAAGAGTATTAAATAAAAAATAAATCTCCCTTTGAGGTACATTTTGAACAGATAACAAATGTGCGATAATTTGCGATTAATCGCAATAAACTATGGACAATCATGCAATTAATCGCGATTAAATATTTTAATCGATTGACAGCCCTTATTCTGACATATTTATTGTGAGCTTATTTGGACAGCATCAAGTGGTAGTTTCTCCATATTTTGTATGAACTGCATGACTGAAATCCATTGTTGTATTTTTCTTATGAGACCTTAAGTTCAACAAGACGATGACTAGAAATTTTGCTCTTCACCTGCGTAAAAAACAGTTTAAAAAATGAAAACTTAAAAACGACAACATATTACACACAAGCAACAAAAGTTTTCACTTGGTGGCACACGTGATGTGATTCCTCATTATACTAGGTGGACAAAGTTAACATGTTATAGTGGAGTGAACAAATAAAACATGATAGGTTTATGAATAGAGAAAATATTTGAAAACAATGCATTAGAGTAAAGAACAATTGACTAAGACATGATAAACTGTTTATAAAAAGCTTGTAAAAGATGAAGTTACCATAAAATGCTGCAGAAAAGCACAGCAACAACAGAAAAGATCAGAGGAAAAGCTTTTCTTTGTAAATAAACTATTTGCTGCATCATCCGAAAGCAGACAGTGGAAAGAGACGGAGGCTGGCTGGCAAAAAACACTCCTACCCAAAGTGCTTCAAAATTGTTGCTTCAAAAATGCAGATCCACCAAGGGCACATGTCTACCTGCATTACAGTGATTTTCCTGCTTCTCGCTGCACCTGCACTGAGAAAAGTTTTGCTGCAGTCCTGGCCTCAGGACAAGAAACTGCTCTACCACATTTCACCACAAGAGGGCAAGACAGTCACAAGAGTGAGCTAAAAGAGTAAACTGGAGAGGTCTTCACTCTCCAACTGAGTCATGATTTACAAAATATGAATGAAAAGGAAACAAACATCCTCACGCCTCTTTAAAAAAGGATGTTCTAAAACATTACTTAAGGCAGGACAGAAGTCCTCTGTCGAGGTTGAGCTCAGAGCTATAATTGTCTTTGGCTTGAAAGTGCAGCAACAAAAGTAACAACATCCCCCCACTTGTCCTCAATAACTTCTATTCTAACTTTCCCCATCCATCCTCTTCCTCCTCCCTCATCTGTGTCACACTCACACACTTCTAAGGATGGAACAAGTGTTAATTAGATGACTGGAATAAATGGTGAATCCACCACTGACTGGAAATGAGAGGTGCTGATTTTGCCTAATTGTGTCTCAGTGTGTCAGAGCCTGTGTTTGGTTCAAAGTCTGTCCGACTGTGAGACATCAGCATTGCTTTCCTGTAATAGGTGATCTTCATCAGACCAAAAGAGTAAACAATAACAAATCCTTATCATAAGCATACTTCTTCTAATAAATGATGATGATCCTAGGAGCATGCAGGACCAAACCTGGAACAATGTTCAAACTAGGGCTGTCAAATTTAACAAGACAATAACGTCTTAACGCAAATGTGTTTAAATGCAACTAATTTCTTTAATGTATTAACGCAACTTACGGTTTTTAGGTTGTAGTTGGCTCAGTTTTAAAGCTAGAGTGACGATACTGGCATCATATGAAACTAGAAAACCTAAGGAATCCAACCATGTCATACTAGTTTGTCGTGAAGGAGGTTAAATAATGCTCGAAACTTACGCTCAAGTTTGGCGAGGAAAAACTGTCATGACCATTTTAGGGGTCCCTTGACCTCTGACCTCAAGATATGTGAATGAAAATGGGTTCTATGGGTACCCACGAGTCTCCCCTTTACAGACATGCCCACTTTATGATAATCACGTGCAGTTTGGGGCAGGTCATAGTCAAGTCAGCACACTGACAGCTGTTTTTGCCTGTTGGGCTGCAGTTTGCCATGTTATGATTTGAGCATATTTTTTATGCTAAATGTAGTACCTGTGAGGGTTTCTGGACAATATTTGTCATTGTTTTTTTTGTTGTTAATTGATTTCCAATAATAAATATATACATACATTTGCATCTTCTTCTTCTTAATCCTCTTGGCCCCCTTGGGAGCATAGGGCATCCACCATTGATCTCCACCTCACTCTCTTCTGTGCAGTGGTCTTTGCTTCCTGCCAGGAGGACCCAATCTTATTTAGCTCGTCGAGCGTGGATCGTCTCCAGTTGGTTTTTGGTCTCCCTGGCTTCCTCTTTCCTTGTGGGTTGTAGTCCAGAGCTTGTCTTTTTATGCTTGTTTCTTGTTTTCTGAGTGTTTGCCCGATCCATCTCCACTTTCTCCTTTTGATTTCGTTGTTGATTCGCTCCTGGTTTGTCTGTTTCCACAGGTCTGTATTTGTAATTTTTCTGGGCCACCATATCCTCAGTATGTATCGGAGGCAGTTGTTAATGAACACTTGCAGTTTGTTGGTGATTGTGTTTGTGGTTTTCAGGTTTTCGCAGCCATAGAGAAGGACAGATTTTACATTTGAGTTGAAAATTCAGATTTTTGTGTTTTTGGAGAGTTGGGAAGAGAGCCATACAGGTCGGAGTGTTCCAAAGGCTAAATACATTTGCATAAAGCAAGTATATTTGCCCACAACCATGTTGATAAGAGTATTAAGTACTTGACAAATCTCCCTTTAAGGTCCATTTTGAACAGACAATCGCAATTAACAATGGACAATCATGCGATTAATCGCAATGAAATATTTTAATCAATTGATAGCCCTATTTTAAAATTATTGTTTTTCTCTTCTTTTTTCTAAGCTGCTTGGTGTATCTACAATTAGGGATGCACCGATAATAACATTGATGTCGGATATCGGGCTGATACTGACTCAAATAGCTGGATCGGGTATCGGTTTTACCAAGTTGCTGGTGTACAATTTATTATATTAATAAATAACAACTCAGTAAATTTATATGGTAAATGGTAAATGGACTTGCATTTATATAGCGCTTTTCTAGTCTTCCGACCACTCAAAGCGCTTTACACTACATGTCAGCATTCACCCATTCACATACACCTTCATACACTGATGGCAGAGGCTGCTAAGGTGCCAACTTTGCCCATCAGGATGTAATCTAAATACACATTTACACACCGATGGCTATGCCTTCGGGAGCAATTTGGGGTTAAGTGTCTTGCGCTCAAGGACACATCGACTTGTGACCCGGAGCAGCTGGGGATCGAACCACCGACCTTCCGATTGGTGGACAACCTGCTCTACCCTCTTAGCCACAGCCGCATATCTATGTATTTATTTGTTACATTTTGTTTTACAAAGTTAAGAGAGCAATGTTTAAGGTGAGCCTGATGTTGCCTTACACATAAAAGAATGATCACAATCACTTCCACAAAGTGAGGCATACAGCTTATTAATTAACACTGGTATCGGTTCAGTACTCGGTATCGGCTGATACCCAAAGCACAGGTATCGCTATCGGTATAGGGACTGAAAAAGTTGGATCGGTGCATCCTTACCTACAATACATCAAACCACAGTATCAAATCAATCTGCCCAACAAGGGACACTTAGATGTTTATTGTGCCCATCACAAAGTCCCACTGCATGACAAATCAAAAACAAGTATCACTGCTGTTAAAACAACATCCATTAAGACAGAGTTCAGTCTTGGGACACATCATTGAATTAAAAATCACTCTCTAAAACCCAGCTGGATCTGGAGATTCTCATTTTGTGATGTTGTTTTTTTATGAACAGGATGTTGTTGTGTGTATGCATTTGTCTTAAGGGATGCTGCTCACACAGCCAGCTGTGCCTGATGTGCAGTGACGACAGCTGTCAGATGCCTTTGGCACTAAAGCAGACTGTCATAGTTAAGGACCACGCTGACAGCACCTGGGCAACATATCAGCAACATATACTGATATACTGATAGCACAAATCTGGAGTGGACTGAATATGAGGATAATATTACACCTTTTATAAGCTCAAATAGCTGCAGCGTCACTTATGGGATAAATAGGGTTGGACAACTATTGTATGATGGCAGAATGAATGATGGCAATTATTTGAATACCAGTAAAGGACGTGCTTCAGAGATTGACATGCTGCTCAATGTAATGTGATTTAATATAATGCAACATGGCTTATCTGGCATACTCTACATACTGTATCTGGAATTCCAAGCAGGTCATGAAATACTAAAAAATTATATGCAACATTTCACCCAGTTCTGACTGCAGAGTTGACGCTAACGTACACCTAACTTTTGCTAATTTAGCCCTTAGACTATTCTGCTACTTAATTGCTCGCAGTTTCTCTACTTCTACTCTTCTACTCTCTACTATTTTTTTTTAAAGGTGCCAAAAGGTGCTAAATACGGGATTGGGAGCATTTCTATTGCCTCCGTATGGCTCTCAACATGGCGTCAGCTGAGCCGGCGGCTCACAGCTAACGGTGTTAACAGTGCTAAAAGTGCTAAAAGTGGAAACAATAGCAACATTGTTGACAGAGTTAACAGTGTTAACCTGCAGGGGACGGTGGGTGCTACGCTGACAACTAGACAATGGGGCATGCTCACAAACATGCAAAAACATGCACTAAAAGACACTTGCGGCCAGCCTGGCTATGTCAACAAAGCACGGAGAAGTTTGGATTACAACACACACTCAGAGACTTAATTCTCTGCTCAGGTAGACATTACTCCTCTATATCTTTACATAGCAAACATTTATTTGCTGCTATATTAATGCTCTGGATATCATATAGACCAGGGGTTTTTGGGGCCAAGGAGCCCTTACAGGGGAGAACATTTTCAAAGGACCCCCTCATAATCGTAAAACCGATTAAGCATACTGTATGCTTACTACCATTTGTACTCCATGGAACTGTTACCTAAATACTTCAGACCTGTTTCATAGTGATAAACAGAAACACATTTCAATTTGAATCATGTTAATGCCACTTTGTTGCCGGGTCTTTGTAATCCGATGGCGCTTTAGCTTGGGCTAGGTACATGGCTTCGTTTGCTAGCACCTGAAGACATATGACGCATTTTGGTCTCCCGTCGCTGTTCTCAATTAAACCAAAAACGATATAACTGTCGTCATATTTTCTCAATTTAGCTAGTTTGGGCTTAGTGTCACTTGACGATGTGGACTGGCTCAAATAGCTAGCTAGCTGGCTAATAAGCCAAGCTAAGCAACACCCTGAGTGAAGTGACTGATTTATGACAGATTCAGTTTCTACTGGCCCATAGCCAACATGAGGAGTAATGGACAAAATATTCTTGTTTTAAAGGCGCAAATGGTCCCCATCTGTAGATACGTACTTATTAATGATACAGCAAAATTTTATAATTTATAGTTAATTATTTCGCGGACCCCCTGACAGAGTGCCACAGACCCCTCGGAGTCCCTGTACCCCACTTTGAGAATCACTGGTATAGAGAGCCTTTAACATTTACTAGGCTTCATGCTACAAGCTATCTTAAAACCATTTTAAAAGCCCCGCACAGGACTAATGAACATGATGTTCTCATCACACTAGAATGAGAAGTAATAAAATGGAAAATATTTGAGTTCTTGTACTGTTTGTTCTCCTCTAGGCCTTAAGCATGTTTAATTATGAAAGTCAGTGTTAACGGCAACATTTGCTGATGCGTTTGTTATCTCAAGGCTGGTTTCTGTGTAGCTATTGCTGCTGTAGCTCATTTAACAACAAAGACAGACAGGTTGCATGTGGTTCAACATCTTGTTAGCTTACTGAGCTACAGTACAGTGTGGCTAACAGTCCTTCATCTTTGTGAAAAGCCTCTTGCCTCTTCCTGACTTCTTCATGCTCTGCTACCGGATTTGTGCTCACTGTGTCAACACCTATTTTATACAGTCCATGGTCAACACCCTGCTGGGTTAATGTGTGTCACTGCATGCCAGCAGGTAGCTCGGAGGCCTGTGTTTATACTGTATACACACACTACTCTATACACACACAGATACACACCTGTCAACACCCTGCACACCTGAGCAAACTAAAACATGCCACACACATCACACACACAAGGGGCGATGATGTCACCCAGTAGGAAGCTGAGGGCAGAGAGCACCTGTCTATCTTTGTCTATGTCTCTTTGTCTTTTCTTTAATGTCTCTCCTAAATTTCCTTCGGGATCAATAAAGTATCTATCTATCTATCTATCTATCTATCTATCTATCTATCTATCTATCTATCTATCTATCTATCTATCTTCTCGTTGTCTCATAAGCTTATTTTCTATTGAGTCTTTCTTTCTTAACCTTTCCTCCTTCTTAGCCTTAATTCTGCTTTCTCTGTCTGTGTTTGTCTCTAAATCACTGCTGGTAGGGCAGAGGTTTGTAGACTCAACAGTCCTGGCAAAGAGTCAATAGATGATGTAGGACACAACTATTTCACCCCATTCTCTATTCAAGAAAAACAGTGTTGGGACATAATCGCTTAAAATATGTATTCTTTCTTCTAACCGTTGCAGATATTTCAACAGATGAGACAAGAGTTGTATATCCTCTTTCATATGTGTTTTCTTGTCATCCTCCCCTCTCCATCTTCTTCCTCCCATCCTGTCCTCTGTCTCACCCTCCCTCCTTCTCCTTTCTCGCTACGACAGTAAAGGTCAGCAGCACTATCTTTAATAATTACAACCTAACTCTACATGACCTCTGTGCTAATGTAATTAGTGGCAGTGTGTGTGTATCTGTGTGAATGAATACAAAGAGGAGAGACAATGCTGCATTATGCCACCTGCAGGGCCACCGTCTAGATTGTCCCTCTTTTCAATTTTTTTTTCTTGCTCTATTGGAACATGTCTGTTAGTTTTCAAGGTGTTTGTGGGTATTTCTTTTACATTTTTATTTCAAAACTTTTGAAATGTAACCAACAACCCAAAACACAAAGATATTCAATTTACAATCATATAAAACAGAGAAAATCTGCAAATCCTCTAATTTGAGATTGTAGAACAGGTGAACAAAACAATGTTTAAAATGATTGTTTTCTTCCCTTTTTTTCTAAATATATATTATTTATATACAGTATATACTTTATATATATTAAATGATATAAAACCGGGAAAAATCAGCAGATTGTCTCATTTGACATGGCAGAACAAGTGAACATTTCATATTTTCTGTGGACTTAAAGCTGAAGTAGGCGAGATTGGAGCAAATATGATTAAAAAAAGCAATTTTTATAAAACGGTCACTATATCCTGACAGTAGTGCATGAAACAGGTAACCTGAAAAAAATCATGTGCCTCTGTGTCCTCAGGCGCTCCTAATGGCGTCTGCAAGATTTCACAGACCAGAGGAAAACAACCAATCAGAGCTGACCTGGGGTCTGCTGTCCAGCTGCTGTCTATGAGAGCCGGCTGTCAATCACTCGCGAACTCCGATCAAATGGTCAAACTAGGCAGCGCTGATCAAATATGAATCAATATTCTGTTACTGTAATGCCTATTTCTCGTCTCAAATGTTTTCATAATCATCTTGTAGTGTACTGTTTAATTGTAAAATGAGAAAGTTTGTGACCAGGCAGTCATGTTGAGATATCTTGAGGGAATACCAAGCATCGCTCACATGACCGGAGCACAGCCAATAGGAACGCTCTCTTTGAAATGACCTTTGATTGGTCAAAGTCTTCCGTCACAGACTAGATTTTTTAAAGCCTGAAAACAGAGGCATGAGGAGGTGCAGAAGTCTAGTTATCTCTCAGAACACTTGAATTACAATATGCTGAAAGATTATTACGGAATTTTTGCCCAATGATGCCAAAAAATTGTTGCCTACTGAAGCTTTAAATTAAATAAATAAATAAATAAATAAAACAATCAATTCTATTTCAATGTTTCAGCACTACTCTCAATCTTAATTTTCATTATCAATTAATTTGCAGATTATGTTCTCGATCAATCAATTAATTCTTTGGTCTAGAAAATGGTGGAAAATATCCATCACCATTCCCCAAAGCTCGAGTTGACATATTCAAATTGTTTTTTTGGTTCAAACAACAGTCCAAAACCCAAACATATTAATTTCACTTTTATAGAAAACAAAGAAAACCAGCAAATATTCGCATTTTAGAGGCTGGAAGCAAAGGATTTGGGGCATTTTGTACTTAAAAAATTACCTAAACCATTTATCAAATATCAAAATTGTTGCCAATTCATTTTCTGTCGACTAATCAATGAATCAACCAATCCTCTGTTCCTATGTAATAGAAAGCAAACACAAAAGCAATCAAACAGCAACATCCCATTATAAGTGAATGGGAGTTTCCAGCACTAAAATATCCTTCCATCTCTCAGTCTCTGACCTACATTACAGTAAGTGGTTGGTCTGGCAGTGCCAGCTTATATAGAGATACTTTCACAGGCTGGCTGGGCTCTGTGACGACAGGCGCTCCACAGTTATTGGGTCAGTCAGACGCTTCATTCCCGGGTCACGTGACAGAAGTACCATGCATTCTCCTCTCCTCACAGTCCTTACCGCCTGCGTGTGTGTGTATCACCTGGTATACATGCTGTACTTTAAGGATGTGATAGAAATGGCATGTGTGTGCAGATGTGACAGTATGCACACATGTAGGCAGCAGTGGCAGCTGTCTGGGGCCGACAGAGGAGACACTTAGCATGTGTCTGTGTCTGTAAATAGTTAATAGTTATAACAGAAATAATAAATCAAAGTTTCATTATCTTAAACAATCTATGTCCTCTACTTCAACTGTTTGACTCAGCATACAGCGTTTTAACTGATGTTCTGACATGCTTTTAGGGCGGTCAAGTATTATTATGCATTGTTTAATATACTGTTAACTGTACATCCGATTTAGCTGAATGGTTTTAAACAGTCAAGACATTGTGCAGCTGCTGCGCATTCAGATTTAATTCATTCATTTGTTTCTTTATTGATGCCTTCGAATGCAACAATCACCTTCAGGATCCTGGCGGCGAGACAAATCAATAATTTAAAAATCTGCATTCCAGTAAACATTTCTAAATTCTCAATCTCTATTAAATATTCATTCAATTTAATTTATTCACCACCTTGCTGTCACTGCTAAACATGATGGATGTGTTAACACGGCCGGACAGAGGGAAACGAGCTGTAACGTCAGAACCATTACAAACAGTTATAAAGCCAACAGCCAGAGTGATCCAGATAGACTGCTCAGACAAGGCCAAATTAACACACTGATGAAACCACACTGTCTCAGCTCAGAGAGGAAACAGACCAGTAGGAAGTGTTCCTCCATATATATATATATATATATATATATATATATATATATATATATGTACAATTATTATGCCACAAAATAGGGCTGTGTATTGGCAAGAATCTGGTGATACGATACGTATCATGATACAGGGATTACGATTCAATATATCGCGATATATTCAAATACTGTTGGCATAATCTCTATAAACAGATTCTGCAGTCATATGTAGACTCTGTAGAAAACAGCACAAGATTTTGGTATCGGAAGCGTTCTGGTTTCAGTTTGTAGTCCAAGTAGTATTGACCAATCATGTTTAAGCAGGCTTTGTTTGAATGCAGGTAAACAGTCCGTGTGGAGAGCAAATGAGGCGGAACGCATTGGTCGAAATGCAATCTGGGAAACCAGCGGCTATCGTCTGATGATGATTTAGCTTTTTAATAGTTTAAAATTAGCTTGTAAACTGGCTACTTGTGAAACAATCCGGTTGTACACGTCGTCTCTAAACTCCAACTCCAGTCTCGCGTCTCAAGTTGCTAATCAGACTGTAAACAATGAGCAGCGCACAGAAGAAGAAGTCTTGGCCCGGATGTCCGCTGGCTACACCGGAACCCCAGAAATATAGCCCCTATAGCAATGTGATATACTGCAATCTCATTTTAGGAAAACATCCAACATCATAGCACTGTTTTTTGTGCAATCTGAGCCACTGTCTGCCACCAATCTTTGCATGTGAACTTAGTTAAAAATCACTAGTGTTTTGGAGAATAGATACAGTATCACAAAACATAATATCGCCATACTCAAGTATATCGGTATTTTCTTAGATTCCTGCCAGAGAGCAGGAGACATGGGACAGAAAGGAGGGTCTACATCACAAAAAGAAACCATCAATGTTTTATGAAGCTAATATTCTGCTAAAAATGATGCTAGGAACACCTGAGGAAGAGGAGGAAGATGGAAATGAAAGGAAAATGTATTTTTTCCCCCCTTAAGATTGATTTTTATTGTGCTCAGTTGGTTTCCTTACGATATAGCAACAGTGGAGTGATTCACACAATAAAACTCATCCCAACCAGGTTACCAGGACACGTAGAGGGGCTTTTTCTGAAGCTATTATTATACTCCCACTATATTTAAGACCTACAGTCCAGCTCCTTCACGACCTGAGACTTTTCACTTCATTGATTTTCAAATAAATGTTATAGGTATAGGTCGTCAGATTTTAGAACATGGTATGGTATATGACATATTGATATTAAAGTGCATCTTTGAGACATACAAGCACTAAAGGATTATGTGATAAAAAAATCAAAATCAATAGTTTTATAGTTTGATCTGTGTTGGTGTGAGGTAACATGATTAAGTTTAAAATCTTATTTCTTTCTTATTCTTATACCAAGATGAAATTCAAGCC
Organism: Sebastolobus alascanus; assembly: GCA_916701645.2. NCBI lineage: Eukaryota > Metazoa > Chordata > Actinopteri > Perciformes > Sebastidae > Sebastolobus > Sebastolobus alascanus. The sequence goes on from CAKAOJ020000045.1 coordinate 387,083, forward strand.
CAAACCAGCACATTTTATATAAAAATAACCCTGACAAGCATTCCCACAAAGCCAAAACACGGACATTGCAAACCCACTCGGTGAACTCAGTGATACATACCTTGATGAGATGTTTGTTGACCCATTTAGTGAAGGTTTTCTTCTGCACCCTGTCCCGCTCATCTGAAGAAAAAGACATAAAGAGAGAGGAGGGAGGTTAATTACATAATCCAGCTCAGACGAGCAAAGCAGCGGGCTAAATACTCCCCACGGAGACAGTTAGCGATGATGCTGTATTCACTCAGACATCTAACAGACATTGATTGTATTGATTTGTGAATAACAACTGCAGGAAAGTTGCTGATCACACACACGCGCACGCGCACGCGCACGCGCACGCGCACGCACACGCACACGCACACACACAGTGGCTTAGCTTGTATTGGATTACTCTCCCTCTTAAGCCTTTTGTTAACACACACTTCCATTTCATTAGTTAGTAAAAGACACATAACCAAGTGTAACTGGATAGCACTCACTCACACATGCATACATTCACAACAGCTCTAAGAACACTCAGTCTTCTTCACAGTTACTACATATTTCCTATCTTCTTCAGCAGTGAGATAAAGCACTATGAGAGCTGATGTGAAGACAAACAGTTAAGAAACTGTGAAGGTTCTTTGAGTTCATGGACTCAAGGTCCTGTTGATAAGATCCTCTGTATCTACAAACATGACCACTTGTAAAGTCTTCAACAGCTATCTTTACTATGTTTTACGAAGATGACATCATCCTGAGTAAACTGAGGTTGGACCAATGAAGCTGTAAAAGTTGCTATTGTTTTTTCTTTCTTTCTCAGTTGTTAAAAATGCTGCCTCTATGTTTATTATTCTATATGCTGTAGAGCTCTCTCTCCTTCAGTTCAGTTGACTGTCTAAAGGTTTAACCTTCCTCTTGGTCTGTTCCTTCTGACTCTAACTGAAGTGTGATCTGCAGCCAGGCAGACCTCCAGCCGGCATCCTCCGCAGGCTAGAGGAGTGAGGCAGCCAGGCTAGGAATAGAGCCTGATGCTGAGCCACACAACTGTGTTATCTTTCCACCCTCACCACCTCCTCTTCCTCCACACCAACGGAGCCTCTCTTCCTATCCAGCCTCTCTGTGCTCCTATCAGTCTGGGAGAAAACGCAGAGCCGCTCTGCTTTTCCCTTCCCGCCATTCTGTTAAATATCTAACTTCCTGCTGATAGCAAATAAATAACAATAAACAGCCTTTCTAGTGATATTGCATGTTCCTTAAACGGCTTTAGTCAATATGAGCGACACAAATTGTAATATGTGAGCAATGTACAGTGGCAGGCTACAGAATTCATCAAAGTTTGTAAAATGAAGACATATTCAACACCTGTAAAGTTCGGTAGTTAGTGAGATAGTTTGTTTTCCTTGATTGACAGAAAAATTATCCGCAACAATTTTGATAACCTATTAATTTCAAGCCAAAATGCCAATATTCTCTGGTTCCAGCTTCTCATCTGTGAGGATTTGCTGATTTCCTTTGTGACAGCAAACTGAATATCTTTATATATCACACAAAACAAGACATTTGAAGACATCACCATTGGCTTTAAGATTTATTTTTTTTTTTTACATTTTATAGCCCAAACGGTTAATCGATCATTCATGAAAATAATCAGAAGATTAATTGATAATGAAAAAAACACGTTAGCTGCCACCCTACAAGACACTGCTATATATTAGAGACACAAAATTAGGGTTGTCAATTGATTAAAATATTTAATCCTAATTAATCGCATGATTGTCCATAGTTAGTCGCAATTGATCACAAATTAATGGTACATTATTTATCTGTTCAAAATGTGTCTTAAAGGGAGATTTGTCAAGTATTTTACTACTCTTATCAACATGGAAGTGGGTAAATATGTTTGCTTTATGCAAATGTATGTATATATTTTTTATTGGAAATCAATTAACGACACAAAACAATGACAAATATTGTATGACAAATATTACTCGTGGGTACCCATAGAACCCATTTTCATTCATTTATTTCATTTTTCAAACCCTAATTTTGAGTATTTCTATGTTCTTTCAAATAACATATGTGCAGAAATATACTGTATATGGAGCTTAATGCTACTCCTGTGTCCTTAGTTGTCAGCACCAAGCTAAAAGGTATAATGTTATAGTCATAAATCTACATATATATTTATTAAAAAGTATGTAGTCTTTTCCAAGATCATTTTGGGATCACAATTTAAGTTTCCGCTGTTACTGAATGTCAAACATATTGTCAATATTCAATTATTTGATATCAGTGAAATGATTCACTCTAGTAGTTAGAAATGCAGGTAAAATAAAAAATGTTAAAAGATACGTTTATTTCTTATATTGAGACTAGCACACACACTCAACAGCTCAATGACAGAAGATGTTTTCCCTCCAGTTTGTCAAACAGCCAATCAGAGAAGAGCCTACTGTAGGTACTTCCCCTCCTGCCAGCTGTTTATCAGTTGCCATGGAGACGCCTTACGGGAGAGCAGCCATGGGGAAAGACAGACGGAATCACTTCATCCTTCAAAGATCTTGTTATCTTTCCGTCTTTCTCACTGCAGATATGATTTCCAAAGAGGAAATTCAATTTAGGCTTTAGTATGTCAAATATCTCAACTGTATAAAACTCAAGGTCAATCTCATCACTGCATAACACACACACACACACACACACACACACACACACACACACACAGAGTTTACATAAAGGGCAAGCCCCCCCCATGCAAAGAACACATATTTCAACATGCTCTTGCTAAATAGTTTCACCACTGCAACACGCCTTGCTTCTCAAACCTGCCGGTTTAGCTGAGCTAGTCAGCCCGGAGGAAACTCAGGCTTTTACATGTTATTAGGTCACACACACGTATACCGGTCAACCACACTGCGCCAAATACTCATAACTGCACCTGTGAGTCCTTATCAGCTTCATGTAGGTGTGGTAAAAATCCATCTTTATTATCTTTACAAAAGCAAAACTGGAGACACAAGAGGAGTCGAGGCGTATGAATGAGTGACAGCCACGGAAAGGCGCTCATTCATCTACAGTGAGGGCATTGTTAAGACGTACACACCCCCTTTACCACGCTGTCCAAACAAAACAAGACACAAACACACACACGCATACAGATGTCTCGTCCTTTCACCTGACACCCACAATGATTAATAGAAACCACATTTGGTATTACCGGTATGTGCACAAACAGGAACTATTCAAACACACAGTGGAACACGTGCTGACAGGAGCCACTCTGCACCCAGGCAGCATGTAAACACTGTCCAGCTAATCTATGGGCACAGACATGTTGGGAATTCACACTGACCTGCACAGCACATGAGCGAGTACAGGTGAGCGTTGAGTTGACATTCATTCTTGTAGTCGGGCCACATCCTCCACGGCTCTAACGTTCCTCTAATCAGAGCTTCATTTGGTGCAAATAATCCAAGACGGAAGTCAGATAAATATAGCAGTAAGACGTATTTGGAAACAAGCTGCCTCCACGTATCCAAAAGCTGCAGGGTGAGAGTGTGAGCCGCCGGCAGAGCACCGGCAGGTACTACCAGTTTGAGGAGTCTCTGCTCTTCTCTGTCTGTCGGTTCACACGTTCCCTCTCTCCTCAATCCTTGCGGTCGCTGCCATGTCGGCCTCTCTTAGCCGGCCTTCTCCCTCCGTCCTCCCCTCACTGTTTCCCCAGTAGCTCTCACACGTGTGTGTCAAAGTCAGCGGGCAGCTCCTCCCCCTCAGTCCAAAAAGGACAGCCCCCCCCCTCCCTCCCTGTTTACTCCGTCACCTCAGTTCTACTTCCTCACCAGGCAGTGGCACTCAGTCACTGTTTCCGGGCCACAACAGACACTCTGTACTCAGACTGCAGCTGACGGTGGCTCTGCAGAGCTGCAGGGGTGCTCGCTCTGTTTATCTTTTTTCTTTTTTTTTCTACAATGCCTTCCCCACGCTCTGCGTAGGTAAGCAACTCTCCATCCAGAGGGATAATTTCCTTTTTTTATTTCCTCTAAAAAAGTAAATTATCTATTGTCCTTTTACAGTTTTAGTTGACTGCCTGTAAAAGGACAATAGATGCTGAGTAAATCCACATTTTCAGTTAAAGCTGCAGTGGGTAGAAATGGAGCAAATCTGATTAAAAAAAGTTAATCTTATAAAACGGTCACTATATCCTGACAGTAGTGCATAAGACAGGTAATCTGAAAAAAATCATGTGCCTCTGTGTCCTCTGGTACTCCAAATTGGCATACGCAAGATTTCACAGACCAGAGGAAAACAACCAATCAGAGCTGATCTGGAGTCTGCCGTTCAGCTGCCATCTATGAGAGCCGGATGTCAATTACTCGCGAACTCCGACCAAACGGTCAAACTAGGCAGCGCTGATCAAATATGAATCAATATTCTGTTACGTTAATGCCTATTTCTTGCCTCAAATGTTTTCAGAAACATCTTGTTTAGCTGTAAAATGAGAAAGTTTGTGACCCGGCAGCCATGTTGATATCAGTTGAGAAAATACCAAGCACCGCCCAACAGCCAAAGCACAGTCAATAGGAACACTCAATAGGAACGCTCTCTATCTGAAATGACCTGTGGTTGGCCAAAGTCTACCGTCACGGGCTAGATTTTCTAAAGCCCGAAAACAGAGCCATGAGGAGGTGCAGAAGTCTAGTTGTCTCTCAGAACACTTGAATTACAATATGCTGAAAGGTTATTATGGAATTTTTGCCCAATGATGCCAAAAATATACTGCCTACCCCCGCTTTAACAGCTAAACACTTTTTTCTGTTTTTATTTACTACAAAGCAGAAGTGGAGGAAAAGGAGACCGAGAGAGTTTATCCCACAGAAAGGTTCTTAAAAACCAATTCTGGAAAAAAAAAAAAAACTTTATTTAAGTCCCACACATATGAGTCCTCTTCACATGGTGCGTTCTGCAGCAAACATACACTCCTCTCGTTCAGGCTGACAAAAGCCAGATGCAGCAGCTCGCCGATATCTCCATTTCCTTGCCTTCACTCCTGCTCATTTTCTCATGTCTCCTTTCCTTAAGAGGCAAACACAAAGTTCCCAGCTTTCCTTTGTAAGAAAGAGTCAACAGTCCTGAGGCTTTTCACCTCCTAGCGATGAGAGCTCTGTCGCTTTCTGAAGAAAACAGAGGGAGAGACTTTGGGGCTGAGACGGACTTTAGTCTCATCAAGAGAGGCCTGGCAGATTAGTGCTGTTGTATAATTTAATATTGAAAGGAAAAGTGGCCTGAGCAGAGTCATTCATCCCATTAGTGCATGTGTGTACAACAGAGATGGGAGATGACGAGGGCGTACATAAAGAAGAAGAGGTCCAGACTTGTGCTTTCTAGGCAGTCAGCAGCCAGCTCTAGCAGCCTTTAGCTCCCACTGCCTGGTGCTGAACACACCATCGAATCATGACGAGGCAATTCCCTGTCCAATCTGCTTCCTTTCACAGCTGACAGCCGCAACTTTTGTGAAACCGCTCTCTCTTCCCTTCTTACTTGTTTATTGCAGTCTCTCAGAATAGCTCTGCCGTCCCAGACAGCGCCGCCGACGCAGTTTTGAATAATTTCTGCTCTGTCATTTTTTTTAAAAAAAGAGAAAGAAACAGAATCAGCAGTGTGGAAGCAATCAGTCTGCACGGGATGAAAGCTCAAACAGCAGTCAGTCTTCAGAAGGTCATGTGACCAGGCCAGGAGTCAGGAAGTGAGGCTACTATGACAGCAGGTTTACTCTGTATAGTCACAGATACACACACACCTGATCGGACGGGCGAGACAGTGACTCACACACTCCTACAGCCACAACAAGCTCAGACAGAGTAACACAAGCTCCTCCTCCTCCGTTTCCTCCTCCAGCGACGTCACTCCTTCATCTCCATCACTCCTTCTTTTAGCTCCTCTTCTTCCTTGCTCTCTCTTGCCGTCAGATTCTTCATTTCCTCCGATCCTTCGCGGTGAAGCTCTCCTCTTTCCGTCTCTAAGGGACCATCCACACTAAAAATACCAGACGGAGCTTATACTCCTCTAATACCACGCAGTGTGCCGCTTATCCCTCGCTCCCTCCTTCTCTCCCGTTATCACCTCTAATCTCCCTCGCTCTCCCTCTCTCTGTTGCCCCGTCTTCCGGTGTCCTGGCTTTCTCTTCTTGTGATTCAATTGTGGAAGGGATTTTTCCAAGTGTCTTCGTTTTCTTCTGTTAGTCTGTAATGTCCTCTTCCCTTCTTTCACTTTCAGTTTCTCTCTGAGCCAGGCTGGCTCCCAGGGTTCATTTATCCTCCTCCTCCTCCTCTCTGGTGACACTCTGGCAGCAGCCTCCATCCCTCTTTTTTCATTTCATTCTTCCTTTCCTTCCGCTTCTCATCCCATTACTCTCTTTGAGCTACGAACATTGAATGCTAAATGTTTGTAAAGCAGGACAAGGTCACTCAATCTGCAAATCAGCTGACTGGAGGAGGCAGGAAGTTGTTATTTAATCAGTATCAAACTAGCGCCCTCCCTGCTTGGTAGCCAATATACATGATCCCTGTTACACACTAACCAGCTGTCCTTTAGCCTAGTTAGCCCTGTCACCAGATTAAGATCAGATCCAATCTGCCCTCCTGTGGTCACAGAGAAAAACACATTCTATTTGAGAAGCTCCTGAATATCAATACTGTATTATATACAAGACGTATATGTATCAGCTCGAGCGTTTCTTCATGTAAAATGACACAAGAAACAAAGACGCAGGTAAATTCCTGTCATCATCTAGCTGACAGAGAAAATCCAAAGTCCATGTTAATAATTGAAGGTGATTCAGGGTCAGCTTGGTTTTATTACTGACCACCATCTAAATAAAGAATTCACCTGTCCTGTTCAGTGGACATGACATCAAAACAGACCTGGCCTCTACTTCGGTACATTTCAGTACATTTTCCTGGCCACTTTGGTATTTGTTTTTGTTTTGTTATCCCAACAAATACAACAATACAACAAGTATCTTACAAGGTACACTGTTTTTATGAACCATTTATCATTCCAATCAGTGGAACCCTCTGTTCTGTATTTTGATTTACAGCTACTGATTGTTTTATTGAAAAGCTACATAGTTATTCCTAATGCCACTGGGTCCGATTACGGCAAAATCAGACAAAATCATGCAGGTTAGGGCTCGGAGATATGGATAAAATCAAATATCACAATATTCTTGACCAAATACCTCAATATCGATATTGCAACGATATTGTAGGGTTTAGGGTGCTTTCACTAAATATTTATACAGTGAGATTTTTGATAAATAATCATCAGTAATGTGTTTTTTAGGGGGTCGGTGCCTTGCTCAAGGGCACCTTGGCAGTGCCCAGGAAGTGCAGTGGCACCTCTCAAGCTACCAGTCCAAACTCCGTTCTTGGTCCGTGCAGGGACTTGAACCGGCGACCCTCTGTTTCCCAAGCCAAGACTGAGCTATTGACGCCCCCAAATAATAGAACAGCTAGAACAGTTTGGTAAGTTCAGAAAATGACATCACTCTACTGTAATGCAGCCTTTAAAACCAGGAAAAGACAACACTTATGCCACGTTACGATACTACGATGTCCAAAATCGAAGATGACATCTAGTCTCATATCACGATATCGATATAATGTCGATATATTGCCCAGCCCTAATGCAGGTTCACCAGAAACTCCTTCAGCTCAGACTCCAGTGGGGCCTCAAGCAGCGACCGGCTCGCCGCAGACAGACCCAGACCCGGCTTCGCTGCCACCTTCGACCTTTAGTCGGAGCTCCTCCTCCGGCCAGGAGCACAGCTTCACCCCGCTGCTCCGCCGGTCCCTGCTGGGAGCCAACACCACACTGCTGGATGCCCAGGCCGTATTGCTAGGCCCGCTGGACGGAAGGGAGACAAGGGAGAACCAGAACCAGGACTGCGCAGGGCAGACTCTCACCCCCTGCTGCAGTAAAATGAGATGTTTTCTAAAGGGAATCTGGTGCTCGGAAACACTACCGCTTTTGTTCACAGGGACCGCCAAAATCAACACAAAATAAAAGTTCCTCTTAGTAACTTTAAGTGCAAGGCTTAGCACTTTCAAAGAAAGTGTCAAACACCATGATTTACATGATGTGTACACTCAAACCACATAATGTACATATACAGTATAATGTAGCACACCCATACACCCCCTACCATAATTGGCCTACCACTGTGACAGGCTCAGTTTCGTGTGATGAGAAAAATAAGGTTGACACGGTTCACGCAATATGACTAGAGGTCGACCGATATGGGTTTTTTATGGCCGATGCCGATTTTTTACAGAATCAGGACAGCCGATGGCCGATATATGATGCCGATTTTTTTTTGCCGATATGTTTGGCTGGTTTTCTTTTTTTCCTCCATCTGATAAAATATAACAGCTTAATAATAACAAATAATACACAAAATGTCTTAACTTAAGTAAACATTTATTGAACAACACTTATGGTCTGTCTCTCCAATTTGCACTTTGTGTCTGCACTGCAGTGCATATTTTATTTTGTGCATGATGGTTAATAGTAGTAATAGTACAGGGCTCAAAACCTTTTAAGCACCTTTCCAAAACTGTCCTAAAGCATGTTTTTTATTTATGTTTGTTGACAGACACTGTTACAAGCTATATGGCCATAATCTAAGTGATCAAAACATAATAATAACTTTGTTCACTCGTATTACACAGCCTGCTGCTCATATCTGCTGCGGACTACAAACAGGCCAGTGACGTCATAGACGCTATGAAGGACCCATAGAGACGTTTAATGAGGAAGTGAACTTTTTGCTAAATGTTTCGACAAATTGCTCGTGTTTCCGCCCTCACACGCAAACTTGCACTTATGACAAGCATTGTCAGCATCAACTCTAGTAAAGTGTAATCACGCTTTATAAGTTTAGTTTTCTCCGCCATAGTTACTAAGAGCAGATGCTCTGTGTGTGTGTGCGCTGCAGCAGCGTGTCTGTGAGAGCTGCTCCGCCCCGCACACACCTAACGTCACCGACGGAGAGAAATTCTCCGTTACCAAAAACAGAATTGATAACGTCGGAGCATTTCATATCTAACCAATTAAATATATAGGGCTTTGAAAGAGAAGAATTTAAGCCTACCGGTTTCTCCCGGCAGAATGGCAATTTGATTGACACACAAGGGGCGGAGTCACACGTGTTCCACAGCAACAACAACACTGGGCTGCCCGCAGATGTGCCTGCTTGATAATCGGCTTAATATGCTCAGGCATCGGCCGATGCCGATTATGAAAAAATGTCAAATAATCGGCCCGATAAATCGGTCGACCTCTAAATATGACCACACACACGCACACTGCATCTGTGTCACACATCAGTGGCTCGTCTAGAACTTAGAGACAAGATCAAACAAGCAAGTGTGATGTGTGTTTTCAAGTGTGGTTACATGAAAATCTTGTCTGACGCTTGAGTAAAGTTCTGCTTCATTCTGGTCTCAAAATCACTCACAGGGACACATCCCTGAAACCATGTAGTACTCATCATGAGATACACACACACACATTTTAACTGTTTCTAATCATCTATATGACGTTATATTTTAATCTACCTTAAATGAAAAAACAAGAGTTTCAATTAGGGGTGTCAAAGTTAACGTGATAACGCAAATTCGTTTTAACGCCACTAATTTCTCACATTAACATAATCAATCTTTCGGAAGTGGTAGCGGGCTCAGTTTTAAAGCTAGAGTGAAGATCCTTGCATCATATGAAACTAGAAAACCTCAAGAATCCATTGGAACCAACCATGGAGGCTAATTAATGCTCCAAACTTGTGCTAAATTTTGGCGAGGAAAACCTGGCATGGCCATTTTCAAAGGGGTCCCTTGACCTCTGACCTCAAGATATGTGAATGAAAATGGGTTCTATGGCTACATTTGCATAAAGCAAGCATATTTGCCCACTCTGTTGATAAGTGTATTAAATACTTGAGAAATCTCCCTTTAAGATAGAATTTAAACAGATAAAAAATGTGTGATTAATTTGCGATTAATCCCGATTAACTATGGACAATCATGGGATTAATCGCAATTAAATATTTTAATCGATTGACAGCTGTAGTTTCAATATGAATGACTGTAAAAATATTTAGGAACATACACAGACGTCCTCATGAAACCACCCACAGCTCCAACATCCTAATCCATAAGTAAAGCATAATGGGCACAGCACCCTCAACTGACCATATAAGTGGACAACATGTAAGGCTCCTGTTTTGCATTAGGAGACAGTACAAATACATAATGTATTAGTAACTGCAGTAATACATTTACCAAAATGTTGCTGAATGCTACTTCCTGCAAAGGTGCTTAAAAGATGTTTAAAGTCTGACAAGGAAGAAGTGATTTTATCTATATTTTGGCCATCTTCAGGCCCACAGATAATAAGTGCACACAATTGATTTGGGGTGACATGTTACTTTAAAGCTGCAGGGGGTAGAATTGGAGTAAATATGACTAAAAAAAGTAATTTTCATAAAATGGTCACTATATCCTGACAGTAGTGCATGGGACAGGTAATCTTAAAAAAATCATGTGCCTCTTTGTCCTCCGGTGCTCCTAATGGCATCTGCAAAATTTCACAGACCGGAGGAAAACAACCAATCAGAGTGGAGCTGGAGTCTGTCGTCCAGCTGCCGTCTCTGAGCAGCTGTCAATCACTCATGAACTCCGATCAAACGGTCAAACTAGGCAGCGCTGATCAAATATGAATCAATATTCTGTTACTGTAATGCCTATTTCTCACGTAAAATGTTTTCAGAAACATCTTGTAGTGTACTGTTTAGCTGTAAAATGAGAAAGTTTGTGCCCCGGCAGCCATGTTGAGATCTGTTTAAGAAATACCAAGCACCGCCCACAAGCTGGAGTACAGCCAATAGGAATGCTCTCTCTGAAATGACCTGTGATTGGCCAAAGTCTCCCGTCAGGGGTTAGATTTTCTAAAGCCTGAAAACAGAGCTTGAAGTCTAGTTTTCTCTCAGAACACTTGCATTACAATATGCTGAAAGGTTATTATGGAATTTTTTTGCTAAATGATGCCAAAAACCTTCTGCCTCCTGAAGCTTTGATATCAGAAAACAAGCTCAACTTTTTGAGAATTTGTGCATCTCATTATTCTACCTCCAAAATATCTTTGTCCCCTTACCCGTCTCCTTGTTTCCTATTTGCTTCACTATTTTCTTTGGGAATCTTTACCTCTAACATTTTCTCCCATTTACTGCCCTCTTTTACCATCACTGTTGCATCCGCTGCTCTCTCAGTATTGATGGACCTCATTGATCTGTCATGTCATGCCAGATATTTCTCCCCCGGTGAATCCGAGCCAATCGTTGCATCCAGATTACATTAGACACATGTCCCAAACCAATGATGACTAACCTAGAATTCAGCTAAGTTCTTCCAGTGTTAGGAGACACTGGATTTGAACCAACACTACAGTAGATGTGTTACCAACAGCTACTGAGCAAAGGTATAAAGGTCAGTGTAAACACCGTGTCAAAATGGTTTAGATACAACAGGCTGTTACATAATGAGTAGCGGTATTTGTATCAGGCTTTAAACAAGTTATTAGCACTGAGGCTAAGCTACAACTGGAATTTGTTTAATGCTGCTGGTGTTACATCAGTATTTACCTAATTAGACACATGACTAAACTGGGCAGCACAGCAGCTCGCTGTTTGGTGTAGAGTATTTAGTTATAAAAACAAGACATAGCTGGCCACGTAAGCAGCCAAAGACACACGCGGTCTGCAGTCTCCAGGTTGAATTACATGGATGTGACTGATTCAATAGCTGATGAAATATAACAGCCTCTCTCTACAAAAGAGCCAAATATGGAAGATTGTGCTCCACTGACTCATGCAGATGAGAAACAGCAATCAAGTCCTGCAGCACAAAAGTATCACTGTAACGGGAGATGGAACAGGAGACCTATATGCTCTTTACAGCATGAGCCGCTTTACATTCCACTCAACTAAAATAGAAAACATGAGGTGACATCCTGCTGCAAGCTAAAGCTTTAGCATCCTGCTAACCGTACAAACTATTTTAAAATCCTATTAAAAGCCATGCAGATGCTAAAAGCAGTGATTTAAATGAAGAGACACTGACATGCTTACAGATAAGTGACATTGTCCATTATGAAAATGACATGGCAGAAAGGGGTGGAGCCTAAACAGGAAGCACATGGAGCTAAAGTCAAATTGTCCCTTTCTCTGTACAAAGAGGAGATAAATCATAGCTGGAGTGGTGACGGAGAAGAGACGAGCAGTAAAAAAGGGAACAGGAAGAAGAATGTTTAGCTTATCCTTCCCTCTCAGCAGTTACCTTGTCCCAAGCTGGGTGTCCGTCGCCAACGGCGATGGTAAAACCAAAATCCAGCTGCTGTCAAGAAGTGAAAAGTCACCACCAAGATGGGCGTTATGACTGCAGGGTCTATTAGAAAGTCCATCATGTCTCACTAACTGACTGTTGCTCCCTAAAAGAGGTCAGGTAGCTCCACAAGCTGACAATGAACGTCACACGAGTCCAAAATCAAAAGTTACTGCAGCTCCACCGACTGCAGGCTTCCAGGTAAAGTCTCAAAACGAGTGGTGCCCATAAAGGTTTCTAAATGTCAGCCGACAGGATCATGAGGATCCTTCTTCTCCTTTCACTTCTTCTGTTTGGACAGCAGAACAACCCCGTCCTTTCTACAGCATCTCTCTACTTTCAGCACATAACTCCTGCAGCTAATAACTTCTGAGTTCTTCTCTCCATTCAGATGCCCTCCCTCTCTCCCCCCATGCCTCTCTCTCACACTCGCTCTAAATCTCGCTCTCTCACAGTGAATTCCATTCCCCTGAAACAAGCGACCAGACTGTAGCCGTTGCTGAGTGCACAGTTAGAAAACCGGTAAATAAATGAAATGGGACTAAACAGACGGAACTGTGTACTGTGTACTGTGTGTGTGTGTGTGTGTGTGTGTGTGTGTGTGTGTGTGTGGTTGCCTCACACTCTGAAGAAAACCACATGGGAGATACCCACATGCTCTTCTTCCTTTGTGTATTTCTATTTCAGCATGTTAAAGTCATTTTATATATTTGTATATGAGCATAACACCAAGTTTTTCTATATTTGGATGCATACAGTACATTCGTATGTGATCGTATATGCATACATGTTGACAGCAGTATATGGAAGGTGTGTGTATTTGTGTGTTTGGAGGAGAATGTGTGTGTGTGTGTGTGTGTTTGTGTGTGTGTGTGTGTTTGTGTGTGTGTGTGTGTGCGTGTGTGTGTGTGTGTGTGTTTACCTCTGTTGCTATGAGTGAGCAATGCATCCTGGCTGTGATATTTATTCACCGCTATCTTTGAATGATGTCTGCTGACTGCTGACGGTGTGTTCAAAAGCTTCAGACAGAGAGGGGTCGATCAAACCAAGGTGATCATAGCGTGTGTGTGCGTGTAGACGTGTTTGTGTGTGTGCATGTCAGACACAGAGACATCACAGCGTGATTCAGCATGATTCAGGCTGCAGACTGGAAGGAAGGTGGTCCTCGAGTTACTCTCACCTCGCAAGGAATTGTGTGTCTGTGTGGTCAAGTTATCAACTCAGCTCTGAAAAGCCACGGACATTTTAGTCCTAGCAACCTCCAGTCACAACAATACACAACCACAATCACTCTGACGACATGTCATTGCTGTCAGGGGAGAAACCTCTGCTCCAAGTGTCACATGCTGTAGTTTGAGCCCATTTTCAACCCTAATACATTCATTTAAAAACATTTGTCATATTTTAAATGCATGGTTTTTAATAATTTGATTAGAAAGTAATCATGCAGCATTTTTAATCTCATAATAGAGGCAGATATATGGAGAGGGCAGTAATGAGTAGGGCTGGGCGATATGACGATATTTATCGTCAAACGATATAAGAATGCCTATCGTTTATATTTTTCCTATATCATTAATATCGTGATGTCGAAAAACCAGCAGCCGAACTGTGTTACGGCAATATTTACGTCATTTGGACAACGCTTTAGGAACTTGCATGTGGGAGCAGAGCAGGAGCAATCAGCTGTTTTGATTCGAGAGGGCACAACATGCGGAAAGTTTCTCAGACTCAGCCCAACCAAAACAAGAAGAGCTCGTAAGAAAGTCAGACACGGACCAGAAAACCATCTGCTGCAAAGTTTGCCTTTCTTTCCTCTTCAGCTTAAACATACTACAGACTGTACACAGATATGCGTTGACACAATGTTTTGTTTGTGTACACTTATGTAGGAACAGTATCTCTGTTGCACTACATACAACGGCTAACGGATAGATAAAGTAATCTATGGAGAAGCCGTGCACACCCCCAGATAACACAGATAATAATTAAATGTGTAGCAGCGCATTTTCGATTGGTATGAATATTTGACGCTATCACACTACATGTCTATTACTTGTACATTGCAATGACACCGAATGTAAACAAAGCAGGTCCAAAACTAGTACAAAAAGCTACTGTCTACAGCTAACCTCTAATATTTTAACCAATGATATAATAATTACTGAGGTTATGTAGGCTATATACACCTTACATGCAGTTGATTCAGACCAAGATTTGTATGTATGGGCCTTAATGTCTGTCACCTGTCCTGGAAAATTAATCAGATTAATTAAATTAATCAGCTGTTTTTGATTCATATTACATTTCACGCCAGGCCTGTTTAGATAAAATATATACTAGGCCTATATTTATTTATTTTTTCTCTATAATTTCACTTGAAACTGTTATGTTCATTTTGCACCAGAGTTCTTCATAAAATGAGAAAAAGTTTTCATTTGTCAAATATTTAATTCACACAGGAGTAAACAAAAATAGGCTTTACCATGTAGTTATTTCATATAAACTATTTATTTATTGAATTACCAGAAAACATGCTATATCGTGATATACAGTATATCGTTATAGAGATATGAAATTACCTGTATCGTGACAGAAGATTTTGGCCATATCGCCGAGCCCTAGTAATGAGTTTCTTTCCTATTAGTCATTTCCTAATCACCACAATTACCAGATAACATGAGGTAATGGAGATGTGATCCTGATGCCACCAGTTAATCCGGTGCTTTCCACCACTGAGGCATACTGAGCATCAGTTAGTGATTCCCCATTGCAACAGAACTACAATACCCAGAGTCTTTTCTGTCCCAAAATTACCTGATGAAGCTTGGAATCGAAACGTTTTTTCTAAATGTAATAATAAGCTACTAAATCTCTAAAGGGAGGATTCTAAAGTACCAGCAGAACTACATTAACCAGAGTAATTTCTGTCCCAAAATTACCTGATGAAGCTTGGGCTTGAAACATTTTCTAAATGTAATATAAAGTTAAACAATTTCTATAGGGAGCATTCTACATTGTTGTGAGTCTTTGGGAAGCAGCAAGCAGAACTACATTACCCAGAGTCCTTTCTGTCCCAAAATTACCCGATGAAGCTTGGGCGCGAAACGTTTTTTCTAAAAGTAATATAAAGTTACAAAATTTCTAAAGGGAGCATTCTACAGCGTTGCGAGTCTTTGGGAAGCAGAGAGCAGAACTACATTACCAAGAGTCCTCTCTGTCCTAAAATCAGCAACTACTTAAACTTCCAAAACAAACAAATATATATATTTGGGCATTGCGTGTATTGATAAAAAGGAGTGAGTCAATAAGAAAACATGCAATAAAAGCAAAAAAAAGAGAATAAAAAAAAAAAAAGTAAAATCTGAGAGACAAACAGTGACTGATGGATCAGAAAGAGGAAACAAAGTGAAAGCGAGAGGAGGCTAAAGAGGAACTGTAGCAACCACATGTCTCTTGAGGTAAAGGGTGTGATGCTGCCACTGTGGGGCAGAAGAGACCAACATGTGTGTGTCGGGCTGCACGACTTAACACTCAAACCACTGATGGCAAGACCAGTGTCACATTTAGCACCCGAAAACCACCAATCTCTGACAGCTGTCACATCTTTCTATTATAATCAACTTCATACTGATAGAATACTACAATTTATTTATTTACTTTATAACACTTTTTAACTATAGTTTTACCTTATTCCTCAAAAAGTAGAAGCTTGATTGACTTTCTTTAGTAACTGGTTTCAGTTATAACTGTATTTCATAACTCAAATATTTCTGGTGTGTTTCACTTCATTATCAAGTGTTTCGTCAGCCATGTACACACAAAACTCCTCATTTGAGCTCACATGTTCACGTCACCTCAACGTACCACAAAACACATTACAGTTAACTCAGATAACATGCACTGAATTTCTCTGAATGTGAGATATTTTGCTTCGCTTTTACGCCTTCCAAAACACATATTATTCACATGTAAAAAGGAAATTTCATCACACATTCATTCACGTGGTACACTGGCTGAACTAAAGGCTGCCGTTGTGCCTCTGTGCATGTGTCTATGTTAGATTTCAGGGTCAAAAGGTCAGGGGTCCAATCTCATGTCCCCCTCTCTGCGGAAAATGCTGCGTCTGGGAACTTCACATCCACACACACACACACACACAGATGCAAACAGGGTGTAACAAAGCCTGGGGATGATGTCAGACTACAGGATAAGCTCGACACAAGAGGGAGGAAAAAGAAGAAGAAGAAAGATGGAGATACAAAAAAAAACAAAGATGGAAGAGAGAGTGTGGAAAGCATCGAGGGAGACGGAGAGAAAAGCTACAGTGCTATTGTAAGCCTTGGTGTTGTATTGGCTGTGTGTATTGGAAAGTGAATGAACCTTTTCATTCAGATATCACAGAGAGAAATCTCACACTCACTGCCACACACACACCAAAAGAGAGAGACACACAGCCTTTTGTGACTGACGTATTGAGTCTCCGTACAGTCTCTGCTTTCACTATATTAGCATCATATAAGATGCTTACCATCAAAGTACTGTATAGACATTAAGCCTCACTGGCCAGAGAAGGAAATTAAATTATTTTACATATGTCTTGTCTATTTGCTTGCATGTTTCTAATGCAGCAGTGTGTCATGTCTCCTGTCTCTCCCTCCCCCCCAGTACAGCTCAGTTCTCCCAGTCAGCAGCCTTTACATAGACAGCCAGCAAGGTCACCCTGACACACACACACACACACACACACACACACACACACACACACACACACAGAAATATGCTGTACTTTTGTGCACAGAATTGCTGCCCTGTGCCTTCACATAATAATACTGTAACAGAGAGAGAGAGAGGAGTGCAGGCAGAGCAATAAACTGTATCAGCATATGGAAATATACACCGCAGGCTGAGAGCACACAAAACAATAACACAAGCTGCAGAACTGGGTACAGGTATATGAGCATAAAACCATAACCTTATTTGTTCCATTTTCCTTTTCTCTTCTGAATAATAAATGAAGCATGTCTAGTATCAGGACATGAGACTACATTTACATTTTAATGTATTCATTTGGCAGATGCAATTAATAGCGATTAAATAATGTAATCGATTGACAGCCCTAATATTAAGTTTGCCTTGTTTTGTTAATCAAAAAAGGGGTTTGTGAAAATAGCAATGTTTTCCAAAGTGAGGCATCGATAAACATATCATTTTGGTATCAGCAAAAACTTTGGATGTCGTGCTGGCACCGGTGTCAAAACTTTCCAACAATACCCATGGCTCTATTTAACATGAGAGGTTATGCAGCAGCATCCCTGCTGTGTGAGGACCACACCAGCTGCAGGAGGACACAGGAAAAAATATGTTGATGAAGGGCAGAAGGGAGGATGAGCAGCAAGAGCAGGATGAGGAAAAGGACATACATTACATCAGCGTGATGAATCCTCTTACCTTGGACTTTCATATCCATGTAGCTGCAACAAAAATCAGGGCTCTCCATCTCCTCCTCTCCCTCTCCCTTCAGTTCCTCTGACAAAGTCCCATCAGCCAGACTGAACTCAGTCACCTCCAGCTTCTACCCGTGCAAGCAGCTTCCAATAACCAGCTATCAACTCTGGAACTATCAGGCTTCATAACAAAGAAACTGACAAAGCTGTGATAGTTCTGTGTTGAGAATAATATATATAATCAAATAAAATAAGATCAAATATTCTTCCTAACAAGCCTCAATAATCATTGTTTTCTGCCATTGTGAAATAATATTCCAGCCTTCTGAACAGATACAGTCCTGGTTCTGAGTCAGGTAGTGGGATTAAGGGTTGCTGCAGTATAATACTGTAATTTGGTGCTTTTGTATGTGAATAAAACTATTCTGAGACTCTGGTGACCACACAGCTGCATGTGGTGCGACCGTGACACATCACTACTACCTGCCAGCCTCCCACACTGTTCCCCGGCAAGCTGCGTGACTTCTGACCTCTCCATTGGTGTATTGCAGCAGAAACACTTCCTGTTTGGAAAATGAGCCGGGATGCCAAAGTCCTGACCTGCCATCCTGGGGCTGAACCATTCAGACAAAAGTACCAGGAAGTTTCAGACATAACACTACACGTACAGGGAAGAAGGTGGATGTAGATGAGAGGAAGCAAATACTTTCCATCAGCAGTACCAGTACAGTGAGGCACCTGGCTGTCTAGAGCTCAGCCACCGAACTACACACTGTGATCCTGAAACGGTGAGAGTGATGGAGTTGTAATTCTGTTTGCAGTACAATGATAAATAGTTGATATATAGTCTGCAGGGAAAGTTGGAGCCACTTTGAAATGCATCCAAACTTTGAGACAAACTCTTCCTTGCAGTATCAAACTCTGCAGATAGGGGGAACACTGGGTCCAGTTACAGAGAAGCACATTCAGTAATGCAGCATTGCTTTTTAAACATCTTATTCAGCTTAAAACTCAGTTTACTGGTATTATAAGTAACCAGAAAAATGGTCAAAAAAATTCCCAGCATGGGAAATAATTATAAAACCTAAACTGCTTAATGTTCAGTACAAGATGAGCTCATAATCAGTAAAACATTTACACACAAACGCAGTTCAGCTCTATCCAGACAAATGGATTTGGCAGCGCTGGGTCAAGCAATGAACCTCAGACTGTTAGTTATTCAGGATGACTAATCACACAGCGAGGAGCTGGACAGCGTGATCACTGGACCTGATCGAGGCTCCACTCACAATCCAGTTAACTCAACAGCAGAAATGATATCGTTTAAAAAGGGACGCAGGAGTTACTGGGTTATAGAAAGATGTATTTCATTGCTATTTAGTAATTGTGATATTTAACTACAAAGCAATTCATTTTAAGAGGTCGGTGGATGTGAACACTGAAAATATAGGAGCCAAAGGTAAGTTTGTTTTGTCACTTCTGTTTTTTGGGGTGTCCTGGTGGACTAGTGGTTAAGATGCATACCATATAGAGTGCTGCAGGGATGATGTATTTTTTTTTGGTTCCCTCGATAAAAAGCCGGTGAGATTTTTCCACTGGGCTTTGGAATATTGCAGAAAATAAGCTCTGTGGCAAACTTATACTTACGCATTTTGTTCAACAAGATAATCTTTGCAAATGAACAGTACTTTTATGATTTTTGAAGAGTAAATGCAATCACCAGACGTAAAACGTTAGGCTATAAATGAAGCACCACGGTCGCATGAACACGAGTATACACAATGAATGTGTAAAGGCTGTAAAGGCAGACGAGTCAGCGTGATGGCGTATAGTAGTCTCATTTAGCCACTAAACCGCCTTTTTTAAGACACATAAAAGCTTCAAAATTCACAAGTGGGCTATTTACTGACGTATTTTATGTCGTAGAACAAAACGTAGAACAAAACGTTAAAATCTCTTCAGCTTGTGTTAACTACAGACCTTATTTCAGGCATCTAACTAAAAACCCATTCAAAAATCCCATTGACTTCCAGACGAGGGAACCGAAAGTGCTGAAATGCTAACTAATTTCTGAGTTTTAGGACTCATTCCTGTAGCACTTTATTATGAATTAGGCCTTATTTCGAGCATTTTCCGATTAAGACATTTGGAATATGCCAATATTATTCAAGTTTTAGGAGCATTCTTATATTCGTATATAGCTTATTCGGAAAGTAAATATTCGCAAAGTAAAAGCAAATATCGCTTTGCCAACCATTTCAAGAAGGTGGTTGAAGGAATTAAAGAGGGAGGCTGTTTTCGCACGGTTAAACAAGTCCGCCACCGGATACGGTAATCGGAGCACTCAGAATAGAATAGAATAGAATAGCCTTTATTGTCATTGCACAGTCTCCTATACAACGAAATTGGGGGTGCCACAACTGAAGGTGCATTTGCAATAAAAACAATAAAAAACACGTAAAAACAACAAGAATAAATAATAATAATAATAATAATAATAAAAAGAACACTTAGGTCATAACAGAACAGATGATGTCACCGTAAATAAATCAGGATGAGGTAATAAATATATTGCACGTTAGATCGTTGCGGATGTGTTAATACTGCACATTTCTTTGACAGCTGAGGGAAGTTAGTGGCTCATATGGTTATTGAGTGTCCTGATAGCCCATGGACATGGCTATATGTAAACGGGACTAAACAGCTTAGTATGAATATTGTCTTTTTCGGAATAAGGGCAAATACCGTAATAGTTTGTGCATGTAAACGTAGTCGATGATAACTTTTTATCCAGTTTGGCAGAGAACTCTATGTCCACTCTGTTACCTACAGTGGTCTCTCTCAGTGTGGGATGAACACATCGAAGGCTCCCTGTTAGTCCTGTTAGTGCTGACAGTTAAGTAAGTTATGTTTTGACGGGAGAACTAAGCGGATCGCTAGTCCCGTTCCAAAGAGCAGACAGGGACAGACTCGGAGTCATCCGACAGACAGACAGACAGACACAGCGATACCCCGAGATGCCATTAAGAGATTAGAGGAGAGGAGAGGAGGATGTAACAGGGGAGGATAGAGGACGAGTGTGGCCCCCGAATACACTAACAAGGATGGATTAACAGGAGTTGACTCGAGGACACACACAAAACACAGGGGTGCCGGAGAATTACTGAGGAGATGTCAGTACAAGTGATGAAAAGTGGGAAGTTGACCCATCTGGAGACAGACTTAAGGTCAGCTTAGAGCTACTGCTTCAACTACAGATAACATTTATCTAATAATAAAAGCTTCCTTCCTCCAACTCTAATCTGTGTTCATTAAACATAAGCTGACTGTGTGAAAACCTGTCATTCCTTCTCACCCTGTAAACAGAGATGAAATGACATTTCCCAAAAGCCTGCACAGCGGTTTTCTAGGTATTGTTTCAGGAAATTCAAGTGGGGGTTTTCTGAGTGGAGAGATGAAACCATGAGAGAGAAACGAGGAAAAACTCTCCAGGAACAGACATTTAAACTGTGGGAGTCAACCTGGGTCACAGGCCCTGCTGCTCAGTCCAAAAATGTCAAGAACTCTGAATTCCTGCATAGCTAAATTAAATCACAGGAAAAGTTTCTGACCCTACACACCCAAGAATACAGCAACACACACACACACACACACACACACACACACACACACACACACACACACACACACACACACACACACACACACACACACACACACACACACACACACACACACACAGAGCAGTGGCAAAGCTTTTGTTTTCAGGACACAAAGCCCAATTACCCCTGTCCTTTCTCTCACCCTGCATAATAAAAAGAACAAAGACATGAGCAGTTAACACATCTATGCTCTATTCCCTTAGGGGCCACACTGCTTTTAGAATATAACATCTGATATCGAGAAGATATCTGCCTTATAATATAAACTACAACAGCAGAAACATAGCAAACATAGTAACTACTCACAAGTGCTTTGGATGCAAAAAGAGCTGAAATGAAGACAAAAAAATGGATTTTCTGCATGACATTGCGCTGGCACATTCCTGGTAGATAACTTTGTGATGTGAACACTGTATTTCTCCTGTTTACCTCACCATTGTTGTGACAAAAAAAAAAAATGATTGCTGCTGCAATGATAACTTTCCAAAGCTGTAAAATGTTTTCTCATAGTATTATAAACCGCTGTGTGATGTTTCGGCGATAAGCCTTGAATCTGATGGATTTACTATATATATCCTCAAATTGGACTTCCTTGATCGTATTTCATCATCTCACCAGCACCTGAAGCAAAACGGAACCACCAACTCAGCCACTAGCATTGTTTAAAAGCAGGCTGTCTTTGATCCGAACACCCACTTATCAGTCTTATCATACAAGATGCAACTATTCTCAAGCCCATAATTAATGAAAAACTGATTATCAGAAAGAACGATATATAGTTTATTGCAAAGATCATCCTTTGACTTTCCGATATTCAAGTGTTTTCTGATTTCCTGGCCTATGGTTAAGGTAAAAATTAAGTAATGCAACTAATACGTCTGCAGGGTACACACTACAGGAGAATCAAGCCGATTTTGGGCCTGATTCCCCCCTCCTGACAATCATCAGCAAAGCCCAGATTTTTTGATGGTTCCAAAGATTATCTCTTCAGATATTCCTGTGGTGTGAGGTATGTTAAGAGTTTTTTTTACATCCCCCGATTGGCTCGGAAGTCCATCCTGGCCGCACCGATCTCAAATTGTAAATATCAAACATGTTCAACATTTACGATCGGATCTCCTGTTGTGTTTGGGGAACCCCGAGAACAGCCAATGATGCAGTCAAGTGGGAAAGAACGACAGCCAATTCAAAACCAAGCTGATTGAAGAAAGAAGGACAACCACCGGTGTCATGGCGGCCGCAGCTAATGCATGAGCTAATGCAAAACGTGAAGGATAAAGTTGTAGTAATAAGATGGAGCCCAGAAATGGAGGACCAACTTGTTGATTTGTGGCAACAACACAAGTGTTTATTCAACATGTCTCCATGATTTCATCCATTCATCCATTGTAACTTTTCAGTACAAGGTAGTGCAAAAAATTAACTAATAATTTTAAATTTTTCCTGCCCATCGTTCAGCCATGTTTGTTCACGTTTGATCGTGAGAGACTTTGCGAGATTTCCGTTTTTTGGAGTCTGGGCTCAGGACTTGTTCATGAAGGAATCTGTTAGTAAGTGGTGTGCTGTTTGATTCTGTTCTGTTAAGATTTGAAAAATCTTTTAGTGTGGGCCAGCCTTTAGTCTGTTAAGGTAAGGGGCAATATCGCCGCCATGGTTGAAGGAAACGAGCATTGACTGTTAATGGGACACGGAACGCAAACCACTCTCCAATGTCAAAGTCACAGGCGCTATAGACCCATCTATCCAGCCCAACCTCCAAATTACTGTCGTATTTCTGGTTTGGACATCGTCATGGCTGATTTCTTACATGATGGATGAGGGAGTTTGTTTTGGTTTGTATGCAGCATAAACACACTGAGCCTGGCTGGAAGCAGAAAACCAACATGGCCTCCCTCATTCTCAGCAGCAGCGTGAAAACAGTGATGTTGACCTCTAGAGCTTTAACTGCTCGGTCAGAGCGCTCCTCAGGGTAAAGGGCAAGGATCATGTTTGAGACTGTGTGTGTGCGTGTGTGTGTGTGTGTGTGTGTGTGTGTGTGTGTGTTTGTGTGTGTGTTGACATCAGTGCGAGCAAGTCACCTCTTATCACACCGTTTGAAGACACACTTTTCAAGTCGTCACCCTGATATCGCTGCTTAAATTTGGTACAGAAAAACAACAAACACACATACATACAAATACTTCCCTGATAAATCAGAGAAACCAGGAGGAGTAAAGAGGAGAAATAGAGGAAGAGGAGTGTAAGAGCTGTCAGCCAGAGAAGCCCTGCATGGATGGATGGTGGGAAAGGAGGGAGGGGACAGAGTCAGAAAGAGGAAAGGAGAAAGAGCAATAGATTTATGACCCCGTGAGAAAAAGAGAGGCTTCGTCCAAACTCTTCTGGTTTTAGGGCCTTACTTAATCACAGGTTAATGAGCAGGAGAGGGGAGGACATAGAGTTAGAAACAAAAAGAGAATGGAGGACGAATGAGTGAGAAGAATACACATTTTATTTCAATTTAGATAAATTGACACTCAACCGGAAAACACTAAAGGATAAAAAGTGTGGGGAATGGAGTCTTTATCTCATGAATGCACTGCATGGGATAAAGAGGATGAGATAAGGACAGATAAAAGATCAGAGTCCAAGAGGAACAAAAACATGAGATAAATGGAGACAGACTGAAAGACAGGCGAAAGTGAAAGAAAGAGAGATAATAAAACATGTGAGAGAGTGGACATCACAGTGTGGCAGCTAGGAGTGACGAGGGAAACAGAAATAAAGAGAAGTGAACTGCTAACCCAGAATTTCCAATGTGGCTCTGTTGGATCACTTCGAGAGTTAAAAATGTTCTTCCTTTTGGTTTGTTAAGAGCGTTTGGTTTCTAGCTGAATGAAACAGAGACAATGAAAATGAATTAATTTGTCAAATATTCAAAACTTGACTCTATGAGGCACAATCAAAACAAGACTAACTACATCCTCTCCCTACCCATTTCCACTCCGTTTGCAGGTTTGCATGGAGGGTCCGCCATATTAAGTGTCAGCCCAAACCAATTAACAGGGAGTGGAAGTGGGTTATATAACCCTCCAACGGCGAGCCTGCATCAATGCTGACTTACTGGCCACGTGTAACGGCGTTTTGTGTTCGCCATGGAACACGCTCTGTACAAAAAAAGTTCCGTGCAACTGCCCGTACAAACCTCAACTGCTCCAACTAAATAGACATTTAATATTGTCATACAGACGTTAACAAATTAAGGTTACATTGTTACATTGTAATTGTAGAATCAAATGTCTAGTCTAGAAAACGGTATACATGTTCATTTGATCATTAAGTGTTGTATATTTACAGGAACTGTTGCAAAAACCAAGCACATAAACATCAGAGTTAAATACGAGAAGATGTTTACAAAAAAGAAAAGAAATGCCACCACAGAAGCATGGGAGTAGCCTAAGTTTTATTTTATTTTTTATTTTTATTTTCTATGTATATTGCATATTCTTTTTTATTCTTAATACTGTGAATCTTTGCACATCCCCTCCGCTTGAAACTAAACCACGTTTATGAAACGTTACGACAGTTTCCGTCGGAGAGAGGGAAGTTCGTCCCAAAGCTTGCCGCTGTATTTATACCCTACACCTTCATTCAGCTGTGAGTGTGACTACAAACGGAGCTCACTTCGCCACGGAGTGCGTGTCATCATGCTAACGTTTGCTAGTTTTGCAGGTTTTCGGCAAATTTGATCTGATTTTGGCACTAGACTAAATGAAAAGTCAGGGGATCACCAAAGTCACTAGTCTTCATTCTCTTTGCAGTAATCTATCCAATATTTGTTGAGATATTTCAGTCTTGACCAAATTGGTGGACCGATCCGACTGACCAATATTGCTATCTATAGAGCGAAGCAGCTAGCATGGCGAAAAAAAAAAAAAAGAGACAACTTTACTTCTTCTGTCCGATTGTCTCAAACTCCATGACTTCTCCTGCCTGTACTGCACTCACCTTAAACCCTGGCTGTGTTAGCGCCTCGATTTGCTACACATGTACAGAGCAGGGAATGAATGAGAGGTGGTTAACAGGGTTAGGAGGAGGTGTGCTTGTGAGAGCCGGGGAGAAAGAGCATGACATCTATAGGGTCGTGAGAGAGAGACGGAGATGAAGAAGAAGAAAAACACTTAGACGATGAGGTCAGTGGATGGGAAAAGAGGAGGCAGAGGGAGAAAGACAAAAAGTGAGGGAATGAAAGGGGCAGGGGCAAAGAATGTGAAGAGTGTACACACATACAGGGGACCCGAACACATAACCACGGTAACCAGGCTCTTAATTTTAACCCCAGCTGTTCTCGTTACCATGGACACCTCTCAATTAGGACCCTCCCTCCGCCTCCTCCGCACACCATCCCATCGTCTGGCCTTTCAATGGGGCACTTGACCCCAGCTCCTGAAAAAGCTGTAATTATCAGGCTGTCAGAGTCGCCGGCGTCCTCGCTGCCATGACGTCAACATTTACATTCAGTCTGGTAAAGGTCTCAGCGACAGAGGCCTCTTTTAATTTATCATTTATTTATCAAGCAAAAGTGTCAGTGACATATGCTTTTTCACCTCAAGTTCAAAACAACTCAGAAAAAAAAGTAATTTGGTTGGTTTTTGTTTGAGTAGTGACATGTACTGTATAGCCTCTTTACTGGACATCACAATCTGTATCCCCCCCTAATAAACACTACATCTGTATCAGCAGGTCTGCCTTTGATTCTATCTGATGTCTTAATGGGTTTGATGGTAAAACTGTCCTGAGAACAGCTTGTTAAATGTATCAAGTAGCCTGGATGAACTATAAAAAAGAACTCCCTCTCACTCATGGAGGACTTTCACTTTGGTTTTATGGGTCTAAAGGCATTTGTTTTTATTTGCACATAATTGTGTGTGTTGTACACAGGCCAGTGAGAGTTTGTGTGTGGAATTAATTTAAAGCTTACATATGTGAGAGAGAGTGTAACAGTAGTGTGCACTATAGTGTGTGTGTGTGTGAATCTCAGTGACAAAAAGGCAGTGGGGAAGCCAAAGACCACCAGGACAGACCATGAAACAAGAGGAGAGGGGAGGAGCGATCGTACATCAGAGATATGCTGAAGCTTCTCTGTCCCTCTCACTAATGGCCCTGTGTTGCTTTTCATCATGTTCACACTCTGTATTCACGCACACACACATTATACACAACCCGCAGCTCTTTTCACTGAGTGGCAGGGCAGGAAATGAATGAGCGTATCTCGGTTAGCCCGGGGGCAGCAGCGGGGATGTGGATTGTGCCCGACGGTCACAACAACTTGGAAAGTGATCAATGGCAGGTTCACAGGTTCATCAGAGAGTCAGGTATGTTACGACTTAGTCCCGTTACATAAAGGGACAGTAATCCTTTTTTAACGAGCTCATAGGGAGATGAGTTCAAGACAGGCATTTGAACATTTTGAAACGTGGGGTTTGGTAAAAGGCTACGTAACAGACCGCTGGATGAGGTAGAAGAGGAGAGTGAGGTGAGGGAATAGAAGAACAGAAGACAGGAGAGGTCAGATAATTGTGGGAAAAGAAAGAGACGTGTTGGTATAAGAATACCCTGACCCCAAAGAGAAAGAGATATAATTAAAAGATTAAAAAAATAAATAAAACAAATTGAGTCCTATTTTCATTGTTTTGTCTATCATTTGGTCATGATAATTGTTTATGTTATAATACTGTAATCACCAAAATAATTCAGGAATTTTACATTAAATCTATCAGACAGCTGCAATGATTATTCGATTAATCGATCATAATCGTATAAAAAATGTTTTAAGTAAAACTGGCAAAAACAAATCACTAATTTCATCTTCTCAAAGGTAAATATAAGGGCTGTCAATCGATTAAAATATGTAATCATGATTAATCGCATGAATGTCCATAACTAATCATGATTAATTGCAAATTATCTGTAAAAAAATATACCTTAAAGGGATATTTGTCAAGTATTTCATACTATTATCAACATAGCAGTGGGCAAATATGCTTGCTTTATGCAAATATATGTATATATTTATTATTGGAAATCAATTAACAACACAAAACAATGCCAAATATTATCAAGAAACCCTCACATGTACTGAATTTAGCATAAAAAAAAATGCTCAAATCGTAACATGGCAAACTGCAGCCCAGCAGGCAACAACAGCTGTCAGTGTGTCAGTGAGCTGACTTGACTATGACTTGCCCCAAACTGCATGCAATTATCATAAAGTGGGCATGTCTGTAAAGGGGAGACTCGTGGGTACCCATAGAACCCATTTTCATTCACATATCTTGAGGTCAGAAGTCAAGGAACCCCTTTGAAAATGGCCATGCCAGTTTTTTTTCAAGATTTGAGCGTCATTTAGCCTCCTTCCCGACAAGCTAGTATGACATGGTTGGTACCAATGGATTCCTTAGGTTTTCTAGTTTCACATTATTATAAAATATTATAATATTATATTAAATATTTCTGGTTTTCTTAGTTCTTTATGATGATGATGAACGGGAATTTCGCTCCAAGGAAACAAGAGGCCAATATTTTTTATTAGCAGCTAGCTAAATGTTCATTGTTGTTCTGTGTTAATGTACAGCAATTTGTGTTCGCACCATTGACCTGGCTGCTAAGACTTCATTAAAGTGGTCGAGGGGAGAGAAAGACTGAATAAAAGAGCGAGAGGAGGCTTTATTGATGGGCTGAAGGATGTTCTTCTATCTGCAGTTACTGTTAGTGCTCCTATTGACTACTGGCTTGGCCCCTCTGGGCTTCAACAACATAAACTAGTGGACACAAGGCCTTCAATAAACACAGACAACACCTTTAATAACTAACAGAGATCGAAGCATGACGAGGCTGGGTGGACAAAGTCAGTCCAGGACAGTCTGTCACAAACAAAAATCAAACAAGTGAGAGTAAAACAGTGGGAAACCGATGAAGCTGAAATGAGAAAAGGGGGAAGAGAATTTAAAAAAAATAAATCATGCAGAGTCAAGTCCACAATGACAAAGCAGAGATGCACACAGGCATAACTGATTTACCTATCCACACACACACAACCACAAACAAAGGCTTGCTCCATGCCCCCACCCTACACACACAGCCTATGTAAACTCTGTTACGATTATCTGAGCTTGTCCATATCCAAAGACACACACTGACAGGATGAAGAGAAATCCCTGTGTTCCATTTCAAGTGTTGATGCCGCCCTCGCAGCATCACAGCATGTGTCTCTAACATCAAAAGCTCTAAACATAAATCGATGGAAAACCGCTTCTATCTTGGAAATAAACCTGAGGGCCAAAGCAAAGATGGCAGTTTAAATTCTTCCAGGCAGTAAGAGAGAACAACGTCGCCAGATAAACTTCAGTCCACCACGCTCTCCATCTTTTCTAGCTTCTCTAAAAACAGACAGTGTGTAAATCTATGGACATCTGAGCAGCCGCCTTGGTATCACACTGAGACAACACTACATTTCCCACGTTGCCCCCTGTCTCCAGGAAGTGGAGCCAGCCGAGCTCTTGAAGGGAGTCTGGGGACAACAGGAAGTAAACAGGAAGCAGACGGCGACAGCAGAAGAGCACAGCAGAGCTTCAAACAATACGGTTAAAAAGAGATACCAGAGGCGTTCTGAATGTTAGTGATTCCGTTTGTGGCTGATGCTTAACACAGTAGCACACAGTAGGATTTAGAATATGTAAATGAATCTATGAATAATATATCATCATATCAAAGGCGTTCAAAGTATAACGTTACATTACTAAAATGAGGTTCTTTTTTTCTCGGCAATATCAGACCAACTCCAGTCAATGCATCGTAATACAAATTGGCCTTAATCAGCTTCCCCAAAATAATCAATGGGTAAAAGTCTTACATTCATACTGTGTATGTATGTGTGCGTGTGTGTAATACATGCTCTTTTAAATTGCGGGACTTGCTGAATCATTCAATATATAGACCCATTTTCTGTTAACAAACATGATGACGCATTTGCGTAGGTAGAGGCAGATTAATTATCTGAACATGTTAGCTAACGCTGGCCAGCAACAATGGCTGTACAGTCACACTTTCAGGGGCAACATTTCGTCTCCATCTCTCTCATAGTTAAGCCTACTAGCAACATTTTCTCTCCATCTCTCTAATAGTTTAGCCTATTACCTGTAGCAACATTTTCCCTGCATCTCTCTAATAGTTTAGCCTATTAGCAACATTTTCTCTCCATCTCTCTAATAGTTTAGCCTATTAGCAACATTTTCTCTCCATCTCTCTAGTTTAGCCTATTAGCAACTTTTTCACTCCATCTCTCTAATAGTTCAGCCTATTTGCAACATTTTCTCTCAATCTCTCTAATAATTTAGCCTACAGTATTAGCAACATTTTCTCTACATCTCTCTAATAGTTTAGCCTATTAGCAACATTTTCTCTCCATCTCTCTAATAGTTTAGCCTATTAGCAACATTTTCTCTATATCCCTCTAATAGTTTATACTATTAACAACATTTTCTCTCCATCTCTCTAATAGTTTAGCCTATTAGCAACATTTTCACTCCATCTCTCTAAAAGTTTAGCCTATTTGCAAAATTTTCTCTCCATCTCTCTAATAGTTTAGCCTATTTGCAACATTTTCTCTCCATCTCTCTAATAGTTTAGCCTACAGTATTAGCAACATTTTCTCTCCATCTCTCTAATAGTTTAGCCTATTAGCAACATTTTCACTGCATCTCTCAAATAGTTTAGCCTATTAGCAACATTTTCACTCCATCTCTCTAATAGTTTAGCCTACAGTATTAGCAACATTTCCCCTACATCTCTCTAATAGTTTAGCCTATTAGCAACATTTTCTCTCCATCTCTCTAATAGCTTAGCCTATTAGCAACATTTTCTTTACAGCTCTCTAATAGTTTAGCCTTTTAACAACATTTTCTCTCCATCTCTCTAATAGTTTAGCCTATTAGCAACATTTTCTCTACATCTCTCTAATAGTTTAGCCTTCTGCGTGAGCGGTGAGCTCACCGCTGCGGTGCAGCAGCCGAGACGGCTAACTACGGTTAGTAGAAGGCTAAGCTAAACTATTATCAACATTTTCTCTTCATTTCTGTTTGCCTCCAGTCTTTCCTTTGTTTTGACTCCAGCTAACACCATGACGTAATCATGGTGTCAGATGTAAAAGGGTCTATAGTATTGATTAAACAAAGTCTTGGGGTATTGGCTCAATATTTTAACTAAACAACCACTTTTTCTTATATCACAACATAATTTAAGACATTTTTATATACTGACAGACTTCAAGGAACAAAATCATTTATTTTAAAATGTCCCAGTCTGCTTGATGTGTCACTACAATTAAGGATTCTTGTTCTGACAACTGAGTTGGCAGATGAGCGGAGTAATGCTTCCCCTCAGGGAAATATTGTTGCTTTATAAGCTTTTACACGCTATAAATAAGAAACTGTCCCATTCTAGCACCCAAAAGTCCAAAATCTTGTTCTTAAAGGGGCTATATGTAAGAATCAGAAATTGCTTGTTCACAGCGACACCTGTGGCCGCAATGTCAACGAAAGTCAGCGTCCTGTTGCTCGCGCTCGCCCGTGTGAACGCGCTACCTGAATGTGAGCGAGCGTCCGTCAAAACAGTGAGACGACACACGTCAGCTAAAACCACAATATCACTCTATATTTCCCCTGCTTGGCAGTAATGTTAGCTGACCAGACGAGGGTCTTTCCATGAATCAATGCTGACTCTAGTGCTGGCTTTTCCTGTCTCAGCCCGCCCACACGGAGGAAACGGGGGGGGGGAGACGGTCGGGGGGGGGGGGAGACCGACACCTGGTCGAGACGATAACGTAACTCTCTGCGGAGCCCCGTCACTTCACAAGACACGGGAAACCTCTGTTGGTCTGGAGGAGCTGCAGCAGTTATTTCTGCAAAAACGTCCACTGCACATTCACCAGATATTCTCAGAGCTAAACTAACTCTTCTGCAGTGTGTAGTGTGCGCGCGTTCACGTGGAGGTGGAGCGAGCCGGACGGGTGAGAACGAGCGCGGTGTGCAAACAGGCAGGAGCAGAGCTGCTGCGCGCTCGCGTACCCACACGCGAGCGCGCATGGGATACCGACCCGTTAAGATTTATGCGCGTGATAAGTTACAAATAGTCCCTTTAACTATCCTAGAAAACACATCATTCTCATGAGGCTGGAGCAGAGAAATGAATGATTTAAAGAGAGTGTTTTCTTTGTAAATCTAGTTGGGAAATGTCCATTTAAAATAATGACATATCACGGACAAAGACGGCATGTTATTATTTAATTTAATGGTAGTCAAAACATTTTTGACTCGTCAGACCTCCGTCAGTTGTCTTGGGCACAAGATCTGAACTCAACACCGCTAAAAATAGACGCTCATTTATTCCACCTCTCGTTCCCAATTCCAGAAGTCATAAATCATTAACACGACAAACTGTTCTGACAACCCAAAGTGAGTCTTATCAAGCAGTTCACTGACTGAGGAGGGAAGGATCAAAAGAAGCTGGTTGTTGTTCAGCTATAAATCACTGTATATTAATTAGTAAAAAATTACCCCCAGAATAATTTGATGATTAAATGAAGGAACATTTCTAGGTAATCCAAAGTTTGGCAAAACACTGCCTTATGTTCTTTGTGAATTCAGTATTTCTCTACAGGTTTATAGCTGCACAATATCATAATTAGTTGGATATCACTTCTTCTGCTGAGATGTATGCACTCATGACACAAAGTGAGGGGGTCTAAACGCACCTGCATGCACTCACAAAGTCAGGTAAAACCATGTGAATGTTGTATAAATGTTGAGCCATAATTGCACTTACATGTCCATGTTAAAGCCTGGATAACACATAAGTGGTGATAAAGGCTGATAATAAAGCAATTCAGGACCGGGAATTGTAGAAAGACCTGCAGTGAACAACGACAAAGGACCTATTGCTGCAGAGAGCTCAACCACATGCCGACCTGCATTCATTCTGGGAAACAAAATCATGAAGCAAATGTATGTAAACAAAATAACTGCCCACAAGAGAAGCAAGGGACATCGCTGACCCAAGCAACATTTCTCTAAAGCATCTTAATCAGGGAACGAAGAGCAATTTAACGACCAGTTCCACAAGACAATTTAGCAGCAGACAACCAAAAGGCCGTATTAACTGCAGGTTATCGAGTTAATTAAATTTCAGTCCATGATTGGTGCTGAGATCATCTGAATTCCTTCAGTGGATAAAGATGGACCTCGAGCTAGAATATTTCTGATACCAAAGTTGGACCCTAACCACATTGATGGCGGCGAGCAGCTCAGAAAGAGAACAACCTGAAACTCAACAAGTGCTGCAGTGAACTGTGCAGAAGTGCTGTGACATTTTGAATGGCTCTCCGTTGTGTCTTGAACTTTAAGGTCTATATCGCGGCTCTGCTCAGGGGGATTTTCAAGTCTTGAATGAGCAGCAGGTCAAAGCAGGGGGTGTTGATGGGGGCTTGGTAGACTAAGGTGCATTGTTGAGTCTAAATTGGGTGTATACTGACAGGAAGAGAGAACTTGCCAATGCAGTTTTTAATTGTTTGTGTGGGCAATTTGCTTATTCGCTTTCTTGCTGAGAGCTGAATGAGAAAATCAATACCACTCTCATGTCCAGTACGGTAAATATGAAGCTGCAGCCAGCATACAGTTAGCTTAGCTGAGCACAAATACTGGACAGAACAGAGGTAAACAGCTAGCCTGTATATATCCTGAGGTGACAAAAAACACCTGTAGCACTTCGAAAGCTCACCACTACCCTTTTCCCACCAAAATTAGCATGTATGCAGGTTTTTAAACACGGGAAAAATAGGAGATAGACTCCTTTCCCATTGCCAGTTGACCTGTTTTTTTTTCCTGGTGTGTCATGTTAAACGCCACGGACACGCCGGCCGGCACCAGAAGCAGGGTCAGAAAACATTTTTAAAAAATGTTATGGTGGTAACTCCTTTTTTTTATATCTGTTACTTATTCAGTCTCTCTCTGTCGAAGTCTCAAACTAGACAACGATCATCAAGGTAAAATGACTATTTTCGGCTGGAGGCTGGTGGCTCTGAGAAGAGCATATTCATTGTATGTTTTGTATGTTAATAAATTAGAATAATTGTCCAAATCCCTGTTGATTTTATTTATTATACATTCACTTCATCTCGCATCACGTAGCATCGCACCGGAAAAGGGGCGAAAATTAGCATGTCCACCCGGGTATCATGTTTCCATCACTGCCGATAAATACCTATGTCTACTGCAGTCATTTGTCCCGGGAATGAATGCCGATTGTAAGCTTTCCCACTAAAGACAAAAGCCAGATGTTAGTGGGTGTGAGTGGGTTTTATGTGCAGTGGTAAAGGGGCTTCACTAACACTTTTTATCTTGTTTGTTTAATCTGTGCAAAACCTGAAGTGTAAAAAAGACAGGTTGTGATTTTATAGAACGTTAGCCCGGGTAGCTTTTACCCCCCGTTTCCAGTCTTTATAAGCTAAGCTAACCGTCGTCTGGCTGTAGCTTCATATTTACCGTACAGACACGAGAGTGGTATAAATCTTCTCATCTAACTCTCGGCAAGTGAATATGCGTATCTCCAAAAAAAAAGACAAACTACTCGTTTAAGGACACGTGGTTACTGTTGTATACTATCTGTTGTGTAAATAGGGGTTTGAACTTGTGGCCGTGTGGATATGGAACATGTTGAGGAAGAACTCTCTGACACTATTTTAAATTTCAGTTAATTTGTTTTGAGCTTTAAGAGCTCAGGTGGGTTTCAGTGTTTTGCTGAAGGGAATGTTGACAGGGACAAACACATAAACTGGTTCTGGATATGAAGCTTGTGACTGTTAACAGGTAACAACTCTTTCCCTCCTCCTAAAAAGGTAAAATCTCATACACTTTTCTCTCTCTTTATTTCCCTTCAATCTTCTCTTCCCTCTGCTCCTCCTCTCCTTTTTCACAGCCTTGTTCCCTCGCCTACACCCTGCAGTCACAGTGTCACACAGCTCTCATCAATACCAGACACTCACACACAGTAATTACATGCACAAACTGTACTCTATCCTGTGTGATTATAGCCTGTCAGTGCAGGGAGAGGGCTGTGGTTAAGAGAGTCAAAGCTATAAGGAGAATGTAAGCCATGTAAGAGGTGGCCATAAAGTGTTAACAAAATGTTCACATGTGGATGCAATAAATCCCTCTCAACGTCTATTAAGACAAACTTGAAAGATGTTAATTGGTCCGTTTACAAAATCATATCCTTTGACCTGAATACTACCGCATGTGGATAAATCTCTCCTATGGAGGGTGCTACAGCCCTGCTAGCAGCATTCAGGGGCTCTGAGGGGTCCTTAATGGTAACTGGTGTCACGCAAATATACTTGCATAGGTTTACACACATGATAGTAAACACTCTGCCAGTGAGGCAACGGTGAGGCCGCACCCCCACCGGCGTGATGCTGATAAACACGAGAGAACGCTTATCATACTCAACACATCTGGGTGACTGCTACTGGAAACATGTCAGTATGTTGGTGACGTTGGGCAGCAGGGTGACCCAGAAGTTGGAGACATCAACAATAAAAACAGTAAAAACATAGGTGAGCTTCCATGTTGGTAAGGATCCAACCAGCTGCTAGCTAATTTTGTAAGCTAAACGAAGCTTTCCCCTAAAGGTAAAAAAAATGTAGGCTGTCTATTGATTAAAATAGTTAAACGCGATTAATCACATGACTGTCCATAGTTAATTGTGATTAATCACACATTTTTTATCTGCTCAAAATGTACTTTAAAGGAAGAATTGTCAAGTATTTAATACTCTTATCAACATGGGAGTGGACAAACATGCTGCTTTATGCAAATGTATTTATATATTTATTATTGGAAATCAATTAACACAAAACAATGACATATTGTCCAGAAACCCTCACAGGTACTGCATTTAGCATACAAAATATGCTCAAATCATAACATGGCAAACTCAAGCCCAAAAGGTAACAACAGCTGTCAGTGTGTCAGTGAGCTGACTTTGACTATAACTTGCCCCAAACTGCATGTGATTATCATAAAGTGGGCATGTCTGTAAAGGGGAGACTCATGGGTACCCATAGAACCCATTTTCATTCACATATCTTGAGGTCAGAGGTCAAGGGACCCCTTTGAAAATGGCCATGCCAGTTTTTCCTCGCCAAAATTTAGTGCAAGTTTGGAGGAATTATTTATCCTGCTTCACAACAAGCTAGTATGACATGGTTGGTACCAATAGATTCCTTAAGTTTTCTAGATTCATATGATGCCAGTATCTTCAATCTAGCTTTAAAACTTAGCCCGCTACAAGAAATTAGTAACATTAAAACGAATTTGCATTAACGCGTTATTATTGTTAACTTTGAAAGCACTAATTGTTATTAGTCTTGATCACTTTCGTCATATCTGATATTAAATCAAGCAAAGCAGTAGAGATGTACACTCAGATCCTCTTTCAGTATTACCACATCCCAGCACAAATCAACAGCTGAACGTGACATCATTTTCAACAGTTCATGTCAGTATAAGACAGCAAAAATTGCATCTATTTAATAGCGGGTGTAAAACCAAACTGATTCATTTTCAATGAAGAAGTTATTTTAAAGGGGCAACGTGTGTCATCAATTTAGGTTTCTGTTTCAGAGCCTTACATGATGAAAGAAAACAAAGCCAGGATCTGAGAGTGGTTTTGTGCTTTAGTGATCCCATTGCTTTAGTCTGTCCCTCAAAACCCACACATTTCCTCCATTTATCCTCCTAATATAACTCTACTCGGCAGCGCCTATAAAAACTCATTTATTAGCATGGGTGGCTCCATCCATTCAGACGCATTTCTCCCATCACATCTACTGAAAGCTATTTGAAAGAATGGCATATCAAGCGCACAATATGCTGATGTTTAATGGATATTATTGGATGACTGGATATATTATTGCTACTTCTAAAATGGGCAGTTGTGCTTTAGTGCCATAAAGGTTCTGCCTCATCTCCCCCATATGATCATTAAACCTGCCACAGTATTGGATGATTAAGTTAGACAGAATGTACACGATACTGCCTTATTATAACAGCTGGCCAGGCCCCTGCTCTGATAAACTAAGATAAACTGTCTTTGCAGAGAGGTTGCTGAGGATGTGACACAGAATACAAAATAAAGATGGTGGCTTATTATGCTGTATTTTCTAACAATTCCACATTCATTTATCTAGGTTAGTCCCACTGTGGTTAAGGCTATATTGTATTGTTGTAGTAATACGACTGCTAGATCTCTAAAGTCTTAACAATAACAAAAGGTGAGATGGTTTATATTAGGGCTGTCAAAGTTAACGCGATAATAACACGTCATGCTAGCTTGTCGCGAGGGTGTAAGAAAATATCGGGAAAAAAAGAATATCGCAATATTATGTTTTGTGATAGTGTATTGATTCTCAAAAACACTGCATCGTTTCTAATTAAGTTTACATGCAAAGATGAACTCAGTCAGTACTTTATTTCATTTGCAAAGAGATGTGCCCTCTCAGTGTATGCGCCCTCTTAAAGTAGTGCTATGATGTTGGATTTTACAGGGACTGTGATAAATGCAAATGCAGATCCCACTGTTCTGATTGCATAAAAAAAGTAAATTTTTTTTACTCAGATTTGTGCATATGGTAGTGTGTTCTTTATTCTATGAGTTTTCCAAAAATTAGATTAAAAAAATCGCAATATATCACCTTGCTTACAGTATCGCAGTTTATCGCAAAATATTGAATCGTGACCCCTGTATCATGATACGTATCGTATTGCCAGATTCTTGCCACCTGTGTTGTTCCTTTCAGATTAAATCTAGGCTACTACAGTAACTCCTCCTCTGACTGATTGTGGCAGCCAAGCCGGTCTCATACTAACGTGGAAACAAACAGTCTCCAGACGTTTATGTAACCTGATCAACAGGCTTTGAAGTTTAGACGGGCAACTTGTCTGCGTGTGACACAAAACAATATAAAGCTACCACTGGTTTGTTCTTTCAGTAGCAGTCAGTCAGTATCTGCATTAACAGGCTTTTAGAGTTAAGGTGCAACGAAAGGTACAGGTGTGGATTCATTTTTAGAAAGGTATGATTTCTCAGGATCATCTGTAAGCACTTTGTTACAGATTTGTTATAAATTAATCTGAGCGAAATGACTTCACAAAGCTTCTTACATTTGGCTGACTTGAACACAGCTTTAGGCTGCAGGGATTTTGGTATTTTAGTAACAATTAGTGGTTTTGTGGTCCAGCTCTCTTACTGAGAAGTGATTTGGAAAATAAAAAAACAGTGAATTCCAACACACTTCAAAACATTAAGCACACTGAGTCAAACGTGCAACCCAATTACCTAATAATTAATCAAAAGAACAGAACTTTAATGGCTTGGCCTCCACTAGTTATGTCCCAAACACAAAAAGAAAGACTGTCTCCAACAATGACTTTTCAACTAATGGCTTTCAAACGCTGACTCAGACATGTTTGTGTTATTTTGGGACATTTTGGAACCTTTATCTGGGTACTGTGGTTTCACCCCCAGAGTCCGGTAAAGCCATTAGTAGTAATTGACGCATTCAAGTCGAGACAATGTTTTTCCAGCATAAACTACTTACGATAAAATAAGGAATGCAGCCAGCAGAATATCCACACAAACCACTGAGTTCTTTCAGATGGGGAGAGCAGTCAGCTTTGAGTGTTTTGTGACTATTTAGGGTTATTGTGGTTGTACGCTGGATTCAGATACAGATGCCGTAACAGAGATGGAACTCAGGAAGTGGATGCCGGACAGACCGACAGTCAGTTTTGACAGCTAATTCAGGAGGATGTTGGAAACGGGCTCGTTCACGCCTCGGATGAAGTCTGCAGTCGATCTCAGGTTAATAGTGGCGGCCTCGGAGTAAGGTGGCAGACAAGGTGAAGAAAGGTGCATGGTGGGTGAGTGGGAGGTGTGTGTTTGGCTGTGTGTTTTCCTCATGTCTGTGAAGGAGGGCATCAAACTAGAGCTGAAAAAGTAGCTGATTATTTGATCGAAATGATTTAACGTATTTATAGAGCACAAATGCCAAACATTTGCTGATCATAGTAAATTGAACTGTGGTTTGGACTGTTGTCAAACTAAAAATGCAATTTAAAGACTCTACTTAGGGCTCTAGACTATTACTATTATCTGACATCTTATGGTCTAAACCAGGAGTCAGCAACCTGCGGCTACCTTAATAGAGTGATGCGGGGATGACGTATTTTTGTAGACCAACCAGGAAGTTAGCATCGCCCTGGTTCCCTCAACAAAAAGCTAATGAGTTTTTTCCATTGGCTTTTGGATTATTGCAGAAAATAAGCTCTGTGGCAAACACACATTTATGATACTTACACGTTTTGTTCCGTAAAATAATCTTCACAACTGAACACCACTTTCATGATTTTTGAAGTGTGAATGTAATCGGTAGAGGTAAAAAGCTAACGTTAGGCTATAAACGAACTACACCAAGGTCGCATGAGCGCGAGTATACACAACGAGGCTGTAAGGGCAGACGAGTCGGCGTGATGACGTTTAGTAGTCTCATTTAGCCACTTGTTAGCAACCACCTTTTTTAAGACACATAAAGTCTTCAAAATTCATGAGTGGGATATTTACTGACGTATTTTATGTTGTAGAACAAAACGTTAAATTCTCTTAAGCTTGTGTTAACCACAGACCTTATTTCAGGCATCTAACTAAAAACCCATTCTAAAAAGCCATTTTCTTCCAGGCGAGGGAACCGGAAGCGCTAAAATGCTAACTCATTCCCGGGTTTTAGGACTCATTCCTGTAGCACTCTATAGCACTGGCTAGTCTTGAGTTTCCCTGTCTAAGCTAGCTATGGATTCAAAGTCCCCAAAAAAGAAAAGACTGAGGAAAATAAAGAATTTAATAGTGTGTGGACAGATTTGTTTGCTTTCACCGCCAATGCTGCTAGCTTACTGGTATGCTTGATCTGCAGCGACAAATTAGTAACAACAAAAAAAGTAATTGAAAGACATTTCCAGAACAAGCACACTGCATTTCAAGCCAAATGTCCTGAGACGTTTCTTCAGTGTCCTGCCTCTCATTTGCACCTGAGTCCTCACTGCATTACACTTAATAGGCCCTTCATTATGAGGCTCAAATAGGTTCGCGGGTCCAGACAGATTTGTCCTTTTTATTTGGGGGGGGGGCAAAAATGTCTCCGATAGTAAAGGTTGCTGACCTCTGGTCTTAACGATTAGCCGGAGAAATAATAGACAGATTAATCAAATCAATAGTTACAGTTCAACATCAGACATAAGATAGGAGTACTGGTATGCATGTGCAAGAAGATGAGAGACATATGTATTACTTGAAGACAAAATATGTGTGTATATATGCACATGCTGGTGTGTGGTGCCTTGTGTCATTGTGTAACAGCGTAGTAAGAGATTTTCGCTTAGCAGTGTTAGTCTAGTGGATTAAAATGTCGGTGGGGGAATGGGAGAAGTCAAGGCTAAGTGAGCCAAATTAGCTGTTCAGCTCTAACACCCGCTCACACACACCGGCTTCGTCTACCCGCTGTGCTCTTCCAGATCATCTCCCAAAGCACATTTGCTCATCAGCCAGCTGTCCCACCCTGCCTTGCAGGTGGACCTACCATCCAAACAAAGTAATTACTTTACACACTTTGTGTGAAATATCCTTAGTAACCCTCGTCCCCTCCTTAGAAACAAACGCGCCCAGGCAAATACCTCTAATTAAGGTTTTTGTAGCATGGCGCCACTTCAGTGTGATCACATTCAGACGTCATCAACATAATCACATCGGACAGTACCATTTAGAAAACAGGTTTTTAAACCTTTGCATCAAGGCAAAGAAAAAGCGAAATAATGTGTAATATAATAATCCACACATTCATACCTCCAATCCAAGTTAATCCAATTCTAAACCTACTTAATACCCATGACAAACTCATGACAGCAGGGACAACAATGGAGTTAATGCTAGGTTAAACAGTAAAGTTAAAAACCACTCATATGACTGGATTATTATAAACTGAGCCACACATGGCAGCTTAATGTTTTTACCGTTTTCACTGCCTGGGAGCGGCTGCTGTGAGCTCCTGAAAACAAAGGCCTCCTGTACTGTACTGTATGTGAGTCTAATGATGGCTGAGGATTCGGTCTTCTACCATCTCCACCGCATGGCACACACTCCAGGTTGGACTCAAATACCCTCTACTCTGGTCAGACAGCTTTTTGGTCACCTGGACCACATGGCTGCCCCGAGTTACATTCTATAGGAAACATTTTCTGAATATTCTTGGATAACTTGAATCAGACTCTGTTTGGCATTTACCAAAATAGCAACAAGAGAGGAAGGACAAAATAATCTAGACCAGGGCACCAACAATGCCAAAGTCAACTTTTCTACACATTACACCCACATTTAAAATGGGTAAGGTGCCTAAAAAGCCTAAAAACACCTTCAAACTGGTATATGTTTGACAGGGCTGTCAAAGTTAACACAATAATAAAGTGTTAACACAAATTCGTTTTAATGCCACTAATTTCTTTAACACATTAACGCAACTTGCGAATTTTAGGTTGTAGCGGACTCAGTTTTAAAGCTAGAGTGAAGATACTGGCATCATATGAAACTTAAAAACATAAGAAATCCATTTGTACCAATCATGTCATACTAGCTTGTAGCAAGGGAGGCTACATAACGCTCCAAACTTACGCTCAATTTTGGCGAGGAAAAACTGGCATGGCCATTTTCAAAGGGGTCTCTTGACCTCTAACCTCAAGATATGTGAATGAAAATGGGTTCTATGGGTACCCACGAGTCTCCCATTTACAGACATGCCCACTTTATGATAATCACATGCAGTTTGGGGCAAGTCATAGTCAAGTCAGCACACTGACACACTGACAGCTGTTGTTGCCTGTTGGGCTCGAGTTTGCCATGTTATGATTTGAGCATATTTTTTATGCCAAATGCAGTACCTGTGAGGGTTTCTGGACAATATTTGTCATTGTTTTGTGTTGTTAATTGATTTCCAATAATACATATTTACATACATTTGCATAAAGCAGCATATTTGCCCACTCCCATGTTGATAAGAGTATTAAATACTTAACAAATCTCTCTTTAAGGTAGATTTTGAACAGATTAAAAAATGTGCGATCAATTTGCGATTCATCGTGATTAACTTTGGACAATCATGCGATTAATTGCTATTAAATATTTTAATCGATTGACAGCCCTAGTATTTACCAAAAAAGCAACAAGAGATGAAGGAAAAATTAATCTAGACCAGGGAATCAACACCGCCAAGGTTAGGGCCTCAACTTTTCTACACATTACACCAACATTAAAAATGTGCAAGTGCCTCAAAAGCCTAAAGACATCTTCAAACTGGTATATGTTTGATTGTATGAGTCAATGTACGAGTAAATGATTCAAAGCTGGGCATCGCCACAGAGGCTATAAGCAGCAAGGGGAACTCTGAGTTGCATTGGAAACGTACGTAAATAATGAGCAAATATACATCGCCTTCATGACTCACTGTCACACACACAACATCTTCTCCATTCATTAAGTCAAGAACAGAGACACAATAGAGGCAGTCACTAGATAATTATTTAAATGAGGAGTAATTATAATTGTTTGATTCCTTGATTAATTGTTTAGACTATGAAATGTTAGACAAGTGTAAAAAAAACAAAAAAACATCCAAGAGTCCAAGATAAAGTCTGCAAATGTCTTTTGTCCGACCAACAGTCCAGAACAAGAACATATTTAATTTGCAATTATAAAAAGCAGCAAAGCCTATATATATATATATATATATATATATATATATATATATATATATATACATATACACAGTATATACATGTATATATAATATATGTTAGCGTTTTCCTCATTTTTCAAAAATCCAGACTTTGACTATTAATTAAAGTGTCATTTTCCATGTGAACTAAAAATTTCAAAGTTGTACTGCTACTTACCCAAAGTATGTCTGTACCAAATTTCAAGACTTTTGATCAATCAGAACTAATGTTGTGGCATTTTTCCTCATCATACTAAATACAGTCTTTGGTCACAAATGGGTGGATTAACTTTCTGGTGGTTGACCTAGCGGTTCATCAGCAGTATTGTAAATGTTAAGTGACAATAAGGCAGAAAACAAAGGTCTTTCATAGTGGAGTCCTTGGTTCATGAACTTGAAAACATAACCCTGCTGTTAGCACGGGGGGGCATTGACACAGAAACACAAAGGTACACAGAAAAAGGAAAGGACACAGTGAACTGAGGCAGATAAACATGACCAACATGAATCTATCCTGAGAAGTGGCAGCACACGTCATGTGACCGCAGCGAACAGGTAGAGAGAGTGAGTACTTTATGAGAGATAAGAATAGAAGCTGACAGCTACACCGCCTTAAACAAATCGTGACCAAACTCCTCGGACAACCGCGGCCTCAAGCCCATTCATAAATGTTCTCCCTCTCTGTTACACAGCTATTCGTCAGACTATTACTCTCCTGTGGCAGGTGACGGCAGATAAAACACGCCATCTGAAACAATGGAAGGCCCAGAGGAGTACACTTGTTATTCTATTTCAAAGGTGGGACAGGTTGCTGAGCCCCTCACTGAGGTTAAGCCTATGGAAGAGGAGATGTGAGTGGATGCAGATGGCAGAGGGGCTGCGGCCCTGTGGGCGGTCTGACAACTCTAAGCACCATAAGGCAAACAACACAACAATGTTAGAGTCAATGGTGCTGTTACAAGTTTGTTCTGAAGTGTTGTGATCAAGAACTACACCAGCTGGAAGATAAAAATCTCTGTTGTTGTACAGAAAGCTCATTACAACGACACTTACTTTGAAACCCTTCCTATTAAAGGAGGGTAAATAAGCTCAAAGTTGCCTATTAGCTGCCATTAACAGGCTTACGTATGTAACACTTTGAATCATAAAAGTAGCTTAATGTGTTTGCACATAAGTTTGTGCTTAAGCTAATGTTTGATGAATGAATTACATTTGATGATTACATTTCCCCACAGTGGTTAAGAAGTTGAACCTCAACTGTAATTGAAGGGGTTAAAGGAGATTGTAGGTGATTGTAACACAGCCTGACGTCCACTGGTGTAAAGGTCTCAGACGGAGCAGCTGTTGGAGGGGGGGGGGGGACTGTGCCACATAATATCACCAAACCACAAGTACTGTAACAGCAGGTGTGGCCATGGCCGTAGTAAAACTACCAGACAAAAGACGAAGCATTTGAATTTGAATATAGCCTTGACAGTGGGACGGCTGTGGAGAGGTTTCTCAGAGGCTCTAAATTAGAGAAAAGTGTTTGGTGGCGAACAGAGAAAAAAACAGTGCGTGTCTGCTTCCCATTTATGCTAAAACAATGCATATTTGCATGGTAAGAAAAAGGTAGGTGCAGAGCAAACAGTACTACAAGGCAAGACCAAATGATGGAGCAGTTGTTGGGAAAAACAAGAGTTAATCT
Organism: Sebastolobus alascanus; assembly: GCA_916701645.2. Lineage (NCBI taxonomy): Eukaryota > Metazoa > Chordata > Actinopteri > Perciformes > Sebastidae > Sebastolobus > Sebastolobus alascanus. The sequence continues at coordinate 431,239 of CAKAOJ020000045.1, forward strand.
ATACTTTGGAGAGGGTGACCAAAAGAATGGTCTGCAGAGGTTTCAATAAGGAGCGTCCTGCATCACCTCAAACCCAAACATGTATGAAGAATGTTTAAAAATGTCGCTGTAGCTGTTGAGTAAAAAGAAAAAAAGGGCTGTCAAAGTTAATGCGTTTTTACGACACTAGTTTCTTTAACGCAACTTGCGATTATTAGGTTGTAGTGGGCTCAGTTTTAAAGCTAGAGTGAAGTAAAGTTAAGAGAACCTAAGGAATCCATCGGTACCAACCATGTTATAGTAGCTTGTCGTAAAGGAGGCTAAATAACGCTCCAAACTTACGCTAAATTTTTGCGAGGAAAAACCGTCCTGGTCATTTTGAAAGGGGTCCCTTGACCTCTGACCTCAAGATATATGACTGAAAATGTGTTCTATGGGTACCCACGAGTCTCCCCTTTACAGACATGCCCACTTTATGATAATCACATGCAGTTTGGGGCAAGTCATAGTCAAGTCAGCACACTGACACACTGACAGCTGTTGTTGCCTGTTGGGCTGCAGTTTGCCATGTTATGATTTTGAGCGTATTTTTTAATGCTAAATGCAGTACCTGTGAGGGTTCCTGGACAATATTTGTCATTGTTTTGTGTTGTTAATGATTTCCAATAATAAATATATACATAGTATTAGAGTATTAAATACTTGACAAATCTTCCTTAAAGGTACATTTTGAACAGATAAAAAATGTGTGATTAATTTGCGATTAATCATGATTAACTATGGACAATCATGCGATTAATCGCGATTAAATATCTTAATCGATTGACAGCCCTAGACAAAATATAAAGACATGGTGCCCATTCAAGACTTTATGACAATGGTGGAAACACTGGATTTACAGTATTTCACCGCAAAAAAGATGTCTGTAGCAGCTGTTGTGAGAAAGTGGAGCAAATGGCACACAGACAGAGTTGGCTGTGAAGTGTGATAAGCTCTCAACTTCAATCATTTACGACATTCTGCCTCCACTACTACTTTTATTGTCAACAGGCAATTGATATTAACTTTTACTCTGAACAGAGTGCTACTTGCCGCAATTAAATCACATTCTCTAGAAATTATAAGGGTAAAAATTATATATAGTGGTATTGCTACCACCTAAGAGTGAAAATGTAGTCATACCATCTAGCCTTAATCTCCTTTTCATTCCAAGGGTTTAACTCTAGTTTCAGTCTGTCAGGAGCTAAACTAGAAGGAAACTCAGGTTGTATCCAGGCTGCATCAACAGTGTGAACACAATCAAATACATTACACACAAGACCGGAATATAGAAAACAAATTCTGGTTTTGTGCTTTTAATTCAACATGTAAAGTATTATGAAACGTAATATATGGAGAAGAACTTGACCGAGGCCAGAAACAGGCTTTGCGTCTGGTTTATGCTACTGTCGGCTAACTGCTGTGATAACAGCTGCTGAAGCAGAGCATCCCTGCCTGCTCCTGAACGTCACCTGACACTTCAACAAACTGTCCTGCTGTTGTCTTTTCTCTTTGAGCGTGTTTCACGCACGTGTCCGATTTCTTGCCGGCGTCCACTGGGATCAAGTGTTGTTGATGACAAAAAGCAGAGACGCATTAACGCCACGACCAATATAAACAATTAGCAACATCTGACAATTAGCCGCTGAAGCTAATTAAGAGCCTAAAGCCAAAAGATAAATGTCCACGGAGACAAAAGACTCTGGGTGATAGCAGACATCAGTGCTGTTAGCCGACATGAACGCCCTTCTACTGACCCACATCTTATCTGGACGCCATACAGTAGCTAAAGTAGTAGTAGAGAGTAGAGTAGGTAAACACACACACACACACACACACACACACACACACACACACACACACACACACACACACACACACACACACACACACACACACAGAGAGAGAGACAGAGACAAAGTCGACCTTAATGTAAGCCACAGAAGAGTACAGTCAAGTACCAGTGGGTTACACACAGACAGGAGCTCAGGAACATCTTATTTTTCAACCTTTTTCAGTGTAAATGAAGTTGTGTGAGAACATTGCCAGCATACTGTACTATCTGGTTGCACAAGGATCCCTGAAGAGCAGGTATTTAAAGGCCCAACCCATAGTTTGGTTTACGCTGATTCACAGCATTGGTGAGCAATCCACACGTGCAACATGTCACTCTCCTCATATCACCCCCCACAATCCTCCAAACAGAGATAATAAAAGAAAAGATTATAACACCATGATAGCCTTGAAAACCCTTATAAAAGTTGTTGTTTGTATCATTATCACGGGCTCCATAACTACTTGTAAATGACAGGTGACAAGGTTTGAGTGGGCACCGACCTCTTTTCTCCTCCAGATCCTGGAGGAACTGCCTGTAAGCAGCCGCGGAGCTCATCCCTCCCTCCCAGAGAAAAGAGAGAGGGGGACGGAGAAACAGAAACAGAGAGAAATTATTAAATAAAAGTAGAAGGAAGAGACAGGAAACTGGTGGCAAAAAAAGGGAGGGGAAAAGTGATCAAGAAACCACAAGGAAATGAATACAAGTGAGGTTGTTAGAAAAGGTGAGTGAAAATAGAACCGAAAACGAGTAAAGAAGGGATGAGGAGGAGGAGGGGGAGGAGGGAGAGTCTGGAGGCTGCAGTTCGGGATCCGGGCTGTCAAAGAAGAGCCATCCTTAATCACGTTGATAATCCCTCGTCTCTTACTTGCTCCTTTTCTTCTTCTACCGGTCTTCTTTCTGCCGCGCGTGTGTGTGTGTGTGTGTGTGTGTGTGTGCCCGTGGCTGCGGTAGCTCTGAGTGTGGCGGTGTGTTAGCAGCTCTAAGCCGGATAGAGGAACTGGACTTTGACCACAAGGCGGGTGATGTCACTGCCAGAGCCAGGAACATGTGTTTCACTTGCGTCTAGAGCGAGCGAGTGTGTGTGAGTGTGAGTGTGAGTGTGTGTGTATGCGTGTGTGTTTGAGAAGGAAATAAGAAAAGAAAAAAAGGAGGCGTGTTTTTATTTCTCAGCTGTGCTTTTTTTTTTTTTCAAAAGCAGCGTGGTATGTTGAAGTGCATGAATGTTTGACTGTCACACATTTGTCATGCAGTCAGCTTCACATTGTCTTCTTTATGTGTGCGACTTTCAGCTGCCTGCTGGATCAACATACTGGAGCAGATTACAGAGCAGCAGACGAGTAGAGGCCTCTCAAACACCCACTCTGCTCTGATTTTATCATTTTACTGCACAGTCTTCCTCTCTAAGATGATCGATCATCTTATGCATGCGTTGCTAATGTCAATATTTTAGCAGAAACATTACGCCTCTGCACTCATCTGCCTCATGATTACTGTAAATTTGGAGAATTAAGTCATCGTGAGCCTGCTGCTCTGGCTAATTCTCAGTTAAAAAGGGTGAAAACACCTACTGTATACAATACATAGAGTATATATATATATATATATATACACACACCACATCTATAATCTTCAGAGAAATATTCATGTTTGTATCTTGTAATCTTGCATCGTCTCTGTTGGGCAGCAACTAAATATTAGTTTCACTGATTAATTCAGTGGTTCTCAAACTGTGGGGCTCAGAGGTATGACAAGTGGGGTGCGTGTGACCGGTGGTAAATGTGATGCACAATTAATGTTTTGATGTTGGAATCATTTTCATGGCGGAACAGTAAACAAATTGGCTCTTTATAGGCTACATCCATGGTAACAATAGTGTTCATTCAGACATGTAGGAGGTTGGAGACGAACAAGACAACGTGCTCATCTGATGGTCAATCAAAATGGTTAATCAAAATAAAATATGACGAAGTAGGGCTGCACCGAATAGTTTGAAGCTTCATTCATAACGTTGACATTCTAATTATTATTAAACTTACAGAAACATTAGCCTACCTTCCACCTTCTCTTACCCCCTCTCTCTCTCAAACACACACAGAGCGAGTGACGCGGTGCTCCGTCCCTCTCTGTAATCACCTCAGTCCAAAAGTCAAAATTTATTGAAAAAAGAGAAATCGTAATTATTTCCCAAATTCACTACATGTTTTTATATAACAAAATATTCTGCTTCAGTCTATATTTTTCATTGATTAGACTCAAAAACAACAGTTTCACAGCGGTTAAAACTGTTTTCTCTCCCGCACACACCTGTAACAGGGTGGTCAAGCAACCAACTGCACCATAAATTACATTTATATAAATAAAAATAATAATGAAGGCAGTGGGAGATGAGGAGAGACCAGTGTGTATTTTATGTCTGAAAATGTTGCAGCTGACAGTAGGAGACCCAACAAATTAAGAAGACATTTAGAAACATTACATCCCAATCACGTCAATAAACTACCAAATGAATGCATGGGGGGCGTGAAAATATGTCTTCCTCCAAAGGGGGGAATGACAGAAAAAGTTTGAGAACCACTGGATCGATCTTTCAATTATTTTTACAATTAATCAATTAAAAAAACTGGAAAATGCCCATCACAATTCCCCACAGTATCAGCTCTGTCCTCTTTTGTATTCTACCTCAGAAAAGGTAAACACCACGTGGTCAATAATTGGCTGGTTATCAACATGTAACAGAGACAAACACACACACATACAGCTAAGAGAGCACATTAGGCCAGATGAGGTCTAGCACCATGACAACCAGCAGGTTGTTGTTTCCAAATACTTCTAATGGCTTTCTTCCATTCAGGACTTCAGGGCCACTTTAATGTGACATGTAAGTAGAGTAAATGGTGGAAGAAAAAGCAGTCTGTCCACATAAGAAGTGTATTTACATCAGCAGTCTAGTGATGGTGGATTAGGAAATGTAAACGGACTACTGCTTGAGTTCACACCAGGAAACTGTAGATTTCATATCTAGTCCAGGTCCAGCATGGATCACAGTTTTGGGCTGACGCTAACAAGAAACAGAAACTGGTATAGCAGCAAAGCAACCAAAATAGTGCTGCTGAATCTATTTGCAAATTACGCAACCAACAAAAAATTTATGAATCATGATGGATAATACAGTAACTGTCATTCATTATGACATTATGACATATTATGACATTTGCTGGTTAGAGCATCTCAAATGCTTGTTTCTTCATTATCCCATAGACTGTTGAATAAATAAAAAGATCTGTGTTTATTTTACGGACAAAATGAACAAAAACGTGATGAAAACCTGCAGAAAAACTGGAGGATGTGCAACTGTTCATTTGGAGCTACAGTAATAAAGTAAGCATTGTGTTTTGGTTGTTTACTTGCTCCTGAATCTGTTTTCTAAGCCATGCAAATGATTACACAAGGGAAGTTTTTTTTAATAAAATAAATAAAATTTGTTTATGATCCTTTACCTGACAGCTACTATTACTTCTCTCAGTTCATCATTTCATCAGAAAATCTTCCATTCAGCAATCTTTCCAACACAACTTCTCTTCAGTTATATTTTAGTTTACTGTTGCATTTAACTGCAGTGTCATGCAACATAAAGTGATTAAAATAGATGTGAAAAGCTCTTTGAATGACAACCCTCACAGGAATCAACGTGTTCTTTATAGAAGCTTCCTTTCCTTGAAACAAAACTCTCAGATTTCAGTTTTATCTCTCTCTCTCTCTCTCTTTGTCACAGACATAACAAACACACTTTTACACCTAAACACAACCTGTCACGCACGCACGCACGCGCGCACACACACGTATGTGCGTGCGTGTGTGCGTGTGTGTGTGTGTGTGTGTGTGTGTGTGTGTGTGTGTGTGTGTGTGTGTGTGTATTTTCCAGTGGGATTTAAGATGACCCCAGATAATGATCTGACCCACAAAGTTCAAAGGGCGATGGTCTCCAATTTGCCTCCGTTAATTTGTTTCCTCACACACACCAATGACATAGTAGAGGAAAGAAAAACACCCAGAGGGATTTGAGAGACGCACGCACGCACGCACGCACGCACGCACACGCACACGCACACACACACACAATGTAAAAAAAAAAAAAAAAAAAGCCAGCATTGTTGCTCAAAACAGTTTCTTTAAATACTACGTGTATGCAAAACATCATATGAAAATGATAGGCTATATAAACTCTAAAATCCTGAGCAGACAAAGAAGTGGTGCAGTTCAAAGCCAGCACTACTCTATTCAACAACTCTTTTAAGTTGAGAACTCCTAACAAAAAAAATGTTGAAAAATGTTCAGCGATCCTGAACGCTCCCCTGGGAGTCTCCTCTTTCACATGACCCTGTCAACAGCAGCCCGCTTCATCAAAGGCAGCCCTGGACACAGTGCTCAGACACACACAGAAACACCCATTCACACACACTTCTCCTCAGGCCGTCACACACCAGGCCAGAGGATGGTGGTTGTGTGACTGGTAACCATAGCGACGGGACAGCAGCTAGCTGCCAGTGTGTTTTTCTACCTTTTACACACAAGTTCCTCTGGATTAAAAAGACCCAGGGCCTAGCAGCGCACTGTAAACTGGTCCAGAGGTGGTAACAGTTCACCTTAAAGCAACTAAACCAAAACAGAGTGCAAGTACACTGAGAAACAGCAGCACATCCAGACAGGACAAACAGAACAACAGATGCTCAAGTTCAATTCCTGTTGTCCATGTGAGTAAAGATGTGTCATGTAGGATGAGTCTCCTACATGAACTTGACTCAAGAAGAGGACGGAACTGCTCTTAAAGTTCCGGCCACTAAATAAAAAGGATAGACGCAGATTTTTCCAAAAACAAATAAAGGAAGACACTTCGCACCATTAGGTTACAAAGCCAGTAGTTTCAGCAAAGAAGAACACAGTGAGAGTTAGAGGAGAAGAAATGGATGTATTTACCTTTGTTGGAGGAAGTCAGAAGAAACGGCAGCAGCAACATGGAAGGGAAAAAAGAAAAAGACAGTCTTATTAGATTGAAGAGCTTTTAAAGTTATAAGGTCAGTCTCAAAATGAGATATGTGCCATTTCAAAATCCTGTTCTTACAAAGTAAAAGTAATTATTACAGTTCAGTAAAATTAACACTTTTATGTTATTTATGATACAAAATAATCTCAACTCAAATTCCTCTTACTAGCGGTTTTCTTTTTTATGACTTGCAATCTTTATTTTACAATATCCACATCAGTCATACAAAGGTGACAATATGATACATTCATTCTGTTATTAAGTTACAAAACAGCATGCTTTTTTTCCCCATCTATTTTATCCATTCACTACTCCATAACAGACTTAAGAACATCCTTAAGTCTGTTTATTATCAGTTTAGTAATGCTGACAGCACTTGGCTGATGCATACTCGTGGTCACAAAAAAATAGCTACGGCACTTTCACTTCCAGCATATTTCTGCTGCAGAAAGTCTGCAGTCTGTGCTGTCTTTCTGTTGAAATCAGGAGAAATTGCAGCAGGAGGCCAGAGATATCAGTGTTTCACATCTTTTAATGTGCTTCATAGCAACACAAATTGCCTCTCTGGGGGAAGTCAAGTCTAAATCTAAGTATGGTCTCCTTTAATGTCTGGGAAGTTGCTCGATTTGAGAGAAGAAGAAAAAGATGAGCAACTGACATTTGGACGGAAGTGTGGAGAGTGAGACGTGTCAGAGGGTTTGGAGGTGAAACAACTTTTGGGCCTCTGATGGCTGGGAGTGCACAGAGACACACATGAAACAAAGGAGCATTCATCAGGGAAACACACAGAGAAGTGAGCTGGTACACTCTGTTCTAAGCACTGTCACCAGAGAGAGAGAGACAAATTGAACTTTATTTAAATCAGAAGGTGAGGATATTATAAGGTCCTACAGTGGCTTTTTTGCTCTACATATCACATCTTTTCGAAGAATGGAGACGGGGAGGAAGGGAGGGAGGAAAAAGGGACATGTGGGTCAGCTAGAGCAGAGATAAAGTGTGTACAGCACAAAAAGAGTCTGACCTCTGAAAATGGACAAAAAAACACAAGAGCCGGGAGTGACGAAGCACAAAACATAATGTGGAGTTCAGCTGGTTAAATCAGCATATCTGCAAGCTTCCTTTAAAAAAAATAAAAAATAAAGCAATAAAGCTGGCAATATTTAACATAAGTACGGACAGCTGAGCAGTGTGAGGAGAAGAACATCTGGAATTCAAGGGATAAGGAATTTTAATCTGTTCAGTAAAGCAGAAATGATGAACAAAACTTTTTACCAAACTAAGTATCTGATCTGTTTATCTGTATCTGTATAAAAGTGTGGTTGAGATGGGTGTATGATTGGAACAAGAATATGCCTCTTTGTACATTTCAGTTAATATTTATTGTGTTTTGTAGTGTTTACTTGCCGAGGGACTAGTAACTAGTAGCTAAATCTTTCACTGACCCCTTTTACACCTTGAATTAAAATGCGTCTCGTATAAAGATTGTATCTAGATATGATTTAACCTGATAACATTTACATCTGGTATTAGTATGTGTCTTCAGGGTCCACATTGAGATCCAACTGAGATCCGATCGCTATGTCTGAAAAAGGGCTGCCCCCTCTTAGTCGATAAGTCACCTTATCGGTTGTTTTGGTCTTAGTCTCCTAAGATTTCTTTAGTCGATCAGTCCTTGTTTATGCTTTTTTCATGCTGAATAACTAATTTCCAATAAACTTATGAGCACATCTCTGGTAAAGACAAGATTTAAAGCAGTGCTTTTGTGCGATTCTTTGTGGAGAAACAGATTAGGGAGAGAGGGTCACAAATAAACATGTCCCCACACATCTGGCTGAAGCTTTGAATATATGCTGTTGATTACTACTGATGCTCCGGAGCCCAAAAAATGGTACTCAGGACAGCCCTAGTGCGTATTTCCGTCCACAAAGTTGTTGTATGTGGATTGAAAACGCAATTGCATTTACACTTGTGTTTAATGTGGTCACAATCCGCCCCTGACCACCTCCAGGGGGGATTTAGCCTCAATGCGTTTTTGGTGCATTTTCGCATGTACTTTTATGTGGTCAATTACTATCCGATTGCAATTCGATCACCCAAAACGCATTTTAATGCCAGGTGTGAAGGGGGTCACAAGGTCATCTCCTCTCTTTCTTTGAGATTAATGTCTTTTTGTACATTTACTCAAGTACTGTACTTAAGTACTATTTTGAGGTACATTTACTTTACTTGAGTATTTCAATTTCATGCTACTTTATGCTTCTGCTCCACTACATTCCAGAGAGAAACATTGTACTTTTTTATTCCACTACATCGATCTGATCTCAGCTGGAGTTACTAGTTACTTTACAGATTCAAATTTTATAAATAAAACATTTCATTATTTTATAAATTATCTTACAGTGTTATGGATTAAACTATCCAACAGTATAAAACAGTTAAAATGTGCTCCACTTCCACCAGCTGTAACATTAAAATGCTGCTTATGTGTTAATAATATGATATAATATATAACAACGATTAATGGCAATATAAACACCTTTTATTTGAAAATAATAAAAAGTGCAACTGCAGAACCTGCTGATTCAGTTCTCAAGATACAAGGCAGTGCAATATTTAACAAAAAATATAATAAACCACCTTCTATTCAAGTTAAATGAACAGTGATTTAACCTGCTGCTTCTGTTCTCATTTTCAATATAAACGGTAGAGCAATAATACAGTGATCAACCGCTTACAGTGATCAAAAAGCTTGGGATCATTTCTATACAAACGCTGTTTAAATAATCTGCTTAAAGTAATCAAGTGGTCCGCTTACAGTGTTCATTTGGGGTCTTTTCATACATGAAAACATACTAAAAAACATTTTAAATCTATGTTCGACTAACGTTAGTTGAATTTCTGTTTTGTTTTTTACTTTATTCCCGTTATAATTTGCCTCGCGGACAGTCTGCTTTCCGGCTGGATACGTGAGGCTGATGTTGCGTGTTCATCGATATCATGACGGGGAAAGGAAAGTCATTTTCTCTGAATGAAAAAACCGACAGCGCACGGGGAAAGCACCTGTGGGTGAAGACGCCCTCGTCAAGTGGATTGATAGCACCTGAAACTCTCCTCTACACCGCAGCGCCGGCAGCTCATGCAGACCAACGCCCGTCTCCCTCCACGCCGCTACCGGGTGAGAGAGCGAGGAGTTCGTTTGCATGCACGCCATGGATGCGTGCTCGCGCTGCAGAGGGCAGAGCTGGCAAGCTGGCGCATGTCTGGAGAGTGAACCGGAGTAACATTTAACATTTCTTTACTAATAGAAGTGCTAAAAAACAGTTTCATATAACGTTTGTCGTCCTTAAATACAAGGTGCAAATCCTTAGTATCGATACAATCGATTTTTGCGTTTCAAAACGATTTTATATTGATATACGTCTCCCGTGAAGGACAACATGCCGAGTACCTATCGATGTAGTTGGATCATAGGAATATAAATCGATACATCGATGTAGTAGATGAATTGTTACACCCCTAATATATACTGTATATACTGTATATAATATTAACTGTTACACCACCGAACAGGATGCTGGGTACAGTTCACTCTCCATCGCTCGCTACAATATTGACTGCTACATCGCCGAATGGCATGCTGGGTACAGCTCACTCTCCATTGCTCACTGCAATATTAACTGTTAGACCGCCGAATGGCATGCTGGGTACAGCTCGCTCTCTGCTGCTCGCTGCAATATTGACCGTTACACCATCAAACAGGGTGCTGGGTAAAAGCTCGCACTCCGCCGCTCCCTGTAATATTAACTGTTACACCGCCGAACGGCATGCTGGGAACAGCTCGCACTCTGTCGCTTCCCACAGTAGCTCACTCCCCGTCGATGTTCCTGTGAGCCTTTGCAGCCAAATGACGAGTATACTCTAGCATTGCTAGGGGATGCAACCATGTCATGGCGGTGTATTCCTCTGGAACCAAGGAAGCGCAGTGTCAAGTGTGAACTTGTTTGGATGAGTGGTTCTGAACAGGCACGCTATAAACAGGCACTGACACTGCTTCGTTTCATGTACGTATCATAACAACGGCTTGTATATCTGCAGTCCTCGGCCTTCCAGTTTCCCTTTTTGAATGATGAATACAGTCTACCGCCTCCTGCTGGTGTGGAGAGTTATTTCCTCTCACGCCGGCGCAGAACGTACGTGCTAACTGGCCGTCGGCTGTAGTCTTTGCAGTGTGTTCAAATGCAACTTGTTGGCCAAGACAAAGGCGACGTGAGGCGACGCAACAGTCAACCTTCATCGCCGCTAGTTCTTTGATAGCAGCTCTGTGTGTCAGGGCCTTTAAATGTCTCTGGAACCTTGCATTGTCAGGTAGGGTTCAAAATACAGACATACACACACACAATGGCAAGGAGGGGCTGGACCTAAAAAGCATAATAAGCCAGACATCCACTACAGGCCTCAACAAGTCCACCCCCACAAACCATTACATGAGCTACAACATGGGAGCAGCTGCAGGCTGGATGTTTCAGTAATGAACTGTGACAGTTTCATGGGAACGAATGTCCATTTTACTGCTTCCTCTTCTGCTGCTGCTTCGACGCTTGATAATGAAATAAATGTATTGCTCTGGATTGTTTGAATTTCCTAAATCGTCAACACTGAGCCTTAACTGTGTTGAACTGCCCCGATGCTCTTCTAAATACAGTGCAGCGGAGGGCCAAATAGCTGCTTGCCATTGTTGTTTCTCTATAACAAGGACACTGGAGACCGGAAGGGAGAGAGGAAGAAAGCAGGATAAAATATTTGGCCAGTGGAAGGGTTAATGTCAGTGATCCACATCTGTTTGGCTTCCAGCAACGGCAGTTTGTTTTTTGTTAACAGAACAAATAGACTACTAAGCATAAGTAGCGAGCCACAATGACTGAACAAATAGAGACTCAAATTTCACAAACCACTGAAGAAAAGAAAAAAAGTAACTAATAGGTAATCAAACTGCTGAGCTTAATTTGTGCAACTGACTTGAATTTTGACATATGCTAATTTATACTAATATTGTAATAATAATATTGTAATATCGTTGTAAAGTAAGCTGTGTGTGATGCAGCTGTTCAGACAGGCAGACCAGAGGTGGGCGGAAAAGTCGAGGTGGTTCTTAAATAAAACTAGTGATAGGCACACACATAAACACACATGCAGGTCTGAGTAACAATGGAGAACTGGAGAGAAGAGAAGGTGGACGAGAAGTTGAAATGGAGTTGATAATGTGGATGAGAGATAGAGAGGGGGAATCAAAGAGTGGGTTGAGTGGGAGGGAAAAGCAAAGATAGAGAGAGAAAGTACTGCTGTCAGAGAGGTGGACAGAATGAGAGAGATGCCACAGCGGGACAAAAAAGAGAAGGAAAATGAGATATACGTAGACATGTTGAATGTCTGTAAGCATTTCATTGTGACCTGTTGAGAGACTGTGGATGAGCCCTCTCCTGATTTCACTGCATTAATACTTGTACTGTGCAATGACAACATATTTAATTGCAACCTGAGCTTACTCTGGTCAAAATGAGATATTTATGTTTAATATTACACATGATATGTTATAATTAGGGCTGTCAATCGATTAAAATATTCAATCGTGATTAATCGCATGATGGTTAATCCCGATTAATCGTAAATTAGTCACATTTTTTATCTGTTCAAAATGTACCATAAAGGGAGATTTATCAAGTATTTAATACTCTTATCAACATAGCAGTGGGCAAATATGCTGCTTTATGCAAATGTATGTATATATTTATTATTGGAAATCAATTAACAACACAAAACAATTACAAATATTGTCCAGAAACCCTCACAGGTACTGCATTTAGCATAAAAAATATGCTCAAATCATAACATGGCAAACTCAAACCCAACAGGCAACAACAGCTGTCAGTGTGCTGACTTGACTAAGACTTGCCCCAAACTGCATGTGATTATCATAAAGTGGGCATGTCTGTAAAGGGGAGACTCGTGGGTACCCATAGAACTCATTTTCATTCATATATCTTGAGGTCAGAGGTCAAGGGACCCCTTTGAAAATAGCCATGCCAGTTTTTCCTCGCCACAATTTAGCGTGACATTGGAGCGTTATTTAGCCTCCTAGCCGCAACAAGCTAGTATGCCATGGTTGGTACCAATGGATTCTTTAGGTGTTCTTTCATATGATGCCTGTATCTTCACTCTAGCTTTAAAACTGAGCCCGCTACAACCTAGAAATCGCAAGTTGCGATTATGCGTTATATTAGTGGCGTTAAAACGAATGTACGTTAACGCGTTATTATCTTGTTAACTTTGACAGCCCTAATTTATGTTTAATATTGCATGTGACCCTCTACATGTAAATGTACAGAAATAATAAAGAAATAAAAGTGGACAAATATACAGCAGAAACATTATTTCACATATACACAGTCACATCCACAGATCCGATGTACTGTACAAAGCCCCCACACACATTCAAACACCTGTCTGATGTACATAGTTTGAGTGCCCCACTTTAGATTAAATTGCACAGTTGTTTAAGAAGAGACAGACAGACACACACTTTAACACAGTCAGTCACATCTAGATATAGCAGTTGGCCTATGTGCGTCACAGAACCCATGATAGCATTTCGCCAACACTACGCAGCCACCTAACAATGTATGGTTCTCCGTTTGACAAGTGTTAATAAGTTGAATGTTGCCAATATAAGACACTGTCAGTGTCTTATATGCATTCTGCTAATGCCAAGAGTGGATGCACACTAAATAAGAACCAAAATGCATACATTACTTTAAGCAGATACTCTTATCTAAAGCACACTGCAGTAACATTTGTATTCCCCCAGTGAGAAATAAACTTCCCACTGAAGCATTTTCCCACTTCAGGCATGACAAAGATACAGTGATTTTTTTTTTTACTCTAATGTATAAAAAGTAACTTGATTTAAAGTCGGTGTGGTTAAAATCTTGCATTGCATATTCATCTTTTTGAGAAAATTCATCTGCACTCTTGGGAACCATAACTTACAGCAGTTTCGCCTGTCTGTTGTAATAGTAAGTGTGCATTAGTAGCTGAGTGGATGAATGCAACAGTCATAGACATCATTAAAAGCACATCTATCTCTCTCCAAGTCTGATAAGATGAAGGACTAAACTACAGTGGCACTGCCTCTAAAGACTCTTCTGTCTCAGGGAGTTCCCAAGCTGTGTTATTAAATATACATACATTCATATTTATGAGAGACGGGACTTGCTTCAAAGAAACATGGTCAGCACAAACTGATCGTCTACGGGGATCACGCTGCAACACTTTTATGTTGCCTTATGTGAAGCCATCCTTAAGAAAAAAAAGAAATCAATACATTTTATGATGTGCAGCTGCTATTTAGACACAAACTGCATGGGAGGAAATACTGCTGACCTAAAAATCAAGATATAACCTCTCAAGAACTTTTCCTGCTGCAGCTCAAATGCTCCCCTTACCCTCTCCTTATCTGCCACTTTTGAAATCTATGCTCTAAATGAAGGAATAACATTCTAGATCTGGTGTTCGATATATTTTACACAAAAAACATTATATGCAGGGATAAATTACAGTGTTCGAATACACCGTAGCTTCCGGTGAGCCCTATTTTTCGGGGGTGGGAGGATACTGTACACAGTACCGTATTTTGTTATTGTCATCTATAGTGGTTATTTGCATAAAAACACAATTCAAATGATTAGGAAATAAATGATTGTATTTTTATTTAAATATTTCCTTTGGTTAAAAAGAATCTTTGCATCAGTAGTTCTAATGATGTATGATAAGCTGCATAGAGCTAGTGTTAGGAAGTTAAACAGGTCATAATTCCCTCTCTATTATCTAATTTATATTGTTGTGAAAACATCTCCTTCAAACAACTGGATTTATTGTATTGTATTTAGAATTTACCTTCGCCCAATACTCATTTTTACTTAACAGAGCTTGAACGTACCATAATAAAATCAATGGTACCACCGTTGACATTAGTAGCTCTGTTATTTAGCCAAGCTGGACTTTGCTGCCCATCGACTTCTAACAGGTTACGTTACTAACTCTCTTCGTGTTGATTTCAACACAGATTTATTGTTCAAAATGTAGCATTATCAGGGAAAAAAATTCTCTTCGCCATGGCTGCGGTCCCAAACAAACTGAAACATGATACATGATACAGCATGCGTATGCGCCATTGTGCATGCGTAACTGTTGGAAAGCATCAATACAGAGGAATCGATAGTCACTGAGGCATGAGATGAAGGAATCAGACAACTAAGAACCCTAGCGTTTTCCCTGCCTGCCAAAGTGGCAGATGGCATGATGATTTCATCCGCAACTGCCAACAATTTACCTGTATTTGGCGGGTTGCGGGTGCTAATTTCAGACCCTGGACACAAGGTATATTTGAATGATTGACAGGTGTCTCAGCCTATCACAATCAGCCTTTGGGGCTGTCGCTCACTTCTGCCAAACATCAACAACCAGCTATAATCCTGATTTGTACGGTCAATGCTGGTGACGAACAAATAGTATGTGTTTCTTATAGTATTAGACAGCATTATCATTCAGTCTGTTGAGAAGGAACAAAGTACTCTTAAATAAATAGACCAAATCGTGCAGACAATGTTCCCTACAGTTTACATAGCCAGGAGTAAATGGAAGACTTGGAAGAGTTTGTACAGACACAAATGTAGTTATTCATCAGTTATGATCAAAGGAAGCACCGAGGAACTACATCCCTTAACAGTAGCAGGAAGGAGCTGCTGGAAAGTATAAACACATTCGGACAAGTGGCAAAGTTTTGCACATAGTTCTCCCTCACTAAGAACCAGCGTGCCACATTTTAGAAGAGATTCACACTGTTTCGAAACGGAATAATTCCTCTTTAGTTAGTTCAGAAAGGAGGGACGAGTGAAACATTAACCTTAACCGAGCTGGAAGGCCAGTGTGACTACATCTGACAGGATAAACACCAGCTCGCTTCACATCATGGAACTAAAAGAGACAGGACGGGAAGCTGACAACATGGTCAGCTTTTACTAGAATGAATGCCCAAAAGAAACCACTAACTCTGGTCATGCTTAAAGAGGGTTTCTGCAACATGAACACACACACAGAGCCTGCACTGTCAGCTAGTGGGCAGCTGAAAGCTCCTCATTTCATTAGAGACTGTAATTAATAACCACTCATCACAAGGCCTAACTAAGCAGCTGGAGAGAGAGGAGAGGCAGGAGGACACGAGGATTAGAGATGGAGAACAAAGGATCTGACAAAGATGGTTGTGGAGGATCAGAATGCATGGCATCTATTTAGTCATCATCAGCCACATTTACAGTAACCTCAGGACAAATGAAAAACACCAGATTCTGGAGAGAAATGTGTTCTATATCTATATTGTGCCAAGAGATATATTTCAGTTTATTTTGAAATAAATATCTTCCTAATTTCTTATTCCTGTCCTCTCTCCATCTGTCTCATCTACTGTATTACAACATTGGTTTCACGGTCCATGAGCCACCATTTGATTCTGGAAATTGGACCAGTCAGACCCAGGAAAGAAAGCCAACATTGTCAGTATTCCACTGCCAAATGCAGGGCTTTTTTTAGAACAGAGGATTCTCTAAAGATGATAGCGGCTGGTCAAGACGATGAAGTTACAAGCCAATAAGACATATTTGTCCATATTTAGTGGGTAGTAATCTCTCGCCTTGGTCACACCCTGCAGTGGTGTATAAATTCACTGAAGTTACAGAATGGTGCTAGCATCTCGTCACTCTCAGCTGTAAGAAAAGAGCCTGGAAGTCCCCTCTCTTAAAAAGGAATCCCTCTCTGAATTGACACTTTAGGAAGCAGCTATTTCCAGATAGTGTGAGCAAGAAGGCACTGTGTCATTCACTCAATCTTTCTCTTTTTATGAAGTGCGTATCAGCAGGCATCCACACCCTGTAATGTGACAGCAGTCAGTCATAACGCACAACACGCAAATACCGACTGCACATAGCAGAACTCCCCCCGACACACCCTGTGACCACAAACAGCTGGGGAATACATTGGGGTGGGAGGTGGTAGGGTGTCAGCAGAGCACTCAGGGAGCCAGGATGTTCATGCAGTGTGTGTGTATCAGGATATGGTTATAGGGGAAAGGCTGACTCCATTACTTTAAAAGCCCGCTGTTGCCATCTTGCATGTTTGTGGCCCCAAAGCGTTGAAATTTGTAGGACTTTAACACAAAGAAAATCGTCAGAAAACTCACAAAGCTTATGTGAATAAAACCATTTTGAATTATTTTTCATTCATCACTTCCTAGAGATAGCAGAGACATACTTTACTGGATGAGGGTGAATCATCTCGACTAAAGGGGGAGGAGAACTCTTCTGTAGTGCAGGTCCACTTACTAATTTAAGTAGGGCTGTCAATCGATTAAAATATTAAATCGCGATTAATCACAAATGAATCACACATTTTTTTATCTGTTCAAAATGTACCTTAAAGGGAGATTTGTCAAGTATTTAATACTCTTAGCAACATGGGAGAGGGAAAATATGCTGCTTTATGCAAATGTATGTATATATTTATTATTGGAAATCAATTAACAACACAAAACAATGACAAATATTGTCGAGAAACCCTTACAGGTACTGCATTTAGCATAGAAAATATGATCAAATCATAACATGGCAAACTGCAGCCCAACAGGCAACAACAGCTATCAGTGTGTCAGTGTGCAGACTTGACTATGACTTGCCCCAAACTGCATGTGACTCGTGGCTACCCAAAGAACCCATTTTTATTCACATATCTTGAGGTCAGAGGTCAAGGGACCCCTTTGAAAATGGCCAAGACAGTTTTTCCTCGCCAAAATTTTGCATAAGTTTGGAGCGTTATTTAGCCTCCTTCGCGACAAGCTACTATGGCCCGCTACAACATAAAAATGGCAAGTTGAGTTAATTCCTTTAAAGAAATTAGTGGAGTTAAAACGAATGTGCGTTAACGCATTACTATCGCGTTAACTTTGACAGCCGTAGAATAAAACCCACACACTTTTGAATTACATTTTTCATTCATCATTTCTTGTGTTTGGAGATATCAGTGACATACTTTACTGGGTGAGGGTGAATCATATTGACTAAAGGGGGGAGAACTCTTCTGTAGTGCAAGCCCACATACTAATTTAAGCTGATAAGCTGTTTTAAGTACAGGCTGTCATTTCTCGTTTTGGTCATATGGAGGATAGTGGGAAAAGGGCGTTTAGAGGAGTTGTAAAAGAGAAGACGTATATTTGGAAGTTTGGTAGGGAAACTCCCGGCAGGAATAACGCAGACTGGATGTGCCAAGAGAGACAGGTGGGCTACAAGAGACTGCAACAACTGGGAAACATACATATCACATTCACCCCACGCCCTCTTCATCAATCATTCACTTCACATTCATCGTCTTTCTCCCTCTATATGTCCCTCTACCGGCATTCACTCAGTGCTACCAGGGGTGGGTAGGGCGTTCGTCAGTTGTTCTGTTGGCTTCGATCCAGGCGTGAGGAAGAATTTATGCTCACCACACACCTGTTTGAACCTCTCTCACTTAATCTCCCCTATCCGCTGTCTTTAGAAATACTTGGACAGGTCGACATCACTTGTTTGAGCACAAGGAAGCTTTTCATTCCCACATCATCTGGCTTTAAACCAAATGGCGAACATCACTCAATCACCATTATCCATGTCACACATGCAAGGGGCTAAAAATCTGGACATATTGGCCTCTGCTGCATCAATTGAGACAGTTCTTTTTTTTTTAAATCTATCTCTTGTGAGCACCCAAATTATACTGAAGTACAAGACTATATCACTGGAGTACCCCTTTAAATGTCCTCCCATTTAAGATAAAAGTAGCAGCTACTTACACTTTGGGAATTGCAATGGTCAGTTTATTTGCAATATCCTGCTTGGGGTGGGAAAGAGAATCGATTTACCTATATATCGCAATTATTATTATTTTTAATTTTTTAGCAATTTTGTATATATTTGATTTCTTTGAGTCCATGCAAAGGTAGAAGGAAGTTACTGCTTTTATTGTTGTAGTCTGAGTAACGTGACGTCATATCCGATTCAAGAAAAACAAAGCCGAAGCGAGCCGAAGCGAGCCAAAGCGAGCCGAAGCGAGCCGAAGCGAGCCAAAGCGGGAAAACAGAAAACCGTGGTGGATCTCTGACTTGCTGACAGTCAAACATTTTCACTGTATCAATTTAAAGAAAAAGTCCTTAGAAGTGTATAATTCAACTTTTTCCCATGGTTTAGTGTTAAAAAAAAAAAAGTAAATAAAAATCGCAATAAATCGTAATATCGATATCGAATCAGCACCCAAGTAACGTGATAGTATCGAATCGGGTATGTCAGTATGTGTGTATCAGGATATGGGTGAGGGATAAGATGCTGACTGCATTAGTTAAAAAGCTGCAGTGGCCATCTTGCCTGTTTGTGGCCCCAAAGCGTTGAAATTTGTAGGACTTTAATAGGAATGGGTACCAAAACCCGGTATAAAAGATTATTAAAGACCGGAGTATTGATAAGCTCCGACGTTATCGGTTCTTTTATTGGTACTTTTTAACGTTTTGGTGTAATTTATTATCACGCTGCAGCATCTCCTCTGCTATCTGTGTCAGTCACGCACGCACGCACGCACGCACGCACGCACGCACGCACGCACATCGTTCCAATCCTATTGTCCCTGTAACGTGTTCACTGTACAGCACAGAAAGAAAGAACAATGTGCATTTTCAGACCAGGAGAAGCAGAGGCCACTATTAATACACTGTATGTGGCCTACAGGAAATTGTGCTCATATACGGAGCGCCTCGGGTGCTGTTCAGTAGCTTTGCTTTCAGCATTCAGAGTGCACAAGGAATTTGGGTCTGCATGGATACTAAATGAGAGTGTCGCCTCTGGAGCTACACTACTACATTCCACCACGTGAGTTAACCTGAAACAGTGAATCAGCCACTTATTCCACGACAGCGAGCAGCAGAACCTACTGCTACTGTGAAAACTAGCGTGATGAAGTCATTCTGTCAAACCACTGCGTCAGCATGCCTGTGAGGCGGCCAAAGTCATGAGGGATGGTTTTCACACTCAGACACAACAAAGACGACTGCTGGAGGAGAAAGCTACATATGGCTGCAAAGCGGATGGTGCAAAAATAGGCCTTTGTTCAACTTCTCTCTCGCTCCCTGTGCCCTTCCTGCTCCCTAGCTCCCTTCTGGAATCTGTTCCTCCCAGTCTCTCCATTTCCTCTCCCTCTCTCTTGGTGGATCTCTCTTTATCAATATTTCTTATCACTACCATCTTTCTCTGCATGTCTATCAATCTGTCCTTCCTTCGTTCAGTTCTCTCTCTTGCTGCTTTCCTCAAGCTTTTCTCAGTGGAGTTTATATACATTACAGGCTAAAACAATTAGGCAACATATGTCTGGCCAGGCTGCATTCCTCCGTCAGCAGCTCTCACTGCAAACTATTACACTCACAACACCTTCCTGCATTCCTGTAATAATTCCAACGAACACCCTTCCTGTCTGGCTGATACATCTTTAGAGGTGCAGTTACTTCTTAATGTAGTTTACCATCATAAAAATGAAAACTAATCTCATACATACAGCAGCACTTTAAGGGAATTCTCTTATTTGTGGTGTACTCTCCTGCCATTCACAGGCTGCTGTAGTAGCAGCTCACCATGGAGGTCATTGCGGAATCACATGGCACATCCTGGGCCTCCGTGCTCACAGTGCAGCAGGAATGTTCTTTTCCCAGGTTCAGACACTGTCAAGTGTGTATTATGTAATACTAATGAACCTGTTCTTACTTTAGAGCAAATTCTTAATGTCAAGAGTCATTCAGGCATCAGCTCAAGTGGGACTCTAAGGTTTCCCACAGGGTGAGAATGTATTCAGTGGTCGACTTCGAGGACGTTGGAGTTCTGCAGCATTCAGCATCAATAGTTGTGAGGAGAACAGCAATGAATTCACAGGAAAGGACTGAACATAAATGCACCATTTCTGGCAGAACAGTCAATCTTTCAATCTCTCGGCTGCTTTTTGAAAGGAAGAAATAATACATACAAAATAGCTGGAGGCACATCTATTTGAGAGGGCTGCTCAAATAATTTCACTCGGAAAAACAGCAATCTTATCCCATCAAAATCACCCATTACAATTAGTCACAAAAAAATCTAATTACATGACCTCCTCAGGCGAAGCTTATGTTCAGAATAGTGCTGACGTAAATAGGGTTGAATTTCTTCTTCTTCCTTTCTTTAAAGATAACAATTTATGTTAACATCCTTTAATAGAGTAACTAATTTAGAATTATGGCGTCATTCGAGTATTTGTGAGATTCTCTGGTGCAAACACGCTGTTTTAGCCTGCTATTGGCCCAATAGTCAACACTTCCACTTGCAGCAGTGTATCAGCACTTTTACTCAACATTCATATACAGTGGAAACCACTTCTAGTGATCACGTCTGGGTCAAATTGATGACTATAAGCGGATGATTGTTATAACTGAAGTTTTATTGTTTTGCATTATTTCTAATGCAGATTACCATCTAATTGACATCTGTATATTTATTACATGAATACAAAGTTATGAAAAGGACCGCTTCGCTTTTTACTTGCCCGCTGCCAATTCTCCTGCCTTTTCCCTCTCCGAGTGAGGCATTGCCATTTTTGGCGAGCCCGGAAAAAGTTTCACTTTGGGGGCATTACGTTACCAGGCATTATCAATCCACTTGACGAGGGAGTGTTCCCCTTGCGCATTCGTTTTTCATTCAGAGAATTTTCCTGTCATGATATCAATGTGCATGCAGCGCCAGCCTCAGGTATCCAGCCGGAAAGCAGACGGTCCGTGAGGCAACGTATCAAGGGAGTAAAGTAAAAAACAAAACAAAAATTAAATTAAAAGTGAGTCTAACTTAGTTTTAAAATGTTTTTTCCATCTGTTGTCATGTATGAAAAGACACAAAATGAACACTGTAAGTGTACTACTTGATTACTATAAGTGAATTATTTAAACGGCGTCTGTATAGGAATGATTCTGTCCCAACCTTTTTTATCCATACAAGCGGTTTATCACTAACTGTGATCACGAGAAGCGATTTCCACTGTACTCTAAACCAGTAGCTAGCGGAGCTGGGAAGTTATGGGCGTATCAAAAAAAACAAGGAGAAGTTATTTTTTTGTGATTTCCTGTTTTCTCCAGAAGCAAAGAGGCAGGAAAAGCAAAGCAGGGCAGATAGAGAGGAAGAGTTCCCTGACCTCCACCAGGGGGCTGAGTTCAGAGAGGATGGAAAAGAGAGAGAGAGAAAGAGAGAAAGAGAGAAATACAGTGAAGGCTGGAGAGAGAGAAAAGGGTAGAGTAAAGAGAGGAAAGCTAGCAGTAAAACAGTAAAAGTGAGTGAGAAAAAGATATGTGAGAGCAGCCTTGTCTCCTCTGTGTCAGAGATAAAGATTTCATTCATTCGCCTCAGACAAACACCGCCACTCTGTGCCCTCCTATCCCCTCCTCTCCCCTCCTCCTTTCCCCTGTGTTCCTTTCTCTTGGCCTTTGTTGCTCCCCTCCTCCCCCTCTCTCTCTCTCTCTCTTTTGCCCTGCTTCTCCTTCCCTATTGATGTGAACAAAGTGAAAGGGAAATCGCCTGGTGCAGGGCTGTGATCTCGCTCTGCTCACACCCACCCACTCCACCATGCTCAGAGAGGGAGCCAGCAGAGTGACAACCAGGCTGGATACAGGATGGGAACCAGTCTCACCACTTCAGAGCAGCACCGCCGGTAGCTGCAACCTCGAACCTCTGGAGACCAAGAGAGGTTCTAATAAGCAGAACTGGGTCTCTAGAGGAGCCACGGGGTGATTTCTGGTAAAAAAACGTCCCGCTGACCAGTTTCTTGATTCAGTATAAGGGAATGGTGCGACTGCAAAGCCCAGAGTCGACATGCTCACTCATCCATGAAACCAGGAGGAGACCAGGAGGAGTCCAGGAGACCAGGAGGAGTCCAGTGGAGCGAGGATACTTCACTGTCAGCAGGGACAAGATATACAGATGCAGCAAATAAATATGATCTACTGTTGATGTTTACTATTAGTTTGTTAGTTTAGACTGCTGAGCCGAAGCTGTGAACCTGACACTGAAAATCTGGGCATTTTCAAAATAAAAACTAGAGACTAAACTGTTGCCCTCTCACTCAAGACAGGACTGTAATTATATACATGCTCGTGGGCGTAACGGAAGGATGGCAGGGTGAACTTGTGTTCAAGCCTCCGATTCATCAAGCTGCCGCCTTGCTCAAGCACGACACTGAATCTCTACCAGCTGTTCTGCAGCTGAGTCTGACCTTTGACCTCTCCGCAGGGTGCAAAAAGAAAAGAGGGGTCCATAAACTATAAGAGATTGCAGCTATGCGTTGATATAAATAGTGTTTCTGGTATGAAAAGGATCTGTGACATGTAGCCTATGTGTCATGGTAGTGATGGATGTATGTATGGCACGAATGCAGTCCATTCATGAAGCCACATTGTCCACTTACAGATCTGGAGACATCTCCAGACCTTGTTAGCCTGCAAACAGGACACTAACTAATTATTTAGGCCTATTCTTCTGACAGCGTGAGGGCAGGAATGTGAATAAAACACACCATGAAATTTTATAGTGGATATTACCATTCTGGAGAACTGTTGTTGTGAATTACTAGATTTTTAGGATTTTTAGGAATTACTACATATTTAGGACGTAATTGTGATATTTTTCAAATATTGATCCAAGAATATCATAATAAACCTGTGTTTATATGAGAACTGTTACATGTTAGCTTTGCCTGCCAGAGGTTCTGTGTAATATGCTGCTGCTTATTAGCATCTGTTTAATGGCTTTTATTGGTCTACAGTCATGAAAGGGGTTTAGATTATATATCAACAAAAATCTATTAATAAAATCTGATAATAATTATATATATATATATATATATATATATATATATAAACACAAAGAAAATGTAAAGTTTTCTCTGAATGAAAAAGTTTTGGAGCGTTGTTTGACCTCCTTCGCAACAAGCTACTATGACATGGAAGATACCAATGGTTAGGTTTTCTAGTTTCATATGATACCAGTATCTTCACTCTAGCTTTAAAACTCAGCCCGCTACAACTTACAAATGGCAAGTCGCGTTAATGTGTTTAAGAAATTAGTGGTAGTAATAGTATTTACATTCCACTTGTGGCAGCCATGTCTTTGTCTCAACCAACACAGTTCCTTCTCTTTAACTTTACTGGGCGGTACAGCTTTTCTTCTATCCCATAATGCACCTGAAGTCTCCTATACAGGAACTGCACTGTAGCGGGCGAGGGAGGGGACGGGCAGCACTCATTAGGAACAAACAGCCTTTTTGTTTTTTTTGCTCGACAAAAATAGAACTTGAGCGTGTTTCCGCCAAAATAAACCCCTACCCCACAGAGTGGGTAGTGTGTCAAAGCAGTAACCTTTACAACAATAGAACATGATGTAAACTAATATTTAATCCAGAAGCAATGCTGAAGATATATCAAGGAGACTGCTGTGTTATCCAACAGTATTGCTACAATTTAGCTTCTGGCAACCAGTGGCAGCACTGTGTGTACTGGAGCTAAGCAGCAGTCCAGTCAGCGAGGGAGGAAGAAATCCTGCAGCATCTTTGATTTTGTATGATTCATATTTACATTAAGGGAGCAGACTTTTCTCGGTCAGAGTAACTCATGTTTTCTGCGCCGGACGTCATTTTATTTCCACTTTTAAAATTGCGAGCAAGATTGCGTTCATCCAGTGGGTTCATATTTTGAACAAGCTTTCTGTATCAGATTTTATGAAACCAACATGTCTGGGTACATTCGTATCACGGTCCTGGACCATGGCCCACGATCGTCATATTTGTGGCATGACATTCATTAGTAAAACAACTCGAGTCATAGAGGGACTGAATTCATTCTTGTTTTAAGACACTAACCAAGCACTCAACACACACCACATGCTGCCTAAATTCAGAAGAAAAGGGCAGGGTTTCCCCCCAGGAAACATGTCAGCTGAGGTGATAAGCATTTTGTGATCATTTTAGTTGCTAAGTGATGGTCTTCACAGTAACCTTGTTAAAAAAGCACCTTTGATTTTTTTCTCTGAAGTTATTATTATTATTATTTCTTCTAATGTTAGCAGAGGTGTAATCAATTCAGTGGAAGTGGCCAGCCTCTTATATAGCAGCAGTTCTATTTTACTGAATTCAAATTATTTCTACACAGAGCTGTAAATGCTCTCATTCAATCATAAAATTAAATTTCTGGTCCGATTTTATTCTTTCATAGCTCAAGTCAAATTAAATGTAGAAGATGTTTAGAGGAATTTATTGTGCAATTAGATGC
Organism: Sebastolobus alascanus; assembly: GCA_916701645.2. Classification (NCBI taxonomy): domain Eukaryota; kingdom Metazoa; phylum Chordata; class Actinopteri; order Perciformes; family Sebastidae; genus Sebastolobus; species Sebastolobus alascanus. Next base: position 456,592 of record CAKAOJ020000045.1, read on the forward strand.
TGTCAAGCTAGTTAACAATATTTATTGTACCCAAAGGGGAAGCTATAAAAGGTCAACAGATAGAGCGAAGCCAACCAGAACGAGATATGGAACATGTAAATGTAATAAAAAATTTGGAGGGGAAAAGAGAGAGATGATTCTGCAGTGAAACACCAGAGAGGAGGCAGTGAGTAATGACTGGGGGGAAAAGTGAATGAAAGAGAGGCCAAAGAGACAGATTGCACGTAAAAATAAAAAACAAGGAGAAGGAAAGGGAAGAACGCAAAAGAGTGAATATTAAAAAGAGACAGAGAGGAAGACGAAGAGAGAGAGACTCGTGTGGCACTGACAGCTCATTAGAAAACTGTCAGTTGGTACTTCTGAAACTGCAGATCAGACTGGAGGGAGCAATGACTTCCCTGGATCACCAGGCACAGTCACACACAATCACCAAATACTGAGATGACCACATTACACAGTGGGACGATACACCTATCTCCTGATACGATACTATCACGATACTCGGGTGCCGATTCGATATGTATTCCGATTGGTAAGTATTGCGATTCTACAAGTATTGCAATTCGATATTACGATTTATTGTGATTTTAGTTAACTTTTTTAACACTAGACCATGGGAAAAAGTTGAATCGTACACTTCTAGGGACTTTTACTTTAGAAAATCTCAAAATTTATACAGTAAAAATGTTTGATTTTCAGCATGTATGTAGTCAGAGATGTCCTGAAGTCAAATATGTCACTCATTGTCAGGCATTACTTATTAAATTTTTTCCAGCGACCCAAAAATGTCAGTATATGGGTGCTCTACAGTTGCTGCGTCGGCCGATTTGACCACGGAGATGAGAGAGGCGGCTGGCTTGACCGTGCGTTACCGCAGTACGATAACTATTCCTGTCCATGACAGAGTTAGCATGCAGCTTTAGCCATGGTGTCTAGCTCTGCTTTTCCTGCAATGTGTGAAACCCAAAGTGTTTCCATACTTAACTGTATGTGTAGTGTTTACCACTTTGGATTTAAAATGTGAGGGTTCAGGTTGTATCTACACAGACCCTCCGTCGTTTTGTTCTTTTGCGTTTTGGCTCGGCCGGCTGCGGTTTGTTTTGGTTGACGGATACGGAATCCACCACCGTTTTCTGTTTTCCCGCTTCGGCTCGCTTCGGCTTTGTTTTTCTTGAATCGGATATGACGTCACGTTACTCAGACTACAACAATAAAAGCGGTAACTTCCTTCTACCTCCGCATAGACTCAAATGAAGCAAATATATCGATTCTGGCATTAAAAAATCAATTTCAAAATCGTCATAAATAAACAAAATCGCGATACATAGGTGAATCGATTTTTTTCCCCCACTCCTATTGCACAGGCACATTGACACACAAATGCTAGGCGACCCCAACTTACTGTCCTACCTACACACACACACACACAGACAAACAGGATCAATGACGTAGTCTGTGATGTGAGTTCTCTGATGCTTGAAGGGACATTTCCTAAAAAAGATTTTATCTCACATGTCTCCCCGGGGCGACACTTAAAACCACCTCAGTTTAGAGCAGGACAAACCCAAACATTGTCTACGTGCTGAAGCCTGAGGCAGCAGGACAGAATAGTGAGTGTTAATACCACGCTTAAATCATCTTAAAACTTTAAAAACTCTTGATCCAAAGCATGACGGTTTATATAAATGTGTCTTTATAAATGCACTGATCTGACACTGTAATATAGGTGAGTGTTTCTGCATCAAGAGTGTCCCGTCTCAGTGTCCTTGAGCAACAATAAAGCGAGCCATGATCTCCTGCTGTGTCACTGTTAATAACTGTGTGGTTTGAGTGCCTGAAAGGTCATTTACATGTTATCAGATCATCGGAGTGCAAAACATGCGGTTTCTATTAGACGAGCAGGTAGTCAGACGGCTGAACAGACAGACAAGGTTGTGGACAGACAGACATGCAGCGGGTGTGTGTGTTTGATATATAAAGATCTTGGTATGTGCTCTACAAAAGCAGACATGCCTAATCTGTTAGAGGACACGTGCAAACTGTAAACGGACGTGCCACAACTGGACCTGTGCTATCGCTGGCTGTCTGACTGTACTGCTGCAGGTAGAGGCAGGTGGCATCTTTATTGTGTGGTAAAGCACATTGAGTTTCCTCTGAGTATGAAATGTGCTATATAAATAAACTTGCCTTGCCTTAACTCTAAATCCAATTCTCAACCCTTAAAGCTGAAGTAGGCGAGATTGGAGCAAATTATGATGATTAAAAAAGTCATTTTTATAAAACTGTCGCTATATCCTGACAGTATTACATGAAAAAGGTAACCTGAAAAAAATCATGTTCCTCTGTGTCCTCCGGTGTCCTCCGGTGCTCCTAACGGCATCTGCAAGATTTCACAGACCGGAGGAAAAGAAGCAGTCAGCGCTGATCTGAGGTCTGCTGTCCATCTGCTGTCTATGAGAGCCGGTTGTCAATCACTCGCGAACGCCGACCAAACGGTCAAACTATGCAGCGCTGATCAAATATGAATCAATATTATGTTACGTTAATGTCTATTTCTCGCCTCAAATGTTTTCAGAATCATCTTGTAGTGTACTGTTTAGCTGTAAAATGAGAAAGTTTGTGACCCAGCCGCCATGTTGAGATCAGGTTGAGATGGCTTGAAGGAACGCCAGGTACCAGTCACATGACCGGAGCACAGCCAATAGGAACGCTCTCTCTCTGAAATGACCTGTGATTGGTCAAAGTCTCCCGTCAAGGGCTAGACTTTTTAAAGCCTGAAAACAGAGCCATGAGGACGTGTAGATGTCTAGTTATCCCTCAGAACACTTGAATTAAAATATGCTGAAATGTTATTATGGAATTTTTGCCCAATGATGCCAAAAATATACTGTCTACTGCCACTTTAAACAGCCCTCTGAAGAAGTGAGGACTCACCAAAATGTCCTCAGTTTCCAAAAATGTTTTCACACTGTTTTAAAACTGAAATTGGTCCTTACAAAGAACACAAGCAACATAGTTGTCAAATTTAAGTACCACATCTTCCCTCAAATAAGTTCTATTGTGGTTGTTTCCACGTCTGTAGTGGTCTTTAATGTTTAAGCGTTACCATGAAATGCAAGAATTTAACGTGTTGTTATCATTTCTCATTTTGTGACACACAGTGGTTTAAAGGTTTTGGCATTATTAATAGTCTGCCAACCAGTATGCAACTCTGGGGGGAAAAACCCTGACACCAATTACAAATCATAACTAGACCACTGGCACTGAAAATGTCATGCGATTCCTTTAGCTAACAGCCTATTGATGCCACTTGAATAAATACACATGAGCTTCGTCTATGGTTGAATAAACATTACAGACTCCGACATGTGAGCACCCACTCACCCAGAGTGACCTGATTTCAGAGAACCACAAGATGTGCAGACACCCACAAAAAACGGGACAGTATGTGCTTACCGCCGCGCTAATTCAATATTCATAACTTTATTTAAAAATATCCACACTTTCAGGAAACAGAGGCTGACTGCCATCTGGCCTCTGACAGTCAAACAGCTTCAGATGAAATGTCCTGACATTTATTTCAAAAGGAACCAACACAGAAAAATTATTAAAATCAGATCCTGGATTCAATTTAATTCTGCAAATACCTGATATGTAGTCACTGGTTTGTTAAGTACAGTATGACGATTTTCAAGGGGAAAACTGCGCCTAATTTTGCAAAGTAATCTTTATTTTATAACACCTGCACTATACTTCCATCATCTGATCAGAATAGTACACATTCAACTCTTCACTCTTGCCGCTCTCTTGTGAGCCTGATCTGATCTGTCTTGCAAGACTATATCTTCCTTTGTTTCTTGTGGACAACATGCAAAATGAATCATTCCAGTGCAATAGCAAGGCCAAATGCAGGTACACCTGATAGCAGCATATCTAGCTTTTAGCATTCAGTCATGTTAACCAGCCAAAAGAGTGAAACGTAATATTACAAAGATACTTCATCAGTTTAACTGTTATAATTTGCCAACCAAGAACCAATAAAAACTGCTGTTTAAAGCTGTCAATCACTTAGTACAGCGGGGCAGGTGCCTTTTTTTCTTCTTTTTTTTTTTTTAAATACAAGCTCTCTTTTTCTGCAAATGATATCTTCAAGTATTCACAAAGAAAAAGCAGAGTCAGCAGTTGTTACTAAAGAGGTACCTGATGACTGGCAGACGCTCTAGTCAGCTCCTGCGGTCATACAGCAGAGCTGCTGCATCATTACATACATCATTATGAGAAACGGCTGCTTTCCAAGGGAAGACTAGAAAGTAGGTCAAAGTTAAAGAGGACCAATTTTTTTCCCTTTCCTTTGGTGTGTTATATAGTTATAGTTATAGATTTTTTGTGCATGTAAAAGGTCTGCAAAGTTACAAAACCAAAAGGGAGTTACTCTCCCCCACAGAAATACTGCTCCTGAACTACCTGAAACCAGTGTTGCCATTTCTCACAAGAGAAACAAGCAACCAGGTCTATAGAAACAAGCCCAAAAGAAGCAACTCCCCCCCCCCCAAAAAAAAGCCCAAACCAAGCGACCGTACCTACCTACCACAATATGAGAGAGAGAGAGAGAGAGATCGCTTCAATTTATTTTGGATTGCATGCATTTCATGTCTGCATAGCATTTTTTGCATCCATTTTTAGCTTAACATTTTTCTTGTTATAAACTTAAAGTTGAACGTTTCATGTCATTTTTTGCATCCATTTTTAGCTTGTAACTTTACATTTTTCTTGTTAACTAAGCTTAAATAAGTTCAACATTTTATTTCATTTCTGTATTTCATTTTTAGCTTGTAACTTTACATTTTTCTTCTCAACTAAACTTAAATTTTTAATATTTAATTTAATTTAATTTAATTTAATTTAATTTAATTTAATTTAATTTAATTTAATTTAATTTAATTTCAACAGAGGGTTTCAGACAGAGGGTGAAAAGAGGTGCTGCAGCACAGCTGAAATGAGAAAAGTAAACCATTTTTTGCACATTAAAGAATGTAAACATGTTCTAGTAGAAACCTAAAATACAAAAATACAAGTAAAATACAAGTATGCACCTTTTAAAAAGACACAGCACAGAAGCAGAAAATGGCATATAAATATGAACCACAAGAAAATGGGAAAGGCAATTTTTTATGCTGTGTAATTAACACAAGAAAACTACAGTGCACATTCTAAGTGGAGCAATAAGTGAGATGAACAGCAGGTACATCTCTGTCCGATTTTGATGATTATTGCTGGAATAAACTCAAATCTGAAAATTCTATTTGATATCATTAAACTGGCTGCATGTCCAGAACACATATATACATATAAGCTCATCAGGAAAAACTAACATGTGCTTCAGCAGACAGACATAGAACAGAGGACTTTGTGGTAACTGCAGCTGGAGTAGAGAAACATTAAGGCTAAATGAGAAACAGAAGCAGAGCTCTGGGGAGACCAGCTGTGGATGCAATAGCTTGGAAAGAATCGTCTGTTTGAATGCATTCTTACATTTCTACATTTTAGAGTCCTCACATGAACTAAAAGTGATGTTATATTCTCTGTCCAAACTCATTTATGGACTAGTTTTCAGTCAGGACTTGGGTTTAGAGTTAAGAGGTATTCACTTCAGAGTCATTGTCATCATTGAATATCCTCACAAGCATTGTTATAAAACTGTGCGTTTATAAGTAAATGTGTGTCTTTTCCCACCCCAGACTTTACGCTGCCTCTTTAAGAACAGTAGAAGAACACAGTCCAGACTTCCTCTCTCCTCCTCCTCCTCCCTCCATCATGTTTGATATTTCAGGAATGTTCTTGCAGCCTCACTTTCACTCTGGTTCTGCTGTGTCACTGCTGGCTGGCACACACACGAGAATTTTTCTACCATGTGAAGGTAAATGTGTGCTATTTGAGTGTGTATAGAGGTACGTTTATTGTTAAATAAACAGAAATTATCACATAATTGTGTGCTCTCTTCAGAGAAAGTGGCTTCTCAAGCTCTAAAGCACACACACACGCACGCACACGCACACACACACACACACACACACACACACACACACACACACAGACAGACAGACAGACAGACAGACAGACAGAGCAGCCTTCAGCTGTAATGCAAAGCAGAGTGGTGACAACGGTTGTCTCCTCAGGGTGTAAGTCACCAACAATGAGTGCAGTAACACTGTCTTCTCTCCCTCGTCCCGTTTTACTAGTAAGACTTGCCGTTGTGAGTTTAAGTCTTCCGTCATCGGAAATGTGTTGGATTTTATCATCTTTGTACATCATGATGAAGTTGATTACAATTAGATTTTTACTTAGGGTAGTATTCCTAGAGTTTCATTCCCCTCCACGTTTGTTTTCTATCACCCACGGCGACCTACCAACAAAACATTTGATGTGTCTTGTCTGCAGCATATATCCATCTTAACCAGTGATGACTTGCTCACCATTTCGTATTAAACAAATGTCCGACAAGGTCACTAATAACTTCACAATTCGCAAGCCAACAATGTGACAGGTAGAACTGACTGTTAAAGCAGCAGCGGGCTCCACAATAAATCTATTTTATTTATCACATTATCATGGGCAAACCAAACCAAAATAAAGATGGAAATATTTCATCATTTAGACTACAGTTTATCAATAATAGGAAAACACTTTGGAGGGAGGCCGGACGGGACGGGCTGTCAGTGTTGCCAGTTGTTGACTTGGCGACTTTCTCTCTAGATTTAGGAACTTTTTGAGCCAGTGCTGCTAGCTACTTTCATTGGAAAAGAGATGGCAACACTGGGCTGGGTTTTTTGGTTGGATACTTTTTAAAATCTAGCGTACTCTTACTAGTTTCTCAACATTGCCAACCCTATTACGAACCCTAGCTTTAAGTAATCTGGCAAATTTCCTCCAAAATTCAAATATGTTGCAGTAATGTGAACGGCAGTAAAGAGACTAAATGGTAAATGGACTTGCATTTCTATTGCGCCTTTCTAATCTACCGATCACTCAAAGCACTTTTACTCTACATGTCAGCATTCACCCATTCACACACACACACATTCATATACTGTTGGCAGAGGCTGCCATGCAAGGTGCCAACCTGCCCATCAGGATCTAATCTAAAGTCATTCACACACTGATGGCACAGCCTTCGGGAGCAATTTGGGGTTCAGTATCTTGCTCAAGGACACTTCGACATGTGGACTGGAGGAGCTAGGGATCAAACCACCGACCTTCCGATTGGTGGGCAACCCACTCTACCTATGAACCACAGCCGCCCTAGAAGACTAGAAGATGCCAACATTTAGGTTTAGATTAGAGCTGCAACTAAGGATCATTTATTATTATTATCATTTTAATAATTTAGTCTACAAAATGACGGTAAATAGTGAAAAATGTTCCCAGTTTCTGAGTCCAATGTGAGACTTCAAATCTCTTATGTCCGGTGAATAGTCTAAAACTCAAAGCTATTCAGTTTACAATGATATAAAAAAGAGAAAAACAAAACAAATAGTCAGTCTTTTTTGGCATGCTTGCTTTAAAAATGACTTGAATCGATTATCAAAAGAGTTGCTGATTATTTTGACGATTGTTTGACAATCACTGCAGCTCAAGTTTAATTTTAGATTGCAATATTATGATAAATTGCTACATGTAGCACCTCAAGTTGCGCCCATCAGTACATGACAATGTATGCGCAACTGATCTATAATATCCACGTCTGCTCTGACTCTCCAATCCATTTACTTCCTCCTCTCTCTCTCTCTCTCTCTCCCCTCCTCCTCTGTCTGAATCCTCTTCACACCTCTAAGAGCTGGGTGCCATGATCCCTCCCTGCCTCCACCCTATCCATCCATCCATCCATCCATCCCCCTCCAGGAATGTTATTGTCTGACTAAATGCTTGGATTAAAAAAAAAGAAGAGGCAGGGTGAGGAAACGTCAGACTAGGACGGAGGGAGGGAGGGATGAGGATTAGCAAAAGAGGGGTGACAGACGGGAAATCCAGTAGACCTGCTAACATGGAGGAGAGCAGGAAAGCAGCACCCTCCCCCTCTCTCTGCCCCTCTTTTATTATCCCTTCTTCTCTGAATGCTGGCATGTTTTGTAATGCCACATTAAACCATGCTGATAAGTAAGTTATCAAATCAACCTTAAAGTTTGTTTTTAAACCCCCCAAAAATATATAAAAAGATCTTATTTATGTTTGGAGTATGATTTATAGTTTTGCCTGCCCTTTCCTCTCCACTGTTTTTCTTTCTTAACTTTTCTGAATCAGCCATCTGATTAAATTCCATATACATGTACACCTTTGAGGCATTAATTGACACAGCCCAGAATACTGTCAAGAATTGGAACAGGCAGAATACACAAGAGTGATCAAAAAAAAAAGAGAAAAACAAACAAATCAATATCAGACTATCAACTTGGAGAAGAATAAAAGACGTCCAGGATGGCTGTCATGGGGTTTCCAGCCTCGCGGGCTACAGAGCTCAGTGGGTCAAGTCTGGTGATTAAAGGGTGCAAAGACCCTCTGACAGATGGAGCAGGTCACGGAGAGTGGGACATGCCAGGTCTCTCTCTCTCTCTCTCTCTCTCTCTCTCACACACACACACACACACACACACACACACACACACACACACACACACACACACACACACACACACACACACACACACACACACACACACACACACACACACACACACACACACACACACACACACACACACACACACACACACACACACACACCACACACGTATCTAGTCTGTTTGTGTGCGAGTCAATACCCACAACTGATCTGTCACTCATGGTATAAAAACTACCTCTTCAAACACAAACAGTTGGGGCTGTACCGAATCGTTCCAAGCTTCATTCATAATATTGACATTCGAATTCTAAATCAACAGTCAAAAATGCTGTCTATTCATTCTGTTTAAACTTCGGCATAGTTGCAGATAAAGATCCGGCTACACTAATATTATTAGAACTATACTATTTGTAGCGTTGTAAAGTAATGTTTTGAAAAGAGATGTAGATGTAATCATTTCCAAAATTCACAACGTTTTTATCGAAAACAAAATGAAATGTTCAACTTCAATCCGTATTTGTTGGCGTTTAGACTTTCAAAAGGCTGTATTAACGGGGTGGTCTAGCAGCAATCTAACAGCACCATAAATTACATTTATATAACCACAATAACAAAAAACATTTTTTTATGATATCATAAAATATTATGACAGACATTCAAAGCTTATTTTGAAAACCTCAATAGAACCTTTCAATGTAAAAAAAAAAATTGGTACAGCCCTACAAACAGTGCAAGTATCATTAACTACAGAAATGCAGTGACCCACTGCCATCCATCTCAATGTTTTTCCTGTAAGCTGACTCCGTCCATCACACACAATTCCAGGCTAATTGGTCATATTGAATCCTCAGACACCATTACTATCATACATTCAACTATTATCTGACCATTTAACAGGGTCAGATAATACTTTTCATATTGGTTGCACTGGTGTGCCTAACTTTTTCATTTAGGTGCACCAGCACATAATTTGGGTGCACGCAAAATTTTTCATTGAGCCTTTTGCTGCCGCAATAATACATTTTAAGCATTTTGTCAGTTCACATAGGCCTACATTAGGGATGTCACCATACCAGAAATTTAGTAGTCGATACCAATACCAGTGAAATTCCACAATTCTCGATACCAATTCAATAACGCGGTAAAAAACAAAAGTAAAACAATAAATCCCAGGTATTTCAACATACACTCCCTTATTACTGTTTGCATACTGTTTTTTGTTAGGAAGTTAAACAGGTCATAATTCCCTCTTTATGCGCTACGAGCAGATCAGCTGTTTGGCGGAGCAGAGAAGAAATCAGCGGTAAAGTTGCCTTGTGTTATTAAATGTACAGTAGTGTCACACACACACTGTAAAGAAGATTCCATATCCTTTCATGCATTTTCTACCTCAGTTTATGTTGCTTGAATATCTATGCCTTAGTTTATATCATTACCTATCATTTTACTAAGTCCCGCCTATACGGTGCATTTCTATTGGCTGAGTAGCCTGTCAATCAATCCTTCGTAGCAGAGAACGACACTAAAACGGACACTATGCTTCCTGTCTAAAGTGTAAATGGTGCACAGTGCGTGAAGTTTACAATAAAGTTCACTGAAGACAAATCCATCTCAAGAGCATTTTTACTGATGTCCCACAGGGATTACCCTATCCTACCAGCAAAGTAATAGTCAAGTGCAGATCGCCTTGTCCGATTTAACACACAGTCACAATTTTTGCTCTCCCCACTTGTGAAATGAATCCAGCTCTGCGTTCAGGTTTAGGCAACTTACGGGGACCGGGAAGACAGTTGGTGGAGTGGTGCTCCGCAGATGATATCGGGTCTGGGCTGGGCTGTTCAGGGTCAGGGACGGGTGTAACGGGCACCGCAGCATTTTTTCTTGACGTCAAAACAATCTGTAGTTCTCTTCATTTTGAATTACCGGTTGGTTTTATGGTTGTGATGTTGCTTGAGGAGGAGTACAGGGTGCGGTTTCGCACAAACACTCACACACACAGACAGACCTTGTAAATGTCAGGCGCAACGGTGCGCCCAATGAAAAGATTTAGTCGCACTTGGCAGATTTTTGATCGCACTCTGGAGCCCTGATTTAGAAAGAATCTTGCTTCCTTATTATGAACGATATCCTGTTGAACACAAAACGAGGGTATAAGGACAGAGGTTGTTGTATGTTGGAAAGACTGTAATACCCTTTATGGAAAATTTGTAATTTGGCTTGTATAAATGACTTGATTTGACTAGGGTGGGACATAATAAGGTGACAGAGTATGTCGAAAAAAATACAAACCGACGGGATATCAGTTAAAAAGAAAGGCTGTTTTATGGCAGGTGGAGGGAGATGGCAAAAAAATATTACTGGAACAAGGTGAACTTTATGTGGTGCAAATCAAACTTGTAAACCAGAATTTTGCATCTTTATTTCTAACTTCTAATCACTTCCCATTCTATTCTATCAGAAGAATTAGCCGTTAGCCTGATGAACCGGACATTATTCAAGCCTCTCACCCAACATCCCTATTGATCGGACACTCTCAGGCCCCGGAGCAAGCACGTCTGATCTCTGACTTCAAACTGTGCGAGATAAACTGTCCGACACAAGACACACACACACACACACACACTCAGCAGAATCAAAGCACTTGTAATCTGATCCTAGACTAGATATGAATAGCAAATAAGAGCATGTACATAATGAGGTCAGTGGTAATGTTCTTGTGATCGATGCTAATAAAGCGAATAGAAGTACTACTAATATGTAAATTATTTATCTGCTGATGATGTGAATGTTTGCTGTATGCGCTCAAACGTCAAATGCATTATTCAATTAATCAGCGGCTGATAAACAAGAATGTTTCTGATTTACGGTCCATCTGCTGAAGAGCAGCTGATTAGCTCAATCCTAATAAGAGACTGTACTCACTCCAATGCTAATGAATTGAGACAGAAAAATGAAAACGCACACACACACATTCAACACACACCCTGGATGATATTCATGCTCACACAGACAGTCTTGCCCGCAGGATGGTAGTTTAGAGTTTTTCAATTAGGAGCAAATCCTGTTAAAAGAAGTAGCTGGAGCTGTAAGAGATTAACAACAGCTCTGACTACTGACCTAGTAAAGATAGAGGAGATAGGAGGAGGGAATGAGAAAGGGATGATAAAAAGAAAAAAGAAGAGCAAGAGTATGAAAAATGGAGACTGCAACAAGGAAGTGAGAGGTAGAAAAGAGAAAAAAAAAATGTAACTCACTGAAAATGGGGAAGAAAGATAGACTAACTACTCAAATATGACAAACAGAAACCTGCCTCCCATCACCGTTTTTGGCCTTCGAAATAGTAGTGCATGAATGGACAGAAGGAATGAAAAAAGGAAAGAGGGAGGGAGTGAAGGAGAGAGTGTGTCATGAGAATGGTATGATAGGGGTTTCATCAAGGACAGATAAAAATAAGATGATGAAGTCTTTACACTCACAAGACCACACAGACGGTTCTGCCGAGGGTCAGGACGGGGACAGTCAACATCAGCGCCAAGGATACATCATACAATGTTTTAAAACATTACCAGGGAGTATTTCTGCAGTGAGAAACTGATTGGCTATTTTGAACAACTCTGGCCACATTGCTTTAACTATTTAAGGCAGGGTTTCTCAAATGTTTTAATATAAAGAGCCCCCAATGTAGCATCAGTGTTTGATAAAATTAGACTTTTATTAGGACCAGGTGGCATCCTCCAGTTCTGAAAAGTGAAGCCAATGCGGAAGTGTTTTAACTTAAGCAGGGGGCGACTCCTCTGGTTGCAAAAAGAAGCCTGATTGTATAGAGGTCCATAAGGAAATGACCCTACTTCTCACTTGATTTATTACTTAAGTAAACATTGTAAACATGAGATTATGGTCTCAATCACTAGTGTCAAGTCTTCTTCAATACGGTATGATGTTCATTTAGTAAATTATGGTCCCATTTTAAGCCTCAAGTAGGCTTCGGGGCGTTCTAAAAACATACTCGAGGCTTCAAAACCGTAGTCAACAAACCAATAGAGAGGTGAAGTCCCGCCCCTTCTGGTGGAGGACCATCATGGGACCCTGTTTTGGAAAAAGTATGAACGGTAGTCAACAGGGAGACACAAATATTTTTGTTGATCCCGTTTGAATTACGCCAAAAATCACACATATGATGATTGTCAATTTAGAAGAAAAGTCTCAGTTTGTTGTTAAAATGTTGAAGTATAAGACTGTGAAAATACGTAATTAGAGAGACTACACACCGAAAAGTTGCGCAAGTGACGTCTCTCTCTCTGAAGCACAAACACAAAACTAAATGATACTACGACAAACTGTGACTTTCTTGACTTGCAAAAATATGTTTTAAATTGACAAAGATCATATGTGTGATTCATGGCACAATTCAAACAGGATAAAAAAATTATTTGTCTTTCGCCGTTGACTACCGTACATATTTTTTCTGAAATAAGGTCCCATGGGATCCACCGAAAGGGGAGGGACTTCGCTACTCTATGGGTGACGTCACGGTAACTACGTCCACTTCTTACAGTATATACAGTCTATGATTAGGACGTGTAACTAAAATCAGCGTGGCAACATGATTCCTGTTGATGATGGGAGACGATATGGTAAATATGATGAACAAAAAAAAGCAAAATTCATATATTCTCTAATTATAAAAGCTAAATACTAACAATGAAAGAACTGGAAATATTTTACAAGATGCAGAGATTCAACTACAACCCCTTTAAAGTGGATACTCTTCCATTTGGAAATAAGAAACAATAATGAAACTTTGAACCTTTCCTGTCACCATGTTGTTAATATCCACCACCTAAAAAGAATCCCTTATGTTCTCTTGGGTGGGAGGAGAAAAAGGAGGAGGACATTACTGCTGACACAACAAAGGCAAGAAGCTTACTGGGGGGTTGTTGGATTTTAAACGGCTCTGCACTAAAAAGAAAGACACTTAAAACTCTGCAACATGATTGCAGCAATTGTGAGGGAGTCCAGCACAGCAGTGCACTGTTTAATGTCAAAGGCTGCAGGTGCAGAATGAATCTGAACTGTGACTACTGTGATGTCAGGAACATAACGGCAAAGAGAGATTCAACTCTCACAATATGGCTCAGCTTCAGCATCTGTTAAATAGCCACATTTTATCCCTGAAAGACAATCCGCTTTCTATTCATCCAGAAATCAAATCAAAGACCACGCTTCCTACTACTCCATGATGTCAGTGCCACGCTGAATTACATAAGGACCATAGTAACCCCCTGTAGCAGCAGCAGCAGTGGTATAGGCCTGAAACCGCAGAGATGTGAGGGAATGGACCAGTCCACTGTGACGGGGGTGTCCTGGCTCCTCGCCATGGCGTTGGTGTAGTAAAGTGGATGAATGGGATTAGGGCCCGGCCCCTGCTGGGGGGCTGTCTGTGTGACGTCCCGCCAGGATGGACCAGATTACCCTCACAGCCTGATTTGAATGGCAAATCCTCACACCGCCTCATGAGCACGAGCACACACGCAGACGTGCAGACGCACACATTTAAACACGAGGCGCATGGAGTGTAAGCAATACACTGGCCAAGGCATCAAAGAGGAGTGGACAGAGAAATGTGTTTAATAAACACAGATTCTATGGTATTCTATTCTATGGTCTATAAATTGCTTGTTTTTTTCTACAAATAGTCCAAAATGCAAAGATATTCAGTTTATACTGCTTATACAGGAATCAGTAGTCGTGTTTCCATTCAATTGTCAAGCGAATTTTAAGCAAACTTTTGAAATGTCGCAAAAAAATAAATGTGAATTAGGCGTGTTTCCATCAACTGGTTTGGAGCTATTAAACTCGGCTACAGCGTAGTTTGGTCAGAATTGGCGCTATTGGCTACGTATGGCTGTAATCCACCAATAAACAGAGTAGAAGAAGTAGAGGTTGCGAACCGGAAAAAACAAAAAAAGTTGACTTGGCCATCTAACCATCAACGAGAGAGAAATGGAGAGAGGCCGGGCAAGTTTTAATTATTCTCTCATGTCAGCTACTATCGGCCATGTTTCATGCTGTTCAGAGACAAAGACAAGTATTCGCACGTTATGGGAATATCCGAGAACACGCCGACAGCGGAAACAGCTGATCAGTCATGTGAGTTAAATGGCATTTCCATAACACATTTAGAGCATCAATTCTTTTTCGACAATGGAAAAAACCTCCTCAAGCGAGCTTAAAAACTTTTTCCGCAATTCAGGAAGTTTTATTGAATTTTGCTGTTTTCATACAGCTTTTCTAATGTGATACTTCAAAATGCAAATAAAAATGTGAATGGAAACACGGCTATTGATTGTTTGAGTCATTTTAGAGGAGGAAATATTATCCAGTTATTCACAAGAAAAAGAAGAGATTAGAAGAAGGTCTGAAAAAAGAAATTGTATTTTATGTGGCAATTTTTTTCTGCTTTCCTACCCTGTTAATCAGGGCTGTCCTCGTCCACAGAAATGCTTAGTCAACTAACACTCATACGATTTTGTTGACTAATCGATTAGTCAGTGAAACTGAGTTTCTCCAAAAAGAATCACACACTTTAAATCTTGTGTTTACCAGAGATGTGCTCATAGATTTCTTGAAAATAAGTCATTCAGCATGAAAGAAAGCATAACAAAATGACTAATCGACTGAAGAACTCTTGGTCATCTAAGACTAAAACAACCGACTATTCAGCCCTACTGTTAATTGTCTTGTCTGACTTCGAGGTTGGGATTATTGGATTAATCTACAAATCATTTTTGTCCTGAAATGAGAATGGTAGAAGTCAACCTGTTGTTGAGCCGTGTGTGCCATTTAAACATGTATTTTGAATACACACACCTTCCTTGCCGTGTTTCCTGTGTGAGTGTGTACCTGCTAAGTGGCCCATCTCCAGTGTGTGACCTAGTGTCCCACAGTGAGTGTGCAGTCAGCTGAGAGTCACAGGCTGAAGGAATTGGAGCAGATTAAAAGTCACCCTGCCTCTCTCGCAGTCACAAGCTGGGGTCGACACTCACAGCCACTCAGCACGTCCTTTCATCTGACGGGATTTAAGAGCACAACACTCGTCCAATCGGATGGAACTGACAGTTCACACAGTTATTAGGGGGCCTGGACAAAGAAGGGCGTGTGTATATAGCATATAGACCTAAGACAAAACAACTTGTGCCATTTAGTGAGTGTTTTAATTAGGGCTGTCAATCGATTAAAATATTTAATCGCGATTAATCATACGATTGTCCATCGTTAATCATGATTAATTGCAAATTAATCCCACATTATTTATCTGTTGAAAATGTACCTTAAAGGGAGATTTATCAAGTATTTAATACTATAATCAACATGGGAGTGGGCAAATATGCTTGTTTTATGCAAATGTATGTATATATCTATTATTGTAAATCAATAAACAACACAAAACAATGACACATATTGTCCAAAAACCATCACAGGTACTGCATTTAACATAAAAAATATGCTCAAATCATAACATGGCAAACTGCAGCCCAACAGGCAACAACAGCTGTCAGTGTGTCAGTGTGATGACTTGACTATGACTTGCCCCAAACTGCATGCGATTATCATAAAGTGGGCATGTCTGTAAAGGGGAGACTCGTGGGTACCCATAGAACCCATTTTCATTCACATATCTTGAAGTCAGAGGTCAAGGAACCCCTTTGAAAATCGGCATCCCAGTTTTTCCTCGCTAAAATTTTGCACAAGTTTGGAGCGTTATTTAACCTCCTTTTCAACAAGCTTGTATGACATGGTAGATACCAATGTATTCCTTTTCTAGTTTCATATGATACCAGTATCTTCAATCTAGCTTTAAAACTGAGCCTGCTACAACCTATAAATCGCAAGTTGCATTAATGGCATTAAAGAAATTAGTGGCGTTAAAATTCATTTGCGTTAATGCATTATTATCGCTTTGACTCTGACACCCCTAGTTTTAATTCAATAAACTTTACAGTATCATGAGTATGTACACTTTTAAAACAGTCATTTGTTGCTGAGTTGTCGGAGCAGCAAGTTAACATTTAAAAAAAATAAATCATATCAGTCAATTATTTCTCCTGCAGCAATTATTTTCTTCTCTCTCTTCTTCTGCTTTTTCTTGCTAAAAGTAACATTTGTTCAAACTTTTTTCATGTTTCAACAACTCAGCATGAGTCAAAAACAGTCAGAACACTCCAACATCTGCTGCCCTAGGCGTCAACAGACACTACCACCGCTGACGCCTTTCTCCTGACTCTGGTAAAAGTTATGTGGATCAAACGGATTTAGAAAAAAAGACAGAAGACGAACCAAATATTATATCATCTGGTTCATTCTGCCTTTCTTTAATCAAGCTTTAAAATGTGCCATTGTCTTTATGGGTATATTCTTGTTGTCTATTTTTCTGTTCCTTCATCTTCAGTCACCTCATTTTTTCAAATGTCTGTGCATGTCCCTGATAAAACTTGATAAGATGTGAAGTATCAGGTTTCCAGCCATGTGGAATAGGCGGTCTCCTAGAGCATCCCATCCCTCAGCCTTCAACCTCACTGAGGTAGAGACTGATTGAATAACATCTATCTGAATGACAGGATGATGGAGAGACAAGGGTAGGTATAGATTTACCTGCTTCCTGCCTTCATTAGAAAATTAACAGGGAGAGAAACTGAAGAGGTGATAGAGTCAAAGATTAAGAATGAAATAAAGCTCTTCTATCCAGGATAATGGATATGAACAAGCAGACACGAGGAGAGATAAGAAAAAAAAGTGTAATGAAAAGAAAGAAAAGGGTGGAGGATAAGAAATGAAGGAGAGTCAGAGAGCGAGATGAATCCTGAAAGACAGAATTGGCATCGGCGGCTTAGCCTCGTCTCACAGCGTAGGCCAATGAGACAGAAAAGAGCAAATATGTGAATTAGCATCAAAAGAAATATTTGAACATTTCTCAAACAAATTGTCATTGTGGAGGCGGGGGAACCGAAAAAGGATTACAGAGAAAAAAGAGAGAGAGAATGCAGTTTGGCCTTCAGACAGATGATGCCCTATAGGGGACTGTGTCCCAGTCCAGCAGTGTGCAATCGATGCTCACTGCAGACTAACCACTGTCCCCTATATTGCTTTAAGAGCAGCGTCCATGATTAATTTACTAACCGTCTCACTCCGGCGTCTTACTTTATCTTGACAGCTCTGCTGCGTTTTACACCCCTCACACAGACGCACGCACGCACGCACGCACACACACACGCACGCACAGTGTGTTCCCAATAAGCCGGTTGAATTTGAAAACACAGTTGATGTTGTGTTTTCAAGTCGTTTTTGTAAAGATCTCCATCCGCATTGAGACACACTGATACAAATACAGCTGAATCTATTTTTTCAGCCTCTTTCAGCACGAAAAAAAACAGAACTGCTTCACAACAAACATCTGGTAAGAGGATGGACAGACACATTTACTCTGCTGAGTCTCTTAGGGCTGTCGTAATAACCACAATATTGAAAAGCCAACTGCAGGGGATGGAAAACTACTGCCACAACCGTTATGTCCATGTTGCTGGAGAACAACAACAACAATGGAGGAGAAATGAATACACATAGACCGGCGGGTCCTTCCTCTCTCCCCAAATGCTTCAGTCTTCCCTTCATCCAGATCAAGTACTCTACTTTGCGCAGACATTTTGATATTCCGTTTCATATAGGGATGCACCGATACCGATACCGGATCGGATATCGGGCCGATACTGACTCAAATAGCTGGATCGGATATCGGTGACAATGGGGGGATCTATTAAATTCAATTCTTTGTTTATATACTACTGTATATACATCATATACTGGAATTTTAATTTTAATTGACTAATATGTTGCTGCATTAAAAATGTTTACACCTGAATTGTAATTCCTGTTAATTTTGAAGGTTTTTTGCCAAGTTGCTGGTGTACGATTTATTATTTTAATAATAAATAATTCACTCAATTTGTATCTATGTGTTTATTTGTTATATTTTGTTTTATAAAGTCAGGAAAGCAATGTTTAAGTCAAGCCTAATGTTGCCTTACACATAAAAGAATGATGCCAGTCACTTCCACACAGTGCGGCATACAGCTTATTAATTAAACACTGGTATCGCATCGGTACTCGGTATGGGCCGAAGCCCAGGTATTGCTATTGGTATCGGGACTGAAAAAGTCGGATAGGTGCATCCCTAGTATCATAGCAACCAGATGCAACCAAAGCGCAGCTGAAAAATAACCCAGCTGCGCCTCATTCTTTGTTCTGCATTTAACAATAAACAAGTATTTAATTTGTTTTAAAACTGTCATCTTTGTAATTTTATAAAGCAACAATATACCTAATGATAGCCTAACAATAAAGCTTATATATAGAGCTCTAAAATCAGGATAAATAAAGTAATTAGCAAAAAAAAAGTTGCAATAATACCGCATATCGCGCTGTTGAGCCAATCGTTATCACTGCAGGGGGAATTCCTTCATCGCGACAGCCCTAATTGAGACACACTGATACGAACACAGCTGAATCTATTTTTTCAGCCTCTTTCAGCAGGAAAACAACAACACTGCTTCACAACAAACATCTGCTAAGAGGTGGGACAGACACAGCCCAGTTACTCTGCTGAAGTCTCTACATTTTTCATTTCAGTTGTAGCAAAAACTGAACAAGCAGAACGTTATTTGCTACCTGTTAACCAGGTGAACTGTAATCGCTGCCCTGCTGCAACTCCATCAAATTCCTGTTGTATGATCATATCCTCTCGCCTGACAAAGTAAACATTAATACAGGTTGATGATAACAGCTGTGCTGCGTAATTGGCTTTACTGACATTTCAGTGTGTTAGCCGCAATAGAAAGTTGGCTTCTTAACTTTACTACAACACAGCCTATAGCCACATCCAAGCAGGCTCCTGTCATTGGTGTCCAAGAGCTCAGTTGTTCGCTTCTATCTGAAAACGCAGCGCCGGCATTTTCAAATGTATCCACTCCAGACAGCATTACCTTTTTTTAGCTAATCGGAGAGGAAAATATGTCTATTCAAATTTAGCCTTAGCCTGAGACCGGATATGACCATGTGACTGTGTGTGTATGTCACAAAGGTCAAAGCAACAGCAGTGTGTTCCTCCCTCGATTTCCTTGTGTGGAGCCTTATTATCGATTCAAGTCATGGCGCAGCTCCAAGGATCCTACAGAGCGTGTGCACACACACATACACACAGTGAAATCATGCATGGCAACATCTACTGATATTCTTGACCTATTTTTTTTTTCCTTCAAATGACTGCAAACACACAGCCAGAGATTCCTTCCCCCTCTTTTCCAGCGATTACATTAAACATCCAGGATGCACCAACAGAGATGGAACAAACAGCCCTCTGCGGCAAACTCCACAAGACAAGTTTTAAAAGATGCCGGTCGGGCCACACAGCCTTCACTGTTACAGTCTGTCATGAATACAGGCCCTGTGTCTGCTGACAGAAGAGAGGACCACTGTTACCACACAAACACACTAATATGCACCAACACACACATTTATACGCCGGGGCAAATATTTCACACTTGCTGGCTGCGGCCTGCAGGACCATTCATTTGTCCCGTGCCAAACACATACACGCATACACACAATGAAGCTCATTGATTATTTTACTAAAAATCAGCTGGGTGTTGGTTATGTAAGAACCCTGAGGGCTAAAGAGGGGAGTGAACAGTAAAAGGGGGGAGGGGGAAGAGAGGGAGAAAGGGGAGGAGAGACGTCACAGATTTACTGCATATGAAGATAAAATCTGGAGAATGTAAGGAAGACAGACTGCCAGAAGAATCTCATTTAGACACTGCAGTATTTTTCTTTTTAGCGGATACACATAGAGCAGCTGGGCGTCACTGTAACAGAGGTATTTTTCTGGTTACATTCTGTGGTGTTGTTTATTTCACATGCACTGGACAATAGTAATTGTTTTGTGTTGTTAATTGATTTCCAATAATAAATATGTACATACATTTGCATAAAGCAAGCATATTTGTCCACTCCCATGTTGATAAGGGTACTAATTATTTGACAAATCTCCCTTTAAGGTACATTTTGAACAGACAAAAAATGTTCAATTAATTGTGATTCAATATTTTAATTGATTGACAGCCCTAAAAAAAACATTGAACACCACAACAATCTTTCCTTCTGTTTGTAACTTTGTGCCTTACAAGAAATATTTACAAAAATGCTTATTATCTTTATCTCATACTGTGTTCAAGATATTTCTGATGTCCATTTTGAAAGCATTAATAACAAGCACTTTGTCCCAGCAGGGAGGAGAGGCCTCCCCCAGCAGAGCCCCAAGCTCTGGGAGCGTTTTATTTCCCTGAAGGCTCCCCCACCCTCTCCTACTACGAACAGCAGTGCGAGCTCGGTCAGCGTTTGGTTTTCCCTGCCGCTGCTCTGACAGCATTTGGTTTTCCCTGCCGACACAGTCAGGTGCTGCTGGAGAATGTGACCAAACAGGAAGCAACCGGGGAAAGACGGGAAATCAGGGAGGGGAGGAGGGAGGAGGCAGGGAAAGAGAGAGGGAAAAAGAGATGAAGAGGAAGAAGAAGAAGAGAGGGAGAACGAATTAAGGGATAATGAAATAAGCAAGTGAGAATGTGAGGAAAATGCAGACGAGAGGGAGGGAGAGGGGAAAATCGATAGTGAGAAGGGAAATGAAGGCAGAGAAGAAAGAGAAGGGCAAATGAAACAGCTATTGGTAGCAGAAGGGAGCAACAATGAGATCATTAATATTACGAGTTTCATTACAAAACGCAATTGTGAAAAGAGATTATTGTACTAGAACAAAGTAACTGACGATCTGGAAATGGAATTCAGCAATTTAAGACCTTTGTAACATCCCAAACTGTAACTTATAGCAAATAATAATAAAAGTCATTATAAAGCTTTGTTTGCAGTTCCTGATGTTACAGCAAAACAAGTGGAGATGAAAAATATTGACAAATGTTTGACAAGGGCGTGATCTGAGAGGCACAGAGAGAATGTGCTGGATGCTTGAGGAGGAGGAGGAGGAGGAGGAGGAGAAAGAGGAGGAGGAGGAAGTGAAGGAGGAGGAGGTTGTGTTCTTGCGGGCAGAGATCCACCGTGAGAGGAGAGCAGGAGCGAGGGAGTTGGAAGGGAACAACTAGGCCACGCGGAAAAATCCAGCTGTAATGATCCAACTCAGTGACTGTCCGACAGCTCGCATGTCTGCCTCTCTTCTCTCTCCATGTCTATCTTCATCTCTTTCATGCTGTGGTTACATCTTTCTCTTCTCTCTGATATTCAGTTAAGTTTTGTCTTCTATTCTACAATCTGTCTCTTTCTACTTCCCATCCCCTCTTTTCCTGAGACTACCTCTTTCCATCTCTCTGTTTTTAGCTCCTTCTCCATCTCTTTGCCCTCTTATTTCCTCCAGTGTCAGAGATTGCTCGTTCAATAACCAACTGCAGAAGCGAAGAAACACATTTCCACACTTTGCCCATCGTCTAATCTCGACATTTCAAGGTCTAATTTTACCTCTAATGGGGTCACATTACCGCAGAAGCGTGACATTTCTCAGGCAGAGGGACAAAGACAGGGCACATGACAGAGAGGCTGGTGTTAAAGATGGCATATTCAAAGCAGCGACAGATACACTCTAATAAGATGCATAAGGTGGCTGGAAAAGCACAGGCGGCCTTTGTATGTCCACGCAGTGTGTGGCGAATCGGACAGGAAGGTACAAACACACAGACACAGATCTGGAGAGACAGGAAGAGCTGGCCTGACACTTCCTGTATCCCATGAAAATGCGAGACGTCAGCAAACACTCCACTCCAACCCTTTACTGATCCTCTGTGCACTTCCTGTCTCCCTTTGCATGGTTAGCAATAGTTGCAATATTTCAACATTATTGTATATTGAAAACTGTATTATTATCATGAGATCATTATCTTGTTATAGTTTTACATTGTACTAATTCATGTTTTCAAGCAAAATGCCATTAAAAACTAAAAAGAAGAGTTATGAGTTTGAGAGTGAGAGTTTGCATTGAATATCAGTTTGATTGTTTTATATGCCAGTTTGCTAAGTCGCCATATCGTGTTATCCATATCGGAAAAAATATTATTAAAAAATGCTAATAAATATCTAGGGCTGTCAAAGTTAACGTGATAATAAGGCGTCAATGCTCCAAACTTATGCTAAATTTTGGCGAGGAAAACTGTCATGGTCATTTTCAAAGGGGTCCCTTGACCTCTGACCTCAAGATATGTGAATGAAAATGGGTTCTATGGGTACCCACGAGTCTCCCCTTTACAGACATGCCCACTGACACACTGACAGCTGTTTTTGCCTGTTGGGCTTGAGATTACCATGTTATGATTTGAGCATATTTTTATGCTAAATGCAGTACCTGTGAGGGTTTCTGGACAATATTTGTTATTGTTTTGTGTTGTTAATTGATTTCCAATAAAAATAATGAAATATTTTAATCGATTGACAGCCCTATAAATATCATGATATCGATCGCAAATTGCCCAGCCGTAGGTTGCAGATTAATCATTTAAAAGGCTGTTGAATACAGCACTAGGATGCAAATGCCAGTATTAAAGGGGACATATCATGAAAAACTTTATACATATGGGTATCTGGAGTGTCTACCAACCCACACACTGTGAATTAAGACAACCCAGTCAGTTTGTTGTGTGCTGCCTAGATCAGAAAACATGTGATTCAACAAGCCATTCAGATTTGGCTCCCCTTCCTATGTCACATGCAGGCTCATTAGAATATACTGCCCATGACTTGGGAACTACCTTTGCGAAGGTGCACCATATTTTCACCGCCCTGGCCGTCAACACCAGGGCGGTATAGTTTGCGGGTCACAGTGAGGGAGGTGAAGCCAAATATACTGAGCTTTTTTGGTTGCAAATCTGTTATATCAATTGAGAGAACGCCCCAATTTGGATCTCGTTTGAAGAGTGCTATCATCTTAAGAGCCAAATTGGGTCTGTCAGCATGTGTTTAAATGTCTGTGTGAACATATATGCTGTATGAGCATGTGTGACTGTGCCTGATTTACATTAAAAGAGTGTGTGTGAACTTATCTGTGGCTTACAAAGAGCATGGTAAAACATTAATCCTGATGGGAAAAAAAAGCCACCGAGAATGTGTCCTGTTTCTTCACTCCTACATACCAGCTTGGAGGGTCAACACACACTACATGCAAACACACACTCACAGGGCATCAGGAGAACTGAGCTGACTGGCACTGCCTGCAGACTGATGAGTTAGAGGTGTTAGGTATACAGAGAGAACAACTTGATGCCAACCTCAGCCAAAGATCTAAAACAAATTTGAACCCCTCTGAGCACACACACACACACACACACACACACACTAAACCAAGACCACACACACACGCCTGACACAGGATACAGACGGCTCAGTTTACCCAAGACTTGGAGTTTATCCAGACTGAGAAAGATTATGTTTGGCAAAACTAAAATTGAATAGATTTAATCTATACAAGACAAATTAATGTTCTCTGACAATTTACCAATGTATGTAATTGCTTACTTAAATCTGTCTCTGAAATTCACACACACATCCAGACAGCACAGACACATTTTATAGTGTCTATATTTGTAAAGGGCAAAGTTATGGCTGTTGGCTTCCTGACCATCTTGTTCTTCTTTATGTCCAATTGTTCTGTTTCCTCCCATGTTTCCTGACTTATATTTGGCTCTGAAAGGATTTTCATGGACTGTTGTGTACCCGTCATGTTTGCTGCACTTTTAAGCTGCTCTTAAGCTTATGTAAATGTTATTATACTCGTCCAATTAGGATTACTAAAGAATAAAGAGCACAGGAGCAGAAATCCATATTGCGTTGCATGCTACAAAATAATTATGGAGCTCCTCGAGTAAATATAATGTTGCTGTCAATCTGCCCTGAACCATCTGGTTTTCCACTGACTCAGACTCTGTTTTCTGAGTCAGGTCCCGGTGTTTTTCCGTATATGACCCTGTCGCTATTGCTTTAGATATCCTGTCATTGTTACAGAGCAGTTCCACACAAGCACAAACACCCTACCACCCTACCACCCTAGTGAATTATTTAAGCTCTATCAAATGTCTCCACTCCAGTTTCAGTCAAGTGATGCCGCAAGCAGGACGCCAAGTTCACATTTCTGTGTCTATTCTTCCCGACAACTGCTACAAGTGACTCACACACACAGCTGACAGAACAGAGTAGTGAAAACTCACAAAGGTCGGGATAGTGGTTTATGGGGTCGAGTTCACTGCAGCATATGAAAAATTGCTGCAATGCAAGACTACCAGGTGAGATAGGGAAAGAAAGAGGACAAGAACAATGTATGGCAAAAAGAATGAATGATGGGGGGGGACTTGATATCATCCAAGACAGGAGTCGTAGGCTATTGTCGCTAACATTCTTCAAAGAGCAAAACATCATTAGACAGCGACATACTGCAGCACAAGTCCTATTGTACTGGAGTGACTGCAGAGGACACAGAGCAGCTCCTATAGGGTTACAGCCTCATTACAGCACTGATGAAGGAGACGAGATGTGAGGGTGATGTTGACAGGACACAGAGGTAGAAACCTGCAGCCTTACAGGGCCAGAAAACACATGTTAATCTTGGGATATCCTACTGTAACAGAAAGAGCTTGGGGTTGTAATTTAGCAGGGCTGGGACGATACACCTATCTCCTGATTCAATACTATCACAATACTTGGGTACCGATTCGATATGTATTGCGATTTTAAGTATTGCGATTCTACAAGTATTGTGATTCTACAAGTATTGCGATTCGATATTACAATTTATTGCAATATTTGTTAACTTTTTTAACACTAGACCATGGGAAAAAGTTGAATCATACACTTCTTGGGACTTTTACTTTAGAAAATATCTAAATTAATACAGTAAAAATGTTTGATTTTCAGCATTTATGTAGTCAGAGATGTCCTGAAGTCAAATATACTGTATCAGTCATAGTCAGGAATTATTTATTACATTTTTTCCAGCAACCGAAAAATCAAAGATTAAAGACATTTCCCTCGCAAATTAATGGTATTTTCCTTGTAATTTATAAGGGACATGTAATGTTTTATACTTCTGGTGAATGTAATCCAATCAATCTTATTTCCATATATGTATTTTGCATATACAGTTCCCTTTGTTAACACCTTATTTTGAAAACCAGACGTAGTCACACGTGTATACTTCCTCTAACTTCTCCAAGTCCATCGCTAGCTCTCCCGTGAGCTCCGTTCTCTTTGTACATCCATGGTCAGCGCCATCGGGGCTGTTTGAATGCATTTAACATAAATGTCAGTATATGGGTGTTCTACAGTTGTAGCATCGGCCGGTTTTGACCACGGAGAAAAGAGTGACGGCTGGCTTGACTGCACGTTACCTTAATATGATAACGTTCCCTGTCCAAGACAGCTTTAGCCCTGATGTCTAGATCTGCTTTTCCTGGCAATGATACCACATAAACACATTTTTTGAAGTAGATACATGCATACTGTGTTTTACAGATTTTGGATGTAGAGAGAATATAGAGGTCTGTGAGGCCCTGTCCCACTTGTGCTGCTGCTACTAAAGAAACAGCATGTGATCTGAGTCTAACACTGCACAAAGTTTTCCAAAGCAACTTCCTATACATTGATTTAATAAAAAAGGACCAGCAGTAGGTATGTACTGTAGCTATCAACAATGCCAGACTTGGAGAGCTGACCTATGATCAGTATGGGACTTTTAGGCAGTTACGTGTTGAGATGTCTCAAGGCCAAAAGGCCCAAGAGGCCCGTGCCCAGCTCTACTTAAATCAATGTGCTTCTGTTCCCTTCCTTTAATCACCTCTCTCCTGGGAAACAGCATCTCTAAAGCCTTATTTATTTATCAAAGTAAAACAATTCTCCTCGCAGATCAAACTGAACTGTGATTGCAATCGACAAATGGCACTTTAACACCCTTACCACCTTTAGAGTCAATTTAACATTAAACTTGCCACATATAAATATACATCCCTGTGTGCTGATAAAATACAGACCTGGGTCTAACAGCATCTGTTTTAACCAGCTTGAGATATAAGTGGGATTTGTGACATTGAGCAATAAAGTCAGTGCCAGAACATTTTTTTAAATCAAAGGAAAGTATTGCAAACTTTTCTGTTACATATCTTGCTATGCCCCAAGCAACTATTTGGACCAAAAAGACTGATGTGTTATATGGAGGACGCACACAAGACGTCTGCATATTTAGGACTAGATATATTCCAGATATGGCCACGTGTTTTCTCTTTCCTTCAATAGAAAGCTTATTTCTGGGCCTGCAAAGCATAAGAGCAGGGCAAAGCGTTGCCACAACAAAGATGCTACAAACTGTCAATGAAAGCATCTCCCACAGGGCTTCTTCCTCTGGTTAGACAGCTTTGTTGTACAGACACTTTATGTTGGAGGATTAAAGAACTGCTGATGACATGAACCTCCTCATATCCCATGTTGTCTGTCTCCACCTGTCTCCCACACATTTGCCGGCAACACACACACAAGCGAAGTCCCAAACCCCAAGGGGTTTAGTTTCATTATAATAATCAATAATTCAAAATCAACTTCTTTTCATCAGCGCCAGCATCACAGATGTGACCCGAGTCTACTGGCTGTCCGCAACCCCATCCTCTTCCGCACACACACACACACACACACACACACACACACACACACACACACACTCCACCCCCCTCCATACCACAGTCAATTTCAGCAGAGGCATTTATTTTTAAAGCGCCCCTGTCACTGGATTATAAAACAGCAAGTCTCCATGCTGGTGGTAACGCCACTGCTGCAGGGGGTAACAATAATGGACACACACAGAAAGAGATCTGCAGTACAGCCCAACAAGCAACACTTTGTTTGAGGTTTATTTTCTCATCTCAAACCCCATCAGAGTCAAACTCAACCTTTCCACTGCCTTGCAGAGCCACAGCTTTCATATTTACAGGACAAACAGCAAACACATGGCGAAACATGAGGCTGTGTGGGTAAAATTCCCTGACACTGGGGGGACTTAATAAAACTGCTTCCTCTGGTGTCTCAAAAGCACACAAGTGATTACAAGGGAGTCGGAGCATGCAATGTGCCCCTACCCAGGCCAATACTGTGGCATAGCTAGAAGCCCTGCTTTGTTTATCCAAAATATCAACAATGATACAATCCAGATTATGAAACTGGCAGACTGGGCTGGCTGTCTGCCCAAAGATCAATTTACACTTCCAGACCCACTCTGTGCCCCATGTTTGAAGTCTTTTTATCCCCTCCCCTGACAAAAAAAGAACTAACATTCCCATAATATTCCCAGAGGGACATTATGAATGGGCAACAGAAAGTTAAACTCACCCTGTGACTAAGTGATTTGTTAATTTTTGGTTTAGCTATGATACTTCAAACTTTGATATTTGTATTGTATGCATCTTCCTGAGGAATAGTAAGATGATGTACACTATACAGCCCCTTTTCCCCCTTTACCTTTATATCTCTCCAGCACATCCTCGTACGCCTGGGCGAATTCCTTCTCCTGTGAATGGTTTGTCGGCAGCAGACCCGGTATGAATCCGGCCATGGTGGCTCTGCAAGCCGGCTTGGGAGTAGAGAGTGGTCGGCCTGCAGACTACCGCAGTGACCCGGTCCGCTGCTGCGCGTCGAGCCCCCAGCTCCGGCTCCTTTCTCTCCTCGGCGTCCAATTCAACACCACCTTGTGTGAAACTAGTGAATTTGATGTACTGACGCATACAAAAAGCCCAGTAGCTCACTTCCAAGCAGGGTTAGATAATCCTTGGGGATAGTTGAGAGAATAAAAATGGACAACAAAAGCCTTAAGTGAGCGCGTTTTTACTAGAATGTAGAACTTTAAAGACGCGAGTATCTACTTGAATGAAGGTTACATAAACGTTATCTATCCATTACCGCGGTGTGTGTGTACGTTTGTGTGTGGGGACACACAGTCGCATCGCTCGGTGTGTTGTCTCCGACCAGTCCCTCCTTGAATATCGGCTTCCACCCGGCGACTGCTGCTTTTTGCGCCTCCTGTGTGTGTATGAGGGAAGGAGTAGATCCTGTACACCCCAGATGAGTGTCTGAAAAGGGGGGGCAGTGTGTCTGTTTCCGTCCCCAAATCGGCGGAGCTCCAGGCGAAACCGTATCCGGACTCCTCGGGTTTCCTATCCCAGGCTGTGTCGGCGTCCTGTGGATCCGAGGTGAGCCGGCCGAGCTCCCAGCATGCTTCCCAGCCGTAATGGCTGCTTCTATCCGAGGCTTTGCGGTCTCTGCCTCCGTGTGAGTGTGAGTGTGTGTGTGTCTCTCTCTCCCTCTTCTGCTCAGGTTTCTCGGTTCTTCCTGCAGTGGCTGTCTTCCATCCCTCTCTACCGGCCACGCCAGGAACCTCCGCCACAGGAATTTCAAGAGCCGGTTGGGGAGAAGAGCTAGCTAGCTTACATGGCTGCCGGTGGAAAAAGGAGCTGCAGCGCCCCATGGTGGGCACGGCTCGGTGTCAGAAAACACTAAACTCCTGCCCGTGTTGTATAATTAGGCTAATTACATTATCATTAACGGTTCCGTTAGCTTGACCATAACGTTACATCACCGAAAATGGCGGTTGTAATCTAGCTCTCACCTCCAAAAGTGGAAATTCATCATTCCGCTGATGAAAAGAAGCTTGTTTTTGGTCTTTTTATTTGTCTTTCAAAATTATTGTAGGGAGGGGAAACTTCAAATTATTGAATGAGCCCTTTGTCAAAGAAGCAGGTGTAGAGGAAGTTGATGAACGATGGGGGAATACAATATGGCGGATCTAACATACAATGGCTATATATATATTTGGATTTCTTAAAGATAAAGTTAAAGGTGATGGAAAAGATAGAAACTTTTTAAATTGGCGGCTGTGACAATATTACTGAACTATTAACTCATTACTCATTACTACATACAGGTGTCAAGTGATAAATTACAGGAAAATCCCAATAAATTAGAGGAAAAACATAACAAATGTAGGCGCTTCCACAAAGGTGGGTGGCATTTAGGGTAGGCCTACTTGACATAGGTAGGGTCCACCTGTCCCCTAAAAGGGAGGGATCACTTGTATCCTGATGAAGTAGCCTAATGATAGGTACCTCCATTAGCCTACAATTGGTTTTGGAATTAACTTTGCAATGTAGAATTGTCAAAAATAATGGTAAATCACAGGAGAATAAGCAATTAACGTATATGTTCGTAAAATATGTTCAGAAAAAGTAACCTTCTTATGCAAAGTGCAAACATAACAACAGACATACATTTCATATAATAGGCTACTTAAATTATGCTTGATAAAAGATGAACAGAGGTCTTTACAACTAATTTGCTCAACATTGAGTCTGTATGTGAGGAAGTTTTGGTTGCGGATGAGCTGAATGAATGGAGCACACTGCCACCTAAAGGCTTACTAAATCTATATTAGAACTGTGGCAAAAATGATTCAAATCCAAGTGAGAGACTTGTTAACAGGCTAATAAACCCACAGATCTTTCAACTAGATCTGCATTCTTGGGTCCATTATAAGTGCCGAAGAAATGCAATTACAGATCAATTCTCAGCCAAAACTATATGAGGGAACACTGAGACAAAGTTGAAATTGAACTAAATTTAAAAGAATAAACTTTCTGCCACAAGTCAATGTCATGTATATGACGAATCTAATAAAGATACGTTTTTCAAGTGAGTCTTGTCCTACGGGGTGAAACACAGCCATCAGTGGATAATCTCAGCATACGATCATCCTGAGGTTAAAGCCCATAAATCAGCCTCATTGAAACGGTCATTTAATCCTACAGACCCATAAAGATGACCTTAACGTGAAGCACAAGGGGCCCATGCAGCTTCTAGCAGAAATATAGAAGTGTATTTCTGTCAATGGAAGATAGAGACTACAGAGTAAAGAGCTTGGCTTTCTGTCAAGTTCAAGCCAATATTGGATCGAAATACGCATAAAAGATGCATGAATGGCTCGACAACTTTCAAACCACTGCACTGACTTTGAGATCCTGCTCTGTGCGGGCTGGGGTCTGACTCTTGCCTCCAGCACTTCCTGCTCTCTGGTCAGTTTTTTTAAAGCACACCTCAACTTTGCAATTAAAGTTTATCAGGTACACCTGCACCATCTAAAGCAATCCAATACAACTATACCATAAATGCTACTTTTATGATGAGGGGAAAAAACATCCAATATGTTTATCTTCTTCTGTAAAAGAGACAACCTTTAACTGAAGAATCTAAGCTTGTTCTGTTCCCTACAGGTACAACAGGAAGCAATAGGATTATGGGAAATGTGGTTTCAATTTATAACCATAGAAGATATGTCCTAGATGCTTCCAGTCATTAAGCA
Source organism: Sebastolobus alascanus (assembly GCA_916701645.2). Taxonomy (NCBI): domain Eukaryota; kingdom Metazoa; phylum Chordata; class Actinopteri; order Perciformes; family Sebastidae; genus Sebastolobus; species Sebastolobus alascanus. The sequence continues at coordinate 487,692 of CAKAOJ020000045.1, forward strand.
AATTTTCTCATGTGTTTAGAATTATACCCTTAATAATTATGCATCCAAGGCTTAATGATTAGGAACAACTCCATGCAGATATTCATTTCCTTTCTCTCTGTTCTCTCTTCCTGTCTTTCATTATTTTTAACATCCTCTTTGTGTCTCCTCACGCTGACTCATCCTTCATTACAGGACTCACACATTACATTAGTCACATTACAGTGGAAATACAAACAGACACCTCTGGGAATACAAATCTGGCACACACACACATACACATACACACACACACACACACACATTCACACTCACATGTACACGTTGGCTGCTAACCAGACACTTTTGACGTTGTGGTGGAGAGGAGGACACTGAACAAACTGTTATCCATCATGGATAATCCTGACCACCCTCTCCACCACCTGGACAGACAGCAGAGTTCTTTCTCTAACAGACTGATTCAGCTTCACTGTCACAAGGACCGACAAAGACTTTCCTGCCCAAAGCGATAACTCTCTACAACACCTCGCCTTGGTCTAACTCTCAGCTTTATAGTTTCTTTATCAACTCCATTCTGTTATGCTCCTTCAATAACCCTGCGCATGTTGAATTTGCACATTGGTTTATTGCCTCATTTAATTTTTATTTAAAAACAAAACATTGTAACTTGCACACTTTGCTAATGTATATAGTATGTTATTCTCTGTGTATATTTTAGATTTGTTTTATGCTAGTTGTGGTAGTCGGGTATATTTATAGTGTATTCTAATATTCTTGTGTATTCTATAGATATATTTCTCTTGTGTTGATATGTACATTGTATTTACTGTTCCTGTGCATTGCCTGGATAACCTGCTGCTGTAACACAATCATTTCCCAATTTGGGATCAATAAAGTATATCTATCTATCTAAATATCTATCTATCTATCTATCTATCTATCTATCTATCTATCTATCTATCTATCTATCTATCCATCTATCTATCTACATTTTACAATCCAATCACAATACAAGTAGGGGGGTCAAAAATATTCATAATGAATGTAAAACAGGCCAGGGGATGTGTTTGCTGTCTATCTGCAACCTCCTGACACACACATGCGCACACACTCACACTCATATGGCCACGCACACGCACACACATGTCATACAAACAAGAGGGAGGTTGTTGTGACCCTGGTCTCAAGGTCCCAGTAACATTCCATCTGCAGAACATCAAATAGTTGGAGAAAAACGTCTTTTACTCTATATAAACATGCATCATAACATTACAGTCAAAGCAGTTTTTTTTTTAACATCTTTTATCAGTTAACTGGTATAATGACAAACAGAGAAGGTGGTATCTACGTATAGAGCACAAGGGTCCCTCTAGTCTATAAGGACACAACCTGTTAATGTGTGAAACATTTACATCCCCGCCTAGTGGTGGACAATGTGAATTACAGTAACTCTGAGTGACGAAAAACTTTCTTTTGTCTATGTTCTTCCATTTGTATGTTGTCTTTTCATTTCTTAATCACCTCATGATGTGTGTAATAGTAAATTAAATAATAATAAAGTTAGTAAAATGTGTGTGCATGTGTATTTAAGTTTAGCTGTTAAAAATAAAGAAACGCTGACAGTATACTGAGTCATCTCTTTCTCTTGCCTGCCTCGATCTGTCACTCACAGTTTTCTTTCTGCAGTGTGTGACCTTCTGTTTGTGTATACACTTGCATGCAGATGTGTGTGCGTTGTTGTGTGTCTGTGCTGTCATGCAGAGTCCAGCTGCACAATGAATGTGTTCTGAGAGCCAAAGGACATACAGTCCTCATCACATCAGCATGACCGACGCCTCAGACAGCAGCAGAGCTCCACTACGCCTTCTAACTTCAGCCTTAAAACAAGAAATTCCCCTCACATCAATCACAAACATGTCACATCCCATTTCTGACCCTTTCTATTAGCGTTCTCGATGTTGTTGGAAGCACTGCCCATCTACAAAACAGCCGAAACATCAAACAATGTGATCCGATTATCCACGTCTGCAGCTCAGTGCCCTAAATAACCAGGAATGAGCAGGAGATTGAATGAAATTATTGCAAAATGTGTGTGATTTGGATTACTGTGTTATTTGGCTGCATACATAAGATTCTTAGTAAAGTCTGACCTTTGCCCTACAGTTTCAGCTTTTAGAAATAACTCAATTACAGTTTTGAATGCCGACATAAACATTTCAAACAAGCCTCAAAATGATTCATGTGTGAAATCCATTGTTGATCCAAGACTGCAGATAATCAATGTGACGTCGGCAAATCTAATATATCAACATGTAAACAGCCTGTTTCAGCAGGCTCATTAAAGCTCTGTAGAAAACAATATGTTCAGTATGTGAACTACATCACTACTGTATATCTTTAGACTGAAACACAATTATCTAATTTGGATATTCAGTATTTTGGATTTGATCCACTGACTTTATCTACTTTGGTTTATCTTTGAATTTATAAAAAAAACCCTCTTAATGTGATTTAGATTATACTGTACCCAACTCTCTCTTACGAAAATGTCACATGTAATAACCCATGTGATTTCATGTTGCCATATTGTGACCTTGCACGGGGTTGTGTCTATGAGGTAACCCACAAATTGCGAAAACTTGCAAAACCTCTCGCAAAACTCGCTGCCCGGCTACCTATCCTAACCTTAACCATTCAAAGTCAATGCCTAACCTTAAAGCTTCAGTAGGCAGTATATTTTTGGCATCATTAGGCAAAAATTCCATAATAACCATACAGCATATTGTAATTCAAGTGTTCTGAGAGATAACTAGACTTCTGCACCTCATCATGGCTCTGTTTTCAGGCTTTAAAAAATCTAGCCCTTGACGGTAGACTTTGACCAATCACAGGTCATTTCAAAGAGAGAGCGTTCCTATTGAGCGTTCCTATTGGCTGTGCTCTGGCTGGTGGGCGGGTCTTGGTATTTCCTCAACTGATTTCAACTTGGCTGCCGTGTCACAAACTTTCTCATTTTACAGCTAAACAGTACACTACAAGATGTTTCTGAAAACATTTGAGGATATAAATAGTCATTACAGTAACAGAATATTGATTCATATTTGATCAGCGCTGCCTAGTTTGACCGTTTGATCAGAGTTTGTGTGTGATTGACAGCCGGCTCTCATACACGGTAGCTGGACGGCAAACTCCAGATCAGCTCTGACTGGTTGTTTTCCTCCGGTCTGTGAAATCTTGCAGATGCCATTAGGAGCACCGGAGGACACAGGGGGAACATGATTTTTTCTATGAGAGCCGGCTGTCAATCACTCGCGAACTCAGACCAAACGTTCAAACTAGGCCGCGCTGATCAAATATGAATCAATATTCTGTTACTGTAATGCCTATTTCTCGCCTCAAATGTTTTCAGAATCATCTTGTAATGTACTGTTTAGCTGTAAAATGAGAAAGTTTGTGACGCCGCCACCATTGTAAAATCTGGTAAAGGAACGCCAAGTTCCACTCACCTGACCGGAGCACAGCCAATAGGAACGCTATCTCTCTCTGAAATGACATGTGATTGGTCAAAGTCTGCTGTCACGGGCTAGATTTTCTAAAGCCTGAAAACAGAGCCATGATGAGGTGCAGAAGTCTAGTTATCTCTCAGAACACTTGAATTACAATATGCTGAAAGATTATTATGGAATTTTTGCCCAATGATGCCAAAAATATACTGCCTACTGCCACTTTAACCATCATGCGAGAGTTTCGCAACTTGTGGGTTACCTTCTAGGGACGACCCTTGCACGGCAGCTCCATTCTCGTGATGTCACAAGATCACGCAAGAGTCTCAGGATCACACATGAAAAACAATCTTGTCAGGCTTCAAGTAATGCGCTTGTGTCCGGCAAGCCAGAGCACGGGCCAATCAGCGACCTGTGAGGAGCTACTGGCAGCTACGGGCGTGGCTTAGGTGTGTGTGAGGCGACTGTTGGTTCTAAACAACAATGGCGGCTCCTGAGGAGGTTAGCGTCGATGCTGCAATAGCATCAGTTCTATCAGAACTGGAGAGTATTTCTTCATTGAAAGAAGAACGGCACTGAAGGCTTTTTCTCGATGGAAAAGATGTTTTTGCTCTTCTCACCACTGGCTTCGGCAAGAGTTTGATTGACATGATGGTTCATCTAATCACCTGCCAAGTATTTTTTGAAAGTGCCTGCCCTTTCCCAAACAGTTTCCAATGACGGTTTCTCAGATGGTTCTGTGTAACAAACCATCTGGTGGGTCAGTTTAACTGTATCGTGAAAACATAAAAAAAAATTGCCACTTTACTATTTCAACTTTACATCTTAAAGGGGCATTTCACATATTTTACCTGTATTTAGAAGTTACAGGGAGTAAAACACAGCCTGTGAAAACTCTGAGGGAGCTTCGTCAGGTCTGAGAAAATTACTCAAGTGACATCACTCGGGTGTCTGGGCTCGGGTTGGAGGCTTTAAGAAAGCCTGCAAACTGGGTAGTGGAGATGAAAGATGTGGCCATTTACCAGACAGGAAAGGTCTAACAGAAGACTTTACTGAGATGTTACTTCATTATGGGAAGTGGAGGATCCAGTGTGTTTGGGGCTTGACCCATACTAGGGACTAAAAATCAGAATACGTCTACCTCAGCTTCTTCAATTTTGATCGGTCTTTTTCAAATTTGTGTCTCACAAGTTCCCAAACTTTATGAAAGTGCAATAATAAATCAGCAGGTGTCAAAAAGAAATCAGGTGGTTTTCACATTTCACTTCTTTGTACATCCTAAAACTTGCTGGTTGTTCCAATAAAATATTAAACATAATTGATTTACAACTACGGGCAGCACGGTGGTGAAGTGGTTAGCACTGCCGCGTCACAGCAAGAGATTCGCAGGTTCAAATCCGGCTTGGGGCCGTTCTGTGTGGAGTTTGCATGTTCTCCCCGTGTTAGCGTGGGTTTTCTCTGGGTTCTCCAGTTTCCTCCCACAGTCCAAAGACAGGCAGGTTAGGTTAATTGTTGACTCTAAATTGCCCGTAGGTGTGAATGTGAGCGTGAATGGTTGCCTGTCTCTATGTGTCAGCCCTGTGATAGGCTGGCGACCTGTCCAGGGTGTACCCCGCCTTCGCCCACTTTGTACACTGCCTGGGATCGGCTCCAGCCCCCCCGCGACCCTGGATAGGATAAGCGGTTACAGATAATGGATGGATGATTTAAAACTGAAGACTTGTAGGTTAAATAACACACCTCCCTTTGTCCCACTTTATCTTCTTCTCGCTCTTTTTTCAAACTTCCCTCAAGGTCTTTCTCTCTCCGTCTCTCCTTCAGTGTTTCTCTTTCAGTACTTTTCTTTCATGGTCTCTCATTCTGTCTCTTCCTCTTTTTGCCCTTCAGTATAAATTCCTCACCCTTTTTCCAAATCAAATACCTTTCTTAATCTTTCTTTTCACCTGTCTGTTCTGATCTCTTTCAACCTCAGCTTCTGTTTTTCTATCTGTTTTACTCCCTCAACCCATTTCTCTTTTCCAGTCTACATTGCTTAAGTTTTCAGTGATTCTGTTATTCAATCGTTATCCCTCTTTCTCTTAATCTTTCTGATTCATGACGTTCCTCACCCCTCGTCGCCAGTTAAAAGTCATCATTTACCCCTCCTCTGTGAACCTTGCCCTCTTTTCCTCCACTCCCTCCATCTCCCCATAACCTCCTCCCCCTCTCTTTCTCCAACTCCATTTCTTTCCTCTCTTCTTTACCTTTTACTCAATCATTCCCTCCTCTCTCTCTCTCTCTCTTTTCTTTTACAAACTCTCCTCTTTTCTCCCCCTCCAAATTAAAATTCGGACTCTCACTCTCTCTCTTTCACTATTTGTTTTGCCCTCCCTTTATACTCAGTGTCAGTCTCTCTCACCCCCGCTGCCATTGCTTCTCCTCGCCTTTTATAACCATGGAAACAGAGGAGACTACGTCGCCATGGCAACAGGGGGAGCAGCCTGGGCTTTGGGCCGAGGCTTCCTTTCAGCTGCCTGCAGAGAAAGAAATTTGGAAGCGATGGCAGCAGGCGGGACGGTGGACGCCTAAGTTACATGCAGGCACACACGTCTGAGGTCCTGATGTTCGCGTGCATAAATGATCACTGCTGCAGTCTGACACACACACAGAAAGATATGGTGCCTCACACACACTTTGTTTTGTGTTATATCGAGTTTGTTACTTGTTTTGCTGTGAAAATGATTATTAAAATATCCGTTCAGTCTTTTTTATTAATGAAATATCTACATTGTCTGTCTAAATCTTTCAGCTTTAAAGTGGCAGTAGGCAGTATATTTTTGGCATCATTGGGCAAAAATTCCATAATAACCTTTCAGCATATTGTAATTCAAGTGTTATGAGAGATAACTAGACTTCTGCACCTCATCATGGCTCTGTTTTCAGGCTTTAAAAAATCTAGCCCGTGACGGTAGACTTTGACCAATCACAGGTCATTTCATTGAGAGAGCGTATGATTTTTTTCAGGTTACCTGTTTCATGTACTACTGTCACGGTATAGTGACCGTTTTATAAAAATAACTTTTTTTAATCATATTTGCCAATCTCGCCTACTTCAGCTTTAACACTCCTTTTATTTATTCAATTTTTAACTTATTTTTTTTTATTTTTTTAATCATCGGATACAATCGTACACAGCACAACGTAGTGAAATTTGACTTCTGCATTTATCCCATCCTAAGCAATTAGGAGAAGTGAGCTGCTGTTAAGCCTCTGGGGAGTAACTTGCGGTTAAGTGTCTCGCTCAAGGACACTTTGACATGTGGACAGGGGGAACCGGGGATCGAACCACAGGGGGGCGACCCGCTCTACTTCCTGAGCCACAGCATCCCCAAATATTTTATACTAAAACTAAACCAACTGAAATATCTACACATAAATTTACAAACATATAAGTCTAAAACACTTTACAGATGGTTTAATGTGGGATATGTTCAAAATCTTTGCTTACAGATCATCTATATGGAGAGAAAATAGTCTCAACACTGGTGACAATTCTGTGTTTCATGATCCACAAATAACAAGATTTACAAATTTGTATATGACCATTTGTAAGTACTTTCATAAATGCTATCCATTAAAAATGATCAACCAATTTGTATGAATGTAAAACAATTTTACAAATAAATACAGCCCCAGTTGAAAAAACAGCAGTATTTTACATACTGATTCCATGTATATTTCCAACTTCAAGTTTGTCAATCTAATAAACTGAGCGATCAATTTAAAACTAAGCTAGTGAACTTAGCTAATGTTACGTTCAAATGAAAGATTTAAACTGACGCCTTTCCCACTTTCAAATTCCACATGAATGCACTGAAACGCCGGGCAACCACAGTTTTCCACAAGCACTTAAATGCATCATGCTTCTGTGGATCGTATGTATGAAAAGCAGCGCTGTCTCCTACAAAATTACGTTCCCATACAACTAAACTGCATGCTCAATGACGTTTCGAGAGAAACGTATTTTCTGCTGAGTTTTGAACACGTGGTTAATGTTGTAAAATGAAACACAACAGTTTCAAACTATTTTAGTGAAACATCATGGTTTGGCTTAAAATAAGTATGTTTGTTACGTCACTTAAAGCTGCAGTCGGGTAACTTTGAGCAAATATTACAAAAAGTTGTTTTATAAAACTGTCACTATATCCTGACAGTAGCACATGAGACAGATAATCTGTGAAAAATCAGGATCCTCTGCCTCCTTTTAGTGCTCCTAATAGAGTGCTGCAATAATTAGCAATCGCCACACATAAAGGCTTCAAAATTCACGAGTGGGGTATTTATTGATGTATTTTATATCGTAGAACAAAACGTTAAAATCTATTAAGCTTGTGTTAACCACAGACCTTATTTCAGGCATCTAACTAAAAACCCATTGACTTTCAATTGACATCGGAACTTCGAGTGATAAAATGCTAACTCATTTCCGGATTTTAGGACTCATTCCTGTAGCACTCTACGGCATTTGCGAGATACCACCGCACCCGAAGAAAAACAACCAATCAGAGCCGAAGCTCGTGAACTCCAATAGAACTATCAAACTAGGCAGCGCTGGTCAAATATGAATCAAGACTCTAAGTCAACTTTGACTTTTGGTTTCATACGGGACACAAACAGCGGCCTCCTGGGTGAAAGTCGTGTGTTGGAAATATGCAGAATACTGATATTTATTCAAGCTGGGTTGTGTGTTTGTAAAATTAATACATGTCTTCATACATATTCATAATTCTCGTCATGAAACACACATTTGTCATCAGTATTGACACTATTTTTTCTACATTCATCTAGAGCTCACTCTCACTTTAATTTGTAATTCAAGTTAGTAAATCCCCAAAATCTCATTCACATGAACAGAGAAACCAGCATCTGTTGCGAGGTTTCATTGACATTCATGCTCAGCAGGCAGGCAGAGCCAGTCCACAGAGGCTGAATAACAGAGTCCAGTCAGGACAGCAGCGTCTCTCTTTATCCTCTCAAAAACTCATCTGTTCACAAAGCTCCTCGTGTTTGCACTCTCTCTTTCCTTTTTATATCTGCCTCAACTTCATTCTGTCTTGTAGGAAAGGAACTTTTCCCCCTTCTCACGTTTATTTCAGCACTTTCTCTAATAAAATCAATGTTCCAGGCAGAAGAGAAAACCTGTAACACATATTTCATGGCTTTTCCACTGTTACACTCATTCTAAATATTGTAACTGGACTGTAACCCATGCAGCTTATTGGTACGAGCAGCCTAATGTATTCATTTTCCACATTCCAGCCTCTGCCTGAATGGAAATTCAGGTCAATGTAAACACATAGTCCATATTATGTAAAATGTAATATCATCACAATAGGCTTCACGCCTGAGTGAGCACTGGACACGCCTGGGAAATACTGGATATTACCAGTTGAATCACTCTGCAAGCTTACAGAGCGAATTTAGAAGCATCACTGTTACTGAGAGACTCCTGCTTTGTTTTGATGGTTTAGGATGATTAATCAATTAGTGAATGTATAAGAGAAGCACAACATAGTCATTTTTTATACTCTTTCAACCTCATGTTTCAAAACACGGTATACTCAGATCCATGTCTCAGAAATGATGGAGAGCCCTACCTAACTTCTAAATAACTGCTGATCTCAAACACGTCACTCTTTTACAAGAATAGTTCCACATTTTGGGAAATATGCTTGTTCTTGCCAAGAGTAACTCCTTTATGTATCTGTCCGCTAATTACAAAGCTGGAGCCAGCAGCTTGTTAGCTTAGCTTAGCATAAATACTGGAAGCAGAGGAAAACAGTTAGCCAAGCCAAAAGTAGTAGTCTCACTGTTAAGGGCCAAGAAATATTCAGGCACATAACCCCCCGATAAAACCAAAACTTGTCACTTTTACACTTTCGATTATGACCAGATGAAACAAAGAAGATATAGCATTTTAAAGGCGCTAAATACGGGATTGGGAGCATTTCTATTAGAGGTCGACCGATATGGGTTTTTTATGGCCGATGGCGATGGCGATTTTTTACAGAATCAGGACAGCCGATGGCCGATATATGATGCCAATTTGCATTTTGTGTCTGCACTGCAGTGTATATTTTATTTTGTGCATGATGGTTAATAGTAGTATAGTACAGGGCTCAAAACCTTTTAAGCACCTTTCCAAAACTGTCCTAAAGCATTTTTTTTATTTATGTTTTTTGACAGACACTGTTACAAGCTATATGGCCATAATCTAATTGATCAAAAAATAATAATAACTTTGTTCACTCGTATTACACAGCCTGCTGCTCACATCTGCTATGCTGCGGACTGCACACAGGCGACTAGCGGTGACTTCAAAGAGGCTATGAAGGACCCATAGACCGTAGACACGTGTAATGAGGAAGTGAACTTCTTGCTAAATGTTTCGACAAATTGCTCGTGTTTCCGCCCTCACACGCAAACTTTCACTTATGACAAGCATTGTCAGCATCAACTCTAGTAAAGTGTAATCACGCTTTATAAGTTAAGTTTTCTCCGTCATAGTTACTAAGAGCAGAAGCTCTGTGTGTCTGAACACAGTGCTGTAGCAGCGTGTATGTGAGAGCTGCTCCGCCCCGCACACAGCTAACGTTACCGACGAGAGAAATTCTCCGTTACCAAAAACAGAATTGATAACGTCGGAGCATTTCATATCTAACCAATTAAATATTTAGGGCTTTGAAAGAGAAGAATTTAAGCCTACCGGTTTCTCCCGGCAGAATGGCAATTTGATTGACACATTGACAAGGGGCGGTGTCACACGTGTTCCACAGCAACAACAACACTGGGCTGCCCGCAGATGTGCCTGTTTACTAATCGGCTTAATATGCTCAGGCATCAGCCGATGCCGATTATGAAAACATGTAAAAAAATCGGCCCGATTAATCGGTCGACCTCTAATTTCTATTGCCTCTGCATGGCTCTCAACATGGCGATGGCTGAGCCGGCAGCTCGCAGCTAACGGTGCTAACAGTGAAAACAACAGCATCAGTGCTGACAGAGCTAACAGTCTTAACCTGTGGGAACCGGAGGGTGGGCGCTATGCTTTCAGGACGACGCCTTCGGTCGGGACGGCATTATAAACTGTAATCGCCGTATAAGAGCAATGCAGAGCGGGGCACGCTCACATGCACTAAAAGGCACAGCGATGTTGACAAAGCACAGAGAAGCTCTTATTACACCACACTATATCTTTGCATAGCAAATAGTTGTTTGCTGCTATATTTATGTTCTGGATATCATAATATGCACTTTTAATAATTTTATGTTTATGTTTATAATGTGCTCATGAGGTGCATATTCCTAAATAAATCTGTTTAAAGTGGCAGATAGGCAGAATAGTTTTGGTATCATTGGGCAAAAATTCCATAATAACCTTTGAGCATATTGTAATTCAAGTGTTCTGAGAGAAAACTAGACTTCTCCACCTCCTCATGGCTCTGTTTTCAGAAACAGAAAATCTAGCCCTTGGGAGACTTTGGCCAATCACAGGTCATTTCAGAGAGAGAGCATTCCTATTGGCTATTCATTCAACAGAGGCAGCTGTCAATCACTCACGAACTCCGATCAAACAGTCAAACTAGGCAGAGCTGATCAAATATGAATTAATATAATAATAATAATAATTATAATAATCATACAGTATTACAGCTAAACAGTACACAACAAGATGTTTCTGAAAACAGTCAGTCAGACTGACAGCTGTTCAGAGCTCTGATTGGTTGTTTTCCGCCGGTCTGTGAAACCTTACAGATGCCATTAGGAGCACCGGAGGACACAGAGGCACATATTTTTTTCAGATTACCTGTCTCATGCACTACTGTCAGGATATAGTGACCGTTTTATAAAAATAACTTTTTAAAATCATATTTACTTTAATCTGCCTACTCCAGCTTTAATTTGTTAACTTGAAGACCACAGGATGCCTACACAACTCACAGTGTGTGGAGGGTGATAGGGCTGTCTATAGTGGCCCACATCTCATTTTTTGGGTTAAAGTAGCAAACAGATCTAGTTCCTCTTTTAACCTCATGGTTTTAAAGCTGCAGTGGGTATCAATGGAACAGACAGACAGACAGATAAACAAACAAACAAACAAACAAACAAACAAACAAACCAACGCCGGTGAAAACATAACCTCCTTCAAGGCGGTAATAAGCAGCTTGCTGAATTTCAAACTAGGAATCAATTTATAAGAGTGGGCACCACTTGTTGCATTTACTATATCTAATTTTGGGAAGACATACTTCATAATGAGACGTAGAGACTCAAACAACTACAAATCAGATTTCACACTGCAGAGTATTGGCATTGTCAGCGAGGTGTCGTCTGTGTTCAAACCCCTGGGTGGTTTGTGACGGCGCCAACGCCAGCTTGGCCACTACCTGCTGCTTCCAAAACCCAATGATCTCCACACAAACAAGTCTGACTCGCTGACTCAGCCCAAAAGTGCTGCCAGGAAACCTCCCTGTCTAACCTTTAATAATTGCATAAAATGATTTTAAATTTTTTTTTTTTTCTCTTCACTCTTTCAGAACTTTATTTACCTCACACACAGACTCTCACACATAAACTCTTGGCGTCCAAACTGCAGCACAGCTGTGAATTTCCACTACATGTCACATGTTCATCCAACAGACATTTAAAAGAAGAGGAGTGGAAAAGTTTAGCCATTTATGAGATCATGTGTATTTACCATCTCACATCTGCCAGCAGCCATGACAGAAAACTAGACAGACATTAACATCCTTCACTGGTTGTAAATAAAAGGCATAATTGTACATTTTCTTGTAGTGTTTCTTGTTTAAAAGGATGTTTCTTTCCTCATCTTTTCCTCTTAGAGAGACCAATGCGATCAAAAAGATGACCACAGGACATAAAAGTGACGCCATCCGTCTTTAACCAGCGTGATAACCCGTTCCACATCCCTGCTCAGATCTGGTTCTAATTAGTCTTTCAGGTGTAAACAGCAAACAACCATCATATATTTGGTGTTGGAAAAAGAATTTGAGGGCGACTATGTTAGTTTGCAGCTATTATCATCTCAGCTCATATTGCTTATGGAAGTGATTTGTCAGCAAGCCAAAGGTTTATTTCAGCTCAGGAGAGTAATTTTACAACTTAAGACTGTTTTAAATGTTTTCTCAGTAGGCCAAGCTATCATCGAGAAATATTGTCAAAAGATGTAGCAGTGAGTGACTTAAATGTATGGGTGTTTTAACCCATAAATTAAAAGTTTTGGTAATATTATTAGGTTGCTTTTGAGTTTGTTCAAGTTGTTTTTAGTTTGCTCTCCTCTGGAAGTGATCAGTTTAGTTTACACATTACAGTATGTACAACTTTTACTGTTGTTTTAAACCACAAGCTGCCTTTTATGTCATTCTTTTTATCTATTATTATCCCACTTTCAAACTCGGTGCATGAGTAAATGTGTGTGCATGTGACACAGTCCCAGAAATACACACATACAGTACTTACACATTCATGTGACCTTTCCTCCACAACTTCCCTGTACTCTCTCTGATCTCCTCTTGAACACTTGAACATCTTCTCTTTTTTTCTTGTATGAATATGTAACATCTAATTTTGCTAATTTCACTTTCCCTCGGCACATGGAACACCCTGCGTGCTTGGAGAGATAAACTCATCACTTCCCTACAGAAACACGTTTTCTTTATACTAACACAAAAACACTTCTTCACACTAAAATTCTGCTGGGAAAATTCCATCCATCCATTATCTGTAACCGCTTATCCTATCCAGGGTCACAGGGGGGCTGGAGCCGATCCCAGCTGACATTGGGTGAAGGCGGGTTACACCCTGGACAGGTCGCCAGACTATCAAAGGGCCGACACATAGAGGCAGACAATCCTTCACACTCACATTCACACCTACGGGCAATTTAGAGTCAACAATTAACCTGCATGTCTTTGGACTGTGGGAGGAAGCCAGAGAACCCGGAGAAAACCCACGCTAACATGGGGAGAACATGCAAACTCCACACAGAAGGGTTTGAACCTGCGACCCCTCTTGCTGTGAGGCGGCAGTGCTAACCACTGCACCACCGTGCTGCGCCTGCTGTGAAAATTGAATACGTTAGATTAAATTAAAAAATAAAGTCCAGTAGTTGCAGCACCGTTACACCACCCAACATCATGGCTCACATAAAACTCCAAATCTTCCCTCCAAACATTTACAGACAGATTTAGGAAAGACGAGACTCCGCTGAAAGCTCGCCTTAAACCCAGTAGCTGATTGTAAAGCCAGATATGTCAGGAAAACCACACAGGCTTCTCTTGTGAACGGATACAGAAGCTTAGAGACCCTAAAACATTAACACTGTAGGTCTGGAAGCTGGAAATGCTGACAGTGCAGGGAATAGAACTAGTCTTCACACATGTACACTATAAGAGCAATAACATGCACATACGAACGTAATACACAGAGACGTCTCTCTCTCACCATCACATCAACCCCTTCACCCTGTCCCTGACCTACATGCTGCTTGGCTTTTACTGTCTCGTCATCGCCTCCCTACTCCAACACCCCAACCCCCATCACCTCCCCTGCAACTGGCATTTACAATGTTAGTGTTATTATAGCAGCACTGCCAGTTGCTGCCACAAAAACAAATACTTACAACTAGGGCTGGACGATAATTCAATATGAGAATTTATCGTCTTTCAATGGAATCATATTGTGATGAAATCATATATCGAGATATCATGACAAACAATTACGTCATCTACATTGATAATAATAAGCACATACTGACACACATTTCTCAGAAAATCTGAATTAATAAGAATTATGTTTATCGGAATACCCAAGTGTGGTTAAATCAAACTATTGTCTATTTGTGTGCATGCATGTAAACATATTCAGTGTATAGCTGGAAACATTTATTTATCTTTTATCTATAATTTCACTTGAAACCTTTAAGTTCTTCATTAAATTTGTCAAATATTTAATTCACACAGGAGTATACAGAAAATAGGCCTTACCATGTGTTTATTTCATATAGACAGATATCTATATATTTATTTATTGAATTACCAGAAAACATGCTATATCGTTATTGAGATATGAGATGATATATCATGATAGAAGATTTTGGCCATATCGCCTTACAACACTCTAAAGACAGGAAGAGTTAGGGGTGCATGATTTAAAAATCATTTGCCAATAACTGATCATTTCCATATTGATATTGATATTTTTTTTTTGCATCAAGTCTGTCCAGATACAACAATATATCTTTAGGTGATTATTGCCATGTATTGACAAATTTAACCCTATATCAAAAGAGTGTTGTTGGTTTGCTGCAACACTGGTGTTTGACTGCACCTTGGCCTATAAAATAAAATTTAAAAAAAATAAATGAATAAATTAAGATTATTTTTTAAATCCTCTCTCTTGTTTTGATTATTTTTATATATACTTTCATGTTGAATTTTTTGGATGTATAAGCAACCCCTTCTCACTCCCAACTCGTCAAATACCGCCGTACCACAATAATATGACGCGATGATGATGCATGACATCTACTCTTTTCACCCTGCTTGCGTGAAACTAAAAGTAATGTTGACTTATTTTGTCACGTCAGTCTTTTGTCACGTGACTTGTTGGTATCGTCAGT
This sequence comes from Sebastolobus alascanus, assembly GCA_916701645.2. NCBI lineage: Eukaryota > Metazoa > Chordata > Actinopteri > Perciformes > Sebastidae > Sebastolobus > Sebastolobus alascanus. The sequence continues at coordinate 502,854 of CAKAOJ020000045.1, forward strand.
CCTGTGAGTCACGTGCGATGCTAGTCGGTGAAGTTAACGTCAACCACGACCGTTTCCTAACCCTACCTAAGGGCTTCTGTTGCCTAAACCTAACTTCCTGTGAAAACAGAGGTTTATTTTAAAAGGACACTATGCATGTAACGAGCGTATATTGACACGCAGTCCCTGGTCCGTCCAAAAGTAAGACAAGAGGGGTACCCAGTGCGTCGGTCTCCCATGCCAAGGGGCACTGAACAAGTGGCGGTAAATATTGTAACCCCTTGTAAAGGAAACTGACAACCTAGGTTGAAATACTTTTTGATGTAAAACGGGATGTGATGTGAGAAATAACTAAATATAGAATAAGTAAAAAAAACACTTGAAGTACATCAGCATTGATGAAGTTGCATAATTCTTACATGTTTTGAGGTGGTATGGTTGAATGCACTTATTGTAAGTCGCTTTAGATAAAAGCGTCTGCATTCTACTGTTGCATGGACTGTAAGATGCTCTTAGACAGAGAGGCATAGCTTATATACATTTATGTGTTAAAAGCCTCAAACAGTAAATAATCAGCACAATTGTGAGATGATGTGAGTGGAAAACTGATAAGAGGTGCAGCACTGAGCCCACTTTACATCATTTGCCTCAATTATCAAGCTGGAAGTTTTCCCTCCACTAAAAGAGGGGAAGCTATTAGGCTGCTAGTGTGTCATTACGCAAGCAGGGGAACCCTGGCTTCTCCAGAGAACTGAGTAACCTACATTTCTCCTCCATCTTCTGTTACAGCGAGTAAGAGAGGAGAAAAGAGATGGAGAGAGAAAGGGAGGACAGTCGTCCATGTGTTAGGACAGCAGCACAGAGGAGACAGAGAGGTGTTAGCTGATAAATCATTATGTCTAACCTTCAGCTCTGATGTCTGAGTGGAAGGATGGAGACTATAAAACCACCTCAGAGTTAAGCACTGACAACTATAACACAACAACATGTACATGACATTTACTAGATCTCATGTCTCAGTGCTCAGAACGTGAGCCCTGAAGGCAAAAGAAGAATATATAAGAAAATCTTAATAACAGCTATGAGTGTTACAAGATAACACTTTTACTGTAGGTGTTTTCTATTAGGGCTGTCAATCGATTCAAATATCTAATCTGTTCAAAATGTACCTTAAAGGGAGATTTGTCCAGTATTTAATACGCTTATCAACATGGGATTGGAAAAATATGCTTGCTTTATGCAAATGTATGTATATATTTATTATTGGATATCAATTAACAACACAAAACAATGACAAATATTGTCCAGAAACCCTCACAGGTACTGCATTTAGCATAAAAAATATGCTCAAATCATAACATGGCAAACTCAAGACCAACAGGCAACAACAGCTGTCAGTGTGTCAGTGTGCTGACTTGACTATGACTTGCCCCAAACTGCATGTGATTATCATAAAGTGGGCATGTCTGTAAAGGGGAGACTCGTGGGTACCCATAGAACCCATTTTAATTCACATATCTAGAGGTCAGAGGTCAAGGGACCCCTTTGAAAACGGCCATTCCAGTTTTTCCTCGCCAAAATTTAGTGTAACTTTGGAACATTATTTAGCCTCCTTGGCGACAAGCTAGTATGACATGGTTGGTACAAATGGATTCCTTAGGTTTAAGTTTCATATAACGTCAATATCTTCACTCTAGCTTTAAAACTGAGCCCGCTACAACCTAAAAATCACAAGTTGCATTAATGCCTTAAAGAAATTAGTGGCGTTAAAACGAATTTGCGTTAACACGTTATTATCGGGTTAACTTTGACAGCCCTAGTTTTTATCCCAAATATAAATATAAGAGACCATAACCAGATTTTCCTCCTATCTCTATGACATTTACTGACTTTTTTTTTAAGGAAACAAGGCTTATTCCAAGTATGTGGGCCTTTAATCAAAGCCAGAAGGAAGCCCCGTAATCAAACATGAGCAGCCAAGAAAATGTCAGCATGCAAATAAGAATGAACTGGACACATCCTGTAGCTATGGCTGAATACAAGAGAAAACATTTTTACCAAGATTAATCATCTAATGATAAAAGGAATAATTGTATCACATTCTGTTCGGTCTAATGTCAATTCTTGTACTTTTGAGCCACTATTATTCTCTGTTAGCGCGCCTCTTTATTCCTCTGCTGGATGTCTCACACGGCCTATTTGAGGTAAGTCATCTGTAAATCACAGATGCAACATCTCTGCTGCCAGACCTTTATGTTTTGTTTGTGCGCTGCTCGAGCAAAAGAGATGCAGTGGATTCAAATTTGGGTGGGCTGTGGCTCAGAGGGTAGAGCAGGTCATCCACCAATCAGAAGGTCGGTGGTTCAATCCCCGGCTGCTCTGGGTCACATGTCGATGTGTCCTTGAGTATGACACTTAACCCAGAATTGCTCCAGAAGGCATAGCCGTCGATGTGTCAATGAGTATTTAGATTGGATCCTGATGGGCAAAGTTGGCACCTTGCATGGCAGCCTCTGCCATCAGCTAATGAATGTGTGTGTGAATGCTGACATTTAGTGTAAAGCGCTCTGAGTGGTCCGAAGACTAGAAAAGCGCTACATAAATGAAAGTCCATTTACCATTTACCATTTAATTTCTATATATGATAAGTGAAGATCCATTAACGCTTTCACTGTGAGTTTGAAGTCACTGAACAAAAATCTCTCATCTCTTTTCACAAGAGAGGTTTAAAGGGAATGTACGTAACTTTTTTCCCTGTGTCTTGTTTCCCTGCTGCTGAGTGGAGTGACCCACTCAGCAGCCCACACTTAGGCCCAGGAGACCTAAACCACTGTGCCTACCCTGTTCCTTCTGACCACGGTCGGGAGGCTGAAGCAGGAAAAGTGAACACTAGGATCAACATCGGCCTTCCATTCATGGAGGGACATTCGTTTGGTAAGCTAACATTAATGCCAAGCATGTGAAATAAATATGGATATTGTGGTTTTAGCTGCTAATGTTTCTAACGTTAATCAACATGATGCCTGTCAATCAAGTTCAGTCTCGTGTGTGTCGGTAGTGCGAGGGCGAGCAACAGGACGCTGACTGTCGTTGACTTAACGGCAACAGGTGTCACTGTTAACAAGCAATTTCTGATTCTTACATAGAGCCCCTTTAATAGACACGACTTTCCTGGCTCCTGTCAGTTTTCATCTCCCTTCAGGTTGGGTTTTAGCATCAGTTTAAATCCGCTGAAGCATTGCATAGTCTCTGTTTTCCACTGCTGACTCTTACAGCAACATTCACACTCTTACACACAACCTCCACTGGAAGCTTCCCACAACAACCACAGTCTTCTTCCTTTTGCCCCTGAGCAGCTCCACTCAACAGATGCAGGATCAGTGCCTTGCTCAAAGGTACGCTGACAGCATCTTTAAGCCTTATTGCCAGTGTGAGATGGTTTCCCTTACCTGCGACACGGACCACCGCCCTCTCCGCCGGGTCCAGCACAGAGTCCTGGCTCTTCCTCTTCCTCCTCTCGTGCTTGGAAAGGTTCCACGGTAACGTGTCTCCGGGTGGCCCCGCAAGTCCTGATGGACACGGGGACAATGACCCCCCTGAACGCTCGCTACGGAAGGACGGCTCGCTGACGCAGGAGCGCTCGCTTAGAGTGTCGTCGTCTGACGACTCCATTTCCCTTCAGGGCTGCAGGGAAGAGAGGGGTAAGGAAGGGAAGGAGAGGAAGTAAGGAGGGATGTAGAGCAGTGGGGGAGGGGAAAGAAAGGAGGTCAAAAGAAGGGAGGAGGAAAGAAGGATTGGAGGAAAAGAGAGAAGAAGGAGCTTCAGACAAAGTGGAGACACTGTATAATTCATTGTGTGATCACGCAGGGGTCATGAATGACACAAAGTTTCAACAGCACAACAGTAATAATGCAGTGATCAGGAGGAGAGAAACAACTGGTTGGTCATCATGTCTAGACAGCTGTTAATGAGTTTATGAGGCTGCAGACCTACAGTGATGAACTAGTGTAGAGCTCTGAGGAACAGAGGGAAGAAGAGCACATGACAGTAGAGATGATGAGACAGATTACTGAGGACCAAAGGTGGGGGGACCTTAGCATGCTTAGCATATGATATATGAACATAATATGAGTGATATTCCTGCTTCACATATCTTTCCATCAGTCATGCAGTCAATCAATCAGCATCCAACTATGTGCATACTACTAAGATAAGAGTGTTATTCCCAACATTCCTGTTCACGATTTTTAGCCATGCTTGTGGGGTGGCTCTATGTATGTCCATCCCTTTGGTTCACACTGAAATATCTCAAAAACTATTACAAGGATTGCCATGGAATTTGTTATTCACGGTCCCCAGACGATGAATCCTAATGACTTTAGTGATCCTCTGACTTTTCCTCTTCATCAGGTCAACATTTCTAATTAGGAGAAGTCATGCTAACACGCTTAACCTGCCCATTCTCAATCCCAGGGCGTCAAATACCGACGCATTGTCATGCCCCTCGGCGTGTGATACCGCGTCATTATAAAACACGTAATTTAAAGAGTGAAAAAACACACATAGGGTGGGTGGGAGGGGTTTGATGGATGGGTACAACAAAGACAGTGCTCTCTTCCAGGAGGCCGCCGTTCGTGTCCCGTGTGAAACCAAAAACGTGTTGTTTGTCTTTGTGTTCACAACATTAAATTTCACTTTCACTTTACAAATGTAGTAATTTTAAGTGTTTTTGTTTGAATTCACAATGTTAACCACGTGTTTACTGCAACCATAGTGGATTATCATAGTTTGACGCACTGGGCTAACCAGTGCGTTAGAAAGGGATGCCAAGGGGTACTGGCCTCGCGTCAGTATGTGATGAGTTGGGATGAGAATGTGTTGGCTAAACTAACATTGAAAACGTTATACCTCCATCAGCATGTTAGCATTGTCATTGTGAGCATGCTGACATTAGCATTTAGCTCAAAGCGCTGCTGTGTCTAAGTAAAGCTTCACCGAGCCGCTAACATGATTGTAGACACGTAGTCTTGCTGATATAGATATGGCACAAGATATGTATATGCGTGTATGATTTTACATAAAGTACAAACGATATCACTGCTCGTGCATGTTCGTGCATGTGAGCGTGCCCAAAAGGCCGCCGCTCAGCACTGTTCTCCAACGGCGCCGTTGCGGAAGGGTAGCACCCACCCTCCGGTTCCCTCACAGGTTAACACTGTTAGCTCTGTCAGCACTGTTGCTGTTGTTTTCACTTTTAGCACTGTTGGCACCGTTAGCTACGAGCCAACGGCTCATCCGTTGCCATGTTGAGAGCCATGCGGAGGCAACAGAAATGCTCACAATCTCACAATTAGCACCTTTAAAAAAATATAGAATGTTTCATATTACAATATTACTTTAAAAAAAATTCTAATAGTTGTATGTTGATTTGGCTTTATATAGACATTTTTTTAAAGCTGTATCACAAAAATACACTAATAACTATACAGTATATCTTTATTAAAAGGCAATATTTTCCAACAATTGCAATCATATTCCTTTAAGTGCAAAGTTACTCATCCAGTAAATCTGATTCTTACTCTGAATATGACTGCTGGCATAAAAGTCACACTCGCCAAATAGAGGAAATATAAATAGTTATATTACCATCAAATAATGTGGCTTACAAAATCGTAAGTTGAAGTGTATGTGTCTGTGTTCATGCATAAACAGGTTATCAGCTACAGAACACAAGCATCCTGCAAACACACACAACAAGACCTATAACTAGAAGTTAGTAGAGCATTTTATCACTTAATAGAGATCACTGAGGTCTGGAGACATTACGTCCTGCTTGGAGCTGATTTATTGATAATATGGATGATGTCAGCTCTGTGTTTGGACGGAGGAATGGAAAAGGGAGGGACATTCTTAACAGTGCCTATTCAATAGACTTGGCTGAGACAAGCACCAAAGACTAAAGAGAGACTGAGAGAGATGAGATTTCAATCTTGTGTAGTGTTTCTATTTTTAAAGAAAAGTCAATAAGCCTGGAAGACAGGAGAGAGCTTTTTTTCTCTTTCTTCATCTCACTTTCACTCTGTCCTTTCCCTCCTGTCTCTTCTCCTTCTTTCCCTCCCTTTGCTTCTCTATATCTGTTGCTCATCCATCTCTACAATCTATTTATTAACCTTTATGGTTGAATTCAACACCTATTTATTATAATGAAGAAAAATGAGCGACAGTAAATACTTGCTGTAAGCATATACACTAGACAGGTGTGTGTGTGGACTCTGGGGACCTGACGCTCTGATATGTCCATCACAGCATCAGAAATCAATATCTGTCCTGAGAGAATGAATTGGTCGTTACTGGCTCTTCTATTCCAGCTCCACAGGGAGTCACAGCTTAGTGAGCATCTGCCGTGTGCCGCTGGTGTCATGAGTTTGAATCCAGCTCACAGACTTTGTGCAAATCCTACAATTTATTTTAATCTCCACTGTGTATTTATCTATATGCTAATTTCTTAAAAAGTAGATCATTCTAAGACTTACACTGCAAAAGCATCTACCTTTCTATCTGATATTCAGCTGAAAACATGTCTTTAGACGACCATACTAGAAGTGATTTTGTTCCAATGCAAATCAAATACATTTGATATTACTTTTAACCAGTGGAGGAAGAAGTACTCATGTCTTATAAGTAAAAATCAATATGGCCCTATAAAAACTACTCGGTTACAAGTAAAAGTCCTACATTCAAGATTTCACTTCAGTAAAACAACACAAGTGTTAACAGCAAAATGTACTTAAAGTTTTAAGGTAAAAGTACTTGTTAGGCAGAACGGTCCCTTTCAGAGAGCTATATTATTATTATATATATCAGATTACTGTAATATTATTACTGATGCTTTGACACGTAAGCAGCATTTTAATGTTACAGCTGGTGGAGGTGGAGCTCATTTTAACTACTTTATATACTGATGGATAGTTTAAAAGCTAGGGCTGGTAATGTTCTTCAAAAATAATTTGTTTTATTTCTTGAAATTCTCATTACATCCTGATAGCAATCAATAAATCAAATTCTCTGACAAAAATCTGGTGTCTGCAGGACTATAATAATTTAACGAGCTATCTGCCTGTCTATCTACCTACCTGCCTGCAAGCACTCTGCCCGTGCACTCATTGTGCGTCACCGGAGTCTTCCTCAAGCTGCTAGCTTGACAGCTGTGAGTACTAACAATAGCCATGTTCATTGTTTACGTTCACATGATAATTTTGGGGGAGTGGCTTTGGAGGGAGGCCTGAAGGGACGGACTGTCAGTGTTGCCGACTTTCTTTCTAGATTTAGGGACTTTTGGATCACTGGGCTGGGATATTCACCTGGGTCATTTTTAAAATCTAGTGTACTTTTGCTAGTTTCTCAACATTAACCGACCCTAGCTTTAATCTATAGTACAGGATCATATTATATAAAGTACAGTACTTGAGTAAATGTACTTAGTTACTTCCCGCCACTACATTTAACTATGCTATAAACCGTGCCTGAAACCCACGCTGAAGGGAACATCTTGTTTGCATTAACTTTATGTCAAAGTTACATTGTTGTTGTAAGATAATGCAATGAAGACTTTTAATTATTATAATTAATTAATCTGCAATTATGACTGCAACAATAACATAACTTGCAAAAAAAGATGTTCTATGTGTTGGACTACACAACTCAAACAAGTTTCAAGAATCTCCTAATTTGTTTTTAAATCATGGAAATGAATGGACCAAAACCATTAACTTCTGGAAGAAAAGAAGTATCTGAAACTCTACAGCATAAATTCAAAAATGGTCAGCTGTAATGTATATATAATTTGTAATTAAAGGTAGGGTCGGTAATCTTGAGAAATTAGTAAGAGTACGCAAGATTTTAAAATGATCCAACCTATAAACCCAGCCCAGTGTTGCCATCTCTTTTCCAATGAAAGTAGCTAGCAGCACTAGCTCCAAAAGTCCCTAAATCTAGAGAGAAAGTCGCCAAGCCAGCAACACTGACAGTCCGTCTCTTCAGGCCTCCCTCCAAAGCCACTCCCTCAAAATTATCAAAATGAACGTAAAAAACGAACATGGCTACTGTTAGTACTCACAACTGTCAAGCTAGCAGCTTGTGGAAGACTCCAGTGACGCGTAATGAGTGCACGGGCAGAGTGCACCCAGGCAGGTAGCCCGTGCAATCATTTCAATCGGACCAAATGACGCTTAATGTATATCAGAAGTTGAGTTTCTTAAAACAACAGGCTTTTTTTCAGAGCAATATTTCGACTTGTCATCTCATTCTCAGAAAGTCAAGCATGCACGATACCAAGACGCTGAAACTGAAGCAGGTAAATGGAATTCAGCCATCATTTATTTTATTATTTACAACCGTGCTTATACTGTGACATGTCAACTTGCCTCCTGTGAAAAAGGTTTGTAAGGCAAAATATAACACCTTCTGGTTTGGACACAAAGACACAAGGAAGTTGTGATGGCGGTCACAAGAAGGCCGACATTCAGGATTACAGCAGGATAAAAATTAGAAGTTTGAGTCCGAATGAATTAAGAAACCATGTGCGATTTATTTTGCAAAGTGAAACCAACTTTGAGCATTTGGAGATATCTTAGATAATCTATAATTTTTAAATGTTTACTGATGAATTTTCAGTTTTGCTTCCTCAAAATGGATGTAAAGTCTCTAAGTATAAGAGTCCGCAAATCCACCAGTGATCTGGTTTGTTTCACAATTCATCCACTAACAGTTAATAAACGGTCACTCTGGCCCCTGAGAAACTCAACAAACAACCAGCTTAACCCCTAAAATTGTGAACGCTTTAGTGAGTGACTAACTTCTGCTGGCTGCCAAAGAGCAGATCTGCCTTTCTTCACCCCCGAGGCTGCAGACACAAAACTGTGGAGCGACCTGAACGCTGGTCACAGGGGGGGAATGTCTCTGTGTACGATGTGTGAGTCCGACACAACGGCTGGGATTTCCATCTGGGCTAGTGCTGCCAAAAATCCTCCTCCTCCTCCTCTGCCTCCTCCTCCCGCTGCTGGCCCCTGGCTAGACCGCTGGCAAAGCCCCACTTCCCGAATCCCTGTCTCCACGGCAACGCTGCTAGGAAGAGGTTAAAGCCACCCCAGAATTCTCTGCGGTTCTCTGGTGTACAAGTCGGTGTGTCAGAGTCCTCGTGTTGTTGTTTCTATGTGTTTGTGTGTGTGTGTGTGTGTGTGTGTGTGTGTGTTTGTGTGTGTGTGTGTGTGTGTGTGTGTGTGTGTGTTTTCAGTGTGAAGTCAGTTTCCCTGCTGCTTGCTGACAGTGAGTCAGTGCCACTGCAACTAGCAGTTTTATAAATAGAGCCAGAATAGAGGCTTCAAAGCGCAACGTGTCATTAGAGCTATGTGAGGAGAAAAGGAGATCTCAGAAGAAGAAGAAGAAGAAACTACCAGCAGAAACACTGGAGAAGCAGTGTGAGAGAGGATGAGATCACTTCCTGTCTGATGAGACCCACGCACAGTCATTTTCACTCACAGTCACACCAACATACATGCACTCACATGTGGGCTATAGTTACTTTGCTCACAGCTTTTTGTTAGGACTGCAAGTAATGATTACTTTCATCATTGATTCATCTATTGATAATTTATTTGTCTTTTTTTGTTATTTCTTGTCAATAAAATCTTAAAATATTGAGTGAAATATGCTCATTACTAGTTCCCTAGTCCCAGAGTTTCAGCCTGGGGACTTTGACTAAAGGCCAATTATTTTTATTATCTGTTAAGTTAATTATTGCTTTCTGATTTAAATCTTAACGGGTCGGTATCCCATGCGCGCTCGCGTGTGGGTACGCGAGCGCGCAGCAGCGCTGCTCCTGCTGCCTGCTGCCTGCTCCTGCTTGCACACAGCGCTCGTTCTCACTCGCTCGGCTCGCTCCAACTCCACATGCACGCGCGCACACTGCAGAAGAGTTAGTTTAGCTCTGAGAATATCTAGTGAATGTGCAGTGGACGTTTTTGCAGATATAAATGCTGCCGCTCCTCCAGACCAACAGAGGTTTCCAGTGTCTTGTGAAGTGACGGGGCTCCGCAGCGAGTTACGTTATCCCGACCTGGTGTCGGTGTCTCCCCCCCCCCCCCCATTCCCTCCGCGGTCGGCAGGTTGAAGCAGGAAAAGACAACACTAGGATCGGCATTGATCCATGGAGAGACCCTCCTCTGGTCAGCTAACATTACTGCCAAGCAGGTGAAATATAGAGTGATATTGTGTGTTAGCTGACGTGTGTCGCCTCACTGTTTAGACCGGTGCTCGTTCATGTCAATGTAGCGCGAGCACAAGCGCGAGCGCGAGCAACAGGACGCTGACTTTCGTTGACATTGCGGCCACAGGTGTCGCTGTGAACAAGCAATTTCTGATTCTTACATATAGCCCCTTTAATCTATATTATCTATACTATCTATATCATCCACTACCATATCAAAGATTTTTGACAAATGTCCATTAAAGTTCCCAGACTCCAAAGGTGATGTCTTCAAATTGCTGGTTATGTCCGATAAGCAGACGAAAAGCCAAAGATTATGCCGGTTTATTATCATAAAAAACAAATAAGACCAGTAAATATTCACATATGATAAGCTGGAACAAGTGAATTTAATTGATTTTTGCTTGAAAAATTACTGGCAGTTGTAGGATCTGGCGGTATCTAGCGGTGAGGTGAGGAGATTGCAACCAACTGAAGCCTCTCCCGTGTGCCAAGCGTGCTGGAGAGCTACAGTGGCCGACGTGAAAACTCGAATGTCCTTCTCTAGAGCCAGTTGTTGTAAGAGTAATTTAGTAGGTCATCTGGAGCAGAGCCAGTGCGTAGAGTGAGTGTGCATGGGAAGTGAGTGATGAAGCAAGAGAGAGAGCCCGGCGGCAACAGGAGTGTAACGTTATGGACTCCGGCCCAAGCAGGAAAAGTTAATAGTGTTTGATTTGTCCCTTCTGGGCTACTGTAGAACATGGCGGTGCAACATGGCGAACTCTGTGAAGTGATTATACACTAAAGAAAACATACTTATTAATATTGTATTCCATTTCTGCCAATAGACCCACCTAATTGTTACACGCTGCACTTTAAATGTTCTGTCGATCGACTAATCGATTAACTGACTAATCGTTTCAGTTCTGGATTGATCTGTTCCTTTTTAGTCTTTTAGTTAGACATTTGTCAGACTAAGAATAAGGTGGAGAGACTTACCAGACTTACTTTGCAGTTTATAAAAGAAAAACAAAAACACTGAAAATATGGTCACCACAAGTTCTCAAGTCCCCTGGAGTCCACCTTTTTTATTAGACTGTTCAGTTAGCCTATCTATTGTATTTTATTAATCGGAGTGTCTATTTGCACCTGGGTGAGAATAATCACACGGCAGCTATTCAGCTGGTTGACTTATTATTTTCTGTTTTTTAAATTATTATTTTCAGTTTTCAGTCGCAACAAAACTACTTGGTTAGGTTTAGGAAAAATATACATATAGTACATATACACATACAGTATGTAATGTGTGCCCGGGTCGGGTGCAAATAGCATTGTTGTCTACGGACACCTGGGTGCTAACAGCATCCACCTTTATTAATCGACTGATCATTTAATCACTATGTCACAAAAAATATTCCATTTACAGTGATATAAAATGGAGAAAAGCAGCAAATCTTCCACATTTGAGAAGATGGAGCCAGTTAATATTTTAAATTTTGGCCTGCTAAATTACTTCAATGATACATCAGTTATTTCAACCAATTAACAGACTTAATATATTCCAACTAATACAGACTAATATACTAACTAACTGACTTATAAACAGTACACGAAAAGCACATAAGCAAGAAAGTGTGTACCAAAGTTTTACAAACACACAAACACACACTTGTACACACACACACACACACACACACACACACACACACACAAACACACACACACACACACACACACACACACACACACACACACACACACACACACACACACACATATCCATGCTGGATGCTTGACTGGTCTGATTTATAACTCTCAACCAGGATTTACATGGACACGGTCTGTTCCCACAGCTTAGCCTGAGAAGGGTGTGTGTGTGTTTGTGTGTGTGAAAGAGGAAAGAGAGGAGGAGTGACATGAAGCAGACAGAGAGAGGGAGACTCTGACAGAGATGCAGAGGTTGCAACAACAGTTTAAGAAAAGGGAAGGCAGGAACAGAAAAAAGGTGAGGGAGAGTCAGAGAGAGAAAACCAGACATTTGCAGAGTAACGGTCGTAACTGCCGTTGCACGTCTTTGTGTCGTACCAGAGCAGCATACCAACGCTCTAACAGACACTGACGAGAGTTTAACTGACATTCATGCTCAACAGACAGACAATAATTCTGCCGGACAAACTCCATAACATAGAGCTACCTGAGCAGAAAACACATCTGACGTACACATGTGATTTACAGTGTGCATCCAGAGCTGCACAGCCAGTGTTACGCCGGCGTTAGATAGCTGTTTCCTCCTGTTTCCAGTCTTTATGCTAAGCTAGGCTACTAACCTCCTAGTACTAACTCCATACTCAGCGCAAAGATATGAGAGTGGTATTGATCATCTCATCGAACTCTCTGCAAGAAATAAGCATGTTTCCTGAAATCTCAAACTATTCCTTTAAAGTTGGAAGATGAGAGCCGAACACACTGAATTCTGTGACCCAACACACTACAGAGCTCGCTATAGGAAAAAAACTGATGTGTGACAGACCTGTATATTACTTGCCACCAGTTCTTTGTTTGTAACACTATCCTATGGAGATAACAGCTATCAAAATACCGCATGCGACCATGATAATAACTTTGGCAATACAGCTGAAATTTATAATCTGGTCACAGGATTCAATGTAAGGCCGGAGATAAACATAGGCCTACTTGCTTTTTAACCATGTGTTCATATCGCATATGCATTGTGTTAATTTACACAACCAACAGTCCAAACGGATGCAGGATACGCCAGCGTCATGTACACGCGAACGCAAACCGTTTTTTGCATGCAGTATAAATGTGTTATTTTCGCCTATTCTAAAGTGGTGTATTTGAATATTTCTGCATACTGGGGTACCTAAACAGTCTTTGAATTGCATAAATTGGGTATCACTGTAAAGCTGTGACTCTTGTGGATCCAATGAACTCAATTGTATTAATGTATGATGATGTTAGTCCATAGACATTTTATTGTAGTGAGACCATTTTTTAGAATTTGACTTATCTGTATAAAATGACCTGTGGTGACCTCTAGGATAATCACAGCCTCATGAAACTTTACAGCCACAAACTAGAGACCTAGAGCATTCAGAGGATGGATGGCTTTCCTAGTTAGATTGACAATAACGGAGTTTCTGAGCAGTTTACGCAACAGAAGAGCTCGCCATCCAATCACCGAAAAATGCAATTCTTGCAGAAATCTCCAAATGTCAAATGTTTTTGTTACCAAATCACAGCATGGCTTTTTCTATGGTGTTCCTCAAGGTCTTGGTGTCTTAATGTGGTATTTTGGAGGGATTATTGATCATTTTTTATCAATTCTTGAGTTGTAAAAAATGGTTAAATTTAGCACCAAATCTGTGTAACAAATAGTATCAACCCCAAAATTGCTGCAACAACTTATGAGACATGAAAGAGCATGGAGATGGTCATCATATACTTCTATCATAATGTTCTAAACCCTTATACACTTTCACAATTTATTATTTTTTTTATTTCTGATTTATGACTAGAACAACCTGTCACACAGTGCTCAGCTGCACCTCAAATTAATCTTCAGGTTCCCAGCTTTCAGATGATGTACACCATTTCTATGTGACATCTACTGTTGACCTACTATCTCCCCCTAAAGACCCCCTGTACCCCCCTAAAAAAAGACAAAAATGGGTCTATGAAAAAGAGGAGTGGTGTGGAGAAGGCTAATGAACCACCCCAAATAGGTAATAATACAGCAAAAGTAATTTAGGCTATTTAAACAGTGTGATTATGAGGCTAGCAGTGGGGGTAACCAACTTAGAATAATGCATGAACACTCCCAATTTGGAATAACAGGAGTTTTTCCTGTTCTGGTGAGAGTGGTATCGATCTTATTGTCTAACTCTCGGCAAGAAAGCGAATAAGAATATTTCCCAAAATGTCAAACTAGTCCTTTAAATTAAACACTTTATGTCTTTCTCTTTAACTTTGACATCTGACATGTTCCAACACAGTCTCATGGCAGTTCGTGAAATACAATAGTCACGAAATTTAATCTAATTGATTCGTGTAAATGGACCGGAATTTCCATTTTTTTTGTCGACGCTCAGCACAAGCGTTTTCCTAAGAATGTACAGCAACATGTGACGCACGTGTCAATTTCCGCTACAGTCTTTTCAAAATACAACAACTCAGTAAGGTTTAGGAAAAGATCGACTTGGTTAGGCTTAGGCAACAATCTACTTAGATAGGCTTAGGAAAAGATCGACTTGGTTAGGCTTAGGCAACAAACTACTTAGTTAGGTTTAGGAAAAGATCGCGGTTTGAGTTTAAATAACACCGGAAGTGGTGTAACTTGTAACAAAAAAATCAACTTTGACTTGTGGTTTCAGACGGGACACAAACACCGGTCTCCTTGGCTGCCTCTTCCCTGTCTGTCTTATAAATGACACATTGGAAGCACACTTGTTACATCAGTCTTTAAAAGTGTTGATAGTAAGTAGTATGAGGATGAATGATGCAGCCCCCAGTCATGATGAGTCATATAAATGAATGGCTAGACTCAGCTTCCCCCCCCACACACACACACATACATTACATAGGCCTACATATACACTCACAGAGAGACAAACTGGACTGGCTTGTCAACAATACTGTAGCTTACTACTCAGCGTGACTGGACAGAGAGAGAGTTAATTAAAGTGAGAGTGAAAGAAGGGGAACTCGAGGCAGAGTGAGAGACAAATCTGAAAAAGAAAGAAAATGTATAACTTAACAAGTGATGAAGGATGAAATAAGACAGAGAGATATAAAAGGAGTCAGAAGAGCAGCATGGGGTCACCGGTTGTGCCGTCTTACACACACTGATCAATATTTTCAGCTCCAGGACGTCATTGTTAGCATCGTAAAGAACTAAAGACATCATAAAAACAACACCGAGGAGATAAGAAATCTCTCTTTCCCTTTCTCTCGTCTGTCTCTATGTTTTGTTCTTCTTTCACTCATGTTAAGATGCAGTGTGCATACCAAAGAGCTGCAGGGAGAGCAAACCATCAGAGACTGCTGGCTAGACAGACAGACAGACAGACGGACAGACAGACAGGGGGAGGACAGGGCTGCCAGTCAAGCATTTCACAAAGAGAAGAAGGACTATTTCAGTATCATGAAAATGGTGCTGAACTGTAGAATGGATTCGTCCAGAGGTTCCCAAACTGGGGGTCAGGATCAAGACAAATCTGATGGCCGACTGGGTGATATGGAGAAAATCAAATATCACGATATTTTTGACCAAATACCTCAATATCGATATTGCGATGATATTGCAGGGTTGACCATTGGTGCTTTTACAAAATACTTACACAATAAGATTCTTGATAAATAATGATCGGTTATGTGGCTATAATAACTAAGTGGGTAAAGGCAAATAATAAAACAGCTAGAAAAGTCTGGTAAGTACAGAAAATGACATCACTTTACTGTAATGCAGCCTTGAGACCAATGAAAAGACAACACGTATGCAATGTTACGATATCTAGTCTCATATCACAATATCGATATAATATCAATATATTGCCCAGCCCTACGGGTGACAAGATTATTAAAGGTAAAAGAAAGACAAATATATATTTCTGTTACACCAAACTATGTTCATTTTTCTCAAGTTTTTCCATAATCTGGATATTTTTCATCTCTTTAGGCATAGAACAATTCTCCAGAAAAAAGGGAAAAACAATCTTTAGTTGGAGCGATCATAATGAGCCAAAAAAGGTTGGGAGCCACTCGATTAGTTATAGAGAGAAAATCAGTTCTGATAATCAGTTCAGTCCGGCAAAAATGCCAAACATTTGCTGGCTCCAGTGTCTCAAATATGAGGATTACCTGCTTTTCTCTGATATTTGGATTTAGATATTGGGCTATTGGTTGGACAAAATAAGGAATTTGGAGATGTCACCTTGGGCTCCAGCACCTATTGTTCATAGAGCTCATGAGCTGCTTTCTAGAGTCCCATTTTTAACTAATTTCTGTCATGTGAGCAAAAATGATTTGATTAATAAAGCAGAAATCCGCCAATTCAAAGACTTCTGATAAAATCAAATTACAACCATGTCACATACTGATAGTGCACTCTTTTATCCCCTGCATCCGAAACAGATTTGGTGCTTTTCCACCGCTATAACATACAGTAGTAAGGGGGTGTGTCTATAGCCAGTGCAGAGGAAGAAATGGGTGGAAGAGACCAACTGAATTATAGAATTTTGTCTGAATAAAATGGAAATTAATTCAGATTTTTTTTTTTACAAATCTGACAGAGGAGAATAGAAGCCTGCATGCTGAAGGTCCAACATAAGGCTGGAGGGAGGACCATGTTTGACCATCTGCTACAAAGCGGCAGGAGGGGACCCCTGAATCTTTTCCCTCTCTGTCTGCACCTTGCATAATATCACTGTGGGTTTTCCAGACAGACAGACAGCCTGCAGTGGTGGAGTCCATTGGGATTTATACAGCAGGTGGAGGAGGAGGTGATGGAGGGTCTGGGGGATTGCACAAATCAATAAAGGCATAAATGTGTGTTTGTGCACATAAAATAGCTGCAGCTGGTGTTTCATGTCATCATTTTTGCACGCATGCCTTTCTCTCTCTGTCTGTCTGTCTGTCCCTTTGAATGTGAAGAGAGAATGTGTTTGCATGAATGGACATCAGACATGGAGACCAAACGCTGCTATGCACGCATGCAGGAGCAGACTGGGAGTATGGGGTCTCTTTGTCCGACCAGCACACACCGCCCCAGCCTCAGATGGATCATAACACCAACTAATTACATTTATCCATTTGTGGCTCTCGCCGAAATGCTGCCTCCATACTGCTGCTGCTGAACAACCTCGGCATGGAGCCTTCTCAGGACCCAGAAAGCCTCTCTGACTGACTGACTGACTGACTGTCCGCTGGTTATTTCCAGCCCAGCCCTCATCACGAGCATGCAGTGTGGACCGTTTCAGGCAATAACTGAGATTAGTGTAGTGAAACCACAGAGTAGCTTACATCTCATGTGATGAATGCCAATCAACGTGGAGCCTGTGATCAACACGTTATTGATCTATATGAGGGGAAACACCTTACCGAGCCCAACTCATCTACATATTCATTTGAATATGCACTGTTAGGATTAGGTTACAATCCCTGGTTAAATAGCTATGTGTCTAAATTGTGTGTTTTGTGAGTTTATAGGCTCGTGACCATAATGTGCCGCCTCGAGCTGATAGTTTTGATTTCTAAGAATTCATTTTCATATTAATAATATCATCACCGGACTCGACATCTCTCGATTATGATGATTTGAACATGCACGAGTTGAAAACACTAGCCGGCTGCGTGGAGCTCCGGAGCCGCTTACCTTCACCGGGCAGCAGCGGTCCTGGAATCCGAGCGCAGAGCGAGGGAGGCCGGGGATGCTGCCGCCGCTGCTCCCTCTCCTCCTGGATGGAAGGAGGGATGGGTGGATGGATGAAAGGTTGGATGTTTTCCGCTCCACCGATCGGGTTTCCGTTACCACGCTTTCCTCCGAAACCGAACCGACACACAGCCGAGAGGGGGGAGATGAGGCTGGGTGAGAAAAGAAAAGCATGTAATCCTGAATGGAAATGGCTGTCCTGTTCCTCCTGCTTTCCCTCTCTGTCTCTCTCCCGTCTCCTCTCAACAACCCCCCACCAGCCCTCCTCTCCTTCTCTCTCTCTCTCTCTCTCTCTCTCTCTCTATCTCTCTCTCTCTCTCTCTCTTCAATACGCTGTTTTCATGGCTCCAACATTTAACCCATGCCTATTGAGTGTGTTATGTGTCGCAGAAATTGAAATTTCGGTTTTAGGCTACTCCTGCGTCATCCATGAATCAGCAGCACCGCCAAACCCGCGCCGACACCTCCCCACACTTTCTCTCAATTTAGGGAGGAAAGGGGTGAAAGAGGGCGTTCACATTGGCATATTTGCAGCAGCTACTCATTCATATATATCTCAGGATTACACAAGAAGCAGGATCTGATCTGCGCTTTCACATCACGAGATAGTATTAATCTGGGTTTTTATAATCCCTCCACACACACACACACACACACACACACACCACCCCCTCCCCCCTCTCCCAACAGCTGGAGGAAGAGAAGGAGTAGCTAACAAAAAAAAGCAAATTGATTACAGCTGGAGAGATGGAGAGGAGACGGAGAGTTGTGTTTATCCTGACACTCGTGCATGAGACAGGTCATGTGAAAAACATCACTTGAATTACAATATGCTGAAAGGTTATTATGGAATTTCTGCCCAATGATGCCAAAACCTTTCTGCCTACCCTCATTTTAATAGGTTATGTTTGTAATTTAAGTGTAAAATGCAAACTAACCCTGCAATCTTTAACAATTACACACCAAAACATTGTTGATAGGCTGGACTGATAAAACTGGGCCCTATGCAAAGGCAAGACAGGGGGACCCTGCATCTCAACCCCCACCTATAACCTGTCTTGAAAGCTGCAATAATCCATTTTTCATATGAACAAGATGAACAATGACTTTGTGCAATTAGGGCTGTCAATCGATTCAAATTTGTAGTCTCGATTAATTGCATCATAGTGAATCACGATTAATCGCAAATTAATCACACATTTTTATCTGTTCAAAATGTACCTTAAAGGGAGATTTGTCAAGTATTTAATACTCTTATCAACATGGGAGTGGAAAAATATGGTTGCTTTATGCAAATGTATTTATATATCTATTATTGGAAATCAATTAACATCGTGGTTGCAGTGACTCACACTTTCTCAAAACACCTTTTATTGCCTGACTTGACACTGCCATTGATTGCCTGCTGACTGCTGACTCCTCACTCACTTCTCTTGACTGGCCCCTGGTCAGTAGGGGCCAAAGCTGTGTGCATCGTCACCGCTCAACCACTGCTCTGCGGCCAGAGACAGTTATTCCTTGCCTTTTTATTGGGCCTCAACCTCACGTTTACACGTGTATTGTTGAAACAATAGACTTGCAGCCTAAATAAACGCTTGATGTCACGGTTACGCCAGTGAGACAGAGCTGAGACACACGTCTACACAGAGCCAGTGCAGATATCTGCATAGATTAAAATGATAGCGTAGGCTAACTGTTGTGTGAGACCTGCAAGTGAAAAACGCGTCTGATACACTTGCAGTGTAGACGGGGGCTAGCTACTTGTTACAGCAGTAGTCGTTGCAGACACACCAGAGATCTCCACTCTACTGAGTGCACCTTTCTGGTATTAGTTGATGTGTCTGTCTTTTGCAAGACTGTCTGACACTCGGATTGATGAGGCACAGGGTCAACTGGGTATCACTGGGATTGCTTTGTGTTTGTTTGTGGTGCAGGATAATCCAGATGCTCTCATCCTCCCTCCATCACAGTCGATTATCTGTGCTAGCAGCTAATGTACTGACCGGCCACATGAACTGTGACACACGGGGTAAAGTTCTCTACTATCACTGCTCATTCTTTCATTATAAGGATTGATTATTCTTCAATATAAACAGGGCCGTAGTCCATATAAAACTGAAGCCCCTGACATGAATCTACTGGTCAGTGATGGTGCCTTTGGCTGTAAACTTAGACTAAAATTCAATTTACACAATTGAAACCTTGTGCTAATGTGAGTCATGGCTCTATCAATGCCGCCATAATTATCTGTAATTTTCAATTTAATAAAGCTGAAGGTTGTACTTGACAGAGGTCAAGAGATAAATATGTGAGAGTGAAACGTTTCCTTCTATTGTATAAATGCTCAACTATGTTTATATTTTTCTTTTGTCATACTGAACAGTTCTTCAGCCTCTTATCCAGTAATTATTAGTGAAATAAAACAACCTATAATAATTAGGATTTAGGTTTAGGATTTTAGAAAACTCAATTTTTCCTGGTTCCTGGAGTTTTCTAAAATCCTAAATCCTAAAAGATTATTATAGATTGTTTTATTTCAGTAATAATTACCAGGCAACCAAATTAATCTAGTACTAACCACCAACCAAATTCTGTTAACTTTTCTGAGGATTTAACATCACAAAATGTTACATTTTATGTATTTAACTGTTTGTAATTTCTTTAAATTTTATCTCACTTGGTCTTGTGCCACTTATGTAATTCGGGTGGACAATACTCATTTCATTTAAATTAATTTAGTTTTTAATAAATAAAAAAAATAAAATAAAATAAAAAATAAAAAAAAAATATATATATACAGTATATATATATATATATACAATATTTTTTTTCAACATACTATTCTATGACTTTTTTTTCATAAAAGTTTTCTACATACTATACTTTGACTTTTTTTCGACATACTATACTATGACTTTTTTTCATGAAATCTTTTGACAAACTATAATATGACTTTTTTTATTATTTTTTCGACATACTATATTATGACTTTTTTTCACGAAATTTTTCGACATACTATACAATGACTTTTATTCATGAAATTTTTCGACATACTATAGTATGACTTTTTTTCATAAAATCTTTTGACACACTATACTATGACTTTTTTTCAAGACATTTTTCCACATACTATACTATGACTTTTTTCATGAAATTTTTCGACATACTATTCTATGACTTTTTTTATTCAATTTTTCGACATACTATAGTATGACTTTTTTTCAGCATACTATGATTTTTTTCATGAATTTTTTTTTTATACAGTATATATAGATATATATCTATCTATATATCTATATATAGATAAATATATAAAACCAGCCTTAAACGTGTCATATACGTGTAATTGTAGAATGTAAACTCCCCTTCATGTCATTAACTCCAGAAACTTCCAGAGGACATTAGTCCTCTGTCCTCAACAGTAGCTACGGGCCTGCCTTTTATTCTCAGGCTGAACTCTGAATGTACAAATAAACCTGAAGACCTCTAACTAGGGCTGTCTATTTATTAAAATATTTGATCGTGATTAATTGCAAATTAATCACACATTTTTTATTTGTTCAAAATGTACCTTAAAGGGAGATTTGTCAAGTATAGTATTTAATACTCTTATCAACATGGGAGTGGGCAAATTTGCTGCTTTATGCAAATGTATGTAAAAACAACACAAAACAATGATAAATATTGTCCGGAAATCCTCACAGGTACTGCATTTAGCATAAAAATATGCTCAAATCATAACATGGTAAACTTTAGCCCAACAGGCAACAACAGCTGTCAGTGTGTCAGTGTGCTGATTTGACTATGACTTGCCCCAAACTGCATGTGATTATCATAAAGTGGTTATGTCTGTAAAGGGGAGACTCGTGGGTACCCAAAGAGACCCATTTTCATTCACATATCTTGAGGTCAGAGATCAAGGGACCCCTTTGAAAATCGCCATGCCAGTTTTTCCTTGCCAAAATTTAGCGCAAGTTTGGAGCGTTATTTAGCCTTCTTCACGACAAGCTGACAAGCTGTATGACATGGTTGGTACCCATGGATTCCTTAGGTTCTAGTTTCATATGATGGCAGTATCTTCACTCTAGCTTTAAAACTGAGCCCGCTACAACCTAAAAATCGCAAGTTGTGTTGTGTTAACCCGTTAACATGTTAACTTTGACAGCTCTACTTCTAACAAATTTAAATGCAGCCATGAAACTGTTAAGTGCTTTGAGCTTAAATGTCCACCAAAGAAGAGCAGAAATGTTTGCTTGTTAAATTAGAAAATGAGGAAACTTTGTCAGAGAGACTTGCTGAGTTTTCCCTCCCGTATTGTCTGAGCTCTTGGCTCCATCTTGTGGCACCTCATAGAGCCTCCTAATCCCATCAGTCAGAGTTAAACGCTGGTAATTGAATCGAGGATGTCAAAGAGCATCCACTCATATCAGTCTCTCATTGGTGTGGTCCAGCCGTCCCTCTGGACCGTTTACTCCCTCAATCCATTTAACGATTTACTGAAATTAGTTCAGCGGGTTAAGAAAATGGACTGTAGTTAAACTTCCATTCACAGCAGAGGCACAGCTGGACACAATGCACTGAATGACGACCACAGCTGGAGGAATGACATTAAATCGTTCACCAGTGTGTAGTTAACCAGCTGTGGAGAGGCTATTAAGTAAAAACTGTTGATTTGCTGCACATCATCACTCACAGGATGATTGGTTTCCATTATCTGCTGCCTTTTTTTAATAACGCAGGCATGGATCATTTGTGGCATTTCGAATTTATCAATTCACTAATCGGGCCAATAATTACTAACTGACTGATTACTTACTGACTTAACTGTACAATAATTTGTGCAATAATTCAACTGTGCAATACTGTCATTAATACTGCATTTATACTGTACATTCAAGAAATATTATTATTAATTTCTTATTTATACCATTCTGGCATTTATATTTAACACACTTATAGATCCCAATTTTCAGCATTTTGTATTTACTTTTTTGCGCTGTGGTTACATGCTATATATTGCATGTCTAAATGCAAATATGTGTACGTATTGCATATTTTTATATTCTTTATTTTCTAATCTCATTTTAAATTTTAGTACTTATATTTGTTTACATATATTTTGTTTATATTGTAGCATTATGTAAATATTGTAGAATTATGTACATCATTTACATGTTACATACTTCTTTATTTCTATGTTCTTACATTTCTTATGTTTATATAAGAGCAACTGTAACGCCTGAATTTCCCCCCGGGGATCAATAAAATATTTCTGATTCTGATAACAGCTGAGGCCTACAGTCCACATTAGGCTTTGAGAGTAAACAAATAAAACACTTTAAAACTTAAAAACAATAACAACAACAAAACAGTATATAAGGATTCAGCATCATTATAAATATAAGTATCAAGCAACTGTTTTATGGGCACATTTTCACAACATTAAGTTTGGTCTGCTTATGTTTATGCAAATGTTATATACTAACTTATGATTTATATATTTTTTGTAGTGCTGGAGGAAGCATTCAGATTACGTGATATTTAAAAGTAAAAGTAAAGCAATACCGCACTGTAAAAATACTCCATTACAAGTACTATATTAACTATGTTACATAAGTAAAAGTATGTTAGTATTTTCAACAAAATGTACTTTAAGTATCAAAAGCAAAAATAGTCCCTGTGATTGATATACTAGTATATATTTTATTATTAGATTATTATTACTGATGCATTAATGTGTAAGTAGTGTTTTAATGCTGTAGCTGCTGGAGGGTAAGCGAATTCGAAGTACTTTACATACCGTTGGTAGTTTAATCTATAACAGAGCATTATATTTTAGATGCATTATCATACATTTTTTATGCAAAATCTTCTTGAGTATTGCTCTCAAATAAATGTAGTGGATACTTTTAAAGTATATAAAAATATTTCCCTCTGAGACACAGTGGAGTAGAAGTATAAAGTAGCATAAAATGGAAATACTCAAGTAAAGTACTTCAAATTTAAATTAAATACAGTATTTGAGTAAATGTACTTACCACAGTGTTTTGGTTTGTAAAAAAACTTATTTCCAACAGTATCACTTTACTGCAAATGACTTAACACATTTTTACTTCTTAAGAAAAGTATATATAGAAGTACTGAGATTTGTACAATTCTTATAAACCTATAAATATTACTAATAAATGTTTTCATTCTTAGCTTCTGCACATCTCTGTGCACAGTGAAAAGAGAGAAAAAGAAGACAGGGAAGGGAAAGACTAGAAGAAGATATTCGATGATAACATTTATTTGTACAGGCGAACAGGAAATAGCGATATCTGATTTACTATAAACAAGAACAGAGCTGCGGACAGTTGCGTGTTCCCTCATGGTGACTGGTCGGCCTTGCCGGAGTGACAGGGTGGCGGTGTGTAGGTCCCGTCCTTCACCATCTTGTCACGCTGCTGACGGATCGCATGCAGCCTCTGGTGCTGCAGGGAGGAAGAGGAGAAGAAGAGGTTAATGTTGAGGCAGAAGAACAGGAAAATAAAGTCATTCAAGAGAATGTTCTGCGTCCCGCCACCTTTTTGTTTTTCTTTGTCTAACCCAAGGAGGACAAAGCCAAAGATCGCAGTGAATTTAACCTTTTTTTTTACTACCTTCACCACGTGAATTTGAGAGAAACTGAAGAACTAGAAGAAGCGCTCCCTACTCCAGTTCTGTGCTGTAAACACGCAGATTTCCGTCCAAATCACATTCGTTGCTCACAATGAAAACTCCAGCAGAGATGCAGGCAGTCTTAATAGATACGGTCTTGTGTTTTGCAACTGATGTTAAAAAGCTTCATATAGCTAGTTAACAACTAACATTTCAAGCTGAATACATCCTCAATGGATGGGAGATTAATGTCAGACTCTGAAGTTGACATTCATCTTAAATCAGCACTTCAGAGACGTGGCTGATGTGCAGATCAAGGCGTCTGGACCGAGGTGAGGAAGTTCCTGCTGCTGCAGCACATTCACAGTGAGCAGACAGTGCATCTGTCCGTTTCTCCTCTGCTGACACACACAGCCATCAAGACTGACCTCAGTTTAGACGTGGGTTCTATTTTCCTTTCTGAACACACTTCTGTTATTCATTCCTAGTCATTTTTACCTTTGTAAACTGTTTTTTATTCCTATTTGATACATGCTCTCTTCTTTTCCTCCCTACAATCCTTCACACAAAACTCTATGCAAGAATCAGGCGGTTTAATGTTGCTTACGTTAACAGAAATGGCAACTGCCAAACAAGGGCTCTAAGCCATTGGGAGGCAATTACATCTAATACTTTCTTATTGAGTTTATGAGAAACTTGCAAGTAATTTCATTTAATGTGAACGCAAATTTGTTTTAACGCCACCGATTTCTTTAATGCATTAACTTGCGATTTTTGTTGTAGCGGGCTCAATTTGTTGTTGCGAAGGAGGCTAAATAACGCTCCAAAGTTAGGCTAAATTTTGGTGAGGAAAAACTGGCATGGTCACTTTCAAAGGGGTCCCTTGACCTCTGACCTCAAGATATGTGAATGAAAATGGGTTCTATGGGTACCCACGAGTCTCCCCTTTACAGACATGCCCACTTTATGATAATCACATACAGTTTGGGGCAAGTCATAGTCAAGTCAGCACACTGACACACTGACAGCTGTTGTTGCCTGTTGGGCTGCAGTTTGCCATGTTATGATTGAGAATGTATTTTTTATGCTAAATGCAGTATATTTGTATATATTGTTATTATTATTATTATTATTATTATATTTGTTGATTAATTTGCAATTAATCGCAAATTAATCACGATTAACTTAACTTTTAAATGATTGACAGCCCTAGTTTAAACCGAAGCAAACGGGCTTAGATGGTGTAAGCAGCACGGTTACTTTATCTGCAGACCCAAATGATGCAGACAAACTCTGGAGTGATGCCCTACAAGTTGTGATACAGGGTCTATAACCTGAAGCACAGTGGATGGAATTAGTGTTTTTGACACTGATCAACAGAAAGAGTTAGAGATATAATTACATCTACTATGATTCAATGTAATTTATCTCAATGAAACAATAAAATGAGGAAAAAGTGAATATTAATAGCATTTTCTCTTTTTGTTCTACCATTTTGTCAATATCTTAGCGGGTCAATAAGTGATGGACAGATCCGTTTAACAAAAAGTCACATTATCAAACAGCAAGTGCTGCTAAAAGCAGTTGTCCCAGTTGTGTTCACAGCATGAACTTTCATTACCTGCTGGCATATTGATTAATGTTTCCACTCGTGGCAAATTATAGTGAGAGAGCTCAGTTCCAACATGCAAAAAGGACACAATACCAATCATAACCAAAATGATCATGGATTCACACAGGATGCACACAGAAGCATTCCCACCCAGACACTTACTGTCTTTTGCCTGTGCATGCACTCGTAGAAGTCATCAAACTCCAGCTGGCACTCCTTCTTGGCGCGGGTCTGCCCGATGCCGTGGGCACATTCAATCCACTCCTTCTCAAAGGCGTGGCAGCGCGACGCCCTCTTGTGGGGCTGCTGTCCGCTCTGCAGCAGCAGCCAGCCGTCCAAGTTGATGCCAAGCCGCGACTGAAGGTCCACAAACGGCATGATTGCTAATGGAGGAGGAGACGGAGAGGAAAGAATGATGAGCAAAACAGGACGTAGTGGAGAAGACAGAAGGAACACACAGATTAGAAAAAGGCAGAATAGAGAGAAACATTAGCCTTGAAAAACTGAAACATAAGAGACGTTAAAGCATGGGAACAGCTGAGAAAAATACTGTTTTGACCACAAACGTGACCAGTGAGTACCTCAGATACAGCAGTGGTAAATTATGTTGATTATAGAGCACCACATTACTTAGACCCAAGAGTAATTCTCCCTTGCAAAGGAAGGAACTTGTTGCAGTTTAAAGGAAAGTTTCAAGGAAATTTCAGCATTAAGACTTGTTTTGTGTGATATGTTTTGCTCTATTTCAACTCAAAATGCCATTTGACAACTGGTCTGATTGGATCCTTGTTGGATTTAAATAAACCACATTTTGGGTTACTACCAAAGGCTGCAGCCATTTTAAAACACCTGCTCTTAAAACTGCTATTTGTTTGTAAGAGAAGACGGAATGATTGATTTTGAACCAGGGACTGATGGAGGTCTGGCAGTCGCAGCCCTTTCCCAAAAGGGTTACAGTTAATAGTAATAATTAAGGCTTTTAGCAGGAAAACACCTTTGCATAATATGTCTGCATATTCTAAACATTATGTTTTGTAAATCATAACTATAAACACAAACAAGAAGTTATGAATAACAGTGCAACACGACGCAGGACAGAACTTGTTTTCATAGCTGTCCTGGCAGCTAAAAAACATAACAAAAAGTGCTGTCTGTCTCACTGCCGCATCACTACATTACTGACTTAAATGGAAGTAAAACAAAAATTAAATTATTGTTGGTATTGTGCATTATACAAAGAGTGCATACACAAAATTATTAAATAGATAAAATAAGATAAGATAAACCTGTATTGATCCCCAGAGGGGAAATGTGGTTGTTGCAGCAGCACAAGGAAAGCAATCGTACATAATAAGAGGTATATCAAAAACTAAACTAAAATAATAATAGAATAAAAATGAAAAATTGCAAGTGACGGTGGTGATTAATAGCAGCAGTCAGCAAGTCTATGTTTACAGTGTACACCAGACTGATGACATGATTAAGTAGCACTTAGTGTTTGTCTATCAATATATAAATGTCATGTAAATTGAATATAGATTATAATGCAAAAATATGAATATGAATACATTAACATATAGAATAATATGGTATATATATATATATATATGGTATAAATATCCTCTGTGACACAAAAACTACTGTGGTATATTGAAATCACTTTACATTTATTTACATTACCTGTATTTATATTTACCCTACTTGTATTTAAATTGTTCTATTATTGCAAACTATATGTTTGTACCTTATTTTGTATCTTGTTCTGCACCTGTTTTTATATATTGTTGTTTGCAGCTTGTATTAATTCTTTTGTTTTGCTCCGAGGAGCACCTCTATGTTCTGTACTGCACTGTATATACTCTCAGTATGGGATATGAGATATAGTAGACGGTGAAAGGTAGTGATAATATAACATAATATAATGTATAGTACAGCAATATAACATAGAGTAGAATATCAATTATAAAAACTGTATAGTATGAGTATAATATATGTAATGTTCATAATAGATGCACTCAACTACTACTCTACTACTCTCTCTCTCCTTTTTCCTACTCCAAACAGTGAGAGATATAAAAGAAAGGAATGTATTATTAATATTCTTTTCTTAATAATTAAAAAGAGATAATCTAATCAGCTCTTTTATCCGTCATTATCTTACGATTAGCCAGTTAGCTAACAGCTAGTTAGCAATTAACGTTAGCTAATACCTTCCCTGTAAAAGTACCTCAATGTGAAAGTTTGATCTGACATTTAAGTAAATAAATGAACATATTAACTAACACTTTCCTGTAAACATATGCCGGTCAGATATGTGTTATCATGTAAACTAACGTCCCGAGTCTCCTTCAATGCCAGCTTGTTCATGCTAACCACAAGGCCGCTCTCCTTTTACACTATTTACAAACTGCTGCTATTTCCAACACAATAGATAAACTCTACACCGTGTCAATGTAAGTGACGCGCTGTTGAAATATCGACATTGAACAGAGAATATCTGTTTTTACCGTGTTTTGTAGGATTCACTTTAACCTTCCTCCGACTCCACGCGTTTCGCTTTACGGCTGACCAAAACACGACCGTAAAACGAGAGGCTGTGTCGTGAAGAGACGCGACAGTGCTGTGGAGAGTTTTTCTTAACGGCGCATTACCGCCGCCCACTGGGTTAAATATACAGTGAAGT
Source organism: Sebastolobus alascanus (assembly GCA_916701645.2). Lineage (NCBI taxonomy): Eukaryota > Metazoa > Chordata > Actinopteri > Perciformes > Sebastidae > Sebastolobus > Sebastolobus alascanus. The sequence goes on from CAKAOJ020000045.1 coordinate 531,460, forward strand.
ACTTTTTACACTACAACTAGACAGAGGTGGAAGAAGTCGCCTACTCAGTTCATTTCACGTAAAAGCCGTAATACCACAGTGTACTAATACTCTGTTACTAGTAAAAGTCCAGCATTCAAAATTTGACTTAAAGGGGACATATCGTGCTCATTTTCAGATTCATACTTGTATTTTGGGTTTCTACTAGAACATGTTTACATACTTTAATGTTTAAAAAACGCTTTATTTTCCTCATGCTGTCCGCTTGAATATACCTGTATTCACCCTCTGTCTGAAACACTCTGTTTTAGTACATTTCAATGGAATTGCAACAGAATTGCGTTGCTCGGCAACAGCTTGGGTCCATGTTTACTTCCCGTCAGCTGATGTCATTCACATACACTGCAACAGGAAATAAACTGTGACCCATTTAGTGTGTTTACGTTTAAAACTTTGAAATGGTCTAAATATTGTAGATTTGTGACATCACAAATGGACAGAAATCCTGACGGCTTGTTTCAAAAACTCAGTTTCTGAACACGGGCGGTGTGTATTTCCCTGTGGATTAAGCGTTTCGATACTTTCACAGTATTTATACAACTTAAACCTGCTTTGTAACATAAAAGCCATGAAAATGTCACTTTTTACAATACGGGACCTTTAAGTAAAAGTACAAAAGTAGCCTTAGCATTAAAATATACTTCAAGTACCAAAAGTAAAAGTACAAATTATGCAGAATGTCTCCTTTCAGAATCTTATTGGGTCATAATTATAGATAGATTAATGTACTATCCCTTAAATGCACCTGGTAAAGGTGGGGCTAATTGTGATTACTTTATATAGGCCTACTGCTGTGTAACTTAATCTATAATAACATATCACATTTTATTTGCTCCTAATATTTTTGTATTAATAATATTAATCTGTAAAGTAACTAGTAACTAAATGTATCAAATAAATGTAGTGGAGTAAAAAGGACATTATTTGCCTTAAACATTTAGTGGAGTAGAAGTATAAAGTAGCATAAAATGGAAATACTCAAGTAAAGTACAAGTACCTAAAAATTACACTCACAATTGTACCCCCCATACATGTGTATACTTTATATACAACACACTTAATAGATCCCACTTCTCAGCATCTTTTATTTACTTATAAGCATTTTGTATTTACTTATTTGCACTGTGGTTATATGCTATATATTGCACATCTTAAGGCAAATATTTGTACATATCTCATATTTCTTATATTTCTATTTTTAATTTTATTATTCACTTATATTTTCTTATATATATTGTGTTTAAATTGTAGCATTATGTACAATATTTACATGTTACTTACTCCTTTATTTTATATCTGTATAAGAGCAACTGTAACGCCCCCATTTCCCCCCGAGGATCGATAAAGTATTACTGATTCTGATACATGTGTATACTTTATATACACATGTATACATGCATATGCTGCACATAACCACCTGCTTCATGTATATAAAGTAATCTAGTACTTTACCCATTTACATAAACACATTTAATTTCAACACAAATAATGAGTATATATATTTTTAAACATACGGCACGTTTTAATTTGAAATAAACTGTGTGGAAAAGCAGCCCAAAATTACAAATCAAAAGTTTTTCTGGAATCATTTTTCTTACCAATATTTTGACTTCTCTGGTTGCTTGAAAACTGCAATATTTTATGAATGATTTCCGTTACTATGCAGCTATTCAAATTGCGTCTGACCCAAAACTTAACAGCTTTCATTAGTTTTCTCCTTCACAGCAACTGACAACAACTCGGTGCTTTGGTGCAACATCAGATTGTGTTTATTATTTTTTTCCCCAAATGTCCACAAGTTGTCTTTCACAGTCCTGCATGTCCAACCCAACACAGGGCAGGGATTTAACAGTGACAGGAAATACACAAACAATATAATAACACCTAAATATTGCTATCTATATACTCTAAAAACTTTTCAGATAAGGACAGGACCACCTGTGTTCTTAATGGGACATTTCCATTAACACTCTTTCAGACTCTTTCAGGAAGTTTCCGTCCGTGGTACATTCGTGTGTTTTCTCACAGGCAGGCAGGCAGAAACAATTGGTGAGTGCAGAACAAACAAAGCACTGCCGAGTTATAAAAGCAGCTAAATCCATTAAGCTACTCTGAGATGAAAAAGTTTCCCAAGTTGATTCCCTTGCAGATGAATGGAAAACCTGGTGGAACACCTTTTTAAACTGAAGCACAGAGGTGATACAAAGCTAAGGAAGCTAGTGAGTATGATTTATCGGCATCAATATTTGAAGTGTTTGGCTCCAAAAGTGAAACAGACTTTTAAAAGATGACAAACTAATGGAGTAAAAATATGAGAAATAAGGTAGTTACAGTCCTTGGATCACTGATAAAAACACCTCGGATGCCCCTTACGTTTAAAAATACTGAATGATAAACAAAGCATTTGATTGTGTGGTTATATGATGATTTGGAGCCAAACTCTTCTTTATACATCCAACATAAAAGGCCTTCTGGTAGCTGATTTATTTTGGTTGTACCACAGACTTTTGTATGCAACTCAAGTCACTCGTAGTAAAATATGATGAATAGCAACAAAAAAGAAGAAGATAAATACGGTAAATTCAGATAAAGTGCACAAGTGCTCATTCAAAAAACAAAGTGGGACAAATACATTCATCAGGAGTCCATTCATTCATTCATTCATTCATTCAGTCATTCACTCACTCACTCACTCACTCACTCACTCACTCACTCACTCACTCACAGCATTCAAGTGGGTCAGACAGCCAGTTAACACTAAACGAGAACTAGTCCTGTTGGTGTGTGTTGTGTTGGTGAGTGAGTGTCTATAAGGCAGCCAATTGTCACACAGCGGTACAGTCACGGCACACACCAAAACCGCACGGTGAGAGAGTTCTGACAGTGACCAGAGAGAGCAGCGTTGGGTTAAACAGAGGAAAACATCTATTCAGAGCTTTCAACAACGATCACAAATTACAGCTGAAAAAATTCATCAATGAGTCGAAGTAATCAACAACTATTTTGATAATAGATTAATCGTTCCAGCTTCTCCAATGTGAGGATTTGCAGTTTTCCTTTGTCATATATGATAGTAAAGAGGTTGTCTTTGGGGTTTGGGACTGTTGGTCAAAGAAATCAAGCAATTAGATCTGGAAAATTACAGTGGGTATTTTTTTTTTTTACAAACATTTAGAATGTTTACGTTTAAAACCGTGTAATGGTCTACATATTGTATATTTGTGACATCACAAATGGACAGAAATCCTAACGGCATGTTTCAAACGCACAATTTCTGAATACGGGCTGTGTGTATTTCTCCATATATTGAGCGTTTTGATAGTTTAACAGTATTTATATAGCAATTAAACCTGTTTTACAATGTAAAACACCTGAAAAGCTCACTTTTTACAATATGGGACCTTTAAGTATGTAGCTGTGTAATAAGCGGGATAATGTACAGCGAACGGGTCATTATTGTGAAATAAACCCCTCTGTCGGAGTTTATTTTACAACAAAGACCGGCCTGCTGTACATTATCCCTTACATGTTTGTTTATTTTATTTTATTTTATTGCTGATTGTTTATTATATAACTTTTTCTAAATTTTAGTATATAGACAGTTCAAACACCAGAGGGTGATCGCTTTCATGCAGTCTCTACAAAACTGTTTCAAGTAGGTTCTTCACCATATAACTGAAGATTACAGAAAGTCCTAAACAGCTATCGTAGAAACCAGCAGGACTTTTCCATTTTCCAGATTAACATTATATCTATATTAGTTTCGCAGTGGATTATTTATGAAGTGTTAAATGTCTGTTTGATGTACATCTCAGTGCAAAACAGAATGACAAACCTGTTTTATATACTGGACTGTCCCTAACTGTTCCAAATGTCCAAGGTGTGAAAAAGGTTCTCCACTGTCACAGATTAGAATAGAATAGAATAGAATGGCTTCTCTCTGGCCTCGCCTCGTCATTGTCAGAACTCAATCATTTATTTCTGTAAATCGAAACTCTTATTTTGTGTCCCCATGTCCTCCTCCTCCTCCTTCTCCTCTTCCTCCTCCTCCTCCTCCTCCTCTGTGCAGGGAAAGTGAGATTCTAGTGCAGCTTCATCCTCCAAAGTAAACTTTAGCTTCCACCAGTGTAACAGAAACTCACTGCCCTTTGACACCTTTCACACGAGGCACGGCTCATGCAGACTCATGCACGCAGCAAATGATACAATTTCAAGGTCATCTGAATATAAATAGAGGAAAAGAAGAAAATAAAGCCACGATAGTTGAGTACAAAGTCCACATTCATTCACACATTTTTAGAAACATCCCCTTCGTCCTCAACTAACATCTGTTTCCCCTCTGCTGTGCTCTGTGACGTTTCACCTTATTTCATAATTTCATAATTGCAATATTTCTTGTGGAAAATGTGTACCTCTTTTTTCTTTTTGCTTAAGTAGCCAAGGCATTTTGCACCAAGGAGTAAACATAAATCATCATCTTATAAATCTCAGAGGTAGAACCCTGATAATGTACTCAGTGAGGAGATTGACAGGTAGATAGATAAGACAGACAGACAGACAGACAGACAGACAGACAGACAGACGAAAGTAAACGAACCCTGTCTGTGTTTAAGACGGCGTCTGTGAGTCGCAAAAGCAGCAAACGAGAAATCACTAAAGAGAAAAAAGCTATGAAGTAAAGGAGAGCTCAGGTGGAACTGTCGGGGGATTGGTTTGTGTTTTTGTGCAATCCTGGGAGCCGCTGCTCTCTCAGACGTAGAGGATGACGTTGCTGTCTGCGGGACAGTGAAGGCCTTCGGAGGGGTTCAGGGCACGGCAGGAGGGGGGCTGCTGGCCTGCCGCCAGGTGGCAGCTCTTCGGGTGAGGCGAGTCACAGTCATCTGACGTCAGCTCGGCGATGTCGTCTGATTGAGTGTCCGACATCTCCAGGTCGCTGCGGATGCTCTCCGGCTGAGCCAGGGTGACGTCTCTGAGCCCCTCCCTGATTGACACTCCTGGGGACAGTCCCAGTACAGAGCCGGACAAAGCCCCGCCCCTCCTGGAGCTGCAGTCCTGAGGCTCCTCCACGCCTGAGACGGTCGCCATGGCAGCGGAGCCCGGGGGCGGGGTTAGGTCCTCTTCGCTGGTCAGGCAGAGATGGCTGGGTTTGGTCTCGATGTCCACCTGGATCTCCAGGTTGGTGCACTCCCTGCAGAGACAAGGGATTTACAACCAGTCAGTCTAATGTTCAAACTACTGAACAACAGAGATACAGATATCTATGGACACACAGATGAGGAAGTACACTTGCAGCCACTTTTGTACTCTGCTGGATTATTTTGGAAATGTATTCAACTGTAGTTTGACTTTTGAAATTAGCTACCCATAAATATACAACTAACTACAACTAACAAAAGTCTCAGAGTGTATGAAGAAGAAAAAACAGGAAACAGAGACAAAGACAAAGACACAAGACACCAAAGAAGAAAAAAGTGTCACCTGTCAGGTAGTGTGTAGGACGAGATGATGGATCCGGCCATTCCACGGGTGCTGGCACAGTCGCTCCCTGCTCCCAGGCTGCCTGTCTCCCTCTGGGCTGATTCTTTAGCCATCTCCCCCGCCTGCACCTCCAGCCTGGACCACAACAAACATTCATATTAATCAGGGCTGTCAATCCATTAAAATGTAATCGCGATTAATCACATGATTGTCCTTAGTTAATTGCGATTAATCGCAAATTAATCACACATTTTTTATCTGGTCAAAATGTACCTTAAAGGGGGATTCGTTAAGTATTTAATACTGTTATCAACATGGAAGTGAGCAAATATGCTGCTTTATGCAAATGTATGTATATAATTATTATTGGAGATCAATTAACAACACAAAAAATGGCAAATATTGTCCAGAAACCGTCACAGGTACTGCATTTAGCATTAAAAAATATGCTCAAATCATAACACGGCAAACTGCAGCCCAACAGGCAACAACAGCTGTCAAGGTGTCAGTGTGCTGACTTGAATATAACTTGCCCCAAAACTGCATGTGATTATCATAAAGTGGGCATGTCTGTAAAGGGGAGACTCGTGGGTAGCCATAGAACCCATTTTCATTCACATATCTTGAGGTCAGAGGTCAAGGGACCCCTTTGAAAATCGCCATGCCAGGTTTTCCTTATGAATAACTTTCTGCTTTCTTATCAGGATAATCTGTAAATCTTGAACTACTCTTAAACTTGAGCAAAGCGTGCCTCAGTTACTTCATCTCTTCTCCTCACCTGCTGTACTTGCCGGTGCGGCTTCCCAGGGCACCGCCTGTCAGGGTGTTAAAGTGGGGTGTGTCACCCAGCATCCCCGCGGCCATTGAGAGCCCCTCGCTGGGGGAGGTGGTGCTCAGACCGCTGAGTGCACCGTCCAGACTGCTCTCGCCGAGGCTCGGGGACTTGAGGGCTCGCCAAGCATCCGCCACTGCAGGATCAGATACAAGATATTCTTTAAGATCTGGTAAATAATATCCTGCTCCTCCACTGTGCAGGAAATGTTTGGCGTCCTCACCTGTGATCGGACCATCGTCCTCATCAAAGTCGATGCGTACACCTCGTCCCTTCCCTCTGCTGACACCACAGCCTCCTCCTCGACACAGAGAAATGGGCACCACGCCGTACACGTAGGCCAACATGATGGGCACACCAATACCTGACATGGGACAGAAACAGAAATACTGATTGGCCAATTTCTATGTGATCTTTTTTGTAATTCATGTTTTTGAGCTTCAGAGAGAACATTGAAGAAAAAAAGATTCAAGTGTCCTTGAATAACTTAGTGTCTGAACCTCTGCTCTGGAGTATACTGTATAATCCCAGTAAAGTTCAAGAATCAAGTAACAGATAAAGCAAGAAAGAGAAGAAGAGAAACATAAAAAAAATATCTGCATATCCATTTGTTAGAGTAAAAATATTCAGTGATTCAAGTCTGCATCTCTAAAATGTATTGTTATTATGCTGTTCATTGCATAAAAGCATAAATCCCCCAAAACATGCTGTATTTTTCATGTTGTAAAGAAGCTCTCTCCTAGTGTGTCTAGACGATGATAAACAAACTGTGTTTTGGCTGTCAGCCCTTGAAATTCACGATGCATAATAGATGGCGGCCTTGTCGAGATCCTTACCAACGCTGACAGCTGCGATGACAGGGGCGGTGATGATTGACAGGGCCACGCCTCCCGTGATGGCCAGGTTCCTCCGGTGACGAGACGTCTTCTTCAGCTCGTAGTGGGCATGAATCTGCAGCGGAGGACAGGGAGGGGAAGAGGTCAGAGCTACAGCTGAACATGGGCAGGGCCGGATGGAGGTTAAAGGTTGGACCTTTGTTGAATTTAAAATGACGAGAACATAAAAATGAGTCACTGGCAGATGATTCACTTCAGCACTCCATGGTAACTAATAAACATACAGTCATGCTGAGTAAATGTAAATAATTATCCTGATGACAACTCACCTATTAAATACAGTATAAAACACATGATTAGTGTCTTAATTATTTGCCATTAAAGTAATATATGTTAAAATGAACACCCATTGTAGCTGATAGCTGTAATTTGGTTTGTGTTGTACCTTTTTCAAATTTCTTTCAAAAACACTGTCAGCCTTAACCACATACACAGGATTTCAGATTAATTGAATTAGCTTGGAGCATGAACTACCAGAAAAAAAATTGATGGTTTTGATGTTTATGTTGTCATATAACCAGAAGGTAAAAATAAAAATGTATTCTTCTAAACATAGTTTTGAATGAGCAGAGCAGGGAAGAAAAATGGTTTGGTCCCCTGCCCTGCAGCCGCCATCTTTGTTTCCTTCAGACTCTATCAAGGCCGCAGAAAAGCCCAAATAAATTCCTCCACAAAAAATTCGTAAAATCTTCTGATTATTTATTAAATTTTTCACATGTTCTATAGTCATATGCTGATTCAAAGCTATCTCCGCACTGTCAGGAATGTAACTTTGGGAAAATGGTGAATCTAGCTGTATTTTAGGCAAATTTGAAGTATATATGATAAAATCAGAATCATCGTAAAAGAAACTAAAACTCATGTGTAACTTGTGTGTATTTGTAGAGTGTAAACTCCTCCTGAGGTTGTTAAAACCAATAAATTCCCAGAAAAATACCAAGGACACGACCTCTCTGTCTTCAGTCAGACTCTATAATGGAAATACTGGTCAGTGGTGACAATTTTTCACCAGCACAATCTACAAATTTTCACTAAAACATAGAGTAACCACAGGTTTTCACACACAGGCAAAATAAATAGGATTCACATAGTAAAAGATGGTGTGATACTACAGAAATGCTATGTTATGTTATGATTTGAGCGTATTTTTTTTGCTAAATGCAGTAGGGTTGTGAGGGTTTCTGGACAATATTTGTCGTTGTTTTGTGTTGGTAATGGATTTCCAGTAATAAATATATACATACATTTGCATAAAGCAGCATATTTGCCCACTCCCATGTTGATAAGAGTATTAAATACTTGACAAATCTCCCTTTAAGGTACGTTTTTAACGGATGAAAAATGTTGTGATTAACTATGTACAATCATGTAATTAATCACGATTAAATATGTTTATCGATTGACAGCCCTAGTCATAACTTCTCATAGAGAAACAGGTCTGCTTCACTTCTCTCAGTGAAAAGATTCAGTCAGTAATTCTCTGACTAAGACAACCAAAGCTCCTCAACACCTGGGCAGGTTTTAACATGAAGGAAACAAACACAGTATGTGTGGGTGAGCTGCTGTATCTGAGGTTCCAGTTAATCTAACTAGTTAACCACTTGCAACTCCTCCCACTGTTCCTGTCTTCAACAGGCTTAATTTTAAATGTGCAGTTCCACTGTTCTCCATAAGAGAGTCCTACAGAACGTTAATGTGCAGCCAAATGCCCATTGTCATTCAATTTCCTTCTTCTTGTTGCTCTCACAACCAACTACAAAAACATGACAAAGACATGATAATATCATATTTATGGAGACAGAAGAGAAAGAAAACCCATGCTATGACTTTTTGAAGGCTCTTAAGGATGGCTACGTTTATATATTTCATACCAATGTTACTGCCAAGATAATGAAGCAAACAAAAGGCACAAATGTTTCAAATAGAAGATGTTAGGTTGTGAACTGAAAGAGGAGAACAAGAAATTCACTATTTCTGGTCCGATTCACTTCTTGCAATACAATTCATTTACTTTATTTCAGTTGCTTCAAATTCCAGCTCCTCAAATATATATCCCTGAATTTAAAAATAACTATCAGGATCTCTGTCTTATGTCAAAAACACCTCAATATAAAACGAAAAAGAAAGCTGGAAACATTCCTTAAAGTATTCTTTAAAACATTTAAGACGCTATAATAACTTCAAGACCTTAAACTTAGACAATTTGAGATGTTTTAAGGACCCTAACTGAACCAAAGGTTTTAATTTTGAAGTGGTGAAGTCTGTCTTAAGGTCAGTGTGAATGGAAACCGTTTTGTGGTACTCAAAGGAACTGAAAGTGCTTTCTGTTATTTCTAGAAAACGTTTAACATTGTGTTAAAAACGAGGGCGGCTTACTGAAACTTAGAAAAGGTTTTCATTCTGCAATGTCGTAAATTCCAGATAATCACCAGAGGAGGAGGATTGTGAAAGAATGACTGTGGCAGAGCTGTAAACTATTTGTGTGTGTTGCCACAACGCTGAGGTTTTCCACTTCTGGTTTCTGTAGCTGAAGATAAATGTTAAGTGAACTGACCAGAAAGATTAAACACAGTGAAACTCAGTGTAAAGGACATCTTAGTCAGTTGCAAACAGAGGCAACGAAGAAAGGAAAGGTTTGTTACTATCAATGTGCACTTCTAATGTTTATAGAATTATATAAAGATAACAACGTGCCAGATCAAGATTATGAACACAAAGTTTCATAATCAGCTCCTCTTAACTACACTCATTTACAAAATTCATACATGTTATTCCTATGGTCGAAGACAGCCCAAAAATATTAGTAAACACTCACAAATCCATAAACTACAGTGCTAAAGCTCAAGCTTGTGATGTCATAGGGTATAAAGTGTGGAACTGCTCCTTAGCCAATGAATAGGGAAAGATGTTCTAGATGACACAGAGGGCATCCAGGGGAATGTTCTGAGTATATGGGGACATTTTCTGTTTCAAAACTGAGAACACTACAATTTTGAGTATAAAAAAGAAAACAAAATCAGTCTCCCATTCATTGTATATTGAGCAGCTCCAGACTTTATACCCTATGACATCTCGGCCATGGGAATAACATATTGGAATTCTACATTTAGGTGGTGTTCCCCTTTAAAAAGTCCCCTCATGGTCTCTAATTCCTATTTCTTTTTCACAGCTTTTTCAATTTATATGCTGGATTTAGTTTGAAAGTGCATCTTAAAAAGTGAAATTTTGAAATCATTAACAAAAATAAAATAACAGAAAATCCCAAACAATCAAGTCACCAAAACGTTAACACTTAATTAAGAATAAAGAGATACATATATAAAAAGGGAGTTACATGTATGTTAGATTATATTTTATGTAGAGCCTGTCTTTTGGACCATTTAGCTTTAAACTGTGGACTTTAAACAAGGTCAATGTGTAATTTAATCATTTGAACTGAAACTGAACAAACCAGAGGAAAACCAACAAAAACTAACTGAAAAAAGCAAAGAAAAAGGGAGAAAAAGGAAAAAACAGCAGCCGATCTGATCCTGGTGTAAGCATTGATTTCTCTGAAGTTATGTTTTAAATAACAAACATGCAGCCATTTAAATTTTTGTATTTTCTCTAGTATTAAATCTTGAAACCATGACACGATCATTTAAAGGTCAAAGCACTGCATTCGTTAGCTGAAGCTTGTTGCTCTCTGTGGGTTTCTCACCTTGCGGCCAACGTAAACGGGGATGCCGATGACCATGGCGGGAACGGCGATGCCTGCAATGAGGGTAATGCCGACTGGAGCTCCGATCAGGGTGCCCAGCTGCCACAAAATCTTCTTCTTCCTGCTCCACGGCTTCTTCCCCCAGAATGTACAGCCAGATGGACTGATGGAAGGGAAACCCAGAGGGAGGGAAGAAGAGAGGGATGAGGAAGGAAGGGCGATGGGAAAACAAAGAGAGGAACATGAATGAGTTTACATCCTTGAAATCTAAAAAAGTCTAACATAGAGCTGATATAAAAAGTGAAATAAGAGAGTTGGGTACCTGAGGTAGTGCAGGTCGGAGATCTCCTTCATGCAGAGCCAGCAGAACTCACAGCCGCAGACAGCGCAGGTCATGTGATTACAGCTCCCATCGTTCATCTTGATGATGTAGGCACCACAGCGAGGGCAGGGCTTGATGTCATCAGCTGGGGACACAAGGAAGTTTAGCACTTAGTGACATCACTCATATCAAGACATGAAGTAGTGATGGTGAGATGAAGCTTCATGAGGCACTGAAGCTCTCCAGCAAATTGGTTTGCAAAAAGGGTTCATTTCACGAGGCTTCATCTGGGCTTCATGTGCACACAAACCACCTATCGGTCAAAGAGTGTAAAACAGGTAGATATATTACAGATGTGAGGCAGTGGTTTAACCGGGCAGCGGGCAGTGATTGTGCTTGTATAACTACAGGAAAATGATAGAGGGGAGACTTGATTCGTTTTTATTCAGGAATAATAAGTTCTCAACTGTGTTTCGGCTTCGGGCGTCTTCATGGACGTCATTGGTCTAAAATGATACAAGCCTTGATACGCGTTTCACAAAACTTCCTGGATTACTCGACACACGCTCCAAAGCCTCATTCTAATCTGAATGTAAATGTGTTCATAAAGTATCAAAAGAAGGTTAACAATTCCTCCAAAACAGAAGAAATCCCAAAAATCCTTGAATGCATAAGATTCAGATTTGAAATGTATCTGAAATGTAAGAGAAACAATGGTCCCATCTAGTCAGTTTTCCCCCCGTCTCTTGGCAACAAAATCAAAGCTCATTAGAGTAATGGATCAGCTTGTCCTCTAATGCATTTGAAAAGAGAGACGGCCATGAAGCCAACAAAAATAGTCAATTTAGTGTGTGTTTGATGCTGGGAACGCTGTCTGCTCTTTAAAGGGCATTTTGGCATTTTAACTCGGAGAGACTCTGGCAGGTCTGTTTCTGTGTGTGTGTGTGTGTGTGTGTGTGTGTGTGTGTGTGTGTGTGTGTGTAGTTGCTATTGTTTGTGTACTTCTGCATTCTGCTGACACACTTTCTTGTCCTCCCTTTGTTCTGCTCTTATCTTATCTCTCTTTCATTCCCATTTCTTCTCCTCTCTCTCCCCCTGTCCCCTTATATCCGTCTATATCCCATTGACCAATCAGCAGGTATGAACAGACAGACATACAGGCAGACAGAGAGGGAGCGGCCTGGATTTTTTTATGAGTCAGTTTCGGTCAACTGGATTGTCGTCAGTCCTGAATACTTGGCAGAGAGAGGCAGATTGGAAGTGGTGAATTAAGGGAAGATAGAGAGGGAAGAGACTGAGGACAGCTGGAGGGATTTGATTAATAGATTTTTAATCAAAATGGAATTAAAGACGCACACGCACACACACACACGCATGTAAGGATGTTTGCATGCACAAGCACGGATGTAGAGATGTTTGTATCTATCATCACCACAACAAGCGAATTAAAGGACTACCTCAACATTTTGGGAAATACACTGTTTTGCTCTCTTGCAGAGAGTTAGATGAGAAGATCAATATCACTGTCATGTCTGTGCTGTAAACATGAAGCTAAGGCCAGGAGACAGTTAGCTTAGCTTAGCACAAAGACTGGAAACAGGGGGAGACGGCTAGCCTGTCTCTGTTCAGGTAACAAAATCTGCCTAGCAGCACCTCTAAAGCTCACTGATGATTAACATCTAATTTTTCCCTTCAGCATTTTAAAAAAATGTCTGTCAATGTGTAAAAGTGCATGGTATGTTCCTGAATATCTAAAATAAAGATTAGTTTCAAATAGGGCTGTCAAAGTTAACGCGATAATAATGCGTTAACGCAAATTGCAATTTTTAGGTTGTAGCAGGCTCAGTTTAAAAGCTAGAGTGAAGGCTGAATAACGCTCCAAACTTGCACTAAATTTTGGTGAGGAAAAATCGACATGGCCATTTTCAAAAAGGCCCCTTGACCTCTGACCTCAAGATATGTGAATGAAAGTGGGTTCTATGGGTGCCCACGAGTCTCCCCCTTACAGACATGCCCGATTTATGATAATCACATGCAGTTTGGGGCAAGTCATAGTCAAGTCAGCACACTCTCACACTGAAAGCTGTTGTTGCCTGTTGGGCTGCAGTTTGCCATGTTATGATTTGAGCATATTTTTTTATGCTAAATGCAGTACCTGTGAGGGTTTCTGGACAATATTTGCCATTTTTTGTGTTGTTAATTGATCTCCAATAATAATTATATACATACATTTGCATAAAGCAGCATATTTGCTCACTTCCATGTTGATAACAGTATTAAATACTTAACGAATCCCCCTTTAAGGTACATTTTGAACAGATAAAAAATGTGTGATTAATTTGCGATTAATCGCAATTAACTAAGGACAATCATGTGATTAATCGCGATTACATTTTAATGGATTGACAGCCCTGATTAATATGAATGTTTGTTGTGGTCCAGGCTGGAGGTGCAGGCGGGGGAGATGGCTAAAGAATCAGCCCAGAGGGAGACAGGCAGCCTGGGAGCAGGGAGCGACTGTGCCAGCACCCGTGGAATGGCCGGATCCGGATTAATTTGCGATTCATTTGCGATTAATCGCGATAAACAATTTGAATTGATTGCCTGTTCTAAAACTCAGTTTTAAACTGAGTTTTCAAAGTGTCACAAGTGAGTTTTTCAGGAGCATATATTTAAAGGGGCTATATGTAAGAATCAGAAATTGCTTGTTCACAGCGACACCTGTGGCCGCAATGTCAACGAAAGTCAGCGTCCTGTTGCTCGCGCTCGCGCTTGTGCTCGCGCTACATTGACATGAACGAGCACCGGTCTAAACAGTGAGGCGACACTAGTCAGCTAACACACAATATCACTCTATATTTCACCTGCTTGGCAGTAATGTTAGCTGACCAGACTAAGGTCTCTCCATGGATCAATGCTGATTCTAGTGCTGGCTTTTCCTGCTTCAGCCGATCCCGACCCGGAGGGAACGGGGGGGGGGGGGGGGGGGCGGTCGGGATAACGTAACTCGCTGCGGAGCCCCGTCACTTCACAAGACACAGGAAACCTCTGTTGGTCTGGAGGAGCTGCAGCATTTATTTCTGCAAAAACGTCCACTGCACATTCACTAGATATTCTCAGAGCTAAACTAACTCTTCTGCAGTGTGCGCGCGTGCACGTGGAGTTGGAGCGAGCCGAGCGGGTGAGAACGAGCACGGTGTGCAAGCAGGCAGCAGGCAGCAGGAGCAGCGCGTACCCACACGCGAGCGCGCATGGGATTCCGACCCGTTATGATTTATGCGCGTGATAAGTTACATATAGCCCCTTTAACTGATTATTTGCAACACTGTTCAAATACAGTAAAATATGGAACATATCTGCATGTTACAAACGTGGTCTGCACTAACAGTGTTACTCTGTAGTTGAACTGGACTAAGAGGACAGAAATCACACTGTACAGAACACATTTTGAAAATCTGACTTAACTAAGTTTCGATACAGAAATGTTATGGTGACATTTTTAAAATGCTGTACGACGGGAAGCAGGGTTCTGCCGTCAGGAAACTATCAAGAGGAGAAACTGTGATATAAATAGTGTCTCATGCTCGGTTGAGCGCTGCTCGCGGTGGGAACGTCGGGGAGTCGGTACAGCAGACGCGAGACGAGTTTGACTCAGCGCTCTGACAGACTGACATGTGATAAAGACTGACAGACAGAGAGGCAGAGAGTTCTCAGAGGTGTGAAGAATATTTTCAGGTTGGAAATGCTGGAGGAGAAGTCTGTTTATGCCAGACAGAAGCACACACACATCTGCACGATGTGTGAGTGTGTGTGTTTGACTGTGGTTACTATTGATCTAATCACTCTCCAGGGAGGCTGAGGGGTGTGTGTGTGTGTGTGTGTATGTGTGTGTGTTGTGTACTCACCGGGTCCCTGCTCCTGTGTGAAGCTGGGTGAGTGGTTGCTGTGGGTGTGCAGGGATTGCGCCCTCTGTTGGCGGGCCGAGTCACAGGTCTGGTTTGGATGCCAGGCCTGTTTGCAGTGGTAGCAGAACTCGGCACCGCATCCCTCTCTGCGACACACCAACCTCGGACAGCTGGCACAGCCCGAGGCGATCACGGCAAATCTGACAGGAAGAGACAGACAAAGAGAGGACAGTTCAATAATGTGGAAACTGAAGAAATGATGAAGTCAGAAAAAAGACAAAACTGTTGATTATTATTAGGCAATAATTGACAATCCTACAGTATATTAAAGGAACAGCGTGTAGGATTTAGGGGGATCTATTAGCAGACATGAAACATAATATTCATAACTATGTTTTGTTTTCTTTAGTGTATAATCACCTCAAACTAAGAATCGTTGTGTTTTCGTTAGCTTAGAATGAGCCCTTCATATCTACATAGAGAGCGGATCCTCTTCATGGAGTCCACCATGTTGCTCCGCCATGTTTCTACAGCAGCCTAGAGCGGACAAACCAAACACTGGCTCTAGAGAGAGCCTTTCACGTTTTAACGTTACCTGAAGGCCATCGTAGTTCTCCAACACGCTTGTGAAACTGTGGTAATGTGAGCCGCAGAGTGCTAAACCGTGGTACTGGCAGCCGTCTGACTTCCGTTGCTCCTAAAGTAGTGTTATTTTGGTAAGGACGTCCTCCGAGCGAGGCGAACGACGTTACCACGGTTTTGCACTCGGCGGCTAACATTACCGGAGTCTTGGAAAGGGAGGAGTGAGCCGAGGGGTATTCAGTTGGTTGCAATGTGCAACCACACCACTAGATGAGACCAAATCCTACACACTGTCCCTTTAAAGCTTCATAGATTGCTCCAGGGATGGGTTTCCTGGACAAAAAGCCAATGGGATTTTTCCATTGGGTTTTGGATTATTGCAGGAAAAAAGCTCTGTGGCAAACACACGTTTATGATACTTACACGTTTTGTTCCGTAAAATAATATTCACAAATGAACACAACTTTTATGATTTTTGAAGCGTGAATGCAATCGCCAGAAGTAAAAAGCTAACGTTAGGCTATAAACAAATTACACCACGGTTGCATAAGCGCAAGTATAAAAAGGCGGACTAGTCGGTGTGATGATGTTTAGTGGTCTCATTTAGCCACTTGTTAGCAACCGCCTTTTTTAAGACACATAAAAGTTTCAAAATTCACGAGTGGGATATTAGCTAATGTATTTTATCGTAGAACAAAACGTTAAAATCTCTTAAGCTTGCGTTAACCAAAGACCTTACTTCAGGCATCTAACTAAAAACCCATTAAAAAAACCCACTGACTTTCAGATGAGGGAACAGGAAGTGCTAAAATGCTAACTCATTTCCGGGTTTTAGGACTCATTCCTGCACCACTCTATTAAGCAGAATTTCTGATATAGACATTGGATCAAAAGAAATATGAAAGGGTTGTTGATTCTACGCTAATAAAGTCTAGCGAGCCAAAGATATTCCAGTCTGCAGGCTGAGAGGAGAAAGAACATTTGATCAATGGCGTAATCACTTAGTAACAACATTGAGAGAGGAGGGGAGAGCGACGGGATGAGGTCAATCAATATGGATTTCACAAGGTTCAATACTGAGAAAGGAGACAGAGAGGAGAGTGAATCCAGCAGTGAT
This sequence comes from Sebastolobus alascanus, assembly GCA_916701645.2. Taxonomy (NCBI): domain Eukaryota; kingdom Metazoa; phylum Chordata; class Actinopteri; order Perciformes; family Sebastidae; genus Sebastolobus; species Sebastolobus alascanus. The sequence continues at coordinate 548,331 of CAKAOJ020000045.1, forward strand.
AGTGATTGAGAGCAGCCCAACAAAGGCTGCGTTTAGAGACGAGACATTAAAAAAGTCCAACCAGCAGGTAATTTGAATTTTAACTCTTTTATGGATTATTTTTTTTAATTCGACAAAGTGCTATGAATCATGAGAAAATAGCAGAAATGTTCATAAATCTTGCAACATTAAGATATCCCCCAAACAAACCACTTGTTCCTCAGCATGTGGTTGAACTTTTCACCCAACTTCATTGAAATTTCTTATGTTTTTAAATATCCTGCCAACAATCAAATAGACAGGCCCAAAAGTAATCTAGCATTCTCTGTGGAGGTAAAAACTTCATGAAGAATACATATTCTCAATGCAACTATACCAGACTAACCATTCTTTTGTTGTGTGCTGAAGTTAGGCCAGCACACTTCTGAGCAAATAATGGTAAATATAGCAAAAAGGGTGTCATCTTATAACGGTAAGGACAAAAAAGGCAATTACAGAGAGGGAGAGAGACTGAGAGAGAGGCTATCAATCACTGGAGAAATCACAAAGGGGGCCAGTCATCAAATACTGTCACCAAGCTAAGTGGGAGAAAACATGTTGGAGGAGTGATAACAAAAGCAGACGGGGATTTTAACATTTTTTGCCTTTTTTCTGCCCGGACAAACAAAGACGATGCCAGTTTTCTGAACGTTAGTCGAGTGTTCAAGTTATACTATTAAAAAAGGAAGAAGAGCGTGGAAGAAGTGATAACATGACAAACTTATAATTGTTTTGGCACACCTCCAACACGCCGGCCCCAACATGTCGCTCATTACCAGCTCTTCCAACACCGTGACAGGCCCGTTCTCAGGACGGAATAAATTAACGGCTATCAGAGGAGACAGGAGTTTGCTTTCTCGGGACAAGATGAAACAAGAACTGGCATTCCTGCAGAGACACTTAACCCTCTGCATCTGTGAGGATTTAGACCTCATTTCTATCTCAAAAAATCTGCAAAAAGTAGCTGCTGTAATGATGAAACATTTTTTTTAACTATCCACCCTGTTTTCAGCAGGCCTCAAAAGGTCAAATGGTCACTAAACTCACTCAACGCTTAAATAACTGTGTAGACTTTTGATTCCACGAAAGGCACAAAAACATAGGTATGCCAATTTTGCATTTTTTTCCTGCAAGATCAGCTCTCTGGTTCAAGCTCGCCTAAACAGAAACAGAACAGCAGATGGTCAAACGAGGACTGAGCAAACTCTTCACAAGAAAGCCAATTTCTTAACCATTTCCCTTTTTTAAAAACTCTGCCCACTATGTGAAAACCAAAGGCCTACATTTATATTGTAACTGTCTCCTGTATTTACACAGTGAGGTCACACAGGGTTTATACTGTATGTATGTATTTGTGTCCCTAAAATCTACACAGTAATAAAAAAAGAAAGCGGTCTAGACTTGGGACCTTATTTTCGTGGGAGCACAACAACCAGTGCAGAATGAATGTCCGGACCATAGCAATCCATCCAATAGTTCAGATAATTCAGTCTGGACCAGTTCAGAGGCAGATCGACAGATCCCTACAGTGCCGCTAACATGGCTGAAAAAAAACTAGAGAAAAGAGAAAGATAGAGCATGTGTGTGTTTGTGCTCTTCATCTGGACTTGTTGCGGTACAAAGCACAGGTTGCCACGACAGCTTTCTCCTGGGAGAGCATTCCACGTCACAGCAGCCTCACGATTGGTGGATTTCGATGCTGCACTGAGAGCAATTCGGGCTGACATTTCCAGAATGGGAGAGGGAAAAAAGAGACAAACAGAGAGGGATAGAGATAGATAAAACAAAAGGATACCCTCCTTTTGAGGGGCATGTGAGCTGAGATGTAAATTTGGAATACAACAAGACAAATTGAGGGGAAAGAGGCGGAGGAGAGGGATGAGAGGCGGAGGAGTTTTATGAGTGCTGACATGCTGCGTGTTGAGAGGAAACGTACACAGACAGTCCTGTCAGTGTTCAGCTCCACCAAGAGCCACCTGAGAATCCTGCTGAGCTTGTAAATGCAACGTTACAACACACACGCACAGATACACACTAATAGCAGGCTGTTTTTAACATCAGGATGAACTGAATGTGCATCAGTCTGACTCAGAAACATGAAAAACACATTACGTGTCCGTCAGCAATAAAGGCACAAAATCCAGAGCAATGACACGCACGCACATGTACACCGAGTCCAGAGCGAGTACGTACTATATTGATCTGTTTAATTAAGTCCCAACTCCTGTTACCCCTGGCAACGCTCCCTCTATGCCGCATCGATAGTCGCCATAGCAACTGACAGCCAGAGGAGACGGCACTCTTTGTTCTCAATCACACGGGCCGGGACCTTATCGGCCTGATGAGACGAGCAGGTCAGACGTGTTATGATGGTTAAGATGAGAAGTCAGAAAGATTTAGCAGTTGTAGATCTTCCAGAGTTTAGATGGTTGATTTTCATTTATTTTTGCAGTGAAAAAACACTGAAATTGAAAGACAGAGGACAGACAGAGAAGTGTTTGTTTGTTTTGTGTAACGCGTAACTGTTTTGGTTGTAGACCCAGAAAAGGCTTCTACATTCATCACTTTTCTGATGCTCATGGAGGTTTCTATCATAGACTGTATATAAGAAGTGGACGTAGTCCGTTTTGAAGCATTGAGTTTGGCATATTGGCCATCGCCATCTTGGTTTTTTGCAACCACAGGTGACACAAGAGGCTGGAGCTAAGAACAACCGGACGCTGAATAAATGTTACAATTAACTTTCATGAACTGAAAACACACAATGAAAGGGATAAAGTTAAAAACAAAAACATGGACACCTCCCAGACTGGACAACGCCTTGGTAGCGACCTGTCAATCACAAGGTAGCCACGCCCGAAAGCATCCCCTGCTTTATGGTCTATTTGACTCTAAATGGGACCATAATTTACTAAATGAACATCATGCTGTATTGAAGGAGACTAGAAACTAGCAAGACTTGAATACTTCTATACAATTGCAACCACAGGATTCGCCCCCTGATGGCTGTTAGAAAGAATGCAAGTTTAAGGTACTTCCACATTGGCTTCACTTTTCAGACCCGTTTCTGATTCTGTGTTATAATATTTTAAGGTTTATTTTTAAAAAGTCCAGCATTTCGGGATAACATTGACATGTTTCAACATGATGTCTGGAAAATAAATGAGGATTTTTTTGGTAGCCTTAAAAAAAGAATTTGAAGTATCTTTGCTAATTTTTCTCCTGTATTATTATTATTATTATCATTATTATTATTATTATTATTATTATTACTATTATTATTATCATTTACTAACTTACTTTAAAGCAACGCCAATACATTTTTGGGCCTCTTAGGAGAAGTTATTTACACGTCCAGCAGACACGAAGCAACATCAGCATTCATTTGGAGTCATGTTTGTGTCCACCTGATGAATCTTAATATTCACTCTGCTTCTAGCTCTCCAACTCCTGAGGGAGATATGATATCCTTCTCTTTAGCTGCTAAATGCTCCACTATGGTCACCAGCTAGTGGCTAACGTTGTCTGTTAGTTCCAATGACATCTAAGAGTATAAATGGTAGTAAGCATTACGCTTAATAGGAGTTAAGATTATGAGGGGGTCCTTGGAAAATATTCTCCCTTTTAAGGGGTTCCTGGCCCCAAAAAGTTTGAGAACCCCTGGGCTAGAGAACAGCTGCCTGTTGGATCTAAACTGAATCCATGTTTATCTTTCACTTGTCAGTTACTCTCATGTACATTGTCTTCTGGATATCTCTCGAAAGAGATAAGATACAAAAACCAGGTCACATTTGCATAACTTTCCCACAAGTGGGCCAATATGCAACACACACACGCACACACGCACACGCACACGCACACGCACACGCACACGCACACACACAATAGGCCCATTCTCAGCTATAAAGCCTCCATTCATAGTTATATTGAAGATATTCACACCTATTTCACTGTTTCCGTGGAAGCAACCTCAACCTCTCCAGTGACCGACAGTCTGACGCTGTAGCTGGCAGGTGTGTGTGTATGTGTGTGTGTGTGCAGAGCCGGGACTGTTTGTGGTGAATAATAATTTGGACTTAGTCAACTTGTCTGATGTAAAGAGGTGGTGAGTCACTGCTGGCGTCAGACAGGATGGTCCTGGTAAATATGTAGGTCAGCACAGCACTCAACCTCTCCTATGATGATACTGCTGCAAACACACAGGTATCCGGTACTGACTTACATCCATACCCTGTCTGCTTATCTTTACCTACCTACATGACCTTCATACTCGTAACACTAAAATTGTGCTTTTTTTCCATGAGGTATGGCCAGAATGTCTCCCTCCACTCTGGTCTCACTGACGAAGGCTCAAAGTTTATTTTACAGAAGTTGTAAGTCGTAAAATCATACAAAAATAGTGTGAGAAACAGAGGCAGCATTCTGTGGAAGGACTGAGCCAAGAGGATCATTAACAGGCTCTACCTAAAACAATATTTACTATATCGATCCAAGAAATGCCTCCAGTGGCTCATTTTCATCCCCACTGGGAGTAAAAATGATCCATCTCATAGACTTGTTCAGTCTGAACACAGTAGCTACAAAAACAACAAGCTATAAGGACAGAAACGGATGCTCACATGGATCTGACAGTGGCAGCAGAGGTATGACACAATACAGACAGTAAAAACACCAAACCTAATTAAACTGAAAATATTGCAATATTCCTCAGAAAGAAACCAACATCAAAGCAGTTTATTCTGCAGATTGTCATGTAATGTATTACAGATATTAATACAGTAATTCATACTCATTTTGGGTGCATTTTACTGCTTACGAATTCAAGTTTTTACTTGTAAAAGAAAAAAGATGTTGGTGTGATTTATGTGACACGCTGCCTAGAATTATGGATACACCAATCCCATTAGATCCAGAGCTCTGTCTCCTAGGAAACGTAACAAACTTGAAACTGAGTCAGAGTTCCAGAAAATTCATTGACATTGCTCTGGCTGTTTCCAGAAAGTCTACTGCACTAACCTGGAAGTCAGATTCCCCCCCTCTCTATATCAAAATAGATATCAGAAATAACTAACTGTATGCCCTTAGAGAAAATCACGTATGTCATGAAAAACAGATATCATGTATTTTTGAGGATCTGGCAGCCTTTTACTGAATGCATGGAAACATTACCTCTATCAACTGCGGACTCGTTGTGACCTTTAAACTGGCTCCAATGTAGGCCAATACTAACGAGACAAGTATGTCACAACATAAGAACTGTGTGTATTTATTATTTTTATTTTGACATGTTTCATTTTTTATGATTTCTTTTTATGTATTTTTTTTGTTTATATTATTATTCTTTATTATGTAATTATTATTATTATTATTATTGTTATTAATCAATTAATTAATTAATAATGTTTTTATGTTTTTGTTTTCTGTTTCGTATGTATTGTATTGTATTATTGAGTTTTTAGTGGGAATAAGTTGTACTGTTCTTGCATGTTTGCAAACTTTAAAATACAGTATATATATATATAATTTCTTCTTTGAAAAATTATGAATCCCTACCATTGTAAACATAGTTTAAAGGTGCTCTATACAATATCCAGAGCATTAATATAGCAGCAAACAACTATATGCTCTCTCTAAGTCACTCTCGCTCTGTGTGTGTTGTAATCTGAGCTTCTCTGTGATTTGTTGATATATCTGGCCGTGTGTGCCTTTTAGTGCATGTTAGTGCATGTGAGCGTGCCCCACTGGCTTGGTCACGGCCGCCGCTCTGCACTGCTCTGATAACGCCATCTTGACAGACCCCCCCCCCCCCCCCCCCGCCCCCCCTGCTAAATGCAGTACCTGTTAGGGTTTCTGGACAATATTTGTCGTTGTTTTGTGTTGTTAATTGATTTCCAAAAATAAATATATACATACATTTGCATAAAAGAAGCATATTTGCCCACTCCCATGTTGATAAGAGTGTTAAATACTTGACAAATCTCCCTTTAAGGTACATTTTGAACATATAAAAAATGTGTGATTAATTTGTGATTAATCACGATTAACTATGGACAATCATGCGATTAATCATGACTAAATATTTTAATCATTTGACAGCACTAGTAAAAATAAACTCTTTTGATTTTAATGACGTGTTGTCTTTCTTCTAGTACCTCCCCTTAGGACAAACAAAATGCAAGTTTCACAGCCGACAGATATGATCCTGAATGTATGCAATAATTAAAAAATATATATTAAATATGAAAGAAAATCTTTCATCCTTTATGTAGGGGTATGACACCGAAACAAACAGAAAAGCACAGACATGAAGGCACATATAGACAGATTTATGCAAAGATACCACACAGACGCTTTGGCCTTCCCCTGCGACAGTATCAGTATTACTGTACAAAACCACAGCAGAAAACACCACTGAATATCTGCATTCCTCCTTCCCACACATACACACACACAGACACAAACACAAACACAATGAATCACTCTTGCTTTCTATGATGAAACAAACGCCTCCAATTTGTTCCAGAAACCTAACGGGAGCTTCTATACCTCCAAACCCACCTGACTCTCCCCTCCTCCGACCACTAGGCCTTCTAACCCAGTTACACTTTCAGATTTAACTTCCTCAGCTTCCTCGTCTTTCTCTTTCTCTAACAGAGAAGGTCACGCTGGTTCATGTTATCTTTAACCAGAACAGAGAAATATGTTTATCATTTATCAGGATTCTGAAGCAATACTGTTCATCTGAAATCCAGGCAATTACAGCAGAATAGGAAATAATAAATGATGATGTGATGCATCAGAGGGAGAAAGAGGAAGAGAGAGTGATAGAAAAAGTTTAACAGACATTACAGCTACTGGCCTGATAATGATGATATACAACAGCCATCCTCTCATTAGCAACACTACCAACCACTAATGTGAGCTAATAGCCGATGACTTCTTCAGTCTAAACCAGATGAAGCTGTAACAATTTAATCTGAATATACACAGACTTTGTTTGTTTGTCCAGACTTTGAGAAACTAAATGACAAGTTGTTATTCAAATTATTATTATTTTACCATTTATGTAATGGGAGTTAATTTAGTTTATTTTTAATCATCTTAATATTGTTTGTTCATTAACATGTATGTATCTATGTATATATCAGATATATGTTTATATTATTATAATACTGGATATTTCCATACATAATGTTTTTTACATGTTATATAAAATGTTGGAAACTCAATAAACATATTGTTGAAAAAAAGGACAATAAGCTAAATGGTAAATGGACTTGCATTTATACAGCACTTTTCTAGTCTTCGACCACTCAAAGCGCTTTACACTACATGTCAGCATTCACCCATTCACATACACATTCACACACCGATGGCTAAGCCTTTGGGACCAATTGGGGTTATGTGTCTCAACATATTTGCGCTCAAGGACACATCGACATGTTACAGAGAAGCTGGGGATCAAACCACCGACCTTCCGATTGGTGGACAACCTGCTCTACCCTCTGAGCCACAGCTCAAATATAGCTCTTTCTCAAGCATAAAACTACTTCCTGCATTGAATCAAACATCTGTCGCAGATAATGAAATGCTACCGGCTTTGCTACATTTTCACTTTTTGTCTCACTCATACTAGTTTAGTTTCCGTTTCTGAAAATGACTTACTTGTTTTTATATATTACACAAGGTGATTTCCCTCAAGTTCATTTCAGTTCCAGGAAAAACCTTTGAGCAAATGACAGATGAGTGCTTAAAGCTATTTTGTATTTGTCTCCTTAATCTCTGATCAGACGTCTTGATAACATCATAGAAACAGGAAGATGGAAACAAACAAAGCTGAAACTGGCACAGATGAGCCCAGACCAGCACTTTAAATGCTTCATCTAACTGCTATAACAACTGTAACTTAAGTTATCTTAACCCCAGCTCCAACCCTTAAATTGTCCTTTTTTCCTATGAGGACTGGCCAGAATGTCCTCATTTTACTCACACAGTCCACTGAACTAGTGCTCAGACAATAAGATGATTAAACTATTCGTTCTATGAAAAGTCTAAAATATCAAACGTGGTGGTTCCAACTTCTCAAATGCAAATATTTGCTGCTTTTCCCTTTTAAAAAAAAGATAAAAAATATTACAACTCAAATATCTTTAGGTTTTGTGTCTGTGTGTTAAGAACAAGCAATTTCAAGAAGTCAACTTTGGCTTTCAGAGCTAGTGACAGGCCTTTTTCATAATTTTCTTACAATTTAAAGACTACTGAATGATTCATCGTAAAAATATTAGTTGCAACCCAACAGTAAACACAGAGACAAAATAAGTGAGAGACACAGACATGTATAGCCCGGTAGCTTTCCGCTGCAGGGGACAGCAGATCAAATACACTTGATAATAGCATAGAAACGGAAAGATTGCTGAAATGACCACAGATGAAGAGGACAGCAGTGAAGACATCATGGACAGTGTCTTACCCGCAGTCAGGCGCCGGGCACCATCGGCAGTCTGGATCGGAGGCGAGCACCCTCCGCAGCAGGAACTCCTCATACTTCTCCAGCAGGGCCGCGTCATCCAAGATGTCCGCCACCTGTCGCGGGGACAGTCTCTCGGCACATTCGGGGCAGCTGAGCTGGACTCGACTCTCTGTGATTTCGATGCGGAGGTACTGCCGCAGGCAGCAGAGGCAGGAGCGGTGGCTGCACCCCAGCAGCTCAGGGAGCTGCTCGGCGGGCTGGCGCACCAGGCACAGGGGACACTCCAGGAGGTCGGCCTCCCCAGAGGAAGGGGCTCCAACCAGGGATGGCAGGCTGGAGGAGAGTGGCTTTGAGGGGGTGCTGGAGGCGGCATCCTGGGGGGTTGTGGTGGCTGTGGTGGTGGTCGTTGTGGGCGTAGCAGAGGCTGCGGCGGGCAGTGAGCTCAAGGCAGTAGGGAGAAGCTGTTGTTGTGTGTGTTGATGATGGGATAAAGGGGTGGCAGCTCCTCCTTTGGGGCCCCTGGCCCCCCGAGAGCCCCGTTTGCTGTGGAAGAGGCTGTGAAAGGAGATGCGGCCCTGGCGTTTGCCCGCCGCACGGCACTTAGGGTTGGGGACGCCGCTCACCGAGGACTGAGGCGACTCTGAGTCCTTTTCTGATCCCATTTTCCCAGAAGAGACACACAGGGGCGGTTATTGTCCCCTGAGACACGCTAATGTTTCGCAGAGGGACACTCAGCTACACAAAAACACACTCAGTCACACACACACAAGGGAGGATTTGTCCCCTTGTGAGAGCAAAACTGGAATGCAAATGCTACTCGAGCTCCTGTTAGAGAAACTTGAGCCAGTCGACTCCTTCTCTTCCCTTTATGAGAAACGAAACGCTATCAGGAAAAGACAGAGTTAGATAACAGTGACGTAAAAACAGAAAATGAAAGAGATTGCGCAAGTTCAAAGTGAAGAAAAAAATCCCCGTCGGCTCCCAGAGTTTCTCTCAAACTCGGCGGTCAAAAGATTCACAAAGAAGAGAAAGCAGCAAGTCTTTCATCTCCTAGGCAGACGTCGAGGTGAAACATTAGTGTGATTCTCAAAAAGATTAATGTTTGCTCCAATGAATGACTCTCCTGAAAATAGAGAGGGTAAAAAAAGAAGAAAAAAGAAACATCGAGAGGGCAGAGTTCAGCGTGAATGTTGTGATAATTCCTCAGTTTGGATTTAATTCTCCTCAGCTGTATTCAGAGCCTCTCCTCCACTCGTCTTCCTCTCGTTCCTGTTCAACACCGGTCTCTCTGAACGGTCTTTTCTGTCAGGAAGAAGAGAGCAGGAAGTTAGCACAAAGAGCATGCTCAGTATGACACACCTCTCTCTCTCTCTCTCTCTCTCTCTCTCTCTCTCTCTCTCTCTCTCTCTCTCTCTCTCTCTCTCTCTCTCTCTCTCTCTGTCTGTCTCTGTCTCTGTCTCGGCTTTGCTCGTCCTGGGTTTCAATTTGATCATTAACTCTGTTGTGACCCTACACTGATGATCCATCTGTGCTGATTACATATAAATACACAGACTGACTCATACATGCAAGATAATGCTACACTATATGTGTTAAATAGCCATGATTAAGAGGTTAACTTTAAATGAGGAGACACACCAACTAAAATACATGACATCATCAACCAGTCTGACCAATCATGTATTCATGTGAAACCAATCTCTCTCTATCTCTCTCCATCATGCTGAGCACCGCGAGCTCTTCCTCCACTTCACACTGCGCTGCTAGTGCCGTTGCCATGGTGACGCTCACTATGAACGAGGCAAACAGCGACCCACTCTGTGACTCTGGCACTTATGTATACGCACACACGCGCGCCGCGCAGAGAAGCATATAAGCATGAGCACAGTTGAGCATACACTGGTAAAGAAAAAAACACACACACACACACACACACACACACTTTCTATACACACATATTCTTTATATATAAAAATATACACACACTAAATCCTAAAAACAGACATTCAAAACACGTTCAAACCTGTGAATGAACACGTGCGCTGAAAATCATCAGTCACACACATTCCATATACAGTACTTTATATATATATATACACACACACACACACATCTCTACAAGTGAAAAGTGATAATTATGGACACACACACACACACACACACACACACACACACACATAATTACATCCTGTGTCCTCACTACAATTACAGGCTGTGTGAGCTAATGTTAAGGAGTGTGTGTAAGACACACTTAACAGCTCTTATGTGTTATTAGTACGTTGCATGTTATGTTTTAATTATACATTTATTTTTCTGTTGCTGTGTGAGAATCTTGTGACTGCTGTGTTTGAAATTCAGCTGAAAAAAACCTCTAAATTCACGAGAGAATGTGTCAAATTGCATCAGCGAGCCAGCGAGAGAAGGTTTCTCAGTGGCACAAACGGAGAAATATCAATTACGATACAATAAATCAATACTAAACGGAATTTAAAGGACTCAAAAAGCGCAAACTGACTCCCACAGCAGTCCAGATGTTTTCCGGTTTTCTCTCTCTGCACCAAACGACTGACCAGCTTCTCTTCTGGCTTCACAAATCTGATTATGGTTGAAGGCCAGACACACACACACTAGTACTGCTGATCCAGTATACGTCAGACCATTCAGGAGATTGTGACCTGCGTGTGTTCAGGTGATTGACAGATTAGCTGACCAATCACTGAGGAGCAGGCAGACAGGGACGACTTCAGGCTGAAAAGTCTCCATTATCTGTAACCGCTTATCTTATTCAGAGTCGCGGGGGGGCTGGAGCCAATTCCAGCTGACATTGGGCGAAGGCGGGGTAAACCCTGGACAGGTCGCCAGACTATCACAGGCCTGAAACATAGAGACAGACAACCATTCACGCTCACATTCACACCTACGGGCAATTTAGAGTCACCAATTAACCTAACCTGCTGCATGTGTTTGGACTGTGGGTGGAAACCGGATAACCCAGAGAAAACCCACGCTAACACAGGGAGAACATGCAAACTCCAAGGACCACAGGGGTCCAGAAGGACCCCAAGCCGGATTCGAACCTGTGACCCTCATGCTGTGAGGCGACAGAGTTAACCACAAAACATGATTATAGGCCAACAGCGATGCTGGTATTTACTGTTTTATGTATTTTTTATTCATTTTTATTCTTGTAAAGCACTTTGTGAATCATGTTCTATGAAAAGTGCTAAACCACATAAACATATTATTATTATAATATTATTATTGTTTTCACCTTGTGAGTCTGTGTGTGAGGCCTGGAGACACCTATTGTAGCTGGAACTACCACAGAGGCAGTTTAGAGTACTTTGCCAGGTGTTTATATATCTGTCTGTGGACAGATTCTGTCACCGCGATAGCATCACAACGTTGCAAGATGCAGTCACGTAACTTCACGCCCCATGGCCCGCTTTAGTCACAGCTGGTGTGATCCCATCGCAAGATGGACTCTAGTTATATTTGGATATTTATCCTAAACGCTTTCCAGAAAGAATAAGGAGAATGTGGCATACTATTTTTATGTTGTCTTTATGGTCATTCCAGTGAGCTTTAATTTACATTTATGCATTATTTTGGTGTTTGTAGAAACTTTTAGAGCCACTCTGTATAGAAGAGTATAGAGTATAAATGAAAGAAGTGAAAGAAGTATTCAGATCCAGTCTGTGATTCTAATACAATAATACACTTTTTGTCAAATTCAGTGAATATCTCCTCACGGTCCGCTGGCTGTCTGTTCTGTGTGTTCATACAGAGCCCTGGCTGTAAATGGGAAACAAACAAGGAATGAATGTTATTCTCATTGAATGTTATTTTTTGCATTCAAAGCTTCTATTGAGGTTTTAGAATGAAGCCTATAATGTCTGTCAGGTGCGACTCTTTCTTTGTGTGTGTGCGGACTAGAGGCCTTGGAGGTGCAGTGTGTAGGATCTGGCGCCATCTAGCTGTGGGGTTGCAGATTGCAACAAACTGAAACTCCTCCCTTGTGCCAAGCATGTAAACAGTGGCTGACGCGAAAACGTGAATGGCCCTATCTAAGAGCCAGTATTTGGTTTGTCCGTTCTGGGCTACTGTAGAAACATGACGGCTGGCTCCGTGAAGAGGACCCGCTCTCTAGATATAAACGGCTCATTCTAAGGTAACTAAAACACAACGATTCTTGTTTTCAGGTGATTATACACTAAAGAAAACATAGTCATGAATATTATATTCCATTTCTGCAAATAGATCCCCCTAAATGCTAAACACTGTTCCTTTAAGTAAAAGTATCAATACCACAATGTGAAAATACTACAAAACAAGTAAAAGTCCTGCATTTAAATCTTACTTAGTAATACTAAGTACTATCAGTAAAATGTTCTTTAAGTATCAAAAGTAAAAGCATTGGTTCTGCAGTAAAATGTTCCCTGTCAGTGTTTTACTATTATAATATACAGTATATATAATGCAAATATATATATGCATATAACATATTCTAAAAGATCATCATATGTTTGTAGCGTCGCTGTCCTGTGAGAAGCACGTATCTTTAAAAGGTCAACTTTCTCTAACTTGAACCTCTGTGACCAATGTGATGATTCACCCTGATTCCTCTCTAACATAGGAGAAACACTTCTGACACTTCACCACAAAGTAAAAATTATGACATGTTTGACATCTGCAGCCTCCAGACAGATGTGAGATATTGATAAAGTACATTACAGTTCCAACACGCTGCAGGCTGCAGGAAGAGGAAGGAAAATACTTCTGAGCTGAAGTCAAAAATCAATAAAGGAGGAGGATTTCCACCGGTAGACAGAGTAAATGGTGAAACCTACATACTGTCCAAACACATCCATTTAAACGGTTGCCATGGCAGCCATCACTCGCCATCTTCTCGGGGTCAAACCGGGTCTTAATGAAATGTGTGTAAGTGTATAAAAAGCCTGCAGTTCCTAAATATACCCTCCGACCGGCTGAGTTTGTAAAAGCCCTCTGCTCTGCGGCACCCAGAGCATCACTCACACACAAAGGCTGCCATCTGTGACCCTGTGTGATAGCGTGTGTGTGTGTGTGTGTGTGTGTGTGTGTGTGTGTGTGTGTGTGAGATCTATGTTTTTTGAGATGAGACTTTTGATTTCGACACAATTTAATAGATCTCTGTGTGTTTGAGTGTGTGCGTGTGTGTGTTTGTTTCATCTTCCACCAACACAGGACTCCCATTTGGCCCAGTGATCAGTGCTCCTGGCACTCTAATCAAACTGGTGAAACTTTAATTCTGTGTCAATTCTATAATGTTGTTTCGTGATAACAATTTGTTGCCGAAACACCCTGATGAAGAGACACCTCTGACGTCTCTAACAGACGTCTCCAAGGACAACACACACACACACACATACACACGCCTCCACAACTTTATTTTGATAAAAATGTCCTGCTTCACCAAAGAGGGGACATCAATCGAGACATATTTCTTCATCTTGTGTCAGATCTCTTTATCTGCTCACTTGTTTCTCACATTTAGGACTCCGTTCTGATCTATTGTTACAGCTTGATTCATGTCTCCTAGAAATCTATGTAACGCATATTCAGGTATATAAATACTTACGTACTGGTTTTTGAAACACCAGTTGAACATTTTGATGCATCACAGCAGGAAAAGTACAGGTGTATTTCGTAACATTTAATATTGACTGTAGTCCTTTTAATTAACCGGCCCTGGCGTGGTGCATTCTGGACAATGGAATGGGACAGTTAATTGAACTGAGCCCTTGTTAATGTTATCACTTCCCCCTGTGCTTTCCCTGCTATGATAAGCCCAAATGTTGGCTTTGATAAAGGTCTGTATTAAGGCTGTCAATAGATTCAAATATTTAATCGTGATTAATCACATGATTGTCCATAGTTAAAGCTGCAGTATGCGAGATTGGCGCAAATATGATTTAAAAAGGTTATTTTTAGAAAACGGCCGCTATATCGTGACAGTAGTAAATGAAACAGGTAACCTGAAAAAAATAATGTTCCTCTGTGTCCTACTGTGTCCTCCGGTGCTCCTTACGGCATCTGAAGGATTTCACTTACCGGAGGAAAACAAGGTCTGCTGCCCAGCTGCAGTCTATGAGAGCCGGCTGTCAATCACTCGCGAACTCCGACCAAACGGTCAAACTAGGCAGCGCTGATCAAATATGAATCAATATTCTGTTACTGTAATGCCTATTTCTCGCCTCAAATGTTTTCATAATCATCTTGTAGTGTACTGTTTAGCTGTAAAATGAGAAAGTTTGTGACGCGGCCGCCACTGTAAAATCTGTTGAAGGAAGCCAAGTTCTGGTCACATGACCGGAGCACAGCCAATAGGAACGCTCTCTCTCTCTGAAATGACCTGTGATTGGTCAAAATCTGCTGTCACAGGCTAGATTTTTCTAAAGCCTGAAAACAGAGCCATGAGGAGGAGCAGAAGTCTAGTTTTCTCTCAGACCACTTGAATTACAATATGCTGAAAGGTTATTATGGAATTTCTGCCAAATTATGCCCAAAAATTGTTGCCTACTGCCACTTTAATCGCGATTAATCATAAATGAATCACATTTTTTATCTGTTCTAAATGTATCTTAAAGAGAGATTTGTCAAGTATTTAATACTCTTAACCTGCAGATGGTACAACATTTAGTAAATTTCAGACTGAATTTTGATAAATCATTATTCTTGCTATTTAATTGATCGCTATTTATTGCCATCTGGTTCTCTAAGGACATTCACATGGTGCAAAATGTGCACTGATGATTGAATAATGATGCTTATTCTCTAATTGGTAGGACAGATAAATACATCTTATGAGAGCGGGAGGAATTGAGTGTGTGTGTGTGTGGGGGTGTGTGTATGTTGTGATCATCATGCGGTTGTTTGGCAGATCTGGTCTGAACAGCCTGAGAACTTCACAATCTGGACTTGATTTGTTATCAACATGCTCACACGCGCACTTTGTTCCACACTGTCCTCCTACTCCACTGCTGCTCAATTCAGCACTCACGCATGCACGCACGCACACACACACACACACCAGCTAAACCTCCTCTTCTCACACTCTCACTGCACTGGCAAATCATTTCTCTTTTTACTATCGGTCTTTCAATGACTCTCTCCTTCTTTCTTTCTTTCAATCTCTCTCAAACACACTCTCTCTCTCTCTTTGTAGATAAACATCATGCAACATGAAAGGGAACTTAGATCAAGATTAAACTGTTGTCTGAAGCGTTCACAGCTCAAAAGTGGTTCTCAAGACAAAGAAGGCTGCTGGTTTTTATTCTTGCCATCTGTGCAATTAACTGAAATTAAGGTTGGAAAAAAACAGCACTCTGTGTTCTCAGGACAGAAACACACTGTTTTATAGGGTGTGATATTTCCAGTGGTGGAATGAAACCAAGTACATTTACTTTTTATTTTAGGCCACTTTTAATACTTCCAATAGAACTCAAAGGCAAATATTGCACTTTTTACTTCACTACATGTATTTGACAGGTATAGTTACTAGTTGCTTCACAAATTTTACAAACAAAATATACCATGAGCTCATAAAATATGATGCATTGTTATAGATTGAACTAGCCAACAGCATATAAAATAGATTCAAATCAGCTCCACCTTAAGCGACTACACCAGTAAAATGCTCCTTACTCATGTATGCATCAGTAATACTAATCTAAAGGTTTATTATATTATATTATATAGTATGACAGTCACTTCTCTGCATTGAGTACTTTTACTTTTGATACTTGAAGTACATTGTGCTGTACCAGATTGAGAATATGAAACATTCACAGTTTGCTTGAACAGTAACAATTGGTTGCTGAAATAAAGACATTTAAAGGTGATCTATACCATATTCAGAGCATTAAAGTGGCTTCAAACAACTATTTGCTAATGAAGTTTCTCTCCCTGTGTGTGTGTGTGTTGTAATACACACTACTCTGGGCTTTGTTGACACAGCCGGGCCGGCATACAGCTGTTACAGCTGATAACGCCATCCCGACCGATGGCTTCATTGTAGAAGTATAGCGCCCACCCTCCGGTTCCCCCCAGGTTAACACTGTTAGCTCTGTCAGCACTCTTGCTGTTTGTTTACACTGTAAGCTCTGTTAGCTGCTAGCCGGCTCGGCCATCGCCATGTTGAGAACCATTAGGAGGCAATCCCTCAATCATAGATATGCTCAGAATTCAGTATAGAGCTCCTTAAAAAGTAGAATTTATGGAGCGCCTTGGTACAGCACATGCCACATTACCGCAACGTCACGGGTTTGATTCCAGCCTTGGGACCTTTGTTACACAAACTTTACATTTCCAACCAATTCGACTGTTATCAGGCCATTAAATGTGCATTGTCGGTCACTATAAGCATCATAGATGTGGGTCAGTAGGGGCCTACTACGCCTACTAGCGTACGTTGTATAAGTGAAAGCGGAAAAGCAACACGTTCTAAAACGTAAAATTGCAAGAAAGTTTGATCACAAACAAAACAGCTTTAGGTTTAGGCAACAAAACCACTTGGTTAAGTTGAGGGAAAAAGATCGTGTTTTGGCTTAAAATAACTATGTTTCAAAAGTGAAAGTGAAACTTAACGCTTGTGAACACAAAGACAACTACACGTTGTTGGTTTCACACGAGACACAAACCCCAGTCTACTGGGTGAAAGCCCCATCGCCCCCCACCTCCACTCCATATGGACTTTCACACCGTCTAAACTACACCGCCTGACTTCCGTTTTTGATCCTTTCATAATTACTACGGTCGCTAGAGGTCGCTGTCGACTTCTTTTATTCCTTCTGTTGGTGATCAACCATGTGAATAGATGACAAAACCTGCTAGTGGGTGTAGCAGGCCCCTACTGACCCACATCTATGAGGCTTATAAGCACTGATAACGCACATTTAATAACCTGATAACAGCCTAATCGGCTGACATTTCAGTCTCACTTCTGGTAAGGATCTAACTAAAGTAAAGTCATTAATAAGTTGTTTGTTCAATCCAACACGTTTGTATTTTGTGGTGTGATAAACCCTGCAGCCTCTAGATGCCACAAGTGGGGCTTTTAATCTTTATGGGACGTTAAAACTATAATGCTCAGTGTTCCAAAACTACAACAATGAAACCTTACAGCCTAATCCAAGGTCCATAATGGGTTTCCTGAATCAGAGAGAGAGAGAGAGAGAGAGAGAGAGAGAGAGAGAGAGACCGATGTGTTCTGCAGGTAATCTGTTCTCAGCAGTTCTCAGACAGTTTTAGAAGGTGAATTTACGCCTCAGCACTTTTCTGGGATCTTTGAGTCTCCCCCTGCAACTGGCAGCACACACATTACAGTACATACACTCAGTTGCCAGTTATTAGGTACACCTGGATAAAACTAATGCAGTCTAATACAACAGCGCTGTCTTTTATTGAATAAGTCATTTATTACATAAAAATGCTAAACATTCCCTTATTCCAGCTTCTCAAATATGAGGATTTGCGGTTTTACATTATTGTTGTTTTGTTTTTATCCCACCAAAGTTCATGAACATCGAAGGGAATTTCGCGACTCTGCATTTGGGGCCGCTATGGAGCCCGCTGGCCACCCCCGAGACCAATCACTCACTGTAGAACTATGCAATTTTCTGAGTTTTTGTGCATCCCAAGTCCCTATAAAATGCAGTTCCGCAGCAGAAAAATACTAATCTTTCCAAAAAACAATAGGCTTTCTCGCACTCGGGCCCTAAAAATAATCAATCAACAGAATAAAGAAAAAATATTAAAAAACTAAAACTGTGTAACTGTATTATTGGGACAGCTTTTCACCAGTTTACACATCACTTTACTGAGCATGAAAAGATATATAAAACAATACATTACTCAAAAATAAATAAAATGTCTACTACAACAAATTAAGAATGCAACATGGGCAAAAGTTAAGAATCATTGAAGCCATTTAGTTACTTATTAAATAATATGAAAAAATATTTCATAAGAGTTTTAAGGCTGAAGTGATTCAGCTTGCGTGGGTTTCTCTGGCAGGTTATTCAGCATTAGAAAGGCCGTAAGATGTATGACTGGCCACACACACTCATCAGAGCTGTAGCTGTGTGCTACAGGTGTGCTGCTGTGAGAGCTGATTGCTGTTATGCAACAAGATGATTCACTGCCAGCCTCGACACGTCTGCACAAGATTCACACTACCACACACTACCACACACACACACACACACACACACACACACACACACACACACACACACACACACTCACACGCACACACGCACTCACACGCACACACTTACAGACATCTGAACACCTCAGTTTCAAACGTGTTTAATGAAGTCATCGAGGAAAAGCTCTTTCACAAAGAAGCTTGGACACGTTTCTAGTGAAGATTTGGTTGGAATGACATTAGTTACACACCATTTTCACCAGTTTACCTCCTGACACATTTAACTTGCTGTACTGGGTTTAGGCAAATAGTTTGGTTTGGATGAATCTTCAATTATCTTTACTTCAGTGACCAGTGGTGGAAGATGTATTCAGAGTGTGTAAAAAATACTCCAATACAGGTAAAAGTCCTGTTTTTTAATTTTGACTTGATAAGAATTACATAAGGACTTAATTCTTGAATATCCAAGTACTCATTATGTTAAATGTCAGAGTATGAATATATTATTTATAGGGCTGTCAAAATTAACGCGATAATAATGCGTTAACGCAAATTCGTTTTAACAACACTAATTTCTTTAACGCATTAACGCAATTGATCTTTCCGAGGTTGTAGCAGGCTCTTCTAAACTAAACTAAATCTGTGTCATAACTAGGGCTGTCAAAGTTAAGAGATAATAAGGCATTAACTCCACCAATTTCTTTAACGCATTAACGCAAATTGCGCTTTTTTTGAAGCTAGAGTTAAGACACTAGCATCATATGAAACTAGAAAACCTAAGGAATCCATTGGTACCAACCATGTCATACTAGCTTGTCGTGAAGGAGGCTATATAACGCTCAAAACTTCCACTAAATTTTGGCGAGGAAAAACTGGCATGGCCATTTTCCTCTGACCTCAAGATATGTGAATGAAAATGGGTTCTATGGGTACCAACGAGTCTCTCCTTTACAGACATGCCCACTTTATGATAATCACATGCCGTTTGGGGCAAGTCATAGTCAAGTCAGCACACTGACACACTGACAGCTGTTGGGCTTGAGTTTGTCATGTTATGATTTGAGCATATTTTTATGCTAAATGCAGTACCTGTGAGGGTTTCTGGACAATATTTGTCATTTTTTTGTGTTGTTAATTGATTTCCAATAATAAATATATACAAACGCTTGTATGAAGCAAGAACTCCCATGTTGATAAGAGTATTTAATACTTCTGCTGTTGGTTAGTTTAACAATGCATCTTATTTTTGTATGTAAAAAGTGAATCTAAACAGTAACTTGCAACTCAAGCTGCCAAATGGAGTAAAAGGAATAATATTTATTTAGTTAAATAAAGTAAAATAGAAGTGTAAAGTAGCATAAATTACTCAAGTAATGTACAAGTACCTCAAAGTTGAACATAAGTGCAGTACTTGATAATGTACTTCCACACTGCAGCCTTTTGCGGTCACATAATCATACCATTATGTTACTCCCCATTCAGCCGAACACATGATTCATTAAATGTCCTGTACCCGCCGTCTTTCCTGAGAACTTCGCTGCTGTTTATTGTCTTTGTTGATTCCCGGGAAAATCCACCAGCTGCTCTGGTTCTGATCTCTCTCTAAACTGCTGCTGTTGCTTGCGACACAACCAAACGCACATACGTACATAACAAAACACATTGATTTAAATGTTTAAATGTTAAAAAAAAAAAAAAAAAAGTCACTCACTGCAGTCACACAAAACAAAAATAGTAATCTAGGAAAATTTCTGTTTCAAATGTTTCACTAGACAGACCACATCAGCCTAACTAATGATCCTGTTGTTGCACTCAGTGTTCAAGAGCGTTTTATCACTTTGGATAAGAGCATCAGCTAAAAGCCTGTAGTCTAAAGTGACTGATGACTTTGTTTTAACATGAACAGACAGATCCACAAAGAGCCGGGGTCCAACAGACGGCTCGGCTCAGACTGTTTGTAGTGATACTGAATAAAAACCCTGCTAATCTGAGAGCCAGGGGCCGACAGTCTCTGGACAGAACAGGTGGTCCCCTACTCAACACACGAGCTAATAATGTATTAGGTGGATGTGTGTGTGTGTTTGGGGGAGGTGAGCTAATTAGAGACCGTCAGCTAATCGGCACTGGGGTAACAAAGTAAACCCTGACCCTGCTGAAAAGGTGCATCTGTCTGCTTCTCATGCTTCTATAGAGAAATCGTAGCACAACATCAACCTATATCAAACTATTAATGAAAGTGTGCTGCTTAATAACCAAAATAAAAAAGCTGCTTGTTTTATATGATTGAAGAAGTATCCTGATTTCTTACTTAAAGGAACAGTGTGTAGGATTTGGCGGGATCTAGCGGTGACGTTGCAGATTGCAACCAACTGCCAAGCGGGTAGGAGAACTACTGTGGCCGACGCAAAAACGCAAATGGCCCTATCTAGAGCTAGCGTCTGGTTTGCCCGTTCTGGGCTCCATTAAGAGGAACCGCTCCCTATGTAGATATAAACGGCTCATTCTAAGGTAACGAAAACAAAACAACTCTTATTTTCTTAAGAAAACATATTGAATTAATATTATATCAGGGCTCGACATTAACGCTTACCCACTTGCCCGGGATAAGTAAACTCTGTGTTTGGGCAAGTGGAATGCCTCATGCAGTTGTCCGATCAGGCAAGTGAAAAATAAATGTGATCTTTATTAGGGACGCCCCAATATTCAGTAAAAATATGTGATCGGGAGATCGGTATGAATGTTTCTGTTCGAGTGCCCCCAGAGTACGCTCCGCCGTTCCGAGAGTGAGGTGCTCTGAATAACTGAACAGTAACATTACATTCCAACAGCGCTCCGAATTTACGAACGGTGCAGTTTGTGCCAGAGTGCGCTCTGGTCCTCGGAGTGACTATTTACGAACGCACCCATAGCGTGAAGCTACATTGTGAACAACAAATCTGTGTTGAAATCGGCAGAAGGAGAGCTAGTTAACGTTAGCTGTTAGCAGCCGGTGGGCAGCGCAGTCTGCACACGGAAGAAGTTTGTCTTCAGGACTTTCTGCCAGAACGGGTTAATTTTAACCCAAACCACAATCTTTATCTAAACCAGTCAGAAAGGAATTTCTCTGCTCAGTAAAAATGAGCATTAGGCGAAGGTAAATTCTAACGTTATCATGATGTGTTCAAATGTAATCTTGTAAAATGTAGTTTTTGGAGAGAAATCCAGTTGTTTTCACAGCAATATAAAATAGATATTAGAGAGGAAAATATGATCTGTTTCACTTCCTAACACTGGCTCTAAACAGCTTATAATAATACATACAGTTTTGATGAGTTTTACTTTGTTTCTGTCAAGTTTGAATGAAGTGTGTTTTCCAATAATCAGCAAGGTAAAATTACTGTTTCTGTCAATGGAGTCTGGTGGCCTTGAGGAGAGCATATTAATTGTATGTTTTGTATGTCACTAAATTATAATAATTGCTTAAATTACTGTTGATTTTATTCATTTTTTAATAGGCCTACATTTTCCATTTCGGACAAGTAAGTTTGGCTATTGGGCAAGTAAAACATCTCCTCTACTTTCCCAGAGGGCAACTGGCTGAAAAAGCTTAATGTCAAGCCCTGATTATATTCCACTTCTGCCAATAGATCCCCCGAAATGCTATACACTGTTCCTTTAAGTAAAGTAGCATTACAACAAAAATACATAAAAAATACTCCATTAGAAGTACTTAAAGTTCTGCTTCTTCAGTTCAAAAGATATGTCGCAAATGGATGCAATCTAAAGGTTCTATATACGGGATTCAGACCCACTGGCTAGCTAACAGCCGCTGCTCTGCACTGCTCTCATATGGCGGTTACAGCTGATAACGCCGTCCCGACCGACAGCGGCGGGGCAGAAGCGCCACTGTTAACCAAGCTAAGGTAAAGTGATACCCTTAAATCTGTGTTTTAAATAGAAAACACTGAAGGTTTGAAAGGTAACACAAATGTTTCAAACAGCAGTTTTCAGGCTGGAAAAAGAATCAAACTGTCTGAAATTACTCCTGTAGGATAATCAAATTGTTTGCAGTCAAACTGTATGCTTACTATGTTGTACACTCACAGTTTTACAGATATGTGTCTGAAAATGCTACTTCAAAGCACTGAAGAGGATGCTAGCATGACATGGATACAGCAATTTCAATAAAATTGTGGAAATTATATTTATATTTCAGTATGAAGTTGAAAATGGTTATGTTTAGAGACTGTTAGACACATCTTCATGGCTAGCGTTGCTAATGAAAGCTAGTGAGCAGAGTTCTTATGGGGATTTTGTTGTTTCAGTTGCTCTTATCCAACAACAGTGAAGTAGCCGTTGTTCTGTTGTTAGGCATCGCCCAGCCCTGAGGCTGTAATGGACCACATACATCACCAGCACAGACTGCACATCCTCATTATTAGTGGCTAAATGTTCCTTCTTTTAAAGAAGAGAGGTCAAGCAAAACGTCCTCCCTTCGGAGGATCTCTGTGAGAACATTTGGTCCTCGTAAAAACACAGGAAACACACGCACAAGTCAAGGCTACTTCAAGTGGAAAGAAGGACCGGCTGAATCACACAGATTAGATATCACGACTGATTAACGGGGTTATAATGACACATTACAGCAAAAAGAACCAGTGCCGACCTCAAGCTTTGGTGTTGATTCATGGTGTGTCGGGTGACCTCGCTGCAGCCTCCGCCCACACAAACTAGGAATGAACCCTCTTTTTTCTTTAATTCATCATTCAGAGTGTGTGATATACACATAAACCACTATTAGACCACTGTTTGACACACAAACATTTACAGTGACACCTGAGGCCTGCTTCCAACTGTAGTAATGTTGATGTGATGTTGAAATAAAAGAAACCGTTTGAGGTAAAAACTGAAACATACCCAGGTCACGTCCAACCAGGAAGCGTTTTAACATGCCGATCCCTTCTGTCTCTTTCTGTCATTCTTAACTGTAAAACTGTCAGATAAAAAAACATGGTAAAGAACATCTGCAGCAGAAAAAGAATAATCATGGAGCTACAGCCAGCGGACAGTTAGCTTAGCTTAGCACAAAGACTGCAAACAGCTAGCTGGCTCTATCTCATAATGACAAAATCCACCTAAAAGCACCTCTACAGCTCAGTAATTAAAGTAACACGTTATATCTCTTTAGTTTGATCCATACAAACAGTCCAATCTCTATGCTAAGCTAAGCTAAACCTAGATATTAGATAAGAAGATAAATGTCATATCTAACACTCTGCAAGAAAGCAAAATTTCCCAAGATTTCCTTAAAACCAGAGGGTGTTGCTCAAGGACACTTTAGTAATGTTTAGTGTTAGCATGTATGGATTTTCATAAGTGTTTTTGCCAAAATGAGCTAACTGGCTGGTTGAGTCAAGACAAAACAGTAACCTTACCACACTTTAAACATTAAAGCTGCAGTTGATAACTTTTAGAAAAAATACTTTTTTATTCACTCAAACTGTCACTATATCCTGACAGTAGTACATGAGACAGATAATCTGTGAAAAAAATCAGGTTCCTTTGCCTCCTTTTAGTACTCCTAATGGCATTTGCAAGATTTCACTGCGCCCGAAGGAAAATAACCAATCAGAGCCGAATAGTCTCTAACGCCGCTGTCAATCAATGCTCGTGATGCTTGTGAACTCCGATCAAACTGTCAAACTAGGCAGCGCTGATCAAATATGAATCAGGATTCTGTTACTGTAATGCTTATTTCTCGCCTCAAATGTTTTCAGAATCATCTTGTAGTGTACTGTTTAGCTGTAAAATTAGAAAGTTTGTGACCCGGCAGCCATGTTGAAAACAGTCGAGCCAAACCCAAGCACCGCCCACCAGCCGGAGAAAACTTACTTTTTTTTACAGCTGAACAGTACACTACAAGATGTTTCTGAAAACATTTGAGGCGAGAAAGAAGTCTTGATCCATATTTGATGCCTAGTTTGACCGTTTGATCGGAGTTTGCGAGCAGTGATTGACAGCTGCGTTGGTCCGATTGGTTGTTTTCCTTTGGGTGCGGTGGAACCTTGCAAATGCCATTAGACAGATTATCTGTCTCATGTACTATTGTCAGGATATAGTGACAGTTTGAGCAAATATGATAAAAAAGTTTTTAGTTACCAACTGCAGCTTTAATGAACACATCTACAGCCACAACAGCACAATATTTTAAGTGTGTCTCTTCTTCTTAACTGTTTATATAGCAATTATTTTCACACAGCAAAGTTTAACTGCATCTTCAAGTTAGTGCCATAGCAACTACAAAGCCTCTATTTCTATTAATTAAATCTAGTCAAAATGCTTTATCTCTATCATCAATCATAGTTTTATCTTACAATCAAAAAGAAAAAGAAAAAATCTGTCATCGGAAAAGATTGAATGATGATAAGGTTGGTTTCTTATGATATAAAAGTCAGTGTGGACTGTCACGTACACAGAAACAGTAAAAAAAATGAAGCTGTTTCACTTTCGTTAATATTTTTTTGTTCATGAGAAAATCAACACTTCCTTTAAACTTACTGAGCCTGAAGAGAGCTGAAGTAACTGTCATACAGAACATGAAGTACTTATTGTTTACTGTCAATATTTCACACATCTACAAGAAACACTTTCCGAACAGCAGGGCCACCCACATTAAAACGCTCTGGATACCGTGTTATTTTCTAAGCAAAGTGGTTCGGTTTTGGCGTGTGCATGCGGGGGCGAGTTGATGATTAGAGATATATTACCGATAATGGAAGCAGTTCTTACTTCTGTGGAAAAACCACCCTGACAACCAAACACGATGGCCTGCTCTTCCCAGGAATCCAGCTACACACACACACTCGATCTGCACACCGTCTGTCAATGTGTGTGTGTGTGTGTGTGTGTGTGTGTGTGTGTGTGTGTGTGTGTGTGTGTGTGTGTGTGTGTGTGTGTGTGTGTGTGTGTGTGTGTGTGCGCATGTGCGCATAATCCTCTCCCCTAGAAAACCATTCAAACATCTGGCAAAATGCAGCTCACCCTAAAAGTATTGCTTTCTTTAACGGTCTAAAAGCGAACGGCAAATCAATTTGAATAATAAAGTGTGTGCGTGGGAGAAGATGTATTCATCTACTGTTGAGGTTTACACACCCTTTTTCAGTGGAAATCAACGACGCAGTTGGACAATTTCCATATCACCAAGTTAATGACTGCATCTACTCATGCAGAAACTAGTGTTTATAATCTTTCTGTCTACCTATCTATTAGGTAGGCTATTTTTTGACTAATCGATTAGTTGATTTACAGCATATTTGTGAACTTTACTGTAAAGACATGTGATAAGTAGGGTTGGGTATAAATACTGATGTCAACATATGACACCTAACTTCTGGTACAGATATGGCCTGATAATCAGACCTAGTTTTGCCCTAACCACATCAGTAGTAACTGAAGTATCTGCCCTGTCAACCTCAACCCCACAGAGGCTGTGGAATCGATTGCTATTAGCAATTAACTCAATATTTGTTTTATACCTGAGAAGGCCTTCGATGATCACTTCCTGTGGTAGGGCTGCAAGCAATGGTGGAATAAGTACTCAGATCAAAGTAAATGTATCAATACTACAATGTAGAAATACTACATTCAAAATCTTACTTAAAGCTAGGGTTGGTAATCTTCTTCAAAAACAATTTTGTTATATTTGTTGAAATTCTCTTTACATTCCAAAAGCACTCAATAAATCAAATGCTCTGACAAAAAAATCTGGCATTTGTGGCTGTCGCAGGACTGTAATAAGCCCGTCCAATCATTTCATTTGTGCCAAATGAAATGATTGGATGGGCTACCTGCCTGCATGCGCTCTATCAGTGCACTCATTGTGCATCACCGGAGTCTTCCACAAGTTGCTAGCTTGACAGCTGTGAGTACTAACAATATCCATGCTCGTTATTAATGTTCATAATGATACATTTAGGGGAGTGGCTTCGGAGGGAGGCCTAAAGGGACGGGCTTGTCAGTGTTGCTGACTTGGCGACTTTCTCTTGGTTTGTCCGTTTTGGACGACTGTAGAAACATGGTGGAGCAACATGGTGGTCTCTGTGAAGAGGACCCACTAGATATGAAGGGCTCATTCTAAGCTAACGAAAACACACGAGTCTTAGTTTCAGGTGATTATACACTAATGAAAACATAGTTATGAATATTATATTCCATTTCTGCTAATAGATCCCCCGAAATATTGTAGTGTTAACCTGAGTGGGAAATGGAGGGTGGGCGCTACGCTTCCGCGACGACGCCATCAATAGGCGTTATCAGCTGTAACTGACGTATGAAGGAGTGCAGAGCAGCGGCCGTGAGCTAGCCAGTGGGGCACGCACACATGCATGATCTACCGATCAATGTATATATTAATCGATTCATTGGTTGGTTGGTGTCAGAAAACTGTGAAAAATACACTCACAATTTTCAAAAGTCCAAGTTTACGTCTTCAAATTGGTTGTTTTGTCTCGACAACAACGCAAACCACAAAATTCTTAATTTACTATCATAGAGGACAAAAAGAACAGAAAATATTACACATTTGAAAAGTTGAAACCAGTGAAGTTGTTCTATCTATTCATCTACATCTATCTATCAGAAAAAAACCTTGAACATTATAATTTTTAGGAATAAATGCAGTGGGAGGCAGATGGGTACACAAATCGAGAGTTGGAGCATTTTCTTGCTTTCCCACTGACTGATTAACACATCTCTCACAGACACACACACACACACACACACACACACACACACACACACACACACACAGTATATTCAGAGTCCAGGGCGATGCACTGGAAGGTGGAGGTAGAGGGAATCAGGCTGGGAGCTTCTATAATTAGAGGAGCGTTCAGGAGCCATACTGCTGAGTTGTTGAATGTTTAATGTCAGGTCTGCAGGCATTACAGTCACAAAGAGCAAACCTCTGAGCCCCTCTTAACACACACATATTTATAACACCCCCTCACTCTCTCACTCTCTCACACACTTACACACACACACACACACACACACACACACACACACACACACAATGAGGCCTTCACAGAGACGGAGGTGAGCAGCAGTAACAGTAGTAAACTGGACGAGTGGATTCAGGTTTCAGAAAGGAAACAGTAGCACAATACACACACAACACGCAACACACACACACACACACACACACACACACACACACACACACACACACACACACACACACACACACACACACAGTACTGACAACTGAGCATGTAATTCCCAGCTATTGTCTGTAACCTGAAGCACATAATGGCACGGGAACCCAAACCTCCTCTGGATGAGGTAATGGTCAAACACATCTGACATGGACAGAGACCTTCACATCTGATACAAATGATGCTGTTTGTTAAATGGAATATGGTTGGGGGCACTTTCCAACAAAATAACATAGCACTTTTGTTTTGCTGCAATCATATGAAGGATTTCACTTCATACTAAATCGCTAAATACAATCGCTAAAATACCACATGCAGTATATATTTTTGAATAGCTTTAACTGAGACAGATTTCAAAAGTTATGCAGGGATACATTTAAACTACAAAGTCCAGAAGAGATGAACCAGTCTTGAAAAAATATGATTTGGTTTCTTCCTGTTGATTCTATGTGCAATTTTGGCCCAATTTTAGTTTAGAGTACCATTCTCAAACCCGACCTGAATTAGCAAACAACTTTTTGTCTATATTTTTATTCAATACTGTATTTCTGCGACCGATGCCAATATATTAGAGTTGAAAAATCAGTACATTAACAGACCTTTTTCACAGCAGACATTTTAACATGTCATTGCAGGAAAAGTACAAGTGAAATTGATAACATTAATGATGGCTCAGTTCCATTCAAGGTACAGTGTTTAGGATTTGGCAGCATCTATTGGTGTGGTTGTAGATTGTAACCAACTGAGTACCCCTCTGCCATCTTCTCCCTTTCCAAGACTGCGTTAACGTGAGTGCAAAACCGTGGTAACGCTGTTCACCTTGCTCAGAGACCATCCTTACCATAATAACACTACTTTAGGAGCAACGGAAGTCAGACAGCGGCTGGCGGGGCTACGGTTTTGCCCTCTGCGGCTCACGTTACTGCAGTTTCACAAACGTGTCGGAGAACTATGGTGGCCTTCAGGTAACGTAAAAACGCAAAAAGTTCTCGCTAGAGCCAGTGTTTTTGCTTTGTCCGTTCTGGGCTACTGTAGAGACAGCCCAGTCGCACAGCAGTTCGTGAAATAGTCACAAAATTAATGTATTGATTCGTGGACATAGGCACCAATTTCACATTTTTTTCGTGATGGTCAGCAAAAAATTAATTCAAATGTTAATCCACGTAATTGTGAACCCGGAAGTATAAAGAGCGTCGAACGCCACGTAGGGAGGAGGTCGGGGTGGATGGGTGGTTCAAAAAACTATACTGGACTTTCATCCAGGAGACCGGTGTTCATGTCCCTTGTGAAACCAGAAGTCAAAGTTGATTTATTGTCACGTAACTTCCGTACTTAAGTTACAGCACTTCCGGAGTTATTTTAACTCAAACCCAATCTTTTCCTAAACCTAACTAAGTAGTTTTTGTCATATAACTTCCTTACTTAAGTTACGCAACTTCCTGTGTTATTTAAACCCAAACCGTGATCTTTTCCTAAACCTAACTAAGTAGTTTGTTGCCTAAGGTTAACCAAGTCAATCTTTTCCTAAGCCTAACTAATTAGTTTGTTGCCTAAGCCTAACCAAGTTGATCTATTCCTAAACCTAACTAAGTAGTTTTATTTTGAAAAGACTGGAGCGGAAATTGATACGTGCGTCACGTGTTGCTGGACATTCGTAGGAAAATGCACGAAAAATACGTTGTTGAAAGTCATGATAAGCATATGGAGAAAAAAAGGAAATATGTGTCTATGTACATGAATCAAGTAGAATAAATATTGTGACTATTTCACGAACTGCCGTGAGACTTTGTTGGAAAGAACATGGCGGAGCAACATGGCGGACTCCATGAAGAGGACCCGCTCCCTATGTAGATATGAAAGAGTTTCAGGTGATTATACACTAATGAAAACATTGTTATGAATATTATATTCCATTTCTGCTAATAGATCCCCAGAAATGTTACACACTGGCCCTTTAAGTGTCCCAGTAAGCTACTCCAGTGAGCCAGCATGCACAATACCAGGGCTTTGTCTCAGTGGAATGCATTATTACTATTATATACACCTGTGTCTTTCCTACCATGACATGTCAAAATGTCTGCCATGAAAAGGGTCTATTAATCAGTACAATACATTAGCCGATATTATTATTGTTTTAAACATAAATGCATAACATAAGCAATCATTTTGATAAGAATTGCATTGAATAAATGAATAGTGACCAATATATGTAGTGAGCAGTTAAAAAATAAACATGTCAGTTTACTCTGGTGGACAAACATTGTGAAATTTCGTACTTATCGGCAGACATGTGGCAATATGATATTATTATTATTATTATTATTATTATTATTATTATTATTATTATTATTATTATTGGTCGAGCTCTAGCTATCAAATTATGAGAGGAAAAAGAAGATTCTAGCTCAAAGGGAGCACCAGCAGGGTCATGAAAGAACATTTGCAATTTATTTATAAATGGTCAAAACTTTCTGCCTCCGTCTGTGCAGCTCATTTCCATCCAAAACAAATGTTATTCATGATTACTTGTTATTGCTGTTTGCTTTCAAAATACAAATTCACCACTTCAGACTTCCTTCTAAATATCTAAACAACAATATGAAGAAAGAATAGCTCATTATACCCTTCTCACCTATCACAATTGAGCCAATTACAACTGTAAACTGGTATTTAATTACAAATACTTAGGCTACTACAACCTCAGTTATTGAGATTAATACTCACTGTTGTTCATCAGCACATTTAGCATGTAGTTAGTATTTTTACAGCCCCAATATTTACACAAAACCTACATTGTGCAAGTTGTCTCTTCACCAAGGCTACCAAAATATTATGATGCTGGGAAATTTCACCACACCTCTCCCTTTTATGATCATGCTGATCATAAAATCTGTCCTCAAATACAAACAAATCCACTAAATATTCATATAATGTTACTGTGAGGAGTGTTTGTGGGGCTTTATAACGCCTCCTCTCATAGTATCATAATATCTCTTCTGTTCTGAGCTCTACTGCCTCTCTTTTAAAATCACATTTAATGTATTTTTCAGGAGAATCCAGCCTGTCTCAGCCCAAACTGTGACCAGGGAGTGGCAGAGCAGACAAGAATGTTTTCAAAAGGGAAAAGGTTTTCACTCTAAGACATCCTGGATGACTGTAGGCTACTGAAGCTGAAGACATTTTGTTTTTAGACTTTATGATTATTTCCAGACATGCAGCAGCACTGAGACTGGACACTGATCTGTATCCTCCCTACATGTAACATGGAGATTGTTAATGATAATTTGGGTGGTTCTGGTCTGAGTTGACCCTCCAGACTGGCAGATGCAGATAATGTGACTGTCATGCTTGTGAATAATCATACAAAAACAGTCATCTAAGGGTTTATGGTGGTGAACTGCTACACTCCCTTTAAGTTGGTATTTGTTAGTTTTGATCTAGGTGGTCTATAGAGGCAGTAGAGCTCATTAAACCCATGACATGTCAGACAGACAGCTCATGCAGCAGAGCTGGGTTCACTGCCGGGCACTTACCAGCTCAGGACCGGATCTCTTCGACAGGAAAGGCTGGGGAGCGATGCGACGGTCCCCTCGGCTCCCTCCTCGCGTTTTACCGAGAAAGCTGTAGGTAGAAACAGCCCCTTCGTTACCGTTACCGCCCCACTCCTCTCGGGGGCTTCTGGCAGATGACGGCGGCCTCGACTCTTCCTGCGCCCCGGGAACACAGCGCACAAACTCGGTGTAATCTCCGCAGCTCCGCTTCTCCCTCCCTTCTCTCTCTCTCCTTCGCTCTCCCTTCTCTCTATCTCCTTCTCTCTCTCTCTCTGACGTCTTGGAGGAAAGCCCCAGTTGGTGACGTCACGCCGTGCACAACACAGAAGCCCCGCCCCCGTGACGTCACCGCCCCGGAGGAACTTCAGCTGGCGTTTACGGTAAAACAGAAATGTGTTTGTGGGAAAGAGGAGACAGAAGGAAACTAACTAGGAAGTGGTTTGTTTGGTGGTAAAACAAACACAGAGAGAGCATCGATTTCAACCAGCCTACTGTGTTTTATCAACTATTTGACTCTGCTTTGTTTATTCAGAGTAACAGACATTAGTAGCTTATCTGTAATTAGTCTTTTATGGTTATCTTAGATCAATCACACCAATTAGAAGTCTTGTCTGATGTCCTGTTTGTCAGACATGTCATGAACTACATCAGTAAACCATGGATTTTAACTACTTACTCAAGCTTAAAGCTGTAGTAGGCATAATGTTTTAGCATCATTGGGCCATAATAACCTTTCAGCATATTGTAATTCAAGTGTTCTGAGAGAAAACTAGATTTCTGCACCTCCTCATAACTCTGTTTTCAGGCTTTAAAAAAATCTAGCCTGTGACGGGAGACTTTGGCCAATCACAGGTCATTTCAGAGAGAGAGCGTTCCTATTGGCTGTTCATTCAACGGAGGCAGCTGTCAATCACTCCCGAACTCCGATCAAACGGTCAAACTAGGCAGCGTGATCAAATATGAATTAATATTTTGTTACTGTAATGCCTATTTCTTGCATAAATGTTTTCAGAAACATCTTGTAGTGTACTGTTTAACTGTAAAATGAGAAAGTTTGCTCCGGCTGGTGGGCGGTGCCTGGTATTTCCTCAACTGATCTCACCATGGCTGCCAGGTCACAAACGGAGCGTTTCGGACAGAGGGTGAATGCAGGTATATTCAGATAGACGGTATGAAAAAATAATGTGCTTTTTAAATGTATGTAAACATGTTCTAGTGGTCACCCATAATGCAAGTATGAACCTGAAAATGAGCATGATATGTAAGGGATAATACACAGCGAGCCGGTCATTGTTGTGAAAAAATCCCCGACAGGGCGATGCTGCTGTTGTCTCTCATCGCCCTGAAGGGGATTCTTTCCCAACAATGACCCGCTAGCTGTACATTATCCCGCTTATTACACGGCTACTTACTGAAAAATTATCAATATTTTGACGCAAAAACGGTCCGCCAGAGTCCGACATCAGAGCTGCGCCCATAGCAACGGTCTGCTATACAGAAATAACAGACCGCAGAACGCCGTGATTGACCAATCAGAATCGAGTATTCAACACAGCCGTGTAATAAGTCCCCTTTAAGTACTTTGCACATGCCTCATTGTAGATGGCAGCTTCAAAGTTTTGCACAAAGACTCAGAAACCAACCAATGTTACCTAAAATTATATTTCTGTACGTCAATTAGTTTGAGGTAATTTGATTAAACAACTACTTTAGGAAAATTCACCACGTACCATGCACCATGCACAATTTAGTAAGTATAATTTCCAAAAAGCAACTGAAATACAATGAAAGGGATTTTTTGCAGTTACCTTGCTTGTGTAAAGAATATTGAATTGCCTTGTTGTTGAAAGGTGGTATACAAACAACTTAAACTAAGGCAAATCCAACATGAGGTGTATTCAGAATTGTTATCTCCAAACATCAATCTCTGCATTCGTCTCATCTATTCTACAGCAACAGGCCTTAATTATGTAATTAGCTAACAAGTCTCTAATATTTATCTACAACTGCCAAATTAAAATGTATGTTTTAAACAGTGGAAGAGTCAGGTGAAAACTAAAACGGCCGCCTCGCGGTTGTATGACGCCGCCAACCAGTCGAGTTACAGTTTACATCCATGTCTGTCCAAAATGTCATCACTTCATCATTTTATCCTATTAGACGTGTGTGATATTGTTATATTTAGCATATGAATAATTAAAGCAGCAGTAGGCAGAATGTTTTTAGCATCACTGGGCAAAAATTCCATAATAACCTTTCAGCATATTGTAATTCAAGTGTTTTGAGAGAAAACTAGACTTCTGCACCTCCTCATGACTCTGTTTTCAGGCTTTAAAAAAATCTAGCCCATGACGGGAGACTTTGGCCAATCACAGGCCATTTCAAAGAGAGAGCGTTCTTATTGGCCGGAGGCAGCTGTCAATCACTCGCAAACTCCGCAATATTCTGTTACTGTAATGCCTATTTCTCCCCTCAAATGTTTTCAGAAACATCTTGTAGTGTACCATTTAGCTGTAAAATGAAAAGGTTTGCTCCGGCTGGTGGGCGGTGCTTGGTATTTCCTCAAGTGATCTAGTTCAACATGGCTGCCGGGTCACAAACTCTCATTTTACAACTGAACAGTACACTACAAGATGTTTCTGAAAACATTTTACGCAAGAAATAGGTATTACAGTAACAGAATAGTGATTCATATTTGATCAGCGCTGCCCAGTTTGACCATTTGATTGGAGTTCAAGAGTGATTGACAGATGCTCAGAGACGGCAAGGCTCCAGCTCGGCTCTGATTCGTTGTTTTCCTCCGGTCTGTGAAATTTTGCAGATTCCATTAGGAGCACCGGAGGACACAGAGGCACAAGATTTTTTTTATCAGATTACCCGTTTCATGTACTACTATCAGGATATAGTGAATGAAAAATATTTTTTTAAATAATTTTTGCTCCAATTCTACCCAATGCAGCTTTAAGTTATGGCCCAAAACATGTTTTGGGAGGTCACAGTGACCTTTCACCACCAAACTCTAATCAGTTCATCCAGGAGTCCAGATGGATGTTTGTGCCAAATTTGAAAAAATCTGCTCAAGGTGTTCCTGAGATATCGCGTTCACGAGAATGGGTCGAACGTGACAGACGGACAGACAGACAACCCGAAAACATAATGCCTCCGGCCACAGCTGTCGCCGGTGCGGAGGCATAAATCAAATCAAGGTGCACAAAATGTGATGATTGTAGGAAAGCATGATATTTATTAGAAGGGGAAACATAAGGAATATGACAACTACGAGCCCCACAGCATCGCAACATTAACCTTAACTTATATAAAGTCTAAGGATTTCCTCTATTTTCTGACCCCCCCCCCCCCCTCATCTGTCCACCCACCCTAGATCTTTTGCTAAATCCAATCCTTCGCCTCGGTGGGAATGTAGCATCTCAGCATTCAACCAGCTGGAAGAGAAAAGGAGAGAGAGGGGAAGGAAGTTTTGGGTGAATTGCAGAGGAAATGAAACAAGCCATGACTAATAACATTATTTTGGCCATTTAAATGCTGGAACTGTCAGGAGGGATGGACGAAAACATAAGTCCTGTCCATCTCTGAGTGCAATTACGGTGCCAGCGTTCACTTTAAAGTGCACATTTAAAAGTCACATTCATTTAAGGGTTTTCTGTCAGGTTTCTAAATCTATATATTCACAGCTTTCAAAAAGTGATAAATAAAAAAGCATCACTGAGCACAGGATAGAATATTGAGGGAAATTTTGCATGAAATTGTCTCGTTGAGCTGAATAAGAGACTGAGATGTGCCTACTGGGCTTCCTGAACATCTGCTATTGTTTTTCATCACAACAAACCCTGAGAGAATACAAACACATCAATATTCAAGGGAAAGTGCAGGTGACACAGTCTGCATGCAAGAGGTTTCCACTGAACACAAACACCGGGTAACTACAGAGCCGGGAGGAAACTAATAGGTTAAGGAGGAAGAGAGGATTCAAGGGCGAATCCTAAAAAGCCAGATGTCACAGGAGTGTTCAGAGGCCGAGTTTCCCAAATATCCGTGATCACAGGAGGAAAAAAATCTGTTGATAATTTAAGATTATTTTCCACTAGTCCCATTGTGCCAGTAGAATATGTCTATGGAACAAAACATAGTAAGCTAGTACTCCAAGTCCACGCCTACGGAACAAAAAGAAGGTAAAAAGACACCTTCGGGAGCAGCAGAAACAAAAGCCGGAATTCAAAAAATTTCCGAGACAGAATTTTTCTGAAGGTTTGAGTGACCGACGTCCTTCAGCTCATCTCTTTGATCCACTTCACTTCACGCAAACTATGATGTCAGCAAGTCAGCAGACAAGACACCGACTCCCATCTTTAACTTTCAAGGTCACTGATAAAAAAAAGGATGTAAGTATGTTTATCCACCAGGCCTCTGAACTCTGGACACAGATGTGAAAAAGAACCCATTCCCCAACTTTAAAACAAACTTCACATTAGGTACAGGGGACTTAATAACAAAAAGTGCTTCAACAAGTGCTCTACATTTCAAAACAAATTCTTTTCATGACTTTTTTTTTTAACAAGCTATTTTACAAATTTGATATTTAACGAGGGAGAATAAAATGACCAGCACTCCCACACAAGTTTATCTGAGAAATTTAGCTTCTCAGAAAAGGTTTGCTGTGATAAAATTCCAGCGAAGATAGACAGGAAAGCTCAGTCATGCATCACCAGGAGGAAAGAGAGCAGCATGTTGCAACCACAACTTGTAAAATCAGTGATGTGCCAGTGTTGAGTCACAGTGAGCTGACATCACACAATGGAAGGTCTACAGGAAGGATTCAGCTTCTACAGAACAGTCCGTTTCACAGTGAAGTGCATATTGATTAAACAATTAGCCAAAACAATCAAATACTGAGGTGATTTTCAACCAGTACAGCCATGGAGTCTGAGAGAGGGAGAGCAGCACGAGGAAGAGGAGGAGATTATACTGATGGATCAACAAAGAAAGGGAAGTATATCCTGGGTGAAAGGTAGGGGAAAGTCTCCACTGGACACAGTAACTTTGCATCATTTAAACCCTGTGATTCTCTGGTGAGCTGGAGGATGAGTGACGCAACATTTTCAAAGGTTTTCAAAGCATGACACCTTGGGCCACCTCAGATCAAGTCGAAACAACTGCTTATATTTGTATATTTGAATACTAGGGCTGTCAAAGTTAGGGTTAGGGTTAACAATAATACGTTAACGCAAATTCGTTTTAACACCACAAATTTCTCTAACGCATTAACACAACTTGCGTTTTTTAGGTTGTAGCCGGCTGTAGAAAACCTAAAGAATCCATGGGGGGCGTTAGCCCAGTTGGTAGAGCCGCCGCCCATATAGCAAGGCTGAGTCCTAACCATGGCGACCCGGGTTCGAATCCGACCATTTCCGCATGTCGCCCCTCTCTCTCTCTCCCACTTTCTAAACTGTCCACTTTCCTAAGCTAAATAACGCTCCAAACTTACGCTAAATTTTGGCAGGGAAAGCAGTCATGGCCATTTTCAAAGGGGTCCCCTGACCTCTGACCTCAAGATATGTGAATGAAAATGGGTTCTACAGGTACCCACGAGTCTCCCCTTTACAGACATGCATGTGATTAACATGCAGTTTTGGGCAAAAACCAAGTCGTTTTTTTTGCATGCAGTACAAATGTGTTATTTTCACCTATTCTAAAATGGTGTAATTTAATATTTCTGCATACTGGGGTGCCTAAACAGTCTTGGAATTACATAAATTGGGTATCACTGTAAAGCTGAGACTCTTGTGGATCCAATGAGTTCAATTGTATTCATGCGTGATTATGTTACAGCCAGCACGCCTCACACTTTGAAAACCTCTGATACTGTATAGACTGATTAAACTATTATTCCGTATTTCTCAATAATTAAATGCTAGACAAATTACAAATGTTGGATTTTGGGCTTCATTAATTGACGACTTAACTTTTAAGCAACTTTTCAGCAATAACATGTTCTTTTCCCTCAAAACAGTTAAGAGGTCATTGTAGTTTAATGACACCTAATGAAAACCAACAGCTTTGGTTCTCTCTCAGTGCTACAAGTTAAAACCCATCCAAGAATATTAAAAGGCCGATGAAAATGGCAGGTTGTACAATGCATGTCTGCTGTTTCTAATGCGTTTCTACCTTTAAGGAAATAAAGGAGGAGGAAATGTAGCAGATAGTAGAAACAGGAGATCTACTGTGTGTGCACGAGAATCAGTCTGAGGAAGAGAGAAGGGCAAAGTCATCGATTAAACAAGAGCAAACCTGTCCAGCGAGGGCAAACAATATGCAACGTCAATATTTTCAAAACACCTTCTGGTGAAATGCACCTCTTTGTGGTTGTTGAACAGTTCTACATTGTTCAGACTTGATTTTGTTATGAAGCGTAACAAAAATACAACTTTAAATCCTTTCTGTTTCTACAACAGGGATCACACTCAAAGCATGGTGAATTTCTTGAATTGCTGATGCCACATTGAGCCTCCATCTTCCATGTTTACACCTCGCAAAGTTACATTTTGTTGCCACTGTGACACTTGATCAACTCTTGTGTAATCTCCACGCTTGGAAGGGAGAAAAGAACCCATTGGAGGGGATACAGGAAGGGTGATAAAGGTTTTTAAATGAAGAACACTTGGTCTTTACAGGCAACGGCACGGGCGGGGATTTCCGTGGCAGCGGAGAAGGCAGCGACGATGGAGGCGAAGACAACGTTTGGGCTCAGGGCGGCGTTGACGGCCGTGTGGAGGCCCCTGGCACTGTAGTACTCCACCAGAGGGGCCGTCTGCCGGTGGTAGGCCTCCAGACGGGAGTGCAGCGTTGTCTCGTTGTCGTCGCTGCGGCGGATGAGCGGCTCGCCTGTCAGCTGAGTGCAGACAAGAGCGGAGAAAACACATAAGAAGAGGGACAAAGAGAAAGACAACCTGTACAACAATGCGTTCAGTTTTAATTCTACATGTAGGTCAGTGCTCTTCAGTTTCTGGTTTCATACAGCAACCTAATCAAGTGTCACTGTATCCCTCCCGCTACTTGTTGCTGAACTGAAATCACTCTTTGTGTTCGTCAACAAAACAGGAGCTTTTGGAAATCAAAGCCTTCTTTCTGAGCCAGGGGGTTTTGTGTCGCTGTGTGTGCTGCTTTGTTTGCAGATGAGCCACATGGTTTCACATGTATACAAAGAGTAAAGCACATTACGTCACCAGACGTGACCGATCCATATTAAATACAATGTCCTATCAGTCACATTCATTCAGCCACGGTGGCACCACAGAAATACCTGGCCTCATGTTACCTTACGCCCGGTCTACACGTATACAGATATTTTTAAAAACGGATATTTTCCCCTCCGTTTAAAACAAAAGAATCTGTCCACACGATCTTCGTTTTACAAAATATCTCCTTCCACACTTGAACGCAAAAACGTTTCCAAATGCTCGCCATAATAATTACATCACCACAAGTGAGATCACAAGTTAAGGGTCAAGGAATTGTGTTACCACCCTTCTCTCTCCCTTTCCTTCGGCTTCATTACAGTCAGTTCAATAACAGCTATTGCTGGTGGGGGGGCTGGGATTCCTGTCATCACTCTGCGGTCAATCAACTGTCTCTTAACATGCATAAATGATGAAAGGGAGGCCATACAGGTTTATGTCCATAGACCTTCTGAGTGCTCCAAACCTCGCCTTCAATCGTCCAAAAACACATTCAATCACCATTGGGCCTCGACATGTTTAATGTGTTCCCTGCTTTGGCCTCCTGTGACTGTAACATTTTTCAAATGTAGAGCAGTAAATAGTCCGAAGAGTGCTAACAAAACGTAAAAAAGACGGTTGTTTTCCATCTTTGTTATTGTTTCTGGCGCATGCTCATTACACAAAGCAACAATGGGCGCAAAATGAGGAGAGGACCTCACCGTTTCACAAACAGATACCAAGTAACCGGCGTTTTCATAAATATCCGTTTTTGTGACCCAAAACTCTGTTTGCGTGTGGACGAGAGGCCTAAACATAGAGGAAAATATTAGTTTTTAAAAATATCTGCACACGTGTAGACAGGGCCTTACATCGAAATGATACCAATGAGTTTTAAATTAGGGGAAAAGAGGGCTCTGGTATCTGATCTGTACTCTGCATTGGCACATACTCAGAGTTTAAGTAGCTGAGTTGAAAGCACATCAGTAGATCCCAAAGCCCCATTTTCATGGTGGCGCAACGAACAGCGCAGAACTCTACTTTGAAAGAGATCAACTTTCTTTGTTAGCTACCAATATGTCTCTGCACTGACACTATTAAGCCAAATTACTTTATGTTTACAGGACTTCACATACATTTCATGGAGCATTGAAGGAAAAATATGTAGGACTGACAGCTAGCATTTAAAATGGATAACAGCTATCTGCACCAACACTATTAAAACAAATCACTTTGTTTACAGCATTCCCACACATTTTATGGAGCATTAAGCAAAACCTGTTGACTCTTTTAAATCCACTTCTTGGAAACTACAAATTCCACATTTGAGTGCAGACCATATCGGCCATAGTTCTCATTAGGTCATGTGTTTCCACCAGGAAATTGTTTAGCTTGTGTGCTAATCTTTGATTATTAACATCATACTAGCTTCAGCCCAGAGCTGCTTGCAGTGTTCTGCGTGGGTGGGGAGTTGTTCCTCACACTTTCCTCCTTAAACTACCACAAAGCGAATACGTAATGTGATTGTTCAATTACCTAAATCTGTGTTACCTAAACCTAAATTGTATGTTTTGATACTGCATCGATTCTCAAAAACAGTGCATCGAATTTCTATTAATAGTTTACATGCAAAGATTAACTCAGTCAATACTCTATTTAATTTGCAAAGAGATGCACCCTCAGTGTATGCGTCCTCTCAAAGTAGTGCTATGACGTTGGATGTTTCAGGGACTGTGATGTGTGATCCCACTGTTCTGACTGCTTAAAAAAAAAAAAAAGAGAGAGATAGAGCGGTGGTGGGAGCGAGTAACGTTATCGACTCCGGCCCAAGCAGGGAAAGTTAACCGAGTTTGGTTTGTCCGTTCTGGGCTACTGTAGAAACATGGCTGCCGGCTCCGTGAAGAGGACCTGCTCCCTGTGTAGATATAAACAGCTCATTCTAATGTAACGAAAACACGATTCTTATTATCAGGTGATTATACACCAAAGAAAACATACTTTTAATTAATATTATATTCCATTTCTGCCAATAGATCCCCCCACTGGTTCTTTAATATATAACTTTAAAAGTGTATTAATTTCCTCTGTTATCAGCATGGGCAATCTTTAAAGCACTGCAGGAAACCTTGATCTGTCATCACCTTATGAAAACCTTTAGTCCCGGGGCGCTCCAGTAGCTCACTAGGTAGAGCGCGTACCATTAAGGCGGAGTCCGGCCAAGGGCCCTCTGCTGCATGTCATCCCTTCTCTCTCTCCCCTGCCTTTCCTCTCGCTCTCTCTCCCTTTCTCTCACTATCAAAATAAAGCAGAAATGCCAAAAAATAATGATAATCATAATAAAAAAAAAGCTTTAGTCCTATCAATAAATCAATCAACCTCCCTCTTCAAGGCAATTGTCTCTGTCCTCTGGGTGCCACCACCAAGCAGACATCCTCTCCAATGGAGAAAATCCACTGGACATCATCTCTAACTCTGAGTCTCTTCATGTACATCTCCTCCTTTGTGGTATATCCAGATTTAATAAGATGAATCAAAGCATGATGGCTGTTAACCAGAAACATCTGAAAGTATTTAATTAAGAGAACATTTTATACATTCAGATTGCGTCAAAGCTCTTAAGTCTGAGGCTGGCTGATTGTCATCAGTTTCCAGCTTGGCAGTGACTTTAGGTAGGTGTCAGTTTAGCCAAAAGTGGTTTCTAAGTGGGTTGATAGTGAAACTACTTACGTCATCCTTCATGGGCTCTTTGGGGGGGTTGAACTCCTCGTGGTAGGAGCGGCCACTTGGCTGATGAATTAGTCTGGGGAGATGGAGGGGAGACGGTGAGAAGAGGAGGAGGAGGAGGACAAGTACAAGGACGGAAAAGAAATCAGAATGAGAGCAGAGGAGGACAGATGCAGGTTAGACAGCCACAGTGACTCACTAACTACTTAACTGTCCTTTTCACATCCCACATAATGCCCTTGTCCTACTTGGGCTTGAAAAGGCAGCAACCGGCCTCCTCCTCCTCCTCACAAAAGGACCCCCGCGGACAGAAAGATGGCTCTTTGCAAACTAACTGTGTCTCCTATTCAGTGTGGCGTGTGGATAATGTAGAGTGGTTATTGTGAAGAAAGGAGGACAAACACTGTGCTGCAATAACAAACACTAAGAAAAGATTTAACAACACGCATTTTCTAAAAGCGCTGACACGTGTTCATCAATGTGTGGGTCGCCCCGAGTTTGGAGAAACAGACAGGAGTACCAGCACGCTAGCAAAGTAATGGACTGCTGTGGACGGGGGGCAGCAGCAAAACGGATTTAGACACCTAAAAATTAATCTATGTCAGTTTAATTGTACGCTATATTTAGGGTATTTTCTGATGGGGAACTGAACTGAAAGTGAAACTTATCAATATTGTTTTTGTCAACGGAGTATGCTGGCTTTGAAGAGAGCATAGATACGTTTCACTTTCAGTTCCCCGGCAGAAAGGGCTGTCTCACGGCAAGGTAAAGCGGTGCTCTTCTAAATGTAGTGTACACTTAAAGCGGGGTAAGGCAATATATTTTTGGCAAACTTGGGCAAAAATTCCATGATTGTCTTTTCAGCACATTGTAATTGAAGTGTTCTGAGAGAAAACTAGACTTCTGCACCTCCTCATGGCTCTGTTTTCAGGCTTTAGAAAATCTAACACGTGACAGGAGACTTTGGCCAATCACAGGTCATTTCAGAGAAAGAGCGTTCCTATTGGCTGCTCTAGAAATACAGATGTGCGTGCTTGTCGCTTCAGACAGTGCAGGAAAAGTTGCTAGTCCAGCATTGGCAGCAGCTGCCTACACTGCAGAGCAACCCAAAAAGGAAGACAGACTTCTCAAAAAGAGTCGGACAATATCGGCAAAGTGATGGAGAGAAAATGTTTATTAGTTTAGCCTTCTGCTCAGGGCTGCAGCTAGCGCTGTGAGCTAGCCTCACAGCTATGGTAGCTACGGCAGTAGTAGCTCTGGGAAAGCATCATTTTCTCTCCATCTAGTTTAGACTTCTGCATGAGATCCCTCCGACTGCTACGGTGAGCAGAAGGCTAAGCTATTAGCGACATTTTTTTCTCCATCTCTGAAATGCTTCGCCGATATTGTTGCTCGCTAGAGCCTCGAATCATAGTATGTTATTTCAAAGGTCTTACAGGCCCACAAGTTAGCAAAGAAAACAGGACGGTAGTTCTCTTAGAATTGACGCTATATAACGGCATCAGGATCACAATCACGATGAGGATGATGATGGAAATGAATGACTAGTACTCGTACTACTGTATGAAGCGACCCACCCAAACATCTCTACTTCACAGCCAGTGTATGCGTACAGTTCAATGGTGGCCCCCCAGTAATGGTGATGACGCTAGAGAGCACTAAACATAAATCAGCTGGTGGATGTATAAAATTGGAGGTGTCGACACCATTCGTCTCCGTTCCCTCAAAGGTCAGCGCCATCGAGACGGTTTGAAATTCGAAAAAAGTTCAGCAAAGTTCAGATTAACTGATTTTGTTCTGAAATTTTGCTGTTTAAAGCTGGCAGAAATATTTGTGAGCAACATATCAACTCTCTAACAGAACTGTGTCCTTATGAGATAACACGTCAAACTTTACCTAGAATGAATATGAATAGTTTCTGGCGCCCAATAGTGCGGAGGTCACCTTTCTCAAAGATGCAGTGTGTAGGATTCGACGGCATCTAGCAGTGTGGTTGCAGATTGCAACTAGAGCTGCAAGAACTAATCAATTAGTTCTTGCAGCTATTAAATTAATTGTCAACTATTTTGATAATCGATGAATCGGCTAGAGCAATTTTTTAAGAAAAAAAAAGGTCTAAATTATCTGATTCCAGCATATTAAATGTGAATATTTTCTGGTTTCTTTACTCCTCTATGACAGTAAACTGAATATCTTTGACACATTTTAGGACGTCATCTTGGGCTTTGGGAAACACTGATCCACATTTTTCACCATTTTATAGACCAAAAAACTAATTTATTAATCGAGAATATAATCGACAACCCAAATAATTGTTAGTTGCAGCCATAATTGCAACACACAGTCTGCTATAAAGAAATAACAGACCGTAGAACGCCGTGATTGACCAATCAGAATCGAGTATTCAACAAAGCCGTGTAATAAGTAGATATAAACGGCTCATTCTAAGGTAACAAAAACACAACAATTCTTATTTTCAGGTGATTACACACTAAAGAATACATACTAATTGACATTATATTCCATTTCTGCCAATAGATCCCCCTAATTGTTACACACTGTTCCTTTAAAAGCACCTGTACGTATGTTACTCTTGATTTGCTTTATCACTATAAAATCCAGTGTTTTTCCCTGTAAATGCAAGTGTCACTAATGAGCTGTAGCTTCATTCTAATATACAAGTGTCCCTTTGGAGATTCGTGAAAACTAGCGTTTCACCGCAGACTTTAAAAGTCCAGTGAGGCACTGAGCAGCTGTGGTATTCAGCACATTTCAGCAGGGACACACAAGTCAACTTCTTTAAGGATTCATCCTGCGACCTTCCAGCTGCAGGACGCTCTCGAACACCCTCAGGCCACCTATTCTGTTAATCGCATGCTTTCACGCTCCACTTCTCTCCAGCATTATCTCACTGTCCCAGACTCATCTGTTCACATGAATCAATCTAC
The DNA here is from genome assembly GCA_916701645.2 of Sebastolobus alascanus. NCBI lineage: Eukaryota > Metazoa > Chordata > Actinopteri > Perciformes > Sebastidae > Sebastolobus > Sebastolobus alascanus. Next base: position 592,657 of record CAKAOJ020000045.1, read on the forward strand.
CTGCCCGGATGGATTTAACACGCAGACAGAATGAGGAGCTTTTCAGCACTATCCTGGGAACTCATAAACTACTGTTGTGCCTTGGAAATAAAACAGATTGGATCCTTCCTCTGGTCTTGAATAATTAATCGACTCTCACGCCGGCTCCTACCTGCCACAGATCCTGCGGACCAACAGAGAGTCATTAACGGCAAACTCGATCACAGAGTCCAGGTTCTCGTGTCTCTTGTCCAACAAGTCGTCCAGCTGCAAGAGAAAAACACAGAGGGAGTCAAACATACAACATGACCGATATCTATTGTTCAGTACCAAAAGGCTCTCTCTTTCCCTCCTACTTTTCTCCTATATTAGGACTAATAATAACAAGGCAAAAGTGAGCATGGCTCACATACCCCCGCTCACCACTTGACCCCTACTAAAGTAGGGCCAAAGGTTTTGCCCTTTTAGAACTAATGGAACGAGTTGTGCTCCGGGAACGATATTGAAGTCGAACAAATCACAGGTTTTGGCAAAAATTTCCAAAATTTGGGGCACCCTGGACTTCTAACCCCCAAAAGGCACAACTAGACCACACTGTCAACCATCATACCAAATTTGAAGTTCCTAAATTAAATAGTTTCCAAGTTCTGCTCCGGAAATGAAAGTGTGACACGCAAACGGACGGAAGGACGGACACGTGGAGCGCTATACTGTATACCCCAGACTACGTTGTCGCGGGGGTATAAAAACATCAGCTGAATGACTACAATGTTAAATTATATAAAACTGTATTGCTGTTGCAAAGTGAAAAATGCAAATTCTCAAATATTACAGGCTGCATTTATTTTTACTTCACAATGCGTCTCTCATTCACCCGTTCACACACAAAATAGTGACAGGACCCTTTTCCCCTTCTTACTTAAATAAAAGAGCTCACTATGCCTTAATTTGCAACATGTTATTAATAGAGACATGCCTTTATTCCTAATTTATTCCTAAAGTATATTTAATCATATCTTAGTAGAAAGTTCTGTGATCTATTCCCATTTTTTCATGTTAATTTGCAGAAAACTTCCTCGCATGATGTTTAGTTTTCGCATTTTTTTACAGTGAAAAAAATATGAAACTGAGATTTTCATTCTGGGAAATAATATTTTTGCATTTTATTTTTATTTTTTTTAGATCATAAAAACCCCACTGAAAGACAATGTTTTGACTGGGAAAAGCTGCTTTCTGTCCCCCAAAAAGGGACTTCGCTTGTACTATAATGCAACGCCAATGTATTATTTGTAGGTGTATCATTCATTTGTCAGTTAATTAAGGGATATAGACGTTCTGTTCCTGTAAAATATGTTAAAATCCTTCAATTTAAGTAAAAAAATATAGCTTTCTTATTCAAAATAAAACCAAAAAATGCAAAGTGATATGACAACAGTTTGTCTTGCTACGTAGTATTGTATCCTCTCTTTAAACTGTGCTCTTTGTATGGACTGTGACAGTAAGGTATTTAGGGTTGAAACTAACAATTAATTCAATTATCTATTAATCTGTTGATTATTTTCTCGATTAACTGATTAGTTGTTTGGTCTATAAAAAGTCAGAAAACGGGGAAAATGTTGAGAATTTGACTTCCCAAAGCCCAAGATGTCGTCCTCAAATATCTTGTTTTGTCCACAACTCAAAGATATTCAGTTTACTGTCATAGAGGAGTAAAGAAACAAGAACAAATTTCACATTTAAGAAGCTGGAATCAAAGAATTTTGACTTTTTTTTCTTAAAAAAATACTCGATTAATAAAATAGTTGGCAATAAATTCAATAGTTGACAACTAATCAATTAATCGTTGCAGATCTAAAAGGTATTTATTGCACTTAATCTAAATTACATCAAAAGGAATAGTTTGACATTTGGCAAACAGGATTATTTACTTTCTTGTAGACGAGAAGATCGATACCGCTCTCATGTGGCTAAAGTGTGGAGCTAGAGCCAGGACAAAGACTGCCTGGCTCTGTCCAAAATACACCTAACAGGGCCTATAAAACTCACTATAATAAACACGTTGTATCTTGTTTTTTTAATCTGTACACATACCCAAATGTAAAAACAACAAGTTGTGGTTTTACAGGTAGTTACATGCTGGAACTATTTCTCTCTGGCGCAGTGATTTTCCGTTTGTTCGTCTGGCAAGTGAGCAAATAGGTCTATTTCCTAAAATGTCAAACTAGTCTTTAAATTTCTATTGTGACCTACAACAAGTTATTGAAGTACTGCTGAACTCTATTTTGATGAATTAACTCTACTCAGTAGTACAGTTGTGTTTGGCATGATTACAGCAGAAAGCGACATCATCAAATGAAATCCTAACCATCTCTGCTTGTTTGACTGTGCGGGGGAATCCGTCCAACAGGAAGCCGTTCCTGCAGGGCGGCGTGTCCAGGTTCTTCTCTATGAGCTCCACCACCATCTCATCACTGACCTGCAGGTGAACAAAAGAGAATTCTCTCAAATGTATTCGCACTGTAATGTGCTACGTCCTGCATAGCATCAGCTCTGCACAGAGCTCTGTGATTTCTTCAGTGGTCCTTCGGTGAAGAAATAAAAGGAGTCATTTTATATAAAGGACAGAAAACAGACTTGGTATGAGCAAACACAGACAGCAAACAGCTCTGAGGAAATCAGGCGCATGCTGAGACACTGAAAGGGCAACAGAGACAAAGAGTTATGCAACATGTTCATACAGACACACTCACAGTACTGTATGTAGTATACACAAATACACAACAATACACACAATTAGAGGTTAGAAATGTTATAAAGGTGCAAAAAGGCAACAAATCATAATTTTTTGGTGCCAGGAGAGAGGTCTTGATTTAGTCAAAATGCTGGTTTGAGCCTGTTGGGTCATTTTATTGGGTTATTTCTACGGTGCTGGGTAGTTTTTGTGCAGTACAGCCGCTGGGTTAGTAGCTGGATCATTTGAACGATAAAACCATCCTCCTCCTCTCTTCCACTACTACCATGTGGTACCTACCCAGCGGCTGGGTCACTTTAACCTAGCTGTTGGGTTATCTGCAGGCGGCAAAAAGCTTTGCTTTGTCAACGAGCGGTCTGTTCGACTCCTCTCCTACAGCAGTCCTCCAACGCAATCAAATTAAGTTTTGGTAAAGGAGGTTGCTCTTCAACAATTGGGCTCAAAGTGGCGTCCTAGACCCAAAGTCAAATAAGCATAAAAATGTGATAGGGTAACACATCCCAGATTTCAAAATCAAGGAGGACAAAATACTAGCACATCACAATAGACATACGATTACATGTTTCGGCACGGAGCCTTCTTTAGAGCATTCTGTGAGCCAATTAAACATGTGATATGCTAGTATTTTGTCATCCTTGATTTTGAAATCTGGGATGTGCTAACCTATCACATTTTTATTCAATTAAATAAAGGTTTGTATCCGCTTTTATACCTACCATCGTTAGCCGCAAGTTAGCTATGACTAACCTTAGGCCCTGTTCAGACCTGGCATTAACATGCGTCCTCAGTGGTCGGATTACACGTGGACAGCTCAAAATACAGGTTTGAATGCACGCATTGAGATCAGATCTTTCAGACCACATTCAAAGGTGGTCTGGGCCACATATGGCCACATTCTTTTAGCAGTGTGTACTCGAATGTGTCCTGGGCCACGTTAAGGACAGCCTATTCAACTGACGTCCCTCTGGGAGCTGCGGGGTCTCTGTGCTCCTCATGTGAATGGACAGGCAGACGCGAGCGCTTGTCTGCCTTGCAGCATGGAAACGGCTTCTGTGCTCTACTGTATTCTGTCGGTACATCTGTATTTTATTGAAATATATCTTATCTATAGGCTACATATCTACAGACTACCAGACTAGGCACGGGAAGTCTATTATCATTATCATTATCATACTGTCAGAGATGTGTCGGCCTTTTTGTTCCGCTGCTTTGCACGGAGCTGACACCCGCCCGCTCACCCGCTCGCCTGTTCTCTCTCATCCCCGGCTCTCTGAAGCTCTGTACCCGCTGTTGCCTGGCAAAGGCAGCGGTGTCTGCGGCGTGGAGGTCCCTGGGGACCGCCGCTACAATAACCTTTTATTTTGATGTTAATAAAATGAATCCCAATTCAAGAATATGTAGGATATTACTACTGACATTCCTTTAATATTGCGTCACAACGTCTGCTGTAGTAGCCATGTGTTTACTACGTGTTTATTTGCATATAGAGCGCGGAAGTGAGATCCGATCATGAGTGGTCACTGGAGACACATGTGGAGACGCATTCTAATGTCAAGTGTGAACAGACGTATTTAGAGCTGTCCACTTGTGATCGGATCACTCACGCATGTTAATACCAGGTCTGAACAGGGCCTTAGTGTTAGCCTACTAGCCAGCTAGCAAAATTTCTACAACATACAGAGACCCACCTGTTTGTGTAAGAAATAAACGATTTATTTTAAAGCTTCGTTAATAAAGTGCATCAGCTGTCATTAGATGTAACCTTGATGTATACCAGGTGTTACCAATGCAGTGTTCAAAAGGTGAAACTATTTTTTGGTAGTAAAAAGCCACCCTTGTTTCTTTTCTTTGTCCTTCTTTCTTTCGATCTTAGGTTGGAGATTAACTTTTTTGTCCACCCGCCACTGTGGCTGGTGGATTCCAAAACCTACCAGCCACTCAATAGATTACCATTGTTTTTTTGGCTGGTGAGTGAATAAAATCTAGCAGCCACTTGCATATTTTACCAGCATTTGGCTGGTGGCTGGTGCTAATTTCCAACCCTGGTCGGAACAAACATGGTGGTGTCCCTCCAACAGGCTGAGGTGTCAAAGCCATACCTCTACATTTTGGATTTTGGAACTCTTTGTGTTTATTATTGCAAGAATTTATGATTTGCATTACCAAATCTTAAATGTATTTTAGATTAGGTCTACATATCCAAGCTATTTTATGTACAGTCTATTTAAATATTTTTACAGATTTTACTGTAAGGAAACATGAAAATAATAATAAATAACCCACTTATAAGGTAAAATTAACCAAGCATGCTAGTCAATATAAACCAATATTTGGGTTGAATGAACAACCCATCATGCTGGGTTATGGGTTGTTGGTCCAACCCAGCGGTGTAGTTGAAACTACTCATATTGGGCAATTTTTAGTGTGTACAGTGTGAGCATAGAAGGTTCTGGACATGCAGAAAAGCCGATTAAAACATGTAGTCAGAGTTAGCACAACATGCAAGATCAATAAAATGCACAGTGTCTGCCCAGCTTAACGGTTACAACAGAATTAAAGAAACAAAATAACAATAACAGACAGAGTCATAAATAGAAAAGACAACGTGAAGGCTACATTTAACATGTATTTTTTGCCTCCATTAGCAGATACCGCTTTACACAGACAAGTATAAGTAAGATTATTACTTTTCTCCATATATGGCTGAGCTCAAACCCAAAGGAATGGATTTTTCCCAGGAAAATCTGGTCTGCTGTCTTACACTTGTTGCACTGTATGCTTGTGTTTAATCCATTTTAGCTGTAAATGTCACTGAGGACAAATAAAACATAAGACATGTAGTCATGTGGGACTGAATATGAAGGGCTGTAATGTCAACACAGAGCCTCAGAGAGGGCTAAAGGGGCAGAGGAAGAAAAATACACACAGAGATCATGAGAAGCAGATGAGCAGAAACGTTACCAGCTTGCCGGAGTCCATGGTCTTCTTGAGCCTCTTGCCGAGCTCCGAGCCCGAAGCCACCATGGCCCTCAGCATGTCTCCGGTGGCCAGGTGGCAAACACAGTACCGCTCTGCCAGCCGAGGGGCCTAACAGGGAGGAGGAGAGAGATTCAGGAATTATCTAAGTTTTAAATTATCATCATGAACCAGACAGATGAAGAAAATGTTTGGCTGTGGATTTTTTACTTTGCTCTACCCACTGTTCTGTCAGAGATCCAACCACCTGCATTGTTGGTCATTAGAAGCATGAGAGCAGTTTGTGTATTTTGGCTGCGAGACCAAAAAGTTTTCAGGAGCAGAGAATTATAGTTGTGTAGGCCACGCAACCTCTCTGGCATATATACAACTCAGCTGATGAGTCCACTAGATATTAGGAACACCTTCTCTCTACTAATGAGGTGGAACATTTGTTCCCCGGTTTAATTACATCCCTAACGGGGAGATGAAGATGAGGAGGAGTTACAGGACAGGTTGTACATTAAGAAGCAATACTTTAATATTTTGAACATGGCTTCACCTGCAATACAACATGAGCCGTATGGAAGCAAGCAACATGCTACTAGGGGTGCAACTAAGGATTATTTTCACTATCGATTAATCTACTGAAAAGATTTTTGATTAACCCCGAGACCCAAAAAACGAAAACCTAAGGAATCCATTGGTACCAACCTTGTCCTCCTTGCTTGTCAGGAAGGAGGCTAAATAACGCTCCAAAGTTAGGCTAAATTTTGGAGAGGAAAAACTGGCATGGCCATATTCAAAAGGGGTCCCTTGACCTCTGACCTCAAGATATGTGAATAAAAATGGGTTCTATGGGTACCCACGAGTCTCCCCTTTACAGACATGCCCACTTTATGATAGTCACATGCAGTTTTGTGCATAAACCATGCAGTTTTTTTGCAATTCTTGCAGAAATCTCCAAATGTCAAAAGGGTTTGATACCAAATCACAGCATGGCTTTTTCTATGGTGTTCCTCAATGTCTTGGTGTCTTAATGTGGTATTTTGGAGGGATTATTGATCATTTTTATTAATTCTCGAGTGGTAAAAAATGGTTAAATTTAGCACTAAATCTGTGTAACAAATGGTATCAACCCAAAAATTGTGTAACAATAACATAACAACTTATGAGACATAATAGAGCAATGACCACCATATACTTCCATCATAATGTTCTAAGCCCTTACTCTTTCACAATTTATTTTCATTAATTAATTATTCCTGTTTATTTCTGATTTATGACTAGAACAACTTGACACACAGTGCTGAGCTGCATCTCAAATGAATCATCAGGTTTCCAGCTTTCAGATGATGTACACCACTTCAATGTGACATCTACTGCTGACCTGCGATCTCCCCCTAAAGACCCCCTGTACCCCCTAAGAGAGACAGAAACGTATCTATTGTGGGTCTCAGAGGGATAAATCAGATTCAAATTACTTGTTTTGTCTGACCAAACGCAAGGACATTCAGTTTCCTATCATACAAGACAAAGAAAAGCAGAAAATCCTCACATTTTAGAAGCTGGAACCAGAGACTGTTGCCTGAAAAATAACTGAAAATATGAATTGAATAACAGAACAGTTGCTAATAATTTTTCTGTGGATTGAGTAAGTGAATCTTCAGAGTACTTAATAAGTGGGATTGCCACAGAGGACACAAACCAGATCGCAACATGTGTTAAAGAAGCAAGAGACTGAACACACAGAAGTAATGCCAGAGGTTGTCTGGGCACTTCAAAGTGCACGTGTGACATGACAGACTGGAGGAGGTCATTGTGACATTTTTTGGTGACAACACTTCGGGTTTTGGTCTCTTACAAAGTTACAACACAAATCTGAATTATATAATTGTGGAACTGGATTTTTACAGGCTAAAGACAAATATGTGCCTTTAAGACGGCGCTTGTACTCTACATTATCTTCACTATACTGCCTGTACAGCTTTAAATTACACAATGAATGGTACATCCTCATTTAGCCCATTCTTAGAAGACCAGCTGATCTACCTGAAGCACTGGTTTGACCAGAACAGATCCTGAGTAATGTCTAACAAGGTTTCTCTTGTATTGAAGTATTTTCACAATGCTGTCAAACTGCCACCGTAAATCTAAATCATGGTCACTGCTGCAGTTTGGTCCCAGACTCTCCACCTAGCTGTTCTGGGACCAGCAGAGACAGAGCTCATTGAGATAAAAAGGAAAGAATTAACTATTGTTTTTATTATGAGTTAATCGGTTGGTTATTTTTGATAAATTATTTAGTTGATCAAATGACAAAAATAGTGAAAATGGCCATCACAATTTCCCAGGGAAATATGGTGTCTTTAAATTGTTAATTTTGTCAGACCAAAAATCTACTACCCAAAGATATTACATTTATAATAATACAAAACAAAGAACATTTGAGAAGCAGGAATGATTTTCTCTTGATAAATAATCAGAAATACTTTATTGATCCTGGGGGGATATTGGGGATTATTATATATTATATAATTATATAAGCAGGAATAATTTTCTCTTGATAAATAATCAGAAATAATTTATTGATCCCTGGGGGGAAATCGGGGAATAATTTTCTCTTGATAAATAATGTTAAAGGGGCTATATGTAAGAATCAGAAATTGCTTGTTCACAGCGACACCTGTGGCCGCAATGTCAACGAAAGTCAGCGTCCTGTTGCTCGCGCTCGCGCTTGTGCTCGCTCTACATTGACATGAACGAGCACCGGTCTAAACAGTGAGGCGACACACGTCAGCTAACACACAATATCACTCTATATTTCACCTGCTTGGCAGTAATGTTAGCTGACCAGACGAAGGTCTCTCCATTTCTTGACAGAAACAACATAAGTGTCATAAAAGGAGCAGTAAAAGTATGTTGCATTAGATTACACCGATGTACATATGATATATATTATATATATCATATCACACATGTTCAGGAACCCATATCAGTATTTTTGGCAGACTTTTTGGATTAACATTTTTCAAACTTTCAAATTTTTTTTTTTCTGTAAAATTTTTCCAAACAAAAATGAAATTCTTAGAATGGTGTGGCATATGTATAAACAAGATCTGAATTTGCTTTGTGGGGTTTTTTCCCCCCAAAAAATCTGAGAGATCAGTAAAAAAAAAAAAAAAAATCATCGGTGTTTTTAAACTGAAAAGTTCCACTTTATGTAAAAACATAACTGATTAACTTTCTTTCTTTCTGCTGGTTGGAATCATAATGTGATTTAAAGGGACTCTATGTAAGAATCAGAAATTGCTTGTTAACAGCGACACCTGTGGCCGCAATGTCAACGAAAGTCAGCGTCCTGTTGCTCGCGCTCGCGCTTATGCTCGCTCTACATAGACATGAACGAGCACCGGTCTAAACAGTGAGGCGACACACGTCAGTTAACACACAATATCACTCTATATTTCACCTGCTTGGCAGTAATGTTAGCTGACCAGACGAAGGTCTCTCCATGAATCAATGCTGATTCTAGTGCTGGCTTTTCCTGTCTCAGCCTGCCGACCGCGGAGGGAACGGGGGGGGGGGGACACCGACACCCGGTCGGGACGATAACGTAACTCGCTGCGGAGCCCCGTCACTTCACAAGACACGGGAAACCTCTGTTGGTCTGGAGGAGCTGCAGCATTTATTTCTGCAAAAACGTCCACTGCACATTCACTAGATATTCTCAGAGCTAAACTAACTCTTCTGCAGTGTGTAGTGTGCGCGCGTTCACGTGGAGGTGGAGCGAGCCGAGCGGGTGAGAACGAGCGCGGTGTGCAAACAGGCAGGAGCAGAGCTGCTGCGCGCTCGCGTACCCACACGCGAGCGCGCATGGGATTCCGACCCGTTATGATTTATGCGCGTGATAAGTTACATATAGTCCCTTTAACAATTAACAGATTCTAAAAATGTTTTGCCTAATTTCTTTTGATTGAATAATTAAATTGATTAGTGATGAAGCCACAGTACAGTCCACCATAGTAACACCATACAGATAATATACATCCATACCACTAGAGTGTGTACTTGAACTGGTAAGTGTTGCTCTTGTTCATACTGTATATACCTTGGCGTATTAATTTTACACTTTTCATACTTTTAATACTGTACTGTTTATTTTACTATTTTTTCCACATATACTCTGTACATAACTCTGCACTTTACTGCTTTTTGCACTTCTGGTTAGATGCAAACTACATTTCGTTGTCTCAGTACTCTGTGTAATGACAATCTAATCTAATAATCAATAACCAGATATTTGCTCATTGCAGTATTTGAACAGTGAGGATTTACAGGCTTTTCTCTGTTTCATATAATCCCAGTAAACAGAATACCAGTGAGGTTGTTTTGCTCTTGTGCCAACTTGAAAATATCATTTTAGTCTTTGCTAACCTGTGATGAGCATTGTAAACTTTTATAGACTGATTAAATCAAGGTATTACTTGACAAGAAACAATAACGAAAACAACCTTTAGTGGCTGCTCTGTAGAACCTAGGTGGTGACGTAACAAAAACAAAAACAAAAACAAAAACACTACAGGTGACAAAAGCTAACTTTTGAAACCAGGGTTTCAAAGTAGCTAATATACAAACATATTTCTTAAAGTCTCAAATACTAATGAGGTTGTTGTAGTAGTTAACTTCATTATGAAACTGGCGAACATATTTAAGACTATTAAAACCCATCTTAACATCTGTCCAGCTGTGTTGTTATGAGCGCTGCAGTCAGAACAACACAGACAGGTAAAGTCAGGTAGGTTAGCATTAGCATTAGCTTTAGCTAGTACTAATACCAGCCATGCGCTAACGGCTAGCAGCTAGCTCCGTTAGCTCTCCTCTCACCTGAGTCCCCTTCCCGGCTCCGGGTGGTCCGAGCAGGATGGCACGGATCCCCTCCTGCACATCGGCTATTGCCTCCTTCAGCTGCGCGCTTGGGGCCATGTCTGGACCAGGAGACCACTAGGGCAGAAACTTTTAAAGTCTGTCTGTGTCGTCCTATTGACACTTCAACCAAGTTCAGTCTAGAAAGGAAGTGCCTCCGCCTCCCTTTCTGCTACAACTGCTAAACCCCGCCCCCTCATGGGAAATACGGCGTTTTGATTGGCAGCCAGACGGGTCTGTCACTAATCGTGTGCGTTGATTGGATGAAATTCGTGTGAAGCTTCATTGTGTAACATCCGAAAAAGGCTTCAATCCGGAATGTTGATTTTTTTTTTACATATTAGTGCTTTATTGTTGATCATAGTCTTCCTGAATTTCTTTTGGTGTTGTGCTGTTTGGTTTCCATGCATATCCCAATGAATAATTACTGTATTGTATAATTATTATTTGTTATTGTTTTTTTACATATTTAATTTTTCTCTTATTTATTAATTTATTTTGTATTACTATCACTTATTATGTGTTGTGTATTATTTAGCTTTGTTTATTATCCCCTGGCACTCTGGGCTGGATGGGGGGGGTGCAAGGAAATAGACAGAAATAGACAGAAATTGTCCAAAAATGTCACAAATAGCACAGAACAGAAGTTGACTTCAAAGTTTAAATAAAATAGACTTTGAGTTATTTATTTATTCATTGGCAAAATGATTTATATTTTCTAAAAACAAAACATTCCCCATGTCAGTGCGGGGAGGTTTTATTATATTGTTATGTTATGTTAATCATGACAAGGATTTTTCCCCCTGTAAAATAACATTTTAGTAGACTTTACTGATGTATAGTGTTACTATATGCGGTAGCCTATATAAGCCTAATTTTATTGTTATTTTTAGCATTTTCCATTTTTGTTTAGCATTCTCTTTGTTTGATAGTGACAGATTCAATAAAGATGGGGGAGAGAAGGGAGATTCTGGAACTTTTTTTGTTTTTTAAATTATTTTACAACCTTTTCCCAAAAATAAATCTTACTGCATTGTTGAGACAAAAGAGAAGTGAAAATTTCTTCAAATTAACTTGTGAATAAAAAACTTAGATTTTGGGGAACACTTTATAAAGCCCTCCCCTTCCTCAGGTCCAACAGGAAGGATCTTTTTTTTTAACAGTATGCTGACAGATATTTATCTAGTTCCCTTTCAAAGTCACTGATGATCACAGTGAAAACATGTCTGAAGCTGATGTTTTGTACTCTGATGTCAAGTTCACAAGAGAGAGGGGAAAGCCTAATGGTGAGTATCTATCTATCTATCTATCTCTATATATATCTATCTATCTATATATCTATCTATCTATCTATCAATCTATATATCTATCTATCTATCTATATATCTATCTATCTATCTATCTATCTATCTGTCAGTCTGTTTGTCTGTCTGTCAAGTGGTAGCATTTACATTCGTCCTTTATAAGAATGCTACCAGAGCTTTCTAGGAAATACCTCCAAGATGTGTTTCCTTAACTTGTCAGAGTTTAAGTGAAATATGAATGTTTAATCTCACACTTTATCAGTAGCCAGCACATATTTGCAGCTCATTCAACAGGAAGTTTTGTGTTTTGTGTTGCAGGGACCGCGCCCTCATCGGCTGACACCACTTACTCTGAAGTCAAGATTTTGAAGAAGCAGCCGTCCACAGAGCTTCCTGGTGGGTATTAAAATAAAAGTGATAAATTGAAAGGAGAACAAGAAAGTGACAACCAGTCAGTGGTCATCATGACGAAACAGCCACCAGTCTTAGTATTTCTTATTTTATCTCAGAATAAAAATGTGTATTATTTAATGCGTACAACTAAATTTATTACAGTAAAGAAATAAAATGGCTTCCTAAAATTTTAGGACTTTATAAAATATGTTTTTTTCCTTCAAAATATTGCATCATTATGTAACTTTATTCAGTTTGAAACCACCTTCAGTGTTGGAATTTTGTGCGTTTCTCAATCAACTGAATTTTCAAAAATACATCTGTACATATTAGGGCTGTCCTCGACCAAAGAAATTCTTAGTTGACTAACACTCATGCTTTTTTCGACTCATTGATAAATTGATTTCATTGACAGATCAGAGTTTCACACAAAAGCAGCTCTTTAAATCTTGTATTTACCATTGATGTGCTCATAAGCTTCTTAGAAATAAAAAAGAAATTTCATTCAGCATGAAAAAAGCATAAAAAACGACTAATCCACTAAAGAATTCTTAGTCGACTGAGACCAAAACGAGTAATTATTCGACTAATCGACTAAGAGGGGGCAGCCCTAGTACAAATATATTACAAACATTAGCGGTGTGAACTAATTAATAACAGCATCAGCTGTCAGTGACATGAGCTTTAACTGAAACAAACTGAATATAGAGCAAACATTTGTTATTGACTGGTGAAAGTGTGACCACACCTTATTGCAAATATATGGTAACATTTTCCTCTTTTGTAACTGCAAAGAAAGAAAGAAAGAAAGAAAGAATCTCTAGCACTGAGTGAAGAAAGGTATAACGTATAAGGTATAATTTACAGTAAAATGGAGAGAGGAGAAGATGTGATGGAGTTGAGCCGCATATATGTTTAGTCATCTGTGTCAAGTTTCCTGTTTAGTCTCTTTCTACATGCTGTGGTCCATCAGAGCATCAGTATGCATTCAAATAATTTCACTGTATGTCTGTGGAGACTTGAGTACTCATATTTCTAGTTTATAAATAATGCACTATAAATACAGTGAAGTTGAAGTGACAGCAGTGAGTCAGACATCAGAAACATAAGAAAACAGCTCAGAGAAGCAAATGAAGAAAAGAGTGTGTGTGTGTGTGTGTGTGTGTGTGTGTGTGTGTGTGTGTGTGTGTGTGTGTTTTACTGTAATAATGTCTCCAAAAGTTCCTTAAGAAAACAAACATATGAGCAGGTTACCACAGCTTTGAAGGCCATTGTGAATATCACAGTAATACAAGTTCAAATGGCTCTTTTCTGTTTAAGGGTGTTTAACTACAGTCACTCTTGACTCTCCCAAATTAAAAAAAATCAACCTTTATGAATTTTAAATTTAACCATCAGAGTATGTAATACATATAAAGAGTTACACAAAATTACATATAGTGGTTAAGATTTTAATCTGTAACATGTTTTTTTTGTATGGTTTTCGTCACTTGTTCTTATACTAAATTATACTACTTCTACTACTTATACTTGTACTTACAGTAACATTACAATAATGTTAATTTTATACATTTTGCTTTTTTAAATTCTATATTTTTAAGACATTTAAATTAATTTTCATCAAGCTTTGTGCATCATTGTAAACATTGATATAAAAACCTTTTTCTAAAAATAGGGGATTTCATGATTTTCTCTACACCCCGAAAAATTTAGACAGTAACCATAGATGTCTGTCTTCATACACAAAAAATATAAAATGTTGTTTTTTTATGACAGATGTTGCAGTTCAATTTCTAATGTCCTTACAAGGACATGTTGCGTAAATGACATTTTTGCTAATATTGAAGATAAATGGCTAGCGAGGTCTGCTACGTTAGCTTTGACTCTTAGCATCATATATATATGAATTCAACACTAATATCAAGTTATTTTTTAAATGTAGTTCAAAATACACAATTACTAAGCTGTACGGCAAAGACACACAATAAATACTTCAGAGGAAACGATGATCTTAACCTTGTATTTCTTGATCTTGAGGGTTACCTATGTGGGTCGCCCAACCTGTCATCCATGTGCTCACCTGCTGACTTCTGTTTCCATGGAAACTAGATTTGTTTGGCTTTGAATAAAACTTTTACGATGGCATTTGTTCAGAGTTGCGGTAAGGACTCAGAAGTGTAGTACAGGCACATTTAGATTAAACAAATCCAATAAATGATTTGTAAACAAATAAATAATTTGAATATGGTGTAAAGTAATATGTATATGAAACAATTCCATTTGAAACAATGTCATATTATAATTGAATAAGCTCAACAGTGAGACCACAGTTGTGGGACATGAAGAAAAGTGGTGTTTGGACCCATAAAATTCTTCATAAATTTTATTAAAGGGACTATATGTAACTTCTTACACGTATGAATCATACCGGCTCGGCTCGCTCCAACTCCACGTGCACGCGCGCACACTACACACTGCAGAAGAGTTAGTTTAGCTCTGAGAATATCTAGTGAATGTGCAGTGGACGTTTGTGCAGAAATAAATGCTGCAGCTCCTCCAGACCAACACAGGTTTCCCGTGTCTTGTGAAGTGACAGGGCTCCGCAGCGAGTTACGTTAAGGTCTCTAACCGGGTGTCGGTGTCCCCCCCCCGTCCCTCCGGGTCGGCAGGCTGAAGCAGGAAAAGCCAACACTAGGATCAGCATTGATTCATGGAGAGACCTTCGTCTGGTCAGCTAACATTACTGCCAAGCAGGTGAAATATAGAGTGATATTGTGTGTTAACTGACGTGTGTCGCCTCACTGTTTAGACCGGTGCTCGTTCATGTCTATGTAGAGCGAGCATAAGCGCGAGCGCGAGCAACAGGACGCTGACTTTCGTTGACATTGCGGCCACAGGTGTCGCTGTTAACAAGCAATTTCTGATTCTTACATAGAGTCCCTTTAAATCACATTATGATTCCAACCAGCAGAAAGAAAGAAAGTTAATCAGTTATGTTTTTACATAAAGTGGAACTTTTCAGTTTAAAAACACCGATGATTTTTTTTTTTTTTTTACTGATCTCTCAGATTTTTTGGGGGGAAAAAACCCCACAAAGCAAATTCAGATCTTGTTTATACATATGCCACACCATTCTAAGAATTTCATTTTTGTTTGGAAAAATTTTACAGAAAAAAAAAAATTTGAAAGTTTGAAAAATGTTAATCCAAAAAGTCTGCCAAAAATACTGATATGGGTTCCTGAACATGTGTGATATGATATATATAATATATATCATATGTACATCGGTGTAATCTAATGCAACATACTTTTACTGCTCCTTTTATGACACTTATGTTGTTTCTGTCAAGACGATATCATACAGCTGTTCAACTTCTTTTATTTCCACGTTGACTGTGACATGGCACTTTTCTCTGTCTGCAGTCTTTGTCCTGCATATACATACATGTAAAAAAGCAAACTGGAAACCTGGTGCACATATACATGGCCGAGCCAAGAAATGATATACAGTACACGTTTTTTTCCAGGAGAAATCTAATTGTCCCAATTACAGAAAACCAGGTTTATGGTTTACAAAATGTTTAAGAAGCCAGTTTACTGGAGAAAGCCAATGCATATCTCCTCTGCTGTTCAACAGGTTCTCAGCAACAACTGGTGTCAAATGGACGATCAGGAGTCACATGCGAGAGAGTGGCCTTAGTAGTTCTCAGTGCTCTCCTGGTAGCTGCTGTCATCGCTCTCGGCCTGTCCTGTGAGTTTGTACACTTCTCTTCAAACTGAATTCATTTAAAATGACTTATGCGATCTTGATGCTTGTTTTGATGAACAGACCTGGTGGCTTTCAGGTGACCTCAGCTCAGAACTTGGTAGATTCATCATACTGTACGTTCAGATAGTTTGATATATTATTCTCAATTGATGTTTTCCTTTTTCAGAACTGTTGATGTAAAATCAGCAACAAATGTCACATTTTCATTATCTTTTTTGCAATCCAATTTTAACCTAGAACTCTCCTTATTAATAATCATCACTCTAAATTAATCTTGGAATGATAAATAGACTCCTGCTCTATAGAGTGCTCCAGGGTTGAGGTATTTTTGTAGGCCAACCAGGAAGTTAGCATCGCCCTGGTTCCCTCGACAAAAAACCAATGGGAGTTTTCCATTGGGTTTTGGATTATTGCAGAAAATAAGCTCTGTGGCAAACAAATGTTTATGATACTCACACGTTCAATTCAATAAGAGAATCTTCACTAATGAACACCACTTTTATGATTTTTTAAGCGTGAATGCAATCACCAGAAGTGAAAGCTAACGTTCGGCTATAAACGAACTACACCACGGTCGCATGAGTGTGAGTTCTTTTAATACATCCATGGAGTATACACAACGAGGCTGTAAAGGCAGACGAGTCGGCGTGAAGACATCTTGTAGTCTCATTAGCCA
Organism: Sebastolobus alascanus; assembly: GCA_916701645.2. Lineage (NCBI taxonomy): Eukaryota > Metazoa > Chordata > Actinopteri > Perciformes > Sebastidae > Sebastolobus > Sebastolobus alascanus. The sequence goes on from CAKAOJ020000045.1 coordinate 609,411, forward strand.
CTTTTTAGCAATCGCCTTTTTTAAAACACACAAAGGCTTCAAAATTCACGGGTGGGGTACAGTATTTATTGAAGTGTGTTATGTCGCAGAACAAAATGTTAAAATCTCTTCAGCTTGTGTTAACCACAGACCTTATAGAGCGGTGCAGGAATGAGTCCTAAAACCCGGAAATGAGTTAGCGTTTTAGCACTTCTGGTTCCCTCGTCAGGAAGTCAATGGGTTTTTTGTAACATGTTTTATTTCGATGCCTAAAATGTTTCAAGCTGAAAAGATTTTAACTTTTTGTTCTACGACATAAAATATGTCAGTAAATACTCACTCGTGAATTTTGAAGCCTTTATGTGTTTTAAAAAAGGTGGTTGCTAACACGTGGCTAAATGAGACTACTAAACGTCATCACGCTGACTCGTCCTCTTTTACAGCCTCGTTGTTTAAACTCATGCTCATGTCACCGTGGTGTATTTCCTTTGTAGCCTAAAGTTAGCTTTTTACTTCTGGCGATTGCATTCACGCTGCAAAAATCATAAAGTGGTGTTGATTTGTGGAGATTATCTTACGGAACAAAAGGTGTAAGTATCATAAACGTGTGTTTGCTACAAAGCTTATTTTCTGCAATAATCCAAAACCCAATGGAAACCTCCCATTGGGCTATTTGTGGAGGGAACCAGGGCGATGCTAACTTCCTGGTTGGCCTACAAAGATACGACATCCCTGCAGCACTCTATTTCAGGTATCTAACGGAAAATCCATTCAAAAAACCCATTGACTTCCAAACGAGGGAACCCAAAGTGCTAAAATGCTAACTCATTGACGGGTTTTAGGACTCATTCCTGTAGCACTGTATAAACTACACTTTCTTCTTCTTTTTTTTTAAATCAGCTTATAAAAACATCCAAACCATGGAACATCTCCAACAGCTGCAAGGTGAGCTTGATGCTGTGGGAAAAAACCTCACAGGTAAGCCTTGTCAGCTGCATGGTCACTTTAAAATAGATCACATTTTGGATTAAACCCCTGATATTAATCTGTTAATCATTTATCTTTAGGTTTGAACTCAACTGTCTGTACCGTGTTTTGTTCTCTGTTCAGGTTCTCAAATAAGAGATGATCCTGATGAAAGTAATGTTAATGGAAGTGAAATCTTTTTATCTTCTTTCATACCAGAGAATAGCTGTGAAGTAAAATCATGCAACAACACGATGCCGCAAAAGTGCCCACAACCTCCTTTAGGAAAAAGTAAGTGATGGATTTCTTACAAGTTTGCATCCTCTGATGATGATTAAATTACCAGTGATGGGTTGACAGACTGTCTCAGCTGCTCTCAGATTCTCAGAGAATCAAGTCACACAAATATAAAGAGAGATTTGTTGCACCTGACTGAAGAGTTTGCTGTGATCTCTTTAAAGATGACACATGTCCAAAATGTGAAGAAGGCTGGGAGCAACATGGAGAAAAATGCTATTATTTCTCCAGCAATAAATCAAACTGGGAAGAGAGCAAAAGTGAATGTAAACGTCGAGGAGGAGATCTGGTGAAGATAGAGAGCGAAGAGGAGCAGGTAGAACACACTGCTGCACGCTCATGTTTTATCACATCCTTCTGTTTCCAGATTAGTTAACATGGTCTCTGAAAGGGGATGTCACAGATTTGTGTTTTCCATCAACTTTTCCTGTCAAGGTATTCCTGGTGGGGAAACTGGAAGACAAAATGGACAGAGCTGAGGACAAGTTCTGGATCGGACTGACGGACTTAAAGGAAGAAACAAAATGGTTGTGGGCAGACGGCTCACCACTGGACAGAAGGTTTTACACTTCTTTTTTTTGTCAGTTTCCAATATCAAAGTTACTACAAAGTTACTGAACCAGTTCTTTCTGTTTCCAATATGTCAGTTTGACTTTCTGGGGCGACACAGAGCCGGACAACTGGGACGGAGAAAATAAGAGGGATGGTGAAGACTGTGTGAGGATGGGGGAGAAGAACAGAGAAGCTCTGAGGTGTTGGTATGATAAAGACTGCAGTGTGCCTCACAGAAGTATTTGTGACAAACCAACAAAAACTAGACATTTAAAGTGCGTCTGAAATGCAGTTCAGCTCAGGTCTTAAGTCTCAACCCGTTAAACAAGCTCAGTACAGGATGCAGAACGTGGAGAATGTGATTATTAATGCAGCTAATGATAAATATAAATAACTGAATAAGGCCCCGCAAACATTAAAAAGCTTCTTGAATGTGTTCAGCTATTAAAGAGGGGATGGATCATACAGTATGTAACAGATGACAGACAGTGAGTGATTGTGCAGAATTAACCATCTTTGTTACTGATCTTCTGAATTTATGCTACTACAGCTCGGCTCACCTGTAAAAATGCATTAAACTATTTTCACCCATCAACTGTCTTCTTTTGTGTGTTCAGCATTTGTTTGTAACTTTAAAGCATTTACAAAAAAGTAGGTGTATAAAACAGTAGTCTTTCTTTGTCTTTTTTTTCTTTTTTGAGATATATGTAATAACGAGGTAATACAAAGTAAGGTAAAACAAGGATTACTTTTCCATCCATCCGCTTCCGCTTATCCGGGCCGGGTTGTGGGGTTAGCAGGCTTTGGAGGGAATTCCAGACGTCCCTGTCCCCAGCAACGTTTTTCCAGCTCTTCCTGGGCAACCCCGAGGCGTTCCCAGGCCAGACAAGATATATAATCCCTGTTCTGGGTCCACCCCGGAAAACCTCCAAAGGGAGGCGTCCAGGAAGCATCCTGATTAGATGTTAAACCACCTCAGCTGGCCCCTTTAGAGGTGAAAGAGCAGCGGCTCTGCTCCGAACTCCCTCCGGATGTCTGAGCTCCTCACCCTATCTCTAAGGCTGAGCCTATACCATCCTACGAAGGAAGCTCATTTTGGCCGCTTGCTCATGACCATAGGTGAGGGTTGGAACGTAGATGGACCGGTAAATCGAGAGCTTTGCCTTCCGGCTCAGCTCCCTCTTCACCACAACGGTCCGGTACAGCGCCTGCAAAACTGCTAACGCCGCACGGAGCTGCCTGTCCATCTCCCGCTCCATTTTACCCACACTCGTGAACAAGACCCCGAGATACTTGAACTCCCTCGCTTGGGGCAGTGACTCACTCCCAACTCTGTTTTCTGGTAGAGAACCATGGCCTTCAACAGCCCCGCAAGGGTAAAGAGCCGGTCCACTGGTCCACGGCCACGACAGAATCCGCATTGCTCCTCCTGGATCTGAGGTTCGACAGTCGGTCGAAGCCTCCTTTCCAACACCCTAGAATAAACTTTCCCGGAATTACTTTTCAATATTTTTTTTTATTGAAAATAAAAATAACTAAATCTTGAACATCAACATTCAACTGACTCAAGGGAGACAAACAAACGGTATGAATCAGCAGTTGAACATGAACATGAACTTCTTCTTTTCTCGTCTAAAGTTGAAAGACATCTGGGGCTGGTTTCACAAAAATGTGGGGGTTGTTGATAATGTTGTGGAACAAAGAAGAGTTAGCAGAAGTACTGAAGCCACAGCAGCTCAGCTCAGAAGTTTTTTGTATTGTTAAATTATTTGCTGAATTTTCCCCAGTGTTCTTATAACAGAAGGCTGTTGAAGTGAAGGGAACGTTTTAATTTAACCAGAATTCATGGCAAATTAGTCCCATTTAAGAACTAGAGCAGCTTTGTGCAACGGATGAATTCAGATGTCTATCGGAAGACTGACTATTAGTTTGATGTAATCCACAGTCATTTTGTGAAACCAGCCCGTTAGTAACAGTCCAAACATTTGAAATGGCGTGAAATAAAGGCTGCTTGTAAAGTTGATTTAATCTGATATCAGGCTGCAGAGATTAAAGTAAATATAAAACATGGTTGTGAGCTTCCAGTATTTGGTCAAACATTTAATCTTTTAATCTTAATTAAACCTGACGATGACTTGATGAAAATATGTTTTTTAGTTTTGTGATTGAGAGACATCATTTTTATTTTTCTATTTGATGGAATGTATTTCTCTTTAGTTCTTATACATGATCAAATGCCACCTCCAAAATGAACAACAACAAAACAGAGATAATTTTATGGTCCAACTGCCCTTCATCATTCTGAATCCTCCTCGTCGGGTGTAAACAGCGTGTCATCTGACCTCTGCTGGTCCACAGCTCTTCCATCTTCACCCTGCAGCTCTCGGACAGCGAGGGTTCGTACAAGCATGGCCTCCATGGTGCTGTCGTCCAGAGGGTTGGAGGAGAACCACAGAGGGCTGTTGGGAACACAACGGCGATCTGGCTGAAGGTAGAACAAGTCGGTGCGCCGCCTCACCAACTCTGAGCTGGATGGCAGGAGAGAAAACAGGAAATAAAGATGGTGGATAAGTTTAGACTGACATGTGGAACCACTGTAAAATCAGACAGCTGTCTGTAGATACAGCTTGTTCATTCGGACTACTTACATAATATACAACAAGTCCAAAAGTGTTTTTATGTGAGGTGACTTGTCTACCTGGATGTACCCTGCGTGGTACGGTACAAACTTTGAGACTGATGATAGCTAACTAAAGCTCCTAAAGATAGTGGAGTTTACTTGGACTTGTTTAGAAAACTCAGTTTACAATTAAAACTAAGATTAGACTGTTATCCAGCAAATATCTGGGTTATGCAATTTTTAGGGCTGTCAAAATTACCGCGATAACTAAAATGTATTTGTTTGAAAGCCACTAATTTCTTTGACGCATCTTGTGATTTTTAGGTTGTAGCGGGCTCAGTTTTAAAGCTACAGTGATACTGGATACAAGATATGTGAATGAACATGGGTTCTATGGGTACCCACGAGTCTTCCCTTTACAGACATGCCCACTTTATGATAATCACATGCAGTTTGGGGCAAGTCATAGTCAAGTCAGCACACTGACACACTGACAGCTGTTGTTGCCTGTTGGGCTGCAGTTTGCCATGTTATGATTTGAGCATATTTTTTAAGCTAAATGCAGTACCTGAGAGGGTTTCTGGACAATATTTGTCATTGTTTTGTGTTGTTCATTGATTTCCAATAATAAATATATACAACATTTGCATAAAGCAAGCATATTTGCCCACTCCCATATTGATAAGATTATTAAATACTTGACAAATCTCCCTTTAAGGTACATTTTGAACTGATAAACAAAATGTGTGACTAATCATGATTAACTATGGACAATGCAATTAATCACGATTAAATATTTTATTCGATTGACAGCCCTAGCAATTTTCACTTGATGTTAGTTTTTTTTTCTGTGTTTAATTGTTTATTTTTTTAAATAATGATTGTAAATTCTATTTTACAACATTGAAAAAAGAATGAAGACAATGGAGTAGAAGCACTGCTTATTCTTGAAGGATTGCATTTTATATATTCCGTATCCCTATAGAGCCCGTATTCCACCCATGCAATGAGCCCTTCAGAAGATGGAATAATTCCAAAAAGCATGTTAAAAAGTGCTTTACAAAAAACAAGACAGCAGGGCACTAAAGACAGACGACAGAAAACTGCAACACAACATTAAAAAAGGACATATTGTTTACATAGAGAATTGTCATATATGATCAGTATTTTTATATAAACAATGGGTCAAATGACTATGTGTATGTGAAAGGGGTCAGTTATTATAAAATCAGTTATTGCAGGTTTAAACATCAAGTATCAGCACATGGGCAATCTGAAAGTTCAAAGTAAAAATGTTAGCAGGCCTCAAAAATTATATTAAATCTTAAATTATATCATCACATCAGCTGGAGGAAGGAGAGGAAATACCGTAGATAAAGAGTCAATGACATGCCTAAACGAAAATGCATAAAACATAAAGCTACGAACCACTTGGAGAGGTAGAACTCATAGAGTCTGACTGGACAGCGGAGAGGGTTCTCTGTGTTCTCCATCAGCTCCACGATATCCTCTTTACTCTCATTTTTCTTACGCTTCTTAGCAGGTACGCTGTCTGCATCTGGCAAACACACACACACACATACAATATAACAACACAAACCTGCGTGCGACAAAGATTTTTTACACAGTCCTGTTGCATTACTTCTTATGCTGTGTTCAGACCAAGAGCGAAGCGAAGTTTCACCTTGCTTTACTTGTGCGAGTTGGACCGCCGGTATCATTTGTGTTCATTCGTCCTAGATGCGCCTGAGAGGAGAAGGAGCTTGTCTCCATAGATCACAACAACTTTTCTTTCCGCCATCAACTATGGAAGAAATAACCACTGTTGCTGTTTCGTACATGTTGTGGAAGTCCCAGATACTGTATGTCAGAAAACCGCCGTCGTGTCAGGGTTCATATATTCACATACAGTGCCATTGCACTGACTGCATCTAGCAAGACACACATCGCTACTGCGGTATGAACCCACAATAAAAATTGTGCTGTGATTTAATTGCATTTACCAGATCAAAAGGATGCCAAAGTAACTTAATAATAATGCAGATTTGTAAAAAGTCTGAATTCATGCTTTGTCAGGTCTGTCTACAAGACGACAAGCAAACAACTTTTAAAATGCTTGTTTTCTGAATGGAGTCTGGATCGATCAATGCCAGGCTATGCAGCTGCTCCATCAACACTCAAGATAAAGACATCTAGGCATAAATACGGCAGCGACGTTGTTGTAAATGGATCAAAAGTATGCTGAAGTAACAACATAATAATGCCGATTTGTAAAAAGTCTGAATTCATGCTTTGTCAGGTCTGTCCGCAAAGATGACAAGCAAATAACTTTTAAATTGCTTGTTTTCTGAATGGAGTTTGGATCGTTCAGTGGCACGCTATGCAGCTGCTCATCAACGCTCAAGTGAAAGTCATCTAGGCATAAATATGGCAGCAACGTTGTTGTTTATACCATAGACCATCTGTGGTTTATACACAGAGTTTGGTCCGGTCTCTTTACAGATATGAGGTACTATCGTAGCTCTGGGTGACCACAGACAGCTACAATATTTTTTCATCCATTTCTGACTCAACAACGTCAGGACGTCAGGGGGAGAATCTCAAATCCGATAGGCTTTCGCGACACAGCATCACCCAAATTTCTCGCGAATGACGCAAATTTCACGTGTTCGCGTCATGCCATTTGCGTTGCTTGCACGTCTATTCGCTTCTTTGCATTGACTTTGTATGTAATTGCGTCGCACGAAAAGTTAGCTTCGCTCTTGGTGTGAACACACCATTATGCAGTGAAAAGGGCCAAAAAGATGCGTTTAGACAAAACTATCTGACTTTCATAAACAGCACTTGCACAAAATGTCTCTATTATAATACTGTACAATCAGGTACTTCACTTTGACCCTCAGCCATACTGGTACCTGACTCAGCCTCGTTTATGGATATTGGCGGGTAGAAGCGCAGGAAGGTGGTCTTGGTGTTGTTCTGGTTGGTTTTGGTGCAGCGCATGACGTGTGCGAAGGACAGCTGGCGATGCTGCTCCACCGTGGTGAAGCCAAGGTACTTGCAGCAGAAGAAGAGCAGAGTGTTGAGGAGGACGATGGGGGAGTACGCCCCCAACTGTTTACAGTCCCACAGAAACTCCTCCTCCACACGGGAATGGATATAACCTGCAGAGAGAGGGAGAGAGACCTGTGAGAAATCTGGTCAATCTAATTGATCGGAGGCAGAAAAAAGACACACTGACTCACCGCTGGCTGTGATGGAGGGTTTGAAACCTTTCAGGATCTTGGTGAACTTTGTGGAGAATTTGTTGTAGATCAGATCACTGAATATGTTCTCCATACGACCGTTCTCAAACAAGTACTGAAGAGAAAAAACAAAATAACAGTCAGACAAAACAACAAAAACTGTATGACCATACACACTGTTGTCCCAAATGATTTCTGAAGGTGTATCCTCTGCAGTTTGCAAAGGAAGAAGAGGAGAATGTGTATGAAAGCTTCCAGCAGATGGCGCTGGGGCTGTAGAAGTGTGACTCCAATCCAGTCCCTTGTTCAGCAAATGACAATACAGTGAATTGGATTTTGGAAAAACATTATTTAGTGTCCCAATGTTCATAGGATCAGCAAAATAATTGCATGATATCAAAAATTGTATATGCCCAAATGTAAAATGTTATGAAGAATAAAGAAAAACTGTTGCATAACTGTAAGAAAAAGTTACTTTTACTGAGAAACAAGCTGAATTTTCTAAGAGTGCTATTGTCTTATGCATGATGAATTAAGTTATATGTTGACTCTCTCTGCTGCATAATGTTGTTAACACAATTAACAAAAAAAATACATGAACAAAATAGATAATTTCTAAAATGACCTGGTTAACCTACTGTCTCAGTTTTCTCATATCTAAAAGTAATAGGAGAAGTCTCTTTTAAAGAATGGTGTATACAATCATACAAATACCAATAGGGTTTTATTAGCCAGGACACAGTAGATACATGCCCTATTTCAGAGTTCAACAAAATTTCACCAAAAGGGACATAAGTGCCTCCCCAAAAAGATCAAGAGGGCAAAAATATGTATGAAAAGGGTGGAGTGGGAGAGAAATACCATCCTGACACAGCAAGTCATAGATAGTGTGCTGTAGAGCCGCAACGATTAAACCTGCAGTAGGCAGAATATTTTTCGTATCATTGGGCAAAAATTCAATACTAACCTTTCAGCATATTGTAATTCAAGTGTTCTGAGAGAAAACTGGACTTCTGCACCTGCTCATGGCTCTGTTTTCAGGCTTTAGAAAATCTAGCCCGTGACGGGAGACTTTGGCCAATCACAGGTTATTTCAGAGAGAGAGCGTTCCTATTGGCTGTTCATTCAACAAAGGCAGCTGTCAATCACTCGCAACCTCCGATCAAACGGTCAGACTAGGCAGCGCTGATCAAATATGAATTAATATTCTGTTACTGTAATGCCTATTCCTCGCCTCAAATGTTTTCAGAAACATCTTGTAGTGTACTGTTTAGCTGTAAAATGAGAACGTTTGTGACGCAGCACAAGATAAGCTGAGGAAATTCTAAACACCGCCCACCAGCCGGAGCAAACTTTCTCATTTTACAGCTAAACAGTACACTACAAGATGTTTCTGAAAACATTTGAGGCGAAAAATTTAATTTTTTAATTTTAAATTTAATCATAGTTGCTCCAACCTGCTTACTTTGATCGATTAGTTTTCAACTATTAAATTAATTGGTTTGTGTAATTTTTCAAGAAGAAAAAAGTTAAAATTCTCTGTTTCCAGCTTCTTAAATTTGTATATTTTCTGGTTTCTTTACTCCTCTATGACGGTAAACTGAATGTCTTTGAGTTGTGCATAAAACAAGAGGAGGACGTCATCTTGGGCCTTGGAAAACACTGATCCACATTTTTCACCATTGTCTGACATTTTATAGACCAAACAGCTAATCGATTAATCGAGAAAATAATCGGCAGATTAATCGACAATGAAATTGATTGTTAGTTGCGACCCTAGTGTACTGTAAATGAGCGTGTGTACAATGTTGCTCATCTTGCCTGTTGAATGCTGAGGCAGAGGTAGAACAGGCTGTCGGGGAAGTACGGCTCTCCATCAGGTCGTTTTGCCTCAGTAATGAAAGAACAGAGGAAGTCGCTCAGCTCGGTCGCAGAGCAGCGAAGAACATCCTCGTTTAACGTCACAGCATGAGCTAACAGAAGAAAAGGGTTTAACATCAGTTAACACCTGCATTCATTAAGTTTTGTTCTGGTAAAAACAAAATTCTAAGTGTGCTTCTTGGAAAAAAAAAAATAAATCCTAAAATGACTGAAAATAAAAAGGAAGAAAGACAGAAAAACATACAAGAAACGAGTTCCAGGTTGGTTTGTGATTTCCTCCACTGTATCCATCTCTTCCAGGCGTCAATTCCACATTGACTCTTCAGTTTGTGGTGCTTCCTAGACGTGACCTTTTCTCTTTGAGAAGTCTCCTCTTTAGTTGCTTTGGACCACTCTTGCAGCTTATGACCCTGTGATATAGAGAAGAGACCAGATTACACCACAGAAAGATGAGACCACGGCTTCTAAACTCATCTCCCCGGTGGTTTGTTACCTTATTCTTGTTGTGGACTTTCTCCACAGTTTGCTGTGATAGCGGAGGGGCCGGTTCAGGGCTTGATGAGCTCTGAGGATCCCCTCTCATCTCCAGAGGAGGAGGAAGAGGAGGAGCAGCTGGAGCTGGTAGCTCAGGTTGAGTCTCACCAGGCATCCCCTTCTCTAAAAGCGGAGGTGGCTTTTTGTGGGTGTGTGGTCGACTGAGCGACCCAAAGCTGGTGTCAGAGGAGGAGTCTTCCTGGTTGTTGAAAATGGCCTGATGATCTGAATCAAAGTCATCATTACGGTTACTGGTGTGATCTGAAAATAATGAAAATAAGTTACAGATAAACCAGTATGGAGATTTTGTTTTAAGATCAAACCAGAGAAGAGGCTAATCTATAAATCTGTTATCTATTCTGTCCTAAAATCTACATAACAAGAAATTATAACATTTACCAACAAATTTCAAAATATGACTAACATTATTGTCCAAAGTACATCCCAAAAAAAAAAAATCCAAAATACATATTTGTCCTATTACCTGCAGTGCTATTTATCAATCTAGATTGTTTGGTGTGAGTTGCAGAGTGTTGGAGGTATCGACTCATGGACGAGAGCCTCATGTTTATAGTTTATAGCTAACCGATACTGCTAGCTAGCATCACTAAGCTAGCTATAGTTCAGCCAAGGAGGACGAGATTAATGTTTACATCTCGCGCTGTCATGACCACGAGCCTCTCGTCCATGAGTAGATGCATGCTTCCTTCTGCGCGGTGATACGGTTGGCGGGTGTAGTTTGGTTGAAAGAAAATAGTTCCTACATGAAACTGCTCACAACAAGGTCTGTGGATTATCTTGAGTAACCAGGTCATGAGTTCTGGTAAGATATTGCTGTTGAGTTTTTCAAATGTATTTTTTTGGCACATTGAGCACCACAAGCCATCTAGTTCCATTATATTGGAGAGAAGGCAGACATCTCTACAGCTGATATCTCCAACACTCTGCAACTCACATCAAAACAATCTAACTCTAGATTGATAAATAGCACTACAGGAAAGAGAAAATGTAGTTTGGATTTGGGGGTGAACTGTCCCTTGGATGGTGTCTTGGGATCTATATCTAAATTTCAAGGAAGCCCTGGCCAAAATGGCAGCACAATTATGTTACACAAACTAACACAGTGCCAATATTCACTTAGAGAAGAAGAGCAGGAGAAAAAATAAACGGCACCAAATCACTTTAAAGCAAAAAAATAGAGAAAACACAATAAAACACTTAATTTCTGTCTAAATTAAAGGGATGCATTTAAACAACTGCACTGACAAATGTATAGGACTCACATACATGGGTCTACTGTGAGATACAGCCTTTACTGCTTCAAAAGCAGAAAAAAAGTTAGGACGAGCAAAAGCTTTTATCTGTTTCTCCTTTGGAATAACAACCTCCCTCAGTCATCTCACACAGAGCTGCTTTGTATGAACAACTTGGAAAACTTACGGTATGTAGGTGTAGATGAAGTTCACAGTATTTGAACTGATACATTCTTATGGTGGTGGTGGTGATAATCACAGACAATAATATGTTCTATCGTGTATGTTTAGTATTGTATGTTAATGTGTGTATGTTTTAATTGGGACCTGCGGATAAAAATGAGCTCTGAGCTAACTGCAATAAAATATCAAATGTGCAACATGTTTAATATTTTACATGATCCCTCAGATAAAATAATATTTTGGCTAATCCTGTGATTTGAGATAAGGTTTGCAAAAGAGAAACACACTCCTGAATCAAAAAATTCATGGAGTACAACAAAAATATGGCAGGAGCGAGGTCTGAATATTTACTTGTATTTCTTTGAGAAAACCTCACTTTAAGCTTCCAAAATCTGAAGGAGCAACATGGCTGGCCAGCTTGGATTTCTTTAGGATCTTCCAGCTGAGACACCACATTAATAAAATAGCTACTACTGGAAGACAATCAGAGATAGCATGGAAGAAGTTTGAAAAATTAAGACTAATTTATGTTTTCAGGTCTTGTATCTGGGTATGACGCCACAACAGCTTCTTGGCTTTTCTAAAGCGTACATGTTTAAAGTAATGCTGGTCGCCAGTGAGATGCTTTGTACCTGTTGACTTTCTACTCAAATAAAAAGAAAATATCCCCCAAAAAAATCACGGAGTGCATCTGTGACAAAATGACACTGATTGTTTAAGATGAGTGCAGTCAAAACCTGCTTCAATGCTTTCAATGGACATTTGTTTTTACAGCAGACATTTTGACTTGTCATAGTAGGAAAAGTAGAGGTGAAACTGATAACATTAACACTGGCTCTGTTGTTCCATTAAGTGACCCAGTAAGCTATTCCAACGAGCCAGCATGCACAATACCAGGACCAGGAACTTAATTTAGACCCTGGTCCCTGCAGTCGAAACGCAATGATTTCCTCAAAAGGATACTAGTTCCGAAGGAAAGTTCCTGCTGTGGAAACAGGGCTAAAATGTCTGCTGTGAAAAAGGTCTATGACGGGTTGTGCTGTATCGGTTTCTTTGTACAGAGCACTTTATTTTCTTCTTTTTCTGTATTCTTTGGTTGAATAAACAAGACACTGCCCTCTGTTGCACATGTGAGCACTAAAAAGAGTTTTCCCTCAAAATCTAACTTTAACCTGCAGTAGGCAGAATGTTTTTGGCATCATTGGGCAAAAATTCTATAACAACCTTTCAGCATATTGTAATTCAAGTGTTCTGAGAGATAACTAGACTTCTGCACCTCCTCGTGGCTCTGTTTTCAGGCTTTAAAAAATCTAGCCCGTGACGGGAGACTTTGGCCAATCGCAGGTCATTTCAGAGAGAGAGCTTTCCTATTGGCTGTGCTCCAGCTGGTGGGCGGTGCTTGGTATTTCCTCAACTGATCTCAACATGGCTGCCGGGTCACAAACTTTCTCATTTTACAGCTAAACAGTACACTACAAGATGTTTCTGAAAACATTTGAGGTGAGAAATAGTCATTACAGTAACAGAATATTGATTCATATTTGATCAGCGCTGCCTAGTTCGACCGTTTGATCGGAGATCACGAATGATTGACAGCTGCTCAGAGAGGGCAGACTCCAGCTCGGCTCTGATTGGTTGTTTTCCTCTGGTCTGTGAAATCCTGCAGATGCCATTAAGAGCATCGGAGGACACCGGAGGACACAGAGGCACAGGATTTTTTTGCAGATTACCTGTCTCATGCACTACTTTCAGGATATAGTGACCGTTTTATAAAAATAACTTTTTTTTAATCATATTTGCTCCATTTCTACCCACTGCTGCCTTAACTCTAGTATGACAAACAAATTGAGAGCTGGAACAATAAGCTCTCTTGATCCAGCTGTTTCTTTAGTTTATAGAATCCTTTCGAAGTCAAAGTATAATCCATGTTCATCACAATGTTTTACCTTTTGGAGCAGGACTTTGTTGTCCTTGTCCCTCTTTTGTCACCACTCTGTCCTCTCCCTGGTTCCTCTCATCTTGCGCTTTCTTCGTCTCAGACTTGAAGTTGAGCTCTCCCTCCAGCAGGTCGGGCTGGATCATCTCCTTCACTGATGTCACAGTTGGATTGGGAAGAAACACGGGGACAGGAAACTGCGGCCAGCAGGGACAGTTTGGGAAAGACAGAGTCTGTAAAATCTGACAGTGGCACCTGGAGGCTGTGATGCCTAACCCCAACATGTAATTACTTTTAGGACATTTAATTGACAGTACAGAGTGACAGAAACAAAAAGAGAGATGGAGAGAGTGAGGAGGCTGGATGTTGTTGTTACACTGTGTGTGTCTTAAATGGCTGAGTCACAAAGACGCCTCAAGAGCCCAAATTGTATCCCTTTAAAACCCAGATTATTTTCCCCCTGGTTTTCCCACAATCTTTTAAATGTCCCAACTTTAAATAGTCAAGGGGAGATAAGGAGATACTTCAGTTCTATTATTTTTTGTGGCGGTGTTTTAATGTCACCTGATGTTGGTGCTTAACAGAAAAATGATGAATAAGTGTGAATTAAAATCAGACCCAAACAGTAATCTGACAAAATCTATTGAAAAGCCAGATGTCACTGCTGTAAGTCTGTGTAGCAGTTGAATGGAGTGTTGAGCTTTAAAGCATGGAAACCAAAGCAGTAAACAGTGAGGCTCTATGGGAACTGACAAAAGCTTCAAATGTAGCCATTATTGAGGCACCAAAAGGTGTGGTGAAAAGTTTTGGATGCACCTAAATTATGTAATGGTGCACCTTGAATGAAAAAGTTAGGCGCAACCAGTGCAACCAATGTAAAAAGTGAGTCTGGAGCCCTGGGAACAGATCAAGAACATTTGAATGATAGAAACTCTGATGTTCTAGAGAAGCTTCAGATTCAAGTAATTTTCTTGACAAGTACTGATTTTTCTGATGGCATAACATGGACCAAACTAAGCATCATTTAAGAAAATCCATAAATTTAAAGAATGAGAGCATTTTTCTTGCAGTGTAACACCCTGATATTTGTATGTGATCGACGTTGGCGAGAGGTGTCAGAGGTGTTTTACATACCGGTAAAGGCAGGCCCACAGGCGTCGGTGTGTACTGGCTGTACATGCTCATAGGCAGAGGAACGTACACCGGCACTGGGACAGGCAGCACTATGACTTTAGGTACAAAGTTGTCTTCAGACAACAGAAAAAGGAAACAAAATCAGAGCTCTTACTCCAGATAGAGGGTTCATATTTGTAGATTTTGTATAATTCATCATGAGCAAAGATGTGTGTTTGCCTAATATGGACATTTGCTGATACACAATAGGGTATTGACAGGGCTGATATTTGGCAAAACTAAACACGTGGGTACAGGGTGCATCTGGAGAATTTCACAGCATCCCAAAAAAAATTATTTGGCTGAGCATTTAAAAATCCTGGAGGTGATTGTTACCTGTCTGTGCCTCTGTGTCGACAGTCTGTGTCGTGCAGGAGACTCCTTTGTTGTGGACCAACGGTGTGCAGAGTATGGACTTGTTCTTCAGCTCCGTGGGGACTGTTTGAATACTGGCCTGAAAAACAGACAAATAATGGTAAACAACAATAATAATAATTCAAACATCAAAAGGAGTATGAATGTATTATATCTTAGCTAATTCAAACATGTGATTTAGAGAACAGGAGTTAACAAAGTCCACAGAAGGATGATAACTATGTAGAGGACTTGGTTTTTGGAGTAAACTTACATGTCCAACAACCTTTGTTTGAATGTCAGGGACAGAGACTGTGGAGATATGACAAGAGTTTGAGTCAGAAAAACAAAGATGTCCACAGCAACTGAACCAAAGTATAGAAGCATCTTCATTTATCACAATTAGGGCTGTCAAAGTTAACGCGATTAATAACGCGTTAACGCAAATTTGTTTCAACACCACTAATTTCTTAAATGCATTCACGCAATCAAACTTTCGGAGGTTGTAGCGGGCTCAGATTTAAAGCTAGGAATCCATTGGTACCAACCATGTCATACTAGCTTGTCAAGATGGAGGTTAATTAACACTCCAAAGTTACGCAAAATTTTGGCGAGGAAAAGTTAGCATGGCCATTTTCAAAGGGGGTCACTTGACCTCTGACCTCAAGATATGTGAATGAAAATGGGTTCTATGGGTACCCACAAGTCTCCCTTTTACAGACATGCCCACTTTATGATAATCACATGCTGTTTTAGTCAAGTCAGCACACTGACACACTGACAGCTGTTGTTGCCTGTTGGGCTTGAGTTATGATTTGATCATATTTTTCATGCTAAATGCAGTACCTGTGAGGGTTTCTGGACAATATTTGTCGTTTTGTGTTGTTAATTAATTTCCAATAATAAATATATACATACGTTTGCATAAAGCAAGCATATTTGCCCACTCCCATGTTATTAAGAGTATCAAATACTTGACAAATCTCCCTTTAAGGAACATTTTGAATAGACAAAAATGTGCGATTAATCACTATTGAATATTTTAATGGATTGACAGCCCTAATCACAATTAATAGCTTTTCTTCAGTATGTGCACATAATGTCTGTGTGTGTGTGTGTACCATGCTGTGTAGAGCTGGCAGAGGCACTGGGCTGCCTAGCCAAAGCGCTAGCAAGCGAGATAACGTTAGCGATGACAGGAGAGGACTCCACTATGTCTGAAGATAGAGGAGGTAAAGAGACTGCAGGCAGGAAACAAAGAGGAGTCAACAGGGCTGTTAGTGATCGATCTCACAACATTTTATACAGGAAATACAAATAAAAGTAGAGGTCTTCAGGCAGATCGGATTTCCTAAAAAACCCAACAGTCTAACTCAAAGCAGGTTTTGGGTCTCCTTGGGTTACTGTACACTACCTGCTTAGCAGAAAACAGCAGACAGACACAGTTAGAGACCAGCTGGTGAACATAGCGGGGCATTTAGCAACTAAAGAGACAGATAACTCCTTCAGGTTTCCTTGAGGTCCAACAAGGCTGAAATCCAGCTCTGTGTGATTTTTGTTAACTTTCGGACACACAAGGACCACAACATCAGACATAAACAGGGCACCAACAATACATACCTGTGTTGATAATCTGGACCTTTTTATTGCAGAAATGTAAGAAACACCTCAGGTCACAGAAGTGTTTGACCTCTCCCAGCAGGGGAAGACTCTGCCTCAGTTTACCATTGCGACCGCAGGTGTCACACTTGGCAACCTGAGAGAAAGCAGAGAGTACATATGTAGTCAGTACAGAGCACGTCATGCTTTTAATGAGGATTCTAACAACTTCAGATTTTAGGCTTGCTTATATGCAGGTTGGCTGCAACCAATGATTATTTTAATTGTCCGTTTATCTGCTGATTAATGTCTTAATTAATTATTCAGTCTATTCAGGGATGCAAACACATGTATGGTGAAAAAAGAGAGAGAGCTACCCGAGGTAGGGAAAAAAAATGTAATGTCATATAACCAATAGGGCTGTCAATCAATTAAAATATCTAATCGCGACTAATCGCATGATTGTCCATAGTTAAACTCTAATTAATCACACATTTTTATCTGTTCAAAATGTGCCTTAAAGGGAGATTTGTCAAGTATAGAATAGTCTTATAATGGGAGTGGGCAAATATGCTTGCTTTATGCCAAAGCATGTATATATTTATTACTAGAAATCAATAAACAACACAAAACAACGACAAATATTGTCCAGGAACCCTCACAGGTACTGCATTTAGCATAACAAATATGCTCAAATCATAACATGGCAAACTCAAGCCCAACAGACAACAACAGCTGGCAGTGTGTCAGTGTGCTGACTTGACTAAGACTTGCCCTAAACAGCATGTGATTATCATAAAGTGGGCATGTCTGTAAAGGGGAGACTCGTGGGTACCCATAGAACCTGTTTTCATTCACATATCTTGAGGTCAGAGGTCAAGGGCCCCCTTTGAAAATTACAGTTTTTCCTCGCCAAAGTTTAGCGTAAGTTTGGAGCGTTATTTAACCTCTTTCCTGACAAGCTAGTATGACATGGTTGGCACCAATGGATTCCTTAGGTTTTCTGTTTCATGTGATACCAGTATGTTCACAGCTTTTAAACTGAGCTCGCTACAACCTAAAAATCGCAAGTTGCGTTAATACGCTAAAGAAATTAGTGGCGTTTTAACTAGTTGCGTTAATGCGTTATTATCGCGTGAACTTTGACAGCCCTAATAACCATGTGACGAAGGCCTGTGCTATATTCACATTTGGGAAGCTGAAAGCTGTACATTCCTTTTTTTTTTAAATAGTTCCCTATAAATGTTCTGCTGATCGACTCATTCGACTCACTCGTTTTCGCTCCATATGAAGGACACCAAAATAAGCTGGCCCAGTGGTTTGGTGAGAAGCTAAGTGCATAAAATGATTTTCTCTGTGATATGCAATACCATGATGTTGATACAAAAGAACAATGTGATCATTTAAACAAACAAAACCAATCCAAAAACAAATACATATATTGACTTCTTTGAAAAATGCACCACTGGAGCCATAACCATAACTGAAACTCGAAATATTACAAGAGAAACAAAAGAACAATTCACACAAGGGACTGTTCAAAAAGACATTCACTAATAGGACTAATTATAAAAAAATACATATAACAAATTTAATTTACATGATCTAATCTGAACTCATCACTTACCTTGAGCTAATAAAAACATGAAACGTACAAAGAATAGCACACAGAAAAGGAAAAGGACACATACTTGAAGCTTGAATACTACACTGTCTACAATGGACAGGTAATTTGTGCAATGGGTGAACTCCCACCACTACTTACACGGCAGTGGAGCATATTGTAATTTGAGCTGCAGTCGTCGGAGCAGAACTCCTTGTCAGTGCCTTCATACTTTGCTTTCACCACCGTCTTTGAGATGCAGAAGCAGTAAGCACACAAGCCACAGTGTTCCCCCCACTTCTTTTCCAGCTCGTGTCGAAAGAGCATCTTGCAGCCTGGGAGGAGAGAAAGGAGATTCACAGGTTGTTAATCCTGAATTTCCTTACTTGAACTCTTTTTCTTTGTTGTTGTTCTATATTTGAATATTACATGTGCACAACAAAAACTAGGCTGCACAGTCCTGCATTCGACACTTCCATGTGTCCTCTTACCGTCACTGCAGAAGTAGCAGTCTTTGCCGTCGACCTTCTTGACGTCTTTGATGATCTTTTCATTCTTACAATATTCACAGATGCCAATGATGTTGTTGACCGTCTTAAACTCTTGAGCACAGTCCAGGCTACACACAAAATTCATTTTGCCCTGTTCACAAACACAAACACAAACACAAACACAAACACAAACACAAACACAAACACAAACAGTGTATTTTAAAGGGATAGTTCGGATTTGTTAGGGTTGTGGGGTTGTATGAGGTACTTATCCATAGTCAGTGTATTACCTACAGTAGATGGCTATCGGCACGTCCCCAGTTTGGAGAAACAGACAGGAGTACCAACACGGGAGCAAAGCAATGTAATGCTGTGGACGGGAGCAGCAGCAAAATGTATTTTACACACCTAAAAAAAGGCCCACCTAAAAGAAATCTAATATTGGTTTATGTGTATGCTATATTTAGAATAGAACATTTTCACCGCTTTACCTTGCCATACAGCTAGCCGTACAGCTATAGTGTAATCTATATTTCCGGGCCACCAGAAGCCACCAGACTTGTGTGACTTTGGTGAAAGGGTTAGTTTGGATTCACAAAAGCGTGAGGTAAAAATATATATTTTTTTCCAATGGAGTCTGGTGGCTTTGGCAAAAGCATAGATGGATATAACGGCTTCAATTCCCCGTCGGAAACGGCAAGGTACAGCAGTGAAAATATTCTATAATAATGGCTCTTTAGGGGAGCCTTTCTTTTAGAATACTTCTAAAATACGTTTTGCTGTCAGCCCCGTCCACAGCATTACATTGCTTTGCTCCCGTGCTGATACTCCTGTCTGTTTCTCCAAACTGGGGTTGTGCCGACCGTCATCTACTGTAGGGAATACACTGACTATGGATAAGCACTTCATACAACCCCTCTTCAAAACATCCAAACTATCCTTTTGACAAACAAATGTCATGGTGTACGTTACCGTACTTAAGATATCACAGTTTATATCATATATCACATATCACAGAGGTTTAGAGCTATACAGGTAGGTCAACACTGTCAGAAAAAACTGTGCGAATCAATGGACATAACATGAGTTTCAATTAGAGCCACTGGTTCAACTTCAAAAAAGACACAGAACTTCCCAGCTAGTTCACAAACCTGCTTCTTTGAATATTACACTACCACAGCCAGATAGAAAAGGCAGGCAGCTCAAGTAAAAACCTATCTTAAAAAGCAGACCACACACCTTTTTCTGGATGACTTTGGGCGTAGCTTTTATAATGCGCCGACATTGGGCGCATGGCAGTTTCTCAGGCGGTTTGAGGAAATCACATTGGGTTTGGTCAGCGGCTTCTGTTGTGGCAGGTTTCATGACTTTCTGGGACTCCTGTGGCACAAAAATGTAAAAAGGTTTTAAACTTGTATTATATAAATATGGTCTCTAGTATCTAATAGAAAACTGAGCAGGGTTTCCGCCAGAAAGGTTGTTAGGATCAGCGGCCAAGTGTTGGGGGGGGGGGGGGGGTCTTGTCAATGAAAAGAGAATGGCTGGTCCTTGGGAGTTGTAGCCTTTATATACCGACAGCCTAAACTGTGCACTGCTATACGTTCACAGCTATAACATTACTGTTAACTATACAAACACATCGCGCGCCATGCGCCTCTTCTGTCTCTCTCTCTCAACCGCACACACCAACACTCGCTAACGTTAAGCACACAACCTACGCACAGACTTATTCCTTAAAAATACATCAATCGGGAAAAATGGATTGTGTATTTACACCATTGATTAGAGTGTGACATTGTATATTAAGATGTATTTACAAAAATGTACTGTGTTCTGTCATTGTAACACCCATGATGACCCCATGTTCTATGTTTTCAAATAAAAAAAGAGTTTAAAAAAATAAAAAATAAAAAATCACCGATGACCAGGCGGGGAGTCAACTTAGTCCCGGCGGGCTGCCGGGCTTGTCATACACTGGCGGAAACCCTGACTGAGGGGAACATGGTCATAAAGTACACTGGCCTTGTTAATTGTAATTAAGGAACATGCTACCCAATGCAACAGTATGGTTCTTTTCTATGTTTTAATAGTTTTTGGGTGACAGTGGAGGACTTTACCACAGAGGAATAAGCCAGATCCGACCACTTCCGACCACTCAAAGCGCTTTACACTACATGTCAGCATTCACCCATTCACACACACATTCATACACTGATAGGAGAGGCTGCCATGCAAGGTGCCAACTTTGCCCATCAGGATCTAATCTAAATACTCGTTCACACACCGATGGCTAAGCCTTCGGGAGCAATTTGGGGTTAAGTGTCTTGCTCAAGGACACATCGACAAGTAACCGGAGCAGCCGGGGATCGATCCACCGACCTTCCGACCTGCTCTGTCCTCTGAGCCACAGCCGAATGAATGACGAATACAGACTACCGCCGCCTGCTGGTGTGGAGAGTTATTTCCTCTCACACAGGCGCAGAATGTACTCGGTACTTGTTTTTTGTGGTGTCTTCGAGTGCAACTTTTTGGCCAAGACACAGGCGACATGAGGCGACTCAACGGTCAGTCTTCGTCGCCACTAGTTTTTTGATTCCGGGTTGGTTTGTCTGGGCCTTAAGGGGAACGTCAATTCAGAGTTGTTGTAGGATGTATTACCTTAAAAGACATGGCACAGGTTAGAGTGCAAAAGTTTCTGATGGAGGCATCTGACATGGCGAGGTGGCAGGCTGGTACAGTAGTCTTACCACAGTTGTCACAATCCAATGGCGCACCTGAGGAGAAAACAGATTTCATGAAAGAAACTTGGCCAGAAGCAATTACTATTACCACAAGTACTAATGTCACATGAATGTAATGAACTACTTCAGCAAGGCTCTGAGGCTTCATGGGAGTAATCCTGTCGAGCTACATTTTGAGAATTTGGACAACTCTACTGCATTAAACGCTTAGCCCCCTTGACATCTGAAGTTGTCCAAGGTGACTCAATGGCACATTACCAAAACTTGCATAATTACTTGTTTCATTGAGAGCTGGAATCTTACTAGATAGAGAGAGAGAAAGAGAAGGACAAAGACAAAGAGCAGCTGTGCTGTCAAAGTTAAAGTCCAGTACCTGATGCACTGACAGCCTGGATCTTGGATGCCATCACACAGCTGCTGGTGCAGAAGAGCTCCGCCACATCCTCACTGTTTTTGTTTTCAAACATATCTGACATTAAATGAGATTTGCGGCACATGGCACACGGCTGCAGCGTTTTGATTTTCTGCAAAGTAATAAAACAGAGAAAATATGAAGTTGATTCACTGACTCAGAGCATTTTAAATTTAGGGAATCTAGGTGGTCACCTCATCTAGAGCAACTTGTAGAGCCATTCAAGAAAGGAGGTGGAGATTTCCACCTTTTACTTTATTGTAGCATTTTTATTTTTTTTTGAAAAAAAGTATCCTATCTTAACACTGAATTTTACTTAAATAATTATATTTAATTGCCTTAAAAAAAAAAAAAAGAACTAAACTAGACACTGCTACCAGTCTTTAAAAGTAGTTCCGCAGCTTTATAAAAATATCCAAAATGTACAGAACTTAAAAAAAATGTCTTTGACATTTGATAGATGTTTTAAGATGTCTTTACCCGTTTGAATTGGGCCAGACACTCTGCATTGCAGAGTTTTTTGCTGCCGTCCTCCACCTTGAGCAGGAGAGGTGTGTAGCAGCGGGAGCGACAGTTCTCACAGATGGACACATTGTTCATGTTGCAAAAGCGGAGGAAACACGGACCGCTGCAGATCTTGTGGACGACGTCCTGCTCTATGATCTCATGTTTGCTCTGCAGGAGGATAAACAGAGGACAGTGTGTCAACCATAATTCATGCTCATTACAATTCATATAAACTTGGATAACAAAGGGGCAGTGAGTTGAAATGTTTATATGTGAGATGAAGATTTTAGTTTGAGTTTTGTATGTAATATTTATTGGAGCTGTCAATTGATGATCGCATTGCATGATTGTCCATAGTTAATCGAGACTAATCGCAAATTTTGATCTGCTCAAAATGTACCTTGAAGGGAGATCTGTCAAGTATTTAGTACTCTTATCAACATGGAAGTGGACAAATATGCTGCTTTATGCAAATGTATGTTTATATTTATTACCGGAAATCAGTTAACAACACAAAACAATGACAAATACTGTCCAGAAACCCTCACAGGTACTGCATTTAGCATAAAAAATATGCTCAAATCATAACATGGCAAACTGAAGTCCAACAGCCAACAACAGCTGACAGTGTGTCAGTGTGCTGACTTGACTATGACTTGCCCCAAACTGCATGTGATTATCATAAAGTGGGCATTTCTGTAAAGGGGAGACTCGTGGGTGCCCATAGAACCCATTTACATTCACATATCTAGAGGTCAGAGGTCAAGGGACCGCTTTGAAAATGGCCATGCCAGTTTTTCCTCACCAAAATTTTGCACAAGTTTGGAGCGTTATTCAGCCTCCTTCGCGATAAGCTAGTAAGACATCGTTGGTACCAAATTGATTCCTTAGGTTTTCTAGTTTCATTTTCATGCCAGTATCTTCACTCTAGCCTGAAAACTGAGCCCGCTACAACCTAAAAATCGCAAGTTGCGTTAATGTGTTAAAGAAATTAGTGGCGTTAAAACGAATTTGCGTTAATGCGTTATTATCGCGTTAACCTTGACAGCCCTAGTAATAACTAAAACTTTGATTAAAAAGAATGACCTATTGAGAAAAATATGCGTTTCCCATAATTAGTACGTAGCCATTACGACAAAGCTGTAGTTATTTTAAAAGACGTACAATTTATAGTTTATAAGATCATTCTTCTAGCAGGCAGTGTTCTTCACTATTACGATAAAGAAACATAAAATATAATTTGATCTTTTGGAATCTGTTCCCTTGTCTCTTACAATGCAATATCTGCTGCACATGCTGCATTGTGACTGTGACGGGACTGGCACGAGGGGTATTTTGGTGGCCATGATTCTCTTGTAGTTGAAGGAGGACAGGCAGGTCCGGCTGCAGAAATCCTTCATTGTCCCCTCATTATCCACCGGGGCCTGGATGACGTCCTGAGGCTGTGTTATCCCCCTGAGAGGAAGGATGAGATCAGTTTTAAGTCTGCAATCTTTGACACTCAAAAATGTGTCGATACACCTGAGTTGAGTTTAGCTGAAGGATATTTAAAATCAATTCCTTGAAATTTGTCAGGCGGAAAGGAGGAATGGTGAGATGAAGACGGCACTGATCTACAAAAAAAAAAAAACTACTGTATGACTCACTGAAGGCAGAAGTGGCAGGTCTTCTTAACTTGTTTCATTTGGTAAAATTTCAAAAGGCAGGGAGTGGAGCAGAAGATGTCGGCGTGGCCCTTCCTCTGGTAAACAGTAACCCCGTCCATCAGGACCTGTTTGCAGTTGGAGCAAGACGCAGGCAAATCCATGTGGGCGACAGTTGGCATTGTAGACGTGGACGTAGATGAGTCTTCCGTCAAGGAGAAGACTGAACCGATCTTCAAGTCCTCCTGTCACAAACCGAAGAGTAAGATGATGCACAGTGATGGCGTAGTAGTCAGCTGGTTACTGTGCATCAGATACACTTCTAAACGTCTGCTAGTGTGTCTCTTCTACTGTTTTCCTCATCAGTATCGGTGACGACATCATCTACAATACTACTCATATACTACACTATCATCTACATCTATCTGTATCTCCTATGAAGTGTTTCATGTGTCCTACCTTAGCCACATCATCTCCTGCCTTAGGCTCATCCTTGATACCTTCTGTGGATATGGAGGATGGGAGGTTCTGGTTGTATTCCTCATCCATGGGCTCTTCTTTTATCTTGATGAAGAGTGAAGGGAGAAACAGATTAGCTGTGTAACATTTACAACAGAGAAGTCTGTGTGGAGAATTGTGATTGTTCTAACTAGAGATGCAACTACCGATCGGCCGCCGGTCAAAACTGGCTGGTTTTCAGCTGATGCCATGACCGACTGATCAGTCTCATATTTCTGATTTTCTGCTGGAACATGTCGTCCGCGTGGATGTTCTTCAGCATGAGTAAAGAAGACATAAAGCTTGCAATTTGTCACAACTGCGAGTCCAAAATAAGCCGTGGAGGAACAACTTTAAAACATCAACTAACTTAAAGCCCCCTTCCAGTGTATTTTGGCACTTCTATGATATTTCATATTTATTTGATTAGAAAGTTGATTAGCCACACTGTTTGCCAATTTTTTTTATGACAAATAACTTAATTTTGTGCTCAAAGTTTAAAAAAGAAGTTCTTTGCTAAAACGGGAAGATGACGTATGACTATAGAAGAAGCTGCAGGTCATACGTCATCCCCCAAGCTGCAGGCGCACTCATGCTCGTTTGTGTCTGAGCAGCGGCAAACTGATAAATCTGTTTATCTGTCTGTAAGTTTGTCTTCTAGTTAGTTAGTTAGGTGTAGTTAACTAGCCCAACTTGTTGCATTAGCTAACAACGGGTTTTCATTTTATTTTTATTTTCCTTCACCGTACTTTACTGTGTTTATTTCAACAATTTGTGTGCGGTGAACAGGTGCAATCAACACAGTGGATTACACAAAATCCCACCGGCAGAATTAGCCCGACACACTGACTGTCTCTCTCACTCGCTCTCTTCTTTACTGTCTCCTGCTGGAGGTAAATTAATGGAAAGCAGCCGATACCGGAGGTTTGCGGGCCTCTAACAGGTCCAAACGACGGGGAGCGCACAACTTTCAGCCCGAAAGATAACAAGAGAAAAATCATCTAAACTGGTTTCATCTAAATTGGGTTGGAAAACAATGCAATCTGGCTGCCATGGTAATGAATTACGTCTGTCTATTAACCACACCCCCATTCTCTGTTTGAGAAAGAACGTTTACTAAAAAACAGGAAGTAAAACTGGCTGGAAGGGGACTTTAATCAGACAGTTCTTATATTGTAATTCATTCCCATGCATGCTGCTCAGAGTAATTACAGTGACCGGCTTATCTGCTGACAGCACGGAGTCTCTCTCCCTAGCACAGTCCGGTGTATAACGGAGCTAACAGCTAACGTTTACGGAGGTTGCGTTGACTTGCGTTGTGATGCGTTTAAGCTTTATTCAGTAAACATGACAATTGGCGAAGGTAAATTATAAGGCTATCTTGATGTGTTCAAATGTAATCTTGTGAAATTGAATTTTTGGTGAGAAACTTAAATAAATACAGTTTTTCAAAGGAGAGGTTTTCACAGCAATATAAAATTGAGAATAGAGAGAGAATTATGACCCTAACTACCTAACACTAGCGCTAAGCAGGTTATAACATATAAGTAAAACTATTAAAGCCAAGATTTTTTTTAATCAAAGCAAGTATTTAAATAAAAATACAATAATGTATTTCCTAATCATCGGAATTGTGTGTTTTTATGCAAATAAGCACTATAGATGACAAAAACAAGGTAAAAAGATAACAGTTAGAATTTTTGACGGTTTACAAGGATGGTCGAAATTATTTTCCCAGGGCGGCGGTAGAAAAGTTAGTCTGGAGTCTTGCTGTCAATTATGGTTCTTAGAAAGAAAATCGAAATCGGCAAAAATCAGAATAGATGAGTCAGACTTTTTAAAAAAATTGGAATCGGCCAAGAAAATTGCAATAGTGAATTTCTAATTCTAACGATGGTTTCAATTCTTTAATGTCATTCTCTTCAGGTGATGGCATCACTTCTTTAATATCATTCTCTTCAGGTGATGGCTTCACTTCTTTGATGTCATTCTTTTCAGGTGATGGGCTGTTCCTTCCTATAGATACAAATCAAAAAGGAGTGAAATGGACATGGATTTAAAACATACAGTACAATGGTCTACAGAGAGAGATATTCCATTGCTGGAGACACTAGAAACACATTTGAAAGCCTAGCATAGAAATAAAGGCAGTGGAGAGAGTGAAAGTTGGAGACAAGGGGTACAGTTTTATAATAAGAATGACAGTGCCGTACCTGACACAGTGGAAGGTTGAGCCTTGTGTACCATCACACATCTGTTGCTACAGAAGAAGTCCAACCTGCCCTCATTGTTTTTATTTTCAACCATGTCTGACAACTGATGGACCGTCTGGCACATGGTACACAGCCGAGGCGTCTCAATTTTCTGTAAAGATATAAAAACCAGCAGAGAAGCAATATGAGGTACAGTGCAGGTTCAGGATCAGATGTGAGACTTATTTAACATCAACCATTAGCTGTTCTAAAACTACAGTAAATCACCGCCTCATGTGGCTTATTGCTTTTATAAAACGGTTACTACATATACCTGACAATGTTTCAGAAGATATACACACAGGTAAGAAAATTACAATAATTTATTGATAATAAATAATCATTCTTCCACCAAGCAATGTAGTTCTTCAGTGACATTTAGCAGAACGGTCGCCAAGCAACACACAGACGAAAGCAATTCTTCAATTTCTCCCTCAGTAAATTCAGAATGTCTCCTTTCTTTTTTTTTTTTATCTTTTTCCTCTATCCTGTCCATCTCTTCCCATACGCTTAGCCCATAGAGTAAATCAAAAATAGCTACAACAAATTATAAAGCGATAGTTCCGGACCTTGATTACGATTGGCTGAGTCACGTTTGTAGCCGTTGTAAAATACACTATTCCACTAGTCAAAAATGGCGGAAGCGTAGGTTTGCTGCTGGGCGCTGATGTTGCAATGGAACAAACGATTGACTTTCACTTTTTGGTAATATATGTTCTATGGAGAAAGAGTGCAACGCATCATAATCTGAAAACTACGCCCTCCGGGGGCATGACCCGCCCTGCTCTGCCTCTGATTGGCTTACCCTGAAAATCAACCCTACACTAACCAATCTCATTCCTAACCAACGAAGGCAACGAGAAGAGTCTGGATCTAGATGCAGTCTCGCAGACTAACCACTTCAGTAGTTGTAGCAGTAGTAGTAGTAGTAACTAGAATGGCACTCGGAGAGCGCAGACCTCCGCCAAGCTGCCTGCGTACGATTGCCCCCTCTCTCCGTGCAGCGTGCGCCAGCATCCACGTGTATTTTGGTTAATGTTGAGATCAGCTGTTCGTAGCGGAGCATCGTAAAACACTTCATTCAAACTGGACAGAAACAAAGTAAAACTCACCTAAACCGTCATCGTTACTCTTTTCAACAATCACCAAGTGGTCGAACTCAACTGTAATTTCACCGAGTTTAATGTGATAAAACGCCGAATCTACAAGTGTGGGCTTTAATGCACATAATGAAATGGGTGAGCCACAGCTACAAAACTGCATCACCATTCAAACTGTGCAAAACTAAGGAAATGTGATTGATAATTGACACTCATGCTGCCTGTGCACACTGCTTGGATGTTGACCGTGTATGTAGAGCTTAGTAATATGCATGGTCATGTGCAGTGTTAATCCGGATGTTGTAGATATGCCAATACCAGTACTGTTCTGGTAAAATGAAGTGATCGTAAATGGTAAATGGTAAATGGACTTGCTTTTATATAGCGTTTTCTAGTCATCCGACCACTCAAAGCGCTTTACACTACATGTCAGCATGTCGACAAGACAAAGAGTCATCTATTTACATGGAGGTTTGCGTTTTCAACAATGACCAAATAAAACGATAAAAAAAGTAAGATTAGAGTGTAATGAGCAGTAAATGAATAAAATAAAATGGTAAAGTAGCACATTTATCTCGCCTATAAGCAAAAAGCAGTATACCATACCAGCAGAAGGAGCAAAACTTTGAAATAAAGATAAAATTTCTTAAAAGTAATGTACAAGTCGACATGTACAAGTCGATCGTGACTTTGACGTTTGATTTCTGCACCTCTTTGAACTTGACCAGACATTCTTCACTGCAGATGACTTTACTGCCGTCCTCCGCCTTCAGCATGAACCGTTTGTCGAAGCTGATGGAGCGGCAGACATCACAAATGGACAACGGCAAGTTGTTGATTCTATGGGTGTTGATGAAGCATTCCTTACTGCAAATTCTATGGGTACAGCCATCCAGGGTCAGCTTGAATTTGCACTGAGGACGACAAAGGAGCATGTGGATTGATCATACTGTGGCAATTCTGATTATTTAAAGGATAAGAATAGTGATAGTCTTTATTTTCATATTTTCAAGAGAATTGCTTACGAGATAATGTTCATGAAGGGACATTGCTCCAAAGATCTATTACTGAGGCCCTGTTCAGACCTGGCATTAAGATGCATCCTGGGTGATCGGATCACAAGTGGACAGCTCTAAGTACAAGTGTGTACGAATATGTAGGATGTTACTACTGACATTCCTGTAATATTACGGCACATCTTCTGCTATACTAACCATGTGTTTACTTCGTGTTGATTTGCATATAGAGCGGGGAAGTGAGATCGGATCACAAGTGGTCACTGGAGACGCATGTGGAGACGCATTCTAATGCCAGGTGTGAACAGACGTACTTAGAGCTGTCCACTTGTGATCGGATCACCCAAAACGCATGTTAATGCCAGGTCTGAACAGGGCTTTACTGTAGGAACAATTGTGGGACTCTTTGAACAAAGTCAAAGGACAACAGACAATAGACCCAGCTATCGTGCTTGAGAACATTCATATTAAGTACAGTATAAAGAAATGGGAAATAGGTTGATCCAACTGAAAATAATTATTCTACATATATTTTGAAAGTCTTAAGTCGCTAACAAACAGTTCCAAGTCTCTGCGAAACTGCATATCTTGGGCTAAATCACTGAGCTTCAGAACTCTTGACTACCCTTTTGGAGGAGCTGGATTACTTTGGCTTTCACAACAGCTAAACGGACACTGCTGAGACACTGGAGGAAAAATACATCCACCCCTTTATGAAGAATGGACTACAGCAATGGCTCAGCTGCAGGTTGTGAGACGGTCACATACTCTATTGAACAAACTTCATCAATATGTGTTCACAAGGGTCCCTTTCACTGCCTGGCTATCAGTAACTTAGAGCTTGATTTAGTAATCTGTTATAACCGATGGACTGCTCTGCTTATTTACATAGATGTTTGTTTCTATTAGGGCTGTCAAAGTTAACGCGATAATGCAAATTCGTTTTAACGCCACCAATTTCTTTAACGCATTAACGAAACTTGCGGTTTTTAGGTTGTAGCAGGCTCAGTTTAAAGCTTAGAGTGAAGATACTGGCATCATATGAAACTAAAAAACCTAAGGAATCCATCTGTACCAACCATGTCATACTAGCTTTTCACAAAGGAGGTTAAATAACGCTCCAAACTTGCGCTAAATTTTACTGAGGAAAAACTGGCATGGCCAATTTCAAAGGGGTCCCTTGACCTCTGACCTCTAAGGGTGCCCACGAGTCTCCCCTTTACAGACATGCCCACTTTATGATAATCACATGCAGTTTGGGGCAAGTCATAGTCAAGTCAGCACACTGACACACTGACAGCTGTTGTTGCCTGTTGGGCTGCAGTTTGCCATGTTATGATTTGAGCATATTTTTTATGCTAAATGCAGTACCTGTGAGGGTTTCTGGACAATATTTATCATTGTTTTGTGTTGTTAATTGATTTCCAATAATAAATATATACATACATTTGCATAAAGCAGCATATATCACTCCCATGTTGATAAGAGTATTAAATACTCGACAAATCTCCCTATAAGGTACATTTTGAACTGATAAAAAATTTGTGATTAATTTGCGATTAATCGCGTTTAAATATTTTAATCGATTGACAGCCCTAATTAAAAGCATTGATGTGACTAAAACTCAAACAGAAACCAAAAATCGATTTCTTTTTCCTTACATAGCAATATTTGGCACACATCTTGCACTCTGACCGAGGTCCTGCAGCTGGAGGTTTGGGGGCCGCCATGTTCCTCTTGGAGATGACAGAAGCGAGGCAGGTGTCGCTGCACAATTCCTTCATAAAGTTTTTTTTGACCAAGATCATTTGTTTGTAAAGATATAAAAACCAGCAGAGAAGCAATATGAGGTACAGTGCAGGTTCAGGATCAGATGTGAGACTTATTTAACATCAACCATTAGCTGTTCTAAAACTACAGTAAATCACCGCCTCATGTGGCTTATTGCTTTTATAAAACGGTTACTACATATACCTGACAATGTTTCAGAAGATATACACACAGGTAAGAAAATTACAATAATTTATTGATAATAAATAATCATTCTTCCACCAAGCAATGTAGTTCTTCAGTGACATTTAGCAGAACGGTCGCCAAGCAACACACAGACGAAAGCAATTCTTCAATTTCTCCCTCAGTAAATTCAGAATGTCTCCTTTCTTTTTTTTTTTTATCTTTTTCCTCTATCCTGTCCATCTCTTTCCATACGCTTAGCCCATAGAGTAAATCAAAAATAGCTACAACAAATTATAAAGCGATAGTTCCGGACCTTGATTACGATTGGCTGAGTCACGTTTGTAGCCGTTGTAAAATACACTATTCCACTAGTCAAAAATGGCGGAAGCGTAGGTTTGCTGCTGGGCGCTGATGTTGCAATGGAACAAACGATTGACTTTCACTTTTTGGTAATATATGTTCTATGGAGAAAGAGTGCAACGCATCATAATCTGAAAACTACGCCCTCCGGGGGCATGACCCGCCCTGCTCTGCCTCTGATTGGCTTACCCTGAAAATCAACCCTACACTAACCAATCTCATTCCTAACCAACGAAGGCAACGAGAAGAGTCTGGATCTAGATGCAGTCTCGCAGACTAACCACTTCAGTAGTTGTAGCAGTAGTAGTAGTAGTAACTAGAATGGCACTCGGAGAGCGCAGACCTCCGCCAAGCTGCCTGCGTACGATTGCCCCCTCTCTCCGTGCAGCGTGCGCCAGCATCCACGTGTATTTTGGTTTATGTTGAGATCAGCTGTTCGTAGCGGAGCATCGTAAAACACTTCATTCAAACTGGACAGAAACAAAGTAAAACTCACCTAAACCGTCATCGTTACTCTTTTCAACAATCACCAAGTGGTCGAACTCAACTGTAATTTCACCGAGTTTAATGTGATAAAACGCCGAATCTACAAGTGTGGGCTTTAATGCACATAATGAAATGGGTGAGCCACAGCTACAAAACTGCATCACCATTCAAACTGTGCAAAACTAAGGAAATGTGATTGATAATTGACACTCATGCTGCCTGTGCACACTGCTTGGATGTTGACCGTGTATGTAGAGCTTAGTAATATGCATGGTCATGTGCAGTGTTAATCCGGATGTTGTAGATATGCCAATACCAGTACTGTTCTGGTAAAATGAAGTGATCGTAAATGGTAAATGGTAAATGGACTTGCTTTTATATAGCGTTTTCTAGTCATCCGACCACTCAAAGCGCTTTACACTACATGTCAGCATGTCGACAAGACAAAGAGTCATCTATTTACATGGAGGTTTGCGTTTTCAACAATGACCAAATAAAACGATAAAAAAAGTAAGATTAGAGTGTAATGAGCAGTAAATGAATAAAATAAAATGGTAAAGTAGCACATTTATCTCGCCTATAAGCAAAAAGCAGTATACCATACCAGCAGAAGGAGCAAAACTTTGAAATAAAGATAAAATTTCTTAAAAGTAATGTACAAGTCGACATGTACAAGTCGATCGTGACTTTGACGTTTGATTTCTGCACCTCTTTGAACTTGACCAGACATTCTTCACTGCAGATGACTTTACTGCCGTCCTCCGCCTTCAGCATGAACCGTTTGTCGAAGCTGATGGAGCTGCAGACATCACAAATGGACAACGGCAAGTTGTTGATTCTGTGGGTGTTGATGAAGCATTCCTTACTGCAAATTCTATGGGTACAGCCATCCAGGGTCAGCTTG
Source organism: Sebastolobus alascanus (assembly GCA_916701645.2). NCBI lineage: Eukaryota > Metazoa > Chordata > Actinopteri > Perciformes > Sebastidae > Sebastolobus > Sebastolobus alascanus. The sequence continues at coordinate 641,952 of CAKAOJ020000045.1, forward strand.
AATTTGCACTGAGGACGACAAAGGAGCATGTGGATTGATCATACTGTGGCAATTCTGATTATTTAAAGGATAAGAATAGTGATAGTCTTTATTTTCATATTTTCAAGAGAATTGCTTACGAGATAATGTTCATGAAGGGACATTGCTCCAAAGATCTATTACTGAGGCCCTGTTCAGACCTGGCATTAAGATGCATCCTGGGTGATCTGATCACAAGTGGACAGCTCTAAGTACAAGTGTGTACGAATATGTAGGATGTTACTACTGACATTCCTGTAATATTACGGCACATCTTCTGCTATACTAACCATGTGTTTACTTCGTGTTGATTTGCATATAGAGCGGGGAAGTGAGATCGGATCACAAGTGGTCACTGGAGACGCATGTGGAGACGCATTCTAATGCCAGGTTTGAACAGACGTACTTAGAGCTGTCCACTTGTGATCGGATCACCCAAAACGCATGTTAATGCCAGGTCTGAACAGGGCTTTACTGTAGGAACAATTGTGGGACTCTTTGAACAAAGTCAAAGGACAACAGACAATAGACCCAGCTATCGTGCTTGAGAACATTCATATTAAGTACAGTATAAAGAAATGGGAAATAGGTTGATCCAACTGAAAATAATTATTCTACATATATTTTGAAAGTCTTAAGTCGCTAACAAACAGTTCCAAGTCTCTGCGAAACTGCATATCTTGGGCTAAATCACTGAGCTTCAGAACTCTTGACTACCCTTTTGGAGGAGCTGGATTACTTTGGCTTTCACAACAGCTAAACGGACACTGCTGAGACACTGGAGGAAAAATACATCCACCCCTTTATGAAGAATGGACTAGAGCAATGGCTCAGCTGCAGGTTGTGAGACGGTCACATACTCTATTGAACAAACTTCATCAATATGTGTTCACAAGGGTCCCTTTCACTGCCTGGCTATCAGTAACTTAGAGCTTGATTTAGTAATCTGTTATAACCGATGGACTGCTCTGCTTATTTACATAGATGTTTGTTTCTATTAGGGCTGTCAAAGTTAACGCGATAATGCAAATTCGTTTTAACGCCACCAATTTCTTTAACGCATTAACGAAACTTGCGGTTTTTAGGTTGTAGCAGGCTCAGTTTAAAGCTTAGAGTGAAGATACTGGCATCATATGAAACTAAAAAACCTAAGGAATCCATCTGTACCAACCATGTCATACTAGCTTTTCACAAAGGAGGTTAAATAACGCTCCAAACTTGCGCTAAATTTTACTGAGGAAAAACTGGCCTGGCCAATTTCAAAGGGGTCCCTTGACCTCTGACCTCTAAGGGTGCCCACGAGTCTCCCCTTTACAGACATGCCCACTTTATGATAATCACATGCAGTTTGGGGCAAGTCATAGTCAAGTCAGCACACTGACACACTGACAGCTGTTGTTGCCTGTTGGGCTGCAGTTTGCCATGTTATGATTTGAGCATATTTTTTATGCTAAATGCAGTACCTGTGAGGGTTTCTGGACAATATTTATCATTGTTTTGTGTTGTTAATTGATTTCCAATAATAAATATATACATACATTTGCATAAAGCAGCATATATCACTCCCATGTTGATAAGAGTATTAAATACTCGACAAATCTCCCTATAAGGTACATTTTGAACTGATAAAAAATTTGTGATTAATTTGCGATTAATCGCGTTTAAATATTTTAATCGATTGACAGCCCTAATTAAAAGCATTGATGTGACTAAAACTCAAACAGAAACCAAAAATCGATTTCTTTTTCCTTACATAGCAATATTTGGCACACATCTTGCACTCTGACCGAGGTCCTGCAGCTGGAGGTTTGGGGGCCGCCATGTTCCTCTTGGAGATGACAGAAGCGAGGCAGGTGTCGCTGCACAATTCCTTCATAGTTCCTGAATCATCCACCGGAGCCAGGATCATGTTGTGAGGCCGCATTATCACCCTGAGGGAAGGAGATCAAGATGAGATTCACGTTCAGGAAAACCCTTGTCAGTTTTGCATTGGGGGCATTGTTATGACACAGAAACCTTGTTTTATTTTTTCAAAGAATGAGCAAAGATCTTTGGCCTCAGTAGCTCAAGTCTCCTGAATTTATGGTGTTTGCCCTGCTTGACCTGCAATACTAAATGTCTACAAAATTTGTCACAAAAATTTAACCAGCCAGGTGATCACAATGCTAGTTTTTCTGACCAACAAAACCTAAAGATTTTCAGTTTAGGATCACATAAGATAAAGAAAAGCAGCAAATTCTCACAACTGAGAAGCTGGAATCAAGTGTCAAAATAGTTGCACATTATTTATCTTAACTGTTGAACTTTGTAAAAAAAAAATATGAATGTAACTGTCAAAATTTTGTATTGATTCCCTCTTCAATACAAATGCACACACAAAACAAAAACTAGGGCTGTCAAAGTTAACGCGATAAAGCGTTAATGCAAATTTGTTTTGACGGCACTAATTACTTTGACGCATTAACGCAACTTGCGATTTTTAGGTCATAGCGGGCTCAGTTTTAAAGCTAGAGTGAAGATATTGGCATTATATGAACCTAGAAAACCTAAGGAATACATTGTTACCATGTACATGTACCATGTCATACTTGTCGCAAAGGAGGTTAAATAACGCTCCAAACTTACGCTAAATTTTGGTGAGGAAAACTGGCATGGCCATTTTCACAGGGGTCCTTTGACCTCTGACATCAAGATATGTGAATGTAAATGGGTTCTATGGGTACCCACGAGTCTCCCCTTTACAGACATGCCTACTTTATGATAATCCCAGTTTTGGGCAAGTCATAGTCAAGTCAGAACACTGACACACAGACAGCTGCTTGAGTTTGCCAAGCCAAAATTTGTAATTGTTTTGTGTTGTGTTGTTAATTGATTTCCAGTAATAAATATATACATACATTTGCATAAAGCAAGCATATTTACCCACTCCCATGTTAATAAGATTATTAAATACGTGACAAATCTCCCTTCAAGGTACATTTTGAACAGATAAAAAACGTGTGATTCATTTGCGATTAATCGTGATTAACTATGGACAATCATGCGATTAAATATTTCAAATGGATTGACAGCCCTAAAACAAAAAAAGAAAATCTCACAAAAAGGAAGAGAGGTGACATACAGACGAAACATATGTTGGACTTACTGGAAGCAGTTGTAGCAGTTTTTGGTGACTTGGTGGGGATGCCTTTCAGAGAGGCATTTGGCTGAGCAAAAGACCTCCATTGAGCTCTTCGTCCGGTAAAGTGTCTCTCCTCTCGGCAATCTCTTTCTACACTTGCAACAGATAACGCATGAGTCTGCAATGGTCAATTCTGGTTTGGTGAACGATTCAGCAGCTGCAGATGCATCATTTCCGCTCACGGTGGGGTCTCTCCTGATGTTTGCCTGTGGGACGATGCATTTATGGTACAGAGATTAGAAGCTGTCCCTGGACTTGCATGTGACGCTACTTAGCTGGGCTCGAATCAGACAAACTGTTGTCATGTAAATAAACAAAAGAAAGCTTCATTTAAAACATGATAACAAAGGTAACAAGTAAACAAATACTGTGTCTGCTTCAGGTAGCTCTCGTGTAGAGCAGATTCCACTCATACCTTCATATTTTTTCACTCCAGTAAATTAATTTATTGTATGGAATACTCACAGTATTCAATATTTGTACTGTCTGTGTGAATCTCCTCTTCTTCAACTGATCTAAGCGTTTCTTTCCTGAAGGGAAAAATCAGAAACATGTCATTAGGTTAACTGCAAATATAGGAACTGTACATAAACCAACCAAATGGCATTGACATTTTACTTTAACGCCCCATTATTTAGCATTTATAAGCAACAGATAAACATTTAATGAATGGTTTCTAACACACTATAATTTAGTTATAAGGACATTTTAAGCTATTAATGTGCAGTATTTGTCAACAATTATAACTTGTCCTATGGAGACATATTTTATAGTATTACTACTGTGTTTTACTATATTTTCATTCAGGTTTCACTTATGGATGCCCATGGAAGGAGTTATAGTTGTTGTCAAATGCATTAACCCCCTGAGGGAAGTCAGTCGGGATTGACTCTACTGTCTTTCAGAGGTAGAGAGCTAGAGTGAATGATCAGATCAGATATCATATGACACTATAAAACCTAAGGAATCCATCGGTACCAACCATGTCATGTTAGCTTATCAGGAAGGAGGCTAAATAATGCTCCAAAGTTAGGCTACATTTTGGCGAGGAAAAACTGGCATGGCCATTTTCAAAGGGGTCCCTTGACCTCTGACCCTAAGATATGTGAATGTAAATGGGTTCTATGGGTACCCACGAGTCTCCCCTTTACAGACATGCTCATTTTATGATAATCACATGCAGTTTTGGTCAAAAACCATGCAGTTTTTTGAATGCAGTATAAATGTGTTATTTTCACCTACTCTAAAAAGGATGTGTTTGAATATTTCTGCATACTGGGGTCCCTAAACAGCCTTGGAGTAGCCATTTCATTGTAGTGAGACCATTTTTGGAATTTGACCTTACTGTATAAAATGACCTGTGGTGACCTCTAGGATAATCACAGCCTCATGAAACTTTACAGACACAAACTAGAGACCTAGAACATTCAGAGGATGGATGGCTTTCCTAGCTAGATTGACAATAAGGGGGTTTCTGAACAGTTTCCAGAACAGAAGTGCTCGCCATCCAATTGGCAAAAAAAATGTCATTCTTGCAGAAATCTCCAAATATCAAAATGTTTTGATACCAAATCACAGCATGGCTTTTTCTCTGGTGTTCATCAAGGTCTTGGTGTCGTAATGTGGTATGTTGGAGGGATTATTGATCATTTTTATCAATTCTCAAGTGGTAAAAAATGGTTAAATTTAGCACCACATCTGTGTAACAAATGGCATCAACCCCAAAATTGCTGCAACAACTTATGAAACATAATACAGCATAGGAATGGCCATCACATACTTCCATTATAATGTTCTTAGCCCTTATAAACTTTTTTACAATTTATTTTAATTAATAAATTCATGTTTATTTCTGATTCATGACTAGAAAAACTTGACACACAGTGCTGAGCTTCATCTCAAATTAATCTTCAGGTTCCCAACTTTCAGATGATGTACACTAATTCTATGTGACACATACTGTTGACCTGCTATCTCCCTCTAAAGACCCCCTCTAAATACCCCCCTAAAAAAGACAAAAATGGGTCTATTGTGGGTCTCAGAGGGATAAGCACTTCAATCTGCTTACAACTAATGTTATAAACCATTTATTAAATGTTTATATACTACATGCTGCTACATAAAGGGGATTAAAGTGTTACCAGCACATTTTCTCTTATCTGTGTCAGACTGTACAGCATTTATTTTTAGGCCTATCAGGTGGCATGATGAATGCCTGGAAATAGAGAAAAAAAAACATGGCAGTGCCCCATTTGGCCGCCTCTTATGTAGGGTGGGAAGCAGCTTATGAGGCTATAGGTATGATGTTAATTCTCTACCAGCAGCAGGTGGTAGAGATGCTTTGATAATCTTCAATTTTATCTCTTTCATTATCAACCACTGTGTAGTGTTTAAGACTCTGATCAATTTAAAATTCACAGATATATTACTCCATCTGGACTTCCAGGAAAGTACTTTGTCTCACTGGTACCTGTAGCAACCCATCCGCAACAACACAGCCCCTTGAAAAAAAAAGAAGAATGAAGAAAAAAAATGCCAGACTTGACAAACTTATTGTCCAGTACCTTGAAGAAGTGCGGGCCGAAGCATGTACGACCTCAGACAGGTGCGGGTGCAGAAGAGCTCCGTGTTCTCGTCGCTTTGAAATGAACCATGCCTGAAATCGGTTGAGAAGTGTGGCACATGGTGCATTGATGGTGCGTCTTGGTTTTCTGCACAGTAACAGAAAAAGAAAACAGAATGACAGGGATATTGTAGAATAATTATTTCATTCAGAAAAGCTTTTAATCAGTGAGCAAGTCTCTCAGTGCCTTGCTTTGGGCCCCTTAGGTCCAATCCCCAAGGGGAATTTCAATGCTACAGCATACAGTGAGATTTTCGACAATAGTGGGCTTTCAGTGTTTAAAGCCAGGTCTGAGTTTTCCAGTTTGATGTGGTAGAACTTGACTGGCCTGCACAGAGCCCTGACCAACCCTTTCTGGCTGCAGCGTGGCAAAGCAAGGGCCAGATAACCTATAAACACAAAAGTCTGTCACTGAGTGAGAGAGTCAGTGAGTGATGAAGTTACACCCTTGATCGGTCAAGTTGAGTTTTCCCCATCGGCAGTTGCTCTTTCAAAATGAATCGGCACGACAGTGTTTCAGTTGGTAACGTCTTTGCCTCCGCAATCAGTCGTCTAATCCAGTGATTCTCAAAGTGGGGTCCGTGGCACTCTGCCAGGGGGTCCGCGAAATGATTTGCTATGAATTATAAATTTGTGCTGTATCATTAAAAAGTACATATCTCCAGATGTGTACCATTTGCACCAATAAAACAAGCATATTGTGTCCATAACTCCCACCCACGTTAGCTTTGGGCCAATAGAAACTCTGATATAATTGTGACTTATCACGTCAATCTGTCATGAATCAGTCGCTTCACTCAGGGTGCAACGGACCGTCCCTGCTGCTGCTTAGCTTATTAGCCAGCTAGCTAGCTGGCGAGCATGGAGAAATATTTGAGTCAGTCCACGTCGTCAAATGACGCTAAGCCAAAACGAGCTAAATTGAGAAAATATGACGACAGTTATATCGAGCGACAGGAGACCATAATCCGCCATGTGTATTCAGGTGCTGGCAAACGAAGTCATGGACCCGGCCAAGCTAAAGCGACATCTGATTACAAATCACCCGGAATATCAGGGCAAAACAAAGTGGTATTAACATGATTCAAATTGAAATGTGTTTCTGTTTATCGCTATGAAACAGGTTTGAAATATTTAGGTTAAAAAGTATTAGAACACAAATACACCATACATACGCGGTCGTTGCTCTACCTGCAAAGCTCGACCCAGAAAGCCTCATTTGGTGACACTGTATTTTTTCTGTATACATTTAAACATGTGGTGTGAAAGAGAGAAAGAGTGACGGAGGATGCGCTCAGAGCAGCAGGAATTCACATTATGGACACAATAATGTTTTGTTGTTACACCCTGTAACAACTTGGCCACAATTTAGCACATTGACCATACACGGTCCAGCCACATACTAGGTTTCAACCTAGTCTTGTTGGGAAGAACTGGACCACCTTATCACCAACATCAGTGCCAGACCTCTCTAATGCTCTTGTGGCTGAATGGGAGCTAATCTCTGCAGGCAGGTTCCAACATCTGGTGGAAAACCTTCCCAGAAGAGTGGAGGCTGTTACAGCAGCAGATGAATGAGAAGTTCATCAGTCACATATGAGTGTAAAGTTTAGGTGTCCACATTTTGTCCATATTGTGAAAATGACCCTATTTTAACTTTTTTTTTAATAAACTACCCATTTTATTCATAAAAAAAAGTTTATTCATAAGGCCGGTGAAGATGTTCTTATTTTGAACACATCCTACACACTATAGTGTTCAAATTTCTTTTAATCATACTCCTTATTTTTGTGCCGATTAGTTTATTAATTAATTAATTAGTTTATCACAGAACAACAAAAAGTTAATTGTCAATCTTGATGATCTAATAATTAGAATTAATATTGTCAACAAATCCCATTGAAAAGACCAAAACCAACAATGAATTTGTCCTACTAACAACCAATGCTTGTGTAACCAAAGCCTAATATAGCTTAGTCCTCTGTGCCTCAAACTTTCCCAATACAAATAATACAAACACACAAACTACACTGGATGACATGTTCCTTCATTAAAATGAATACAGCTAGTGTATTTTATTTTGAGACAGCTCCACAGACTAATAATAGTGACATCTTTTTAATATCAGGAGATATTCCTGTGACGGGCAGACGCCACTGTGCGTGGTCCAGGAAGTGTTTCAGTGGCATTGCCATGAAATTAAAACATACCTTAGAGCTGGATTTGTGGTAGAAAACTATTAGTACACTGGGGGATTTTTTTTCTATTGAAATGATGTGCTGGAAGAAGTGTTAAGATCTTTAATTAAGTAAAAGTAGCAATACTACAGTGTAAAAATACTGTTTCAAGTAAAAGTCTTGAATTCCAAATTTTACTTAAGTAAAAGCACAAAAGCATTAGTAACAAAATATACTTACAGTACCAAAAGTAAAAGTACTCATTATGCAGAATGACCAATTTCAGATTAATGTATTGAATTACTGTATAATTATTGATTGATTATGTTGCAGTTTTGTAAAGGTGGAGCTAATATTCAATTAAATACACTGCTGGGTAGCTAGTGCATTTCACCAAGGGATCAATGAAGTCTTATCTTTATTCAATTTAATACAGCATAATTTATTTGTTGATAACATTTTGTATTATTGATCTGAATCTGCGAAGTAACTGAAGATATAAAATAAATGTAGTGGAGTAAAAAGTACAATATTTGACTCAGGATTGTAGTGTAGTAGTCAGGTATGAAGTAGCAGAAAATGGAAATACTCAAGTAGGCTACTAGTACCTTCAAATTAAGGTTACGTTCACCCCCGTGAACCCTGGTCATTAGCGCTGTGGTAACTTTCTGGTCGAAAAGAGGGTTCCTGATGGCCTCCAGCCATTCACAGCACAGCACCGGGTCGGACGGGAAAACGTGAAATTTGTGTTGGGTAGATAATCTAGTTTGTATAGCACAAGGTCGATCCCCTTTTCACTATGTAAACACCACCGCCACACTGAGTCAACCCTGCATACATCACCGTACTGCAGTCTGGTACTCAAGTTGGTGACATGTCATTGTTCCGACAACCCGTTATTACGACAACCCAATAGTCCGACAAATGCCCCACTGGACCCAAAGCCCATTACACCAACAGCCCGTCATCCCGAAAAAAAAACACCCATTGTTCCGAAATCCCGTTGTTCCAACAATACACACTCTCCCTGCACCTCTGTCTTAATGCACGGGCTAACCGGGGCTCAAGCCCTCGGACCCGACCACGTAAAAGGCCCAAGATGCTCCGGGGGAAGAAAAATTAAAATATAATTCACAGGCCAACAGGATGCTCCATGGTGCATTTTACTCAGCGTAACGGGAGGCTCCATGCGTAAATACGCTACGGCGGTGGTGTTTTTTATTATGTGAAACAAGCTAACAAACTATAGGTTAACTATCATTTCAACAACCATTGACAATAATAATTAGAATGAAATGAATGTACTCTAAATCAGATTAATCTTTTTCCATCTGTCCATTGTTCACACTGAATCTTCCATCGTTTCTCAGACAAACAGAAGCACATGGCTACTTATTATGCAGAATGATGTCATCGGACCTTCCCGGCGCAACTACTGTCGGACCTGCAGTAGGATATTTAATCTAACAATCTTTCTTGGTTGGCATCATGTAGCGTTCCATGAAGCAGTGCTATGATCGATGGCTACACTAAATATTACTCAATAATATAACATCCTTGATTTTACTTTAGGTCCTCTGGCTACGGACGTTTTGAAAGCCCTTCCCTCGGAACCAAATCCCCCCCCTGGGGATCAATAAAGGTTTATCTTATCTTATTTAGTATATGTTCTAGAGCTATCACATTAATTTTCATTGGCAGATAAAGATCATTTAGTAGTTCCGTCATAGCAATTATTACGGAGCATGTTAAAGACAAAACAATCGCACAACATCCACTAAATGGACCTCGAAGTGATATTGTTTTGTCAAGAGCTGTTTTTTAAATATTATCTGCCATACATCTTGTTGAAAATGTGACATGTCGTTAAAGAACACTTGATGTTAAAAGCGGTGTACCTGCAGATCTGCACAAAATTCCAACAGATTACAAGGGTTTGTTAGTTCCCTAAATGGCATAGTGTAATTGTCAAACACATAATCTGGAGGTTGTGAGTTTGAGCCTCACACGGGGCAAGTGTTTAGCGTATAGCGAACGCAAAAACACACCGGATAAATACAATGTGAACATGCTGTATAGTAATATATATAAATATACATACATACATATATACTAGGGCTGTCAAAGTTAACGTGATAATAATGTGTTAACGCAAATTCGTTTTAACGCCACTAATTTCTTTAACACATTATCGATCTTTCGGAGGTTGTAGGTTGGGCTCAGTTTTAAAGATAGAGTGAAGATACTGGCATCATATGAAACTAACCAACATAAGGAATCCATTGGTTCCAACCATGTCGTACTAGCTTGTTGCAAAGCTAGTAAATAACGCTCCAAACCTACGCTACATTTTGGCGAGGAAAAACTGTCATGGCCATTTTCAAAGGGGTCCCTTTGCCTCTGACCTTAAGATATGTGAATGAAAATGGGTTCTATGGGTACCCACGAGTCTCCCCTTTACAGACATGCCCACTTTATGATAATCACATGCAGTTTGGGGCAAGTCATAGTCAAGTCAGCACACTGACACACTGACAGCTGTTGTTGCCTGTTGGGCTGCAGTTTGCCATGTTATGATTTGAGCATATTTTTTTATGCTAAATGCAGTACCTGTGAGGGTTTCTAGACAATATGTGTCATTGTTTTGTGTTGTTAATTGATTTCCAACAATAAATATATGCATACATTTGCATAAAGCAAGCATATTTGAGTATTAAATACTTCTCCCTTTAAGATACATTTTGAACAGATAAAAAATGTGCGATTAATCGTGATTAACTATAGACAATCATGCGATTAATCGCAATTAAATATTTTAATCAATTGACAGCCCTACTATATACTAATTATTCTATGAAAGTAAAAAAAAATAGAAGAAATTGTCAATGTATAACAATGCGTACTGACATTTCAGGTGACTTTACCTACAGTACCCTTACTATAAAATGGTGTATATACTATGTCATATATGATTTGAGCTTGAAGGGTCGTACCTAGTGTTTATTTAGGTATGTGACTGGTCTTGCTCTTGTGCTCATATTTGTGCTTTATGGCTGCTCTCCGTGCCTGTACTGTACCATAATTGCACAAATGGACGTACAACAGATTCTGAACAGCAGCTGGCCTGACCGCAGCGCCCTCGGTACCACAAATACTCCCTAGCGCACCCAAATGTGCATTACTCCGTGGCTGAAAATAGTCTAACAAATGCACTGTTTAATCCTGCCCCGGTTACTCCTCCTGTTTGAGGGAGCTAAAAACTACAATGACCCACTTCTGGTCAGCTGAGTGCCGCGCATCGTTGGTTTTGGTCTTTTTAAAGAATATGTTGACAAGAACAAAAATATAAATAACCTTAGCTTCATCATTTAGGAATATTTGACCTCATTACCATTTTGTTATTGTGCTTATTGTTATAATATATCTATTATTATTTCATCTACATTTTTAATCATATTACCAGTTTTCAATTTCTGGTGCATTGCTGAGGAATTAAACAATAAACTAAAGTGGAACAAAACTAAATATGATTAAAATGTACAAAATATCTATTTGACAGGCTCTGTTCATTATACCAATGAGCCGACCCTCTCTACACCTGTAACCATACTGTTGTCTATGCTGTCTGAGCGCTCACGGCACATGGATAAAGACTGTGTATATAAACATTTAAACAATACTATATTAAAGCAGCAGTGTGTAGAATTGGAGCAAATATGATTTTAAAAAGTTATTTTTATAAAACGGTCACTATATCCTGATAGTGCATGAGACAGGTAATCTGCCTAGTTTGACTGTTTGATCGAAGTCTGCGAGTGATTGACAGCTGCCTCTGTTGAATGAACAGCCAATAGGAACGCTCTCTCTCTGAAATAACCTGTGATTGGCCAGAGTCTCCTGTCACGGGCAGATTTTTTAAAGCCTGAAAACAGAGCCACGAGGAGGTCTAGTTATCTCTTGAAACACTTGAATTACAATATGCTGAAAGGTTATTATGGAATTTTTGCCCAATGATGCCAAAACATTCTGCCTACTGCCGCTTTAAGTCCCCTGTCCTTTCTATTAAACCATGATTTGCTCTGGGGTTGGACACTATATGATGATTTTAGACCTGTACTATGTATATGGTGTTTCAGTGTTGCATTATCCAAGCTGTAATGTTTTCTGTCTTTGACAAGTTAAGTGACCATAATTTGGATATTTCAGCACCTCTTTGAACTCGTCCAGACATTGTTGACTGCAGATGGTTTTGGTCCCCTCCTCCAGCTTCAGCTGCAGCAGATTGTTACAGCAGGTGGAGCTGCAGGTGGAGCTGCAGTTGTCGCAGACGGCCACATTGTCCCTGCGGAAATCTTCGAAGCAGGAGTCGCTGCAGAATTTGTGGACATCCTCGTTCAGAATCAACTCGCATGTGGCCTGTAGAAGATAATGATGAAGGAGGAGTGAGTACGACAAAGACTTTATAGTTAAAATTAACAAGTTTAGTTGAAGAAAAAAATATATTTGTTTTTTTGCTTACAGTGCAGGATTTGTTACACATTCTGCAGAGCTGTTGTGGTGTTTGGATGGACACAGTGTTGGACTTAAAAGATATCAGACAGGTCACACTGCAGAAGTCCTTCATAGTTCCCTTAATGTCCACTGCAGCCATGATGAGGTCCAGAGGCTGCGATATCGCCCTGACAGAACAAAGAACACATTCAAAAATGTAAACTACTATGTTACTTCCTACTTTAAGATGAAGTAATGTTTTTCACAGACTCACTTGAGGCAGTAATGACACGTCTTGGTGACTGGTTTGTTGATGGGAAAGATTTGGAAAAGGCAGTCTTTGGAGCAGAAGACGTCTGTGAATCCCTTCTTCTGGTAAGCTGTTTGACCCTTCGCCATGCTCTTCTTGCAGTGGGAGCAGTTCATCTCCGTTGACTGATATGCGAAAGAAGATAAAGAATGTGGATTATTTGATTTTTCTTAATTTGTTGGTAGTTTAGTGTATGCTAAATGCGTTACCTGTGAGGGTTTCTGAACAATATTTGTCATTGTTTTGTGTTGTTAATTGATTTCCAGTGATAAATATATACATACATACATTTGCATAAAGCAGCATATTTGCTCACTCCCATGTTGATAAGAGTATTAAATACTTGACAAATCTCCCTTTAAGGTACATTTTGAACAGATACAAAATGTGTGATTAAAGCTTCATTAGGCAGAATGTTTTTGGCATCATTGGGCAAAAATTCCATAATAACCTTTCAGCATATTGTAATTCAAGTGTTCCGAGAGAAGACTAGACTTCTGCTCCTCCTCATGGCTCTGTTTTCAGGCTTAAAAAAATCTAGCCCGTGACGGGAAACTTTGACCAATCACAGGTCATTTCAGAGAGAGCATTCGTATTGAGAGTTCCTATTGACTGTGCTCCGGCTGGTGGGCGGTGCTTGGTATTTCCTAAACAGATCTCAACATGGCTGCACACACTTTGTCATTTTACAGCTAAACAGTACACTACAAGATGTTTCTGAAAACATCTGAGGCGAGAAATAGACATTAAAGTAACAGAATATTAATTCATATTTGATCAGCGCTGCCTAGTTTGACGTTTGACCAGAGTTCGCAAGTGATTGAAAGACGGCCGGAGGACACAGAGGCACATGATTTTTTTCAGATTACCTGTCTCATGCACTACTGTCAGGATATAGTGACCATTTTATAAAAAATAACTTTTTTTTTTTTAAATCATATTTGCTCCATTTATACCCACTGCAGCTTTAACTGCGATTAACTATGGACAATCATGCGATTAATCACGATTAAATATTTGAATTGATTGACGGCCCTAAATTTTATCTTGCGCATTGTACAGAGGAAACGATGCAACATTTGAGCTACTCATACCAGCTCTGAATGAAGCATCAAAGAACATTTGTTTATCCTTCCAAATTGTAGATGGCAGTAGCTCAGATGATTTTATCTTTAAAAATACTTAATGGTGGTTATTCAAAATATTCTCATACATATAATGTGATTTAATAATTTTATAAATGCAATGTTCACTTGATGAACAGCAGCTAAGGTAGAAGTGCGTTCCCTTACCTTTGCATAGTTAGGCTTGTCTTTGACGTTTGTGGATGTGGAGGATGTTCGACGCTTGTCTTGTACGGGCTGAGCTTTCACCGGTGACTTGACGGAGTTATACTCAGATGATAACTGGGAAATGTGGACTGGAGCCTTAAACTTCTCCTAGGACAAAAAACAACCACGAAAAACAACTTTGTCACGGGAAAACTGTGATGCTTGTTCTGCAAATAATTACAATTTGTTAAAATGGAAAATAAAGTACTGTTGAGGAATTTATATTGTTTGCGTTAGCCAGAGTAAACAAAAAAAAAAGCTAAAACAGCTACATCCATTATACGGCAAAAGAGTTATGTGAAAAAATGCCAAATGCCAAAAATGTATATATAAAGAAATTTTAATTCATACTTGCACACCAGTTTTTGCTTATAATATGATAGAAAATTGGAAATTCATTGAAAATGGATACTCACAATGTCCAGTTTTGGGATTAATATCTTCACTTCTTTCATTCCGGTCACTGCAGCTGATAATTTGTTCTTCTTTTCTATAAATGATGATGAAATGAATGAAATCAAATATGTGTGTTATGCAGTTCAAATGCTATACTATTGGATGGATTGCCGTGCAATTCTATACAGACATTCATGATCCCCCCGATGAAGCCTACTGACTTCGGTGATCCCGACTTTTCCTCTAGCGCCACCATGAGAATTGTAGTTTTGAGTGAAATATCTCAACAACTATTGACGATCAATTCTTAAAACTTTTGTGATACCCTGCCTTTTCCTGTAGCGCCACTCACTGGTCAAAGTTTAAACTTATTCACTGAAATAGTTTGAAATCTTCTAGATGGGTTGGTACAAAACTTTGTACAGACATTCATGGTTCTCAAATGATGTGTCCTAATGACTTTGGTGATCTGACTATCCCCTAGAACCACCAGATTTATTTTACCTGTATTTAAGAAGCCAGAGGAACTCCTGCTATCCAAATCCATCCAGTTATTTTGCTCCCCTCCTTTCTTTTGATCTGTTTTCTCCACATTGTTCACCGAATCGATGTCCATGGTCTCTTCAAGGTCTGTGACACTGGGGTGCTTGCTAGGTGAGCAATCGTTCTTCTCAGTATCACTGCTGTCATCGTTCTGCTTTGTCACATCTGGTATCAAAGGGGTTGCTGTTGAGCCAGTTGGGTCACCATCTTCATCATTTTCCTCATTTCTGACAGTGTCTTCATCGGTGTCCACGTCCATGTCAAAGTCCACATCCTCGTCGCCATCACCGAAAGAAATGTTTGTAGCGTCCTCATTGCTACGAGACACTGTTTCCTCAGGTGTGTTGGCATCACAGCTCTCAGGCATTTCCTCCGACCCGTCATCCTTCTCTGTGTTCACCTCTTCATTTTTCTCATCATTCAGCTCAGGTGCCTCGTTTTCACTCTTCCGCCTCTTGCTCCGGCCTCTGCGACGTTTCCTCGAGAGAGAAACTCTGGAGGGTTTTTGTTTTACCGAAAATGAGCCTTTTGTGTAGGGAAGACCTAGAGGACATACAGGTAAAGCTATGTGAGAAGAATACCAACACGTTTATTGTTCAATATTTACTTTTTATTTATCACCACATTTCCACTGAGCTGGAGAAGTCAAACATTTCCTACATTTGGTTCTATTGGGTTTCTTTTAAATCCATAAACACATTTTTTTAAATCTCTGTCACTGTTCACCAGAGGAAGGATGAGTGAGGAGACGGCGGACCGGCTAGCTGCTGTGACCAGCAGTGTCAACTGCGACACAATTCGAGCCGAGTTCACACTACACGACTTTCAAAGTCGTCAGATCGCTGTACTGTTCACACTACACAACTTGCTGTCTTGTAATCGGGAGTCTTTAAGTCTTGGTTTTCACACTACATGACTGACTGGAGACAAGGGGTCACACACTACAAGATCTTTCACCAGGAGGAATCCCTGATGAGTATGTCGGGTCTCCAAACTACGCTTTGTCACAAAAACACACACGAGAAATACACGATAAATGACGTGACGTCAACTTTGCTCCGTGTTGCAAATGCAACACATACAGTAAGCTCCAATTCTTACAGGCGACCCCTCCTCCCCCAGGTTTCCCCTTAACTCGTGTCTTGCGCTCTCATTGGCTGTAGCTTGTGGCCCAGATGCGTCTGTGAAGCATCGCCGAGCAACTCCGCTGACGCCCGAGCGCCGATGTGTGAGCGGCGAGCCAACACCGATTTGCCTCTGATCTGGGGCTTTTGTTGGAGAGCTCCAAAAACTGTCGGGGAGTGGAAAATTAGGGCAAAAATTGTGTAGCGTGAGCTATGCATTAATCCCATTTTATCTCAGTGAGTTGAACATGGCTATGTATGTGCTCATGACACTGCCAAATATTTTTGATAACATATCTATAAGTCATGCATGGTTATGGCACAAATATTCTTTTTTGTATCCCATCTCTTTTGTTTATGACTCCCATTCTTGAGTAAAGTGCATTTATTAGAATACTATATTAACTATTTCACTCTGCTTTAGTGTCAAGTTAAAGGGATAGTTTGGGTGTTTTGTAGTGGGGTTGTATGAGGTACTAAGCCATAGTCAGTGTATTACCTACAATAGATGGCGGTTGGAACGCCCCCAGTTTGGAGAAACAGACAGGAGTACCAGCACGGGAGCAAAGCAATAAACTGCTGTGGACGGGGGCAGCAGCAAAACGGATTTAACATCTAAAAAACTGAAATAGTCAGAGCGTCTCGCGCTCCCTCTCTCTCGACCGGATACTCGTTAATGTTACAGGCCGCTGTTACAGGCCGCTGTTACAGGTCGCCGGGCTTGCAGAAATCCGTCTTGTCTCGTCATCACCCCAAAAAACACATGAACTTTCTAGTAAACAAACACAATGCGTGCCGTGCGCCCGTACCCCTCCCACCTCTGCTGAAATTATATCTCTGCACTCGCGCTAACGTTAAGCACACGGTGCGTGTGTCAAACTCCGAGAAAGAAAGAGGACAGAAGCACCGCACCCGAAATGACACCAAAACGTGGTACAGACTCTCAGTGTAACCGAGCATAGTTTTTTATTACACGACTATTTTGGTACAAACGTTTACCTGCCAGTGTGGCATATAGCCTTCTGAGATTTACTCGCCAAACGGAAAATATACCCGCATTTGGCGCTGGGCGGGTATTAATTTTGGACCCTGCTTATACAGCCCCACTTCAAAACACCCGAAATATCCCTTTAATAGAAATAAGTTATCCTTGGGTTTTGCATTATAATTGTCCATTTAAGAAAAAGAAAACTTTAAGACAAAACATATGATGTTCATTTTGTTATTTTAAAGGTGCTAAACGTCAGATTGCCTCTGCATGGCTCTCAACATGGCAACGTCTGAGCTGGTGGCTCGTAGCTAACGATGCTAACAGCACTAACAGTGAAAAAAAAAGCAACACTGCTGACAGTGCTAACAGTGTTAACCTGGGGGGGAACGGGAGGGTGGGTGCTACGCTTCCGCGACGTCGGTCGGGACGGTGTTATCAGCTGCAACCGCCGTCTGAGAGCAGTGCAGAGCGGCAGCCATGAGCTAGCCAGTGGGGCACACTCACATGCACTAAATGCACACACGGCCAGTGATGTCAACAAAGCACAGAGAAGCTCTGATTACAACACAGAGGGGGAGTGACTTCATTCTCTGCTCAGGTAGACATTACTCCTCAATATCTTTACATAGACAATAGTTGTTTGCTGTTATATTAATGCTCTGAATATTGCATAGAGCACCTTTAAGGTGAATCTTTCTCACTCCTGTGGGTAACAGAATTAAATAGATTTTAAGAGTCGATAAAGCCAAATCTCTGAGACCAAGTCACCCGACTCTAATATTAACCTGTTGACATTCACCATGAATTTCTTACCAACCCCTTGTTCACACTTATCTGTTGCTGTATCAAAAATCACTTTTTTTGAAAGTCAGCACATTAAGATAAGCATCAGAATACTTTGTTTAGATATATATTCAACCTCTCACAGCTCAAACTGCAGCTGGTCACGGAGGGTTATCTTGTGCCTGTGAGAGAAAACGTAGTAATGCGTATTTCCAGCTTCAATGCCTCTGAAAATGCATAGAAAACTACGTACTAGATTGTCTCTACTACATACCACGCAGCAGAAAAGAAGCCTCTGATTCTTCATTGTCCTCCTCAGCATCGCTGTTTTCGGGGCTGTCCTGCTCAACAACCGGTTCCAATTCATCTTCAAAGGAAAGCAAGACATGTATGTAGTTCCAATAGGACATGTTGATATGGCTTCAATCAATATAAAGACATAAATACAACAACTTATTTAATAAGTCATAATGTTGTTTTTAATGAAAATTTGATTTGAATAATCAATTTAGATGATATCATCATTTCACTGAAATCCAAGTAATGGCTTTTGTCAACTAAGACATACTTATATTGGCAGGTTTTTAACTTGTACACGCACATACACATTCCTGCCAATGGTTTCACATTGACAGACAGGTGGCGGTAATGTAACAAGAAACATACGTGCCAGCGAGAGAAGAAGACTGCTGGCAAGTAAACATGGATGTAAACAACGCAGGTTTTACTCGTAGACTGTATATAAGAAGTGGACGTAGTCACTGTGACGTCACCCATTGGTTTGTGGACTGCCGTTTTGAAGCCTCATTACTGAGGTAATAAATCAAGTGAGAAGTAGTGTCATTTTCTCCTAGACTTCTACACAATCTGACCTCTTCTTTGCAACAAGAGGAGTCGCCCCCCTGCTGGCTATTAGAAAGAATGCAAGTTTAAGGCACTTCTGCATTGGCTTCACTTTTCAGAACCAGAGGTTGCCCACTGGTTTCAATAGGAAAAATAAAGAAAAAGAAATTGGCTCTGCAATTTTTTTGAGAAAGCAAATGCAGTCAACATGCATTTTGTGAGCAAACCTTTGTTCATTTCTCCACATCCACACCTTAAAGTACTGAGCGAGACACATACCTGGAATCTCAATTTCCTCGAGAGATTTCCCTTCGAATCTTTCAAGAGATCCATTCTCCATTGCTGATACTAGCTCTGAGATTTTTGCAATGCCGACAGCTGCCTCTGGCGTCTGATAATACTTTCTGTCGGTCTGAATGTCACGGACCAATAGTTTGGCTAGCTGATCAAGCTCGTCATTCGTGAGGCTGAGAATCTGGAAAACTCTTGCAATGTGCTTATGAAAAAGCACAGACCGGACGTTCGCCGTGTTCTTTGCACGACAACGAGCTGCAAAAGTGCTGGTGCACTGGTGTCCGTAGTAGAAGCTTGTACATAAGCCATCTGGTCTTCCAAATAAGAAGGGATTATTTTCATGTACACCACACGCTTCCCTCTTGTTCACAAGCAGTGTTATAGCACTGACTAGTTTAGAGGTCAACGTAACCGCAACTTTTTGGCCGCTGTCGCTCATAACGTTGATCTTCACGATGTGCTTGGACAGAATTTGCTCTAACTGTGACTGGCTAACAGCAGCGTCTTCGTGAAGCTCGGTCTCGTCCCGTTCCTTGAATGACTTGAGAGTTGCTCTTGAAACTTCGGCCATATCTTTGTTTAAGACTGACACTTGTGCAACGGTCACTCTGAGAAGCGCAGTATAGACCGGAGAGCTTCCGTACATCGTCAGACTTTCTACTGCAGAATCTGCTGTCTCCTCCATGCACTGATAAAAGAGCTGCACATCATGTATGAACGGTATGGTTGGCAGCTTTACTTTTGATTTTGGGACATGGCCCCATTCTTTCTCACACAACTTCATAAATGTCTCTGCTTCACGTATCGTCTCACTATCAGCATCCTCTTTCCAAGCTCTGGCGAAGTTAATGTCACCAATTCTCTTAAGAGAGTTTCCCATACTCTTCATAATACTCGGTCTGTCACAGGACTTCTTCCCTTCATTGAAGCCAGTGAGCTCTCTCACAGCTTCAACAACTTTGCTGAAGTTTTGGGGTTTGATAGCATCTTCAATGCTACATATCGACTTTTTCTTTAATGTTAACAGGAGTCGTCCCATATGCCTCAGCTTCGGTCTGATGTCCTCCGATCTGCTTGGCTTTTTTGCATTCAAAGGGTACATAGACTGTGCCAGCTGCAGTAGAAAGGAATCATTCCAGACTTCAGATGAAATCTCATCTTTCTTCAGTGTGTTCAACATGTTCGTCACATCTGATGAGAGGTTTTGGGGGTCTGTTAACTCTGCAGCAACAACCAAAGCTGAGACTTTAGTCTTGCGTGGTAGAGGTTCTGAGAGCTTCTTTACAGAACACTTTTGCATATGTCGCCACATGTCCTTACGAACGTACATGCTGTTACAATATATACAGGATGCAAATGTTTTAGCAGTGATGGGCACGTTCGCGTTTCTTCTCTTCACTTTCAGTTGTCCACAACGAGTCTTCAAAACCTCTCGATTATGTTGGATATTTCCTCTGTCTCGCAACTTCTCCAGTTGCGCTTTTCGTTCTTTAGAGTTTACGCGTAATCTTAACACTGCAGCTATATCAGGTTCTTCATTTCTATGGGTGAAAAGGTGACGAGAAATTTTAGACTGAGGATTCCCGCAAACATAACAATAGTTTCTGTTGGTGAAGGAGGGGTCTTTGGGCTGTTCAGCGGTAGAATCATCAGAGCTGTAATCAGCCTCGTCCTCCTGCTCGATGCATGAAGCATCGATGGGTTGTTGCTCAAAGCTCTGCTGTTTAGAAAAATCTGACTCTGTGAAACTCTGACACTGCCGGTTGCCATTGCTGGTAGAAGGCACGTAGTCTTCATCACAGCAGGATGCTGCAGAACTGGAGGTCCCTGCTGAGTTCTCAGCCTGCAATTATGAACAAGTAATTTTACACACTTTACATAGCCAAACACAAAACAATGCTAATCTAAGTCTCAAGTATGCAATACAAATTCTAACTGTAGACATTTTCTAATTCTTTGACAGCATCCATATACCAATATAGAACATCGCTTAAGACTATATATATATACAGTATACGTATAATCACGAGTTGTAGCCCTGAAATCATTGAAAGAAAGTAAGTATCTTAATTGCGAATGAAAATTAAACAAAAAAACATATTTGCTGCAGCTTTAATGGAGACACCAGTGACATCTTAATTGGTACAGTTCTTACATAACAGCAATGCCTAATCCTCCAACGCCACATCTACCTGGTGTTTAATAAGGGAAATACATTCAACACTTACGCTTTCATCCTCTGATGAAGATGCAGCAGCATTTCGGTCTGTTTGTGATGTATTCATTTCCTCACTGGATTCCTGTAAATATTGAGAAGACGGAAAAGTCATGAGGAAATATGACGACACAACATGACGTTTGTCCTGTAGTATTGCAATTGGTCAAACTGCATTAATACGCCTGCGCTGGCAAGAAACATGCTATGTTATTTCCACCACCGTACCAGTTTATTAGGTACACTTATTAGGGCTGTCGAAGTTAACGCGATAATAAGGCGTTAACCCAAATTTGTTTCAACACCACTAATTGTTGTAATGGTTGTAGCAGTCTCACTTTTAAAGCTAGAGTGAAGATAATGGAGCATATGAAATTAGAAAACCTAAGGAATCCATTGGTACCAACCATGTCGTACTAGCTTGTCGCGAAGGAAGTTAAATAACTCTCCAAAGTTACGCAAAATTTTGGCAAGGAAAAACTGGCATGGCCATTTTCAAAGGGGTCCCTTGACCTCTGACCTCAAGATATGTGAATGAAAATGGGTTCCATGGGTACCCACGAGATCATTGTCTAATATTTTGTCATAAACAGAGGAGGTCAGAACAGTGAAAAAATTGGTAGACATGTCTGCAATATATGTCAATAGATACACTTGAATAATCAATGAAAATCCATGACAGAAAATAAACCTACCCTTATGCGCCACGGGTAAGATGAATCCCCATAGTTGTACGTTATCTCCTCACCCGGAGATATTTCTGTCACTGCAAACAGGCACAAGTGTGGTTTGCCCTCACAGACAATTTTCTTCATTTCACAGTTGGGACTTGTATGATTGTCATTCGCGAGTCTCCCGAGGGTCCCGTCCTCGTTCGCAGCATCAATGCTGCAAACAAAAATACTCTTAATGAAACTTTAACCACACTTACAATATCTGTTGTATCACACTGACTTTTACATCATCTTACATTCTGCCTAGCTTTTCCAAATTCACACTCTTGAAGATGCACTGATGTTAAAATATCTTGGGTCAAGGACAATCCCCATTAGAAGCACATGGATGTGCCTCTAGTTTTCCTGGAGTCCTCAACATAAAAAATACAATAAAGACATGCAATAAAGTACAGAGTAGGCAGGTCGGAGCAAATATGATTTAAAAAAGTTATTTTCATAAAACGGTCACTATATCCTGACAGTAGTGCATGAGACAGGTAATCTGAAAAAAATCATGTTCCTCTGTGTCCTCCGGTGCTCCTAATGGCATCTGCAAGATTTCACAGACCGGAAGCAAACAACCAATCAGAGCTGAGCTGGAGCCTTGCCGGCTCTGAGCAGCTGTCAATCACTCACAAACTCTGATCAAACGGGTCAAACTAGGCAGCGCTGATCAAATATGAATCAATATTCTGTTAGTGTAATGCCTATTTCTGTCCTCAAATGTTTTCAGAAACATCTTGTAGTGTACCGTTTTGCTGTAAAATGAGAAAGTTTGTGACCCGGCAGCCATGTTGAGATCAGTTAAGGAAACACCAAGCACCGCCGACCAGCGGAGCAAACTTTCTCATTTTACAGCTAAACAGTACACTACAAGATGTTTCTGAAAACATTTGAGGCGAGAAATAGGCATTACAGTAACAGAATATTGATTCATATTTGATCAGCGCTGCCTAGTTTGACCGTTTGATCGGAGTTTGCGAGTGATTGACACCTGCCTCCATTGAATGAACAGCCAATAGGAACGCTCTCTCTCTGAAATGACCTGTGATTGGTTAAAGTCTCCCGTCACGGGCTAGATTTTTTAAAGCCTGAAAACAGAGCCATGAGGAGGTGCAGAATTCTAGTTTTCTCTCAGAACACTTGAATTACAATATGCTGAAAGGTTATTATGGAATTTTTGCCAAATGATGCCAAAAATATTCTGCTTACTGCCGCTTTAAGGAATCCAGATACACAAATAATAGAAATTGAGGATGAAGTAGTACCAGACATAGCAGTGCAGTTAAAACAGAGAAAGAAAATTTACTGCACACACACAAGAAATTCATGCAGCATGCATAGAGGAGGGTGGTGAAGACTTGATTTGGATACTAATAATCTTTATCTTGAATACTGTACAGTTTTCCCTATAACAAAAGCCAAAATAGACCATTTAAAAACAACTCCCCTCCTTTAATGAAAAAGAAGCAGTGAACTCACCGCCACTTTGTTCCATTCAATGAGAAGTCGAACAAATAATTGTTCAGAGTATGACCACACTTCTTTTTCCTGGTTTCTCTGTGAGAGATAATGTTCCCCCGATACTCAACAACGAAGGCAGATGGTTCAATGGATTCATGGGTAAACAAACCTCTCCCTATAAAAGCAAGAATTAATAAACAATCACATGTTAGATACAGTTATTGACCAACAATCCCATTGATAGCTCTTGATCTTGTGCACAGGTATCTCTTTGAAAAGACATCTAGATTGCATCACACCCGTTTAAATAAAGGGTTAAATAAAAAAGAATGAAAGAAATGAACCTTTAAAGGGGTCTATAAACCTTTCCTCCAGGAAGGGTTTGTCTATGCGAGCCTTTATGTGCTCCAGGGCATCTTGCTCAGGAGCCAGTTGTCTGCCTTGTTGTTCCGCAGCATCTGGAAAAGTTATCCAAAAATATTAAAGATGAATCAATAAACAAAACTAACTTTGGTGTCATACAAAAACCCTGTGTTTATCTTGGAAAACTTTAAACGTCTTCAACCTGTGTTGAACTTGCAATTTATTTATTTATTGCATTTTTATTGCCTCATCATGTATTGATTATATGTAGGGCTGTCAAAGTTAACATGATAAGGCATTATCACAAATTTGTTTTAACGATACTAATTTCTTTGACGCATTAACGCAACTTGCGATTTTTAGGTTGTAGCAGGCTCAGTTTTAAAGATAGAGTGAAGATACTGGCATCATATGAAACTGCAAAAAAACTAAGGAATCCATTGGTACCAACATGTCATACTATCTTTTCGCAAAGGAGGCTAAATAACGCTCCAAACTTACACAAATTTTTGGCGAGGAAAAACTGTCATGGCCATTTTCAAAGAGGTCCCATGACCTCTGACCTCAAGATATGTGAATGAAAATGGGTTCTATGGGTACCCACGAGTCTCCCCTTTAAAGACATGCCCACTTAATGATAATCACATGCAGTTTGGGGCAAGTCATAGTCAAGTCAGCACACTGACACACTGACAGCTGTTGTTGCCTGTTGGGCTGCAGTTTGCCATGTTATGATTTGAGCATATTTTTTATGGTAAACGCAGTACCTGTGAGGGTTTCTGGACAATATGTGTCATTGTTTTGTGTTGTTAACTGATTCCAAATAATAAATATATACATACATTTGCATAAAGCAAGCATATTTGTCCACTCCAATGTTGATAAGTGTATTAGCAAATGACAAATCTCCCTTTTGAACAGTTACATTTTGAACATATAAAAAATGTCTGATTAATTGCGATTAAATATTTAAATCGATTGACAGTCCTAATTATTTGATTTATGTTATTTTATTTCAGTGATTCCTATTACCTTTGAATATTTAAAAGTATTGTATTTATTAAAATTTACCAAAAGGGTATCAGGAAGAGGCAATATTGAAATGTGCATTATCAACTTCAGTGTCATTGGCCGCCCCTGCAAAGAAAAGTATTATAAATAAAAGTATGAATATTACAGATAAATGGGTACGGGAACACACCGCTCTGCTGAAGTAAAAGATATGAGTCTTCATCGTCCTCCTCAGCATCACAGTTTTCAGGGTTGCCCTGCTCCGCATCTGGCTCCAATTCATCTGGAATAAAAAGCAAGATATAGTATGTGTCTATTTGTAGTTTAAGAAGTGATTTGTCTCTACTTAACACACACTGGCAGGTCAGACATGTGCATTACACTGGACACGTACCCTCAATCTCAATTTCCTCCAGAGAGTTTCCCTTGAATCTTTCAAGAGAACCCTTTTCCATTGCCAGAAGAAGTTTCGATATTTTAGCAAGTTCCACAGCTGCCTCTGGCAGCCGATAATAGTCCCTTTCGGCCCGGATGTCATGGCCCAACAGTTTAGCGAGGTGATCGAGCTCGTCGTTCTCCAGGTTGAGAATCTGGAAGACTCTGGCAATGTGCTTGTGAAGATGCACTGACCTGAAATGCTCTGGGTTCTTTGCACGACACACACTTGAAAAGGCCCTGATGCAGTTCGCTGCGTGGTAGAGGCTTGTAGGAGAAGAGTTTGGCTTTGCAAATAAGAAAGGATTGTCCATGTGTACGCCACATGCTTCTCTCTTGCTCACAAGCAGCGTCATTGCACTGACAAGTTCAGAGGTCAACAAGACAGCAACGTTTTGGCCAGTCCTGTCCAGAATATTTATCCTGATGAAGTGTTTGGACAACACTTGGGTCGAGTAGTTTCTCTCCTGGAATGTCTTCAGTGTCATTTTTGAAACTTCAGGTGCACATTTGCTTAAGACGGATGTTTGTGCAAGTGTCACTCTGCAGAGTGCACTGTAGACCTGCGGGCTTTCATACTTCTTCAGGCTTTCACTGGCAGAAGCTGATGCTGTTTCCAGGTACCTGTAGAACACCTGAACATCACGTGTGAATGGTATGGTAGACGGTTTGTTTACTTTTCGTCCACCCAACAAAGCGAGGGCTGTTTGGGAGACAAGTTCAGACCATTCTTTTTCACACAGTTTAATGAATGTCTTTGCATCTCTCATCATCTGCTCATTGCCATCAGCTCCGGTAAGGACAATGGTGCACATTGTTTTCAGTGAATGTCTTAATTTCAAAGCAAGATTTGGTTTGTTATAGCTCTGCATCTTTTTATTGAAACCAGCGATGTCTTTGACGGCCTCAACAATCTTGCAGAAGTTTTCGGGTTTGATAGCATCTTCGAAGCTAAATATGGACTTTTCATGAAGTGCTAACAAAAGTCTTCCCATTTCTCGCAGCCTCTGTCTGATGTAATCGTGTTTACTTGGATTATTTCCATACGTCTCGGACAGATACTGTGCCAGCTGTATTAGAAGGAAATCATTTTGAATTGCGGATGCAATCTCATCTTGTTTCATAGTTGAGAGCATCTTGTACACACCAGCTGGAAGTTTTTTGGAGAATGGCGACTCAGCAAGACCAATCTCACCTAAAACTCTTGTCTCGCCGCCTGTTGCAGAGTCTGATGTTGTCCTAGAAGGACATCGGGCTACATGCCTCCACATCACCTTACGTCCATACATGCCTTTACAATGTGCACAGTGCGCATGTGTTTTAGTACCGATCACCGCGGTTTTCGGTCGTCTTCTCAGTTTCAACTCTCCACTGTTGTTCTTCAAAACCTCTTGATTATGTTGGTAATTTCCCCGGTTACGTAATTCGTCAAATAACTTCTTTCGATCCTTGGAGGTTTTGGGCAACGCCAAAGCTTCAGCGATATCAGGCTCTTCATCAGCATGCCTTAAGAGATGACGAGAAATTTTGGCAACAGCTTTCCCGCAAACGTAACAGTAATTTTTACTGGTGCGAGAAGGGTCTTTGAGGTTTGGTGTAGCCTCGCTGGGGCTGTGGTCTCCATCCCAGCTGAGTTCATCAGAGCTGAAGGCAGCCTCGTCTTCCTGCTGAATGTATGAAGCAAAAGGTGAGTTGTCCCTGATATCCAGCTGACTGTTGATTTCATTGCTATGACTTGGTCCACTGTCAGCTAGTTCGTTGTCATCACCAGAGCAGGAATTTTCAAAGCTGGAAGCCGACGAGTCTTCAAGCTGAAAATACAGTAGAAACAAGAAATTTAGTACATACAGCACATAACTTTATACATAAACACACAGAAACACATTCAATCTACTGCTTTACCAGTAGAAACAGCACACAACCCAGTTTATTTTCATTAGTGAGCTTTAGAGGTGTGTGAGAGCAGTGTACATATGTTGCTAAAGCCACATACAGTATGTGTTCACACTACACAACGTGCTGTTTTGTAATCAGGAGTCTTGAAGTCATTGTGGTTTTCACACTACATGACTTACTGGAGAGAGGAAGTCACACACTACAAGATCTTTCACCGGGAGGAATCCCCGATGAGGTCTCCAAACTACGTTTTGTAAAAAAAACAAACACGAGAAATACACGGTAAATGACGTGATACCGTACGCAGGACACATTGCTGATCGTTGGGACGTGTTTACAAAATAGCCTGTTTCCACACTCTTTTTTACTATTTATTCCTCTAGGTGCAACAATACAATACGTTTTTATTGTTACAGGCAACCCCTCTTCCCCCAGGTTTCCCCTCAATTTGTGTCTTGCGCTCTCATAGGTTGTAGCTTGTGGCAGGAGTCCTTGACAGGTCCACATATTTAGCATGCTAGATATCTGGAATGTGTCTGCGTGGCATCGGCAAGCGTCGGTGAGCCTCTAGGCTTGTAGGCTATGCTCTAGGCTCTGAGCGATTCACTGATGACGCTCGAGCGCCGATGTGCGAGCGGCGAGCCAACACCAATTTGCCTCTGATCTGGGGCTTTTGTCAGGGAGATCCAAAAAATGTCGGGGAGCGGAAAATCAGGGCGAAAGTCGTGTAGTGTGAGCTAGGCATAATACAGCAGTACAGTCTCGTTTTTTGGAGTGGCCAGAAAAAGCCAATGTAGACATTTTTCCTTTACATACCCTTTCATTCCTTGGTGTTGATGAAGTAGCATAAAAGTCTGAGTATGAACTACTCGATCCATCATAGGACGCCTGTAAATGTCAAATGCAATAGAAAAGTCATGTGGAAAACACTTGGATATTTCTGCAGAGCAAACTGCAAATTTGAGTCACTCTGTGTACTGCCTTAATTAAACAAATACTACACAGTATACCTACTGTGTAGGTGAGATGTATGGAGGCCCCAAGTGTTCAACATTAATATTTAATGACTGAATTAATTAATCACTTGAATAAATACTGACAAAATATATAATAAAACCATGACACTGTAGATAATCCAATATATTTTAAACATTCTGTTCATTATAATTTAATGTTATTTTATCTTGCTTCTTTCCATGATAAACATTTATTGCAGGCCATTTTTCATCATGCTAACAATTCTTATTTCAAAATGCACACTTGTCCCAAAGACCATTTTATTTTCATCACAAAGTCAGACCCTTTTGTTAATCAAGACAAACTGGACAGAGACAGTTATGAGATTGTCTGAATGAGCAGACAGCACAACTAAAGGGACTGTATGTACGTTTTTATACATATAAATGAATTTTAAGAATTTTTAATTGTCAATGGGTGAACAGGTTGTAACCTAACCTAAGAAATGAGACTTTCCGCGACTTTCTGGGTTTCCTCTATCAGTCTGTAGAATGCCAGACGTTTTTTCCAGGAAAATCGAACGTATGTGATGTCATGCGTGCTCGCGAGTGCCTTTACTTTCAGCTCCGCTTACAGGGCTAACAGTGTGCAACCATAGCTAATGTTCGGTTAGAAATGGAGTCCGCTAACGGCAACAAACGACCAGCCCCCACCACAACTCAGACTCCAACACAAACTCCACGGAAGCACAAAAAAACAAAGTTATATCTATTGAAGCCCGTCTTAAAAAACAGGAATGTAACATACGTCAGAGGAAAACTAGTGTTGTGGGAGTGTGCGTGCACGTGGGAAGTGAGTGGTGAAGCAAGAGAGAGAGAGAGCGTCAGCGAGTATGTGAGAAATCGAGCGAGCAGCAGAGCAGAAGAGAGTTAGTTTA
Organism: Sebastolobus alascanus; assembly: GCA_916701645.2. NCBI lineage: Eukaryota > Metazoa > Chordata > Actinopteri > Perciformes > Sebastidae > Sebastolobus > Sebastolobus alascanus. The sequence goes on from CAKAOJ020000045.1 coordinate 671,051, forward strand.
GCTTTGAGAATATCAGGTGAATGTTCAGTGGAAGTTGCAGTTTGTGCAGAAATAAATGCTGCAGCTCCTCAAGACCAACAGAGGTTTCCCGTGTCTTGTTTCCCTGCTGCTGAGTGGAGTGACGGCGGGGGTTAACTCCGGAGCGAGTAACGTTATCGACTCCGGCCCAGGAGACTAAATCTACGGTGTCTCCCCTGTTCCTTCTGACCACGGTCGGGAGGCTGAAGCAGGATAAGTTAGCACTAGGACCAACATCGGCCGGGCCTTCCATTCAAGGAGGGACCTTCGTTTGGTAAGCTAACATTATTGCCAAGCATGTGAAATATACGTAGAGTGATATTGACGCTTTAGCCGGCTAATGTTGCTTAATCAACATGATGCCTGTCAATCACGTTCAGTTTTGTGTGTATCAGTTGTACGAGCACAAGCACAAGCAACAGGATGCTGTCGTTGCCTTAACGGCCACAGGTGCCACTGTTAACAAGCAATTTCTGATTCTTACAGAGAGTCCCTTTAAATGGATATATGATGTGTGTTAGGATGTCCCAGAAAGAGCTATAATGATTAAGTGATGATAGTTTCCTGCTGGATCAAAAATGAACATGGCACATGGTTGCCAGTATGACTACAGCCATTCTTGATTTACGACTGTGATGGCTTTCACTCTAAATACAGAGCGGTAGGCCTGGCAAGTGTATCAGGTCAAAACCTTACATCACCTTACATCTAAAACATGGCATACACTCAGTTGCCAGTTTATTATATTTTATATTATCCATTTATGTATTACTTTTGTATTATATTCGTCCACCCCATTTATATCAATTAGAGTAGGCTCTCTCTAAAACAATTTCAACAAAAACAGAACATTATAAACTTAATGAAGGGAGGATTTATTACAGGACTGCACTAGTTTTAGCTAGGTGTACCTAATAAACTGGCAAGTGACTGTAATTCTAATGCAAAAATCAAAAGCAAGGCTCCTTCTATAACACAAACTTACCTTTGATCGCCACAGGTAAGATGAGTCCCCATAGTTGTATGTTATCTCCTCGCCTGGAGATATTTCTGTCACTGCAAACAGGCACAGGTGTGGTTTTCCCTCACAGGAGATCTTCTTCATTTCACAGTTGGGACTTATGTGATCGTCATTCACGAGTCGTCCTAGGGTCCTGTCCTCTTTCGAGGCATCAACACTGCAAGCAAAATACTCTTAATGAAACCTAAACCACTTTTAAAATGACTGCACTTAACCATATTGATTTAATAACCTAACCAGGTCTCTTTCTGACAAAACTTACCACCACTGTGCTCCTTTCCATGAAAACTGACACAAAAAATTGTTCAGCGTATCACCACATTTCTTCTTAGGTGTTGTGTCTTTGTGAGTAAAGATGTTCCCCCGATATTCCACAACAAACATGGATGGTTCAATAGCTTTGTGGGTGAACACTCCTCTCCCTAGGAAAGCAAAGATTAACATGAAGACATTAGTACAGTGTAATAACGACAAATTTGCATGACCATGATCATTGTTTTACTTTCAAACAAATATATTTTCACATTGAGACATATGTCAACTTGACACTTAATAACATGTAAAAGTTTTTTTTAATCTTTACTATGCAGAAATTCTAATTTCCCCCCAGTCTGCCTTGTTTTACTCTAAACTGGGTTATCGTACATTTTCCAGGAACCTTCTTATTTTAACTCCTAAAGACCAGAAATATACTTACAAGTGAGTGTATATGGGCTTGTACATTTAAGTTGACAATAGTCTGTGAATACCAGTGCTTGTCTCGCTCTATAAAAACATTTAATAACTTGATTATAAAGCACCAATGTTTAGCTTCGTACATTTGGAAGGCACTTATTTCACTCCGACTCCCCTTCTAACATTCTGTTTTGAATCATTCACATCTTCATAACAGAAAAAAGGCTCCGAAGGACTGACATTTTGTCAAATAATACCAGATATCCCTTCAATATCAATATCTAGGCCGCTATCAGTAATGTACCTCCTACCTTTAAAGGAGTCTATAAACCTTTACTCCAGGAAGGGCTTGTCTCTGCAAGCAACTATGTGCTCCAGGGCATCTCGCTCTGGAGTTAGTTGCCTTCTCTGCTTCTCCATGACAGCTGGAAAAATTTCCAAAGTTACTAAATTAGCTTTGGGTGATATGAGATCTGCTGAGCACACTGTTCTTTGTAAATATAAGGTAGACAATAAAGACTTTTTGCTGAATGTTAAGTATTTAAAATCACTAGCTGATCTACACATACAACACTGCTTTAAAGCAACAGGTTAGTTAGCCAACCAAAACACCTTGGGGGCTGCGAGGGGCGTTTCCCTTTATGAAACACTGTGTCAAATCTTAAAAACACATCTTACAACACGTTATAAAACACATATAACGAAACTTTATGTCTGTATGTATGAATCGAGATCACAGCTTTTTCTTTATTACAATAACAGAGGCAAAGTTGTATGTTTAAGACGTGTACAAACAAAGATTAAGAAATATTTGCATCTCTACTGTCAGGAGAGTCAAGTGAAATAAAAAATATGTCCTTTAAACAGGCAGTCTGTGTCCTTAAGTTACTTAAGTAGCATGAACAGAAATTAGTGTTTCAACTATGACCAAAAACAAAAAAGACAACAGTAAAGCTACCTGACTGTTATTAGTCTGTTTACTTTCTACTGCACACATGTCTTTCTAGCATGCTGACACTAACTAGCAAGTCCTGAATAGTAATGTTAGTGATTTGCTAACCCTTTACCCACTGCTTAAATACATGTAGTTTCAATAAAAGTATCTTTTAAACACGTTTACCTTTGCTTCAATATCCCACAGTAGAAGCAAGAAGGTGTACAGATGTAGCTAACACAGTGGAAGACATCTTTCCTCTCCGTCCTCTTTCCAGACCCCGTGACGACGACGTTACCTTAACTACGGCGAGCGGCGGCAACTCCAGCCAATCACTGATTGTAACGTCACTAACTGACTCTAGAAGCAGCCAATCACCGGTCGTGAAGCACCAAAATTAGGTAGTAGCTACAAGGGAGCAAGCCAGGTGGGGAAACTCTCGCGAGATTGTTATGGTTAGGCATTGATCTCTAATAGTTAGGGATGGGTCGTCGAGCAACAAGTCTCGCGAGTTTTTGCCTTATAAATACGACCGAGGCCTGTGTGGTTTATGAAGACACACACAGAAAAAGTGTTTTCACATTAACACTCCCCACAGTCAAGCTAACACGTATCAAAAACTTAAACCCCTAACTGTTCTCATAAAACAACTATGTTTGAAACGTTTTTATTCAAAAACAACATACAATAGAAAATACTTAGAACATTGGCAGCCATACTTTAAGGACTGGGGGTTAATATAACCAAGATATACATGAAGGGACAGTATTTCTTTATTATTTTACAACAGCGTTATGGTTATGCAAAAAGTTAATGTCTAGTGGATGCTTGGATGAAAGTTTGCCCAAAAAAGGAAAAATTGTGTTTCGCCCAAATGCCATGAAAGTTGTCAGCCTTTTTTTTTTAATCAGTGGTACATACAAAGAGAGAATTTTCTTAAACGTATTGAAATCAATTCCAAAAACATTTTTTAATCCCATCATTTGGACAGTGGTGATTAAAGTTTGTCCATTTCTATTGATGGGGCAAAAGGAAATATAGAAAACAGTTGATTCTTTCATTTAACGTTAAAGACAAAAATACAATGTCACTCTGTAATCTCACAATCAAGTGACCAGACCTTTCAAAGTCAGATTATCCGATGAATTAAGTCTTTTGTGTAAATTCATCTTTTACATTTTACCATGGCAAGTTGGAGAAGACTCTGGAACATTGATTATACCAGCAGATATAAAGGGGAAAAAAACTGCCATGTGACACTTTGATATAATCAAATCTGTGATTTCCTATTCCAGGAATTTCTGTTACGAAGTGTATTTCCTAGATTTCCGAGAATGACTTTCCAACAGTCCTCAGGGTATAAAAAATATTGGGCCTGGAAATAAGCATGTGCTCTTCGACTGACACCAAATCAGGGCATTGATGCATTGTTGAAAACTAAACTATACTGCAGATTTGTCACTCAAAATGATGATTGGTGATTTAGTTCTACATCACAAAGCTGTTTTCAGTTTGTCTTTTCATTGTAGCTCTTTTAAACAAGGAACAAAAAAAAACATAAGTCCAATTTGCACAATAATTGAAGGAATCAATGTGGAAGGAAAAAAAAGTAGCATTATCCAACAGCTATGTGTCCTGCTGAGCAGTAGTTAACAGTCTGAATGCTGAGCTGAGTCTTGTATCTCAGTTCCCAAGTCCCACCTACAGAACATGTGGTTTAGGAAGTATGACTTTCTTTTCACTTCTGCACATTATAGTTAAACATGTGAGAGATGTATTCTGTCCATTTCTGTTTATTGGGCCATGTTTAAATGAACATTTCAGTTTATCTACAAACATTTACACCACAAGCTGCTACACCGATGAAAGGTCACTTCTGCTCCCCATCACTCCGAATCCCCATCTTCCTCCTCGTCAGGTATAAATGGTGGATCATCGGGTGTCTTCTGCTCCGTCCCTCCACTCGTCCGGAGATGCAGCTCTCTGACGGTGAGGATGCGGATGAGCATGCCCTCCATGGCGCTGTCGTCCAGAGGGGAGGAGGAGAACCACAGGGGGCTGTTGGGGACGCAGCAGCGCTCGGGGTGAAGGTAGAACAGGTTGGTGCGCTGCTTGACTGACTCCGAGCTGGATGGAAGACAGTTGTTAATGTCAACGTGGTGACCAGAGGATAAAGGAGACCAACATGCAGCGCTAAGTTTCACTTTTGTCTTTGACTGAAACATCATAAAGGAATTTGGCTGGGCAAGATGGTCAACAGATTTAAATTCTTAACAAGGTAAAAATTTGATACACATTAGAGCAGTGGTTTCGAACCTATTTTCCTTGAAGCGCCCCCTACTTGTATCTATGAAAAGCTAAACGCCAGCAAATATGGATTGAAGCAGAATATGTTGTTAGATTTTGCTACTAAGTAGCAAAAAAATATATCTTTTTTTAATAATTTTATATACAGACTGTTGTGTAAATTAAGCAGTAAGTGTGTTATTGTGATTTTAGTTACACATGAGCAAATCTAATTTTGACAACCTCAGAGCAGACAAATCCTGGCGCACCCCCTGAGATCTTTGCTACCCCCCTAAGGGTGGCCCGGACCCCAGGTTGGGAACCACTGCATTAAAGGATAGTTTCACTATTTTTCAAGCCCATACGAACATTGAAACAGTTTTGGTCACTACAAGTAGTTCAGTGTGGTACTATACTAACCACTTGGAGAGGTAGAACTCGTAGAGTCTGACTGGACAGCGGAGAGGGTTCTCTGTGTTCTCCATCATCTCCAGAATATCCTCTTTACTCTCCTCCTCCTTACGCTTCTTCGCAGGAACCTCTGGATCTGAAGAGGGGACAAACACATTTACACCATTTTTAATATGAAACCATTTCAAAGTTAAATTTAGTGGAAGCACAATTTAACACAGAACTGCTGGCTAAAAATACTGTAAATGAACACTACTTTTGGAATAACACTAAGGTGCTTTCCTGTTGTGTGAATGTACAGTGCAACAACATAGAAGCACATAGTTGTGTGACTTCTACTCTACTGCCTGGTATAGCAGTTGCACTGTTTAATAAACTTGTACTTGATTAAATATTTTAAAGCTAGGGTTGGTAGTCTTCTTCAAAACCATTTTTTGTTATATTTGTTGAAATTCTCATTAAATCAAATCAAATCAATAAATCAAATGCCCTGACAAAAAACACGTCATCATCCCATTAACTTTGACAGCCCTAGCATTAATATCTTAAAATATGTTAAAACAACATGTTGGTATGGAACAAATAGGTACTTCACTTTGACCCTCAGCCATACTGGTACCTGACTCAGCCTCGTTTATGGATATTGGCGGGTAGAAGCGCAGGAAGGTGGTCTTGGTGTTGTTCTGGTTGGTTTTGGTGCAGCGCATGACGTGGGCGAAGGACAGCTGGCGGTGCTGCTCCACCGTGGTGAAGCCAAAGTACTTGCAGCAGAAGAAGAGCAGAGTGTTGAGGAGGACGATGGGGGAGTACGCCCCCAACTGTTTACAGTCCCACAGAAACTCCTCCTCCACACGGGAATGGATATAACCTGCAGAGAGAGGGAGAGACACCTGTTAGAAATCTGGTCAAATGTGGGTTTGTTGGTGTAAAACGAACTGACAGGAAGACAAACTGAAATATTGACAGAATAAAATTGCAAAAGTTTAACTCACCATTTGCTGTGATTGAGGGTTTGAACCCTCGCAGCATATTATTGAACTCAGTGGAGAACTTGTTGTAGAACCGATCCATGAATATGTTCTCCACACGACCGTTCTCAAACAGGTACTACAGAGAGACATAAAGTAACAGATTCATAATGTGAAATGCGAATAATGAGAATAGCTGTCATTTATTTCACTTCAGCATATTAGCTGATGCACTTCTTTTTTGCTGCACCGCAGAGGGCTAGCCCTACAAACGCAAAAGTCTGTTGCTGATTGACTGAGTTATAAAGTTACAGGATTGGTCAGCCGAGTGTTGGAGTTTCCTCATTGGCCGTTCAAACCGGAACCAACATGGCGGCTCGTTTGGAAACTTTATTCTCTTATATCAGGAAAATAGTTCACCGAAATGTGTTTCTGAAAACTAAATAATGCGCCAAAGTTGGACTAAATTTTAGCGAGGAAAAACTGGCATGGCCATTTTCAAAGGGGTCCCTTAACCTCTGACCTCAAGGATGTGAATGAAAATGGGTTCTATTGGTACCCACGAGTCTCCCCTTTACAGACATGCCCACTTTATGATAATCAAAGGAGTTTTGGGCAAAAACCATGCCCTAAACAGTCTTGGAATTACATAAATGGGTTATCACTGTAAAGCTGAGACTCTTGTGGATCCAATGAGCCCAATTGTATTCATGTGTGATGATGTTAGTCCCCATAGTAGCCATTTCATATAGTGAGACCATTTTCGGAAACTTGACACTGTATAAAATGACCTGTTGTGACCTCTAGGATAATCACAGCCTCATGAAACTTTACAGCCACAAACAAGAGACCTAGAACATTCAGAGGATGGATGGCTTTCCTAGGTAGATTGACAATAATGGGGTTTCTGAGCAGTTTCCAGAACAGAAGTGCTCGTCATCCAATCGCCGAAAAATGCAATTCTTGCAGAAATCTCCAAATGTCAAAAGGTTTGGTACCAAATCACAGCATGGCTTTTTCTATGGTGTTCCTCAAGGTCTTGGTGTCTAAATGTGGTATTTTGGAGGGATTATTGTTTATTTTTTTATCAATTCTCGAGTGGTAAAAAATTGTTAAAATGTAGCACCAAATCTGTGTAACAAATGGTATCAACCCAAAAATTGCTGCAACAACTTAAGAGACATAAGTGAGCATGGGAATGGCCATCACATACTTCTATCATAATGTTCTAAATCCTTATACACGTTTGCAATTCATTTTAAATAATTAATTAATAAATTAATGTTTATTTCTGATTTATGACTAGAACAACTTGACACACAGTGCTGAGCTGCATCTCAAATTAATCTCCAGGTTCCCAGCTTTCAGATGATGTACACCACTTCTATGTGACATATGCTGTTGACCTGCTATCTCCCCCTAAATACCCCTGTACCCCCCTAAAAAAGACTAAAACGGGTCTATTGTGGGTCTCAGAGGGTTAAAGCCCAGGGGTTTGTAAATTAATTAAATTAATTAATGTAGGCTACTAATGACTGTGAATATGTGCCACGTGCACATTTAAAGAGAAAAGTGTCTTGCCTGTTGAATGCCTAGGCAGAGGTAGAACAGACTGTCGGGGGAATACGTCTCTCCATTTGGTCGTTTCACCTCAGTGATGAAGCAACAGAGGCCGTAGCTCAGCTCAGCAGTGGTACAGCGAAGAACATCCTCCTTCAACTCCATGGGACGAGCTGAATCAAGACATAAAGGAGTCCATATTATCAAAGGTTAAAAAAAGTTTGTTTTGATGTATAATGTTCAATTTTCAATCAATACTACTCAGGAATTTCATTCTCACTGTGCAATATCATTTTTCGACTTGTACAATTATGTTAATAGTCTGTTTATTGTCAATACTGTATATATTGTTCCTATTTTTAATATTTCCCCTTGTTTATATTGTTCCTATTTTTATATTTCCTTCTATTTAAATTGTTCATATTTTGTTTCACTTTTTGCTTTGTGTTGTATCTTGCTTTTTGTTTTTAGCGATGCTTCTTGTTTTTTGCGCTATCCCCTTTGCTGCTGTACACTGCAAATTTCCCCACTGTGGGACTAATAAAGGAATATCTCATCTTATTTTACACAAAACTATTAATTAGGGCTGTCAATCGATTAAAATATTTAATCGCGATTACTCGCATGATTGTCCATAGTTAATCACGATTAATCACAAATTAATCGCACATTTTTTATCTGTTCAAAATGTACCTTAAAGGGAGATTTGTCAAGTATTTAATACTTTTATCAACATGGAAGTGAACAAATATGCTTGCTCTATGCAAACGTATGTATATATTTATGATTGGAAATCAATTAACAACACAAAACGATGACAAATATTGTCCAGAAACCCTCACAGGTACCGCATTTAGCATAAAAATATGCTCAAATCATATTATGGCAAACTGCAGCCCAACAGGCAACAACAGCTGTCAGTGTGTTCGTGTGCTGACTTGACTATGACCATCTGAGGTCTGCTGTCCAGCTGCCGTCTATGAGAGCCGGCTGTCAATCACTCGCGAACTCCGACCAAACGGTCAAACTAGGCAGCGCTGATCAAATATGAATCAATATTCTGTTACTGTAATGACTATTTCTCTCCTCAAATGTTTTCAGAATCATCTTGTAGTGTACTGTTTAGCTGTAAATGAGAAAGTTTGTGACGCCGCCATTGTAAAATCTGCTAAAGGAACGCCAAGTTCCGCTCACATGACCGGAGCACAGCCAATAGGAACGCTCTCTCTCTGAAATGACCTGTGATTGGTCAAAGTCTGCCGTCACGGGCTAGATTTTCTAAAGCCTGAAAACAGAGCCATGAAGAGGAGCAGAAGTCTAGTTATCTCTCAGAACACTTGAATTACAATATGCTGAATGTTTTATTATGGAATTTTTGCCCAATGATGCCAAAAATATACTGCCTACTGCCACTTTAAGAGTCCACCTTAAGAGAGTCTGAGCCAGAGTTACAGATACAGGAATTTGGCTCCGGTCTTGACACATAGCAGAGGAGTTGTAGTCTCGTAGCATTTATTCACCGACATATAAACTTGACACACACTGCACCAGCTATGTTCACAGCTATAATGCCACCGAAAAACCCACAATCAACGCCGCCACACACACACACGGTCTGTCGGACACTCGCTACAGTTACACAGCGCTGACAGAGCGTATGTGTGTGACTACGGGGAACACGGAAGCCTCCAGCAGAGCTGCAGCTGGTAACATTCAAAATTAGCATCCCTACCCCAACCTGCATGTGGTTATCATAAAGTGGGCATGTCTGTAAAGGGGAGACTCGTGGGTACCCATAGAACCCTTTTTCATTCACGTCTTGAGGTGAGACCCCTTTAAAAATTGGCCATGCCAGTTTTTCCTCGCCAAAATTTAGCGTAGGTTTGGAGCATTATTCAGCCTCCTTTACGCCAAGCTAGTATGACATGGTTGGTACCAATGGATTCCTTAGGTTTTCCAGTTTCATATGATGCCAGTATTTTCACTCTAGCTTTAAACCTGAGCCCGTTACAACCTTAAAAATTGCAAGTTGCGTTAATGCATTTAAGAAATTAGGGAAACGAATTTGCGTTAACGCGTTATTATTGCGTTAACTTTGACAGCCCTAATAAGTACATAATCTTGGATCAAGTAATTGAACTATCAAGGTCGGCTTTAGTGGTATTTACTGTACATCCAGACTTACAACCGAAGCGAGGCTTCTCCAGGTTGGGTTGAATTTGCCTCCACTGGATCCATCGCTTCCAGGCATCAACTCCATAATGACTCTTCAGTTTTGGGACGTCTCCAGCCATGGCCCTGCTGACAGCGCCTTTTTGAGTCGATGCTTCAGCTGCCTTAGAAGGCCGCTGTGACTTACGACCCTTAGACAGTGGAGAGAGAGGAGGTTGCATCATGGTTATGGTCGGGGTGAGACAGCCTGCCACATGGTATGTATGCCCAGTGTCCTAACTACAAATTAATTTTTTGCAAGTACAATCAGATCTAGACAGTTACCTTCTTTTCTCGGGCTTTCCTGTGAGCTTGTCGTCGTCGTGGAACGTCGGGCGGAGGGCTTGGGGATCCCCGGGGCTGCTCTCTCAACCGCGCCATCCTCTCCAGAGTTTCTGGCAATGACACCACATGAAACATCAGATCAAGCACTCCAAAGTATTTTTTTTAGTAAGTAAGTTTTTTTTAATTTTCCTGATCACACATGCAACACTTCAACTAAACTCTTTGAACACCGGTCAAGGTAGGCATGGGTACTGAAACCACACACACGCACACGCACACGCACACGCACACACACACACGCACACACGCACACACGCGCACAGTGCAGGTCAAGGTGGAGATAAAACTAAAAATAGGTTGTTGCGTCATGCACTTCATAAATGTGTACATTTCATCTCCTCACCGATAGTGAAGTCAGCTTCGATGTCCATGGGAGGCGGAGCTGGAGGTGGAGGTTCGGAGTAAGGCTCATTGGTCATGCCCACTGGAATGTCTAGAATGGTGTTGAGCTTCTCCTGGCCGTACGGTCGACTGGGAGACTGGAGACCTGCGTCAGTGGAGGGGTCCTCCCAGTTGTTGAGGAAACTGGCCAAGTCGTCTGTGTCCAAGTCGTCACTGTAGTTACTGCCGTGGTCTGTGAAATAAACATGAGAGGAACTCGTCATCCAGTGTACAAGACTTTTCTCATATTAAAAACCTACTAAATAAGAGGGAAATAATTTGATGTAACATTGAAAGAGTGAAAGGCTGTAAATAGCCCATCCTCTCCGAGCACACACTCTCTCAAAACCCAGAGTTCACGAATGGTTGGTATCATGAACACCTCTGCACAAATTTATCTAAAACTGATGCACTGAAGTTAACTCTGATAAGTTAGTCTGCTGGTATCCATGTTCTTAACACAACGTTGTCAGTCTCTGAGACCCAACTCTTCAAATAAGTTATTAGCAAGCATGTAAGGAGCCTAGCTAGCAAGGATAGCTATAAGTTGGGTTGTTGAGGTTAGCACGCTGTACATTGCTGCTTAAGAAAGCGTGGGTGTGCCTCCTTATGCGCACTAGGGGTGTCACGATTCTCCAAATCCACATTTCGATTGGACTTTTGATTTTAAGGTAAGGATACGATTAGATTTAAACATGCCATTGTTAGACTATGGAGACTTGATTGGTAAAGATCAACAGATCATTGGTTTTATGCCCTGACAACTGTCATTTACACTTTCAAATTCGTACTCCCGTTTTATTTAGAAAGTGTTTACAATATACAGTCTACAATATTAAAAGCTGCATCTTTTCAATATCAGTATCTGCGGGACCCACCTCAGTACATAATCATTACAAACACAAAACAGAAATCCTTCTACAGTGCATTACAGGTGTGCTGTATTCTACAAAAAAAAATACGGTTTTGTTGTCATTTATTGTCATGCTTGTTTCTCTCCTTTCTTTTTTCCCCTCTCTCCTCTCTCTCGCCTCTTATTGCTGTGTGTCACTGAAGGCAGAGGCGGAGCTTTGGACACAGTCTGCATGCGCTGAGAGACGGCACTCAGCAGTCAGCTAGCTTGTTGCTCTCGCTACCAATATCAGCTGCTCTGATTCAACAATGTTGAGTTGAAAAAAAACTTGCATGTAGGCTGAAAATAAACCGTGGTGTTGTTTTGTCGGGATATGCAGTGACTTAATGTAACTGCATCTCCCGAAGATGAAGAAGAGCTATGATGAGTAAAGAAACTAACTAACTAACTAACTAACTAACTAACTAACTAACTAAAGTCTGCTATCCGCTAGGCTATTTCATGCAGTGTGAAATGGGCATAGGCATGCAGGAAGTGCCCTGAGTATTGTAGCGACAGGGATGGCCCACAATTCCCATCATGCCTGCCTAGTCCCGAGTGCTGGACTGAGTAGTTTTGCTGTTTTATGTTACAATAAAATGCAAATGTTACTTTTGTTAGTGTTTGTAATGTAATGTGTCTGTTCAGAACATGGTGGCTGATGTTGGTAATTGTGACTTTTGCGCTGGTTTATAGCTGGTTTTCCATACACTGGAATAAATGCTGATGAATTGCCAGTTTTTTGTTGTAGAGTTCTTCCTTTAAATCCATGTCATGTTAGGGGAAAACTGTTATTTTTTCTTCACAATATTTTCTTCCTCATTCTGAAACCCAAAAATCTATATTTTACCTTCATCATGATTGTTTGTCCCATTTCCTTTAAACAACTCCCTCTTTTCTTTTCATGGTTTCCTTTAACAGTAAAAAAAAAACATTAAAAATGTTTCTCTTACCATCTGGAGCAGCTGCTCCTTGTCTCTCTCTCTCTTTCTCCACCACTTTCTCCTTTGGTTTCTCCTCTTTGTCATTCTTCTCATTTTGTTCTGCAACCATCTCAGCCATGAGGATGAGCTCTGCCTCGAAGGGGTCAGATGGGATCTTTTCCTTGATCTCCTGAATGGTTTCCACGATGCGTTCAGCGCTGTCCATTGTCACAGGGAGGAACATGGGTATAGGCACCTGTGGTAGACAGAGTAAGAATACAACAGCCTATGAGGGTCTGTAATGAGGATGAGGATGCTGTTGTCTAATATACGTATTTCCTCATGTAATCCTGATAATGAGATGATCTATTTTTGATCTGATTTCACACTTCAGAGAATCAAACACTAAAAAAAGGTGGTATTAGTGTTTGACATACCGGTAATGGCAGGCCCACAGGTCTAGGGGTACACTGGCTGTACATGTTCATGGGTACAGGAACATACACTGGCACTGGGATAGGAACAATCATGATTTTAGGGAAGATGTCATCTATAGAGAGGGGAAAAAGAAAAAAGTTCCTTAATTGTGAAGGTTTACAACTGAGTAAATGTTTCAACATAAGCAAGTAATTAGTCGAGATATGTAAATATAGAATACAAACTTTAAAGGGACTCTATGTAAGAATCAGAAATTGCTTGTTAACAGCGAAACCTGTGGCCGTTAAGTCAATGAAAGTCAGCGTCCTGTTGCTCACGCTCGCTCTACATAGACATGAACGAGCATCGGTCAAAACAATGAGGCGACACAAGTCAGCTAAAACCACAATATCACTCTATATTTCACCTGCTTGGCAGTAATGTTAGCTGACCAGACGAAGGTCTCTCCATGAATCAATGCTGATCCTGTTTTCCCTGCTTCAGCCTCCCAACTTCTGCAGTGTGTAGTGTGCGCGCATGCACATGGAGGTGGAGCGAGTGAGAACGAGCGCAGTGTGTGAGTGAAGGCAAGCAGGCAGGCAGAGGAGCAGAGGAACAGAGGAGCAGAGGAACAGAGACTCCGGCCCTGGAGACCAAAGCTACGGTCTCCCCTGTGTCTTCTGGCCATGGCCGGGAGGCTGAGGCAGGAAGAGTTGACACTGTTTTGCAGTCCGGACTTCACTAGATATAACTTTGCGGTTTTGGTGCTTCCGCGTAGTTTGTGTTGGAACAGCGTAGCCACACGCGAGCGCGCATGAGATTCCGACCTGATTTATACGTGCAAGAAATCACAAACAGTACCTTTAAGGGCCAGCACATAAAAAAATTGTGCGAATCAGTGACTAAGGATATGATTGTGGACTCTAAAGAAGGGATGTCACCATACCAGAAATTTAGTAGTCGATACCAATACCAGTAAAATTCCACGACTCTTGATATCCAATTCGATACCATGGTAAAAAACAAAAACAAACAATAGATCCCATGTACTTCAACACCCACTCCTTTATTACCGTTTGCATACTAGTTTTTGTAAATGTATTATTAATCCCTGATGATCCACCTCAAGTTTCTCACCCAAAACTACATTTTACAAGCTTACATTTGAATACATCATGATAACGTTAGAATTTACCTTCGCCCAATAAAATGTTTTGGATAGAGCTTGAATGCATCATAATGTAAACTCAATGCAACCTCCATTAACGTTAGCTGTCAGCTCCATTATTTAGCCAAGCAGGGCTGTGCTGGTTACCGGCTGCTAACAACTAACATTACTTGCTCCCCTCTTAAATATATACATGATATAGACATGATTATCAAATATTAATTACAAAAAAACGCAATGACATCTGTGTTTAGCTAGTTTGTTAGTCCGACTGTAGAGGAGAGATGTTACCATAGAAACACTGTTGTCTGGGTGTTGCTTTTACCTGTCTGTGCTTCGACATCAGCTGTCTGTGTTCGACAGGAAACCCCCTTGTTCTGCACTAGCGGCCTGCAGAGAACGGCCTTGTTTTTCAGGATTTTGGGGCCAGGATCTGTCTGAATACTGATCTGAAGGTGAGACAAAGGACATAAATAGTAACAACTCCAGAATTAATAAACTTGATAAACAACAAATAATGGACTAATAATGAGCTTATGGCAGCCACAGCAGAGATCCTCACAAATGGCATCCGAAAATTGAGGTTAACTGTGCCTCCTCAGTGCTGTTAGACACATCACACAGAATCATTTTGCTTCAACGTTATCTTGCACTGCGCTATAATTTTTACTCTCCTGTTTAATCTGTTTTATTCAATCTTATTTCATCCTCTGCTTTGTTTTTCTTCCTTTTGGGTTTTTATCTGATCTTTTTGTCTCATGTAAAGCACCTTTAAATTGCTTTGTTGTTAAAAGGTGCTACACAAATAAATTTGCATTGCTTTGATTGCTTAACTGTATCATAGAGCACACCTGTATCGAAACATCTACAACCGTTTTGTTTCTCCACTCAGTTATGCATGGTTTTCCTTTAATTTGTCACCTGTATATATTATTGAATTTTACTGTATATAAAATAGATATAACATATGACAACTTACATGTCCAGAGTTCTTTGTTTGAAAGACTGGGCCTGTGGAGACAAAGTAAGAAACCTTCACAATCAACACTGTCAACTGACTGAATGAGCATACACCAGGTATTTCTCTCTTATGTTTGACATATAGTCCATAAATACCTGCGATGGTGTATTGTTGTGTACTTTGTGGGGCAGTTCTGTCGGAAGCAAGCGAGATGACGTTGGCGATGACAGGTATGGCCTCCCCTGTACCTGCAGATCCAAGAAAACACCAACAAGAGGAGTCAGCGGGGGCTATTACCAATCGATTTCAGAACATTTTACTTAACCCTTGTGCATCACTAGAGACATTTTTGGCATTTTGATTTCCTGATCATTTTGGCTGTGTTAATGCATATGTGTCAAATTTTGGAAGTTCAACCTCAGCTCCTAAAATAAGTCTATAATAAACTATGTAGCCAAAATACAGCCACTCAGACCCCTAAGGACAAAAATATCTCCATTGAAACCCATTAAAACTACAATTTTTTTTTATCCCACGGCCATTACAGCATAAAATCATTCATTCCATTATATCAGGCTTTCAATCTAGAGTCCTGGCTTCCACTAGGGGCATTGCTGTTGTATATGGGGCTGGACAGACCGGCTGGACAGACGCCGTGTGAGCAGGGCGTGGCGGCTGCTTTACCTGCTGTTTTTTTATTTCGGTGTCCATGTTAACAGATTCGAGCAGCCACACAGCCCGTGTGAGGCGCACGTCGCAGTTCACAGCAACAAGACAGTGAAGGTGATCTATTGACTGTATATTGACATCATATCAGTAACATTACTACAGTTTCGATGTCTAAATCTGTAGAATATGTTACGGACATGAAAAAAAGTTAAGATTTATTTTTAAATCAACACATCCTGCTTTCATTTCAAAATAAAAGCCCTCGCGGTTTTTTTTTCTGTGGACAGAATTCCTTCATTTGTAAGTGTTTGATGCAATCTATCAAAATCAATGTTGTTGCTAATCATTGACATATCCCAGACTGTGGAAAAAAAATTCCCCCTAGCATTTAGTGAACCGAAAATATTTCAGTTTTTGTGGGGGTTTTTAATTACAAAAGAAAAGAGTGGCATCATGTAAACAAACTGGCATTGAAATGGCAGGGTTAAAATTCTGAAAATGAATCAATATTTGGTTATGATCAGGACTGAAGTTGGTTAAAAGAGCTTTAACTCAGTGAAAATGGAAAAAAATATCAATATATAAAAGTTTTATGGCAGTGTTTTGTAGGAGTGGGGGGAAAAAAAATCAATTCACCTATGTATCGCAATTTTTTTTTTACGATTTTGAAATTGATTTTTTTAATGCGAGAATTTATATATGTGCTTCATTTGAGTCTATGCAGAGGTAGAAAGAAACTTACCGCTTATATTGTTGTATTCTAAGTAATGTGACGTAAAATCCGTTCCATAAATCCTTCAAACAAAACAAATCGGGCGGTCAAACCAACCGTCACTCTCATCTCTGTGGTCAAATCGGCCGACGCTACAACTGTAGAGCACCCATATACTGACATGTATGTTAAATGCATTCAAACGGCCCAGATGGAGCCGACCATGGATGTACAAAGAGAACGGAGCTGACGGGAGAGCTAGCGTATACACGTATGACTACATCCGATTTTCAAAATAAGGTGTTAACAAAGGGAACTAGCTATACAAAATGCATATATGGAAACAAATTTGATTGGATTATTTTCACCAGAAGTATAAAACATTACATGTCAAATACCATTAATTTGTGAGGGAAATGTCTTTATTCTTTGATTTTTGAATTTCTGGAAAAAACGTAATAAATAACGCCTTACAATGACTGATATATTTGTCTTCAGGTATTAACTGTCTTAATTAAGATATTTTCCAAAGTAAAAGTCCCTAGAAGTGTATGATTCAACTTTTTCCCATGGTCTAGTGTTTAAAAAGCTAACAAATATCGCAATAAATTGTAATATCGAATCGTGTTACCCAGGTATTGTGACAGTATTAAATCGAGAGATCCCAGCCCTAGTATGTATCGTCCCATGTATCGTCCCAGCCCTAGTGTTTTGACACATTTTTGTCCTCTAAGGACATCAGAGCAACTTTTTTTTTTTTTTTTTTTTTAAAAGGATGCACAAGGGTCAAGAAGTCAGGATTAAAAACCACAATATAGGAAAATAGAACTTGAAATGACAACAATAATACACACCTTTGATGACCTCGCCCTGCGTGGCCACTGTATCACAGCAGAACTGTAGCAGACAACTCAGATCACAGAAGTGTTTGACTTCTCCCAGCATGGGAAGACTCTGCTTCAGTTTCCCTTTGTGGCCGCAAGTATCACACTTTGCGACCTGAGAGAAAACAGCGAGTAAACATTTAGATAATCATCACCATTGTTTTTTAGTCTGTGGTTTTAATAACTGCATTGAGGCTTGCTTACATGGCAGAAGAGCATGGTGTATTTGGACCTGCACTCCTCAGAGCAGAACTCCTCCGTCGAGCCTCCATACTGTGCCGTCACCAGCTTCTTGGACATACTGTGGCAGTAGACGCAGGAGTGACAGTGCTTCCCCCAGTTTTTAGTCAGGTCGTGTCTAAAGAGGAGCTTACAGCCTGGGATGAAAGAGAGGAGAGGCTCAGGGATACTATGCATGATTATTTTTCAAGTTTCACACCTTAAAGACACAAGTGTGCCGTTTAATCCCTTAACACTCCCACGGCACGATGGCTGGCCCGGCCACAATTCTGTCTTTCAGAGGCTGTAAAAGGCTCAGATTTCAAGCTAGACTGAAGATACTGGTATCACATGAAAACCTAAGTTTTGTTACCAACCATGTCATGCTAGCTTGTCGGGAAGAAAGCTAAATAATGCTCCAAACCTACGCCAAATTTTGGCGAGGAAAAACTGGCATGTCGATTTTCAAACGGGGTCCCTTGACCTCAAAATATGTGAATGAAAATGGGTTCTATGGGTACCCACGAGTTTCCCTTTTACAGACATGCCCACTTTATGATAATCACATGCAGTTTTGGGCAAAAACCATGCCCTAAACAGTCTTGGAATTACGTAAATTGAGAATCACTGTAAAGCTGAGACTCTTGTGGATCCAATGAGCCCAACTGTATTCATGTGTGATGATGTTAGTCCCCATAGTAGCCATTTCATATAGTGAGACCATTTTTTGAAACCTGACATCACTGTATAAAATGACCTGTTGTGAGCTCTAGGATAATCACAGCCTCATGAAAATGTACAGCCACAAACTAGAGACCTAGAGCATTCAGAGGATGGACGGCTTTCCTAGGTAGATTGACAATAAGGGGGTTTGTGAGCTGTTTACACAACAGGAGTGCTTGTCATCCAATCACCAGAAAATGCAATTCTTACAGAAATCTCCAAATGTCAAAAGTTTTTGATGCCAAATCACAGCATGGCTTTTTCTCTGGTGTTCCTCAAGGTCTTGGTGTCTTAATGTGGTATTTTTGAGGGATTATTGATCATTTTTATCAATTCTTGAGGGGTAAAAAAAAGGTTAAATTTAGCACCAAATCTGTGCAACAAATGGTATCAAACCCAAAAATTGCTGCAACAACTTGTGAGACATAATAGAGCATGGGAATGGACATCAGATACTTTCATCATAATGTTCTAAGCCCTTATACACTTTCACATTTATCTAAATTAATTCATTAATTTATTAATACATTTTTATTTCTTATTTATGACTAGAACTACTTGACACACAGTGCTATAAATATTTATACGCTTTGATGGTGTGTGTGAATGTGATTTTTCATATGCATATATTTCCATCGGTCTCCTTACCGTCGCTGCAGAAGAAGCAGTCTCGGTTGTTAATTCTCTTGGCCTCTCTGGTGATCTTTTCAATCTTACAGTATTCACACAAGCTCGTCACATAGTTGTCTTTCTTGAACTCATGAGCACAGTCCACGCTACAAAGGAAAACTACCTTGTCCTGCACACACAGAGGTAAAAACAGGTATAAACATTAATCACCCGTACACAGAAATGTCAGTATGCAGGACTCCAGACTAACTTTGTACATTGGTTGCACTCATTTAGGTGCACCAGCACATAATTTAGGTGCAAAACTTCTTCATATGATTAAATTCTCTAGTTTATTAGTTCTTATTTTCTAATATTTTAATATTAATGCCAGACACCGAATGCCTGTCTCCAACTGGATAAAGGTTAGTGTACTGTGAAAACATCATGGACAATGATGGAAAGACATTCAGTTGCCAGTTTATTATGGACACCTAGCTAAAACTAATACAGTCTAATACAACAATCCTGCAATAAAAAATCCCTTCATGAAGGTGTTAATCCAACTTTATGATCATTTTGGAGGATGCTGTTTATGGTGCTGTTGAACTGTACTACATTATACAGACAGGTGTTTCTGTTATCCAACAGACTTTTTCTTGTGGCATTGTGTACCTTTCTCTCCTGTGTCCATCTACTTTCCTGTTGTATCAATAGAAATACTGCCCACTAAAAAAAAGACTGAAATCTGTAGTCATCAGTCACCCAGATCAATGCATTAAAATCTAGAATGGCACTTGGAGAGCGCAGACCTCCACCATCGTCTATGTGTATTTTTGTTTATGTTGAGATCAGCTGTACGTAGCGGAGCATCGTAAAACACTTCATTCAAACTGGGCAGAAACAAAATAAAACTCACCTAAACTGTTGTCGTTCGTTCATTGTGCCACACCCCACCCCTCTAAAAAATGTAATTCAAATCCATCGCGGACTTTTGGAGTTAGCGTGCAAACGGACAAAGCAACAAACCAACGCCAGTGAAAACATAACCTCCGTCCTAGTCCTTCGGTCTTGGCGGAGGTAAAAATGATTCCTATGTAACACTGTATGTAAAAATCTGGCTGCCTGTCTTGGGAATATAAGAACACACACTAAAATGGACTCCCATTTTAAAACACACACACACGCACACGCACACGCACACATTACCTTGATCTGTAGGAGTTCAGGTTTAAAAGCGATATTGCGGGTACACTGGGGGCAGTTCAGTTTCAGTGTTCCTTTGGAGGCCTCTTGCAGAGTTTGGGTAGTAGTGACGGTCTGGATTTGGGTGGATCCGATTGGCAACTTGGTAAAAACATTCACCTGTTTCTGGGACTTCTTGAACTTGTCCTATGGCACAGAAAAACATTACAAGTGAGTGAAAACCACTGTGAACAAGGTACACTTTCTAGTGCAACACTAAATGTATGTTCTCCACAAAGGATTACAACTTATAACAAATAACAAATATACCACTTAGATTGGAGCAGTATTTGCTAGAGCTGCAAGCCCAACAATTTTGGGCAGTAATTTTAACTCTAATACAGTTTTTGTTGTGTAAAGAGAATCCGATGATGCTGAAGAAAGTATTAGATTGGCCCAGTCTGACAGGCAGCGTTCTGCTCTGTGCTGTCTGGCTGCAGTTTTTGGTTACTTTTTAGTATTATGTTATTATTGTTATTTGATTTCCAACTTGGTCTGACAACACGTCTTATGAATTAGTTCTGATCGAGCATAACCCAACCTTTACAGTCAGTAAACCTCATTACCTGAAAAGCCATGACACAAGGCAGAGCGCAGAAGTTCCTGATGGAGGTATCTGACATGGCCAGATGGTAGGCCGGTACGGTGTTTTTCCCACAACTATCACAACTCAACCGAGCACCTATGGAAAAGATAAAAAGTTTGATTAAAAATATAATAAAGAAAAGAACATGTCCAACAGTAAATTATTAAATGCTAACATCAAAAATCAGTCATGAAAACAGCCTGTACCTGATGCACTGACAGTCTGGACCTTGAATGCCATCACACAGCTGCTGCTACAGAAGAGGTTCACAGAGTCATCACTGTTTTTGTTGTCAACCATTTCTACCAGCAACCGGGTAGTGCGGCACATCGTACAAGGCTTGGTTATCTTCGTATTCTATTATGAGATTACAAAAAAAAAGAGTGTTGAGCTGTGCAGACACGGTGCACTTTTTAATAATCTTGCACAATCTTAATTCTGCACAACCGAATCCTGCGACGGGATCAAGTGACCGGCCGGAACCCACTGGTCAGTATCGTCCAGTGACAGCTCCAATACAGTTTATTTAAACAACACAACCGCGTCCTCAATGTTGCCAAAAAGAGCAAAAGGCAGGATCACTTTGAGCAATTCTGCTATGAACAGAAAGTAGGAACAAAACTAGAATTACCACCTCACGGTTGTATGCCTCCGCCAACCAGTCAAGTTGCAGTTTACATCCATGTCTGTCCAAAATGTCATCATTTCATCATTCTATCCTGTTAGATATTTGTGTGAAATTGTCATAATTAACATATGAATTCTTGAGTTATGGCCAAAAACGTGTTCAACCTTTGGCCACCAAAATCGAATCAGTTCATCCTTGAATCCAGGTGGACGTTTGTGCCAAATTTGAAGAAATTCCCTCCAGGCGTTCCAGAGATATCACGCTCACGATAATGGTAAGGACGGACAACCCGAAAATATATACTGGCATAAAAAAGAAAAATGTGGAGCAGCAAATGTGTGGAAGATGCAGACAATATGGAGTCTGTTCTGCAGCGAAGTTCAGTTTTATATCACAGCACAGTCTCAGCCCAGACTACAGTTTGAACCACAACATGTAAGATATTACTCCAGTAATGTACATTTATTTATTTATTGTTAAATACTGCTGAAAGTATCATGCATTGTTGTGATGTTTTGATAGACTTACATGCCAGTGGAAGAATAATCCACTCATCACTGTTATTACTGCCACCTGGTCAATTCAACATTTTAAGATGCACAATTGTTGTGTATTGTTATGTATGTTGTATATTGTTTAGGGCTGTCAAAGTTCACGCGATAATAACACCACTAATTTCTTTAACGCATTAACAAAATCGATCTTTCGGAGGTTATAGCCATCTCAGTACCGGTACCAACCATGTCATACTAGCTTGTCGCAAAGAAGGCTAAACAACGCTCCAAACTTAGGCTAAATATTTGGTGAGAAAAAACTGGCATTGCCATTTTCAAAGGGGTCCCGTGACCTCTGACCTCAAGATATGTGAATGGATATGTGTTCAATGGGTACCCACGAGTCTCCCCTTCACAGACATGCCCACTTTATGTTAATCACATGCAGTTTGGGGCAAGTCATAGTCAAGTCAGCACACTGACAGCTGTTGTTGCCTGTTGGGATTCAGTTTGCCATGTTATGATTTGAGCATATTTTTGATGCTAAATGCAGTACCTGTGAGGGTTTCTGGACAATATCTGTCATTGTTTTGTGTTGTCAATTTATTTCCTATAATAAATACATTTGCATAAAGCAAGCATATTTGTCCATTTTGAACAGATAAAAAATGTGTGATTAATCGCGATTAAATATTTTAAACGATTGACAGCCCTAAGATTGTTATGTAACAAGCTCACTACAGTCTATAGCGGATCTTTTGACATTAGTCATGTGGAAAAATCCGACTGTGGAACTGCTCCGTACACGTGTGCATGGCTTAAGGCACATCACAACAGAAATATCTTGCCTGATGACTATTGTTGTGAATATTTTCATGTTTTATGACATCCTTCATAGTACGCTGGGTGACACCCAATCAAACTCCTGTTAGTGTTGTTTTTTTCACTTTTCATACCTCTTTGTACTTAGCCAGACACTCTGCGTTGCACAGAGTTTTGTTGCTGTCGTCCATCTTCAGCATGAGCGGTTTGTTGTGGCAGTAGGAGCCGCAGTTCGAACAGCCGGCCATAGTCAGGTTGTTTACTGTACGGAAACGGTTAAAGCAGGCGTCGCTGCAGATTTTGTGGACAGCACCGCTCAGAATCACCTCATGTTTGCTCTGCAGGAGGGATGACAAAAGAACAGTGTATGTTAGTTCAGAGATCGATTGTTTCACTTAAGAAAGTGTAGTTTACAAGGGCAGCGAGGTAAAAGGTTCTGTTTACTACTTCTGTACTGTTTAATACTGTATATACTGTAATATAACAATGCAGGAATGTTGGGCTTGAGTTTACCATGTTATGATTTGAGCATATTTCTTTAAGCTAAATGCAGTACCTGTGAGGGTTTCTGGACAATATCTGTCATTATTTTGTGTTGTTAATTGATTAACAATAATAAATATATACATATTACATACAAATATTGTCCAGAAACTCACACAGGTAAAATATGCTCATAACCAATAAAAAATAACCAATTAATCCAGAAAATAATTGGCAGAGTAATCGTAAATTGCAGCCCTAGTCTGTTTGACTTACAACGCAGTATCTGGTGCACATGCTGCAGAGAGACTGTGGTGCTATTGGTTGTGGTGTTTTTGTGGTGGCGGCGGCAGAGATCCGGTATTTGGAGGTGTTCCTCTTGTAGTTGAAGGAGGTCAGGCAGTTCTGGCTGCAGAATTCCTTCATGGTGCCTTTAGCATCTGGAGCCAGAATGACATCCTGAGGTCGAAATATCAACCTGGGATAACATCAATGAGAGATCCAAATTCAGTAATAGTTTGTTTGGGTCATGATCTTTGATCATGATGATTAGGTTTAGGCTAGAGTTATACAGTCAATTATTACTACTATAATTGTTATCTTAATCGTCTCAGTATAGTTGTGAGTTTGGAAAGATGACACAGTTTTCTGTTGAACTCACTTTTGGCAGTTGTGGCAGATCTTAGTGACTCCTTTGGCTGTGGGAAGAGATGTGGTGAGGCAGGCAGTGGAGCAGAAGAGTGCTGGGGAGCCCTTCCTCTGGAAAGCTGTCTGTCCTTTCATCAGGTTCTTCTTGCAGTGGGAACAGGACATCTGCAACGATGAGGGATTGACAATGGGAAGCGTCTGTGTTTCGACAGCTGGAGTCACAGAGAAGACCGATCCAATCCTTAAGTCCTCCTGTCAATAACAGAACGGGGAGACAGGGGTCAGTGGTGGTCCAGTGATCCTGGATCCATCAAATTCTGATTGACGTTTTTATGGATATCATATTCATGGACTAGACATTCACGAATGTTCTCTTTGAATGGAGTGAGCACCGTTCCCTAATGCCGGGCAGATACTACACGAGAATCAAGCCAATTTTGGGTCATATTCCCCCCTTCTGATTCTCGTCAAAAGCCCCGTTTTTTTGATGGTTCTAAAGATTATCTTTCCAGATATTCCTGTGGTGTGAGGTATGTTAAGAGTGTTTTTACATCCCCCGATCGGCTCGGAAGTCCATCCTGGCCACACCAATTTCAAATTGTAAATATTAACCTGTTCAATATTTACGATGGGATCTCCGACAGCCAATTGAGTGAGAACCAAGCTGTTTGAAGAAAGAAGGACAACCACCGTCTTCATGGCGGCCGCGGCTAATGCATGAGCTAATGCAAAATGTGAAGCAAAAAGTAGTAGTAAGATGGAGCTCAGAAATGGAGGACCAACTTCTTAATTTGTTGCAACAACACAAGTGTTTATTTAACGTCTCTCCATGACTTCATCCATCCTTCGGGAATTTTCAGTACAAAAACTAACATTGCTAATTCTTCCTGCCCGTCGTCCGCCATGTTTGTTCATAACAAAGTCACGTTTGAAGTTACTAAAACAAGAAATGATGAATATTGCATATATGTTACTTTAAATTAATGCTGTTTTGGAAACTTCTTTTTGTCTTTTTTACAATTTTGTTTTCATTGTAGGGTTCTCTTGTCGACCTTTTCATTATGTATAGTTATTTCACTTATTTTCTGACCTTTATATTTCGCTTGTTTTTCCATTTCTTGTTGTATTGATCAATGTGATATTAAATTGTAGTTTAGAAGGCAGAAGACCGAGTGAGTGTTTTTGGCACCTAACGCTATTGTAAGCGGTTTTATTGAGTTGCTCTTTAGCGAAATGCTGAGTGAAGTTAAGTTGGGCTTTTATTGTGCAAGGTAAAAAACGTAAGGAGTGAAGCTATAATGTGCTGCCGTTGATAATATGGAAAATATGTCGTCTTGGTTCATGCTGGTTCCGACTACGGGGCGTCAGTGTTTTTATTTTATTACCCGCATTAGTACTGTTACACTATGTTTTGGCTGGGCGTAAGTAGCTTGCGCGCCATGCATCCTGGTACATGTAGGCACTGCCGGCACAGCTCTACGAGCAGGAGAACTCAGCTTTCATTGCTTTTTTTTATTGCTTCAATAGGCTACATTTACCATCAACAATGATTGGACATCCATATGAAAAGGTGCAGAATTTTCCCTTTAATAAACTGATGATATTTTCTTTGTGCATAAGAACTGAAGATTTAGATAATACATTTAGTACAGTGAGAGTAACGTTATACAGAGCCTGAATTTATAATAAAAGTTAGATCAGACCTAGTAAGATTTTCGTCATGACTTTTGACATCATTCAGACATGAGACCAAGATGTCAAACTGCTATCAGACTGTCATGCCTGAAAGGGAAATAGCTTTCAAAATCCTTATGAAAACGTGTGTGTGTGTGTGTGTGTGTGTGTGTGTGTGTGTGTGTGTGTCCCACCTTTGCAGTATTGGGCTCATCTTTCACATTTGCTGTAGATGCAGACGATATAAGAGCTTGTTCATACTCTTCGTCTATAGGCTCATCTTTCACCTTGACCAAAGGTGGTGAAGGAGACGACTTGAGTGTCTGAGCAGCAGTTTCCTACAACAGGAAATAAAAATTATGTTGTTGTTGTTTCGACTCCCACGACCATAACTGATGTAGATTTCAACTTCCATGGAAGCATCCCAACCAATAGTTTTCTATGTACTTGTTTTTATTAACACACTGAAGCAGATTGACTAATTTATACTTACATTGTCTAAACTTGGTATTGACAGTTTAACAACTTTCATCCCGTTCATTACAGTCGCTGGTGATGAGCTGTCCCTTCCTACGAAGGCATAAGCAACAAGGGAATTGGTTAACTGTGAATAAGGTGCAAAGTAAGTATCAAAGAAAATAAATACATGCAGAAAATAATCATCCATTGCAACAGTGAAATACAAATGAAAGATGAAAGCACCTGGTCACACCTGTTTTGTCTGTTTGTTAAATGCCCTGACGAAGACCTATAGTGGTCGAAACATGTCGGCTTTTTTGATGATTTAGCCACTATAATAAAGGCTTTTAATATTTCCCTCCTCGTTGTTACTTGTTAGAAGATTTTGGAGTGCCTGGATTTCCTTCCTGTTTATCACATGGTCTATGATTGGACAGCCAGAAATTTAACCAAAATCAAAATCAAACCATGACTGAACAGTTTAAAAATATTTAATTTAAATTGTTGGATGTGCGGAAGCTTTAAGATGCTTCAAGAAGTGTCAGTTCTGATTTATAGTGTCATGGATTAGATAATACACAATATACTACAACAGTTAACATCTCAGCATTTAATGAGATGTGCACTAGCCAAAATCTCAAAATCTAGAGACTCCCTTTCGGGAGCTAATCATTTAAATGCTTGACTGTTTGGTGAAATTGTGCAAGAGGGATTAGTGATGTCACAAAACCGATACAGTACCACAGGTCACATCATGGTTCGAGTCGAGACTAACGGCATCCAGTTGTCCCGGGATCCATAGAAATGTGTTTGGGACACAGTAAACTCACCTCGATACGTCCAGGGGACGCACCCTTTTTTGGCCCTGATAATACTACATTGTGAACAACACATCTGTGTTGACATCGTATCGGCAAGACGAGAACTAGTGAACGTTGTTGCCGTTAGCTCGGTGCAGGACTGTGCTGCTTACTGGCTGCTAACAGCTAACGTTAACTAGCTCTCGTCCTGCCGATTACAACACGGGAGGTGCCAATGATTTACATTATTCAGGCTCTATTCAGTCAAAATTTGTATTTTGCGAAGGTAAATTATAAACATTATCATGATGTGTTCAAATGTAATCTTGTAAAATATAGTTTTTGGCGAGAAACTTGAATAAATACAGTTGTTTGAAGATGTGTTCACAGCAATATAAAATAGATATAGAGAAGTAATTATGACCTGTTTAACTTCTTAAAAAAAAAACTTTATGCAAATAATGTAATAAAGGAGTGTATGTTGAAGTACATGGGATTTATTGCTTTACTTTTGCTTTTTACTGTGGTATTGAATTTGTATGGAGAATCATAGAATTTCACTGGTATTGGTATCGACTACTACATTTCTGGCATTGTGACAGGTCACTCACCTGAACTGGCCGTGGCTTCAGACACCGGAGACGTGCTGGACTGCATCAAGTCTAAAGCCACTTTCAAGTCCTCCAATTGCTCCCCTTCTGCAGGCGGTGGTAATACAGTGGGTTTAACATCAGCTTCCTCCTCAACAGAGTTACTGTCCTCCGTCACTGAGGCTGTGAGGGGAAAATTTTAAATACAGAAATTAATGGGATGCTACAGAGGCAGTGGTTTATTTACCTTCACAGAAAGAGGAAGCCAGCAAAGTTATGTATCCTATGTTTCAAAGGGGTGCTTCAAATGCTTAGACCATAATTAAGAATGAATGATTCATTAAATAAGCAGCTCTGTAAACAATGTGATCAAACTTTTAAACCGTTCACTACTATCAACTATTGTGATTGTTTACTCCAAAAGCTCTGCATGAATGTGACACTCAGCAGTTGAGGCATGCAGAGCATAAATCATAAGAAAATATTTACCTGATACACGTGAAGCAAGGTTACTAATAACTCATTAGTAATTACTAATTACATGTCTACTTTGTCATTTTGTGCACCACAATTTCCAAAAACATCCTCTTTTCCTACAAGAACACGAATTTTACTTTGCATCTAGGAGTGTAAGAAAACATTGGTATCATGTTTTGCGATACTGTATTGATTTTCCAAAATGCTCTATCGATTTTTAATTAACCTTCTAAAAATCCGATGGCCCGTCGGCGGATCCGGTCGCTATTTTGTCTTTTAGAGGTTGTAGTGGACTAGCGTGAAGATAAATTAAAAAAACAGCAGGGCCATTGTCAAAGGGGTCCCTTGACCTCTGACCCCAATATACGTGAATGAAAATGGGTTCTATAGATACCCACGAGTCTACCCTTTACACATAGGCCCAGTTTATGATAATCACATGCACTTTTGGGCAAAAACCAAGTAGTCTTTCACATAAAGTACAAATATGTTATTTTCAGCTATTCTAAAATGGTGGATTTGAATATTTCTGCATACTGGGGTCCCTAAACAGTCTTGGAATTGCATAAATTGGGTATCACTGTAAAGCTGAGACTCTTGTGGATCCAATGAACCCAATTTTATTCATGCGTAATGATGTTTGTCCCCATAGTGGCTATTTCACATAGTGACTCTTTTAACACGTTTTATACATATTGTGATCTTTATACTATGACAGTTTTCTAAAATTAGATTTGAAAAAAAAAACAAGAAAGAAAATTGCAATATATTGCCTTGCTTACAGTATCGCAATAAATTGAATCATTACCCCCGTAACATGATACGTATCGTATCGGCAGATTCTTGCCAAT
The DNA here is from genome assembly GCA_916701645.2 of Sebastolobus alascanus. Taxonomy (NCBI): domain Eukaryota; kingdom Metazoa; phylum Chordata; class Actinopteri; order Perciformes; family Sebastidae; genus Sebastolobus; species Sebastolobus alascanus. The sequence continues at coordinate 699,795 of CAKAOJ020000045.1, forward strand.
GCACAGCCCTATTTGCATCAATTAAAAGCCCTGACAACAAAGCCGACGGTCGGCCATCGGACAGTTTGGGGTCATCGATGAGCGTCTGTCGATCTAGTTTTTTCAGTGTGTCTCGCACCGTCGGCTATCCAGTGTCAGAGTTTTTTCGGCCGATTCAGCATGTTGAATTGGGGTCGGATAGATAGATAGATAGATAGATAGATAGATAGATAGATAGATAGATAGATAGATAGATAGATAGATAGATAGATAGTAACTTTATTGATCCCGAGGGAAATTCAAGTATTTTTTTTTTTTTTTTTTTAGATAGGAGCACGTCGGTGAGAGAAATCACTCTGATAGGCTGTTCAGCTTAAAGTGGCAGTAGGCAACAATTTTTTGGCATAATTTAGCAAAAGTTCCATAATAATCTTCGGGCATATTGTAATTCAAGTGGTCTGAGAGAAAACTAGACTTCTGCTCCTCATCATGGCTCTGTTTTCAGGCTTTAGAAAAATCGAGCCCGCGACGGCATATTTTGACTAATCACAGGTCATTTCAGAGAGAGAGAGCGTTCCTATTGGCTGTGCTCCGGTCATGTGACCAAAACTTGGCTTCCTTCAACAGATTTTACAATGGCGGCTGCCTCACAAACTTTCTCATTTTACAGCTAAACAGTAACTACAAGATGATTCTGAAAACATTTGAGTTGAGAAATAGTCATTACAGTAACAGAATATTGATTCATATTTGATCAGCGCTGCCTGGTTTGACCATTTGGTCGGAGATCGCGAGTGATTTACAGCCGGCTCTCATAGACGGCCGCTGGACAGCGGACCTTGTTTTCCTCCGGTAAGTGAAATCCTTCAGATGCCGTTAGGAGCACCGGAGGACACAGTAGGACACAGAGGAACATGATTTTTTTCAGGTTACCTATTTCATGTACTACTGTCACGATATAGCGGCCGTTTTCTAGAAATAACTTTTTTAAATCATGTTTGCGCCAATCTCGCATACTGCAGCTTTAAACGAATCAATGCACGAGAAGAGAAACAGAAGTGAGGAAAGCAAGCCAACGAGTAAAGTCAAGAGGAAAAACACAGAAGGCTCTTCTCATTTTTCATCTTCATCTTATCTCATCATTCCAATACACGGATATTTTCACAGCGACATGGCCATCTGGATTGAAGCTAAGTGGTGAGTGAGAGTGGTGTGAAGAAGGTCGGCAGACGCCGCTTTATTTCATGTACGTATCATAACAACGGCTTGTATATCCGCAGTCCTCGGTCTTCCGATTTCCCTTATTGAATGATGAATACAGACTACCTCCACCTGCTGGTGAGGAGAGTTATTTCACCTCACGCGGGCACAGAATATACTGTCGTCTTTGCGGTGTGTTCGAGTGCATCTTTTTGGCCAAGACAAAGGTGACATGAGGCGACGCAACTGGTGGCCTTGGTGGTAGTTCTTAGATGTCAGGTTGGTGTGTCTGGGCCTTAACACTTGCTGGTCGAAAATGTTTCTCTGAATCATTAAACACAAAACCTTTGTGATAAAACTTCAGCTTGAACTTTACCTGTATTTAAATTGGTAGGTGAACGGCTGCAATCCACATCCATCAAACTATTCAGTTGCTCCTCTTTCATCTGAGCTTCTTGTTCCACCTGATCCACTGTGCCAATGTCCATCATCTCATCGAGGTCGTCCGCTGTAGAAACCCTGAATTTACTGCCAGGAGGTTCCTTCTCCTGCTCTGTGCCCATGTCCTCCTTAGTGTCGGTGTCTAGGTCTACCTTTACGTCTGTGTTTGTTTGCTCCTCAGAAATCTTATGCATATTTGTGTCCTCGCTGACATCAGGTCCTGCAGGACTTTCCTCTAAGCTGTTGTCCTTTACTGACACATTTTCTTCGTTCAACTCAAACTCTTCCTCAGTTTTCACCTCAACATCCTCTTCTTTTTCAGACTCTGAGGTGCTCCCTGGCTCACCACCGTGAACCAAAACTTTACTGATTGTGTCTTCTGTGGAGAAATATGACTGTGAAGCCATCTCACTTTCTTCATGTTCAGTTTCTTCACTTTCCATTTCTTTTTCTGCAGCAACAGCAACAAAGTTATCCTCCTCTCCATATTCAGAGAGTCTAGGAGAAGCTTCACGAACCAGCTCTGGTTCTACAATATCCACTGATGCTCCCGGCTCTGAAACAGCTTCCATGGACTCCTCTGTCCAAACTGTTACCTGTGTAATATAAAAATAAACAATTAACATTAGGTACAATGCCAGAATACTGACTTTTTTCTTGTGCTATTGAAAAAGGAGTCCTACAAATACAACCCCCAAATATCAGTATAGGAATTAGATATATTTATAAACCTTCAACGTACACCGATCAGCCATAACATTAACAACATCATGACCACTGACAGGTGAAGTGAAGAACATTGATTTTCTCGTTACAATGGCACCTGGCAGTGGGTTAGGCAGCAAGTGAACATTTTGTCCTTGAAGTTGATGTGTTGGAAGCAGAAAAAATAGGCAAGCGTAAGGATGTGAGCGACTTTGACAAGGACCAAATTGTGATGGCTAGACGACTGGGTCAGAGCATCTCCAGAACTGCAGCTCTTGTGGGATGTTCCCGGTCTGCAGCGGTCAGAACCTACCAAAAGTGGTTCAAGGAAGGAAAACCGGTGAATTGGCGACCGGGTCAGACCCAAGGCTCATTGATGCACGTGGGGAGCGAAGGCTGGCCCGTGTTGTCCGATCCAATAGAAAAGCTACTGTAGCTCAAATTGCTGAAAAAGTTAATGCTGGTTCCGATAGAAAGGTGCCAGAACACACAGTGCAGTTTGTTGCGTATGGGACTGCGTAGCCGCAGACCGGTCAGGGTGCCCATGCTGTCCTAATGATATGGCTGATCGGTGTATATTTATGCTGATTCCTGCTTCTAATGAAGTTGACTGCTTTGCCTTATTTCTCCTCAGTCACAAATGATGACTACATGATTAAACACGGGCGTTTATAACGTTAGCTTTCTATTGAATATTTAGTGGAGATTTCATCTTGTCTTCTATTTTTCTAGACACTTTATTAGGCACACCTATACATTCTAATGCAATCCAATACAACAGCTCAGCCATAAATTCTACCTTTATAAGCTTATAATGGTCAGTTTTTCATAAAACTTTACAAGAAGTGTTAATTCCACTTTTTTGTTGGCCTTCGTCTGGTCAGCTAACATTACTGCCAAGCAGGTGAAATATATAGTGATATTGTGTTTTAGCTGACGTGTGTCGCCTCACTGTTTTGACCGATGCTCGTTCATGTGTATGTAGAGCGAGCACAAGCGCGAGCAACAGGGCGCTGACTTTCGTTGACTTAACGGCCACAGGTGTCACTGTTAACAAGCAATTTCTGATTCTTACATAGAATCCCTTTAACTATGGACAATCATGCAATTAATCGTGATTAACTATACAAAATCATGCGATTAATCACGATTGAATATGTTCATCGATTGACAGCACTAGTCACAATATCTGTGACTAAAGAGGGAAATGTACCCCAAAACAAGTAATTTTGAAAAGCAGAAGTCAAACATTTGCCCTTCACTTTCTTTTTAAGTGTAAATAGATAACTAATGATCTGGCAATCTTGGGACTGGAGTCGATCCCAGCTGACATTGGGCAAAGGCCGGGGTACACCCTTGACAGGTCGTCAGACTATCACAGGGCTGACACATAGAGACATTCACGCTCACATTCACACCTACAGGCAATTTAGAGTCAATAATTAACCTAACCTTCATGTCTTTGGACTGTGAGAAGAAGCAGGAGAACCCGGAGAAAACCCACACTAACACTGGGAGAACATGCAAACTCCACACATAAAGCCAGGTTTAGACACATCTTGCTGTGAGGCGTCAGTGCTAACCACTGCACCACCGTGCAGCCCCCTCCCTCCAAACAATACTCATTAAATATGCAGAAATAATAAGAGATGCAAGCACTCTGAACATTTAGACAACAATTGAAAACTTATTTGTTCAGCATTGCCTTTAACAGTCACTCTTCCTTTGTTTTATTCTTATCTTTTACATGTTTTATTATTATGCTTTCCTTTGTTCTATCCTTGACATATTCTATTGTTCTTAGCATACCTGTTCTGTTATTCATTTGTTTGGGCAGTGTTTGCACTCCTTTTAATTTGCCTGTTTTTAGTTATTCTATTGTTTCTTCACTTTATTGTAAAATACTTTGTACTACACCCGTTTGAAAGGTGCTGTATAAATTAAGTTTTTATGATTATTATTATTATTTATAAAAGGAAAACCACGCAAGTAAAAAAAAGAGAATCTAAGCCATAAAATAGTGCAGAAGTTAAAGTTAAAAGTATACCCACTTCCGCTAATATATATCCAACACACACTGCCAATGAATAGCTATCTTAAATGTAATCATAGCCCACGTTCATGAATAAAAACACAGCTACAATAAAACCCTGCTTGTTTAAATATAAACTGACATTGTGTTTAACCGCTTTCCCACCAAACTAACACGACATCACAGGTTAGCTTGTTGCTGATGTAGCAACACTGCTCATGCAACGTAAACACAACCAGCCTTTATTGCCACACGGCTCTTTAGCCAACAGCTACAGCGTTGGAAATGAGTGGTTTCATTACCTCCGTCTGGCTCACTTCCTTTGATTCAGCCATGTTATGATGATATGTTAATTACATGACCTGTAAACAAGAGAAGAACTAGCTCACCACATGCTAAGCTAACGCTAGCTTGTCCGCACACCTCCCCGTTATCTCGCTACCGTTAACGAGCCCTTTATCTTATAAATATGTCCACACGACACAATAACAAACCACTAGGCTACTTAAATAACCTTTCTAGTTGTTAGATATACCAATATATCTTCATACAGCGGCGTTATAAGACATGTATACAGCCGTAACAGCGTGCAGAGTATTACCGCGCCAGCGACTTGGACGGACGGCTCTTGATTGGTGCCCCTCGATTTGTGTCCGTCGCCAGTTTCCGTCGTAGCCATGTTTGCTACAAAAGTCCCGATGCACGAGTTAAGCAAATTAAAATGCGACTCGGTGCTTTTAAAATAGTCTCTACAACCGTGAAATACTTTTAATAAGGTCCCTTATTAACCTTCATCCTTACACCCAGTCTATCTTACTGCAGAGCGTTGTCTTCTTCTTTAGTTTTTTTGGGCGGTTGTCAACTCAGTTTAAAGGTGTATTACCGCCACCAGCTGGACTGGAGTGTGGAACAAGAGATCATGCTGGAAGAAAAAAAACCCTTTTTCTTTTAGGTTTTATGGCAAGTGGAGAAAAAAACTCTGAAAAACCTCTAGATTATTTTAGCTAAATCAGTTTCTTTTAAAAACTTAATAATGTCACAACATTATCTTGCCTACTGTTTTCCCCAAGAGACAATGAGAAGTCATGGTGTTTTTCCTTACTTATTTAAGATAAAATAAGATATTCCTTTATTAGTCCCACAGTGGGGAAATTTGCATTTTTGCATTTACATTTTGCAAATTTGCATTTACTGAAGAAGGTGATTTCTATTGTATTTTCTACAACAAAGTCGTACATGTTTGACTGTTTGTGGTTGGCTAGTACAGTGTGTGCATTTCTGGAACGCCCTACCAACGGAAATAAAAACACAACCTGACCTGAAAGCATTCAATGAAAAGGTGAAACACTGGCTGAAACTAAACCAAACCTGCGATCACTGATTATTTATTGGGAACATACATATGTAAACTGATTGTAATGTACGATGTTGTATTATGTGATTTTATGTATGATGTGCTATTCTGTATTTTCGCTTTTATTTATCCTCTTTTTCTTAAAAGCCTAACCAGGGACAAGGTCTGCAAATTAGCTATGGCTAGAAGTCCTATATACGTTGCATCGGTTGCACTTTAATTAAGTGTAACAATGCCTATGTATTGTCCCTGTCAAATAAACTAATAAAATAAATTTAAAAAAAATGTCAGGTTGAGCACTTGCCTATTTTATATAATCTATGGTTAATGACCTATTGATATTTTCTTCCCTTTGTTTCCAGCTCACCATCCTCCCAGAACCAACATGTCTTTGTATATTATTTAGATGTCTTCCAGTTTCATTATCATCCCAATACTCCTGCCATACTGATTGTGCATATGTCCTAATGAATGCCTTAGCTTCAGCTTTGCTTAATGGTACGTAGGTCTACATGCTTAATCCTGAATGTTTGTTTGGCCCATAGACTGTATACAGTATATAGACCATAGACTGCATATAAAGATGGACGACGCAGCTCCACTTCCTTCAACATAAGTGAAGCCAAAATATCCCGTATACAGGAGCTGACATCTTAAGATTTTGATGTCATTTGGAGCCAGAGTCTGCGCAGTAGTGTTTGGGCAGCGGAGATAGTATCAAGGTCCCGAGCATACACCCGCCCGAACCAATCGCAGGCCGCAGCTTGTTAGCGAGAGAGAATGACAGCTGTCAATCATGACGTCTCACCCCCTCTTTATAGAGTGGTGCAGGAATGAGTCCTAAAACCAAGGCTTATTGAAAGAGGCTGGGACACGGTCTTGAGTTATGGGGCAAAGAGTATAGATGCAAAGAGACGAAACTAACAGCCGCTAGATGGCGCTGCGGTAGCGCTGCCACCATTTTGGACTGAAAACGCCAATGAGTCCATGGCCATGGATGTATAAAAAGATGTCTGTAAATCAGAGGATCATTTTTTTTAGAGGTAAATCAACTTCGAACACGAAGTGTACGAACACTTAAATAGTCCTCATTTATATCATTATGTCTATAAACTGTTCACTGATAGCTGAATTCAGTGTTATTTTCCTTGGCATAATGAACGTGCATCAGACCCACGAGACTGCACCGCCCTGCACGCTGATAAAGACATATCCGGTTCCTGCTAGCTGTAATAATGGATATATTGGCTGTAATTCATCACTTTTATTATCTTATAATACACCCATGGGCTGTATGCTGTAAGCCTGTACCGTGGAGGATGTCTTAACGTCTCTGTTACCAAACAACCGGCTATCGGCTAGTAGTAGCACGCACGAAATAAACAGAATTTAACGTAGTTGTAACATTAGGCTATTTACTAACACGCAGGGCAAAAGCACAGGACACAACCTCTTATACATCCATGGTCTGTGGTCTATTGTTCATATATTTTGGAGGTCCTTGACATGAAAAAGTTTGAGATTGCTCTCAAAATCTGTGTGCTGGATTTTTCTAACTTCTATTTATGTCCATCGCTCACTTTATGCTCCTCTGGGAAGCATCCAGGCAAAAACTTTAAATAAATAAATAAGTAAATAGGCTAAGTAAATAGTTATAATAGTATGCATATTTATAATATTTTCAACACAGGCCATTTCGGTAGAAACATTAAAATTATGACAATAGAATAGAAATAATTTTGTACGGCACTTTGTAGGCAGACGTTTTACTGGCGTCCGTTAGTCACTTTCAGTCCAAAATGGCGGAGGCGTAGCTTTTCCGCTGGGCTCTGACATTGGAATGGAACGAAAAATTGTCTTTCACTTCTTAGCAGTATACGTTCTTTGTATGGGGTATGACACATGCGCAATGTAACTGGAGCTGCGGTCGTGCGTTGCTATTGACTCAATTCGGTGAGTGCAGACCAGATTTTACTGCACGTGTTGTAACCCAATTATATGACGCGATGATGACGCGTGACATCTCCTCTTTACACCCTCCTTGCCTAAAGCCTGGAAATGAGTTAGCATTTTAGCACTTCCAGTTCCCTTGTCTGGAGGTCAATGGGTTCTTAGTTAGATGCCTGAAATAAGGTCTGTGGTTAACACAAGCTGAAGACATTTTAACGTTTGGTTCCACGGCATAAAATACATCAATAAATATGCCACTCGTGAATTTGAAGCCTTTATGTTTCTTAAAAAAGGCGGTTGCTAACAAGCAGCTAAATGAGACTACTAAACGTCATCACGCCGACTCGTCCTCCTTTACAGCCTCGTTGTGTATACTCGCGTTCGTGGACCGTGGTGTAGTTTGTTTATAGCCTAACGTTAGCTTTTTACTTCTGGCGATTGCATTCACACTTAAAAAATCATAAAAGTGGTGTTCATTTGTGGAGATTATTTTACAGAACAAAACGTGTGAGTATCATAAATGTTTGTTTGCCAAAGAGCTTATTTTCTGCAATAATCCAAAACCCAATGGAAAACGGCCAAAATGCCGAACTCAAAGCTTCAAAACAGCAGTCCACAAACCAATGGGTTACATCACGGTGACTACATCCTCTTCTTATATACAGTCTATGGACCCACACTAAATTTCCACTCAGTACAATATTTCATTGATTTTTTTATTTGGCAGTTGTCAAGCTTCAGGAGCTCGCTACCACGACTCAGTCCTCTCTAGCTCATCTTCAAATGGTGCAAAATGCAGCGGCTAGGCTGTTAACAAAAATTATTACACGGCATTGTTGAATATTCGATTCTGATTGGTCAATCACAGCTTTCTATGGTCTGTTATTTCTTTATAGCGGGCCGCTGCTTTGTATAACAGACCGTTGCTATGGGCCCAATTCTGATGTCAGACTCTGGTGGTTTTTGTGTCAATTTATTGATTTCTTAAGTAAGTAGCTGTGTAATAAGCAGGATAATGTACAGCGAGCCGGTGATTGTTGTGAAATAAACCCCTTCAGAGCGATGCAAGTCCCCTTCGCTGCGCATTGAGGTGCCGCATCGCCCTGTCAGGGTTTATTTCACAACAATGACCGGCTGGCTGTACATTATCCCTTATCTAGTCGTTGGCCCCACATCACCCCAATTCTTGCCTCCTTTCACTGGCTTCCTGTATAACACAGAATTGATTTCAATAGTTTACTAATTACATACAAGGCCTTGCATGGCCAGGCCCCTGCATATATAGCAGTTGTGAAGCCCCTTTTCTAGCTGTCAGCTACTCCGATCATCTGATCAAGGCCTTTAATCTTGTAGCTCCTGTACTTTGCTTTGGAACAGCCTTCCCCATTCCATGGAAGGGGACCCGCTCCCTATGTAGATATAAATGGCTCATTCTAAGGTAACGAAAACACAGCGTTCATATTTTCAGGTTATACACTAAAGAAAACATGCTTATTAATATTAAATTCCATTTCTGCCAATAGATCCCCCTAATTGTTACACACTGGTCCTTTAAAGTACCAAAAGTAAAAGTATTCATTGTGCACATCACATCACTTTAATGTTGCAGCTGGTAAAGGCAGGGCTTATTTTCTACTAGGCTGTATATACTGCAAGGTAGCTTGTGAATTTCACCAAGAGATGGATACAGTCTTATCTTTAGCCATAAAAAAACACATCATAATTTATTTATTGATTATATATTATGTATTATTAAAGTTACAACAAGGAGTTTTTTAACCGTCTCAATTTAATACTGATGCCTCTATATGACCTACATATGCAAAAGAGACCATCAGTGAATTCCGGCGAAATCATGCAGGTTCACCAGAAACTCCTTCAGCTCAGACTACAGTGGGGCCTCCGACAGCAACCAGTCCGCCACGTACAGACCAAGATCCGGCCAGGAACAGAGCTTTGGTACCCACATTGCTCTAATCATTTGTCCTACCGCTTTGGTCCACAGGGAACGCCAAAATCAACACAAAATGAAAGTCTCATGATGGGTTTCAGAGCGCAGTGGTGCGGTTGTCTCGTTGTGGGCCTTCAGTGAGTGAGAGATGGAGAGAGAAATGGAGAATACCAGAGAAAGAAATACTCAAGCAGGGGCAAAAATGAATGAATGAATAAAAACTAATAAATAGTTAAAGCTGAAGTAAGTAGAATTGGAGCAAATATGATTTAAAAAAGTTATTTTTATAAAACGGTCACTATATCCTGACAGTAGTGCATGAGACAGGTAATTTGAAAAATGTGCTTCTGTGTCCGCCGATGCTCCTAATGGCATCTGCAAGATTTCACAGACCGGAGGAAAACAACCAATCAGAGCCGAGCTGGAGCCTTGCCGTTTCCGAGCAGCTGTCAATCACTCGCAAACTCCAATCAAACAGTCAAACTAGGCAGCGCTGATCAAATGTGAATCAATATTCTGTTAATATAATGCCTATTTCTCGCATAAAATGTTCTCAGAAACATCTTGTAGTGGACTGTTTAGCTGTAAAATGAGAAAGTGTGTAACCCGGCAGCCATGTTGAGATCAGTTGAGGAAATACCAAGCACCGCCCTCCAGCCAGAGCAAACTCTTTCATTTTACAGCTAAACAGTACACTAAAAGATGTTTCTGAAAACATTTGAGGCGAGAAATAGGCATTACAGTAACATAATATTGATTTATATTTGATCAGCGCTGCCTAGTTTGGCGTTTCATTGGAGTACGCAAGTGATTGACAGCCAATAGGAACGCTCTCCCTCTCTGAAATGACCTGTGATTGGCCAAACTCTCCCGTCACGGGCTCGATTTTTAAAGCCTGAAAACAGAGCCATGAGGAGGTGCAGAAGTCTAGTTTTCTCTCAGAACACTTGACTTACAATACGCTGAAAGGTTATTATGGAATTTTTGCCCAATGATGCCAAAAACATTCTGCCTACTGCAGGTTTAATAGTAAAAGCAGGCCTATTTACCATAAAAATGCTGTTGCAGTGTAGCTACTTATAATTTTGTTATCTTGTTATTTACCTTAAGGTTGGCAAGTATGGCTGTCAGACTCCATATAGTAAGCTATGTGTACTGTAATCATTACACAGTCATAGAGCTAGGGATTGGCAATGTCAGAATTATTCAATGTGGACTTAATTAGAACAGACCGTGCAATAGGGTAGGAATAACTACCATCATCAGTCATCGCTAGTATTCATTGCAGTAACCAAATGTAGGCATACAAATGGTCTTATAGGCATAAATATGACATTTTTACACCATGCACACACATTTTGGCAACAATATTAGACTACCCAGACAATGCCAGCTGGGGAATTAATCTACATAGTCATGAATCACTTAATATTTTGCAACACCGTGATTGTTTTTGCGGTTCTCCTGTCATGCTTTCCTGTGTACTGATGCCAGATGAACACAATAACTTTAGCTGATAACGTTACCTCCACTATGCCTGCAGCAGGTCTCTCCACTCTCGGAACAGCATTTTTCTTGAGGTAAAAGTGCCTTGGTATAATATTTGCTCTCCTCCTCGGCTGGCTGTAGTCATCCCGGTTAAAATGGTCACTGCAGACCCGATGGTCAGCGAGGCGCAGTATCTGGACAGGAGTGTTTGGATCCATTTGAAGCACATCCAGCCACAACTTCCGTCTGTCCGTATCCAGCAAAGGTAGTCTGTGAAAGCTGCGCGAAGTGTGGCTCGACATTTTGTTGCCACAATTCGGAAATGCACAAACACGAACCATAGTTGTTCTTTTAATCTTTTAGATGACACCAAAGCCACGCTCTCTGTACTCCAATACAACAAACTCCTCCAGGTGTCCTGTCCATATGTGTTCCCTGTTCAGATGCGCTGCTGAGCGGTAGTTGTAGTAGTAGTAGTAGTAGTGGTGTAATAAGCACAAGTGGGAGCATTATATGGGATATTTGTCTATAATACGCTACCTCTGAAATCTTGAATAAAAATATTATAATAGAGTATCAAAATATGCATCCCATATTCTCACAGTACACACAAAAAAAAACATAAATAAAGATCACTGCTATCGATTCGCGCTACGGTAGGACAAGGCACAGAGCTCTCTCCAACTCTCACTCACGTTTCCGCTGTCTTCCGGCAACAAGTATCTCGCGAGATCAGAGAGGAGACTTCTCCTATAGCGAGACTTGGTTAGACACAAACAGATCAGATCAAGAAAACTTTTTATTTCTCTTTAGGGTCCTTTCCCTAATGTTGTCAAACACTTATCACAACAATCTGAGCATGTCAGTGGCAAAAAGAAGCACTTTTAGTGGACGGACCATTGACTATAAAGACGTACATTGATAGTGAGAAATTGCTCCGAAGGATTGCAATGCAGATGGCTGCAGCACTCTCCCTCAATACTGGGCAAATTTCAGAAATTGTTATCCTCATTAGTCAATGAGACACAAAAATATGGGAAAATAGGGTCCAGGTTAAAAAATACAGAAGTCATAAATGAAGCAAGGATAGGATGACTAAAGAGAAGACAAACTCTTTAAACGCAGCCCTTTTGGTGCCCTAGGCGAAATTCAGATTTGAAATTCATTTGTTAATTCAATGCAGAAAATGAGGAAGGGCGCACACCAGCATTTTTTTAAAATGTATTTTTAAAGCTGCAGTATGCGATATTGTCGCAAATATGATTTAAAAAAGTTATTTTTAGAAAACGGCCGCTATATCGTGACAGTAGTACATGAAACAGGTAACCTGAAAAAAATCATGTTCCTCTGTGTCCTACTGTGTCCTCCAGTGCTCCTAACGGCATACGAAGGATTTCCCTTACCGGAGGAAAACAAGGTCCGCTGCCAGCTGCAGTTTATGAGAGCCGGCTGTCAATCACTCGCGAACTCCGACCAAACGGTCAAACTAGGCAGCGCTGATCAAATATGAATCAATATTCTGTTACTGTAATGACTATTTCTCACCTCAAATGTTTTCAGAATCATCTTGTAGGGTACTGTTTAGCTGTAAAATGAGAACGTTTTTGACGCGGCCGCCATTGTAAAATCTGTTGAAGGAAGCCAAGTTCTGGTCACATGACCGGAGCACAGCCAATAGGAACGCTCTCTCTCTCTGAAATGACCTCTGACATCTATGACCTCTGCCGTCACGGGCTAGATTTTTCTAAAGCCTGATAACAGAGCCATGATGAGGAGCAGAAGTCTAGTTTTCTCTCAGACCACTTGAATTACAATATGCTGAAAGGTTATTATGGAATTTTGCCAAATTATGCCAAAAAATTGTTGCCTACTGCCACTTTAATTAATTAATTAATTAATTTTTTTAGAGGGCGACCAGCACCCCCCAGAGGGTGGCGCCCTAGGCGACCGCCTATATGGACCTATGCCTTAAACCAGTCCTGCTTATCATAGCTAACCAGGTTTAACCATAGACAGTACAGGTTTAATCTACATGTTGTAGCTTCAGGGATGGACCAGCACCTTGGTTTGATTTTGATTGAAGCAGGAGGAGAGAAGAAATCACTTCGTCAACCAGCACGAACCATTTGGCAAAACCAAGAGCTCTGATTGAAAAATTTTGAAATCCTCTTGGGGGAAATGGTCACTGCATATTGTAATTTTTTGATCGATAACTCCTGTGTGACCAAAACTCAACAGAAACAGTTTTTCAGTTTGTTAGAGGATGGACATGCAGGGACGGAGCAGGCAATGGATGAAGGCATGATGAAGCTTCAAAACAGGATTAATAGATAGATATATGTTTTTAATTTCGTCCAATTGGGGAATTGCGATAGCTGATGTCAACCCTCTCTTACTTCCAATTGGTTGAATTGTTTGTAATGGGCGGTGAGGTGACACAGAGTCAGGTGAATAAATTAACCTTTTCCGAAACAGTTCACTTTACAAGCAAACAATGACATTTGGTAAACAGCATAATTGCAAATCATGTTAAATGTCTGAAATATTAAATATTTTCATGATTATGGCTCACTGTTATATTAAGTAAAGATTTTGGAGGTGAGGTTAGTCTTTCTTGCAGGACCAGGTGTGTTTTTTTGACGATCATTAGAGCCTTTTTACAACACAATGAGAGTAATGACAGGTGTGATGGTCTAATAAGACACATAGTGTGATAAATAGACATACATATGAAAATTGTGTACCTTTGTGTGTGGAAATCCTCCTGGCTTTGCAACAGGCGGACAATTATAGTCACAGCATACTAAACACAAATCGAATACTGGTGAAGGCATGAATTAATAATAAGCACAGTACTCAGAAACTGTTTTATAAAGGTAGATTTACTACTTATTATTATCACATCCAAGTAGCACAGCCTCCACTTCTTGCTCATGATCAATATTTCTGACATATTGCCTCCATCAAGCAAACCAAATTAAATCTGCACAACATACTGTATTTACATTAACACATGCTCTAATGATTATGACTTATGACTTACTCTGCAAGCTCTTGGCTTCAACAGGAACAGGGTAGCAATGGAAATGTTTGTACATTCATGTGAATAATACGTGAAAATTATACTTTCATAGTACCGAATATAACAAAACATTATATTTGTTCTGTGGAAACTCTGAAAAATGTATTTCCATGTTTCGTAATTATGAAACAAGGAGTCTTTAACCTTCTCAATTCGAGAGAGTGACCACGTTTGAATGAGAAATCATTCATATACACAGTATACAGGCATATTTACACGTATTTGTTTTGGGTAATTAGCTTATTAATCTGTGTGACTTCCATTTCTGTTTTAATTTATCTCCCAGGTTCAATGCATCGCCTTTTAGAAGACCAAAGTGTATACTGTATGGGCGTGTGGGTCCTCTCCAGGCTGCATTTAAAGATGTACACTATATGGCCAAAAGTATGTGGACAACCAAACATTACACATGATTGTTGGACATTTAATTCTGAAACAATGGGCTTTAACAAGCTGCTGTAACAGCTTCCACTCTTCTGGTTTCAGGCTTTCCAGGACGGGCTTTTCCTGCAAAAATAAAAAATAAATAAATAAATGACTTGATATGTTGAAGCAGGTAAGGGTGTTCTCTAAATAGCTGCCACACAGTTGGAGGCACACTATTGTCTAAAATACCACTGTTTGCTGCAGCATTAAGATTTCCTTGATTTGAATGAAAGAATCTAGCTCAAATCGTAAAAAACAGCCCAGGACCCAAAATGTATGTGGACAGGTCTGTCCATATACTTTTGGCCATATAGTACTACAACAGGGGATGTTGTATTAGTGGTATGTAAGAGTCTTTGGTGCTCCCTGCTGGAGCTTCAGAGAAGTTATCTTACTGTCCAACTCATCCATGAAGCCTTCATCCACAGACTCACTGTCCACCTCCTCTCCTTCAGCCTCCGTGGGCAGAAACACATGAAGCTGAGTGCGAGCTGGACCGGTGGCAGCAGCAGAAGCCAGAGTGGAACGTTCACTGCAGCTCGGAAGACAAGGCTTCCCAACGACAGACAAAGGCTCTCCCCGAGACGATGAGTTGCGATTCTGCATCACTGAAGGTCGGAGGTCACCCTGCACCGTCTCTGCACTCAGGGCGGGGTTGTGCGAATGACGCCTTGCTGGTCTTGGCTTGGAGCCGGGCTGGATGGCCTGGGAGAAGTGAATGTAGGCCGGTCTGCTGCAGCTTTGGACCTGCTGGTGGCTCTGCTGCTGATGGGGCTGGCTGGTCCCGGGTGGATGGGAGGTCTTGCAGGGGAGCAGGACTGATGACTTGGAAAATGGAGGAGGAGGTGGGGGTCGGTTTTGTAAAACACTGGGGCGACGATTGCTGGAGAATCCCTCGAATAGGATGTTCTCGTTTGGGGTGAGGAGGGACGGCTCACTGAGGCTGTGGAGACAGTAATGCAGGTTTTTAGTTCTAAAAACATTTTCAGGAATATGGTTAGAATATATTAATAATGAGCCACGCTAGCAGCCCAGCAATGCTTTGAAGGTATACTATGCAGGGTTTTCCTGAAAAACAATATATAGACTCAGATACAAAAACTTAAACTAAAAAAACTTACTTTATTACATTCGTCATATACATACGGGTACATACATGAAATTTGACATCTGCATGTGACCTATCATAAGCATTAAGAGCAGTGGGCTGCTGTAAAGCGCCCAGGGAGCAACTTGGGGTTCAGTGTTTCGCTCAAGGACACTTCAACATGCGGACAGCAGGAGCCAGGGACGAACCGCTAACCTTGTGGTTAAAGGACGACCCGCTCTACGACCCACTCTACCCACTGGGCTACAGCCGCCCCCAAAGTAACCCCTCTCAACCATCACTTATGACCGACTAGAAGTGTGTGGCGGTGTCTCTATGTAGAGAGACCCTGCCCTCTGCCTGTATTTTCTTATCATTTTGCCATGTTCGGGACGTTTCTGGGCGTCAGCCTTTGGGCCCTGGGAATGTAGCCCCCCATGCATTCATAAGCACGCATCCAAGAGGAAACTACGAAAATGGTGGACACAGCGCCGCAAATATAGCAAAGCGAAACACCAAGAGGACAAAGCTCGTTCCAAATCTGGGGTTGTTTATGCTGCGGGTGGGACACTGGGCTGTGTTCTGGCAACCGTGGTCAGGTGACGTGCGCTTCTAGTGTCGTTGAGCCGGCGGAGGAGGGATCAACTTTAATGTTGAGTTTACAATTAGTATGCTATGTTTACACTACGAGCGACAAAAGCACCAAAACTGCCAAGCGTTGGCAAGCGCATTGAAGTGTTGCTCAAGCGCTTGTTGACGTAGTTATGCCGTTGAATAGCACTGGGAACTGGCTAACGCCATTTTTAGACCAAACGGAACAGGGCAAAACAAAAACATATGATTGATTGATGCATCGCAGCATCATTAGAGCGATGAAAAAAGTTGAGACCAGCTCAACTTTGACATGTAGCACGTCACGCCCGTCATGCAGCGACAAGTGTCGGGCGTTTGTTTGTAGCTGTCATGTCACCTGCTTCCATTGAAAATAATTTGCAGCCTGTTGCTGTTTCGCTTGTAGTGTGAACACAGCATAAGCGACAATTCCTGCTTAGTGCGCCCTTAAGCTAAATGCGTCAACATGCTCAATGACAATGCTAACTTGCTGATGTTTAGCAAGTAAAATGTTTTCCATGTTCGCCATCTTAGTTCCGCATGTTAGCCACCCGATTCGACTGTCATCGGGCCATTAAAATGTGTGTTATTGCTCGCTATAAGCATCATAGATGTGGGTCAGTAGGGGCCTACTACGCCTACTATGTTGTAAAAGTGAAAGCGAAAACTTAGAAGCAACACGTAACTTTGTGTTGTGAAATTGTGAAATTGCATGAAACGTTAAGTTTGGAACACAAACAAAACAGCTTTAGCAACTTCTTAGGTTTAGGCAACAAAACCACTCAGTTAACTTTAGGGGAAAACAGTGTTTTGGCTTAAAATAACTACGATTCAAAAGTGAAAGTGAACTTAACACTTGTGGACACAAAGAAAACTACACGTTGTTGGTTTCACACAGGATGTGATCCCCAGTCTCCTGGATTTGTGTCCCATCCATCGCTCCCCATATCCCTCAACCCCATATGGCATTTCACATGGTCTAAACTACAGCGCCTTAACTCTGCTTTTGCTTCTGTCATAATTACTACGGTGACTAGAGGTCGCTGTAGTCTTCTTTTATTCCTCCTTTCGGTGATCGACCATGTAAATATATGATCAAATCTACTAGTGGGTGTAGCAGGCCCCTACTGACCCACATCTATGAGGCTTAACCACTGATAACGCACATTTAATAACCTGATAACAGTCCAATGGTTTGTGTTAGCATGCTAATATTTGCTAATTAGCACTAATCACAAAGTACAGCTGATGCTGATGGGAATGACATTAGTTTTGCAGGTATTTAGTCATAAACCAAAGTATTTCATATTTCAAATAGTTTGATCTGATGGTGGGCTCAGTTCTAAAGCTAGTGGAAATACTGGTATCATATGAAACTAGAAAACCTAAGGATTTGTACATTGCATTGTATTGGTACCAACCATATCATACTAGCTTGTCAGGAAGTAGGCTAAAGGGGCCCCTTGACCTCTGACCTCAAGATATGTGAATGAAAATGGGTTCTATGGGTACCCACGAGTCTCCGCTTCACAGACATGCCCACTTTATGATAATATGATAATAAGAGTATTAAATACTTGACAAATCTCCCTCTGAGATACGTTTTGAACAGATAAAAAAAAGTCTGGTTAACAAGACAAATAAAAATGTTCACGCATCAGAACTCTTCCTCTTCCTCCTCATCTATTTGATGGTTATTCAAAACCTGCTCTGCTTGGGTGAGTGGAGGCCAATATTCTGTCAGACAGTGAGGTGAGTGTGTTTGTGTTTAAGAGCCTCAAGTGTGTATGTGTGTGTGTGTGTGCCACACTCAGGTTTCTCCCTCCTCTGAGTGAAGCCAGTGTGGGTGCTGCATCAGGCGACGGATCAGCTTCCACACCTGAGATTTATGACACACTGGTCGCTGGCCTTCTGTACTCAAAGCAAACCAGGGGGGTGGGAGCGTAGAAGTGGCCTACATTATGCTATCAAATTGTGACGGACCAGAGAGGAAACAATTACACTGTAATTCCAGTCAAGCGTTGAACCTTTGACAGGCACTTTTGCTGAAATGAATAGAGGCAGTGGAGATGGGAGAGTGGAGATGACATAAAGGTGATTAATCACATTCAAACATGCAGTAGCGAGGCTGCATGATCTGCACCTGGTGTCCTGTATCATTAGCACACTGATGTGACTCAGGCCTTGGTTTTGTGTTGTTTTTAAAGATGTTTTTTGCCATTTAATATGTGTTGTGTCATTTAATACACATTGGACTTAAATTACATGTACATGTGTTCAGTAAAGTCAAGTCAGTTTATTTATATAGCCTGATATATAGCCTTGAGAGGGCTTTACAGTCTGTGCGACATAAAACAAACCCTAACAACCTCTATCCTTGTACTCTCAGTTTGGAAGAGGAAATGCTACACACACATATATACAAATTTTGGTTCCATTTACATTATATAATTATATTAAGGCTTAAAGTTTGGCATAATAAGGGCGTGCCCGCTTTGATAGACAGGTGGATGGCGTATCAGGTCGCCAGCTGTCTGCTTTGCTTCATCACCTGGGCTGCCTCAACTCCACCGACGATCCACCTCTTTGCCCATTTTTTGATTAGCCGGGAGTTAGGCTGTGACGTTTCTGCCAAGATGGCGACGGCCGGAGCCACCCACTTTGAGCTTCACATCGGCTCTTCAGAAAGCTATGGGTGACGTCACGGTGACTACGTCCATATTTTATACAGTCTATGGGGGAAACAGCTAGCCTGGCTCTAACAAAATCCACTGACGAGCACCTGTAAAGCTCCTACTTAACTCCTTGTAAAATTGCACCTTGTCATTTTTACACTTTGGTTTTTCTACTAATTAAACAAATGCCATATAAGGTGCTAATTAGTGAGTTTTAAAGGTGCTGTTTCCCCCTGTTTCCAGTCTTTATGCTAAGCTAAGCTAAGCTATCCGGCTGCTTCCTGGAGCTTTACGACTAGCATACAGACATGAGAGTGGTATTGGTACCGCCCAGAGCTTGAGAACTACCTTTGCAAAGGTGCACCATATTTTTCTCACAAGCAAATCCGAGCAGACTGGGCTTTTTTTCGGGAGGGGGTCTTAAAGAGACAGGCGCTAAAACGGAGCGTTTCAGACAGAGGGTGAATACAGGTATATTCAGACAGACAGTATGAAAAAAATAAAGTGTTTTTTGAACATTAAAGCTGGGGTCTGCGATCTTGGAAAACTAGCATAATTTGAAAGTCGCATCGCCTCAGGAGCTCCGTCTAAGCCCCCCCCTCCCCTCGAAACTCCTTATAAGGCAACGCCCCCCACACACATGCACGAGCACCGCCGCATCGTAACTACTTCACATTTTTCGTAGCTATTTCATCACTAAATTCACTTCTGAAAAATGTTGAGGCGAGAAATCAACGGTGTAGATTTAGAATATTGACAGTTTTACGATGTTAGATGGCGAATCAAACATTTTCTCCACTGTTGTCGGAGTTTAGAACCTCCACAAACTGCCGGCACAGCTAGCTAGCTCCTGCCGGGATCGCCACCTCTCCACCCGGGCATTCACTCACACAGACCCCGCTATGAGCTGGAGCTCTCTCAAGAGACCGGTCTCGTAGACGAGGGGCTTTATTTCCTTGTTGACGGAGGGGGGGGGGGGCAGCAGCTCGCTGGAGATCCACAGAGCAGCAGAGAGGGGAGGGAAAGAGAGAGATACCTGCTGAGACAACACGACCCTTTTTAACATTACTCTAATATCTGGAGGGAGATCAGTCCACTCGTTTGTTTCTGTAACTGAAAAAGCAGTTTGAGTAACGTACATTTTGTTCGGCAATGTTTTCTATCCGCCGTCTCCCCTCGTTGATAATCCTGGTTGTCTGACTTCACTTTGAGCTGTTAGAATAAATAGTTTAAATCTGCAGTATCTTATAAAGTAAACTAACAGAACATAAACAACTAAATCAAAGTTGTATTTTTCGATAATATGGTAATAGTGGTACGAGTTCGTTCTCGTTGTCCGGTGTTTTAAGAGCTGAGTTTTCTCTTCCACTCTCCAGTGAACGTGCGGCGGAGACGCGCTTTGAGTTCACGCTGGTGCACGCTGAGGCTAGAGTACGAGCAGGGAGGCAGGGAGGCATCTGATTGGTTCCTTACAACCGGGACCATTTTTACTGACTGGTAGACGTTTTTACAGGATTACAGCAGCTACAGATGACGGATCTTTTCCGGTCTTTTTTCAGTGCTCATAAGAAACGGATTGCTGTCGGGGTGTAAAGACCATTTCAACCAATATAACAAAAAGTGTATACTGGATAAATCGCAGACCCCATCTTTAAAGCATGTAAACATGTTCTAGTAGAAACCCCAATTAGTATGTAGGCTAGGGTATTGTGGAATAACTGGAGATGTCTGAAAAACCCAGACGAAAGGACTTTTTCAAAGAAACAGATGCTTCTCTCAGTGATGAGAATGTAAACCGGGGCTACATATAAACTGAACCCACCTGGTTCTTCAATTAAAGTCTGATGTGCAGCTTACCTGAGACGAGCCATGCTGCTTCGCCTGCGAGGCCCCTTGGCTGTAGCTACTAGTGATGGCAGCCTCAGAGGGGTCCTGGTCCCCCTGCCTCCTCCTGCTGCGGGTGGAGGGTGAACAGAGCTGGTGAGCAGGTAGTTCTGGACCAAAGCTCTGCTCTTATGGACGGCTCTCTGATGCCACCGTCCACTGATGTCCAAACCCAGGCCGAGCACGGCTGTCGGGGGAGCAGTTCCAGTGGTGCCAGTCATCGGTCTCTGAGTATTTTGTGTCTGGAGGAGAATTTACCTGAAAATAACCTCTGATAGTTAAACTAGAAACTAGTTAATCCGGCCACACATGGATACATAGATATCAAGCAGACAAAGTGGACTACTGCGAAGACCTGGATCTGTGTGTGTCTACAGGCCCTGGGGGTGAATGTAGAGGGGATTATACCGCTCCACCTGTGGGCAGCGGACGCCATCAATGATGCATGTCCATTAATGATGCATGGCTGGAGCTGGAGCTGGTCAGGTGGACACCACCTACTTTACCTCCTCTCCCTCTCTCCCTTTCCCTCTTCTCCAGGTCAGCTTACAGTTGGAGGGAACAGGTGGTAAACAGACAGGGCAAACAGAGGGTTGGTTGAAGGTGCTTGAAATGTAGATGTGATACATCCATCCATCCATCCATTATCTGTAACCGCTTATCCTATTCAGGGTACATTGGGCGAAGGCGGGGTACCCCCTGGACTGGTCGCCAGACTATCGCAGGGCTTGATGTGATATAATGAATTCAAATAAATTCTACCATATTTATTTTTGTCAATACTGGGTACTTTTGGTGTACAGTACTGGGGAACAAAACAGTGATCTTACTGTAGATAGCAGTATTGGTAGCATATTATCACTGTACATAATTACTGGATAGATTCTGCAGAATATCAGTGTTAACACCATTCTTCCCAAACCTCTGTTTTGTTTTCCAGTACTGTACCCCCTAAATGACCAGTATTTACAAAAATACATTAAAAATGATTAATTTCTCCTTCCCTCCTCCAGTCTTGTTGTAGGCTACCCGACTCTTACAACAACATTACACTGTAGGCAGGCTGTATTTTACAGTGTTACCAGGATTATAGCTTTTATTAAAGAAAAAAAGGTTTAAAAGACCAGTTTTTATCAACACTTTATTTTACAGGTCTGTTACTCCCGAAGACATTTTTGAAAGTTTCCTGAACAGAAATACTTTATGTAATTTGGTACTCAAAAGGAAAACCGATGCTATTATTTAAGTTTGTTGTGTTCAGTTGATTGAATTTTTTGATTTCCAGAAGAATGCCAGTGTGTAGAGTGTGTATGTACGTGGGAAGTGAGTGGTGAAGCAAGAGAGAGAGCGGCGGCAACATCAGCGAGTAACGCTATCGACTCCGAGTTTGGCTTGTCCGCTGTGGGCTACTGTAGAAACTGAAACTGTAGAAATGATGGAGCAACATGGCGGACTCCGTGAAGAGGACCCACTCCCTATGTAAATATAAATGGTTCAATCTAAGCTAAAGAAGACATAATTCTTATTTTCAGGTGATTTATACACTAAAGAAAACATACTTACTAGTATT
Source organism: Sebastolobus alascanus (assembly GCA_916701645.2). NCBI lineage: Eukaryota > Metazoa > Chordata > Actinopteri > Perciformes > Sebastidae > Sebastolobus > Sebastolobus alascanus. The sequence continues at coordinate 722,231 of CAKAOJ020000045.1, forward strand.
ATATTCCATTTCTGCCAATAGATCCCCCTAATTGTTACACACTGTTCCTTTAAGAATGTGCGGAAACTAGAGAAGTGGAAACAGATCACTAAAAGGAACGGATAAATGGTTGAAATGTCCAGCTTCTACCACTCCAAGTGTTAGTACAAAAGAAAAACACAATAGGCTTAAACATCAACAATTCCAGTACCACTGTTGTAACATCCACTTTTGTATCATTAATTATGTTAAATTAAAATGAACACATGGAACATGACAAGTGGGGTCAGCAGGGTAGTTGATCTGATTAGACTGTGGACGTACATCATTTAGAAAAGGTTGTGAACCAGTATAGTATCTGAACACTGTCTTTATTTTACCTAAAATAAAGACATATTACACGACTGTTTCCTATGAGATTATTAGGAATATAGTCCTATAAAATAAGGTGTTAACTAGCTTTTCCTTGTTTTCACTCAGGGTTTAAGATCGTTTACACCATTGTCACTTGAGCACACTAGACGGGATTGTTTAGTAACAACTTTACAGGTTTTTCCTTTAATTTGTCACCGGTCTGTTTTTGGCTGCCAATAGCCTGTTTACAGATTGTTATAGTACCAGAGTGCAGCTCAGGTCAGGCAACGGCAAACTGACCCACATTCGGCCTCCCTCAGTCTGGCTCGTGAGCTTCAGGCTGCTCCGTATCGCCTTCCTCCCTCCGGCCTGGACCTCCTCCAGAGTTGACAGCCAAAACCTCAAGATACAAGCGTGATCCAGCAGCGGAAACATTGCACCTTTACCCTTAATTGTAACTGGACTGGCTTCAGAGCAGGAGCACTGAGGCAAGTCAGCAGGCGGAGGTGGTAGTTAATCAACTGCTCAGTGCGAGCATTTGTCAAGGGTGTATAAAATGCATCAGTATGACTAAATCAAGTAAAACTGTCTTCATGTTTTTTAACAAGTCTCCACATGCTGCAACTTAAATTTGACTGATATATGCAAGTATGCTATAAAGTGTAGTATAGTTCTAATTTAAAGTCTTGCAAACTTCTCTATACAATAAAAGGTTTGAATAGACTCTTAACTCAAATAATCGGGTGATCATCCGCATTGTAAGAAATACAAACAACAAAAGTCAGGTTTATATAATTTATTATTAAAAATTCAAAACAAAACCGTGCATCCCTCCTCTAGACTGCGAGCTGCTTGTCCTCCTGCTGGATGCCTCCTGGTACTGCGTCTGCTCCATCACCTGCAGGTCTACCTGTAAGGGAGAAGCAGAAAAAAAACAACTGTTTTTAGTGGAGTTTATTAAACTGAAATAATGTTTCAACAGCCAGTGTGGTAAACATTTAAATACAACACACATCACATCTTAGGCATTGTTTCCCTACTTGGTTTTCTAGATTTCTTTACTTTAATGTATTTGTAACAAGATATTTTATGATATTTCACATTCATGCCTGAATAATGGGAACTAACATGGAGGTCATCTTGGCATCACCACAGTGCAGTTGCTGGGTCTCCTGCAGCTCGGGCATTTTATCAGACATCAGACTTCATTAAACCTACAAAACAGGAAGAAACAAAAAGAAAAGACCAACTGTTATTTAACTTTTACAATTAACCTACACAACATAAACAACATTTACTACTTTTTAAATGCCCTGTGCACACCCTCACTGGTGATTTAAAGAGGACCTATTATGCTCATTTTCAGGTGCATACTTGTATTTTGGGTTTCTACTAGAACATGTTTACATGCTTTAATGTTCAGAAAACACTACTTTTCTCATACCAACTGTGCTGCAGCACCTATTCTCACCCTCCGTCTGAAACGCTCTGTTTGAGCTCCACCACTTACCCTGGTTTAACGGTGAGGATTCTCAGCCTCCTTCGATGGGTCGAGGCTCCTGTGGCGAGAGACAAACAATGAGAGCCTGCCAGTGAACAGGTCAGCAGGTTTCTACCATTACTTTCTTTGTTTTATATACCATTACTATTTTGAGGTTGCCACCTTTATAAAAAAAAAAAAAAAAAAAGACAAAAATGACAGCCTGTGCATCTGTGTGTGTTTTGTGTGCATGTGTTTATGTGGAAATTCAAAAGAAAACCAAACATGTTTTAATTGTAAATACGGGTTTATGATGTTATAATGTGAACATGCATCGAAGTATGTATGTGAATGTGAGAAGTATAAATATGTTGTATGAATTGAGATAGTTAAAATACAGGTTTTAGAAAGGCACCTCAGCACCCTGAAATAGATTCACTGGTTTAGAAACTGCAGATGAGACAAATGCATGACAACAACATACAGATCTGTTGCAAACCTCAGGGAAGGTAATTCTGTTACCAAGCCATGTGAAGCTGGACTTCGTACTGACACATCAAGGGTGTTGCTGCAAAAAAACCCAAACAGAGCTGGGAGCTGCACCAAAAAGCTTGTAGAGAAGTAGACTTGGTGCAGACTTTGGGCAGTGCCCTTTTAGACGAGGCCATTAGAGGCCAAAAGGGTTATTCTGGCATCACACTCAGAGACAGGACACAGAAAAGATCATTTTGGCCTCAGGACTGAGGACTTGGTTAGAAAATGGATCACAGTGCAGACGGATACATCTCGACAGCCTCCAGGGCTCAGTTCATGGCAATGGCTGAACACAGTGTGGTTCCCTCGTGATCAAGGAGAACCATAAACTCCACCACGTTCCTTTACAGCTACTAGACAACTCCTACATACGAGCTACAAAAAGGAACATTTCACAGTCGTGATGTACTGTGTTTTCACAATGACTGGCTGGTCACTGGCATTCAGATTTAACAGGAAGAGTGACAAACTATGAACAGTAAGAGGTACCGAGAGGAGAGAGGAAAGGAAAGCAATAGAGTCCAGCACTACTGCAAAATGTTATTCTCACAGAAGAACGACATGTCTCCCTTTTCCTCCTTCCTTTCAAGAGGATGTGAAATAACTGTCAACTAAAGGTCAATATATTTTTGCTGTGTCTGGTATGTCTGTCTGCTCTACAAACAACTTGAGTCTAAAATCAACAATGATCATATAGATAAGGGGTTTTCAATGTTTGTAGTTATTTATTTTCACTGTGGTGCGTTGTTGCCCAGTTAAGGCCTTTACACAGCGGGGGCGTGACGAATGAACGACACGAAAATGCTTAAATACTCGCCTGTGAATTCAAAACCACTCCTAATGGCAGCGATGGAAATTTGCGACAGTTGCAGCACTTGTTCAATAAAAGGTTTGAATGGATTCATGCAGGTAGAGGACTTACTGCTGGGATCCTATTGACCCACAGCAGCGTTTCACAGTCTGTGAGGCAAATTGTTGTATAGCCTAAACTAATGTAAGCTATAATATTGAGTTTCCTTTTAGCGAAATGTTAAATTTGAGTTCCCTCTGGTAAACAGTTATGCAGTGTATATTTGTAGGGCTTTTATTGTGAAAGGTAAGAACAGAAGGAGTGGACCTGGTATGCATCGGACCGGCACATACGTGTACCTCCCAAAAATTCAAGGCCGCCTCCCCTTTTTGGGGATAGAAAACCGAAGATCCCATAGATGTCAATGCAATTTGACTAATGTTTGATTGTAATTTTGAAATATTCAATGCATTCATCTCTTATTATACAAACATTTGTTTTATACACATGCCTAATAATTATTTTGCAACCTTGCCTGGACCTGAGCGTTCGCGATACCATAATAAATGAAGGTTGATCGCCGCCATGTGCCTTCAGTCTTCCCCCGTCCAACACAGTGGCCGGATATTGCTCATCCAGACATCTCTACATTTTTGATTGAATCCTGTTAGGCTAAGTGTCGTCTGTAAATAACCAACGTGTTAATAACAAACTGTTTGATCTATAGGCTGAGATTTAGTTGGAGATGACGAAAAGCTAACGTTAGCTAGCCATGCTAGTCACTGTCACCAGCATCATTTAGTGATTTACCACACTGACGGTGAATATTCACGTATCGTATGTGCCTCAAATCTCAGTGTGAAAGCCTCGGTTAACCCGCTACACAACAGCTTTTCATCATTTTCTCTCCTGTGACAGCGAGTTACTTTCCCCCAAAAGGGAGCGCAGCCTCGGCGATGACGCCATGCTGGTCTGGTCTATAGCGTGGAGCCATAAAGCCCCTCTATTATATCTTTTTAGGACACAGCAGGGGAACAAACCAGAGATCAGTATTTTTGGATTTATTGTTGACGCAACCAACTATACAGCAACTCTTGGGCATAGTGTTATTACTGTTACCGGTTTGTTAAAGTAGAAGTTTGGAGACATGTTTCAACGTCTTCTGTTTACTCTGTTACCGTCTATGAGGGACATGGGATTATTTTCCTCCAAAAGAGGGCGTGGTCATGCAAGCTTACTCTTGATGACGTATTGCCGGTGTGATGTATGCGCTGCCTTTGACAAGGTTGAAAGGAGTAATAAAGTTTGCTGTCTTGGTTCGGACTACGGAAGCTCCGCGTTATTGTTTTATAATCCTCATAAGTACAGGTGCAACTCATAACCCTCGGCTACACTATAGTGTACGTTTTAAATATGGCCGTTCTGCACGGCGTGATCGGTTGATGCCTTTATTCGATAAATCGACATTGTTCTGGGAAAAAATTGAAAACCGTTAAATTATATATTGATGTGCGAATTGCAAAATAATAATAATTAAAAAAAAAGGCCACCGGTGTGTAAAGGCCTTTTCACTGTCAAAAAAATGGATTTTCACGCCTATCATTATTCTTTGTCTTACTACTTCTATGGGGGAAAATCATCGCTAAGCTTTGGAATCACAGTTCCCATGATGCTTTGGGGGACGTTTACAGGAAGCATAATGTTGCATTTCGGTAAGTTACGATGCAGGCTTCAACTTGAGCCCTTGTTTACATTTTTGGCAAATTAGCAGCATTAAAAGTTTGCCGCATTACCTATTAGCTGCTCCTGTTTTACCCCTGGATGTACAGACAACTATCACTAGATCACTTTTATGCTGAAGAAAACTATAAAACGTGATGATTCTCAGGCAAGTTCTAGTCGTAAAGGAGCGTCTTTTTTTCTATGATTTCTTGGCAGATTTATGGACGTTCAATTGCGATGGACATCAAATATGACACTGAATCTAAAAATATGTATATCACATCTGTGTGTTGAGGCTTGAAGCTAGGACTCAAAGAAAGAGTGTGATTTTTACTACAATAACTAACTTCCCCTTTTCAGAACACCAGCATGCTCCTTTATCACTGTGTTGTTGTTTCTCTCCATACAAGACTTGTAAATAATACACTGGTGTAGCCAGAGTGTAGACACTTTAGGTGATATAATAAATCCAAAGTTTAGAGGCGGAGGTTGTACAGAAAGTGAAGAGAAACGGCATCTACACAAACACAATAAGTCACAAAGGTCGTGGTCAAAGGATCAAACTGCATTGAGCATTGGATTACAAAAACAGGATGTCTGACATGGGGATTTAAATGTTGTACAATCCCACCCAGAGCAACCCAAGCAGTATGAGACAGGTTTAACATTTCGGCAAAGGCATCCCAACCCATTACCACAAAATATTAATGTTTATAGTTTTACAGACATTTCACGGCCAGAGACAGAGGTAGTCAGGGGTGGTGACGACAGATGGAGCAGTTCTGTCAGTTACCAAGGTCCTTGCAATGTCTACAGAAACTCAGTGAAAAGTGTAAACTTCTATAACTTTTTTATAATTTACCATGGTTCAGTGATCCATACTGTGCTTTAAAATAAATTCATGTGAAACAAAGACTAGCCTGCACACTCGTGCTATTGTTTCTGAAAAAGCCAAAAAGCTACTCAATGTAGTTAGAATTATAACAAATAAATTAAATAGGTATGATCAAACCAGAAATCGACTTCTGTGCAGTTTTTTGATCAGACGCAGCACTATTTGACTGTTAAAGATGTAAAAGACAAAACTACCCAAAAAGTTTCTATCTGCATTAGTGGAAAATGCATCCAAGTTGGACTTTTGACTCACTTTTCTCTGTTCATTGTTGCACACAACCTGCCTATTACCAAAGCTTATTACCTTTTAAATATGGCAAAAAAAAGTTCAGCAAAGAACTCATTACAAGCTGAATGAAGAGAACCGAAATATGAAATACGAAAGATTAACGCTTTCTCATGTTTTAAAAAAAAAAGGCTACATTATTTTTTCATCTTGCTTGAACACTTCAAGCAATGCCAAAAAATAAGAACAGGTTCTCTTGACTTCTGGTGTTCACAAAATGACAGCAGCACTGTATCCCACACCTCTGGTTAGAAACTGTAGTGTTGAACCAGTGACTCAGCCGTCCATACATAGTACCTTTCATGCATACATACAGAGAAGCCAAAGTACTACAACCACACACACACACTGCACGGGCGGCTATGATGCTTTGCCACATCCACACGCAAAAAAGGTTGAAGAACAGATATCTGCACTGTGATGCCATTCTTTGGAAGTGTGATGCCAGAAGCCCTGTGAACGTCACTGTGAGCAGTGACGTGGTGTGAGAGAGGCCAGAGAGAAGAGTTAAGTTACGGGAGAATCGGTGCATCTTGTATTATAAACATGGATGGAACACTTACCTTATTTGTTCAGCTGATCTGTGTAAGCATACCTCTGGCTGCAGTGCAAACAAGTCCAGGCTTTACTGTCCACTGACTTCTGCAGAACTACTCATCGCCAATGTAACCCAACTGCAGAGAAGAGCCTCTACTGTGGACTGGGGCAGCCTGTCTTTCACAAGCTGGCTGACAGCAGCTAACGCACCTCTCATTTACCCAAAGACATGAAACACACACAACCACACGGGCACAACACGCCATCCTCTCTTCAACCGTTAGGTGCATGGGACATCCTGCCTGAGGTAGGTTGGTGAATAGGAGGTCGGTCAGGTCTACTAGTGCGGTTTTTAACAAAAAAGCTTTCAGGGTCAGGAATTCTCCACAAAAATAGAACAAATATGGGTGGTAAGGGGGTTAAAAGCATAGATATATATATACGTAGATGCCGCATTGGACCTTTGGATTGTACGTCAACGTCGCTGCAATAGTGGGGAGGCCAGCACTGGTGAACGGGGGAGCTGCCCTTTCTCTGGATAAAAAGCACTGTAACGTTTACATTTCTCAACCGATTACAATGAGTTGTTTTTATATTCAAGTGTTTATAATCTACGTGGAGTACTGCAAAAAAACTTTGGTGAGCTTTGGCTTACGGATCACCGGCCGGTCTGTCTGTTGTATTAAAAAATTGTACTCTCATAGCACATTTTCCTTTGAGAATTTTTCACATCATCAACATTACAGTTTAAGTTACATCTTTACACAACATTTCCGTCCGTAGGTCATCAGATAAAAGCTAGCTAGTGTTTGTTACTGTTAGCTAATCCTCGACCAAAGCTAATGTTATACACATATACATCTTCATGTCTAACATAATATTGTTTAAAACTTGAAATTTACGACATGCGTCTAATATCGCTAACAAGGAAGCTGATGTCATGTCTTGGGTTTTGGAACAGTAACTTTAACTCTCATTATTATTTATTTTCCACCACGCAAGTAATTCAGTTCATGTGACGTTAAGCCTTGCTAACAATGATACACTCTTTTGAGCGTCTAGCAGAGATTATAGCCTACTATCGAGATTTAAAGTAACTGGCGACAAAACTTTCATTTTCTACTCCTCGTAGATCATAAATCCTTGAATATCAAATCGACTCATTGAAATTGGTTGAGAAAACGTTATTGCATTTTAGTGCTTTTTATCCAGAAAAACGGCAGCTCCCCCGTTCACTTGTATGCGTTTACAGGCCAGTCCTGCCCTCCCCAATATGGAGGCGACACTGACGTATCACAGCAACGGGATGAAGCTGCCGAGGCGATATCTATGTATATACATCTATGGTTAAAAGCAATGAAGCCTTTAAACAAATCTTGACTAAGAACTTCTCTTTAGGCATGTGTGTGTCAAAGCTTTGCTTTTAATTATTACTTCAATGACACAAGTCAAAATTGTTGTGTTGCAAAAGAGGACATCCCTGTTCTGAACCTCAAATATAGTTACGGTGTAGTCTTTTAAGTGTGCTCGACTGCCTTTTAATAAACCTTGACAAAGAATTCTTAAAAAATGTCAGTGTCAAAGCATTGATTGCCATGTTTACTCCCACAATGCAATCAAAATGTGCTGCTATAGGTCCCTGTTCTCAACCTCTAATATAGTTACTGTGTAGTTTGTTCGGTGTGCTTTGTGCCACCTTTAAACAAATCTTGAATCTGAACTTCTCTTTAGGAACGTCAGCGTCAAATATGTCAAAGCTTTGGTTACCATTTTTACTCCAATAAGAAAGTCATCATGTGTTTGCAATAAGGGACATCCCTGTTTTGAACCTCCTTAATATTAGGGGTGTCACGATTCTCCAAATCCACGATTCGACCGCACTTGCGATTTTAAGGTCACGATTTGATTTTCAATTTTAACATTTTTTTTTACCGGTATGCCATTGTTGGACTATGGAGTCTTGATTCGTAAAGGTCAACAGATCACAGGTTTTATGCCCTGACATTTACATTTTCAAATTTATTGTAAAACGTGTAACTTATTTCATCAGTCAATTGGGAACAAACAGTTAAACAACAAAAAGAAGATCCTCTAGATGGCAGGAGGGTACAATAGCTAGAGTTTACACTTGAAGGCACCTTGAAGTCCCTGTCGGCACCATGGACCGAAGTAGACACGCAATCAATTTTAAGTGGAGATAGCGGGGCCGCGGCTTTAATCGCCAAACAGTTTGCTGAACTGAAAAAAATACTTGGAGTATCGCCAATCCTGCTTTTGATTTGAAATGTCGAAATCGAGAGTTCATGTTGATCGATTTTTGATTTAGAATTGAAATCGTGACATCCATTCTTAATACACTGTAGTTGCTAAATAGTTTAACTGCGCTTGGTGCCAGCTTTAAACAAATCCTGACTAAGTCTTCAAGAATGCCATTAAAGATTTGATCAAATGTTTTACTTGAATAACACAAAGTCAAAATGTGTTGGCCATAGGAGACACCCCTCTGTAATGTAGTTTGTTAAATGTGCTTTCTTTAAACAAGTCTTCACTATGAACTTGACTTAAAAAATGTCAGTGTCAATGGTTTGACTTCCAACTCCAATAACGCTAAGTGCTGCAGCCGTTTTGTGTTCTTGTGCAAGAAGAATGGCCAAATGTTAAAATCCCTATCTTCCAACTTTACAAGCTACAGTCCAAGCTATAGAGCCACCACCCATCATGATCGATAATAGCTAATCAAAATTAGGTGCTATTTGGTCCTCGAAAGTGACAGTGCGTCATTAACAAAAGCGACGAAGCTACAGACTTTGAATTTCTTGGTTTGGAAAGTTCCTTCTCATAGTCCAACACCTTTAAAGATGGTCAAACCTGTTAAAGAAAAACAAATTGTACACAACACCAACACACAGACATAACATTACAAGTTTTAAAGGTTACACTCAATGAGCACTTGTACTATTTTGCAGGATGTTCAGATGCTGTATTGAGGAGAACATCTCTTTGACTAGCAAAGCCCTAAATTAGCCTAATGTTTCCTAAATACTTGTCTAATACGCTATACACAAAAGAACACCAGTAATTAAAGATTTTGTTAGCTGCCAATTTAACTTTCACTTTTTAATATATCAAATTGTCTTACCAACTCCAAAGTGTTGGCGGTCTTCTGATTTTTGCCTTTTCCCCTCTAGTTTTTCCATTTGCTATGTGATAAAATTCCTTCCAGGTTACATTTTAGTCAGGAAATCCAGTTAAAAATCTGTCCATTGAGTCAGATACTGAACAATCTATCTACAAAAGAGCACTACACAATTGTATCCAAGGAGGGTTTTGTTGTTCTGTTGAATTTTCCTTGTAAATCTTCATAAAGGGAGAAAAGACTCAAGGAAAAGCATAAAGAATCAAAAACTTAAGCTTGACTAAGTTGTCTTTTTTACTCCTGCAATTATTATAACTATGATTTCAGTTAGATTCATGATTGTATAAAGAAAATAAGTCATCTAGAAAATAAACATATATAACTAGTCATCCAAAAATCAAATCTAGAATAACCCTCAAGGCTGAACTTGGTAAGGTAAATTAAAAAAAAAGCTGGTTTAATGTTGCATTAATATTTAGTTTTAGGCTGCAATCTAGAAAAAATAACAAATACACCAGCATTGATCCACAAACAATGGTTGTAAACTGGTTCCAGACTTAACTTATTTGTGAATAGTTCTCTTCAGAAAATTTGACTTAACCAACCAACCAACCAACACCAATCTGGTGTTGTAGAACCAAAGGCTTCTTCCATTCCCACTACAGAAGTGCAATGTTGAAACTACAGCAAAGATATTAGATAACATTGTGAAATGAATGACTGCTGTATACTTAAATTGTTGGCATTCGCTGGTGCCATTCACTTTCAGAAAAGCAAGTACTTACAAGTTGTAGACAGAATTTCTGCTCTTTCAACTGAAGTGGCATTTTTAACATTAAAGAGTTCACCAGATTATTTGAAAATGTTTTTCAAAATCCATGAAGTAGCAATTTTGTCATGTTCTTGTCTTTCAAAATAAAAGGGCGTGTAGTCATTTTATCTATAGGATTATTCTAAAGGATTATGATCTTTCATGCAACAGGAATACCACAAAACTAGATCAGCATCATTGCCCAACTGTCATAAGGACGCACCGATTAAACTTTTTCAGTCCCGATACCGTTACTAATACCTGGGCTTTGGGTATCGGCCTATACCGAGTACCGATCCGGTACCAGTGTTTAATTAATAAGCTGTATGCCTCACTATGTGGAAGTGACTGGGATCATTCTTTTATGTGCAAGGCAACATCAGGCTTGACTTCAACATTGCTTTCTTAACTTTGTAAAAAAAAAAGAAGTAACAAATACAAAGTTATAAATTTACTGATTGTTATTTATTATAAAAATAATAAATCATGCACCAGCAACTTAATCAAAAAAATCTTCAAAATGCGTTGAATTCTTCAGCGTGATGATTAGGGAGGTGCTTCATTAAGTTGGTTGTGTTACAGTTATTATTATTTTACAGATGTTTACTACTGACAATGTATTGATGTGATATGATTACTATCTTTGTTGTATGGCCTTGCTCATACAACATACGAGCAAGGCCACAAAGGGATTTACAACCCTTTGTAAAACAGGAACAAATAAAGAAGAATTGATTTCCAGCTAAACAAGTTGATTTTTTTCTGGGTTAAGAAATGATGGTATCGGATCGGTGCATAAACTGGCGTATTTGCCGATACCCGATCCCGAATTTTGAGCAGTATCGTACGCATTTCTGATACTGGTATCAGTATCGGAACAACTCTATCCCTTAGCTATGTGGTCTACTAGCGTGCTGCTGATGCATGACGTACTACGTGCCGGTGTAATTAGACGTAAACATAGAATTGATTAGATGGGCCCCATTGTCACTGATACCCGATCCAGCTATTTGAATCAAGTGTCGGCCCAATATCAGTATCGGTGCTTACCTATATACTACACCGAATCAAAGGCAAATGTGTTATAGTTATTAGAGTTATAGCTATATTTGGCATCCTGGTTTTAATCATCAATACGTTGTTCTGTTGTGAATCTTACTAAGGATCATTTGCACACAAGTCCAGAGTTTAGGCTTCTTTGCTAAAGCCTTCCTGAGTCCACGCTATACAGCCACAAATCCCTCCACAGTCCACAATCTTTAAAGCTGGTCAAACCTGTTAAAGAAAAAATGTACATAACACAAACACACGTAACATTACAGATGAACACTCCATGATATCCAAGTCTATTACCAAGTATCTGTAGTCCTCGGTTTTGCAGCCATTTCAGATGTGTTTTGCAGGGTTCTCAGATGCCACACGAAGGAGGAGGATTTACTTTTTATAACAAAACAAAAATTCAAAAGGACATAAGGTATTTAAATATAAAAAAAATGGTATTGTCCTATGGGGGAAATAAAACTGTGGCAGCTCTGAAAACTGTTGGAATTCCATTTGATGAAGATAAATGGGCTCAAATTTGTGGCAATTCTTGTACAATTTCAAGAGATTTGAGGATAAGATGAGTTTAAAATTCTACATCGTTACTTTTGGACCCCAGGCAGGTTACCAAGACTTGGCTTAAAGGATTCTGTGACTTGTTGGAAATGTAGGGCACTAATAATGATAGGGCGGCAAAATATTATCAGGGACTGGAAAGCACCTGGAACAAAGGATTGGGTAACTGAAATGGGAAAGGTTGTTGCGTATGAAAGAAGGTCTTATAGGAATTGTAAAAGGGCAGAAAAATATTGGCTTATGTGGGAAAGGTGTATTCCTTTTATAAGTGCACAAGAGTAAGGATAAGATGGACGCAACTGAAGAACAAGTATGGTCAGGTGGCTTTTATGTTTTTATATTCTTAAAAGTCTTCATCTGTACCGAGGATCAATGTATTTGTTATTTTATTTATTTTTCACGATATATTTTATTTCTTCAAAGTCACATTATTGATTTATTGAATTGTTTATCCCTCTTGTTCTTGGGGTTACACAGGGTAGGGAGGGAGCAATGGGGAAGGATATAATATGCAGTTGTGCACCGATTTTTTTGCATACTGAAAAATAAAAATTGCAAGTCATAAAATCAACAATTCTTATATTTTTTGGTTATTGTGCAGGGTATATTGTCTTACTGTGCACCAGAGGAATACTACAAGTCATATTAAAGTTTCTTAATGTCTTACATACTCCAATGTTTTTGCATCTTTTAGACAAATGAAAAGAACTACCATAAGATGCATTGTGGCCATCCAGCTATAGGTCCAAAATGTTCTCCAAAGTCAGCCATTGGACTCTTATGGTTTACAAAAGAACACTATACAAGTGACTCCAAAGCTAAGACTGAAAGCCACTTATTGTTCTCTTTCATATTGAAAATGTAAGCATAATAAGAAGTATCAAAAGATGCACTGTTGTAAGGACACTTTTGTCAACTCCACGTGATGTAAATACACCTTCACAACAGTCCACAGAATGTCCATCCAGCTAGTGTCAGGAAAAAAATAAAGTGTCCTGCTTCATCACTCAGCATATTCACCATTTCCATAACAAAAACACAGTCAAGTGAAAAAATTATACTTAAAGTTAGAGAGTTAAGAGTTAAATGAAATGTGCTCCATCCCAGAAGGTGTAATTAATACAAGAATACTTACACTCACTTTTACAGCCCATCTCCTCCTACCACACAACTCTGAGAAATGCTTGCTGAGGCAAGCCAGTGTCCATTTGATGCCAAAGTGATGTCAGAATACCTCAGAACAGGTACGGACATGATTCATGGGGAGTGGCCAGATTGCAGTAGCAGAGGAAAATGTGGATTTCAGTTGCAAGAAGTCCTTAACAAGTTGAGAGTGTTTTTATATAGCAGGCCTTTCATCAATTTACAGAGTTTAGTTACAATCTGTGATCCAAATGTCAACAAAGGGGTAGCCCACCATTAAAAAAGAAAACATATTTGGTATTTCAGTTATCTCATTGTTTCCCATGTTGAAGGCTCTGCAAAGTTGTTAATGTTCCGTTTTCTTTTTATACCGTTTGTGGCCTCTTGCGTCTTGTAATATTGTCACAGATTCCTTTAATGCAACTACAGCTTAACACATGTTGTCTCCTGAAATACAGAAAGGTGCTGGTCAATGGGCTCCTGTTGAATGTAACCCAAGTAATGACGTGAAGCAGTGTGAGAACAACAACTCAAATCTAGATCTGAGGAAAATAATAAAACGAAAGCACTGTGTCCCCGGCTGCACCCAAGTAACACAGTATTGCTCGTCTATTACCATCATGGACCGTATCAAATATGGATGTAGTCTCCGTGACGACGCCCATAGGTTTCTGAAGAGCGGTTGTGAAGCTCAAAGTGGGCGGCTCCAGCCGCCGCCATCTTGGCAGTGATAACACAGCTGAGGTGGGACCAGGTGACGCAGCAGAGCAGACAGCTAGCAACTAGCGACTTGGTACAGCATCCATCTGTCACTCAAAGCGGCCACGCCCTCAATTATCTGAACTTTAAACCTTAATATACTATAAATGGGTAAGGGGGTCCGAAATTAACACCCGTCAAGTGACAAATGCGGGTAGATTTTCCGTTTGGCGAGTAAATCTCGGAGGACTATGAGGCTATAAGGCTTGCTTGCTATCTGCTGATTAAAGTGAAGGGGGTTAGCCCCGAAGCTAGCGCCAAGGCTTCTCGGAGATGTTGAGTTTATTTAGTTTTTGAGAGATCTTTTATTGATTTGTTTGGGAAGAGGATTCACTCGTGTGGAAATAACTGAACTGAATAAACTGAACAGAGATCCTTTGTTTGGGAAGAGGATTTACTTGCGGGGTGAAAAAACTGAACTGAACAAACTGATTTTCTATCTTATGTTGTATATTGCTGAATCTCTGAAAAGAATGTTATTGAGACTTGCATTTGATTATCTTACACGTAATTCCTCGGATCCACCTAGTTCGAACCAATCCGACACAATCCAATCAAGTTTCAGGACAAAACCATGGAGAACTAACGTTACTGAGCGCCAGTTGGCGCCAGTTACTCTGTTGTTAAAATGGCATTACATTGGGTGAAGAGCGCATTATGACTCTTTTAGGACTCAAAACTGTAAGTTCAGGACTTGGGACTTTTCAGTCTTGACTTGGGACTTGACTTGGGACATTTCAGTCTTGACTTGAGACTTTTCAGACTTGACTTGGGACCTGACTTGGGGCCTGAAAAACAACGACTTGGTCTGACCTCTGGTAGCCAATAACCGGTGAAATGTCAGGAAGGTATGAAAAAAATAGTTACCGCCCAAGCCTAGTATTAAGGCTTGAATTGATTAACCATCATTGAAATTATTTTGCTTTAAATTTTTGCTCTGCTCTGGTCTCTTCTCCAAATTTGTATTCAACATAATACCTTATTATCTCAATGAAATTATTATTTTGGCCGGTAAAAAATATGCTTGGCCGGTGGATTTTTTCCATCTACCAGTCCCCTTGGTCGGTGAGTCAAAAATTTAATTTCGGACACTGCGGTTAAGTTGTATAAAATTCAGTAGTTGTAATTCATTCAGCATGTCTTGTCAGTAACAAAAAGTGGAAAAGGGCCATATTATTCCACTGCAGTACGAGCCATAATGATGCAGTATACGTTGCTAAGGACAAACCCTGGACTTATTGTCTTCTTACAGGTCCAGCACAATGAATGCCTCATCACAGTACAAAGTACAACTTGTGGCAGTGTAGGCTTTATATCTATCTCCAACGTTGGCTATGTTTGCTGACTCATGTAGCTCTACAAAAATCATGAATGCATAATTGTTTTTGAATCAACAGCAAGAATTTAAATTATATTAAAAGCAACAGCTGAAAAGAATTGGTCTTCTGTTTAAAAGGGGTGACCCCTTTTTCTTTCTTGTTTACGTGAAAATAAGTAAAGGTTGCCATTTTCATCCATATATAGAACAAATTGTATATATGTATGCCTTAGTTTCTGGTGGTTATCATGACTGACCTCAATGTATGTTTGCAAGTCCAACTGAGCACCTTGCCAGTCATACAAAGGCAGATTTACTCATGCCAACAAATAGTGCAACTATGGTCATTCGCTTCAAATAAAAGTTTATCACTTCAGTAAAGACTTCTTTTTGTGTTCCTTTTCCATAAAAAATTTTGACATCAGTTGTACCCAAAAATAAGTCCTAACTGAACCGAATAAAACTACGTTTACATGCAGGTTTGTAAAGGATCATTGGTCTAAGGCCCTGTGTACAGATACTTTCATCCTCTACGTTTTAGCCTCTAGTCCACACGCAAATGGAGTTTTAGGTCACTAAAACATACATTTTTGAAAACGCCTTCTTAGAAAAGGTGCAGATTTTTCAAAACTCCGGTTATTTTGTATCCGTGTGAACATTAAAAACGGAGTGTTTGGGAAGCGTCCTCTTCAATTCGTGCGTGCCTATTGTTGCTTTGTGTATTGAGCATGCGCCAGAATGGCGGACTACCGGTATAAATAGAGGAACAATTAGTTACTATTGTATTAAAATTGTTTGATTTGTTAATACCACTAAAGCAAAATAAGCTCACTAGGCATGCTCAGAATCTTATTCTCTGGTATTTGAATATATCGTTGAAGTAGCCTTTATCGCCATCTACTGGTCCGGCGAGCACTTGGAGTCATTTTTGTGTTCTATTGTGGATGGAGATATTTGGTAAAACGAAGGTCGTGTGGACGGATTTTTATTATTTTTTTTAAACGGAGGGGGGGGTGGGGGAATTTGTTTACAAAAATATCTGTGTACGTGCAGACATGTAATAACTCGTTACACAGTAACTGGTTGCCAACTGAGTTTATACTGTAACCACTTTGGGGAATGAGGTTATTGGCTTCCTATTTGCTCAACTACAACTGCCATTACACTTTAATACATGGCCAACATCTACACACTGAAGGACTCTTCTTATATACCTCATATATATGAGCCAAAAGAAGAACTGAAGCTAAAAGCTTAATGAGGTCATTAATACAAACACATACCGGTACGTGTATTCGCATTGAACCGTTCGGTACAGCACGTTCAAACTGTAGCTCCCTTAAATGCAATTTATCAGCACATCTTCAAGTAGGGATGCACCGATACCACTTTATTCAGACCGAGTACGAGTACAAGTACTTACATTTGGGTACTCAACGATACCGAGTACCGATACGAGTACTTCCCTGTGCCAGAAGACCATCGTTAACAACCAGCTGGAGGGTGTGAGAGACACACGGCAGGCTGAAGAGTCCCGCATACGAGGCGGTGCGCTGCGACCGGCTCTAGGTTGGCTTGGAGAGGGTTGGGGCGAAGGTGGCTCGCGGCCGCAGCTTTACAGCACTCCCCGCCCGACCTGGCCACACCTGGCCCACTGCTCGCTGCGCCCTCTCTCCCTGGGAGAGAGGGCTCTGCGGCGATGTCGGCAACCCACCCGACCCGTCTTGAAACACGGACCAATGAGTCTAACGCACGCGCGCGAGTCATAGGGTGCACGCAAAACCCCGTGGCGCAATGAAAGTGAGGGCCGGCGCGCGCCGGCTGAGGTGGGATCCCGGCCCAGCAGGGTCGGGCGCATCATCGGCCCGTCTCGCCCGCACCGTCAGGGAGGTGGAGTGAAAGTAAAGGGGTATCGGTGCCGTTGTATCGTAGCCGTTTTGCGAGTACGAGTACTAGTACATGAGCACAGTATCGGACCCGATACTGGTATCGGTGCATCCCTATCTTCAAGTAGCAGAGCAGATGCTCTTCTTCAGACATGCATTGTTACGTTTACTACCCGCACATGCGGAACAGAAATTCTGGAGCGGGAGTTTTACCTGGAAAGTTCTGGCAGTGCACCAGTTATTGTCTGCTGTAGCATGCTAGTTGGTTTAGCCCCGTATCCAGGTTAATCAAGCTCAATGGACAACGATTTGAGTCAAACTGTACGCCGACACTGTTAAACTGACATTTCAGACATTTAATTAAGACGACATCAACAGCCTGCGTCAATTAGCGGAATGTTTACCGCTACGCCCCTACAAACCAGATAATCAAAAGCGCAATACATCTCAGGAGCTGGATTATGTTTTTAAATTGTGACGAGATCTCATCCATGTATAAAAGCAACAACCCATTTGCTACTGAGAAGGTGCCAACAGTAAATTGATGCAGATTTTATGCCAGCGGTCCATCTACGAGAAACGGCAATTTCGCAAACAAAACAGTTATAAAGGATGAATGTGGCGATCCTTTTATTATTATATATTGGACTGCATGTAAACGTAGTATGTGATATGAGCAGAATGTAAGAAGCCTAGTGTGTGTCCACTTGGCTACCCACAACCACACCACAGGCTTTCTTAGAGGATCTATGTGTAGTATTTCTGCTTACCTGAAGCATGACTGTAAAATTAGAGTTACTGAATACCAATGAATGAAACGTGGTAAACAACTCAGTGCAGCCACTTAAATATGAAAAACAGCTTTAAAGTTTTCATGTTTCAAAGAGAAGAGACCTCCATTTCTAATGAGCAGTGTTTGTGGAGAGAAACTTGAAAGTTGTGTATTAAAAATACATACATGTATAAATTCAGTCTCCTGTACAGTTCACACATGCTGGGTGCCATCTAGTCTATAGTCCAGATGCTAAACGTCTTATCAGTGCCATTATGCACAAGCAATATGCCTGCTTAATGACTTCTTTGTTTTTATTGAGAATGCTGATTGTGGCGGTGTCAGCTAGTTATCTATATTTGATGGGAGGAAAATAAAGAAGCAAAGGATGGGGGTGGGGCATTTGCAGCGAGCATATGCATCAGGCGGGGCCACACGTGTTTTTTAGATTGTGTTATACAACGCTGAACACAAGGGGTCAGGACTACGGCAGAGATAACACATAGACCCTTTAAGACCTAATGTGGCAGAAGTATCCACATTATTTACAATCAATAGGTGGTATTTAATTGCTTTCTTAACGTACTGTACGTTTCAACTTTTAAGAATAAATGTTAACGGTTTGTCCTGATAGAACCAATGTCTCTTTATTATAATCCATGCTTTGACTCCAAATGTATGGCACAAAACACAGCCATAGTAGGTAGAGAAAGTTACAGGTATCACTTCACGGCGAATCACAGAGCATAATACATCTAGAAAAGAAAATGATACATGGTCAGAAAGAACTAACGATCACACGAAGGTGTCCCATCTTTCCAAACTACTGACAATACAAAATAAAAAAGGAAAATATTGACTTTGTCATAAAATGAGTAAATTGTCAGGCTAAAATGTAGCAATTTAAACTTAAATACAAGAAATGCGACTCAACATGTTTGTCGTGGAGAATCTATACAAATGTTGCTGCTGGAAGCACCAAAGAGCAGCATTTAAAAACGGGCTTTCTTAGCAGGACCGTCAAACTCCTCGCGGACCCTGCCGAACCCGGCGTTACCAGGACCCATTCCCCTAGGACCGCCCTGGCTGAAGCGCTCGTTGCGCTGTAAGGGTCAGTTTGCCAGGGAGGCAGATAGGAAGGCGGGGGATAAGGTATAGGTTCAGTGCGCAAGCACACAGTTCATGTCCATATGGAAGAGTATAATAAAGGTACGGCAATAGAGGTGATTTGTTATATATTGTGAGATTTACAACACAACCAGCAGGAGACACATCCGAAGAAACCGTTCGTTCCAATATGAAGGTCCACAGGTGCCACAGGTTACATACGGAAAAGGAAGAGAGGGTAATGCTTTCGTTAGTCAGTGCCTACCTAGTATGGTCTCTCCAGTGCATGCCAAGACTAGCCTATAGCCTAGCCTTACTACTTCGTAGGGCTAGCATTTTTGTAAATGCTGCCCAGATTTACCTCTTCAAGATCATTGACAGGGTTTCCGCAAGTGTATTGCAAGCCCGGCGGCCCACCGGGCCTAAGTTGACTCCCCGCCGAGTCTAAGCATCAGAGAATTATGTATTTTTGAGATGTTTTTTTTAAACTAAAATGTGCTATACAAGTAGCAAACTCCTTTAAGGAATAACTCAGTGCGTAGGTTGTGTGCTTAACGTTGGCGAGTATCAGTGTGCGGTTGAGTGTGTGTGTGTGTGTGTGTGTGTGTGTGTGTGTGTGTGTGTGTGTGACGGACGTTGAGTATGATGTTAACAGTAACGTTATAGCTGTGAACGTAGCAGTGCAGTGTGTACAGTTTAGGCAGTAAGGTACAACTCCCAAGCCAAGTTCCCGCATCTTACTTTTCACCTGCTGACTAAAGTGCAGGGGGTTAGCCCCCAAGTTAGCGACAACTTTGGCTCAGGCTCGCTCACGTAAGGTGGCCTCACCTTTAAGGTGAACCGGCTATTCTCATTTTAGTGACAAGCCGCTCCTCCGAGA
Source organism: Sebastolobus alascanus (assembly GCA_916701645.2). NCBI lineage: Eukaryota > Metazoa > Chordata > Actinopteri > Perciformes > Sebastidae > Sebastolobus > Sebastolobus alascanus. Next base: position 742,236 of record CAKAOJ020000045.1, read on the forward strand.
CACTTGGCCGCCGGTCCTAACAACTTTTCTGGCGGAAACCCTGATTGAATACAGCAACAGATAAACCTCTTGATGGAGGTATTCATTCATAAATAAATAAATAAATAAATATATAAATATATATATATATATTTCCTTAAAGATTTGGAAAAAAGATATGAAATTAAGTGCCATCGTAACAAATTCTGACTGAATTATCTGAGTTCCAACGTTTCCAGAGCAGAAATTATGGTGTAGTAATCTACTGTCCAGCTATCACAGTACCTCTTATGGGACTGCATTGATAAAATGGAAAAACGTTAACTAATGGTCCCAAGTGGGACCAGAATCTGAAGTACAGGGACTGTACCAGAAATACATGTGTAGAATAACAGCACTGTAAAATGTAAACATTGCACAGGAAATTCAGCACAACCACATCTCCAACAATAGAGCAATTTGTTTACCAATATGCACAGTACATGCCAATTCAGACACTCTGTGAAACTAGAATAGTGTGAGAAAGAGTGAATGTCTCAAAAGCCAAAACTACAACAGAGGAGGAGGCTTTGATTTACAACACGAGGCTACAGTGGAACAATATGAAGAACATACAAAGTAATGCAAGAATGTAGAATGAATATATCCTGAACTGGAGCTACATCAATCTGCTCAGCCTAGTAAATTATCATAGACTTTTACTGAGCTTTACATTCAGATGTGACTATAAAACTACAGTGTGTCAAGGTGCACACTCCGTAGATCGTGAAAATGGTGCACCGCCAACATCAACACTGCCAACAAGCTGAGCAAAAAAACGTGTTCAGTTCCTTAGAAAGCCTTTTCTACAATCGGCGTAAGGGAAAATGGTGCTTTAAATTCAATGCAAGACTAAATAATTAAGGCATGCTAATATTAGCACGAGTAAGTTTGATTTGTCAAAACCACTTTTTCAAATAGAAAACATAGTGCAGTAAGCATATGCTGTACAGCAAATACAAATGTTGTATATAGAACTTCAAAGCTTGATTAAATATGAACTAGAAATGCTTTTCATTCAATTCACCTGCAATGTTAACTAGGGATGGAACGGTTCAGGTAAAAAATCCGAACCGTTTGGTTCGATAGTCACGGTTCGGTACGTGTATGAATTGTTCGGTTCATTTAAAATAAGTTATGAGGCTAGGATTGTGTATTTTTTCATGTAGAGTTAGGCTCCCGTTTATTGTCACACTAGAAATCAAGGCCTATGGAAGGAGGCTGGGACACGGGCGGACATGGGTCTTGAGGTATGGGGTTTAACACATGCGCAGTGTAACTGATGTTGCGGTCGTGCGATGCTATTGGCTCAATTTCAGTGAGTGAAGACCAGATTTTACTGCGCATGTGTTGATGAAGCGTGACCCAGCCCCCTTCACGGATGAAGTGCAGAGTGCGGCTGTCAGTCAGTTAAGGAAATGGCGAGTAGACACGATAAAGTACAGGATCCACCAGTATCGTTTTGCTCTGCTGTATGGGAGCATTGCGGATTTAGTGTTACATATGAAAATGACAGAGAAAAGTGGTGGATAAAACGGCGACTGTGTAAGCACTGTGCAACACGTGTGGTTTATGCTGGCGGTAACACTTCAGGTAGGAAAGAGCAACTCCTTCTCCTCTTAGCATTTAAACAGCCTCTACATGCAGAGTCAGACAGGGCAAAAAACATAACTAAAGCATTGGGGAGGTTTATAGTGAAAGATTTGCAGCCTTATGCAGTCGTGGAGGACGCTGGATTTCAGCATATATATATATATATATATATATATATGAGGATCTATACACTTAAGCAACACAGTAATTCCAGCAGAACAATCCCTGTAATGTGTTTTACATTCATTAATTATTTTTTAAATAACACAGTGGCACAGAAATCCAACCGTATTCCTTTCCAAATACTGCACTTTTTGAGTGGAAAAACTAATCTTATAATTAAGAGCTGATAATCAGGGAATTGAGACATGTTATACTGTTCTTTTTTTTTTTCTCTAGTATTGTTCTGGTTGAGCTTATGCTTCAATTTATGTTGATGGCCCAAGTCTAAAATTACAGAATATTTATATGAAAATAACAAAGCTGCATTTTTTTGTTTGCACTAATTACTGTAGAAGACCTATTCTTTCAATAAGATTTGACAATGAAGTGTTTATGTTATTATGTTATGTAAGCCATACTTTTGTTAAGGCAAACATTTGTTAACTTATTTTTGCCAAATAACATAACAACATGACCTCCTCACTGTAACATAAAGGTACCGAAAACCGTGACCCCAAAACCGTGATATGAACCGAACCGTGAATTTTGTGAACCGTTCCACCCCTAATGTTAACACATATTTAACTGTTCTTACGGTGAACTATAATCCAGAAACCAACCTACTACGGTTCTGCCAGAAGCATAGATGTCATGCTTAGTCCGGTATTCACCAATATCATCCTAAACACAAAAGGCTTGCCCGCCCCCATCAATTAATCCTGCTGTAATATACAATTTAGAACATCGTCTTCAAGTTTTAATGTGTTATACCGTCAGCCTGCACTAAAAACATTATAAATGCTCAGTTACCAAAAGATGTTGAGAAAGCAAAGGTTGCTGTTGGTCCAGAAGATGAACTACACCCCTACTTAAGGTTTAAAATTGGCTTGTAACACAAAAGGAGCTTTACACAGGATTCCACACTGCCACCCAACAATGCACGGAGCCTGTTCATAGACAACTTCCTTTCTTCAGACGATACATGAAACTGCGAGCACGGTATGAAAAAAGTTATTAAAAACTAGATGAGCACATTGTTGAGGGAAAAAAACCTGGTAGATGACATTCTGCCTCCGGTCATGAAAAAGTGCCTGTCCAGCTCACGTGAGACAGGGCTTGCAATAGCAGTCCACTACACAAGCGGTGTGAGAAGAGTGAGCAGAGCCACTGAAGTCTGTCTACAGCTATCAGAGCACATTGGAGAGCAATTTCTTATGATTTAGTGCAGGTTGACGGTTTCGTAACTGGATATAAGTTAAGACTCATGGTGAAGGTAACTGAGGGGGCTAGGCTTACCGTTGAAAGAAACCCTATCAGGCAGGCAGCGTATCGGTCATATTCAACAACCAGCAAGTCACCCGAAGACAGCTGGATGCACAAATCATTCAGAACTTCCCATCCTGCTTGGCCAGCTGGCCTTCATATGTATGTAAGGATCAGCTGGGAGTCTCTCCAACAAAAAGGAATTCCGAACAAAAACTACATTAACTACTGATCGTCCAAAAAGTGGGATACGTTACCATTTCGTTGCCCATCAGGCCTCCTGAAGTTGATCCCATTCCCTGCTGCCCCTCAAAGCCCAGTCCACCCATGGGGAACTTCTGGTTGGATTGACCAAAGGACATATCTAACAGAAACAACATAACAAGTCAGATACATATACTGCACTTGAAATATATGTTAAACAAACTCCTAATGTGGCCTGTTGATGGAAAGGCTGATTTAGTGGAATAGAGTGCTGCAAGAATGAGTCCTAAAACCCAGAAATGAGTTAGCATTTTAGCACTTTCGGTTCCCTCGTGTGGAAGTCAATGGTTTTTTTTTTTAATGGGTTTTAGTTAGATGCCTGACATAAGGTCTGTGGTTAAAGGCCTTTGCACACCAACTCTGTTTTTTTCCGTCCGAAATTGTCATACAAAGCACTTTACGTTAAAGAAATAAAAGAAAAATATGGGGCAGAATATAAAGATAGATTGTGGCAGGTGATTACATAACTGCTTGGAATCGGGGATGGCTGCAAAACAAAGGATGTACGAACGATTAGACAGTAGTGATTGTGCTCTAGGCAGCTGAACGATATCTTCTTGCTAATGTCATTCATTAGCCCCGTTTGGGACTAGTGCTATCCATGTCGCCCATGAAATTAATTCAGCACTGTCTTGTACTGCGAATTTTCGCAACAAATAGAATAATAAAACGCATCTGACTCAGTGTGCAAGGTTTCTGTGCGTAACGCTTTGTAAAGTTCGGAGCGCATACGAAAAAAACGGACTTAGTGCGCGAAGACCTTAACACAAGCTTAAGAGATTTTAGTGTCAGTAAATATCCCACTTGTGAATTTTGAAGCTTTTACGTGTGTTAAAAAAGGCAGTTGCTAACAAGTGGCTAAATGAAACTACAAAACATCACGCTGACTCGTCCGCCTTTAAAGCCTCGTTGTGTATACTCGCGCTCATGCGACCGTGGTGTAGTTTGCTTTTAGCCTAACTTTGGCTTTTTACTTGGCGATTGCATTCACACTTCAAAAACCATAACAGTGGCGTTCATTTGTGAAGATTATGTTGCTGAACAAAACGTGCAAGTATCATAAGCGTTGCAATAATCTAAAATCCAATAATAAAATTCCCATTGGCTTTTTGTGGAAGGAACCAGGGCGATTCTAACTTCCTGGTTGGCCTACAAAAATACGCTGCACCACTCTATTAGACAAGGTATAATACATTAACTTAGATGTGTGCCATTTCAAATGGAATCACAACATTGTAAAGAAGAAACTACCTGGCGCTGCATTAGATACATATACACTTATTCGCTCATTAGCTAAAACCAATGCAGTCTAATATTACAGCCCTGCAAAAAGGCCTACTTTCATAATGTTCAGTTTTTGTTAAAACTGAGAGGTTCTGGTTCAACTTTAAGGAAATGCTGGAGGCTCTAGTTTGTGGTGCTGTTGAAATGAATCATCTTATACTGAAGGGTGTTGATAGTAACTGATATACATGGGTTGGAGCCCACTCTTAGTGCCTCTAGAGCTTTTTTCTTTTTAAATAAGAGACCTTGGTGAAATTACTGAAAATAAAATAACTTACCTCCCATGCCCAAAGCTCCACTGGGCTTCATCCTCATTTCCCTGTCCCTCTGTAATACGAAAGACAACGACAAGAAAATAGATATTATTCCGGACAAATATTGATGAAATATATTTCTTCATTACATATATGTAATAGTCTTGTATTCTAACGTTTGGTTAAACTCACATCCATGAAGTTGCCCATCCTGTAGTTCTCATCACGCTGGCGGCGCATCTGTTCTTCTATCTCCCTCTTGCGAATCATCTCTTCTTCCCGCCGGCGACGCTCCTCTTCTTGTCTGTTTACAACGAGTAAAGTGTTAATCATGTGATCCCAGTTCAGCATTAATATCAACACATCACATTTCATTTTCATTTCTGATTACAGAAGAGAACAATTGAAGGAGTTTTGTGTTTATGAGGACACCCGTGTCCTGTTTCAGAAAGCAGGTTTAACAAACTGAGCCTAACCCTGGACTCTGAGTCAACTAACCCTGAGATGGGAAACTTTTGATTCATATTGAATGAATGAGGAATTAAAACAGTGTGTCTGTCTCTGTAAGACGGAGATCAGAGAGAAACTCAGGCTTTGTTGAATATTACCTGCCAGCGAGCAAGTTAGGTTCACAGAGTCAGTTACCATGGTAACTGATGCAGAGTTTAAGTCACCTCTCTTCCTGGAAATGAAAACTCAGTTTCCCTCATCTCAGGGTTAACTAACTCAGTTTTCACTAAACCCGCTTTCTGAAACAGACTAACATCTGCCTCAATCAGCAACCAAACAGAATTCTAATGAGCATAAATACCTGATCTGCATCTCCTTCCTCTTCTGCATCTCCTGACTGTGCACCTCCTCCATGCGCCGCAGTTCCTCCTGTCTCCTCAGCAGATCTGAGAGGAAACAAGAAACCATTTAATTGTGGAACTTGAACATTAAGGTACTCCATGTCCTGTGAGTGAAACACATCTTTTCTAGTAATAAACAGCTGCAGACCTTTTTCTTTTTTAAACCCGACAACAATAGCCCTATACTTGCCTTGTCTGAGCAGGTTGGCCTGGTGCTCGTGAAACGCGTCCTCCATCTCGCTCTCCAACTTCTCACGGGCCTCGCGCATGTTCTTCTCCACCTGCTGCCTCTGCTGCTTCTCCATGTCATCCAGGGACTTCCAGCGCTTGGAGTACTCGTATTCGAAAGTGCCGGGGCGAGCAAAACGAGGAGGTTCCTCACGTTCACTATAGACACAATATACTAATTGTTAGGTTTACATTAGAGCTGCACGATTTTGAAAAAATACATAATTGCGATTATTTTGACTGTTATTGCAATTGTGATACGATTTGACATAGAGGGAATGATAATTTTCACATCATTATGCTCCTTTTCATTGAAAAACATTAAAATGATTATGGTGTGAATTTTGCGGCGATCTGTATCAAACAAAGATGTTTTCTTTAGTCTGTAGAATATGATGTGGAGGCCAGGACATCTCTGCAGTATGAGACACATTTCACCTTTTACAAATACTGCGCCTCCTGCAATTTGAAAATTGCAGTAGGCCATTTCGAGATTTCATTAAATTGTGCAGCCCTAGTTTACGTAACTGTATAGTGGGGTTTTAAAGGCGGGAGGCAACATCCTTTCTCCTCCTTCCCTTGATTTAATATCTGCCACTCTACACAGATGATTGATTTGTAGGGCTGTCCCGAATAGGGATGTCACGAGAATCGATACTTCGGTACCAAGTCGATGCCAAAACTCTAAGAACGTGACGGTACTCTTTTTCTACAGTACCGAATGTACCGTGCGATGCCTGTAATCAGGATCCGAAATTAACAAGCGCCAAATGCGGGTAGATTTTCCGTTTGGCGAGTAACTCTCTGAAGGCTTTGTTTACTTTTTCAGAGATCCTTTATTAATTTGTTCGAGAAGAGGATTCACTCGTGTGGAAATTGCTGAACTGAAAAACTGATCCGAGATTCTTTATTGATTTGTTTGAGAAGAGGATTCACTCCTGGGGGAAAAAAACTGAACTGAGCTGAATTTCTATCTTTTGTTGTTTATTGCTAAATCTCTGAAAAGTGGTGCTTTTTTATTGTCATCAAAATATAACATTAGCATTTTCAATAAAGATTTAATGGTCTAATGGTCTGTCACCATGTCAGTGAATTTAAACTACTGCTTGCAATCTGAGGATATACAGTATATAGAGAGTGCATGTGTGCGTGTACAGCCTCTTCTGTTTTCTTACAATCATTGAGCTATACCTGAGGAATTAGGTATCATAATTTTCTTCTCTTTTTTTCTATTTTTTTTACCGTGGTATCGAATTGGGTATGGAGAATCGTGGAAATTCACTGGTATTGGTATCGACAACTAGATTTCTGGTATCGTGATATCCCTAGTCCCGAATACCATCTTTTGTGCTTTGAAGCTTCGGTGAGAAATATTCGAAGCTTTGCAGAGCAGCGCGGCAGTCATGTTCTTCTGTCTGTCTCCATCTCCCCCGTTTATTAACTAACAATAATTCATTTTGAATATGAATAATGTTGTGGGATTATTCCTCATTTCATGGGCTATTTTGGGATTTATACATTATTATTACATACATATTCAAAAAAATAAATTAAATTAAAAAACAAAGTATTCGAATAGTGTTTTGGAGGTTGAATACCACAGCAACGGTCGAAGCATTCAGATCAGCCCTATTGATTTCTAACAGCTGCAATCCATGAACCTCACCCCCGACCCCCCCCCCCCCACACCATCTCCTGCTCACAAAACAATGACTTGTAGAAAATAATATGCAGAATAAAGATGACTGTATTGGAGACGCAAGTAAACCTTATTCAACTTCCAAAATCATAACAGCTCTACTTATCCCTACAAAGGTAAATGGGTGTGGATAAAGTGATTTGCTTACGCTTGATATCTGGGGTTCTTCTGTGCCAATTTTTCTGGAAGACCATCTTCATCATCAAACTGCTCCAGGGGCTCGACTACGATGGGCCGGGGTGACCTGAAAAGGATGAAACAAACAAGACAAGTAAGCAACCGTTTCAAGCACCTTTTAAGGTGGTGTATCGACTCATTATGCTCACAGCATAAGTGCGCTGTTTGAACTTAAACTATACTCACGTGGTGAGCAGGAAGACGCCCTCGTTGCACCGATCCAGGGCCTTTCTGGCCGCAGGTTTGGAGGCAAACTCGACAATGCCCTTGCCCGTGGAGCGCCCGCGGTCGTCCACGATGACAATCGATCTCTCAACCATTCCGAACTGGGAGAAGGCTTCTTCCAGGAGCTCGTTGGAAACAAACTGCGACAGATTCTTCACAGACAAAGCTGCAGAGTGTGTGGCGAACCGGACACGCAGGGGTCTGCTTTTCATCGGCGTGTCATCCAACTCTGCTTTTGCTATCTCTGCAAGTGCACGGGACTCCTACAAAGAAACCAAATGTAACATAACTATGAAGGGATCTGTTCAACCTAAATCAACATTTTATCACAATCGTCTGACTTTTCGTGGACCAAACGTTTAATCAGAAAATAACAAATAATTGTTAGCTGCAGCCCTAGACTAAAAGTAGAGCTTAATAACACATCATAGACACTTGGTGTAAAACTGGACCTCAAGTTCTTGCATAGTATTGTAGTAATCTTAACTCCAACACATCATCAACTATGAAACTTGGGTATATTTAAGGATGTAATGCCTCACCAATCGGATGAAACCAAAGCCTTTGGTTTTGTTGATGAAGACCTCGCTGGGCTCTCCATATTTTGCGAACAGCCTCTTGAAATCGTCCTCTGTGATGTCGTTGGGCAGGTTTCCAATGAACAGACGACACCGCTGTGTGTACGTTTTCTCGCCGGGTTTCAGCAGCATGGAGAGTGTTGCCTTAAACGCCTGTCGATTGATTAAGTATGTAATATTAAAACTCAAATCTCTGTGCAACACCAAATACCTTTATACTCACACGGGAAAAAAAAAAAAAATCACACAAAATTAAAGAACATGGATAAGAAAACAGTTAAGACTGAAAGATCCTCAATCTCAGCATCCCCCTCACCATCGCTCTGCTAGGTGACCTCTCCGCACTGTCAATTCCACAACATCTCCAAAGATTCATACTAATTGCATTAACGGTGGCCAAGAAAACCATATTACTCAACTGGAAAGACAGAACTAAATTATCAGTAACCCATTGGCTCAATCTGCTAAACGACCACTCTAATCTAGAACAACTCACATCAACCCTAAAGGACAACTTAACCTCATTCAACAACACCTGGTCTCCTTTTCTGCAGTACATTCAGAGCTGATTCCCCTCTATACCATCCCACACAGTTTTGATCAAACACAATAACTCAAAATAACCCACTGTGTACCTCCTCAACATTACCAATCCTGACAGGTTCTCCCCCCTCCCCCAATTTTGTGTCTTGTCTTTGCGTTTTGTTCTGTTTTTATTGTTGATGTCTTGTACTGTGCTGTCTTGTAATGTACTGTAATATGTTATTAAAGCTAAAATAAAAAAATAAAAGACTGAAAGGCCGCAAATCTAATTATTCCTTTGTTTGTATGCCTGCTACAGTGGCAGTCTGTGTTCCTCTGCCCAGCCGCCCCTCCCCCAGTCGGTGTATGAGCTCAAAGCAACAATAAGCTTGACCTATATTTCATGACATTAGTTCTGAGCAAACTAGCGTACACAAGAAGTCGAGAAAACAAACGGGAACCGGTGTAAAACACACATTAAATACTGTATGTTCTTTTGTCTTGACAGTTAATATTTTGCTTTTATGCAACTGTACGGATTTTACACAAGATGGCGGACAGCTGAAGCGAATAAACTAGGGTACGCGTGGTTTCATTCACCGCTCGTACCGCCAGTGGCAGCGGTCGACTACAAACCGAAAGCGGCACAGAGAATACAGGGACGCTCCGCCCGCTCGGGTTGTACTGTGTTTCAAATCGAACGTACTGTCAGTGTTTGAATAAGCTAATGTTAGCGAACAACAAAGCCGGTCGACGACACTCATGACAGAAATGTGTTAAAAGAGTAAACAGACCTTTGTTTGGCTCCCGTCGGGACCCGCGACGCTGACCGTGGCCGCTCTCTCCGGCTCATGTCTGGGCTTCATCGGCGGTGGCCCGGTCCTCTGGCCTGGGTGAGGGCCTGTCCTCTGGCCGTGATAAGGCCCTGACTTCTGGCCTTGATATGGGCTCGACTTCTGGCCCTGATAGTGCCCTGACTTTGGGCTCGGGTGCGGAGGCGGCTTCTGCCCGTTAGTGTTTCCTACCGGTGACTTCAGCTGCTGGTTCTGGTTCTGGTTCTGGTTCTTGTTGGCCTGGTTAGGAGGAGGGGAGGTCATGTTGGGTTTCGGCGGGGGTGACTGGATCTTCGGCTGAGGCGCAGGGGTTATCGGTTTCGGCGGCTGCTGTGTCGGTGCCGGTTTCGCCGGTGCTGGTGCCGGCTTCGGCTGCTGCTGTTCCGGTGCCGGTTTCGGCTGTGCCGGTGCCGGTGTCGGCTTCGGCTGTTGCTGCTTTTCCGGTGCCGGTTTGGGCTCCTGCTGCATCGGGCCTTTCATGGTGAGAGCCGGGCCAGGAGTTGGCGGAGGGATAATCGGCAGCGACTGGTTCAGTTGTGGCTTCTGGGGAGTCTGCGGTCCCTGGTTAGGCGGTCTGTTGAAGTTATTATTAGTTCCCCTCCGATTCTGGTTCTGATTCTGAAAAGGATGGTTCCTGAAATGAGGGTTTCCCATCAGCCCGCCCCGCATCGGGCCGCCGGGCCCAGCGCCCCCTCTGCGCTGCTGGAAATGATTCATCCCAAAGGCGCCGCGATTATTGTTAAATCGAGACATCGATCCTTATATCAGCGAAAATTACGATTAAAATACCAAAAAAACGTTAGAAATTTGCTGCGTAACAACGGTCCTCTGCCGGTGTCTGCAGGTCAAACTCCTTAAAATGGCGACTGAGGGATGTGGCTCCAGCACTCTTTCTTTCTCCACTACAGTTAGCTCCGCCCCGCTCAGCTCATTGGTCCGCTGCTCAGCAGGAGGAGGAGCCACCAGAGGCGTTCAGGGGCTTTTGAAAGATGCAGTACGTTTGAATGTGTTCGTTAACCACTAATTCAATTCAGCTCTCAATTCAGTTATGTAGGAAATAGTAATGCTGCCGTGGCGGTAAATTTTACTGCAGTTTACAAACATTACTGATGTAAAAAAAAAAAAAATAGCATCCGAAAACATTACTAATTGAAATGTGATGTTAGTTCGAGTTTTAGTCCCTGTATTAAAGTGGCAGTAGGCAACAATTTTTTGGCATAATTTGGCAGAAATTCCATAATAACCTTTCAGCATATTGTAATTCAAGTGGTCTGAGAGAAAACTAGACTTCTGCTCCTCATCATGGCTCTGTTTTCAGGCTTTAGAAAAATCTAGCCCGTGATGGCAGATTTTGACCAATCACAGGTCATTTCAGAGGGAGAGAGCGTTCCTATTGGCTGTGCTCCGGTCATGTGACCAGATCTTGGCTTCCTTCAACAGATTTTACAATGGCGGCTGCCTCACAAACTTTCTCATTTTACAGCTAAACAGTAACTACAAAATGATTCTGAAAACACTTGAGGTGAGAAATAGTCATTACAGTAACAGAATATTGATTCATATTTGATCAGCGCTGCCTAGTTTGACCGTTTGGTCGGAGTTCGCAAGTGATTGACAGCCGGCTCTCATAGACGGCAGCTGGCAGCGGACCTTGTTTTCCTCCGGTAAGTGAAATCCTTCAGATGCCGTTAGGAGCACCGGAGGACACAGTAGGACACAGAGGAACATGATTTTTTTCAGGTTACCTGTTTCATGTACTACTGTCACAATATAGCGGCCGTTTTTTCTAAAAATAACTTTTTTAAATTATATTTGCGCCAATATCGCGCACTGCAGCTTTAATTATAGGTTTGAGTCTTGTGTAGCTACCCTTGTGTTGATATTTAATGACTCATTTTTGCCTATACCAGAGCAGTTCATCTAGATGCTGCTGCAGTGAAGTAGACCAACAGTTGCTCTCGAGAAATTCCTCCTAGTGATGCACATGTGAATGGAATACTAATTGTATAGATGGTCATCACATGTTAAAGGTGCTATTGATAACATTGATAAAATTCAGCCACTAGATGTCACATTTTTCCTCCCCCGTTCCATTGCTTTCACTTCACAACAAATTGTTGTCAGTTCATTGCACAAGCCGCATATTTTATGGTCAAGTGGAGTGAGACTCAGGCACCAATAGTCACATCAAGTGATGAAACTTTCATGGTAGAGTAAAAGTCATTTTGATAATTTTCATAATCCCACTCATGAACTTTGCGTGTCTCCTGCTGTTCCGTTTTTTCCACACTAACTGGCAACTTGATCGCTGATGATCCAGAGATATCACGTGATGCCAACGTTGTTATACTATGGCCCACAAGCCTTGTTAGAACTGGGAACCAAATGTCAGATATCTTCAACAGAGATAAACAAAACATTCATTTTGGACCTGCCAAATTTAAAAAAATTATTAATTCCCAATCCTATTAATTTTATTAAAGAAAAGCCATTTGTCACCTTACGAAAAGCTCTGTGGTTGTTTAATTATTATTAATATTATTATTATTATTACTATTATTATTATTATTCGTCTACATAAAAATGTTATCAATATGACCTTTAAAAGAAAATAATACACAGCAAGGATTTTATAATTTTACATATCTTTCTTGCTGTTGTGAAAACTGAAAAACTTTCAGTTTTGCACAGTACCCTAAAAAAAAGAAATCTAAGGACAGTACTCACACTGCCTGTCCAATCACATACCTTAAATGAAAAAGGACAAACTGGACCATTCACTGAGAGAAATAATAAGAGGGAGGTCTTGAAAAAAGCATAAATATAAGATTAAAGATTAAATAAATTACCTTTAAAAATGGTGTTATTTAGTTGGCGTTAAATTAGATTTTATTTGAATTAATTGTCTGCAGCATACTTGGTCTAAAGTATAAAGACAGCCCACTGAATCTATTGAACTTGGCTTTGTCCCCATTTGATTTTGATGAGATGCAAAATATACAATGCTAATATTTTTCCCCTCGCCAAAAATAACCGTTCAAAAAGAACTATTTGTTCAAAAAGAGCTATTTGCCCCACCACTTCCCCCAAAACACTAAACCTGACCACTTATCTGTTTTCATACTGAGAGCTGGCACCATTGTTTGTTTAGACCCTGATCCAAAGTGGACAAATTGCCTCACATTAATCATCGTCCATCATCACAACATGCTAAAATCAACTCATCACCAACTGGACTTCACTAATTTGAGTTAACAGAGTTTTAATAGTTTACCCATTTAAAGTCATTTATTTTTGCCAACCTTTTGTATTCATTTTGATTGTTGTAGTTCCTGAAATATGCAAAGTGAATGCAGAGCAGTAGGTCTATATTAAGCAGTCTGCAGAGGTAAGAGTACATGATATGGTAAAAGGTAGGGAACCTTTGACCTGTTGAAGGACATTATAGGGCAGGGCTTTGGACTCGAGTCAAAAATTTGAGGACTTTAGACTTGACTAAATAAAAAATGATCACTTGGACTTCATGAGCCCTTTGACTTGAAAAATCTGATAGCCTCCTACAGGCAAGGAATACATTAGATTATAATTTAACATATTTTTACTTGTATTTTCCTAGTTCGCTACATTTTTTCACTATTAGTCTTTTGGTGTTAACATGTTGAAGTAGCACTAAAGAACAGATAATGACTTGTTTTGGATGCAAAACTTAAATATTAGGACTCGATGCCAGGATTTGACACTTTTTTTTGCTATTTCTAAAACAATGACTTTTTCCTACCTTTGTCGACAATATAAATGAAAGTATTTCTCCATTGGGACACACTTGTGTTGGCTAAATCATAGATTTTGTTTGAAATTTTATATTCCTCATACCTACCTTTTACCAAGTTAATCCATCTTCTGATGTATATCCAGCTATGGAAAATAAAAAGACTAGGGCTGTCCCGAATACCATTTTTTGGGCTTCGAAGCTTCGGTGAGAAATATTCGAAGGTATTAGAAGTTTCAGGACAAAGCCACTGCCGCACTACTGTACACACACACCTCTACACACAACAAAGCGATATATATCGGAGAATAACTAATAATAATTAATGTTGAATATGAATAATGTGGGATTATTCCTTATTTCATGGGCTATTTGGGGATTTATACATTATTATTATATACTTACATATATATACATATATGTATATATATATATAAAAAGCATTTGAATACTGATTTGGAGGTCGATTACCATGGCAACAAAAGACACTCAACTCAGATAGACTTTTTTTTTGGTCATTTATTCCGCATACAGGTGTTTTGGAAACAAAAAAAGTGGAGAGACCACCAAGTCTCGCCTAAACATGTTGTCTTACTGCTAATCATTATAAACACACAAAAAAAGATGAGATGACAACAGTGACAAAACACAACGAAACATAAGTCCAATAAACAAAATACACATATGTAAAAAGATGAACTGTTGACAACATACAACCCAGGAGAAAACACACAAGACGGTGTGACGTCGTCACACGGGGGGGAAATGTTGGAATAATAAAAAAATGGTGAAGGTATCAAAGAGGAGAAAAATAAACTAAATAAAGAGAAGCGAAGAGAACGCAGGGCACAGGGAAAACAGAAAAGGACTCGAGGAGGTAAGAGAGACATTCATCGATTCGTCAACAACAATCAGAACAGATGTCTTTCCTCCTTTTTGTTTTTTCAAATCAGGATTGAGAACAGCAATATAGAACAAGTAATCATGAGGAGAGCAAAATTAACATTCATAAAAGGAAAATGCAGAACACCTGATATATATATTGTTAAGCACACACGACTCCTCAGAGTTACACTCCTATATTCAAGGATCACACGTTGTTCAAGATTAACTTTTTTTAATTTGTAAAATCACCCTTCAGTTATATTGGAACAGCTTCTTGCCAAAGCTCTCCCAGTGTATAGCCATTTTATTTTAAAGAAGTGAACTATAATAGCATTAACTTTAAATCTGACCTTTTATGTTCTATTAGTGGGTTACAGTAAGTTGCCAAAGGAGGGAGTGGGGAAGGGAATATTTTCGTACATTTTCATGGGAATAAATGGTCTGAAGTTTAACTGCTTTGGTGCCGTGGAAGAAGATATGGAGAAAGCAGGTTTTCCTAGAGTTTAAAACAAACAAAACCGTTGAAAATCACCTGGGACTAATGGAGAGGAGGGTGTTCATGGGGTGGTGGATGCAGAAACAGGAGCACTTGAATGGGGAAAATGTCTAAAGAGGAAAAGTCGGTGGGAGGAACAGTGAAGCGACTCATGGTGTGCAGTCTGTGCAGGCCTGCAACCATCTAGTTTTATTTCATGCAACTCATACCTCTCAGTCATTCACCTTTAAGCCTACAATCATATTAAAAAAAAAAGGAAATCAACTGAGGTAATTTTACGTAAAGAATCACATAAAGCAGAAAGACGTTACTAACATGCAGGTTTGAAGCTTTGAAATAAACAGCACAGGGTGGCAAAAGCATCGATTGATTAGTTTTCTTTTATTTCAATTGGATTTTCTTCATGTATTTCAAGATATTTTATCACACTCATTTAAAAAAGAAGAAAATATGAGGACCTCATGGATGTTGGTACTTTAATAAAAAGGGGCTTCCATAGATTAACGATGTAAGACCCGGACAGGCGGCAGTGTAAAAGTCATGGGGTGGTGGGCGGTGGGATGGATGGGTTGGTAGGAAACTAGCTGCTCCAGCTCTAAAACCAGCACTCACTGCACCTGAGTCAGACTCTGTGGGACTCCATAACCGGAGTGAGGCTGCAGTCAGACTGGATTTCACCTGGCCAGATTTACTCTACTGTGGTGTGGCAAAACAATCAGGAGGGGACAGGATTTAACAAACATTTTAAACTTTGTCACTATCCATAGACTCACCGCAGCATCCCTTGTTCTCGCTGCAATATTTCCTGAATGAAAAGTCAATCCCACCTTTTTCTATCTAAACTGGCTGGACATCAATATTTTGCGTGACAATCCAACTGAACCAAAGGACGAAGGTCAGTTCGCGACAAGTAGCCAATGTGTCTCGTCCCCGTTCCACACAGAAAGGATTAGGAAGTGAAATCCGGTCTGACTGAGCCTTAATGTGGTCACTGAGAGTATCAGGTAGGTGTAAACCTGCTTATCCGACTCAATCTTATTGTTGGTTTATCACTAAATGTCTCACAAACTGACGCAGTGATGAAAGAGGGAAAGGCGTGGCAGTGGAAGCAATAGAGGATGTGACAGCTGGGGGTTAAGATGAAGCAAGCGGAGGTAAAAGTGGAGAAACACTGAGGTCGGGTGGAGTCGTCAGACAGAGGTTGTTTAAACAAAACCAAAGGGAATGTAATGTGTGAGTCAGTGTTTCTCCCTCCGAAAGGCTAAGACTTGTGAGTGCGAGCACTTAATTATGTTAGAATCAAATCAGTGTGTTTGACGAATTGGTTTTCAGTATGAGTGTTGTCGAGTAGGACTGCATGGAGAAGCATGTGTTTTGTTTAGCAGTGTGGATCGAATCGTTCTGATTATTAAATGTGCGTGTTTTCATGCGTGTGTACGTTATCTTGCCGATGTGTGTGGAAGAGGGGGTGCTCATGGCTGTTTCCTGTGGGAGAATGGCAGATCAGGGGTGAGAGGTCAGTGTCTCAGGGGGTCACAGTGGGGATGAGGTGAGTAGAGGTCAGATTTGGGGCAAATACTTCTCGATAAATTCCTTTACAGCCGCCATCTCCTGCAAGAGAGCAAAGGAGATGTTGGTACAGGGACACATCAAACACATGATACTGTTGTTTCATCCTTGATGGAAAGCATCTGAGCCTAAATTAAACAGAAAAAAAACATTTTGTCTACAAAAGTATGAGGAAAAGGTTTGTTTTTAAGACAGACTTGAGTAAGATAAGCCTTGAAAATATAGAGATGCTAAGTGGGAGGGAATATTTTGTCTGTCCAGGTTTCTGGAAATGAAACTCCACTTTATTTTCTGCATAAACTAGAATTTCCGCCTTAATCTAGATGCAGTTTACATCCATGTCTGTCCAAAATGTCATCACGTCATCATTTTATCCTATTTGTGTCACATTTGTGTGAAATTGTCATAATTAGCATATGAATTCTTGAGTTACAGCCAAAAACGTGTTTTGTGAGGTCACAAAAGACGTTCCAGGTCATCCTTGCATCCAAGTGGATGTTTGTGCCAAATTTGAAGAAATTCTCTCTTGGCATTCCTGAGATATCGTGTTCACGAGAATGGAACGGCCGGACGTCCGTACAGACGGACGGTGGGTTGGGACGATACACTTATCTCGCGATTCAATAACATCACGATACTTGAGTGCCGATTCGATATGTATTACAACTTTTAAGTATTGCGATTCAATATTTTGATTTATTGCAAATTTTGTTAACTTTTTTAACACTACATGGGAAAAGTTGAATCATACACTTCTAGGGAATTTTACTTTGGAAAATCTCTAAATTAATACAGTAAAAATGTTTGATTTTCAGCATGTATGTAGTTACTGATGTCCTGAAGTCAAATATATCAGACATTGTCAGGCATTATTTATTAAATTATTTCCAGCAACCCAAAAATCAAAGCGTCCTTGGGTTTTTTGAAAGGCGCTATATAAGTCCAATTGATTATTATTATTATTATTATTCTTATTATTATTGGAGATACTTCCCTCACAATTTTGTGGCATTTTCTTTTTAATTTATAAAGGACATGTAATGTTTTATACATCTGGTGAATATAATCCAATCAATCTTATTTCCATGTATGTATTGTGTATATACAGTTGCCTTTGTTAACACCATATTTTGAAAAACGGACGTAGTCACACGTGTATACTTCATCCCAAAGTGTTTCCATACTTTACTGTATGTGTAGTGTTTACCACTTTGGATTTAAAATGTGAGAGTTCAGGTCGTATCCACGCATACCCTCTGCCGTTTTCTACTTTTTCGTTTCGGCTCGCTGCGGTTTATTTTGTTTTTTGACGGATACGGAACAGATTATGACGTCACGTTACTCAGACTACAAAAATAAAAGTGGTAACTTCCTTCTACCTCTATATAGACTCAAATGAAGCAAAAAAATATCGCTTATGGCATTAAAAAAAATCTATTTCAAAATCGTAAAAAAAAATAAAATAAAATTGCGATACAAAGGTGAATACGTTTTTTTCCCACTCCTAACAGACGGATGGACAACTAAAAAACGTAATGCCTCCGGCCACAGATGTCGCTGGCGCAGATGCATAACAATATTAGGTGATCGGCAGGTGGAGCAAAGAGTCAAGGCCTGTAAGGGCAAGACAATCTCCTGGTTGAATATTCAGAAACTGTGTTTTAGAAAACATCTGGTTCAAATCTGCTCTGGTTCTGGTTAGGGGTGTCGCGATATGACGAGAACCGTGATATTTAAAAATGAAATATTGATATCATGTTAATAATACACATATGATAATATTGTTTAAATAAACCAGCGCCTCTTAAACATAAAGACCCTTAAATGTCAAAATGAAAACTATTTTTACAAACTGATTTAGCCTCACACAACAGGATAAATCCACAACCAACCCGCGGTGGTACAGTACCTGAGCACAGGAGCTGTGAGAGAGCCCTGGGTAGGTTTTGAAGGTGATCATCTGAGGGTTGACTATGAATCTGAGTTTATCTGCCGTCATGGCACCAAACTGCATCGGGATCATGCCGTCCATCTCACCGTGGCACTGCAGGATCGGGATGTTCTTGTAGCCACTTGACGCCTGCAGGACAGACACAACACAGATTTAAACAATGTCCACATTAATTCCAGTAAATCTGGAGAAAGTTTAATGGAACTATTTTAATATGAAAAGTAAAGCAGCTCATTTAACATTTGAACAAGTTGGAATTGAGGAGGCAGAAGAGCTGGTAAAACTGTGACTGTACCGATGGGAAACTCCTGTGAAGTGGTAGCCAGCAACTGAGGGCCACAACGCCAGCCAACTGATGCGGGCAGGTCAAGGCGGTATACAAGGACAAGGCCCCACCCTGAGGAGGAATGCAGGAAGTTTATTACAGGCATTCATTTATATTTGATAAATTGTTGATAAGATGTGAAGTCCAACCTGAGAGAAACCACCGAGCATTATACGGTGTGGGGGGATGCCATTTTTGACCTCGTGTTCGATTATGGCCTTGACTAGAGGAAAGCAAGAATAAGTACAGGTATGTGTTATTCAACATATCAGAGAGACAACATATAATGCAGATTGTAGAAAACCCTTCCCTGTCACTTTTAGGATCGGTTTCATTTTTTGGGCTAGAGCGCAGAGGGCCGGCTCCACAGACGTAAAAGTCTGTCACTGAATGAGTAAGTTACACGATTGGTTGGCCGAGTGGTGGAGTTTCGTCATTGGCCATTTCTCTTTCGAAAAGAAAAGTCTGGAACAGTCCTTTGTTTACGTTTTCAGGGGGGCCCACGTAGCTACTGATTTTTTTTTTTTGCCCAGTAACTTTATTGTCCTATTTGTGTCAGTCAAATCAGTGGCTATGCATTCGGTTCTAAGTACGGTTTAACTCACATTTTGTCAAATTCTTAAATCATTTTACCATTATTTGTGAATTCGCTGAAACAAGTGGGACAAACTAAGCTAACTAATTGCTTAGTGTTAGATTAACATAGGTCATTTGTACCAATTCGATCTTAACTTGCTAGCTTGACAAAGCTAGCTTCTAGCAAGCAATTCAACAACCAGTGATGCTAATAATGTAATGATGCTGGTAGTGAAACGTTTATTCTCTTTTTTAGCTACATAGCATGATTTTAAAGGAAGCTGCCTCGGATATTGGAGACAAATCTCGGGTATGGCTGCCCTTTTTTCCAAAGGCGAGAGACGGAATAACAGAACGTTTACGAGCAGGCCGCCATGTTGTTTTCCGGCAAGCAGAAAACCAGGGACCAATCAGGTTCATTCCACGATAGTGTACGTTACTGCTTGAACGGCCAGTTGAGTGTAACAGCGCATCCCCTAGTGCCCTCGCTGGACCTGGTGGACATGTACCGCTGGATTTAACATTATAGACATGACCACTGACTATTTGTGTAACAATTTAGCCCCAAATTCACAGATTCTCGGTCTTGTTTACTCTGTACTTAAAGGAGTTGTTGTGCTCTCTGACCACCAGGAGGAGCATCAGATCTTCAATACATTTCTGGCTGTTAGGAGGTTAAGGTTGAAAACTAAAGGGCTGCCTTGGTGCTTGAAATTAATTTGTTCGTACAAAAGTGTCAACCGTCAAAAGGTGAAAGTGTTTATAGGTGTTCTGAGAGGCAATACTTAAAGATGGGTTGAAAAGCAGTCCATCATAGAGAGTCATATAAATATGACTATAACGATGCACACAGATAAACTCACTGCTGTCTGCTGCTTTCTTGATTCCAGCTTCGTCCTCCTGGGAGTCGGGGCTGAGACCCATGAGGTCAAACCTGCACACATGGAGAGGCAAGCGTTTAAGGAAATCAATAGATACAATCGCAGTATTGTCAATGCCAGTAGGGGAGCCTATTGTGGTTTCCAGGGTAACAATAGCATCCAGTGTTGAGCTAAAAGGCTGTCTGTTTCATCACGCCAACTCACCACGCGGGCATCATCGACCTCATGTTGAGAGTGACGGGGATCTGGGGCCTGCGGGGGGAAAAAGGGGAGGGAGAGAAATGAAAACATGACAGCCAGCGTAGGAGATCACCACCAGCAGCTTAATGTTGGTGTATTGATTTATTCACTCAACAAAAGATTATAGATAAATTATGGGTTTGAAGCTGATGTGCAAAAAAAAAAAGAAGAGTGAGCTAGAAACTATATATTTGTTCTCAGGTTACATTGCTCCACACAACCACACACCAAGAAAAAGATGTTAGTTTTCCTCCCTGATGACAAGTGACAGTCTTGGAGGAATGAAATATGACAGAAGGAATCGGAAAAAAAGACTTACGCGTGGGGGCAGATGAACTTGACGTGAGGCAGCCGGATCCCCGTCAAAGTGTCTGCCCACCCATGCCTGACAGAAAACACAGAGAAAGAAACTCTTTGTTTCTCATCCAGCTTCGGCTAAATGACAAATATGCAGTATACAAAAACCCAAATGTATTACAACTTAGTACAATGTACAATACAGAGTGTAGCACCATATGTGGCCTATAAATAAAAAACACTTCTACACTTCATTTGCACTTGAGGTACAATTAGGTACTCAAGAGAAAAACAGCCACCAAAGGGGATATTTTGGATCTCAACTGACACGATTTAACATCTGATTAAGTGAATCACCCAACGCCAAGTGCTGGTTTGAGAGCTTTTGAAATTAGTCATTCACGATGTTGTCAGTAGTGTATTATGAAATTTAACTGCATGAATGAGGGCATCAATTAACCGCATTTACACTCCGCGCAACTTCATGTATCCCGGGCAGCTCAAAAATAGCTATCTTATATTTGAAAAATAAAGCCAAATGTCAATTTAACAGGGCTGTAGCCAGGATTTCAGAAATACTGAGGTCCTGAGTCCCAATACACAAACATCTAAGAAAAGTTTGACCAGACACAAAAAACAAAACAGTGTAAAATGTATTAATGTATTAAAAAATAACAAAATTACACGTTTTATTTGTTAATTTTTACGTTTAAAGTCCCCCTCCACTGTTTAGCTTACTGTTACTTCACTGTGATGTTTGAGCTTCACTGTGCAGAACGATTTCATGTGCAGAGTTCGACACTAGAAGGTAGGGGTGGGGGAAAAAAACTCGATACAGCATAGTATTGCGATATTTTGTGTGGCAATATTGTATTGATACACGGATGTGAAGTATCGATCTTTTATGATATAAACTATTAACCTCTTAATGCGACGGCCGCCATTCTGTCTTTCAGAGGTTGTAGCGGGCTCAGTTTACAGCTAGAGTGAAGATACTGGTATCGTATGAAACTAGAAAACCTAGGGAATGTCATGTTACGCAAAATTTTGGCGAGGAAAAATTGGCATGGCCATTTTTAAAGGGGTCCCTTGACCTCTCACCTCAAGATATGTGAATGAAAACCCTGAGATGAACTCTTTCTGTCTTAGATAAAACAGATGTTGACAAAGTGCATAATTTTCAGTTGAAAAAAGGTAATAAATCGCAATATATCGCAATTAGGGCTGTCAATTGATTAAAATATTTAATCGCAATAAATCGCATGATTGTCCATAGTTGATCACGATTAATCACAAATGAATCACACATTTTTTTATCCGTTCAAAATGTACCTTAAAAGGCAGGTTTGTCAAGTATTTAATACTCTCATCAACATGGGAGTGGGCAAATATGCTGCTTTATGTAAATGTATGTATATATTTATTATTGAAAATCAATTAACAACACAAAACGATGACAAATATTGTCCAGAAACCCTCACAGGTACTGCATTTAGCATAAAAAATATGCTAAAATTATAACATGGCAAACTGCAGCCCAACAGGCAAAAACAGCTGTCAGTGTGTCAGTGTGCTGACTTGACTATGACTTGCCCCAAACTGCATGTGATTATCATAAAGTGGGCATGTCTGTAAAGGGGAGACTCGTGGGTACCCATAGAACCCATTTCCATTCACATATCTTGAGGTCAGAGGTCAAGGGACCCCATTGAAAATGGCTATGCCAGTTTTTCCTAGCCAAAATTTAGCATAAATTTGGAGCGTTATTAAGCCTCCTTCTCGACAAGCTAGAATGACATGGTTGGTACCAATGGATTCCTTGGTTTCCCTTCTAGTTTCATATAATGCCAGGATATTCTCTCTAAAATCTATAAAATGAATGCGTTAAAGATATTACTGGCGTTAAAACACATTTGTGTTAACAAGTTATTATCACGTTAACTTTGACAGCCCTAATCGCAACATATCTTATCGCAATACTCATCGCAATAAAATTTGTATCGTGACTTAAGTATCGTGATAATATCGTATCGTGGGGCTTCTGGTGATTCCCACCCCTACTGGATGCTGTTTCCACATTGATCTGCTGAGGGAGGAAAGTTTAAACCAATTTCACAACCAAAATGGCTTTTTTTCAATACCTTACTTTGAGAAATACAAACATTGTTTTACACAAAGCTTTTATTAAATTTAGTTTTTCAAATATTAAATCTTGTCCAAACACAGGCCGTCGTACAAGAACTTTGCCTGGATAAAATAGTCTGATATCGTCTTTTTTTTTTTTTTTTTTACCCAAAATCAGGAACACATTTCAGCCTGTACCAAAAAGGTATTGAGGTTCAACGCCCAGCCGACGCCATGAAAAGTATTTGTTGTAATATACGAAGCAGGAAAATAATTTAATTATGAATGATGCGTATGAAGACGCACAAATTATGTATAAAGCGCAGGTGCACTCCTACTCTGATACTGCTCAGATATGCGTTAAAATAATGACAAATTAATAATATAGAAAACAGGATTATTATTAAATCTTTCACTGAGGGCTGCATGAACAGACAAGTTCACAACATGAATGAAGAATAAAACATCACTCACCCTGTATCTCCTAACCCATGAAGGAAGATCACCTGCAGCACAGATTTAAAAAAAAGCTGGTTAGAATTTTCTACCCAAAGAAACTGGGAACATTTCTTAGCGTTAGATACAAAGATATTTAGAATTTTCTGATAGCGATTGATCACATTGGACACATTAATTGCTGGAAGAACCCACAATAAACCTTCTTTGAACTTGGAGACAATTTATCACATTGCGTCTTTCTTGTAGTACACAACGTACTACTGATAAGTGTGCGTACTTGTTCCAAAACAGGGAAAAACAGGTGCCAAGATAAGCTCTCACTGCCAGTTTCCACACACGCTACTCCCCGCAGAGAAACCATGAAAGGGAATAACAAAAATTTCGAAAGCTGGCAATTCATTGCCTTTTGGCTGGAAATCAGAGACTCCGCTGTCTTTGCAGAGATCAAAACACTTTTCTTCCATGTAGGGTTTGCTGGGAGCTGGGACCAGCGGCAGTCAGCTTTGATCCTGGTGTTTAACAAATCCCTGCGCTGTACCTGACAACAGCGCGTTTCATTTTTTCACTCAGATCCAACTGAGCATCTACACAATGTGGGTGCTTACTGTACTGTACTTATTACACCTCCTGCTATAGGTACAGCTACAGGTGTGGGTTCTCATCACAAAGGAATGGTGTTTATTAGGATTTTGTCTGTACTGAACAAGACTGAATATTTCTACATCCTTTTTAAAGCAGCAGCAGCCAGAATATTTGATGGCATCACTGGGCAAAAATTCCATAATAACCTTTCAGCATATTGTAATTCAAGTGTTCTGAGAGAAAACTAGACTTCTGCACCTCCTCATGGCTCTGAAAGCTGCCTCCGTTGAATGAACAGCCAATAGGAACGCCCTCTCTCTGAAATGACCTGTGATTGGCCAAAGTCTCCTTTCACGGGCTCGATTTTTTTAAAGCCCGAAAACAGAGCCATGATGAGGAGCAGAAGTCTAGTTTTCTCTCAGACCACTTGAATTACAATATGCTCAAAGGTTATTATGGAATTTTTGCCAAATTATGCCAAAAAATTGTTGCCTACTGCCACTTTAAGAAGCAATTTCTGAGTCTTACCTAGAGTCCCTTTAACAGATCATAATCAAAATAAATGATGCTTTACTGCAGTCTTTATAAACAATAATTGTGTAAACAAACCTTTATTACCCAAAGAATAATTATCCATAACTTAAAAATATAGCTGTATTTTAGTTAGTAGCTAGGCTTGCAGGTGAGATGATCAAATACAATCCAGGAAGTCCAGATTGAGTAACAGATCCATGAGTTTGAAGGCTTATCAGACGCCGAAACACTGCACAGCGGTTTATAATACAATGAGATAGGAATTTTATTACTATGGAAAGTTATCACAGCTTTAGTCTGTGCATTAAAACCCTGTCAATCAATGTAGGTAATACTTTAGCAGGTTTCAATTTCATGTTTTAGATTTTTGTGTCTGGGCGACACTTTAAATCATGGATTAGGTCCCCCAAAATATTTTCTACAAATACCCTTTTTATATTTCACAAAAGAGGCCAAAGTTCTCCGATTTTAAATGTTGACTAAACAAAAGCAGCCGAAGAACTTTGCCTGAGTAAAATAGTCTGAAACTGAGAGAATCCTTACTTAAATTAGGAACGATCTGATAAAAGAATAAGTAAAGAAGATAATGAATCTGAGCAGAACTTTTGATGCCAGCTGTCAATATTCAAGATTTATTAAAACTCTTTAATGCATAAAATCCATCACAAGGACATGAAAATCTCTGTATAAAGAAATACTTTAAGTCATATCAGTATTTTTTTACCTCACCAACACTCATTTGGGTATTTTTCTTAAAAACAAAATGAAAAGCAATACAATTTAAGTTATTCAAAAGTAACAAACAATGGACACCTTTGTGTCAACCCAAAAATATTGATTGGCTTGATACCCTTACTTAATGATACTAAATGTGATGTCAAAGAAATGTTTAAATATTCCTCAAACATTTTTCATACATGATTTTGTCAGCATTTAAACGTAACTCACTTTGGAGTTGTTGTTTTTTAGAGCTATACAGTGCTACAGGAATGAGTCCTAAAACCCGGAAATGAGTTAGCATTTTAGGACTTCCGGTTCCCTCGTCTGGAAGTCAATGTTTTTTAGTTAGATCCCTGAAATAAGGTCTGTGGTTAACACAAGCTGAAGAGATTTTAACGTTTTGTTCAACAACATAAAATACTTCAGCAAATACCCCACTCGTGAATTTTTAAGCTTTTACCTGTCTTAAAATAGGTGGTTGCTAACAAGTAGCTAAATGACACTACAAAACGTCATCACGCTGACTCGTCCGCCTTTACATCCTCGTTGTGTATACTCGCGCTCATGCGACCGTGGTGTAGTTCGTCTTTCGCTTAACATTAGCTTTTCACTTCTGGCGATTGCATTCACACTTCAAAAATCATAGAAGTGGTGTTTTCTGTGAAGATTATCTTGCTGAACAAAATGTGCAAGTACCAAATTCGTGTGATTGCCACATAGCTTATTTGCCGCAATAATCAAAAACCCAATGGAGAAATCCCATTGGCTTTTTGTAGAGGGAACCAGGGAGATGCTAACTTCCTGGTTGGCCTTCAAAAATACATCATCCCTGCAGCACTCTATTGCCTCTGTACCACTATATAATTCCACTTAAATGAGTCCATCAATAAAATTATGCTGAAAGACAAATAAAGGGATATTACGTTATTAAGTGAAACACACTCAGTAAAGACCCAGTGGTTGGGAAGGTATTTTGGTTTTAATCTCCCTTTACTATCAAGTCCGACAGAGCAGTGACCGTCTGATCTAGTTTTAATGGAACAAGACAGGTATTGGAGAGGAAGTCAAAGTTCCTCCCCACCCGTCCCCAACTGCTCAGTGACTGTAAGACGTTCTGAATACAAGCACACGAGAGGTTTTGTCGTTTCAACTCACCGCCGCGGTCTCCTTCTCCTCCCCAGACACCGTCACAGCCTCGGCGAGCAGCGGCACAGACATGTTGTTGCCACACATACACTGTAAGAGGTGCTGAAGTCAGAAGAGAGGACAGACAAAAGGTCAGCTGAGTGCAGATCGCACAGTGTGGAAATACATAAAATATGTTGTCATGTGTGTTGCGACAGAACAAAGAGCCTTATTTAACTAATACATTTCAGACATTTTTAGCAATTTGCCAAATTTCCACATGATTCCGAGAGTTTCCAGAGCATTCATCTTAACCATGAGACTGTTCACATGACAGATAACAAATATTTAAAAATCTACTCAAAGTTCAACCATCTTTTATTCTTGTGGTTGTAGAGCGATTAGTCAAGACCCTAATCTTCTGGGGCATTTTCTGCATGATCATTTTTTTTACTAATACAAAGAGATCAGTTTACTCAAATAATCTACCAGTCAACTTTGCATCTAATAAATCAGCCCTGGGCTCTGGGGTCATTTGATTTCATCATATTAACTTGTTTTCTCTGGTTTCTTGATATACATGATAAGTGAACTGTGCAAGCTTAATAAAGCAGATAAGGACATCATTTCCTCTTTTTAAAATAATATTTTTCTCTTATTTTTACTGTTTTGGTTTGATTTACTAACTAAATCTTTGTAAAAAAAAAAAGCCCTCTGGCCGCGAAAATCCAGACGAGAAAAGAGAAGAATTTCTAACAATGTTCAATATTCACAGCCTTCAATTATCACTGAGAGCAATAAACTTTACGAGCAGCAGTATTGAAGGCTTTATGGAATGAATGTGATTTTAAGTAGGGTTAGTGAATTAATAATACAGTTATTTGGATCGAATTGAATTGTTTCTGTTGGAATACCATAAGAGCTGCAACTAACAATTACTTTTATTATCGAATAATCTGACGATTATTTTCTCAATTAATCTTTCAGTCTGTAAAATGTTAAAATATACTGAAACTGTACAATTTACAATTTCTCCAAGTCAAATATATTGGTCAGAAAAAAAAAATCTGAGTGATCCGTGTCAAGATTACTGATTCAATTATGTGTTTGTGTTAAAAAGTATTTTTTTTTTAATTCCCAAATATCTATATTAGTACTGGCCTCAAAAATATTTTTTTGTTGTTTGACTAATCAATTAATCACTAATCATCAAAGCTCCAAATATCATTATAATGGAAAGCACGATAACCAATTTGATCATAATTAGGGATGCACGGATCCAACTTTTTCAGTCCCGATACCGATAGCAATACTTGGGCTTTGGGTATCAGCTGATACAGAGTAACGATCAGATACCAGTGTTTAATTAATAAGCTGTATGCGTCACTGTGTGTAAGAGACTGGGATCATTCTTTTATGTGTAAGGAAACATCAGGCTTGACTTGACTTGACTTGTAAAACAAAATTTAACAAATAAATACATAGATATATTTTAATGAATTGTTATTTATTATTAAAATAATAAATCATACTCCAGCCTAAAAAATCTTAAAATTTGAAGGAATTATAATTCAACTATAATGTAGAAACAAATTGGTCAGAACTTAAATAGTTCAGTCTATAATGTATATAGTATATAAACATAGAACTGAATTGAATAGATCGGACCCATTGTCACCGAACCCAATCCAGCTATTTAAGTCAGTATCGGCCCGATATCCGATCCGGTATCGGTATATCCCTAATCATAATACATTATTTGCTAGAATGATATAAATTTATATTAATGCAGGAAATAGCAGGGTTACCTTAAGCACAATAACTGAAATGTGCTAACTTCTCTCTCTGTTTAAGTATCAAAATGTTTTATTACAATTCTCTTCCTCCAAACCTGTTCACCAAAGAAAAAAAAAAAAGAATAATGTTCAAATCACCATGTATTCAAACTCTGAAACAAATGGAGCTTATTCAAAATAGGTTGCTTGCAGACACAAGTAATGGGCAGTATCGTGTACAGTTGTATCTGTCACTTAGTTTTAGAGGACTAAATGGGTTTTTTAACTTCAGCAATAACAATGAACAGCCTACTCTTACAGTCAGACCTCCGGCTGGTTATCAGCGCAGCCATTCAGTCAGCGGACAGGAAACACAAAGCTGAACATATACGCACACACGCATAATGAAGCTGCTGCTGAACCTAAAACAGCAGTCATGAGGTATGTGTGTTTGTGGGTGTGTGTCAGCAAGGGATGAGACTCATTAACTTAATGAAACACACTCCCTCCCCTCTACTGTACTCTGCTGATCAGCTGCAGACGTCCAGCCCTCTGCACAGTGAGTCAGCCATCGATAACAATCATGAGATCAGGTGGTTCCTTTACAGTAAAGTCGAGCAGTAAAAACCTTAATGCCCTTTAACTTTCTGATGATGTGGGAAAGAATGATGCAAGACAGGACGGGCGGGTCAGACGACGTGCTGCCTGATTGGTAAATAAGCGATGAGGAGATGGACGGGGACATGTCTGAAACACAAAGGTTAATCAGTAAACCTTGAGCGGGATTATACTCTATGGGTGTTAAAATTCCTCCGCCTTTATGGCTGAGCAGCTAAATGCAGCTAAATGCTGCTCGGTTCTGCCTGTGCGCTGTGTGTTTGCTCTTTGGCAGGTGACAAATTATCCTCTGAAGGTCATATTCACAGCTAAAATACGTGGAAGTGGACGCTAAATGTGTGATTTAAGCGTCCAAAGTGTGGACAAAAGAAGGTTGTTTTTGCCCTGCATTCTGACCCTTGATAAATGAGTAATAATTCAATAATAACTGGGCAGGGCTAAGCACCAGGAAATAGTCTTTTTCCGTGCTGTACAAAGTTCTGCTGTGAATTTTTAAGCATCAAGAAGAACATTTTCCACATGTATAAGGTTACATTTACTCCAATAAGTTTAAGTGCAATTCAAAGGTATTTTACTTGAGTATTTCCATTTATGTTACTTTATGCTTCACCACATTTCAGAGGGAAATATTAAACATTTTACTGCACTACATCTAACAGCTATAGTCATTATCTACTCTTCAGATCCAGATTTCACATTTAAAAAAAATAAGCCCTCTGATTAGCTTGAAAAATACAATGTTTTGTTAAAGATTAAACCAATTGTTGTATCTAGGGTTGTCACGATACCAGAAATTTGGTCAATACCAATACCAGTGAAATTTCACCATTCTCGATACAATCGATACACGGTAAAAAAAAAAGAAGTAAAACAACAAATCCCATGTACTTCATCATCCACTCCTTTATTACCATTTACATGCTAGTTTTTGTTAGGAAGTTAAACAGGTCATATTCCCTCTCTATTATCTATTTTATATTGCTGGGAAATCATATCTCTCAAATAAGTGGATTTATTCAAGTTTCTCACCAAAAACTGCATTTTACAAGATTATTAGGTTTTTCGGCCGATTCAGCATGTAGAATCGGTGGCGGAGCTCGTCGGTGAGAGAAATCACTCTGATTTGCCGTTCAGCTTAAATAAATCAGTGCACGAGAAGAGAAACGGAAGTGGGGAAAGCAAGCCAATGAGTAAAGTCAAGAAGACACACACAGACAGCCCTTCTCCTTTTCATCTTCATCTCATCATTTCAATACCAACAACATGGCCATCTGGAATGAAGCTAAGTGGTGAGTGAGAGTGGTGTGAAAATGGTCGGCAGAAGGCGCTTTATTTCATTTATGTATCATAACTACGGCCTGTATATCTGCCGTACTCGGTCTTCCGGCTTCCATTTTTGAATGACGAATACAGACTACCGCCACCTGCTGGTATCGAGAGTTATTTCGTCTCACGCAGATGCAGAACGTACGTGCTAACTGGCCGTCGACTGTAGTCTTGCGGTGTAGTCGAAACGCAACTTTTTGGCCAAGACAAAGGCGACGTGAGGCGACTCAACAGTCGGCCTTCGTCGCCACTAGTTCTTTGATGTCGGGTTGGTGTGTCTGGGCCTTTAACGTTAGCTGTTAGCTCCGTGCAGAACTGCGCTGCTCACTGGCTGCTAACAGCTAACGTTAACTAAGAAGAAGAAGAAGAAACCTTTATTCGTCATAGTACATACAGGTATATACATGAAGTTTGACATCTGCATTTAACCCATCCTAAGTATTTTAGGAGCAGTGGGATGCTGCCAGCACCCGGGGAGCAACTTGGTGTCTCACACAAGGACACTTTGACATGCAGTCTGTAGGAGCCGGGGATCGAACCGACAACCTTGTGGTTAAAGGACGACCCGCTCTACCCACTGAGCTACAGCCGCCCTGTTAAATCCATCTGTCAATGTGTGGTGTTTGAACACCTGAGCTTCTGCTTCCCATCCAACCTTCTAACTCACTGTGCTATACCAGCCTAGCCTGCCAACTAGCTCTCGTCTTGCCGTTTTCAACACAGATTTGTCGTTCACAATGTAGCATTATCAGGGAAAAATAGGGTGTATCCCCTGGACGCGCCGATAGAGAGTTTACTGCATCTCAAACACACTTTCTATCGTCCCCAGGATGAAGGAATGCCGTTATTCTCGAGCCCTGATGGTAGAACTTTTTTCTTCTTTCCTCTCCCATTAATCATCTCACGACCCCTCACATTTATCTTATGACCCGTTGGAGGGGCCCGAGCCCTAGGTTGGGCATCGCTGGACTAGACGCAACTGTATAAAAGTTAAAACTAGCTCCACCTCGAGCAGCTGCCACACAAAAATCCTGATGCATCAGGATTAACAATCTAATAATGTCAGATATAATAATATATCAGTAACACGGGCCATTTTTCTGTAAAACCAATATTTTTACTTTTGATGCTAGTACATTTTGCTGATAATACTTCTGTATTTTTACTTAAGTACGGTTTTAAATGCAAGACTTTTATTTGTAATGGAGTATTTTGAAATGGTGGTATTGGTACTTTAACGAACTCAAAGATGTGAGTACTACCACTGAATGCTTTGACAAAGCGTGATGTGATTAAAAAGTGCATCACAAGATGTGCATTAATTTTCACCAAATACAAATTCAGTGTTAAAACCAATTTAAAAAAAATTTAGCTGCACTCTGGCCCCGAGTGGGAACAGACCAAGCTACATAGATAACACGACTAAAAGCAGACCTCACAAGGAGAGGAGTGAAAGAAACAAAGAGATAATAAGAAAATATGGAGAGGAGGAGTGAGAGATGGAGGAGTGCAGGAACACTGGACAATCTGTTCGAACAAGCTCGCTAAACATGGTTGCATATGCAAAGAGGCGATAATCACGGTTATACCCTTTTTTCCCCTCCACCTGTTATTGTTCAGCAGATTCACAATGACCCGTAACCCAGAGTACCAGCATAAAACAACCATGTGGGTTTTCAATGCTCTAAGAAACAATGGCTCACTCTTTATGCTTCTGGAGGAGGCCGGTGGTTAAAAATAGTGTGTACAAGCATCTTGTCCAATTCAGGTTGAGGCTAAAAAAACAAGTGAAAACAGGACTTGTTCCACAAATTCAATTTTATCTAAGACTTGGAGTTTCTAACAGACCGTGCACTCCTTAAACAGCTGAATGGATGCAGCAGCAACCTGATTATTAATGTTTCCTTTATTTTGCACGGCCCTTTGCCAGTAATGATTAATATTTAAGCCATGGATGGAAATGCACCAACTATACGTTTACCGCCAGAGAAGCCTTCAAAACTTAGCTGTACATGGCACATATTGCTGATTGGATTTCCTGATGTCAGTGGCTGAGATTAGAGCTGTGACTGTGACAATTATTTGTTAAGTATGTTTGCAGTTAATTGATTGGTCTATAAAATGTGAAACGTGAAAAACTGCATTCACAAGTTCTCAGAGGCCGTGGTAAGATGCTTATTTTGTCTGATAATCAGTCTAACATTCACAAAAACTTAATTCAAAATTAATATATAAAAGAGAAAATCCTCACACAAGCTAAACCGGAAGCAGAGTGTCACATTTTTGCTTGAGAAATTGAAATTGATAATCACAATTGTTGCCGATTCAAGTCATTTATCAACCAAAAAATGTCAAACATTTGCTTGTTATTGCTGCTAAAATGTAAGGATTTGCTGCTTTTTCTGTTTCATATCATTGTAAATTATATCATTTTTAGTTTTGAACAGCTGGTCGGACAAAATTAGCAATTTTAAGACCTCGCCTTTAGCTCTGGGAATGTTTTACTATTATCTTTACACTTACTAAATAAAATGATTAAGCAATGAATGAAAACAATCATGTTTTGAGTACCATCTGTATTTTACAAAAGTTAAAAGTTGTGGCTCCAAGTTTGTCGCTGGATCGTCCAACCATGGAACTTTTGTTGCATGCCACCCCCATCTCTCTACCCCCTCAGTCCCAGTCATCTTTTGATTGTTGCCTGACTACTAAAAGGCATGAAATGCCCCAAAATACTTTCAAAACCATTTTTCCTTCTCGATACCGATTCTGATACCTGAATTTGTGATATCATCCAATACCGAGTACCGATTCGATACCAGCTTGATAAAAAAATATATAATTATTATTATAATTTAACAGTTGTTTATTACGGACGATGTATTGATAGTGGACAGTAGTTGCCAGTGGCTGCCATGATAAATCCAGGGCGACAGCACAGTGAAGGCTACTGTTTTGGAGCAGCAAAGAAGAATGGATTTCCGGTTTATTTTTTCTGGGTTAATAAATTATGGTATCGGATCGGTGCATACACTGGCATACTCTCGGATATCCGATCCCGAATTTTGGGCAGTACCGGACGCATTTCCGATACTGGTATTGGAACAACTTTAATTTAGAAGATATAGCTGATTGATATAAAACGGATGCTGTCAAATGATAGTGGGTATCATCTTGCATTTTGGTCATCATATCTTGATTTAGAGTAATTGTTTTCCTGATGTGTTGTAGTTAAGCGATACTTATTTTATTGTGACAGAGCACTCAGATGATTGAGTAAAAATAGAAGTCAATAGCAACTGCTCTGTGTCCCTTTTAGGTGACACAAACCATTAAAGAAAAAGAAAGACGTCGCCTGTGTTGCAGCCAACTTAAAGCAGATCATGAGTCTCCATCCTGCATGACTCCAATTACATTTAAGTCAAATGCAAAAAAAAAGTCGTGCTGCAGTCACACTCACACACACACAAACACAAGGCTGCTGCATTCAGACAGCTCTTTGCTCAATGGCTACGGTTGGCTGGCAAACAACAGGATAATATGCGGCACTGAGTGACAGGCAGGTACCCCCCTCTCCTCCCACACACACATACACACACACACACACACACACACACACAGCAGCAGCAGCAGCTAACCCTGCTCTCCGCCTGCTGCTGATGGAGGTTAATAGCTCGGCTACCAGCTAGCTGATGTAGAAACACACCGCAGTCAAGAGAGCAACATGAAAACAGAGGTTTAAACAGGTTATATATAACTAAAAAGATGAAGTCTCGGTGGTTGAAGCAGAGGAAGCGGGTGGTGGTGGGGGGGTGTCGAAGAGGAAGGAGACAATGAATGGTTGAAGCTTAGCTAACGTTGTTACTCGACCCATCCTCCTCAGTAGTGAAGGCATTCAGCAGAGCAAAGCCTCTGCTGCCCCAAAAAAGATTTACATTCGGATTTAATCTCGGTTTAGTTGACCACACACACGCGCACACAGCTAGACAATGAGCAGGGCTAGTGGTAGTACAGCCGTTAGCTAACGTCGCGCACACACACACACACATTAATTGTATTGTCTTCTACCGGTGTCTCTCTTCTTCCACCTCAGGCTAATGTTGTGATTCAAATTCGGACCTCTAACACGGGCCGTTTATTAGAAGACACCGTAAGCAACAAAAGGCCACAATGAGAATCCGTTTGGACCGGAATAAAGTGTTTAAAATGTACACCCGCGGCCCTCGAGCTAATACAAATGCATTACACTTACCGCTGGCTGTCCCACTTCTCGACGGAACGGAACTTCCGGTACTGGCCGCACACAAGCAGGGGGCGGGGCCAGAGCGTGAAGACGTCATCGCATAGCAACGCCCTACCGCAGATTATTCTCTTATCACGATTTTCAAAATACAAATATAATCAATACATCTCGATATATGATCAATATACAGTGGTTATAGTAGCTAAAGTAAAGTATATTTAATAATGTACTATACTATATATACTATATTACTTAAGATAAGATAAGATAAGATAGAACTTTATTAATCCCGAAGGAAATTCTTGTGCCAGAGATTGCTCAAAAAATACAAAAAATACAACAAATTACAACGAGTTTCAAGTGTATAAAATACAAGTGTATAAAATAAAATAGTAAAACGTACTATTTCTAGCACCAGTGCCTAATAGAATGACAATTAAGTAAGTAAGTAGCATTAAGTAAAATGGGTAAATAAGATAAGATAAGTGAAATAAAAAGAAGGTACGGTAAGCTAAAAAAACAGAAAAGAAGACTTGATACTACTTGCTAATTTATACTTCAACTCAAGGTTACCTTTCAGATTAAGATTTTAAATTCAAAACATATAATGCATACCCTATATAAAACATGATACATTGTTATTGATAACACTACAACACTTTGCTAAATATAACCAATGCATAATCAATTGCAACGTATTTAATATAATATAATCACAATATAGGGGCAACAAAGCATTTCACTGCACAATGTAGAAATATGTTGAATTTGAAACAATAATAGTGATCCAATTTGATAATGTAACACTGACATAGGCCATTGTTCATACTAACAGTAATAGTAATATTATTGGAAAAGTTTACTTTTGATTTTGACTTCAAGAGCATTTAGTTGATAATACTTTATCTTTACTTTACTTTTATTTTATTATTTGTATTTTTTATTATTTATATATATTTGCTATTTCAAATTTGAATGCAGGACTTGTAATGGAGTATTTTTACATTGTGGTATTGCGACTTTTAATTTGGCAAATGATTTGAATACGTCTTCCACCAGAGTCAACCTATATGAAGAATAACATATATGATCAATACATCCCTGTAACAGTAGAATTATCACATTTTCTGACATTGATAATAGCTGTACATTCTATATGAAAGATTAGATTTTAATACACTTATTTTATATTTGGTTTGAAAAGAATGTTTGCTAACTTTCTTTTGGCTTGTTTTGTTTGAATTAAACAGACTCCTTGAAGTAGACTACTAAAAAAATGTCAAGAAAGTATGAATATTGTACTGCCAAACAAACTTTAGTTTCAATAACACTTTATTTCCATTTTGTCTGAGGTGCTGACAGCATTGAAAATGGTATTAATGACTTCTGTAGATTATCATATTTGAGTAAGATGGCACACTGCTAGAGGTGGGCTACTGAATTCTCCACATGTACTTTGTAAATACTGTCAGCAGCAAAAAACATGTACATGGCTAGATACCACTAGAGGTAAGTGAGGATTAACTAAATTAATTGGGTGAACTGACCCTTTAAAGAAAATTTAATGTATATTAATAAATATTTGCTTCTAAAAAATTCAGAAAAAGTACCATGTGAGCTAATAAAATTAACAAATACATCATCAACCATAAAATCATAGATCAGCATCATACTTTCTAACCTCCACACTGAGTTTACACATTCCCATAAATGCACCCACAGGCTGCCGCTGACTGCATGATGACACACTGCATTACTAATAATGATATTAAGGATGACATAAGCCCTTTGTGGAAATAAAATAGAAGTGAAGGTAAGGATATTGTTTTTAGGGAGTTCCTAGCAGGAAGCTTTGGTCAAATGGTGACATGCATGTGACATGTTTGTATTAAAGCATTATCGTAGAGCAGGGGCTCTCAATCTTTTTAGGGTCAGGGACCCCTTAAAAGGGAGAGAAAAAAAATCCAAGGTCCCTCTCATAATCGTAACACTACTTAAGCACAATGCTGACTAACATTTGTACTCTTAGATGACATTGGAACTATTTGTATTCTAAAACTTTTCAATCTAAATACTTCAGACCTGTTTGAAAGTGAGAAAGAGAAACACATTTCAGTTTGAATCATGTTAACACCACTTTGTTTTGCCCTGATATTCAGGGTGCTTTGTAATCAAATGTCACTTTAGCTTGGCCGGCTTCATGGCTTCATTCACTAGCACATGAAGACACACTACGCATACTGGTCACCCGTCGCTGTCGCTCGATATAACTGTCGTCATATTTTCTCAATTTAGCTAGTTTGGTCTTTAGCATCACTTGACAAAGTGGACTGACTCAAATATTTCCCCATGCTCGCCAGCTAGCTAGCTGGCTAATAAGCTAAACTAAGCAGCAGCAGGAACGGTTCGTTGATCAGACAGATTGACGTGATGAGTCACAATCATATAAGAGTTTCTATTGGCCCAAAGCTGACGTGGGTGGGAGTAATGGACACAATATGCTTGTTTTACTGGAACAAATTGACCCCATCTGTAGATATGTACTTATTAATGATACAGCACAATTTTGAAATTTATAGCAAATTATTTCGCAGACCCTCTGACAGAGTGCCACGGACCCCTGGGGGTCCCCAGACCCTACTTTGAGAATCACTGTTGGAGAGGAATCACAGCAGCATTTGAATTTGCATTTGAGAGCAAATTAAGTCTCTTTACATGTTATATACGTAAAAAATCATCGTGTGAAGCTAATTATGAATCCAGAGTGCAAACATAGCAACCAAAGTCTTTAATCAATCAAAAAGTACAATCACTTTTATTTCCAGCCTTCTGTGTTTTATTTAAGAGTAGCTGAAGCAGTGGATATCTTTTGACATGAACCAGAGTATACAAGTTAAACTGATAACAACAGACTTTATCTGAGTGTCAAATTTTTCATGCATTTATTATTAAGCTTGCCCACATTAACCTTTCACTCTTTAATTCCATAGAAAACAGAGCAGCAACTTGGCAATTCCAGACACACCTGAAGCTCTCTGGTCTTCAGATTTCAGTGCTCAGTCCCGGTCGAGCTCAACCAACCTGTCGATACACAGCGTTGGAACGCCACTGGAACCTCTCTTCCTCCTCCTCCTCTTAACGACTCTCTGAAGCTTTCAGGATATGAAGTTAGTTTGTGGGATGATGCTCTCCACTTTGTGATCTGCAGGGTTTGCTGATGCCTCGTAGGTACAGATCGTCACTTCATGTCTGTAAGCCTAAAGAGCACACAAAGAGAAAGACAGGTTGACTTAACAGCTCAGACAAACATTCATATACATATATATATATGTATATATATATACATATATATATATATATATACACATATATATATATATATATATATATATATATATATATATATATATATATATATATATAAATATATATATATATATATATATATATATATATATATATATATATATATATATAAATATATATATATATATATACATATATATATACATATATATATATATATATATATATATATATATATATATATATATATATATATGAATGTTTCATATGCCAACTTAATTAATTTAAAACACAATGGGAGAATGGCAGAAATTCTAAAAAGATGACCATACCAGGGCTGCAACCATAGATATAAAACAGCTTATATTTGCTTAAAGGTCCCATATCGTGCTAATTTTCAGGTTCATACTTGTATTTTGTGTTTTTGTTTACATGCTGTAATGTTAAAAAAAAACAACTTTATTTTCCTCATACTGTCTGCCTGAATATGCCTGTATTTATTCTCTGTCTGAAACGCTCTGTTTTAGTGCATTTCAACGGAATTGGAACGGAATTGCGTTGCTAGGCAACAGCTTGGGTCCATGTTTACTTTCTGTCAGCTGATGTTATTTACATACACTGCAACAGGAAATAAACTGGGACACATATTGTTTAAAACTGTGTAATGGTCTAAATATTGTATATTTGTGACAACACAAATGGACAGAAATCCTAATGGCTTCTTTCAAACGCACAATTTCTGAACACGGGCTGTGTGTATTTCTCCGAATATTGAGCGTTTTGATAGTTTAACAGTATTTATAAAGCACTTAAACCTGCTTTATAACATAAAAGACGTGAAAATCTCACTTTTTACAATATGGGACCTTTAATGTAGTATAGTAGCCATTCAGAATACCAAAGACAGTTCTTACATATTAAGTTCAGGTAAAATTGAAAAAATAAAATAATTGTCTGCAATATAAATACACAATTAAGAGATTATCTTCATAATTGGAAGCATGATTTGTTCTCTTGGAGCTTTAATAATAAAAATTCTACCAAAATTTTAGTTTTTTGGCTTATTTTAGACAGACAGTTTTCTTACACTCAACACTTAGAATAAAAACAGTATTGGTGTATTGGTAGAAAAATACATGATTATAAAGAAAACATAAGCCTCTTTCACCATAGGTTCCAATTACAACAACTTTAAAACTTTACCCAGGTAAGATGGCCGCCATATGGTTCCATCCTGGAATGGCAAGTCATTAGAACACATCACATCTACTGTTTTATATCTATGGCTGCAACTAACTAACCAACTAGATAATACTAAAGATTGTTTTCCAGATTAATTGTTGGTATACAAAATGACATAAAATAGTGTAAAATAACTAACTAAATAATAGCAAACAAAATAATACGAGTGACTCTCCACCCAGATACTCCATCCAGTCTTGGGTTGAATAGAACCATATCAAATAAAACTGTGATCTCTCTGACAAGCCCAGACATCACGCCTCAAAGACCTCAAATATACCAGATAATATGGTACAAACAGGACCCGTGGGATTGCAGGCGTTCCCTAAACGTAAAAACCTAAGGAATCCATTGGCATGAGGGAGGCTAAATAATGCTCCAATGTTAGGCTAAATTTTGGCGAGGAAAAACCAGCATGGCTATTTTCAAAGGAAAATGGGTTCTCTGGGTACCCAAGAGTCTCCCCTTTACAGACATGCCCAGTACAAATGTGTTATTTTCGCCTATTCTAAAATGGTGTATTTGAATATTTCTGCATACTGGGGTCCCTAGACGGTCTTAGAATTACATAAATTGGGTATCACTGTAAAGCTGAGACTCTTGTGGATCCAATGAGCTCAACTGTATTCATGTGTGATGATGTTAGTCCCCATAGTAGCCATTTCATATTGACCTCACTGTATAAAATGACCTGTGGTGACCTCTAGGATAATCACATCCTCATGAAACTTAACAACCACAAACTAGAGACCTAGAGCATTCAGAGGATGGATAGATTTCCTAGCTTGATTGACAATAAGGGGGTTTCTGAGCAGTTTCCAGAACAGAAGTGCTCGCCATCCAATCGCCAAAAAATGCAATTCTTGCGGAAATTTCAAAATGTCAAAAGTTTTTTAGACCAAATCACAGCATGGCTTTTTCTATGGTGTTCCTCATGGTCTTGGTGGCTTAATGTGGTATTTTGGAGGGATTATTGATCATTTTTATCAATTCTCGAGTGATAAAAAATGGTTAAATTTAGCGTCAAATTTGTGTACAAAAATGCGGCAACAACTTATCAGACATAAGTGAGCATGGGAATGGCCATCATATACTTCTATCATGATGTTATACACTTTGACAATTTATTTTAATTAATTAATTCATGTTTATTTCTTATTAATGACTAGAACAACTTGACACGCAGCGCTGAGCTGCATCTCAAACTAATCTTCAGGTTCCCAGCTTTCAGATGATGTACACCACTTATATGTGACATCTACTGCTGACCTGCTATCTCCCCCTAAAGACCCCCTCTACCCCCCTAAAAAAGACAAAAATGGGTCTATGTGGGTCTCTAGGGTTAATCCAACTGAACCTACTGTGTGGCTGCAATGCTTGCAACATGCATGATTGTTGCTATTCTGAGCTGTGGGGCAAAGTGGCCCATGCCAGAAGGCAGAATTAACATTGGAAATAATGTGGGAAACTGTCGTGTTTTGACAAAGCTAGAGTAGACGTGACCTGTTTGGTGTTAATTAAAAAGGACAGCTAAAAGAGCTGTAACCACAAAGGCATCATACCCACTGGCAGACACACAAGGGCTCTTTGGAGAATGGAAGGGAAACTGGAGGAACACCAGAGAGATACCAAAATATTTTGGGAAAGAATCTGCTGCCCTCGGGATAAAAGACGAATCAAAATAATATCTCCTTTCAATGTAGTTATGATCTGACGCACACAGCCAGACCGACCATGGGACAGCTGGGAAAAAAAGATCTTTATCAGTTTATCCATTCTGGGAACACTCAGTGATGGACTGCAGTCTAATACAACACACCCCCTTCATGAAGGTTATACAACTTTGATTCAACTTCATGGCCATTTTGGAGGATGTAGTTTTCTAATATTTAGCTACCCTCACTGATACATTGATATTTACAGTATATTAGATTATCAGACAAAAAGAGGAAGAGTATTTATTTTTAAATGCTGTAATTCAGACTGACCTCCGAGTATTCTCCCCTCAGACCGATGTAGTAGACCCTGGTGCTCTCTGCTCCAAAGTTCTTTGAGATGTGGATGGAGAGGTGGTGAACACTGGAGAAACGAGCGATCCTGGAAATCGTGACACAACGGGAGAGACACCTCGGTTTGAGACAACAGCTTGGAAATGCATTCATACTCCAAGGGAGCAATACTAAACTGCAGTGACATTTTGGCAAGAAATTTGTAAAGAAGGACTTAAAGGGATAGTTCGGGTTTTTCCAAGTGAGGATGTATGAGGTACTTATCCATAGTCAGTGTATAACCTACAGTAGATGTCGGTCGGCACGCCCCCAGTTTGAAGAAACAGACAGGAGTACTGCTGTGGACGGGGCAGCAGCAAAACGGATTTCAGACCTAAAAAAAGGCTCGCCAAAAAAAACTCTATATCAGTTTAAGCGTACACTATATTTAGAATATTTTCACTGCTTTACCTTTCTGACGAGGAACTGAAGCCCTTGTATCCATCTATGCTCTCACCAAAGCCACCAGAGTCCATTGTTTTGTCACGAAAACACACGCACAGGCATAACCAATCGAGGCAGCGGTAGATCGGCAACTCCTGTTGTTCTGCGAGTTAAAATTACTGATTTTTTTCCAATGGAGTCCGGTTGCTTTGGCAAGAGCATAGATAACGGCTTCAGTTCCCGGTCGGAAACATAGACTGTATAGCTGTCTCATGGCAAGGTAAACCAGTGAAAATATTCTAAATATGACGTACACTTAAACTGATATAGATTTATTACCTACCTACTGTAGGTAATACACCGACTATGGGTAAGTACCTCATACAACCCCACTTTAAAACACCCGAACGATCCCTTTAAACATGTTCATCCCGAGTAATGGCACGTTGTTTGTGTGCGTACGTGAATATAACAGAAATACATACACATTCATACAAGTGTCTGACACACTGAGACAAACAGAAAGAAAAACAGAGAGTTGGTTCCACTTGTGTTTTGAACGCTTCTTTGACCAGATCACAAAGATTGGATTTCACTGCATTATGTGGACAAGCATCTTAAATACAGAAGCTACATTAACTTTATCACTTCTCTATCTCTTGTCTTATCAATCCTGAGCAAATCTCAAAGCCTTCAAAATAGATTGCTGCAGGGATGACGTATTTTTGTAGGCCAACCAGGAAGTTAGCACCGCCCTGGTTCCCTCAACAAAAAGCCAATTGTTTTTTTCCATTGGGTTTGGATTACTGCAGAAAATAAGCTCTGTAGCAAACACGTTTATGATACTGATACGTGTTGTTCAGCAACATAATCTTCACAAATGAACACCACTTTTATGATTTTTAAAGTGCAATCGCCAGAAGTAAAAAGTAAACGTTGAGCGCGAGTATACACAACGAGGCTGTAAAGGCGGATGAGTCGGTGTGATGATGTTTAATCGTCTCATTTAGTCACTTGTTAGCAACCACCTGTTTTAAGACATATAAAGGCTTCAAAATTCACAAGTATGTGTATGAGTATTTTCTTTATGTATTTTATGACTTAGAACAAAACATGAAAATCTCTTCAGCTTGTGTTAACCACACACCTTATTTCAGGCATCCGACTAAAAACCCATGGACTTCCAGACAAGGGAACCGGAAGTGCTAAAATGCTAACTCATTTCTGGGTTTTAGGACTCCTGTTCCTCTTGTCGCACTCTATTGTCTTTTGGGGATTTCACAATAAAGCTACAAGGCAGATTCGTCACTTAAAGCTACATTGTGTAACA
Source organism: Sebastolobus alascanus (assembly GCA_916701645.2). Lineage (NCBI taxonomy): Eukaryota > Metazoa > Chordata > Actinopteri > Perciformes > Sebastidae > Sebastolobus > Sebastolobus alascanus. The sequence continues at coordinate 784,992 of CAKAOJ020000045.1, forward strand.
TTTGTGTCAATAAAAAGGTCCAACCAACAGTGTATTTTATGTTATCAGTCTTTGTTTGTCGGTGACCCTGTGTGTTGCCTTACTGCACCATTTGCCTGCTGTAAGCTCTTCAACAGCCACCTTCCTGTAAGCTGTGTCAGCAGTGAGCTGGTTGTGGCTAGCAGTGACAATGTGGTTAAAAACTGCTCATGCTCTCACTTTGTTGGGTACTCCAGCTCAGCGACAGGGTCTCTGTTGAGTCTGAAGGCTTGTTCAGGTTCTCTGCCGGTGTCGTCGAAGGACATGTGAGGGATGTTCTTGTACCTGGAATGAAAAGTAAGTTCATGAAATCACTGCCCTCTAGTGATGGGAAGGGATGCAAGCATTTCAGTTGCAGATAATTTTATTTCTTATTTTAATAGGACTTAGAATCAATCGAAGGCTGCAGTCGAAAAGTCAAAAAATTACGTCCTAATGTCTTTTCCTAACCACTTTTCCTTGACCTCAATGGAAAACGTCGTGAGGTGTTAAGAAAATGGTATTAAGAAAATCCGACTGCACTAACTCAGTGTATTACCTACAGTATATGGCGGTCAACACGCCCCCAGTTTGGAGAAACAGAGGAGCAGCACGGGAGCAAAGTAATGTACTGCTGTCGACGGGAGCAGCAGCAAAACGTATTTCAGACACCTAATAAAATTAATATCATCATAAGTGTACGCTATATTTTCACCGCCTTACTTTGCCGTCCGACAGCCCTTTCCGAAGGGGAGCTGAAGACATTCTATCCAATTATGCTTTCGCCAAAGCCACCAGACTTCATTGAAAAAAACTGTAATTTTACCTCTCAAAACACAGCGGTTGCTGGTCTACCGCTGCCTCGATTGGTTAGTTTGTTTGTGGTATTGTGTGACTTTGGCAGGGCTGACCTGAATGCTTCGAAAATTCGACCGTTGCCATGGTATTCGACCTCCAAATCAGTATTTGAATGCTTTGTTTTTTAATTTTATTATATTTTTATACTCTATATATAAGTATGTAATAATAATGTATAAATCCATGAAATTAGGAATAATCCCACAACATTATTCATTACTCATATTAAACATTAATTATTATTAGACTGCACTTACACTAGGATCCGTAACTATGATGCGACGGTGGATGTTAATGACGTGGGGATAAAACTACAATATTCCAAAGATGGACTACAAAAAGCGCATCTAGCACTTTGCCCCGTGTGTTCTTACTATTTTGTTTCATGCAGGCTCTATACACAGCTCCATCAGTGACAGGCTGCTTCACCCGCAGTGTGTGAAGGAGAGGTGCCGCAGGTCCTTCTGATGTCACACTTTACAATCAACACTGCTCCAGTAGAGCGCACATACCAAAACTGACAATTCACTCATGTGCAATATCAATTAAACTGCTCAATATCAATATTTCCCATGTAGCAAGGCTCAGTCCTTACCGCAGCGGCCCAGGGTTCGAAACTGACCTGCGGCCCTTTGCTGCATGTCATCCCCTCTCTCTCTCCCCCTCACAACTATCACTCTCACTATCTAATAAAGGCAAAATGGCGAAAAAAATAATCTAAAAAACTAAATAAATCAATATTTCCTATGTGCACTAATGTGAATTAAACCGTTCAGTCTATCTACTTATTATATTTCACTTTTTTTACTGTCAAATTATTTATTATGGACCTATCTTGCTATTTTTAACTGATGCTTGTGATATAGAGAAATGAAATTGTTATCACTGTCCACTCATATTTATCAACATGAATCACAATTAGTAAATGACTGTATGAAAATAATTGTAAAATCTATGCAAGATAGGCATGATCGTTTGTTTTCATGAACGGCCAAATGGTGCGTCTATTTAAATGATGCGGCCGCAAGGAATTGTGGGGCGGCATTATCTCCTTTCCTTTGGTAAAGGACGGTCCAGTCTATCCTATGCTAAAGGAGATAAGAAAGGAAGCATTGAAGCACCTTTCCTTAGCATTTAGAGGATTCGAACAGCTCCTATCATGGCTGCTACTTAGATAGTTCCATGTCATTTCACTACGTTAGGAACCTTCCTAAGAGAAAAAGACTTTTCGACCGCAGTCCAACACTCCTTTTTGTATGATGGAGACAATGAATTTATGAACAAAGATTTTGGGGTGCTCTTGTGGTCTAGGGGGTTTAAAGTGATAGTTTGGGTGTTTTGAAGTGGGGTTGTATGAGGTACTTATCCATAGTAGGTGTATTACTTAAAGTAGATGACAGTCAGCACGCCCCCAGTTTGGAGAAACAGACAGGAGTACCGACACCGGAGCAAAGCAATACAGTGCTGTGGACGGGGACGGCAGAAAAAAAACAACGTATTTTAGACACCTAAAAGAAAGGCTAACCTAAAATAAAAAATTGATATTAGTTTAAGTTTAGCCTACGCTGTATTTAGAATATTTTCACCACTTTAACTTGCCGTCAGACAGTCCTTTCTTCAGTCCTTTCCCGTTGGAAAATATTCTAAATATAGCGTACACTTAACAGATATCAACTTCTTTAGGTGAGGGGAGATTTTACGTTTTGCTGCCGTCACCATCCTACAACCCCACTTCAAAACACCCGAACTATCCCTTTAAATCCCCAGTTCAAATCCAGCTGGGTTCACTCCGTGTTACCTCCCTACCACCCAATCAAAGAAGCAGTGAACAGACACTCACAGTCGAACCTCAGCTGGATGAGAGTCGTCATCTTCTCCAGAGATGATGATGCCTTTCAGCTTCACGCTGCCTGTAAAACTGAAAGAGATGACACACAGTTCCTTTGCTGCCATCTTTGACAAAAATCACAAAGAGACGCTATCAGGTCACAAAAAACACTGGACGCTGTGAATGACGAGAAGCTGTCACAAGAGATGAATTATGAAAAAACAAAAATGAAATTAGAACCAGAACCGTTTTGGTCTGAAATTACAGAAAAAAAACATTAAGAGTTCATCTTATTACTGGTGAGGAAGAACCCTGTTAGCAGCTTACCTTCCAACACATTTCATAATAATAACATATGTGTTGCCATCTACAAATATACTCATTCAAGAGGAAAGGCTCATTATGATGATGATGATGATGATGATGATTTTAGGACTTACGGGATGTTGAACAGCAGCTCTTCATCTGCGTCACTCTCGACATACTAAAAGAAAATAGACACACACAAGAGTGGTGGAAGAAGTATTCAATTGAGAAAAAGTACCAGTACAACAATGTAGAAGTACTCCATTACAAGTAAAAGACCTTCATTAAAGGTAAAAGCATGATTAGCTGAACGTACTTAAAAGAAGTACAAAAGTTAAAGTAGTTTTTTCTGCAAAAGAAAAGGCCCTTCTGAGTTATATATTGTATATTACATATTACACACATATATTACACTATAGTAGTTGTTAGTAGGGATGCATCAACGCATACTGCCGTAGGTAAAAGTTGAACTCATTTCAACTACTTTATCTCCATAAAAAACTTTCATTCATTTTGATAAGGATAATTATATCAGTAATTAATTAATATTTCTATATGACAGAGATGAAAGGTAATAATTATAGTTAAACAAGTTTAGGAAAAATAACTTAGATTATATGTTTAGCTCAATAAGGACGCTGGTTACTTATTAATGAATGAGTTGTGGAGAAGGGGTGGGATTAAATAAGTTTGTACTTCTTCTCACTCCTTTTCCAATATGTAAACCAAGGTTTGACAATTTCTTTTGCTTATGATTTTCATTGTATGTGGATACTGCTTTTTTTCTGGCAGTCCACTTGTTGTATGATGATTCTCTTTTTTTTAATTATTATTATTATTTTACATGTTCGAGTTAAAATTTGTAAAAAGAAGAAGAAAAAAAAAGAAAAACAGTAACTGACATTACTTGAGTAAATGTAACGTTACTTAGTAACTTTCCATACAGGACTGCAGACTCGTGTGGTTTTCAGCCTCAGTGATAACAATAAAGTTGTGTTTGATTTAATAACTGCGCAGGTCCACCGTGAGCTCCACAGCGGGGTGGAGGCTCTGTGTGGCCGGTACCTTGTCCCGCTCGTTCCGCTGGTCCCACGGTTTGAACACCAGCTTCCCATCCCCTTCTCTGCTCTCGTTCAGGCACTGCAGCTTCTCCAAGTCGATCCGCCGGTACAGTCCGTACTCCAGGCCCCTCTCCGCGGGCTCATGCTCCGCCTCGCACCCGTGACCGTGCCCGTGCCCGTGACCGTGCCCGGACATCGTGGAGCTTCAAAACACTGCTTTCCGTGACAGTCAGCTCAGACAAAGACAGCTGCCCGCCGCTGGATCAGTGTGTTTTCAGATAAAGTGAACTAGTGCGATCAGCAAGTTCCACTTTGCGGAAGAGAACCGACGTTCTAAATATACTTCCGGTTTGAGATTTTCAAAATAAAACAAGCTGTTTCGTCTTCATGGTATTGTTAAAGCGGCAGTAGGCAGAACATTTTTGGTATCATTGGGCAAAACTTCCATAATAACCTTTCAGCATATTGTAATTCAAGTGTTCAAAGAGAAAACTAGACTTCTGCACCTCCTCATGTCTCCTCTGTTTTCAGGCTTTAGAAAATCTAGGTGACGGGAGAGTTTGGCTAATCAGAGGTCATTTCAGAGAAGGAGCGTTCCTATTGGCTGTTCATTCAATGGAGGCAGCTGTCAATCACTTGCGAACTCCGATCAAGCGGTCTAACTAGGCAGCGCTGATCAAATATGAATTAATATTCTGTTACTGTAATGCCTATTTCTCATCTCAAATGTTTTCAGAAACATCTTGTGGTGTACTGTTTAGCTGTAAAATTAGAAAGTTTGCTCCGGCTGGTGGACAGTGCTTGGTATTCCCTCAACTGATCTCAGCATGGCTGCTGGGTGGTCACAAACTTTCTCATTTTACAGCTAAACAGTACACAAAAATATGTTTATGAAAACATTTTATGCAATAAATAGGCATTGTAGTAACAGAATATTGATTCATATTTGATCAGCGCTGCTTAGTTTGACCGTTTGATCGGAGTTTGCGAGTGATTGACAGCTGCTCAGAGACGGCAAGGCTCCGGCTCGGCTCTGATTGGTCTTCCTCTGGTCTGTGAAATCTTGCAGATGCCATTAGGAGCATCGGAGGACACAGAGGCACATTTTTTTTTTCAGATTACCTGTCTCATGCACTACTGTCAGGATATAGTGACCGTTTTATAAAAATAACTTCATATTTGCACCAATTCTACCCACTGCTGCTCTAAGTACAAGTACAAAAGCATATAAGCATCAAAATATACATTAAGTACCCAAAGTAAAAATACTCGTGATGCAGAATGGTACATTTCAGAATAATATATATTATATTATTGGATCATAATTATTGATGCATTTATGTATTCATCACTTTAATGTTGCAGCTGGTAAAGATTGAGCTAATTTGAACAACTTTATATACTGCTGGGTAGCTTAATCTATAATCAGAGATTGTGATCTATTAGTTGATTTATATTTTTGTATTAATAAAGCTCATTAATAAAGCTAACTAAAGCTGTCAAATAAATGTAGTGGAGTAGAAGTAGGAAGTAGCATAAAATGGAAATACTCAAGTAAAATAAAAATACCAGTACAGTACTTGAAATGTACTCATCTTTTATCCTTCTCAGATTGTTTCATTTGAAGTATCCAATATTTCAAAAGAAAAAGACTGAATTTAATGAAAAAGTCTGATAAAAGAAGGCATAACTTTAACAATTCTAAAAGAAATATAAGTTTTACTTTCTTCTCCCTATAATCATGTTGGGACCCCTCAGATTTATACTGGGACCCTATGGGAGGTCCTTGCCCCCAGCTTGAGAAGTCTTACCAATTTATGATATCTGCTTGAGCAAATATTAACTATGTCTAGTAAATTTAATGGAAACTGTAACCACTAAAAAGGTTACCATCTATTTAGCTCCTGGGCGTTAATGATGAGATTTTAGAAACAAAAGAACAACACAAAATGTAGGTTTAATTGGGCATAAATGCCACAATCCATGATTTAAGAATAACATTATGTAAACAATACACTAATAACTCTATATTAAGGCCTACAGGACATTCTCTAGTGACAGTTTTTCCAGACTACTGTAGACCTCCTCCTCTGCAGACTTTTAGAATTTCATTTAGAGAGAAAATGTTGACACAAAGTGATACTCCTTTCTCATGTTCAATAAAAAGCACAGAGGAGGTTTGTGTTGCTTGATAAAGCCACACAAAATATTTCAGCACACACACAGTCTTAAGGGCAAAAAGTCAAGTTTAATAAAAATGACCATATAACATTTATTAAAATCTAATAAAATTACAATTTTTAATCTACTTCCTTTCAGGCCCATGTTGTGGGGTGCCAGGTCCCAGTGTTGAAAATAAATACATCTCATCATTGTTGTAGACTGAAACTGCAGACATCCTATTAACTTCCTTCCTTATTGTTGTGTTTCCTTGTTCTTCTTCTCTTCCTACAGTCTCTCCAGCATTCACTCAAGCTATTTGTCACAGTGAAGCAGATACAAACAGGGACACACACATTCAACAGCAGGAAAACATGATCTGAAGCCACAGGAGGGTTAAAATAAGTCTACAATGTGTTTGTGTGTGTGTGTGTGTGTGTGTGTGTGTGTGTGTGTGTGTAGGTCACTGATATCATTTTAGCTCTACACATTAAAAAATGCACCATGTTTAAATATGCATGTGTGTTGTTGTTTTTTTAAAAGCAGAGTCTTTAACCAGCCAGTTGATGCCTCGGCTGACGTGCACCATGCATGCCATTATGATAAAAAAAGAGTGTGTAAAGGTTTTCCTCATGTAGTGTATCATTTGCACGTAATGAAAAGTAACAAACAACTATTCTTTAAATGACAAGAATCAGTAATTTTTCTGTCCCATGAAGGAAAACTTTGATGTTTTAGTAGACGAAGTATACTTATTTGCTTTCTTGCCAAGAGTTGGATGAGAAGATCGATACCACTCTTGTGTCTGTATGCGAAATATGAAGCTACAGCCAGCAGCCGGCTAACTTAGCTTAGCATAAAGACTGGAAACAGGGGGAAACAGCTAGCATGGTAGCAAAATCCACCGACCAGCACATCTAAAGCTCACTAATTATCACGTTGTACCTCAGTTGTTTCATAGGAAAAAAAAAAAAGGTGTAGTTTCCTGTATAAAAATGGCAATTCTGTGTTTTACAAGGTGTGCCAAACAATACCTAGGTCCTTACCTGTAACCTACTGGCGTCTCCCCTGGTTGCCATGCAACTGGTCCTGGCTAAAAAGCAGTTTAGCATATAACACAGAGTTGTCGTTTTTACACATGATTTTATGCAGTCATTGTACGGTTTAAACAAACAAGATACAACCGCTTCGGATACTATGCACTACATACTGAACAGGTGTATTATTGTTCAACGTACTTTTGTGTGAATAAACAGTAATATGTATCTTTCGGACGCACTGAACTGTAATTTATGTCGTCACTTCCTGAGAGTCTCCTTGCAGGTTGTGTAGACTTGTAACCATGGTAACCCGTGCCAACCTCATGTTACCAAAACAACGGTTTGTGAGAATCAAAGTCTAAATGAATTAAAAAAATATATTACGCCCAGCAAAGTGAAATCTTATACTTACAGTTCATTGAAGCGTTATTTATGTTACAGAGCTGTCCGTCAACGTCTGTCATGAACGTTGTCGTCCCTAACGCATTACATTGCGGGATATTTATGCCGCCGTAGTATCCAGCGTTGCATACTGTAACAATTCAATGGAAATAGTATGCAATTTGCATACTACTGGTTTCATACTAAGGTTTTGGACATACTAAAATATCTCACATACTGTTTTAGCGTACTAAATAGCATGTTAGTATGGAATTTCAGACGCAACCACATATATCTTTTTATCCAAGGTGCTTTGGAGGTTGCGATACTGTCATTGTCGTGCCGTTACTAAGCAACCAAAACATGCATGCTGCAATGACGATGATGAAGTTCCGGTAATTTAGCAGTAAAAGCCTCACTGACTAAACTAAACAAAGTCAAAACAAAGACAAATGGATTTCCAGCACCTTAAATCCATCCCTCACAGTAGCTTTAGTGCTGGATTTCTCTCTGTCAGTCTGGCTGACCTTTCAACCTGATGTTGTGACGTTCTTGGACGAAAAGGGTGAAGCCAGTAAAACAGACCGTGGGACAGATGGTAAAGCCCCTGGGTAGCCCTGCACTAAAATGATTAACTTCTCCTCCATATATTTACCATAGACTGATATTTACAGAAGAAAGGAAAGATATCTGCTGGCTGTGATTGGTTGTTCCTCGACACATGACATGCAGTGCACACTGCAGCGTTTCAAAAATCTAACTATTTTGTATCTCGGAGCGCAACCGTCGCGCCCTGAAAAATAAGCGCTTGGGAACGCTTGCACGTCGCTCCCGCGTCACTCCTGCTTTTGAGCGTGCCTGCCGCACGTCTACACTGACAACAATGGCTTTGAACGTGCAAAAGACACGGCATGTGTATGGCCCTTTAATGAGCTTTAGTAGTGCTGTTAGGCAGATTTTGTTACCTTTGGACAGAGCCAGGCTAGCTGTTTCCCCCTGTTTACAGTCTTTATGCTAAGCTAAGCTAACAGCCTCCAGGTTCCAGCTTCATATTTACTTTACAGATGTGAGAGTGCTATCAGTCTTCTCATCTAACTCTCTTTAAGAAAGCAAATAAGAGCATTTCCCAAAGGGTCGAGCTATTCCTTTTAAAATGGCTGCTAAAAAACAAGAAAAGGTAACAGACTGTGTGTTTGCAGGTGTGTGTCCTTTACGTCTTGTAAAAACTTGCAGACTTAATTTTCTTAACACAGACGTCACACCCACTGACCGTCATTTATGATTTAAATACTTATTCAAAAACCCCCCAAACAGATGCCACCACTTAAATAAATTTTGTTTTAAAAATCAACCATTTTTCCACCAATACTGAAAAGTTCCTACAATATGTTTGGTGGTAAAGATGATGATGTGTGTGTATGTGTGTGTGTGTGTGTGTGTGTGTGTGTGTGTGTGTGTGTGTGTGTGTGTGTGTGTGTGTGTGTGTGTGCGCGCAGGGATGAAGGGGTCTCCAGTAAAATTTCGCTAAACTTAAATTAAAAACATAATTGGAATTCATAAAATATATTCAGTCTCTTTCACACTATCGGCGGGAGAATCTGTTCTTGAAAGCTTTGATAGTTTTGGCCATCATGGGGGCGATTTCTGCAAGAGGGAACAAATGGTTTGTGAGATTTAAAAAGAAATCAAAACTAATCCTGCCTCTTTTTATGATCCTAAACTCAGGATCGTTAACACACTTACTTTTGACCTGTGGCTTGTCCCGGGCGGCAGGTCCTCCTCCTCCTCCTCCTCCTCCTCCTCCTCCTCCTCCTGCTCCTCCTCCTCCTCCTCCACCATCCGGTGCTGAGGAGCGAGATGAGCTGGGAGAAGGGTTGAGTTGGGAGGAGAAAGAGCGACTCGACTCACCAGAGTAGTCTGTGGTAGCTGGTCTTATTCTGAAGGACACAGGAAGAAGAAAATGTCTGTGATTGTGGAAAAAAAAATAGTGGAGTGCAAAACCGTAGTACCGCCAGCTACCGTCTGAATTTCGTTGCTCCTAAAACTTTAACAATTAAAAAAAAAATATAAGTTTCTCTTTCTTCTCCCTATAATAATGTTGGGACCCCTCAGATTTATATTGGGTCCCTATGGGAGGTCCTGGTCCCCAGCTTGAGAATCACTTCCCTAAAATATAAAGTTTCACCAATTTATGGTATCTGCTTGAGCAAATGTGAACTATGTCTAGTAAATTTAATGGAAACTATAACCACTTAAAAGGTTGCCATCTATTTAGATCCTGAGATATTAGAAACAAAAGAACAACACAAAATGTAGGTTTAATTGGGAATGAATGCCACAACACATGATTTAAGGATAACATTATGTTGGGAGGAAGAGGAGCGGCTCGATTCACCAGAGTACTCTGTGGTAGCTGGTCTTATTCTGAAGGACACAGGAAGAGGAAAACGTCTGTGATTGTGCGGAATCTAAAATAAAGTGCCACAAAGTCCTGAATTTACCACCGCGAATTAGGGCCATTGTAGGTAAAAAAAAAAATCATTATTGGGCCGGGGGGGTAATATTCCGAGAAAAAACTCAGAATTTCCTAGACTGAAGTCATAAAAATAGTGGAGTCAAATACCATGGTACCGCCAGCCGCCGTCTGGATTTTGTTGCTCCTAAAGTAATATTATTATGGTAAGGATGGTCTCTCAAATTTGCAGTCATACATTTCCGAGAAAACAATTCGGAAAAATAGCGAAGTGCAAAACCGTGGTAATTGCTTCACTTTGCAAGACTGGATCAACCTCGTCACACCACATATGCCACCGTTAAACACTGCGGTAACGTGAGCCGCTGAGTGCAAAATAGATTATATTGTAGCCGAGTAAATTGTATTCGGGGCAGGGTCGCCTAGTTGCGGGGGCCGCAGGCTAAACAGACGTCCCTCTCCCAAACTCTAAGGACATAATTCACTATAATCTGTGGTTCAACACAAGCAGTTATGTTATGTGCCTTTTCTGTGTTTTTTTTCCCTTCACACTAACATATTGACAATTGGGCACGGTTCTTTGAAAGCGTCAGTTTGTAACTACGGTAATGATTTGTTTTATTATTGATTGCCTATTGATTTTTTTTCCCAATTTACTGATTTATAACATAGCCTTTAAAATTAAGAAAAACAGTAAATCCCCACATCTAAGAAGCTGAGAACAGAGAATCTGTAATATTTTCGGTGTAAATTACATGAACAATTTATCAATTATCAAAATTATTGTAAATAAATTTTCTGTTGATCCACAAATCAATTAATCAAGTAACTAAATAACTGAGAATTAATTATACTTTTGAAGAAAAACCTTTTCGTTTTAAATACCTGGCATAAAATATGTTTAAAAATGCTGCCTTTATAAATGACTGTGTTTAAAGACTTAAATATGCAAATATATACAGTATATGTCCACAATGAGTGTGAGTGTTATTAGTTAACAGTAGGTGGATATCTATCTCGAAATCCGTGCATCACCAATATTGGTGAAATTGTGTGTCACTTAAACACCAAACTCAAGTCATAAACCTAAATGCCGAATGTGTCAACATGCTGGATAACATGCTGGATGTGCTACTGACTTGATGGGAGCTGCAGCCGCGGTGGAGCTGGCTGACGAACCACTGATGGTGCCGAACTTCTCCTGTCGGCGGCGTACATCACGCGGTGGCTTGGCAACAGAATTCACAAACGCCATCTTAACCTGTCGCCCTGCCAGGACAAACACAACACTCACACTAAAACACCAACACTCAAAGACCTTAATAGATAAACTTCAACATCAGTCTGGGACGTTCACTTTCTAGTGCTCATTAATATTAAGTGACTCAATGCTTCTCTTACCTTTTGGCTTGTTGGCGTGGGCGGAGGAGATGTTCTGGGTAAGCATCCTCAGCCGCTCCTCACGCTCGTCGTGCAGCCTCAGATACATCTCCCTCCACGACTCGTACTCCTGACGAGACTCGCGCTTAAAGTCCCGCTGACAGTGACGCATCCACAATTCGTCAGATTCCTCCGTAAACCACTGAAAGAAGAGGGGAGTGCCATTAGTCTTCTCAGCCTTCCTACACATTGTGCTCGTCATTCTACACTTTATCTTCCCTCGTCTTGTTTATTTTAGTTAGGGAGGTAAGTTATTGTAATTTGGTTTCTTTGATTTTGTTGAGTTTGATTTGTTATACCTCGCTAGTTAGATTTGTTTGATTGCTATTTTGGCCTTTGCCCTCCTTTGAGTAAGTTCTTAGGTTCATCTATTTCAAAACACATGGTAAACTGGAGATCATCTTGTTATGGGATCACACCAGCCATGACATCAAATTGGGCCAGGGGTGTTCGGCTATTCGCTGCCCCCCCGCACCTTCATCAAATGTGTGGACGCAGCGCTGCAGCCTATACGCGACCGTGGCATGAGGCTCTACTTTTATTTATAAGACCTATAATACCTATGGCGGCCATGTTCGGTGGGGTGAGTGTCGAGGACATATGTACGACGCCTTTCCTGTTCATACGGTTTTACCTGTTGGACATGTTGGGCTCCTTTTCAGGGTCTGTGCTCGCTGGAAAGATACGGGACTGGTGAAAAGGTGAGTTGTGTGTGTCAGTTGTGTTGCACCTGTCCCCCTCTGGGCATGATACACCTACATATATGCGTGCTTCTTGATGACCCAGGGAATGTGGTGTGCAGGGTGTCTAAAGTTTGTTTTTGACCCCTGCAGGGTTAGACCATAGCTTTATCCAGATCGGTTGTGTACTATCTCAGGTGGCTAGGGCCCCCTACTTCTCCACTGCAGCAGCCTGGGTTATAAAGAAGTAGGCGGGCTGCGGTGTCTAATCCTTAGCCAGTCTGGATCAGTGTGGTTAGGTCGATGTGGTGACGCGGCAGGGCGTACATCCATCGGGCTCCACCCACTGTACCCATAGAGTCCAGTAGAAGGCGGAGCCTGTGTGAGTTAGAATGAAGGTTACGATATTGTAACCCTAGTTCTTTAAGCACAGGCAGAGCCCTCTACCAAGGAGGCCCTGCTGCTCCTGCCCCACTCACTGAAGCGGGCGTGGGATGCCAGTCAGCGCTGGACGTCACCTTATATAGAGAGCCGAAGTCACGCCCCTTGGTGGACCCCATGGGACCTTATTTCGGAAAAAATATGAACGGTAGTCAACGGAGAGAGACAAATATTTTTTTGATCCCGTTTGAATTGCGCCATGAATCACACATATGATGTTCGTCAATTCAAAACAATTTTTCAAGTCAAGAAAGTCACAGTTTGTCGTAGTATCATTTAGTTTTGTGTCAAACCGCTCAGTGAACTGCATCTCTCGCCTCGCACAATATACGTCACCAACACTAGCTAGCTAACTTAGCTATGTTCCAAGCACAAATGAAACGTTATCTTACCTAATGTGTTTTATCCAGCGACTCCTGGTCTTTTTATCAGCCGGAAAGAGAAAGAACAAGCGAGACCCGATAACTGGTGTGAGTACATCCCAGTAGGAAACACACAGGCATCGTAGCTTCAGAGAGAGAGACGTCACTACGCGACTTTTGGGTGTGTAGTCTTTCTAATTACGTATTTTCACAGTCTGATACTTCAACAGTTTTACAACAAACTGCGAATTTCTTGACTTTCAACCGTTCATATTTTACCCGAAATAAGGTCCCATGGAGTCCACCGGAAGGGGCGTGACTTAGGCTCATATACTCTGGTGACGCACGTAGGTAGGCACGTCCTGATAGGCCGGCTACGTTTATGCAAATCTGGACGAGAGTATTACCCATAGAGTCCAGTAGAGGGCTCCGCCTGTGCTTATAGAACTAGGGTTACAATATCGTAACCTTGGTTGTGTCTTGACCAGCCACAGACGGGGCATAACACTATGGAATGCATTATATCGATGAGGGACCTCACAAGTATAGAAAGACAAAGTGTGTTACCTGGTTGCTCTGCTCGATGCGGTACAGCTGCTCTGGTGTACATCGCTCCAGCACCGGTTCCAGGATCTCGAATGGCACTCCTCCAACCTCAGCGATGGCTGAAAGAGCACAGAAGCAGCCAACAGTCACATGTGTGCAGTAGTGTCCGTTTGTTTTCACTACCTTAAGGTAACGGGTGGGTGGGAAGAGGGGTACATACTGACTCTCATAGATTTGTCCGGTGATTGTGAAGGCTTTCTGTTTATCTTTTTGCTGAGCCCTACCCCTCTATCCCAGTTTCACATTTGTCCCACAGAATTACTGTAGTAGTATTTAATGCGTACTAACATGATTACATTTTTGTGCTTATTTTATGGTATACAAGCTTGTTACAACACTGAGGGAGTCTGCAGGTGCTCTAGTGCCATCTGCTGGGAGACTCAGTGACTGTTTTGTAGCTGTGTTGCTCACGAACATAAAGAATGTACAGCAGCTCCCAGTGCTCGAAGTGGGCCGGTACTCACCGGTACGCAGCTTCATTTTACTCCTTGGCGTACTGTGACTTTTTCTTGCGTACCGGCACTTCTCACAAGCTGCCGGTACTCTTCTCTGCCCTCTCCATATCACGTTCTCTGGGAGATTTGTTCGTCATAACTTTTTTAAATTTGTGAATATATACAATTAAGAAAATTTAATTTAAAAGTTTTCTGAATCTGCTCTTTTGATTTACAGAATATTATTTTATAGGGCAAATATTTCCAGAAGAACTGAATGTACAGACAAAGGCTGTTATTGTGTAATAATCAAATAATTATTTAACTAGGCCTATAGCAAGTTTTGTCTTTAAGTTTTGTGGGCGTTATCTAGACTATAGTAGCCTAATAATTATGGTCCAAAATGATGTAAAATTGCATAGTTTTAAGTCAAAAACCTTCAAATTTTCTTGGAGGAGGACTCCCAAACCTAATATCTCCTAGTATCTTTTATTCACTGTATAAATTCAGAATGTGTCTCTGTATAATATGTAGGAACATCCTGACTGGGACTCTGCTCCTGAAACCTGAATGAATAGCTCACACAGCTCAGCTCTGCATGCATACCTGCCTGTCTGTCTGGCTGCTGTTTATTCCAGCCTATAGACATCCTATAATATATTATAGAACAATACTATAAATAACACATGATCGCACTTTAAGTATTAACTATATATACAGACACACCACCTTAACCCTATAATGTTCCAGATGGAATATTATTGGAGTATTATAGGCCTACTATAGAAGATGCATAACCAAAGTATAATAATAGCAATAAAACCACAGCTGATTATGACTGACACAGTACAACATGCTTAAAGAAATAATAAATAAATAGTAATAAGTCGACAGAGATTGTTGATACCGGCCGATACATACGCCAACATGTGAATAAGAGAGTACTGGCACTTATTTTTTCCACTTCAAGCACTGGCAGCTCCACTCACAGTCGATGTTGTTCTGCAGCACACGGATGCACTGCTCGTACAGAGTCATCATCTTGGGCAAGTAAGCGGTCTTTGATCCAGAGTAGACCACCATCTTAGAGTTGAATCGCTTCCCTGTGAACCCGGAATCCTCCTCGTCGTTGGAGACAGGAACTGTAAGTAAAAAGGGGAGAAAAAGTCAGTCAGTGTGAAACAGAGCAGGGCAGGATGAACTTTTACAGATACAGTGACACTTATGAGAAAGAAAAAAACAAGAAGAACTAGATTACACTTTGCAGGAAAGCAAAAATTCAATTGCTCGAACATGACACCCAAATTCTGAGTGGGCCAGAAGCCTTCAGGCCTCTGAGGTTTACAGCTGCACTGTTACAGTGATGCGTTCACAGTCACGTTCATCACTGAAATCACCAAAATAAGTGGTGAACTTTGAGGAAATAAAAAATGCTAATTAAATTCAGCCAATATCTAAACATGCGCTCACCTCCATCAGTACATTTACATGGACACAAGAAACTAGGAGAGAATACTTTGTTAGTTTTCTAACTTTGAATGGAATCATTTTAAATATGAGAATCCTTTCTCTTAGAAAACCTGTATAAATGGCCTAGAAATCTAGCTGGGGATATCTAATTCCCCCCCCCCTCCCCATTACAGAAACCAGATTTCTTGTTTTCATGACATTTAACAAATCCAGTTACTGGAGAAACACTGCACGTTAGTCACAACTCCACAGAAGTTTATATATGACTGAAGCATTGTCAGCAAGAAACTGTGGAGGAAATATTGACCAGGAATGAAATTGATTGTTTGTAAAATATTAGAAATACATAATATGAGGATTATGTTGCACATACCACGAGTTCTGGGAGCTATAAAATGATGGTACCCTTGATGGTTATCATGGTTTAGAACAGGGGTGCCCGAACGTTTTCCCTCGGGGGGCCAAAACTGAAATTTAAAGCCTCCCTCCAGCCAGTGTTACTTCCTGTTTTTTCTCAACGTTCTTTCTTAAACAGAGAATGGGGCTGCTGTTAATAGTGAGACGTAATTCATTACCATGGCAACCAGATTGCATCGTTTTTCAACCTAGTTTAGATGAAACCAGCTTAGATGAATTTACTGTTCATCAGACCACAAATGAGATAAGAATTAGCGCAACACACTGACTCTCTCTCACTCGCTCTCTTCTTCACCGTCTCCTCCTGGCGAGGCGGCCGTCTGGCTGCTGCTCCACCGAGGAGCCGCACTGTCGCACGCCGGTCACAGCGCACCGGAGGACGGATAGACATGTTGCCGAGGTCCGCCGTTTGAAATGCAGGTTCGGGACGTTTTGGATGTGCACCGTTGATCAGCACCGGCCGCTCTCACCTCTGCTCCAGCACCGACACCGCACCTCCAAGGGGACTTTTCTCTTGTTTACTTTCCGACTGAAAGTTGTGCTCCCCGTCGTCCGGACCTGTTAGAGGCCGGCAAACCTCCAAATCGGTATCGGCTGCTTTCCGTTAATTTATCTCCAGCAGTAGACGGTAAATAAGAGAGCGAGTGAGAGAGAAAGTCATTGTGTTGTGCTGATTCTGCCGATGGGATTTCGTGTAATCCACTGTGTTGATTGCACCCGTTCACCGCACATACAAATGCCATGGTGAAAATAAACACACTACACTAAACTAAAGTGGAGGAAACTAAAAAATAAAATGAAAACCCTCAGTTAATGCAACAAGTCAGGTTAACTACACCTAACTAACTAACTAGAAGACAAACTGACAGATAAACAGATTTATCAGTTTGTTGCTGCTCAGATGCAAATGAGCATGAGTGCGCCTGCAGCTTGGAGGGTGACGTATGACCTGCAGCTTCTACTATAGTCATATATCATATTCCCATTTTAGCAAAAACCTTTTTTTTTAAACTTTGAGTACAAAATTAAAGGGACTGTTGTTCTTCTTACACGTATAAATCATTGCGGGTCGGTGTCCCATGCGCCCTCGCGTCTGGCTACGCTGTTCAGACAAGACTCCAACACAAACTACACAGAAGCACCAAAACCACAAAGTTATATCTAGTGAAGTCAGTCTTGCAAAACAGTGTTGGCCGCGGTCGGAGGACGCGGGGGAGACTGTTGTCTTGGTCTCCAGGGCCGGAGTCTCTGCTGTACTCTGCCTGCTTGCCTTCACTCACACACCCGCGCTCGTTCTCACTCAGCTCGCTCCACCTCTACACGGCCAATCGGACCTTTTGGGCTCCACTTTGGGCAGCCCTGGTTTAGAAGTAGGAACTATGATCTTTCATGAACAAGACATGAATTTCTAGAGGGCGTTACCTTTCCGTCTCTGCGGGGACAGCGGTGTGACGTCGATGGAGGGCAGAGGTCTGTAATTGGGTTGGATCGCTGGCAGAGGGATTTCAGGTAGAGTCGCGACGGCCTCGACCACCTGCGGACAACATCACATTTACATCAACAAGCAGGATCTGATAACAGATTTTCAAGTATTATAAACTGAAAGGAAATATGCTTATTGCTTTCTTACCGACGGTTAGATCGACACAGATACAACTCTCATATCCGTCTGCTAAATAAGAAGCTACAACCAGGCAAGCTGTTTACAGAAGACTGTCGTAAGTGGTATAGAAACCACAAAAACAGAGCTGTTGTTATACTCCAGACTCTAAACTTGTTTTAGCCTTTGAAATCTGCAGATTACTGCTCTTCTCTGAATTATCTTGACAGTTAAATAAACCACTGCTGCTAGGAAACACAATTCTACAAAATAAAAGCACAGCTTTGATGCCTGGAAAGAAATACTGATGGGCTCAAAGCTCAATAAAGTCTATAAACACAACCAGATCTCGTCAGATTTTTGACATTCAAACACAACAGGCCTGAATTTAGAGCTGCAACAATTAGGTCAATTAATCTAAAAGTTGATTGATAGAAAATTGATCTGCAAAAATTTAAATAATCAATAAATCTTTTCAGTCATTTCTCAAGCAAAAACTGCAACTCTAGTTGCAGCTTCTTCAATGATAGTAAACTGATTATATTTAAGGTTTGGAATGTAGGTAAAATAAAACAAGCAAACTGAATTAGGGCTGTCAATCGATTAAAATATTTAATCGCGATTAATCAAATGATTGTCCATATTAAAACGTGACTAATCGCAAATTAATAATAAATTTTTTTATCTGTTCAAAATGTACCTTAAAGCTGGGGTCTGCGATCTTGGAAAACTAGCATAATTTGAAAGTCGCATCGCCTCAGGAGCTCCGTCTAAACCCCCCCCTCCCCTCGAAACTCCTTATAAGGCAACGCCCCCCACACACATGCACGAGCACCGCCGCATCTTAACTACTTCACATTTTTCGTAGCTATTTCATCACTAAATTCACTTCTGAAAAATGTTGAGGCGAGAAATCAACGGTGTAGATTTAGAATATTGACAGTTTTACGATGTTAGATGGCGAATCAAACATTTTCTCAACTGTTGTCGGAGTTTAGAAGCTCCACAAACTGCCGGCACAGCTAGCTAGCTCCTGCCGGGATCGCCACCTCTCCACCCGGGCATTCACTCACACAGACCCCGCTATGAGCTGGAGCTCTCTCAAGAGACCGGTCTCGTAGACGGGGGGGCTTTTATTTCCTGGTTGACGGAGAGGGGAGAGGGGAGGGGGGGGGGGGGGGCGGCAGCTCGCTGGAGAGCCGGCCACAGAGCAGCAGAGAGGGGAGGGAAAGAGAGAGATACCTGCTGAGACAACACGACCCTTTTTAACATTACTCTAATATCTGAAGGGAGATCAGTCCACTCGTTTGTTTCTGTAACTGAAAAAGCAGTTTGAGTAACGTAAATTTTGTTCGGCAATGTTTTCTATCCACCGTCTCCCCTCGTTGATAATCCTGTTTGTCTGACTTCACTTTGAGCTGTTAGAATAAATAGTTTAAATCTGCAGTATCTTATAAAGTAAACTAACAGAACATAAACAACTAAATCAAAGTTGTATTTTTCGATAATATGGTAATAGTGGTACGAGTTCGTTGTCGTTGTCCGGTGTTTTAAGAGCTGAGTTTTCTCTTCCTCTCTCCAGTGAACGTGCGGCGGACACGCGCTTTGAGTTCACGCTGGTGCACGCTGAGGCTAGAGTACGAGCAGGGAGGCAGGGAGGCTTCTGATTGGTTCCTTACAACCGGGACCATTTTTACTGACTGGTAGACGTTTTTACAGGATTACAGCAGCTACAGATGACGGATCTTTTCCGGTCTTTTTTCAGTGCTCATAAGAAACGGATTGCTGTCGGGGTGTAAAGACCATTTCAACCAATATAACAAAAAGTGTATACTGGATAAATCGCAGACCCCAGCTTTAAAGGGAGATTTGTCAAGTATTTGATACTCTTATCAACATGGGAGTGGGCAAATATGCTGCTTTATGCAAATGTATGTATATTAGGGCTGTCAAACGTAACGAGATAATAACACGCTACGCAAATTTGTTTTAACGCCACTAATTTCTTTAATGCATTAACGCAATAGTAAAGACACTGGCATCATATGAAACCAGAAAACCTAAGGAATCCATTGGTACCAACCATGTCATACTAGCTTGTCGTGAAGGAGGCTAAATAACGCTCCAAACTTGCGCTAAAATTTGGTGAGGAAAAACTGTCCCTTGACCTCTGACCTCAAGATATGTGAATGAAAATGGCTTCTTTGGGTACCCACGAGTCTCCCCTTTACAGACATACCCACCTTATGATAATAACATAAATATAAACATACATTTGCATAAAGCAGCATATTTGCCCATTGCCATGTTGATAAGAGTATTAAATATTTGAAAAATCTCCTATTAAGGTACATTTTGAACAGATAACAAATGTGCGATTAATCGTGATTAACTATGGACAAACATACGATTAATCACGATTAAATATTTTAATTGATTGACAGCCCTTATACAGTATATATTTATACTGGAAATCAATTAACAACACAAAACTATGACTTGCCCCAAACTGCATGTGATTATCATAAAGTGGGTATGTCTGTAAAGGGGAGACTCGTGGGTACCCATAGAACCCATTTTCATTCACATATCTTGAGGTCAGAGGTCAAGGGACCCCTTTGAAAATGCCCATGCCAGTTTTTCCTCGCCAGAATTTAGCGTAAGTTTGGAGCATTATTTAGCTTCATTCACGACAAGCTAGGAGGACATGGTTGGTACCAATGGATTTATTAGGTTTCATTAAGTGACGTTAATGTGTTAAAGAAATTAGTGGCGTTAAAATAAATTTGCGTTAACGCATTATTATCGCGTTAACTTAGCAATCTGAATACATCACCCTGGGCTGTGAGAAGTTAGAACACAATTTTCTGACATTTCATAGACCAAACAATAAATCCATTAATTGAGTAAATAAAGGGCAGATTAATCGATAATGAAAATAATTGTTAGCTGCAGCCCTACTTCTATTCTACTGAAATAATGTAAAGCAGATGTAGAATGATCTCCTCATAGCCTCCGCTGCTGTTCTTACCCTCTTGCGTTTTTCCGGTGTTGCCGAACTGGAGCCTGAATGTGGCCTCTTGGCGCTCTGAGTGCCGTTAGCCTTGCTCCCTTTGGAGGAAGAGGAGGATGAGGAGGGGGCAGGCGGAGGGGTGCGTGAACGATGGGAGGACGACGTGGAGGAAGAAGAGTGAGACGGTCGACTGTGTGACGAGGATGATGATGATGATGGCTTCTTCTTCTTCTTGACAGGCGTTGGGGCGTCATATGTGAGGAAAGACTCAAAGGACATGGTGGGGGTCTCAAAGTCCTCTTCCTCTTCCTTGGGCAAAGAGTCCTTTGGCCCCCGTGGTCGCCCTAGAAACACAAATGGAAAAGTTAGAGGATGCAGTGAATCATGGGAAATCAGGAGCCAAGTCCAAAGTAACCAACAACTACCGGACGTTGGAAAATGGTGAAACTTTTCATATAGCTGGTTGGCAGCGTCAAACTAGGGCTGCAGCTAACAATTAATCGACCAATTATTTTCTCCATTAAAGTGGCAGTAGGCAATATATTTTTGGCATCATTGGGCAAAAATTCCATAATAATCTTTCAGCATAGTGTAATTCATGTGTTCTGAGAGATAACTAGACTTCTGCTCCTCCTCATGGCTCTGTTTTCAGGCTTTAAAAAATCTAGCCTGTGACGGGAGACTTTGACCAATCACAGGTCATTTCATTGAGAGCGTTCCTATTGGCTGTGCTCCGGTCATGTGACCAGAACTTGGCGTTTATTCACCAGATTTTACAATGGCGGGGGCGTCACAAACTTTCTCCTTTTACAGCTTAACAGTACACTACAAGATGATTCTGAAAACATTTGAGGAGAGAAATAGGCATTACAGTAACAGAATATTGATTCATATTTGATCAGCGCTGCCTAGTTTGACCGTTTGGTCGGAGTTCGCGAGTGATTGACAGCGGGCTCTCATAGACGGCAGCTGGACAGCAGACCTCAGATCAGTTCTCACTGCTTGTTTTCCTCCGTTAAGTGAAATCATGCAGATGCCGTTAGGAGCACCGGAGGAACCCGTACAACACAGAAGAACATGATTTTTTTCAGGTTACCTGTTTCATGTACTACTGACAACATTATGGAAAGGACTCAACATAGAAATAAACCGTTTTCTTTACCTTTCGTTTGATCTGGTCTGTTTGTTATTGTGTCCAAGTCCCACTCAAGGAGAACTCTGAATATCCGTATACTCTGGCTCAAATATATACGGGCGGCCATCGAATTCAAAGGCCTCATCCACAAATATTCAGCCATGACATTGGAAATCTTTTAGATAACACTAAGCTACGCTTTCTGTACTCCAACATAACAAACTCTGGCCGGCTGCCACTTGCGTCTCCACCATGGATGTATTCCATTATTGCATCGTTGTCCTCCGGCAACACGTCACAACGCCAGATTTCAGAACGAGACTTCTCCTTGAGCGAGACTCTTTTCATAATGTCAGACACTTATAATAACAATCAGAGCTTGTCATGGCAAATACGAGCACTATTAGTGAACGTAAATGGCGGTGCCAGCTCGCCCCAATAGCACCATATTGCACCCCGTGAGTAGCTGCCGGTTACTGCGTTCTCCCTCAATACCGGAGCAATTTCAGAAATTGTTGTCCCCATTATTCAGTTAGACACAAAGACATGGGAAAATAGGGTCCAGGTTGAAAAATACCGAAGTTACCCTTTAATCTTCTGTCGATTGACTTATCGATTAATCAACTACTGTCATTGTTTCAGCTTCAACCGACACACACACACACATACATTATTTGTGATGCTTTGTATCAATATACAGTAGCAAAAAATCGAATGTTTGTGTGTCCAGCTTTCTAAGGACAGAGCAATCACTCGCTGTAGTTTAAGAAACTGCTTGCATTTCATTTATAAATTATAAGTTTGTCGTTTCCTGCCAGCAGAGTTACTCAACTAACAGATTGTATCTCAATTCGCCGGCACAGGATGTCGCTCTGTTGTGGCCACATTTTGTGGGATTATGAAACAGAAACATGTTTTCTGGTGCACAGACCGGCACAACTTATCATCTAATAAAAACATTAGCATTGTTTTGGCTTCTAGAATGATTAAAGGTTTATGAAATGCATCTGTATTGTAAGCTTACAGTTTACAATTTGTGCTCCAGAGCATCAAAACAAGTGCACAGTGTTCATAGATAAACGGTCTAAAACAGCACAAGCTGGAATTAACTGCTTTCCAAACATAAGTGTAATGTGACTTCCTTCTCTACTTGGAAATAAATCTGTTCTATTTTGTTTTTGGCTGCGGTATAATTATTATAGAGTCCAGTTTTATTTACCATTAGCTTTAAGAAGACACTCCATCCATCTTGTGGCCTATACCTCACAGGATTATAAGACACTTTTACAAAACATTGTTTACAATACAACCAGAAGAAATTCTTTTTTAAAATTAAGGTTGTTGTACATTTGAGGCGACCTATATTCTAGGTTTTTGTTGAGCGAAAGATGAAAGTGAAGGCAGTTTTTTGTCAATTTGATATGTTCAATAAGACAACTTTCTTCATAAACATGGATATTTAACTGTTGTGTAAGCAGTCCTGATCTCAATATTGTAATCATAGAAATCATCAGCCCTACTCGTGCAGCCTTAAAGCTGGGGTAGGCAGGTCGGATTTTTATAAAACGGTCACTATATCCTGACAGTAGTGCATGAGACAGGTAATCTGAAAAAAATCATGTGCCTCTGTGTCCTCCGGTGCTCCTAATGGCATCTGCAAGATTTCACAGACCGGAGGAAAACAACCAATCCGAGCCGAAGCCTTGCCAAGAAACATCTTGTAGTGTACTGTTTAGCTGTAAAATGAGAAAGATTGCGACCCGGCAGCCATGTTGAGAACAGTTGAGGAAATTCCAAGCACCGCCCACCAGCCGGAGCAAACTTTCTCATTTTACAGCTAAACAGTACACTACAAGATGTTTCTGAAAAGATTTGAGGAGAGAAATAGGCATTACAGTAACGGAATATTAATTCATATTTGATCAGCGCTGCCTAGTTTGACCGTTTGATCGGAGTTTGCGAGTGATTGACAGCTGCCTCTGTTGAATGAACAGCCAATAGGAACGCTCTCTCTCTGAAATGACCTGTGATTGGCAAAAGTCTCCCATCACGGGTTCGATTTTCTAAAGCCTGAAAACAGAGAAGACATGAGGAGGTGCAGAAGTCTAGTTTTTTCTTAGAACACTTGCAACAATATGCTGAAAGGTTATTATGGAAGTTTTGCCCAATGACGCCAAAAATATTCTGTCTACTGCTGCTTTAACCACTGTTTTCCCCATTTTGTTTCCTCTTAAGGAGCTATAATATCTTATTCCATGCCGTCGGAGAGTATCACATACAGTTTATATTCTGTATCATCTTGTTCCAGCTCTTTATTGAAGCGATATAATGTCTACAAGCTTTGCCTCATAATTCGTCCATGCCGAGGACAAACAGGAAGATGACTCTTGATAACAGCGAGGTATCTCAGGTGTCACAGTGAACCTCTTCCATCAAACACAAACACTCACCATCATCTCCTCCTTTCTTCTTCTCGTCCCTCTTGCTCTCATGTGTGGTGGACTTCCTGCTGTGCTTTGCAGACTTTAGTACTGGACTCTGCTGTCTCTCTCTGTCTGCGCTGCGTTTCTTCCCTTCACCGCCCTCTCTTCCTCCTGCTCCTCCTCCTCCTCGATCGTCACTCATCTGTGCATGGCGTTGCCGCCGCTCCTCATCTCTGTCCCTGTTTCTGTCGCCGTGGGAACCGTGGTGGTGGTTTTTGTTGGGTTCTTTGTTCGGTTTGGCGTGGCGGACCTCTTTGCGAGGAGGAGGAGGACTTGGCTCAGGCTCAGGCTCAGGCTCAAGCTCAGGCTCAGGCTCAGGCTCAGGCTCAGGCTCAGGCTCAGGCTGAGGCTCAGGCTCAAGCTCAGGCTCAGGCTCAGGCTCAGGCTCGGGGCTCTCGTACTCGTCCGACTGGTAACCTCCTCGCTGTGGAGGGCTGTACTGCTCGTGTGGAGGAGGTGAGGGCGAGTAGTTTGTGTGATAGCCTCTCTCCTCCTCCTCCTCTTCCTCCTCTTCCATGTAGGAGGGCTCTTCCATAGGGGAGGGCTCCCTGGTGCGTCTGTGGCCTCCTCCATCACCCCCTGCCTCTGGGCCTCGGGAGTGTGTGTGTGACCGCGGTGCCTCTTTGATGTGGCTGTTTGCGGGTCTGAGGTAGACAGATGCACAGTGGTGAAGAACACAGAACTGTTTGTTGTTGTTACTTTTTTTAGTTTTACATGCAAAACATGTAATAAATTATATGAAGCTTTAGGACAACATTTATACGCATCAATAATTAATTATGGCCTGATAAGGGCAGCTCTGCAGAATGATCCCTTTATCCCATAGAGTGAACAGCAGACATTGTGAAATGTGCCAAAACCTGGATGAACGTTCCCATTCAACAGAACTGATGTGTAATACAATGAATGAAGACTCCTTTATGTATGGAAAGAATTCCTCTACAGGACACATATTTATCCCTTTACACCAGAGCTCTTATTTATTTCATCTAGAACAATAGATCCCAACCTGGGGGTCTGGAACCTCAAAGGGCTCAAAAGATAAATTGCAAGGTGGGCTGCGAGACAATTAACAGGATGAGAGAGCAGGTAAAAAAGCATTTAGGCTATAAAAAACATGACTTTTATCGCTCTAATATTTTCTTTTCCTTATTACCTACCAGATATTCTTACCTCTTCGAGCCTTTAAGAAATTTTGAAATAAAACAGGGCAAAAGCTATGGAGTCAGATCAGTTTCAATATTAATGAATGCACACAGAAGGATTCATATATGTATTTTGTGATTTACATATAAATAACTCTCTCCACAAAAATATTTTCCGATGCTCACAAAATAGTTATCTTTGGATATAAATGTAAAAAAAAAATCCACATATATAAAAATAAGGTTCACAAATATATTTCTGATCCACAAACAAATATTTCTTGTTTTAAATAAATGTAATAGAAATCCACAAATACATGTATTTAAAGGTATTTGCAATTTTCATCAAAAACATATTTGGATGTTGTTACATTTATATACAAACTGTTAAACCTGCATTTACAAATTATATATATATATATATATTACACACACACACACACACACACACTGTATATATATATATATATATATATATATATATATACATATATATACACAGTATATATATATATATGCATATACTGTATATGCATATATATATATATATATATATTTTGATATACAGTATACAGTATATATACATACAGTATATACAGTATTT
Organism: Sebastolobus alascanus; assembly: GCA_916701645.2. NCBI lineage: Eukaryota > Metazoa > Chordata > Actinopteri > Perciformes > Sebastidae > Sebastolobus > Sebastolobus alascanus. The sequence goes on from CAKAOJ020000045.1 coordinate 810,926, forward strand.
GCATATACAGTATATACATATATATATATATGTATGTATGTATGTATGTATGTAAATACATTTGTGAATCCTTCTGTGTGCATTCATTAATACTGAGACTGATCTGACTCCATAAAAAGCTATCAGCCCGGGAGACAACTTCATAAGGCAGTCTACGTGTTTTATTTTAGATTAATTATTTGATTTTATAGCAGCAAAATTGGTGCATAAAAGTTGGAGCTTTTTATTTCAGCACAACTAGTCAGCACACATGATTCACTGTGACACACCTGACACAAAAATATACATGAACCTATGATCCTTACCGCTAACCTGGTTTATATTTTTGCCAGTGTGTATATTTTGGATTTTGGATATCTGTTTATTGCTATGTTTATACTTGTATCATTGATACTCTTTCCTACTTCGTACTGCACCTGCTGCACAACTATTTCCTTCGGGATAAATAAAGTTCTGTCTTATCTTATTTTTCTGAACCTTAAAGAAAAGTTGATCAGGAACAAAGACGGTTTCAAGAGAGGTAAACTATTGATTATTTCCTCCCTGGAGAACTACTTCCTTTCTTATCCTGACTCAGGTCTCAGCAGCATCACTCTACTAAATATGTGCCACAATATGACTCCGCTTTAGAGTGAATATGGTCGAAATTGGAGTTTATTTATTAAAAAATGACTCAATTTTCCCCCACTACTTTTTCAAAAGGCCGCCTAGAGAGTGAACAACCTGCCCCCCATTTAATTGAGTTTAAGCAACTGACATAAGCATCTGGTGAATATGAGTTACAAGTAGATGTTGCATCTCCATTGCAGGGACCTCTCTACTCCTGACTACTGTTTACATGTCTAGGCAGAGGCATGCAGAACGTACCTGTCCGCAGACTGAGGAACCAGTTTCTTCCATTTGGCTACGAGGCCTTTTGCCACCTCTCCAGCCAGTTGATGTTTCCTAAAAGAATTCACAGTTTTCCCGACTCCAGTTTCCTACAAGAGAGAGCAAAACAAAGTGAAAACATGGACACTGACCATCTTTCGTCCAGCCCAGACTTACTTATTTAATTCAACAGCATAAGGTAAAGTCAATGAAATCTCTTAATGCGATAACGCGTTAACGCAAATTCATTTTAACGCCACTAATTTCTTTAACACATTAACGCAACTTGCAATTTTTTGGGTTGTAGCGGGCTCTGTTTCAAAGCTAGAGTGAAGATACTGATATATGAAACTAGAAAACCTAGAAGGAGGCTAAATAATGCTAAAAACTTACGCTAAATTTTGACGAGGAAAAACTGTCATGGCCATTTTCAAAGGGGTCCCTTGACCTCTGACCTCAAGATATGTGAATGAAAATGGGTTCTATGGGTACTCACGAGTCTCCCCTTTACAGACATGCCCACTTTATGATAATCACATGCAGTTTGGGGCAAGTCATAGTCAAGTCAGCACACTGACACAGGCCCTGTTCAGACAACTGATGTCCCTCTAGGGCCCTGTTTTCTTAACATCAAAATACAAGTTTATTGTACCGGCGGTCCTTGGGGACCTTCACACCGGCGACACTTTGCCAGGCAACAGCGGGGTACAGAGCTTCAGAGAGCCGGGGATGAGAGCTGGCCGGGCTTGCAGGTGTCAGCACCGGAACACAAACACAGACAGTATGATAATAATGCACTTTCCGTGTCTAGTCATAGACAGGCAGACGCGAGTGCTTGTCTGCCTCGCAGCATGGAAACGGCTTCTGTGCTCTACTGTATTCTGTCGGTACAACTGTATTTTATTAAAACATATCTTATCTATAGGCTACATAGACGTCTGCTGTATGAGCCATGTGTTTATTACGTGTTTATTTAGCGCAGGGAAGTGAGATCGAATCACAAGTGGCTACTCAAGACGCAATTGGAGACCCATTCTAATGCCAGGTGTGTACTTAGAGCTGTCCACTTGTGTTCGGATCACTCAGGACGCATGTTAATGCCAGGTCTGAACAGGGCCACACTGACAGCTGTTGTTGCCTGTTGGGCTTGAGTTTGCCATGTTATGATTTGAACATTTTTTTTATGCTAAATGCGATTGACAGCCATAATTTGTAGCCTAAAAGTCTTCCTTTTTGTAGATATCACATGAGAAGTGTCTGACATCCTCTTCTATTTTGTCTGTATGTGTCTTTACTTTTACAGCTGTTATATCTTTGTCATAGATCCCATCTGACAAGAAAGAAAAAGCTGACTGAGTAAAGCATTTTTGTTCCAATTCTTGTACACTACAACCACTCTCTCATATTGTATCTTACTGCAGTAGTCAGTGATTAAATGCCTTGCTAAAGAGCATCTTCCCCAAACTGGTTATCTACTGGTCTTGTCTGTCTGACTGTGGAGGTCCAGTCGGTAACTGTAGCTTGAAACAATTTCACCACTGCAGCATCATTTTCTTCTTTTTATTGGCGAACATTCTAGTTTGGAAATCAAGAGGATCCTTACCACCAGTATGTCCACAGTCATGGGAAGTTCCCCCAGTCTTTTGAAAGTCTTTAGAAGCTGGAAAAACAAGAGAAAACTTTAATTATTTAGAGGACGATTCTGGTATTAAAGTGGACACATTTTCAGAATCAAAACTATAACAGCATGTGACTAATAATTATAATAAGTATCATTACTTTGGCATTACTGAAGATAATTAAAGGTATCGTTTGTAACTTCTTACACTTACACTCTTATAAATCATTAAGGGTCGGTGTCCCATGCGCGCTCGCGCGTAGCTACGCTGTTCCAACACAAACTACACGGAAGCATCAAAACCGCAAAGTTATATCTAGTGAAGCCCGTCCTGCAAAACAGTGTCAACTAATCCTGCTCAGGCCCCTCGACCGCGGCCAGAAGGCACTCCAGACCAACAGAGGTTTCCCGTGTCGTTTCCTGCTGCAGAGTGAATAGACTGTACTCCGGAGCGAGTAACGTTATCGTCTCCGACCAAAACTCCAGTGTCTCCCCTGTTCCTTCTGAACACGGTCGGGAGTCTGAAGCAGGAAACACAGTATCAGCATCGATTCATGGAGAGACCTTCGTCTGGTCAGCTAACATTACTGCCAAGCAGGTGAAATATAGAGTGATATTGTGGTTTTAGCTGACGTGTGTCACCTCACTGTGTTGATCAATGCTTGTTCATGTCTATGTAGAGCGAGCGCGAGCAACAGGACGCTGACTTTGGTTGACTTAACGGCCACAGGTGTCACTGTTAACAAGCAATTTCTGATTCTTACATAGAGTCCCTTTAAATGAAATGTGAATCTTCATTTAAATCGGATATCGTCCGCCTTTACAGCCTCGTTGTGTATACTCACGCTCATGTGACCATGGTGTAGTTTGTTTATAGCCTAACGTTAGCTTTTTACTTCTGACAATTGCACTCACCCTTCAAAAATCCTAAAAGTGGTGTTCATTTGTGGAGATTATTTTACAGATCAAAACGTGTAAGTATCATAAATGTTTTTTTGCCACAGAGCTTATTTTCTGCAAATAATCCAAAACCCAATGGAAAAATCCCATTGGCTATTAGTGGAGGGAACCTTACTTCCTGGTTGGCCTACATAAATATGACATCCCTGCACCACTGTATTACCAGTGGTGTAGTGCAGGGGTTCTCAAACTTTTTGGGGCCAGGGACTCCTTAAAGGGAAGAACATTTTCCAAGGACCCCCTCATCACATAACATCAATTAAGCATAATGCTTACTACCACTTAGATGACATTGGAAATATTTGTATTCTAAAACTTTTCAACCTAAATACTTCAGACCTGTTTGGTAGTGATAAACAGAAACACATTTCAATTTGAATCATGTTATTACCACTTTGTTTTGTCCTGATATTCAGGTAACTTTGTAATCAGATGTTGCTTTAGCTTGGCCGGCTTCATGGCTTCAGTCGCTAACACCTGAAGACACACGACGCATTCTGGTCTCCCGTCGCTGTCGCTGGATATAACTGTCGTAATATTTTCTCAATTTAGCTAGTTTGGTCTTAGCGTCACTTGATATGGATTGTCTCAAATATTCATCCCTAAGAAAAGGATAATGTACAGCGAGCTGGTCATTGTTGTGAAATAAACCCCATCATGCATCACCCTGAAGGGGTTTATTTCACAACAATGACCCGCTAGCTGTACATTATCCCGCTTATTACACGGCTATCTACTTAGAAATCAATAATTTGACACAAAAATGGTCTGCCAGAATCAGACATCAGAACTGTGTCCGTAACAACGGTCGGTTATACATATGGTGCCTTCAAATGGGGTGGTGTTTAGCGTGTTCACGAGAAGAGTCCATATGAACGTTCCCCTCTTGTGGTATTCACGACGAGTGGAAAGTTTCTGAAAGCTCCGAGTTCACGAGCTGTGACGTGTTTGTTGACGTTGACAGAAATGGCGGAGGCCATGGAAGTTCATTTTTCGATACATAGTATGTGAATATATTGTAATTTTAGTCGTATATTGTTTTTCTTTGTAATTTTACAATAGGTTTGAGGAAAATGTTTATATTCCCAACGGCCTCATCTTTTTCCTCTGTCATTATGCCATTTCCTGCATTATGTTACCTGTTTGCTAGCTTGCTAAATTGTTAGCCTCTGTGGCTTCTAGATGCCGACGGTAACGTTAATATTGTCGTTGTTTAGCAGCGGTGTTCTCACGACTTGACCACATGAACACCAAGCATATCGTGTACACGACTTCCCATGTTGTAAATACGAGCTCATGAGTTTCATTTGAAGGCACCAATAGAAACAACAGACTGTAGAACTTTGCGATTGACCTATCACAATCGAGTATTCAACAAAGCCGTGTAATAAGCTAAGCTAAGCAGCAGCAGGAACGCTTCGTTGCGTCGCTTCGTCACAATCATATCAGAGATTCTATTGGCCCAAAGCTAATGTGGGTGGGAGTAATGAACACAATATTCTTGTTTTAGAAGAGCGCCGGTCGTTGATGCCAATTTTCGTAGTGGCCAAACAGCAGTACTATAACTTCCGTGTCCTTCACGTGATGCCATTGGGCCCAAAAAGACTTTTTCCCATAGACTTACATTGGGAAAGAGACGTCTGTAACTCGGCTGATAATTTTTTTTGAGGTGAATCAACTTCCCAGTTCGAACACTCTAATAGCCCTTATTTAAATCATTAGGTCCTAAAAGTTGTAAAATGCACTAATAGCCGAATCCAGAGTTATTTTCCTTTCTCCATTCAGGTGAATGAGACCCAGACCGAGGGTGGAGCGAAGGCTGGGAGGCGGAGTTAGCAAGCCGTGACGACAGCGTGACGGCTGGGACCCTGTGACCGAGCCATGTGACCGAGCGGACGCCACTGCGCCTGCTCCATGGGCCCAATGGATGCGGAAGATCGCAGGAAGATCCGCGTACTTTTCCAGTCGGAAGTCGAGCCATTTTGGCATCATGCACCACTGAGCAACTTTCATAAGAATGAATGGGCCCCGCCTCCAGCGCTGTATCCAGTTCTCTTAATACATCCATGGTCCCCATCTGTAGATATGTACTTTTTAATGATACAGCACAATTTTATAATTTATAGTTAGTTAATTCGCGGACCCCCTGACAGATCGCCACGAACCCCTGGGAGTCCCCGGACCTCACTTTGAGAATCACTGGTGTAGTGGTCATTGATGAGGTGGGTGTACTGATGGGTAGGTTACCGAGGAGGACGTGGGTATACTCCCCCTATATATTCTAATGGCTTTGTGGCTGATAGGTGCTGGAAAAAGAGGTGAGTATACCCCGTATACCTGTGTATGCTCTCCACTACACATTACTGTATGCATACAGAACTTGTTTGTTCGCAAGTTTCAATTTCAACCACTGGTCAACCTTCAGGATGACTTACATGAAAATATTCTCAGATGTTGACTCCCCTAACGTTATTATAAAAAAAACCCTCTCTGACCTAAAGAAACTACACCTGGTTTATACCTGCTGGTTGAGGAGCTCTTCCTCACCTTTTAATTGACAATTAAATCCAATTAAACAGGAGTGTCTGATTGACAATTGAAACAGCAGCATTTACCAGCCCTGCGTCATGGAGACTGAATGATAACGTGGCCTAGCGGGGCCGGGCTGTAGTAAAAAATCACTCAGCTGTGATTTCACCATTTTATAATAAAATAATAACCTATAGAAACCGGAATACAGCTTCTGTGAACCAAACCTATCACACACACACATCATGCCTGCTTTGTGTTGGGAGGGTTGCGTTGGAGCAGTGAAAGTAAACAAAGGGGAGGTCGGATCATTATTCATTATAAATTATCCTCTTTTAATTTTCAACATTTTAAGAGCAGATCCCAGTGCAGTGATGTGCAGCTGCTGTATAACCTGAAATCTCATAAATGAGTTTAACATTACAGGCCTGGAGTCGGTGTTACTCTCATCACTTTCCGCACTAACGCTGGTTAGCTTCATGGCTAACAGCTACACTGGCTACAGTTTCCTTATAAGACAAACTACGTTGTGGTTGATGTTATTATTTTAATAACAGATGGAGTGTCTTTGAACGGTTGTTAAACCAAGCTGACAGGTGTTAGTATTAGCTAAAAGCCAGCGTTAAAGAAGTACGTTATAACTAGTTTAAAACCCCTTAACGCTAATTATCGTGACGTCTCACATGATGCCTTCACGTGCTGTCGGAAATACTGTGATTCTAAAGTGAGCGCTCATGAATCATATCCAAATCTATTCAACAAAGTATTGCCTTGACATGGATCCTTCCAAATTATTAAGATGCCAAAGAGTTTCATTTTTACAGTAAGCATTACTACCAAAAGTTAGACACACACATATACCTGGTGAATTAGACAGTAATGTATGTTCCTGTCTGCAAAATAAATGTTGAAACCACAGACCAAATGTTCTCTTATTGCTCACAAATATATTGGAAGCATTTTAAAAATGTAAATACAAAATATGTAGGGAAATATGGATTGGTAATGAAGGAGAAAACTAAAAAATGTATTGATATACACAACTTCTCGCAGTTGAGATCACAAAGCTAAATCAACAAAATCACCCTACATGTCCTGGAAATATAATTTAAAAACTGCAAAAGAACTGTCAATTATTTAATATATTTAGTCTATAATGCACATATTCTATTCTTACTTCTATTTTTCAGTGTTTGATGTTTTTCTACTCAAACATATCCCAAGGATCTGGAATACCACAATACTCAGATTTTAAAAAGAAAATTTGGAAGATGAGTGCACATGAGTGCACATGAGTAATATTTACATTATTATGAAGGTATATTAGAGGAAAACACCGTTATGTCCCATTTGTATTTTTAAGGGACAGCGGATGTGCAAATCATAGCTACCTCTGTAGGTGAATGTATTTAAATTGTTATTTATGACAATTTTAAAATAATTTAGCACTAAAACAAGTCAGTGTATTATGTGACAGACAGAGTTGTTATTGTTTATTTCATTTCAACCACTAGAAACCTGCGATAGACACTTGAGATTACTTCATATTTTATAAACTACGCCTATATATAGAATGATTGGATTCGATGTATAAAATTACATTAATTTATTTCAGCCCTACTATTAATAGTTGGTAATTTGTTGGGAGTGTCATGAATTTCATTCCTGTGTCATTTGTTTACTTTACAGTTGACACAAGTTGCCACAGCTTGATTTAAATAAAACAACTAGTAGAGTAAACTACTCTAGTTTCAGAACTCATTAACTCAAAACTTATTTGTAATTCTGACCCCAAAAAAAGTAGCTGAATGCTCTTTTTACGTAAAGATATTCAGAAGACGAAGCCCGACAGCGGCCCTTAAACGCAGCATTTAAAAAGCCATTGCGACTTTCTCTGAGTGCCGTGGCCGCGGCTTCGTTTCGGGCACCGGAGACGCACCGGCGCGTTTCGGGAGACAGTCGGTGCTAAACACCAAATCTGTCCGCCTTCACCTGTTCACTCGTTACCTTTCGAGGCTCCGGATTCTCCAGTAGCCGGGACTGAAGTCTATCCACTGTTTCCAGCAGTTCCTCCGCCATGTTTACTGCTGGTACCCTGTCGCCCGGAAGCTAGAAACTTCATCCTGACTAAACAGAGACCGGGAGAGAACACGGAAAGGTTCCGCTGCTTTACTGACCGCTACTGCGCGGAAGAGGCGTTTCACAGCCCTATAAAAATAACAGTATGCTATTTCAATAACAAAACAGTATCAATAAATACATTAAGAATTAAATACATTAAGAGCAATGAGGAAAAAAACAGAAGTTTGTACATTAAGAGAACAGTCATGAGAACCGGAACTACGTCACAGCCCAGCTGACTGAGCCGGAGCTGGCAGGGACACCTGTTAGTGTGACGTCAGTGAAAACGCTGAATCAGCATAAGTAGGCTATAATTTACTGTGTGTCTGATAACACTCTATCTATCTATCTATCTATCTATTTATCTATCTATCTATCTATCTATCTATCTATCTATCTATCTATCTATCTATCTATCTATCTATCTATCTATCTATCTAAATTACAAGTTACTTTGCAGATTCAGATTAATAATACAAAATATAATCAACAAACACATTCTTTATTGATCATGGGGGGAAATTCATAACTCAGCAGTATATGATGTAACTAAAATTAGCCCCACCTTTTTACCAGCCTGCAACATTAAAGTGATGAACACATTAATGCATCAATAATTATAATCTGATAATATCCATTAATCTGAAACTGGCCATTCTGCATGATGAGTACTTTTACTCTTTGTATTTTAAGTTTATTTTGATATCTAAATTACAAGTTACTTTGCAGATTCAGATCAATAATACAAAATATAATCAACAAACACATTCTGATAAGATAAGACTTTATTGATCATGGGGGGGAAATTCATAACTCAGCAGTATATGATGTAACTAAAATTAGCCCCACCTTTTTACCAGCTGCAACATTAAAGTGATGAACACTTTAATGCATCACTAATTATAATCCGATAATATCCATTAATCTGAAACTGGCCATTCTGCATGATGAGTACTTTTACTCTTGGTATTTTAAGTTTATATTGATGCTAATACTTTCGTACTTAAAGCTGAAGTAGGCGAGATTGGAGCAAATATGATTAAAAAAAGTTATCTTTATAAAACAGTCGCTATATATCGTGACGGTAGTACATGAAACAGGTAACCTGAAAAAAATCATGTTCCTCTGTGTCCTACTGTGTCCTCCGGTGCTCTTATCGGCATCTGAAAGATTTCACTTAACAGAGCAAAAAACAACCAGTCAGAGCTGATCTGAGGTCCGCTGTCCAGCTGCTGTCTATGAGAGCCGGCTGTCAATCACTCGCGAACTCCGACCAAACGGTCAAACTAGGCAGCGCTGATCAAATATCAATCAATATTACTGTAATGTTACTGTAATGCCTATTTCTCGCCTCAAATGTTTTCAGAATCATCTTGTAGTGTACGGTTTAGCTGTAAAATGAGAAAGTTTGTGACGCCGCCGCCATTGTAAAATCTGGTAAAGGAATGCCAAGTTCCGCTCACATGACCGGAGCACAGCCAATAGGAACGCTCTCTCTCTCTGAAATGACCTGTGATTGGTCAAAGTCTGCTGTCACTGGCTAGATTTTCTAAAGCCTGAAAACAGAGCCATGATGAGGTGCAGAAGTCTAGTTATCTCTCAGAACACTTGAATTATAATATGCTGAAAGGTTATTATGGAATTTTTGCCCAATGATGCCAAAAATATACTGCCTACTGACACTTTAAAGGACCAGCGTGTAACATTTAGGGGGATCTATTGGCAGAAATGGAATATAACATTAATAAGTATGTTTTCTTTAGTGTATAATCACCTGAAAATGAGAATCAGTGTGTTTTCGTTACCTTAGAATGAGCCGTTTATATCTACATATGGAGCGGATCCTCTCTTCACGACAAACTGTCGCCTACAGTGGCCCAGAATGGACAAACCAAACATTGTGTCTATTCCTGCTGTGCCGGAGTTGATAATGTTACTCGCTCCGAAGTTAACCCCCTTCACTCCACTCAGCTGCTGGGAAACAAGACACGGGAAACCTCTGTTGGTCTTGAAGAGCTGCAGCATTTATTTCCGCACAAACTGCAACTTCCACTGTATATTCAGTTGATATTCTCAAAGCTAAACTAACTCTGTCTTCTCACACACATTCACCGCCATTCTCTCTCTCTCTTGCTTCACCACTCAATTCCCATGTCACACACAATCTACACACCGGAAATGCTATTCTCCAAATAACCTACGCTACTCTTACAACAACTGACTCTAGATAGCGCCGTTCACGTTTTCATGTCGGCCACCGTAGTTCTACTACACACTTGGTCACGGGAGAAGTTTTATTGGTTGCAATCTGCAATCTCACCACTAGATGTCACTAAATCCTACACACTGCTCCTTTAAGTAACATTTTGAATGCATGACTTACACTACTACACTATGGTATTGTTACTTTTACTAAAGTAAAATATCAGAGTACTTCTTCCACCAGTGCTTAATAGTAACTTAAAGGTACAGTATGTAGGATTTGGCAGCATCTAGTGTGGTGGTTGCAGATTGCAACCAACTGAGCTTACGTTACCGCAGTCTTTACAAGACTGCGGTAACGTAAGCTGCCGAATGCAAAACCGTGGTAACGCCGTTCACCTCACTCAGAGGCCATCCATACCATAATAACACTACTTTAGGAGCAACGGAAGTCAGGTGGCAGCTGACGGTTTTGCACGGTGGCCATCACGTAACGTAAAAATGTGAAAGGCTCTCTAGAGCCAGTGTTTGGTTTGGTCATTCTGGGCTACTGGAGAAACATGGCGGACTCTTTGAAGAGGACCAGCTCCGTATGTAGATATGAAGGGCTCATTCTAAGCTAATGAAAACACAACGATTCTTAGTTTCTGGTGATTATACACTAAAGAAAACATATTTATGAATATTATATTCCCTTTCTGCTAATAGATCCCCTGAATTGCGACACACTGTTCCTTTAATATTGACTGAAGTTAAATATGTTTTGAGGCGGCGGTGACATGGTTTATATTTTATTTGTTTGTGTTGAATTCTTTAACAAAAATATTTTAATTACATTAGGATAGCATCTGTATCCTATAGGGTTTCTATTCCTAGAGGGAAAATATTAACTGAACTGGGATTTTTCTTTTTATCTGATTTGTTTGTGACTCTACAAAACACACTGAATCCAGTGTGACACTGATTATTTGTACCACCTTGCTTCAAAACACACAGTATATGCAAATAAATGCATATAAGCATAATTCAAAGAAAATATAATTGTTACATATATATATATTCCCAATTAAAGTTAACGCAACAAATCACTTTAAATTACTTATCTTTGTGATTGAGAAGAGCAGAATTTACAGCTCTGAAGCCTAAAAATCATCACCAGTATCTACTATACGTAAGGTTGGTGGCTTAGCAGTGGTGGAAAGTAATTAAGTACATTAACTCAAGTACTGTACTTAAATACAATTTTGAGGTACCTGTGTTTGACTTCTGCTACTTCTTACTACCACTCCACTACACTTCAGAGGGAATATTGTACATTTTACTGCACTACATTTATCTGACAGCTGGAGTTACTACTTTGCATAGGCCTCTTAAGATTTCACATACAAAAACATATTCATCTCATTAACTATGATGCATTTTCATAGATTAAACTACTCAACAGTATGTTAGGCAGTTAGAATTAATGCAAAAATAAACCAATTATATGAAATTGATTGAATTCAGTAATTTTCCTTGTAATGGAATATTTTTACATTGTTGGTATTAGTACTTTTGCTCAAGTAAAGGATCTGAATACTTCTTCGACCGGGGCTGCGGTGCCTTTATAGTAATCCTATTACTATCCCATAGTAACTATAGACATGTGTTCTCCCTGTCAGATACATCAAATAACATGTTATAAACCCGTTCGTGCAGATACTCTGTGAGATGAGAGAGATTAACAGTCAAACAAAGACAGCAGACACACAACCAAATCTAAAACCTGAAACCCAGAGGCCATGAGGGGGTTGAGGCGGGGTGAGGGGGGTGAGGGGGATGAGGGGGGTGAGGGAGGTGAGGCGTTGTTGGGTGAGAGGAGAGCCGACCTCTTCTTATGGGATATTTTTGGAGGGGAGGGCGACGAGGAGTGCCTGTATTTGGAGATGGAGGTGGATGTTGGAGATAGAAGAGGATCTGATGTGAGCTCAGGGAGGCGTGGTTGGATTTTAGAGGTTTGGGGGGGGTCACAGCTTTGGTTGGGCCCCCTGATGTCCTTCTGATACTGACACGCAAACACACACACACACACACACACAAACACACACACACACACACACACACACACACACACAGCACTCTGGCCAGAGGACAGACGGACGAAGCAAAGAGGAACCTGTTAGAGAACAACAACAACACAGAAAAGAAAGAACGTAAAACAGAGTTTAAAGAGAGAAGCTGAGGGAGCAAAAGGAAGGGAAGAAGAGCAGGAACCAGGAAGGAGAAAGAGGTAAAATACATTTTATTTTACAGCATTACAGTTTGTTGAGTCAAAAACAGTTTGTAACTTAAATGAAGCAATGTTTTGTATCTTAAAATCTCCACTTAAGGTTTCATTAAAGTGAATTGAATTGAAAACTGTCTTTTGACAGTATCGCTGATGCAAACAGACAGAAATCTCCAGTGAAGTACATTTACTACATTCAAGTACATTTAAATACTATGCTTAAGTACAATTTTGAGGTACTTGTTTACTTTCTACTTCTACTCCACTACATTTATCTGACAGCTTTAGTTACAAGTTATTCTAAAGATTTTACAAACAAAACGTGATCAATTTATATAATATGATAGTTAAATATTCAGACAGTATATAAAGTAGTTAAAATTAGCTCCATCTCCACCAGCTGGAACAGTTAAACAGAGTATTTTTACATAGTAGAATTGTTACTTCTACTTAAATAAAATATACAGTATGACTATATCTTCCACTACTGGAAACCAAAAGACACATCTCATGACATCACCATGTTAATTATTAATATATACTAATATTTATATTTAACTGCTGAATGGAAACAATGTGGAGTAGTTGCCAGTTGCCGTGTGGCTATTACTACACTGCAAAGGGGTGTCGGTCCTTCTCTTTCCAGTCCTTAGCTGTAAAACACACACAAAATACACACACGAAGTACATGTTGTGTATGTCAGCGCCTATAAATACACTCACAAGATAGACAAGGAATTCAGCTGCAGCCACAGAGCGATAGAAGTGGTGGAGAGGCACACAGAGTGGTGTTTTTTGTGTATGTGCCGGAACAAGTGGTTGACAAAACAACAGAAACACTTTATAATACAATACCACAGCCCTGCAGTTAATACCACTTTGATGAAGCTCATAATGTTCAGGTTTTATTAAGGCTGTCAGTCGTGTTGATTCAATTCAGTGGTCATTTTGAAGGACCTAGCGTTGTTAAAGCAGCTATAGTCAATATCTTGACAAACCCACAGGAAATTATCAGCCAACTCTGCAGTTCCCCTCAACTCTACGACGTGTTTTAGCATATTTGAGCTCTTTGTTTTGGTTTTCCAGCAACTTAACTGTTTTGGTTCACTCTCACCGCTCTCAAAGTGTCGTTTTTGGCCACAGAATGCGGATGTTTTCATCAAAAAAGCTCTAAAAACCCACTCTATGCCTGCTCAGCACCAAACAGCAGACAAGACACAGTTAGCAACTAGCTGGTGAACATAGTGGAGAATTTAGCAGCTAAAGAGACAGATTTTTCCTTCAGGAGTTGGTGGAGACCAAAAACAGAGCTAAAAGACAGTGAATATTGGACTTAAATTCATCAGGAGGACAGAAACACGACTTCAAATGAATGCTAATGTTGCTCCGTAACTGCTGGATGTGTAAATAAGCAACTGTATGCTAACATATCTGTCATATCAACCTTTGTTGTGTTCACAGCGTGTTTACACTGCCTCCAAGTGGTCAAATAAATCAGTTTTATCAGAATTATTATCTCATATTTGTACGTTAAAGGGCGGCCGAACATTCAAATTTTGGTCAAAGTATGTAGCCTACGTTTTAGCGTCAAAATGCTATTTTCCTAAGCCCTTCTAAAAACATTTCCCACATGACCTGACGTAGGTAAAATTCTGTTTTGTGAATGGAGTCTGGTCTAGTGGCTTTGAAGACAGCAATATAACAGCTTCAGCTCCCTGTTGGAAAGGGCTGTCTGATGGCAAGATAAAGCGGTGAAAATATTCTAAATATAGATATTGATTTTTTAAGGCGGATAAAATATGTTTTTCTGCTGCTCCCGTCCACAGCCGCTTTACCTCGCCGTCAGACAGCCATTTCCGACGGGGAACTGAAGCCATTCCATAGCTCTCTTCAAAGTCACCAGACTCCATTCACAAAAATAATAGTTTTACCTCGCACAACATGGGTACAACAACCAAACTAACCCTTTCAGTTATTTCCAAACGGCTGAGTGGGCGTTTCCATTTGAAAAAAAAATGGAAAAGAACGTAGATAGACCCGCCCCTTAAGTATGGAGCTGGAGCCAGAGACAGACGGCATATAGCTTAGCTTAGCACAAAGACTGCTGCAAGGCACTGCCCAAACTTCAAAAATACACCTGCACCCAAACTTAATCCCGGTAGCCTAATAAACATCAAACCAGAACAATAAAGACACTCAGCGAATCAGAATCATAAGAATGTGGTTGTACTGGGCAGCTCTCCAGTGTCACTTTTCATCAGTTATGCAATTTATTTTGGAAGCACACAGTTGTGTCCTCTGCAAACACTCCTTAAAAACACAGCTCTGACTAAAGCGTCACAATGCTTCACTTCGGGTCGGTTGTCCGCCTCTTAGCAAAGGTTCAACCACTAAGAGCAGAGTCACACACTGAGGTCGGTGTCTAAAAATAAAATGCAAGGCCCCAGGTGCTTCTGTTTGAATTAACACACACACACACACACACACACACACACACACACACACACACACACACACACACACACATCCGGCCTGACAACCATAAATTAATCTGCAATTACTTTTAATTGTGTTCATTATCTGTTTGCCTCCATCATGTTAACAAACATCGTCAAGGAACAAGACAGTGAAGGCAAGACGATGGCAGTGAATCTGTCCAGCTGTATATTTACAGCTTTATATTTAATATCTTTAATAAATATCTTAAACCTAAATAATTTGTTACACAATGGATTAATGGATTTTAGTTTTAGGCCTCTGAATGTTTAGGCTTTTGTAAATTTTGATCCAAAATTTTTCCAAACAATTTAGGAACTCATACTCCCTTAGGTCCTCAATTTGTCATTGAAAATCATAGCTTTAATACTTCAAAAACTGTATTTATTCTCATCCAGCTATCTGTTCGGTAGGCTATCTGACCTGTTTCTGACATCTGCAACCTTTTGGAGTTGGGTTACATTTTCAAAAACCCTCAGGACTCCAGTCTCTCTATAACAAATTTAACATAGTAACATATAGTTAGTAGTTCATGACAGGATAACACTTATTTTAAAAGTCTGTTTCCTAATAATTACACAAAAGTTTCCTGGGAATAGGTTCTAATTATAGGGAAAATAGTGACAAAGTTCCCAATAGTTATTTTAGTTGTTGATTTCCACTGCTCCATTTAAAGCCATTTTTCACTCTTCAGTTATTATTGAAAGCTTTATTCCTTTTTGTGTTTTTTTCCTCATTAATCAATCACAATAACTTAGATTGTAAACAGAACTATATATATTAGAAGAAAAAAAGAGTAAAAAATACCCCAAATACTATATGTAACATACATATATAAATAGAAGTAAAGATATAAAGGAAAAACAGTAAAAAACATTGAAGTCTATTCTTCATAGACTTGAACTTTACACTTTCCTTTAGACAAACAGCACATTTTTGCATGTTCAGCTGTGTGACTAAAACATATTAGGTTAACCTACCTTAGCATTCAATAGGGAGTGCATTTATTACTTATAATTAGTGCCAAACTACAGTTCTCAGGAAATTATACAGAAATATTAATAATTATGAATTTAAGTATCTGTAAAACAAAGCTTTACCAAAGTTTTGTCAGTGGTATTTAACAATAGGAAGGTTTACAAATGATCTAGGAGTCCATGTATTTAATCTGCTGTTTTGAAAGGAGATGCTGTTGTTAGTTACAGTATATTTGTCAGTGATGATGATGGTGGTGGTGGTGGAGGGGTGGTGGTGAGGTCTGGTTCCCAGTATGGTGGATGACAGAGCAGCTGCTCCATGCACTAACCTTGGTCCCAGATATTTCTGAAGGCTGATCTCTGCAGAGATTATTTTCATGCCACGGAATCACTAAACAAGTGGTTTGTTTGTCTGAAATGTTGCCAAGACCTAGATTTTACATTTCATGGACATTATCTGCAGTGGTGGAAAGTTCCTACATTTACTCAAGTACATTATAGTCCTGTACTTGTACTTTTGAGGGACTTGTACTTTAGAGTATTTCTATTTTATAGGGCTACTACTTTAAACTTCTACTCCACAACATCTATCTAACAGCTATAGTTACTGTTTATATTACAGGTTAAGATTTTAATTTAAAAAACACATGATAAGCTTATAAAACATGTTAAAACATTGTTAAGATGAAACCATTGGTTCACGACCTAGTTGGGGCCTCTTGTCATTTTTCAGTCTATGAATAATTTAGCAGTTGTTTCACCAAAGAGTGATTTCACCTCTAAACCTCTCAGATAGTTTCATTTAAATAAACAGTTTGACGCCCAAAAAGAGAAAAGTATCTAGTAATTCACAAAAAAAACAAAGATTAGAGAAAAGTCCAAAATATGAAGACAATTTTGTTGAACAGAACTTAGTTTTTTCTTCTTTCCTGCCCTCATAAATCATCTCATGACACCTCAGATTGACCGGCCCCAAGGTTGGGAACCACTGGACTATAAAGTAGTTAACACAGTAAAATGCTGTTTTCACATTGACACATCAGTATTAATAATCGAATAATGTAATATATAATAATATAACAGTCACAAGGGACATTTTTTTGTAGAACGAGTACTTTTACTTTTGATACCTTAAGTACATTTTGCGGATAATACTTCTGTACTTTTACTTGTAATGGAGAATTTTTACACTGTCATCTTGGTGCGTTTACTTAAGTAAAGGAGATGCATCTGTTATATTTTTGTGAAAAAGCAGAAAAGATGTGGAAAGAGATTGTCTTATTAAGACCATACTGCTCATTAGTAAAAACTGTTCATAAGATATCATTTTTATCTTCCACCTTGTTGTTTTTGCATTAATCAAACATGTTTTTGTCATCAGCCTGCCCCTCATGCCTCCAGTTGGCTCTGACACTGAATTTATCACCTCTCCATGTGTTTTAATAGCTCTGTGCCTCTGTGATTATTAGACTGAGAGGGTCACATTCACAGAAACTCTTGGCTGCTTTAAAATAACAAATAGCTCTTCTTCTCAGTTAATTTGTGGTGTAATGAGTTTATCCAGTGTTCTGGCTGCTCTTTCAAATGTTTAAAGGATGATTGCGACATCAACAAGTAGCCTGTATGGTCTTTAACAGTGAGCCCCTCCTCTTCATATGACACCAACAACAGCTGCTGCTCCGTCCTGTATGATCCTGTCTCCGTCCCCCGGTCTGTCCATGTGTGGAGTCCGTTGGCCGGCGAGCCAAATGATGCTATTTTAAAAGAGCCAAGTTCAGACACTGAGCGAATGAGGAGGGTAGAAAGAGGGATGTGTCTGTGGTCAAAAGCACTGGTAGTAGCATTATTAGCAACGTCAGTATTATTTAAAATGGCCACTAGATGAGGTTTTTGAAGAGGTCACGGAGAGTGGTGTGAAATGGTCAGAGAAGGCTAGAAATAATAGCTAGTAGTATATATGATAGTAAATAGAGACATACCACTTTAGTTTAAGGTCCCATATCATGCTTATTTTCAGGTTCGTACTTGTGTTTTGTTTCTATTAGAATATATTTACATGCTGTAATGTTCAAAAAACCCTTTATTTTCCATGTCTGCCTGAATATGCCTGTAATTACCCTATGTATGAAACACTCTGTTTTAGCACATTTGAACGGAATAGCGTTGTTAGGCAACAGCTTGGGTCCATGTGTACTTCCTGTCAGCTGATGTCATTCACATACACTCCAACCGGAAATAAACTGAGACACATTTAAATAATGTTTATCACAAAATTACAGAAATCCTGACAGCTTGTTTTAAAGGCGCAGTTTGATACTTTCACAGTATTTATATAGCACTTAGACCTGCTTTCAGGCATGGTCACACGTGCGAAATTGACATTCGCCTCCCTTTCACTTACATTCTATGCGAGCAAAGGGACGAAAAAAAATTTGCTTGCGAAGCAAATTCGCATCTTCGCATTCACATGGAGTTCAACTTTGGTGAACTTTCTCTTCGAAAATTGCCTCAGCAGGCGATAGTCACTCGCCTGCACTCGTGCATGTGTGACCTTTAGAATAAAAAAGACATGAAAATCTCATTTTTGACAATATCGGACCTTTAAATAAGAAATCTGTAAGAAATTAATGGAAAATCAATAAGTCTAAGCAACACTAATCTTTGATAGTCTGACAAAAAAGGTATCTGAGGTTGTTTCAAGAGTATTAAGCTCAAGAAACTTTCAAAGCAAATTAATGACCATAAAATATCCAACTAAAGTTACATAATAAACAAGACTTAGTTAAGAGACTACAGTCATGCTAGCAACTCTGTGAGCTAAATGCTAATGTCGACATGCTAACTCACTCACAATGACAATGCTAACATGCTGATGTTTAGCAGGCATATTGTTTACCATTTTTTACCATGTTAGTTTAGCATATTAGCATGCTAACATTTGCTAATTAGCACAGCTGAGGCTGATGGGAAGCTCATTAGTTTTGCAGATGTTTGGTCATAAAACTAAGTATTGGACAAACTGAAAATTTGAACTGATGATGGCGCTAGATGAAAAGTTATTAGGATTCGTTGTCTGGGAACCATTAATGTCTGTACCAAGTTTCATGGAAATCCATCCAACAGTTGTTGAGATATTTCAGTCTGGACCAAAATGGTGAACCGACTGACCAACAGAGACATGAAAAAGGCAACTAAAAGTCAGACCATGAAAAGCTCCAGTTCAATCTAATAATGAAATGACAATAAATGTGACTAATAACACTCGCTAGAAGGCCGAAAGGGCAAAGCTGAAAAAATGTAAAGAACAGATCTTGATGAAGCTCAGTGAGTGAAAGATAATTTAGAAGTGGCACACTGCTGAGGCCCCAAATAGGCACAGGGGTTACTTTTAATTCCCACCCTGACACAGTCAGCACTGAGGTGATCTCTTCACTGAGGCTCAGGTGAACAACAACAAACTGTGAGCCAGGAACAAAGATCATCGTCTCCTGCTGCTGTTTACCGCCAGACGTCCAGCTTCCAGCTACATTAAAGCCCTTCAACTCAACAGTTAGAATATTACTGAGTCAGTACTGACTTTATGACTCCTCTCCACCAGTGTTGCCAGATCAGATTGAGTTTCCAGCCCAATCACAACTTGAAACCTACCCCATTCAATAAAAAACAGCCCAAATCATAACCTTGCCAGAAACCTGTGTAAAACCATAAAACTATTTCATGCACGATAGAAAACACATCACAAACATATAAGCTTCATATCTCCATCAAATAACCAAAGATAAAATGTCAGATAAAAAGGCTATTGCAACCCACAAAGAGTGCTGTCAGACAACCAAATACACAAATTCCCATGTCAATGTCAATGATGATAACGGCAAGAAAAGTAGGTCCTCCCTTATCCCTAACAACGATTGAATACTCATGTCAATCAAATATTTCTTGAATTAAATGAGTCGTATGAGTGAGTGGACACAACAAAGTTTACTGAATTTTGTATGTGTGTTTGACCATAAAATGACAGCTTGTTTGGTAATATTGTTTTCACAATATTTTGTTGACAAAAGCAGCCCAGATCTGGGCGGAAACCAGCCCAATCTGGCAACACTGCTCTCCACTTGAGCTATTGTCAAAA
Organism: Sebastolobus alascanus; assembly: GCA_916701645.2. Lineage (NCBI taxonomy): Eukaryota > Metazoa > Chordata > Actinopteri > Perciformes > Sebastidae > Sebastolobus > Sebastolobus alascanus. Next base: position 831,097 of record CAKAOJ020000045.1, read on the forward strand.
GCAGCCCAGATCTGGGCGGAAACCAGCCCAATCTGGCAACACTGCTCTCCACCTGAGCTATTGTCACAATAGCTTACCATTTTAGCTAAATGCTAAAAAGTAGTTAAGTAGTTAGCATTATTCCACAATTGTCATTTGTAGCTGCAGTGGCCGCTGTTTAGAACAATGTACATAGTCTCACTGTGGTTTGTGAAGACTTATGTTAAACCTGTTGTTGCTTCCGAAGCTTGCTAAACAAGTAAGTTGGAGTTGGACCTTTTTTTGTACAAAAAAAGAGAACAACAAAGTTTTAGTGGCCCTGTAAACAAATAAGAGAACGAAAAAAGAAATCAAACAAGTGTATAGTTTTGTCTCAGGCTTGGTCATTGTCGTTGCATTGTTCCTGTTTGAAACAAACTTTTCACTCTTTCACAGTGGAGTTTTGGTTCGGACTTGGTGTGCTTTTAAGAGCTTTCAGTTATTGATTTTCAATCAAATCAAGAGACACAAACACAAGAACAGAAACAATTCCTTCCACCCAAGCGTCATACAACAGATACAAAACCAAACCAACAAATACAAAAAGTACAAAAAAAAGAAGAAAAGAAATTGAGTGATATGCTCTGTATATCCCCTTAGTTATATTCAGGAAACTCCATGCTCACCATTTCCTTTATTTGTTTATTTCAGACTCCCTCTACTCTCTGCATATATCAGCACTTGAATGTGATCCCTTCACTCTCTGTAAGCAGTCTCCCCTCTCTACACTGATCTGCTGCAGTTTGCATACCGCGGCTCATTGCGATCATGAATAAGAATCCCCAGTTGCATTAAATGCCGGCTGGCAGCTGTAAATTACAAAACACATCCCTGAGCTTCTTTTCTGGACACTTGCACCTGTCATTCACACTGCTGCCAGCTCATAGAGACACAGAGTTTGTAGGTGGATTTAAAAAAGGTGTCAGTCAGTCTGTGTGTTGTTGTGTTGTGATGTTCAGAGATTAGCAGAGAAATGTGCATCTGTCAGTGGGTTTGTTGTGTCCTCCAGTGACCATGAAACTGTGATTTAGAGCCTGGAAACATGCGCCAGGCGTGTTTTGGTTGTTTATCAGGAACTCACTGTTTGCTTTGAAACACACCTTTCTCCTTAATAATTCAATATATAAAGACACATTGAGGCAGACAAAGGAGAGATGATAAAACATTTTCAGAGAGGTGGAAAGTGATTATTGTTTTCTTTAGAGTAACTCTGTGGAAGTAAAGTAGAAGAAATAAATGTATATTTAAGAAACGTGTATTTTTACATATAAATCTCATAACATTAGATTACTGTTGAGTCAAAGTTGATTGATTTGTCACGTAACTTCCGTACTTAAGTAACGTCACTTCTGGTGTTATTTTAACCCGAACCGCATCTTTTCCTAAACCTAACTAAATAGTTTTGTTGCCTCAGCCTATCAAGTCGATCGTTTCCTAAGCCTAAGTAAGTAGTTTTGTTGCCTAAGCCTATCAAGTTGATCTTTTCCTAAGCCTAACTAATTTGTTTTGTTGCCTAAGCCTAACCTAGTTAATCTTTTCCTAAACCTAACTAAGTACTTTGTTGCCTAAGCCTATGAAGTCGATCTTTTCCTAAACCTAATTAAGTAGTTCTGTTGCCTAAGCCTAACCAAGTTGATCTATTCCTAAGCCTAACTAAGTAGTTTTGTTGCCTAAGCGTAACCAAGTTGATCTTTTCCTAAGCCTAACCAAGTAGTTTGTTAGCTAATTCTAACCAAGTCTATGTTTTCCCAAGTCTAACTAAGTAGTTTTGTTGCCTAAGCCTAACCAAGTCAATCTTTTCCTAAGCCTAACTAAGTAGTTTTGTTGCCTAAGCCTAACCAAGTTGATCTTTTCCTAAGCCTAACTAATTAGTTTGTTACCTAATTCTAACCAAGTCGATGTTTTCCCAAGTCTAACTAAGTAGTTTTGTTGCCTAAGCATAACCAAGTTGATCTTTTCCTAAGCCTAACTAAGTAGTTTGTTACCTAATTCTAACCAAGTCGATGTTTTCCCAAGTCTAACTAAGTAGTTTTGTTGCCTAAGCGTAACCACGTCGATCTTTTCCTAAGCCTAACTAAGTAGTTTTGTTGGCTAAACCTAATCAAGTCGAAATTGACACGTGTCGTGTTGCTCGACATTCGTAGGGAAAAACGCACAAAAAATGCGTTGTTGAAAGTCATGCTGATCGTCAAAAAAAAAAAGGAAAATCGTGTCTATGTACACAAATCAAATAGATTAAATTTGTGACTATTTCACGAACTGCCGTGAGACTGTGTTGGATCAACGTAATCCAAAGCTTTCTACACGTTATAGTATGTCATTTCAGTGCAGGAGGAAAATCAAATTCCAGACCTTTGAATCATGCTTTACATATCTATTCAGTTTCTGTGGACATCATGTTTTCTTTTATCATTGTCAAAGTTACATTATGGTAGCACGGTGCCTCTGTTAAAGCGCAATTTGATTAAAAAAGTTAACAATAACAGAACATCAAGATAGATAAACTCCAGCAGGTTTTATATCTCTGAATGTTGATTTTCATACTTACCTTAAATGAATCCAAACTAAAGGCTGCCTAAAACTAGAAAAAAAAACATTATAATATCCAAAAACTGTGTCACTTTGTGACATATTGCTTCTTGTAGACCAAAGATGTAATATGTGGAAAGGTTGTGTTGTTTCTATAAAAATTGCTGAAATGAACAGAAACTAATAGTGGAAGTCAGAAAAACGCATCAAAATATCCAAACTACTGTGATATATTGGTTATATGTGGTTCATCATGCAACATTGCTGTGTTCTTCCAAATAGTCCCATTGTTAGACCAAAAGGTTTGAACAGCTCTTCACTTTGCAAATGATCATTAAATCTTCATCTTTTCCTTCTTCTTTTTCAGGTGCTGTGTGCTGTGTTTAAGTGAAACCACCAACGAAATCCCAACCGATCCTAAACCAGTCTAATCATTATACCATTCTTAGCTACAACCTCAAGCCAAAAGAAGAGGACTTCAGCACTTAGGCCTGAGTGTCAAGAAACATTTTTAATTTAATTTTGTTGATCAGTTGGATTTCTAGCAAGTGAAACAGTGTCCCTACCTGTCCAGAAGTCAACTCAGTAAACCTTACTTACTGTACTGTAGGAAAACATTCAGTGTAGAGAAAACTTATGCTAAACCCTACAAAAAACAACCTCTACAGTCAAGTGATGGCCCCCAAGAAGAAGGCCTCCCGTCAGAAGAAGCCTGCTGTGGAAACCATTCCTCAGGTTGCCATGGAGACCACTCCTGTCCAGCTGAAGGTGGAGAGCCGTGGTGATGGTGTGGTGGTGGTGGAGAGCGTGGTGAAGAAGATCGAGCAAATGGCGGCGCTGGACATCGCTCAGCTGAACAGCCTCAACTTGCCGCTGCCTCCACCGATCATCAAGCCCGGAGAGAGAGGCCTCGGTCTGGGCAGCGAGCTGACACGACCCCTGCACGGCAACGCCCTGCTGGAGGAGCTCAGCAAGATGCGACAGGAGAAGTACGTTTCGATACTTATTGTATTGTATTGTAATTGATGCAATACAATTGTGATATGACGTGATAAAATAATGATATGGTACAATTATGGTACATTACAATTACGATAAGATACAATAGAGTTTCGATACAATACATTTACAATACAATACTATACAGTACAACTACGAGACGTAAAATTACGATATGGTAAAATTAGGATACGGTACAATTACGATACGGTACAATTACGATTCTGTACAATTACAATATAATTAAGATACAAAACATTTACGATAAAATACAATCACGATACGGTACAATTACGAGACTGAAAATTCCGATATGGTAAAATTCCGATATGGTACAAAACCACGATACGGTACAATTACAATACGGTACAATTATAATAAAATACAATACAGGAGAAGTAGGTTCTGATACTTATTGTATTGTAATTGAGTCAATACAATTGTGATATGAATTGATACATTATGATATGGTACAATTACGGTACATTAGGATTAAGATATGATACAATACAGTTTCGATACAATACATTTACAATACAATACTATACAGTACAATTACGATACAGTACACATGTAAAATTATGATATGGTAAAATTACAATATGATACAATTACAATACAATTACGATACAATACATTTACGATAAAATACAATACGATAAATTACGAGACGTAAAATTACTATATGGTACAATCACGATATGGTACAATTACAATACGGTACAATTACGGTACATTACATTTACAATATTTTACAATTAAGATACGATAAAATTACAATACTGTAAATTATATATAATGCAATTACGATACGGAAAAATTAAAATACGGTACAATTACGATACGGTACAATTACGATATGATACAATACAATTTTGATACAATACAATTACGATACATTACAATTGCGATACGGTCCAATTACAATATGGTAAAATTACGATAAAATGCAATTACGATACGGTACAATGACAATACGGTACAGTACAAATGCGATAAATACAATTACGATACATTACAATTACGATACGATACAATTACGATAAGTTACAATTACGATACAATATAATTACAATACTTTAAGATTATTATATTTTACAATTACGATACAGTACAATTTTGATACAGTACCAATACAATGCAGTACAATATCATACACTTATGGTAGGATATAATACAATACTCATATACTACTGTATTGTCACAAATCCTATTACATGGTAATTAGCCCTCTCCTACTTCATTACATTATAGCATATTGTATTGTGTCATGAGTTATTGTGTCAGGTATGTGTGTCATCCATCCATCTTCCTGCTCTCCTCCTCAGGTTCCTGACTGATCTGGAGTTGGCCTGTAAGACGAAAGCCTTTGACGTCCACAAGCTGGTCATCTCCTCCGTCAGTCAGTACTTCAGAGAGATTCTGGCCAAAGACCCGGGCATGAAGCGCCTGGAGCTCCCCTCCCTCTCACCTCTAGGTACATCTACCAAGTCTTTTCATTTCTAATAATATCATTTGTAGTCAAGATCCCAAACTTTCTAGATGCCAAATATATTATGCTTAGCCTTCAAAATCGATTAATTGATAACCAGAATTCTGTAGTCTCAGTTTATCAATTTGAATTTGGTGTTTTTCTTTGAGTTATGTCATAGTAGTTAACTTAATATTGTTGAGTTTTGGACTGTTGGTTGTACAAAACAAGCCATCTGAATTTGAATTTGAAGTGTGATGGCCATTATTCACTATTTTCTGATATTTTATAGGCCAAATTGAGAAAAATAATTGCCAGATTAATAAAAAAAAAAACATTAGTTTCAGCCCTAAAAAGATACACACCACTAAAAGTAGTAATATTTGACTCAGTGTAAGCATCATAAAGCCTCAACAGTGCATTGAGAAGTTAAAATGTTTTTCTAACTAGCGGCTTGAAGGAATTTAAGGAAAGAAATCAAGAATTTAGTTTGGCTCTGTCTGTAGGCTTGGCTAATGTCATCACCTTCGCCTACCTGGGTCGTGTCCACATGTCCCTTTACACCATCGGTTGCACCGCCTCGGCTGCTGCCACCCTGCAGATCCCTCAGCTCCTCAAGATGTGCATGGACTTCCTACTGGCTGAGCTCAACGTGCAGACCTGCGTCTACATCTGGAACATCGCCGCTGCCTACAGCCTGGTGCCGGTGTGCGACGCCGCCCGCCGCTACGTCCTCGAGAACTTTGTGCAGTTCGCCGACACGCCGCTGTTCACCCAGCTGACCCTGGAGCAGATCTCCGCCTTCCTGCAGGACGACTCGCTGTTGTTGCCTTCAGAGGTCACTGCCTTCCAGGTCAGAGGTCAAAATTTGTCTTTAAAAGGTCAAAGGTTGAAATTTGTGGCTGAAAATTTAGGTTGAAATAGGATATGCTGTCAAGTGAATATATTCACTTCTGATACCCTAATTGAGGAGAAGTGCCAGGTCTTCTAGGAAGCGACCCTCTGGGCCTTCCTGCTATTTTCATCCAGACCTAAAAACAGAGCCCAGACCAGCTGCTCAGGGCATAACACAGATCCGTGAAGCAAAGCCAGTCACTTGCAGGTCGACTGTGAGCAGAACCCACCAATTATAACTCACTGTATGCAAGAAGAGAGCTCCTTTATTAATATACAACTCTGTTACAGGCCTAAATAGACAGACAGCTGAGAGACGCAGCGATCGTTGTATTTATAAACTGGACCAAATGCGAGTCTGTCGGCACTGAATATAACTATTGTCCTGACTTTTTTTCTCTATTGTCTCTTTATTTCTCATATCGCTGGAACTAGTTTCCTATATTTTTGGTCTTGGCACACATTTAATCATTAATATATTCATTTCTATTACTATTTTTCCCAATCAACATTTCCTATTTTCCACCTTTAACTAACAATATTACTTATTGATGTAGTTGATGTAGTTTTTGAAAGGTACTCTATAAAGGTAATTATAACACATGACATACTGTATATTATATATATATATATATATATATTATGGCAAGCCGTTTAGGAAATTATTATATATATAATGTGAAATTTGAGAATATTGAATGAAATCCTGAATATATGGAATGAAATCCTGAGAATATTGAATGAACTCTGAATATATTGAATGAACCCTGAATATATTGAATGAACTCTGAATATATGGAATGAAATCCTGAGAATATTGAATGAACTCTGAATATATTGAATGAAATCCTGAGAATATTGAATGAAATCCTGAGAATATTGAACGAAGTCTGAATATATTGAACGAAGTCTGAATATATTGAACGAAGTCTGAATATATTGAATGAACTCTGAATATATTGAACGAACTCTGAATATATTGAATGAACCCTGAATATATGGAACGAACTCTGAATATATGGAACGAAATCTGACGTCATAAAGGCGCTGCTGCCATCTTGGTTTTAGGGTCATTATCCGTACAGATCTTGGTGCTGCTAGACGTGTGTGTCACTATGAGCGAGTCAGCACGAAATCTAGTATCAGCCATCCTCAGTAATGAGGAGATAGTTAACACTCTGGTGAATATATGTACCACAGACCAAAATAATACTGGTAAACATATTGAATACCGTTCTACAGATGAAGAGTTTATTCACTTTTTCGTCGTGGAAGAGTAATGCAGAACTGAACTAGTTAACTAAAGTTGGAAAGATATTGATAGATTTGAACTTCCTGGATCAATAACTCACAAACGAAATGTTGTTTAAACACCAACGAGGGCTCTTTCAAACCGTAGTAAGGTAGACAACGAGCTACAACCTTATTTAGATCAAAACGAGCTGGACACATAACATTGGTCTCTATCATGGTCTCTATGCGCGGCCGGCTGTAAGACGAGTGGTCAGGGACCGTCCACAAAGTGCATTGAATATTTTTCCCATTATAAATTCACCAAAAGCACATTTTTCCAAAATAAGCGTTGTAGTATAACCAGGAAGAGACCATCGATGATGTATGAAGTGATTTTGGTATCAACACTGTATAATAGTGAAGTTATTGAATATTTTTGTAGCAACTCTTTTCGGCGTTGCACTCTGTAGACGGTCCCTGAGCACTCTCTCACATCCGGCCGCACAGAGACCACGGGTGAAAAAGTAAATAAACTCTTCATCTGTGGAACGGTATTCAATATGTTTACCAGTATTATTTTGGTCTGTGGTACATATATTCTCCAGAGTGTTAACTATCTCCTCATTACTGAGGATGGCTGATACTAGATTTCGTGCTGACTCGCTCATAGTGACACACACGTCTAGCAGCACCAAGATCTGAAGGGATAATGACCCTAAAACCAAGATGGCAGCAGCGCCTTTATGACGTCAGATTTCGTTCCATATATTCAGAGTTCGTTCCATATATTCAGGGTTCATTCAATATATTCAGACTTCGTTCAATATATTCAGACTTCGTTCAATATATTCAGACTTCGTTCAATATATTCAGAGTTCGTTCAATATATTCAGACTTCGTTCAATATATTCAGACTTCGTTCAATATATTCAGAGTTCGTTCAATATATTCAGACTTCGTTCAATATATTCAGAGTTCGTTCAATATATTCAGACTTCGTTCAATATATTCAGACTTCGTTCAATATATTCAGAGTTCGTTCAATATTCTCAGGATTTCATTCCATATATTCAGAGTTCGTTCAATATATTCAGAGTTCATTCAATATTCTCAGGATTTCATTCAATATTCTCAGGATTTCATTCAATATATTCAGAGTTCATTCAATATTCTCAGGATTTCATTCAATATTCTCAGGATTTCATTCAATATATTCAGAGTTCATTCAATATTCTCAGGATTTCATTCCATATATTCAGAGTTCATTCAATATATTCAGGGTTCATTCAATATATTCAGAGTTCATTCAATATTCTCAGGATTTCACATTATATATATAATAATTTCCTAAACGGCTTGCCATAATATATACATATATATATATATATATATATGTATATATTCACTGTAAACATCTCTCCCTCCAGTTGGCCATGAGGTGGCTCGACTTCGACGCCTCTCGTCAGACTCACGCCGCAGAGCTGCTGTCTCACATCCGCTTTGAGACGATCCCGGCCAGCGAGCTGGTGAGTCAGATCCAGCCGGTGCCCCGAATGATGATGGACCCTCACTGTCACCGCCTGCTGGTGGACGCCATGAACTACCACCTGCTGCCCCACCAGCAGAACACCCTGCAGTCCCGACGCACACAGGTCCGAGCCGGTCAGCAGACTCTGCTCACAGTCGGTGGTCGACCATCACTCACTGAGAGAGCTCTCAGCCGCGAGGTCGGTGCTTTGGTTTTGTTGTCTCTATTATTCACCAAACTCGAGAAGAAAATACTTCACTGACCTTTGACCTCTGTGTCCAGGTGCTGTGGAGGGACCCTCGTGATGGAGCAGCCACCTGGCGTCACCTCACCCAGCTGCCGGCAAAAAGCTTCAACCAGTGTGTGGCTGTGATGGACGGCTTCCTGTACGTGGCAGGAGGAGAGGACCAGAACGACGCCCGCAACCAGGCCAAGCATGCCGTCAGCACCCTCAGCAGGTAGGAGCAGCTGCCATAGTCTGAAATAAACAGTAACCAAGGTATGATCAGACACAAACCCATAGGTGGATAGTCTCAAATATGCAGGTTGGTAATCTGATTAAACACAAATTAATATGGGAACATGCACCATGTAATGTAAAATCTTAAAACTAGATTTTGAGACGCGCCTCCTGTTCATCACCGGGCCTCAAGATCAGGTAAAACAGGACAAACCTGAAGGCCCTCATCATGTCAGTCGGTATGGTGCTTCCTCTGGGAGTCTGGGATCCCCTCTGAACCCTCTGATCTTTACCTTCAACAGATATGACCCTCGCTTCAACACCTGGCTCCACCTGACCAGCATGCGTCAGCGCCGCACCCACTTCTCTCTGGCAGCCAGCGGCGGCCGCCTCTTTGCAATCGGCGGCCGCAACGTGGAGGGTCTGCTGGCCACAACCGAGAGCTACCTGCCATCCACCAACACCTGGCAGATGCGTGCGCCCATGGAAGTGCCCCGCTGCTGCCACTCCAGTGCCACCCTGCCCTCCGGAGACATCCTGGTGACCGGCGGGTACATCAACTGCGCCTACTCCCGCTCTGTGGCGTGCTACAACGTGGACACCGACACCTGGAGCGAGAAGGCCCCCATGGAGACACCCCGCGGCTGGCACTGCTCCGCCGCCCTCGGAGGGAAGGTGTATGTGGTGGGAGGAAGCCAGCTGGGGCCAGGTGGCGAGCGGGTGGATGTGCTCTCTGTGGAGGTCTTCTCCCCGGAGAGCGGCGCATGGAGCCGGGCCGCCCCTCTCCTTCTCGGTGTGAGCACCGCCGGGCTGTCCCCGCTGGCCGACAAGCTGTACCTGCTGGGAGGCTGGAACGAGGCTGAGAAGCGCTACAAGGCGGCCGTCCAGAAGTACGACCCGGCCACAGACAGCTGGTCCATGGCGGAGGATCTGCCCGAGCCCACGGTGGGAGTGTCCTGCTGCACCCTGACCCTGCCGCCCCGCCACGCACCGCGCCGACAGCAGCACCGCAACACCCCGGCCCACGAAGAGCAGCACCAAGCCGGGAAGAACCGGAGCAGAGAGAGCAGCATGGCTCCTTCACAAACCATCACAGCATAGAGAGAGGGAGAGACTAGACGAGAGGAGGGCGGGTTTAACCTCTGGAGAACATCTGGATCATGTCTGCTCTTTATTCTGTTTATATGCACTATAGGCTACAGTGGTATATCTAGTGAATGTGGAAAAACTCACCAACTTAAAACTGAAAAAGTCTGTAAATAGCACAATGAATTTTGGATAAAGAAAGAAAAAAAACAGACAAAAAAAAGACAACTAACCCTAACAAAACAGTACCCTTGAAAACAATGTAACCTAGCAGAAAGATTTTTTCTTCGCAGCATTATTTAACTAAAATATCTTGTGGAAATATTTTAAATTTAAAATGAATATTTAAAACAAATATACATATATTTTTTAAAATAAATATATGACATATTTTTTTTTTATAAATGTGACTCTAAAAGTACTGACAATGATTATTGAGAATTTGATTGGAGAAAATGTTGCTAATTTTCCATAGATATACACAATTTAGATGAAGCATTGGTTCTTAATCCTTCCTGAGGTGATTTTAGTTGTTTCTAAAAACATATTTACCTGACATCTGACCTCCATTATTATAATTACAAGAGAAAGATGCTAATTTAAAATACAACCAGATATAGACCCATGAAATGCCCAGAAAGAAAAGAGAGCTTGCATGATCCACAGTAGTATCAGGGGGTTATTTATACATTGATGGAAACTGAGAATGAAAGGTGGATAAGGCATGAATTGTAGAGTGGAGCAGGTGGAGGTAGAGAGGTGATGGAGGAGGAGGATGAATGATGGGAAGACGGGATCAGTGGCTGTCTCCGTTTGAGTGGGTTGAACAAACGTCAATGTGAAACCACTGGCAGTTTGTGTACAAATATGTATCTAAGCAAAGTGTGTGTCTGTGTTCAACTGTGAAAATAAGTGTGAATGTGTGTGTGTATGTGTGACAGAGATGAGTGACGAGTGTGTGGCCGCGACAGGAAAATGAGCCAAATCTGACAAAAACTGCAATAATTAAGATTTCTCATTAGCAAACTTGAAATATCTTCATGAGGATCGAAGCAGGTCAGCAATAAACAACCCTGTTTGTTTTATTTATTTTATGAATATTAAGTAGTGTAGCTCAACTGTAATAAAAATTAATTAAAAAAAAAGATAGATGTACTACTTAAATATTATATAAATATTTTATATGTGCAATGCGGAAGGATTTCGAGGTGAACACAAGAGGAAGGCGTTGTGAACTCAACAACACAGGTGAGATTTAAAAGGAAATAAATGTAAAATAACATGCGAAAATGTACAAGAAACCAGGAAGATTGAGAAAAATATTTATAAAATTATATAAAAAAAATCAGAAAAATGTAGAAAAAAAAAATCCAACAAATAAAGAAGAACAAATTGACAGCTCACCTGTGTTTGTTTTAAAACATTTGCCGTAACTAATTTTTACTGAAACTAAGACAAACTACCAACTGAAGAACCAGTGAGACTCCAGCAGGTGGAAAGACAAACTGTTAAGAGCTGTAGCTGCATATTGAGAGTTATTGATATTGTTTTATTATGAGGTTAATCTGGCTCCTTTGATTGGATGAATCCCTCTGTATTTGTCACTGGACGAGCTCTGTGCTGGTGGTTTCACTGAATAAAGCCAATGTGATCAAATTCATGCCGATTCCTGTCTTATTTTTTATTTATACATACAGACTGGGCTGCTGGGAAATGAAGTCTGACCACAGAAAAGAGGTATAAACCGGCTGTGCTTTTATGTGCTGCAAGAAACACGTGTTCTGAGGTCAGAGGTGAGGTTTGTTCTTGCCTTCTTCCCAGTGCCAACTTTCATATCCGAGTTATCTGAACTCATTTCACATCAGGCCAGATGTTTCAGATTTTAGGGTTTTGTTCGGGAAAGTTTTTCCAGAAAACCTACTTCTTGGAAACACGGCCATGATCTTTAGAAGTGAGATGATTCAATTACCAAGCGAGGTCTGTTAATAGCAGTGAGCACAATAACACTACTGATAGACATGTGGTTAAAACTCATCCTACATCATCCTAAATCAAACTGACATCTTACTATAAAATGAGCTCACTCACAGAATCTGAAAAAAAAGCAAATTTCTTTAATCCTCTGACCCACAAAAGACCCATTTTTGTCCTTTTTTGGGGGGGGGGATGATTAATTTGAGATGCAGCTCAGCACTGTGTCAAGTTGTTTTAGTAATAACTCAGAAATAAACATAAATTAATTGTGAAAGTGTATACTGGCTTAGAACATTATGATAGAAGTATATGATGGTCATTCCCATGCTCTATTATGTCTCTTGTATCAACAAGAGTCTCAGCTTTACACTGATACCCAATTTATGTAATTCAAGACTGTTTAGGGACCCCAGTATGCAGAAATATTCAAATACACCATTTTAGAATAGGCAAAAAGAACACTGATTGAAAAAAACCCGAAACATTTTCATTCACATATCTTGAGGTCAGAGGTCAAGAGACCACTTTGAAAACGGTCATGACAGTTGTCCCTCTGCAAAATTTAGCCTAACTTTGGAGCATTATACGATTGTTACCAATGGATTCCTTAGGTTTTTTCTAGTTTGATATGATATATGTAGCTTCACTGAAGCGCTAAAACCTGCTACAGCCTCTGAAAGATAGTAAAGTCGGTCGGGATCGCGGGTCTCAGGGAGTTAAGTGAAAATTATCTGGAGGCATGACACAAGCAACCATGTCTAAAACGTAAACACTATCGAACTACTTCAGTAACAACACGAGACAAAGTGTAATTTTTTCCCATTTAATTTGTTACAAACAACATCAAAAGGTGGTCCTTTACTTGCCGGGGAGGATGATGCCGTCATACTGAGGAAAAGAAATAAGGACACAAATATTAGATTGTAGGCAACAGAAAATAAAATGCAACATGAAAGAAATTTGATTCTGAGTATCACATTTCAGCTGCAGGGTGCCACGAGGGGGCGGACCGCCACAGACACAAGAATCAAACCCCAATGGACCATATTCACATCACGGCCATTTCTTACGTTACGCTCGGGGTGGGAAGGATCTCTGGAAACTAGTCAGACAGCTATATGGTGAAGTGGTCTAAAAATGTACTTGTGCACCCCAGCTAAGTGTTGAAACAATCAAATGTGGACAGATAAGGAGAAAAAGAATCCAAACAGACATACAGCAACTGGATTCAAGGTTACATCCACGATGTCCAGCGAGTTGCCATTTAACATTAGCTAAATTGACAGGAAAGCTAACCGGCTATCAAGCTAAATTAGCTAGCGGGCTAACGCTTGCTAATGAATGCTAACGCGAACATTAGCTAGCGTTATGTGCTTATTTACCAGACTTTGCCCCGACTGTGATAGTGCTGCTAACATCAACTATGACTGAAACGAAAACGAAGATGTTATACAGTCTGCCAGACTAGCTAATTCAGCTGACGAACACAAATATCATCTGGCAAACAAACACATAACGCCAAGGCCTATGGGAGGAGGCTGGGTCACGCTTCATCAACGCGTCATATCTTTGGGGTAAGACACATGCACAGTAAAAATCTGGTCTGCACTCGCCTAAATTGAACCAATCGCAACGCACGACCGAAGCTTCAGTTACACTGCACACGTGTTATACCCCACACGTGTTATACCCCATACCCCAAGACCCATGTCCGCCCGTGTCCCAGCCTCCTTCCATAGGCCTTGCATAACGCTAGCCAAAGCTAGCACTTGCCGTTAGCTACGGTTAGCTAGTGTTAGCCCGCTATCATATTTGTAATATATCAAACTAATAGGCCTACAGGCTGGTGATTTCTCCTCTGACAAAATAGTTAATTGTAACATCGACATCGCAAGCCGAAGCACTGATTCCCGAGGACAACTTTAGCTAGCAAGTTAGCTACTTGCCAACTTATGGTAAACGGTAAATGTTATATAGAAAAAATATGAAAAATATTAAAAGAAAATAAATATAAAAGTTATATAGCGCTTTTCTAGTCTTCCGACCACTCAAATCACTTTAGACTACATGTCAGCTAGGTGACAAACTGGCCACCAGGATCTAATCTAAATCCTCATTCACACACCGATGGCACAGCCTTCGGGAGCAATTTGGGGTTAAGTATCTTGCTAAAGGACACTGCGACAAGTGACCGGAGGGGATCGAATCACCGACCTTCCGATTGGTCGACAACCTGCTCAACCACTGAGTCACTGCCACCCGACTTACTTAGCTAATGTCAAATAACAACATGCCTGTGTTCTCTTTCAACATCGTGGATTGGAAGACCTTGAATCCAGTTGCTTTATCTCTTTGTTTGGATTCTTTACAGATGCCTCTGTCCACATTTGATTGTTTCAACACTTAGCAGGGATACATAATTTAAAGGTTTGGACCACTTCACCATAGCTTTATAGCTGACTATTTTCCAGAGATCCTTCCCAACCTGAGCATGACGTAAGAGCAAAAATGGCCGTCATGTGAATATGGTCCATAATGGAGAAAAAATGTACACTACCACAAAATGCAGTAAACCAAATAGAAGTATTAAAATCAACTCGACTCCGTTTACAATCAAGTAGCAGTTTCTTAAGCATGTTGTTGGGGGTGGACGGACAAAACATTACGCCACTCTGGTTAAACAAAGCCAATTTATGGGTTTAGAGTTTCTGTAAATAAGCTACCAAATCTCCCATCATCAACATGTTTGATCTAACATGAATTCAACGTTCAATAATAATTAAATATATCAGGGTTTCTTTCAGGGAATTCTCTTTTAAATGAAGTTAAAACAAAACCCGGAAAGCTAGTCTACAGCTTCAAGGTGTCGCAGGATGTGTGGGAACCAATGACAACACTCACTTTCTGCTGGAACCAGCGCATGGCCTCCTCTTTGCGGATGCGGTGCCTGAAACCGATGCGGCCTCTTTTCCGCTTCTTGTCGGCGATGCTGAAGCCGGGTCTGCCCAGAACCTGAACACAAAAAGGGGGGGGGGGGGGGGGACAGAGCTGGTCAGAAAAGCTTCAACCCCGTTTGTCCATTACACATGAACACTCCAGAAACATCAATCAATATCGTCACTACATATTTGTTGTCTGGCCTCTTGACTTCTGTACTGGTTGAATATAATGCTGGAAAATTCAGGGATTTAAGAGGACTAACACAAGTCCAGTGTTGAGTCTCTACAACCTGAAAAGTCAAAATAACATTCAATTTACTATGATATAAAAACAAAAAGGAGCATCTCTTTACATTTGAGAAGCTGCAACTAAGACATCTTCACTAGTTAAATGATTTGAAAGATCAATCACCTGCTTACACGGTCAATTATTTAATCAAATGAAAATTAATCGGCTTATCCTTTCAGCACTACATTTAATTCTGATGGATGTAAGAAACTGCTAATTTTCCACAAGAAAACATTTATTTTTACAGAGACAAAACTGTTCATATTTGGCAAAGACGGAGATTAACAAGTAAACTTTTGGTATCTGCACGTCTGGTAAATATCAAATAAATCATAAATCCAATCATTCTGCAGAAACCTATTAACTCAGCTGCAACATCTTTATGTGTAAAGTACGGATGGGAGATATGACCTAAAATGTATATCACGGTATTTCTTTTGTTTTTTTGCGGTGACCGTATTTTATCACGGTATTACAAAATGAAAAGGGATACTCCATCAAACATGATTATACTTCTTTTCTTTCTATTGGCAATGTAAGGGGACATACCTTTTTTTTTTTTAAACATGCATTTATTGGCTCCAAATTGAAAATGAGTTATAGGCCTACATGTGTTTTGGGAGGAGTAGCCTGCCCCATAATGTAAATGTAATGTGATTCATTCAGTTTTAATAAACATGCTGTGCTGTTGTTTTCAGTTGTGAGTGAACTGTAGCTGACTGTCGAGCAACCTGGATCTCAACAATAAAGAATATTTGGAACCAAATGTTTTTTTCACATATTTAGCCTACTGTTTAATTATTTTAAAGTTTTTTTCCCCACCACAGCCAAACTGGGAATTACATAAAATTTAATTGAATTTACATCTTTGTAGAAACATAAAGCTGACATAACTTTTTACACCGTAACCCACACAAAGAAAGAGTTTGAAAATATACAGCGTAGAGTCACGCTGTTGGATCAGTACTGTACAGAAGTAACATGGACCGTGAGCAGCGTGGCTCGGCTACGGGCGCCTCATCTGAAGAATCGCTGTGTGTCGCCTATTTGTTCCGCGTGATGTGCGCAGTTCTCAGCCAAAACAGACAGAGAATGATCTGTTGAAGGCTGGCAGTGCCAGCTCGAGCAATGCTGTGTGTGTGGACGCCACACACATACGAGCCGCGCTACTCACCCGGGCTGTGCGACTGCTCTAGCAGGTGCTCTGCTCGCGCCGGCTTCACTACGGCGACCATAAATCAGGCCTTAACCTGTTAACTTGGGCACCGTAATGAAAAGAAAGGTTCCCCGATGAAATCATACAGTGGTAGACTGTATGTAACCATAGACAACCTGTGCGGGTGTGACATAGTTTATCGGGTGTTGTATCTCCTTTGTGTGTGTGCTAAACCAAAACGTGTGGGCGCGTATGTGTGCTAAACCGACAAGGGTGTTTATCACGGTAATGACGGTATTGCAAAAACCATGTCGTGGACGAACGTGACACCGGTGACTGTGATGAAACCAATCTCTGCTGTTACAGCAAATAATTTTTTCCGATAAATGGTTTCAGCAGCTCGCACCACATCCTCAAAACCATCACCTCCAACCAGCTACATTTAGGACATTACTTTCTTGGCCACTTACCACGTAGAAGTCCAGTCCGTAGATACCGATGCTGGGGTCGTACTTGATGCCCAGATCAATGTGCTCCTGGATACCGAAGCCGAAGTTTCCAGTGTCGGAGAAGTTGTTCTTTCTCAACTCGTACTCACGCACCTGGAAGCAATATTATGTTCATAACATTGTAATACAACTGAGTTAGTTGATAAACGCAAATATGTTAATTAAACAACCTTAGTGCATAACAAGAAACTGTCAAATGAAAATATTCAGACATTGTTTTAGTTTATCCGCTTGCATTTTGCTTTTGGTAAGTTGATCATTACAAAATTAAAGCCACAGTGTCAACTGTACTAGCAAGCCTGAGTACGAGGCAAAATATAGTTTACATGATGGGCTCATCAACTTTGTCCAACACTATGTACTTTACTTCAATTTAAAATGGAAATGTAACAAAACAGACCAAAATCAGCCAAAAATCAGTCCCAAGCCAAATAAAAAAAACGTTAGGAATGACTGAACTAGTGAGAAATGTAGAGGTATAAGCAATATGACTTTTTGACCTTGAGTCCCTTTTCCAGGATCTCCTCTGCTTTGGCTCCACGGACGGTACAGTGGACAGCAATCTTTTCATTTCTGCGGATACCGAATGATCGCACAGTGTAGCGGGCTGCAAAAAGAAAAAACAACAAGAGTTAAACACAGTACGGTGATATCTATAAAGTAGGGATACTAATTTTGAATTTTTGTTTTAACCGATAACCGACCCTTATTATTAACTGTTAACTGACAAGATTAGTGCGTCGAATGCAGCGGTGCGCCAGCTGCAGTGTATGAGCAAAACAGACAACTGAGTCCCCAGTTCACCCGTCCGGTAGAGTTACTGTAGCTGCCACGAAGCTGCGTGTGTTGTCGAGGACACATGCAGCCACTTTACTGCACCATTTAGTTTAGCTACGAGGTTGTCAGCTGTGTGTCTGCCTGGCGTAATGTTAGCGAGTGTCTGACTGTGTGTGCGTTTGTGCTACGTCCACAGCTGTAGCGTTGCTGGTGTCTTCAAGCCGCCGTTGTCACACACATACGGTCTGTCAGCACGGCGTAACTTAAGTAAGTGTCCAATAGACCGTGTGTGTGGGTTTATCGGTGGCGTTATAGCTGTGAATGTAGCAGTGCAGTTGTGTACAGTTTATTTGTCGGTGAATAAATGCTACAACTCTTCCGCTCAAGACCCGAGCCAACTTCCTGTATCATGCAACCCGGCTCAGACTCTCTTAAGGTGGGCTGTTGAGGTGGACCAGCTTTTCTCCTTTAAGTGACAAGCCGCTCCTCTGAGTTTTGCTCAGCTTTTTTAATTAATCTGTAATATTTCTTTTAACCGTTGAACCGATAGCATTAATCTTTAAAATTGTTAATGTCGGTTAACGGTTAATTATTAACATCTCTACTATAAAGCTAATTTACTTTACACTTAAGAACTTTATCAAATCACATCCACTCTTTAGCCAAGTTTTAGCCTGACTGTCAGCTGCTCGTCCCACGTTTGGCAGCTCTAGTTATTATGTGTAATGTGGCCTTTTCATTGTGTTCGATGAAGCATTAGTTCACTACAAATGCTTTAACACCTCCACAGCTAAAGGTCCTATACCCTCTAAAGTCTTTCCTCACCTCAAGCACACACACACACACTCACCCTTGGAGAAGACGGGGGTCTGCCCTGTGAGCTGCTCCAGCACCTTAGCAGCACGGGTCAGCCTGTCTCCGCTCTCACCGACGCAGATGTTCAGGCAGAGCTTTCGGATGCGAAGCTCTCTCATGGGGTTCTCCTTCTTCTCACCCTGGTCCTGCGGGACAACAAAATACAGGGTTAGATAATAATAATAATAATAATAAATTTTATTTGTAACGCACTTTACATTTGAAACAAATCTCAAAGTGCTACAAAGTAAAAGCAGGTAAAATAAACAATATAAGAAACAGATAAAAAGCTAACATCATAAAAAATAGGAGCGTAAAAGCAGCAACCAGCAATGATCATTAAAAGTCGTAGCTTCTGCAAAAAAAGGAAGGTTTTAAGTCCTTTTTTAAAAACTGTCGGTAGTCTGTGGAGCCCTCAGATGGTCAGGGAGGGAGTTTCATAGACGGGGGGCCGCGGAACAGATTCACACCACAAAGTGACAGAAACATCAGGGCAACCACACAGAAACGAAGAAGTTGGGACACCTTGTGATCCTCTGCTGCCATGTTGAGATTACCTGCTTTGGTTAGCACAGGCTAGAGAGCTAAACCAAACGTTTCAACAACTTAACAAGTAAACCCGAGCTTCAGTTTATTATTATCTGAATCCACGAGTCCTCACACTGTTCTTCTGTGTCTCAACATCACACTCTCATCAGTCTGGGATCACCACATGCCGGCCGGAGAACATGTCCGCACATATCCCCGCTGCTACTGCTGTTAGCATCGTCACAGATCACATACGTGTCCGGGAACTAAACAACTAATATACAATACAATAAAAGCTCATATAAAGAGCAGAAATACCCGCTGTGTAACCGCATTGTCATCATATAACCGTAACATCGTGTTTTACGACTGAATATCACCACTAAGTGTACAGAGGGGACCAATAGTTAGCCTGTTAGCATCACTCGTTTTGTTTTTGTTTAACTGTCTTTCTGTTAGATTCTTTAATGAAATACGACTCTAGTTTAATCCTTCACAGTGGAGTCTAAGTCTCTGTGCGTCAAACAGTCGTTAGGATGACCCCGCAGATCCGATGATTGTGGATTTCAACTACAACTTCATATTTGATCGCCATTGTACGATGTGAGAGAGTACTCACCGCCATGT
The DNA here is from genome assembly GCA_916701645.2 of Sebastolobus alascanus. Classification (NCBI taxonomy): domain Eukaryota; kingdom Metazoa; phylum Chordata; class Actinopteri; order Perciformes; family Sebastidae; genus Sebastolobus; species Sebastolobus alascanus. Next base: position 850,969 of record CAKAOJ020000045.1, read on the forward strand.
TGGATCACTAAAAGAGGGCGTTACGTTTCCGGCAAGAGAGATTTATACTGAAGTGTTCACCGCAAATGACCTCGGGGAGACATCGCGGAGAAACGCAAATGGGTTCCGGTTTAAGATAGATAGATAGATAGATAGATAGATAGATAGATAGATAGATAGTAACTTTATTGATCCCGAGGGAAATTCAAGTTTCCAGCATCACAGTTCCATAGTGCAAACATATTAGTAAAAACGTCACAGGTAAGTAGTACACATGTTAGTAAAAAACGTCACAGGTGAGTAGTACACATATTAGTAAAACGACACAAGTAATAACAAGACACATGTAAGTAATACAGAGTATAAAACAAAATATGCAATGTGCAGAAGAACTGTTAAAAATGAATATAGTGCAGGGTAAACAACTGAGATACAGGACTATTTAAAGAAAAAGTGAATGTAGTGCAGAAAGTGATATAGTGCTGGATAATAAAATATAGGAGAAACAGATATTAAGAAATGTCAGATATGGAATATAATGCAGGATAAGAACTGAGGTAGAGAAGTTTTTGTAGTGTGCAGAATTAAAGTGGCTCAGTCACAGGCACTAAAAGAAACGAATTAAGAATTATTTGATCGTCTGCGGGAATTACGCAGCTCTGAATTTAGTTTAAATCATCGCACAATTTTCTTCACAGTGTTTTTTTTTTGTTATTACAGTGGAAACAATTAGTTGAGTAATCGACTGATCGAGAGAAAATTAATCAGCAGCCGTTTTTTGATAATAAAAACAAAAATTCAAATCATTTTTAAATCATTCCCACTGGTTCAATATTCACAAATATGAGTATTTCTACTTTTAAAAATAATCGTTGTAAATTGAATACCTTTCTTGTTTTGGACCTTTGGTCAGACAAAGCAAGCAGGAGATGATCCTGGGAAATTGTGACGGTACATTGCTACACAAATACATTTTCTGTATAAATACATGTGCATATCCTTTTTCTGTGTACTACATTATTGTACAGTATTGACTTTTCCCATTAAACTTTGATCTACTGTTGAAATGGGAATCTTAAAAGCTCTGTGCGATACACAAAAGCAATCGGCTAGACCAGGGGTCAGCAACCTGCCGCTCCGGAGGCGCATGCGGCTCTTTAGCCCCTCTCCAGTGGCTCCCTGTGGCTTTGACAAAAAAATGATATAGAAATGAATAATAGCTATTTTTTAAAATATTTTAACTTTAATTAATCATTGTTGTAGGCTTGTGATTCTTACATTCTCCAATTGCAAAAATGTGTAGCCTATATTAGGGATGCACCGATACCAATGGGCCGATACCCAAAGCCCAGGTATCGCTATCGGTATAGCCTATACACTGAATAATAAAATAAGTTTTAACATTTCGGTCAAGTAAACTGTGTGTCATAGCCTATGTACATCTACGGCCCGTCACTTCCTCCAATTTTGCCAATCCTCAATAGCGTTGGCTAGTCTTGAGTTTCCCTGGTTCAGTAGGTTTCCAAATCCCCAAAAAATAAAATTCTTGGGGGAAAATAGAGAAGTTAATAGTGCGTGGACAGATTTGTTTGCTTTCTGCGGCGAGAAATTAGCAAACAATAAAAACCGTAATTGAAAGACATTTCCAAAACAAACACACTGGAAGCTCTGGCTGAAAAGAGCTTCCAGTCAAATCTCCTCAAGACGATTCTGCAGTGACCTGCCTCTCGTTTGCACTTGGGTCATAACTGCATTAGACTTAATAGGCGGTGTTATCTTCATTATAAGGCTCAAATACGTTTTGCGGCTCCAGACAAATTTTATTATTTATTTCTTGGCCAAAAATGGCTCTTTTGATAGTAAAGGTTGCTGACCCCTGGGCTAGACAAACTGACATTCTTGTATAGTACAGTAAGCAGTCAGTGTCAACAAAAAATAGAACAAAAAAAAGGAGGACCGGAGGGGGTATCACACGGCTTTGCCTCCCCAGCAAAGTTTATTCCAGGGTGAAAGGAGGCTCCGACCGACTGTCGAACCTCAGATCCAGGAAAACAATGCGGATTCCTTCCTGGCCGTGGAACAGTGGACAAGCACAATGGTACAACCTAAAATGGAAACCATAAGAAACCATTACAATCCATTAGAGACCAATGCAGTCAATTACAGAAAACGTTTCATCCACTGATGATGTAATCTAAATCATTAGGACCCAGGACCTCAAGTGGGAGTTAAACATCAGCTCCCTCATCAGTAAGGCCCAGCAGAGGATATACTTCCTGCGGCAGCTGAAGAAATTCAACCTGCCACAGACCATGATGGTGCACTTCTACTCGGCGATCATTGAGTCTATCCTCACCTCCTCCATCACCGTCTGGTTCGCTGCTGCCACCGCCAGGGACAGGGCCAGGCTGCAGAGGGTCATTCGTGCTGCAGAGAAGGCAATCGGCTGCAACCTTCCATCCCTCCAGGAGCTGTACGCTTAGGACCTTGAGGAGGGCAGGAAAGATTGTGGCCGACCCCTCCCATCCTGGACACCATCTCTTCCAGACTCTGCCATCTGGCAAGAGGTTAAGGTCCATCAGGACCAAAACCTCACACCACAAAAAAATTTTTCGCCATGGCAGTGGGGCTCTCCAACACCCCCTCTGCCCCCCTGCGACTGTCTCTCTCTCTCACACACACACTTCACACTACTGCCCCCCCACTATCTATCTCTCTCTCTCTCTCTCTCTCTCTTTCTCTCTCTCTCTCTCACACACACACACACACACACACACACAACACACCACTGCCCCCCCGACACTGACTCTCCACCTCTCTCACACACACACAATATCACTCCCCACCGTCTCCCTCTCTCTCTCCCTCCCTCTCTCTCTCTCTCTCTCTCTCTCTCTCTCTTCCTCTCTCTCTCTCTCTCTCTCTCTCTCTCTCTCTCTCTCTCTCTCTCTCTCTCTCTCTCTCTCTCTCTCTCTCTCTCTCTCTCTCTCTCTCTGGTACCTGATTGTTGCGCACCGGCAATATTTGCAATATTTGCAATATTTTCTGTTTATATTATGTTTATAGCTTATATTGTATATTGGTAAAATTTCAGTTTTTTTATTCTTATTTTATTCTTACATTTTTAATTATTCTATTGTTATTTTATACTGCTTATTTGCACCAACAAACCAAAGCAAATTCCTAGTGTATACCTGGACGGACGGACGGACAGACAGACAGACAGACAGACAGACAGACAGACAGACAGATAGGTAGGTAGATAGACAGATAGATAGATAGATAGATAGATAGATAGATAGATAGATAGACAGACAGATAGACAGACAGACAGACAGACAGATAGACAGACAGATAGATAGATAGATAGATAGATAGATAGATAGATAGATAGATAGATAGATAGATAGATTTCAATTTCCATGAAATGCAATCTGTGGATAACGCCTTCTTCCTCCTGCTGCCCCCCCCCCCCCCCCCTCCTCCTCCTCAATGGATACCTGTCTCTAGATTCATTTTACAAACACTTAAAAGGTTAAAAATGGTGCCAGTTGCATAGTTCCACCGATGACTAATGATACTACCAGTCAATGAAAAGTTTGTCAAATATTGGGCCAACTAGTTTCACCAGTGTGTCACATTATAACAAGGCACACCTTTTAAATTCTGAAGATTGCATAGCCGTTCATCTATATTACCTGAACTAAATAACTATGTTGCCATTTATGAGAACATCTTGACCTAACAAGTTCACAAATAGGCATGTAAATAAAGAAAAAAAGAAGAAAATAAGCATTGCCCTTATTGAAATGTATCGTTTGACTACAGCCTAAAATGTGCTGTTGGTTAAGATCATTTCTCATTCATTGTTTTACACATATTTGGTCATAACCAAAGTGTTGGACCTATTTTAACCTGATGGTGGTGCTAGAGGAGGATCACCAAAGTGACTACAATTCATCCCGTGGAAGACATAAATGTACCAAATTTCATGGCAATTCATCCAGTTGTTGAGACATTTTGCTTAAAACCACTAACTTCAACCTCATGGTGGTGCTGGAGGAAAAGTCAGGGGATCACCAAAGTCATTATGATTTATCCTCTAGGCACCATGAATCTCTACACCACATTACATGGCAATTCATCCAATAGTTATCAAGATATTTCAGTCTAGAACAAAATGGTGACCAACAAGTCAGCAAACAAAAATATCCCTCAGAGGAGTGAGTGTCTAACTTTAGTTTGTTTTGCAGTTTATTCCAGTAATCATTTGCATATCACTTGAAACCAGTCTTTTCCAGTTCACAGTTGGTATGAGGTGTCATGGTTAGCTATGAACTCAGTGTTAGATGACTAAAATACTTTGTATCCTGGAAACTGTGTTTCAAACCAACATTATTTTGTTGTTGTTTTGAGCTGATGTACCTGATTAAGCTGGAGGAAGTTGAACAGAGGAAGAAAGATTGTTCAGAATACTATTGGATGCTTGTAAGACATCCCAAACTAAGAAATGGTTGAAGAAATAAATACCTTCAATTTGAGAACCTACAAGGATACATTTTTTGAGAACTGGACACATTTCATTATTTACGTTTCATCCTTCGGACCAGACTTTGTGTAAATATTAGCAAAATTAATAAATATTTGTTTTTGTCTTTTCCTTCTCATGTTTGGTGTTGACTTGGGTTACGTTCATTCCGTCTTTAAAAGTCAATAAAAAGAAAATTACAAAAAAGAGGATGTTATATTTTCAAAAGTTGCGAAACAAGAAAAGAAACAAATTCAGTTGGCATGTTTAAGATTTTTATTATTTTGATTTCAACCTAATTTTTATAATAGTTTTCCCGAAAAGGCACAAGCCTTCCTTTCTGGCGGAAACTTTTCCGATGGCTTTTAATCATCACAAGCCAGAAGACGGCGTTGGGATGAAGAGGGGATGGCTGCTGAGACGTGACTTTTTGTTGGACGTCCTGCATGAGAATTCATTTCTTGCCGGCCTTCACTGCAGACTTGGTGACCTTTCCAGTGCCGGGTTCTTTCTTCTCAACCGACTTAATGACACCGACGGCCACGGTCTGCCTCATGTCACGCACAGCAAAGCGACCTGAGAGGAAGAGATGGACAAGAAAAGAGAGAAACAGAGGAGTCAATGAGAGGCTGGAAAAATGTTATTGAAACATTTGACAAAATAAATAACAAAAAAAGTTGGAAGAAAATGTTGTGCTCATTTTATGTCGTGACAGAACCTGCTCCTCCTGATCTGTAATCCCTCAGAAGCACACTTTCACTCACAAGTGATGAGTGACAGCATTGCTACGATACGCCTGTCAGCGATGTGAGATTTAAAAAGTGGTAACCTACGAGCATAGTCCATCAGCAAAAAAAGAAAAGAGATTACAGAAGTACAGATGGGAATGGGAAAATACAGTTCTGTTTTATTCTCAAGAATGAGAAAATAATATCATGATAAACTGCTGGTTTGCACAGCCCAAAGAAAACTCTTAAAAGATAATCTGTTACACACATATTCCTATCCCTCAAAAATACAAAACTAATCAAGTTCAAGTTTGTGTGTTTGCTTATCTTAATACATGGGCCTATAGATACATTAACCTTAACTATTCGAGATCAATGTCTAACCTTAACTATTCAAGGGCAATGCCTAACCTTAACTATTCAAGGTCAATGCCTAACCTTAACTATTTGAGATCAATGTCTAACCTTCACTATTCAAGGTCAATGCCTAACCTTAACTATTCGAGATCAATGTCTAACCTTAACTATTCAAGGTCAAGTCCTAACCTTAACTATTCAAGGTCAATGCCTAACCTGAACTATTCAAGATCAATGTCTAACCTTAACTATTCAAGGTCAATGCCTAACCTTAACTATTCAAGGTCAATGTCTAACCTTAACTATTCAAGATCAATGTCTAACTTTAACTATTCAAGGTCAATGTCTAACCTTAACTATTCAAGGTCAATGCCTAACCTTAACTATTCAAGGTCAATGTCTAACCTTAACTATTCAAGGTCAATGCCTAACCTTAACTATTCAAGGTCAATGTCTAACCTTAACTATTCAAGGCCAATGCCTAACCTTAACTATTCAAGGTCAATGTCTAACCTTAACTATTCAAGGTCAATGTCTAACCTTAACTATTCAAGGTCAATGCCTAACCTTAACTATTCAAGGTCAACGTCTAACCTTAACTATTCAAGGTAAATTTCTAACCTTAACTATTCAAGGTCAATGCCTAACCTTAACTATTCAAGATCAATGTCTAACCTTAACTATTCAAGGCCAATGCCTAATCTTAACTATTCAAGGTCAATGTCTAACCTTAACTATTCCAGGTCAATGCCTTACCTTAACTACTCAAGATCAATGCCTAACCTTAACTATTCGAGATCAATGCCTAACCTTAACTATTTGAGGTCAATGCCTAACCTTAACTATTCAATAGTATCACAATATAAAAGTAATGTAATCTGATTACTTTCCTTTACTTTTGTATTACCTCAATACCAAATGTGCAAATAAAGAAAAGAGAAAAGAAACATGATGAAATTTCGCCATTATTTTCTATGTAAAGTAGAAAAGAGGAACAACATCACAGTGCAGTACAGTTCTGTCTTCCAGCTGTGAAAATGCTGCCTGTCACCATCCAAGGACTCAAATCATTTGGCACATTAGTTACCAGATTTGAACTTGGAGCAGCAGCAGTACCCATATAAATTAAAATAAATTAACCTACATGCAAATTTCTAGGGCTTTACCGTGCGTTATTGTGGTTATATAAATGTAATTTATGGTGCTGTTAGATTGACGCTAGAGCTGCTAATTTTTTATTTTTGGGCCGAGACAATTACAGAGATGACTGAGCGCTGTGTCGCTCGCTCTGTGAGAGAGAGAGGAGGGGAAGAGAAAGTTATTAATAATAATAACTTGAATGTCAACGTTATGAATGAAGCTTTGAACTATTCGGTTCAGCCCTACAAATTTCCTGGTTTGTCCTGTATTATGTTTGCTGGACCAGAAATATGAAGCGGTTCGCTCATTTCCTACGAACAGTCACACTTCTCCCATGTGCCACGCCGCGTCCACACAAACAGCGCTGCTGCTGCTGCTGCTGCGGTGTGATACTTGTGTTCTGAAGTGTTGTAATGTGTGCGCATCTGCATGGTATATTGTTCTTTGTTTTAAATGTATTTTGAAATTGTAATCCTGCTGCTAATCCTCGTGTTTACCAAATGTATCAGTAATCTGATTACTTTTTTTCTGTAACTGTAACATTTTTTTGTATCCTAATTACGTAGCGCCGTTCCATGTAATCCGTTACTTCCCAAGCCAATAATCAAAATAAAATAAAGGAACATTACAGATATTAACGTTATTCTAAATATGGTATATGATTGTAATGTAATGTCACGTCACTGTTTTGGCCGATGACCAGGAGTGCGAGCAACAGAGTGCTGACTGCAGTTCACTTAACGGCCACCGGTGTCATTAATAACAAGGATGTTCTGAAAATGTGGAACACCCTGCCTGACGATGTGAGGAGCTGCAGCTCTATCAGCACTTTTAAAACCAATTTAAAACGTCTGTTAAAAGCTGCTCAGCACTGTACTCACTGATCTCTATTCCAAGTCCATGGTCGTCATGACTTGCTTTTACTTGACAAGCATACTTTGTGATGTGCTATTGTGTGTAGTTGTGTATTGTGCGTTTTGTATGTTCTTTCTTGTATGACTGTAATATGTTTCTCTGTCTTGACCTGCCAAGGGACTACAGATGTGAATAAGCTTAAAGCTATAATCTGGTACAGTGCATCAAATGGTGACATTTATGTTTTAAACTGTAAATGGTCCCTTTTAAATAAAAAAAAAAAAAAAAAAAAAATTCCACATAGTACCTTTAACAAATTTCTTAAAGCTATTTGTTTTTCCTCTTTAAAAGCTTAAATTAAATGAAGAACTAAAACTAACGGCTGAAAAGTAAGACATGAAAGCGAAAATGGCAGTCAATGTCAGAAATGAGAGCAGGTGAACCTTCGATCTGAAGTGTAAGAGATGAGTTTAAATTTCAGTTGAAGTGCTGGAGATAGTTGAAGTGGGTGCACTGTAGCGGAAGTGTCAGTTGACATGTAAGCAGTGACAACGGTTGAAATGTCAGTTTAATAAGTTGTCAATTATCAGTTGAAACGTCAGTTGATGTACCGTCAGTGAAAGCCATTGAACTGTCAGTTGAAGAGTAAGAGATAGAAAATTTAATAGAAAGTAAAAGTGTAGTAATAAAAGAAGAGGAAACAGTGGTGCTGGATAGATAGTTGGGCACTATAATCTAACCCATTCTCTTTCAGAAACAACAAAGTGGACTGTAACCTACAAATGCAGCAGATAAAGAAGAAAAAGCATTTTACTCACCCAGTGGAGCATAGTCTGAGAAGCTCTCAACACACATGGGTTTCGAAGGCGTCATCTTGACGATGGCGGCGTCTCCAGACGTGACAGACTTGGGGGCGTCCTCAAGCTTCTTGCCAGAACGACGGTCGATCTTCTCGATGAGCTCGGTGAACTTGCAGGCGATGTGAGCTGTGTGGCAGTCCAGCACGGGGCAATAACCCTTGGAGATCTGACCGGGGTGGTTCAGGACGATGACCTGAAATAATAATGTTTAAGTGCATTTAGAAATGATGATGAGAGTTCTCTATCCAGCACTCACTTCAGGCCTGAGATGAACACCATTGCAGTTCCTGCTAGAGGCCAGCAGAGGTCCACAGATGTTTATGTTTACCTCAGCTGGAATCACTCATGCACCTCTTTAGAGTCACTATAAAATGAAATTTTGGGTGGGAGTATCTTGTTAATTATTATATTTCTTTGTGAGATTATCATCAAAGCAGGATATTTACATTGAGACTAGTCATTCAATCAACAGAGTCCACAGACACACGGTACAGTGAATATTATACAATAACTACTAATACTACTACTACGACTGGCATAGGCCATACATTATAGGCAGTCGCCTAGGGTAACACCTTCTGAGGGGCACTGGTCGCCCTCTAAAAAACATTAAAATAAAATAAAATCAATAATAATAATAATTAGGGATGTCAATCGATAAAAATATTTAATCGCGATTAATCGCATGATCGTCCACGATTAATTGCGATTAATCATACATTTTTAATCTATTCAAAATGTACCTTAAAGGGAGATTTGTCAAGTATATAATACTCTTATCAACATTAGAGTGGGGAAATATGCTGCTTTATGCAAATGTATGTCTATATTTATTATTGGAAATCAATTAACAACACAAATCATAACATGACAAATATTGTCCAGGAACCCTCACAGGTCCTGCATTTAATATAAAAAATATTCTCAAACCGTAACATGGCAAACTGCAGCCCAACAGCTGTCAGTGTGTCAGTGTACTGACTTGACTATAACTTCCCCCAAACTGCATGTGATTATCATAAAGTGGGCATGTCTGTAAAGGGGAGACTCGCCTCGGGCACCAAAAGGGCTAGAAACAGTTACATTTAATGGAAGGAAAAGAGGGGCAGGACGGACGGTTAATTCCTAATTATTTCATTGTTGGTTGGAGTTTGAATGTGATAGAGCTTGAAGCATAAGATAAAATACTGTTTTGTGAAGGGGTTAAATGTTTGGCATTTTTTTGTTTACGCTTATACTGTAGGTGTATACAGTATTATTGTAGGCAAGAATGACAAAGAATGTGAAGCTAGGTTCCTGCATCTCTATGTTCAGTATATGATTATACAAATTGTGAAGAGAATGTCACATCTAAAAATCCAAGCCCAGTTCCTCATATTCACTTATTCCTTTTTAATCTCTATGTCCTCTCTTTTCATTTGCTCAGACTCACCTGGGCGGTGAAGTTTTTAGCTTCCTTGGGAGGGTCATTCTTGCTGTCGCCAACCACGTTACCACGTTTGATCTCCTTCACGGACACATTCTTGATGTTGAAGCCGACGTTGTAGTTAATTGTTTATTAGTTGCAATTTGTGTTTAATTTAAAAAGCTCCAATAAGACCATTAGGTTTGGTGTGTTCTGTTTTGCTTTCTGTATCTACTTCATGTAAAATCACGGAGGGATAACAATGAGTACATGTTTATATTGTAAACAAACATTCCTTCTTGTTCCTTTTTCCTGAGACTCACCTGGGCGGTGAAGGTTTCAGCCGCCATGGGTGGGTCGTTCTTGCTGTCGCCAGCCACGTTACCACGGCTGATCTCCTTGACGGACACGTTCTTGACGTTGAAGCCGACGTTGTCACCGGGGACAGCTTCGGTCAGATTCTCGTGGTGCATCTCCACAGACTTCACCTCAGTGGTCAGGTTGGCGGGAGCAAAGGTGACGACCATACCGGGCTTCAGGACGCCGGTCTCAACACGGCCGACGGGGACAGTTCCAATACCTGAGAGAGCAGGAGGCAACAAGTTTCCAGTAAGCTCCTCAGTTCACTTCAAAATAAAAGGAGTCCATAGAAGAAGGTTTGATGGAGTGTGAACTGTAATTGTAGGCTTGTGGGAGGTGTAAAGGCCTACAGGGTGCAGAAACGCTTAATATTACAGCCCATACAAGGGAAGACGTACAGGGAATAAGGAGGTAACAAATCTGGGACACTCCTTACCGCCAATCTTGTAGACGTCCTGCAGGGGCAGACGGAGGGGTTTGCCGGTTGGTCGGGTGGGGGGCAAGATGGCATCCAGAGCCTCGAACAGTGTCTTTCCACTGGCATTGCCCTCCTTACGCTCGTTCTTCCAACCCTTGAACCAGCTCATCTGAAATAGAGAGTGCAGATACAGAGACAGAGAGAGAGGAAGACAGGAAAAGTAATGGGGTAAGAGAAAAAACAATAATTAGTTCTGGAGGATTATTTGATGTGAAAATCCAAGAATTCCATGACACATTACACCACCTGCCAACCACAACTACAGTATGTTGACTTGAGCTTTGCATGAAATAAGTCCCTTACGTTCTCACTGGCCTCCATCATGTTGTCTCCGTGCCACCCAGAGATGGGGACAAAGGCAACAGCGGCGGGGTTGTAGCCGATCTTCTTGATGTAGGAGCTCACTTCCCTGCTGATTTCCACGAAACGGTCCTCGCTGTATGGGGGCTCGGTGGAGTCCATCTTGTTGACTCCAACGATGAGCTGCTTCACACCGAGGGTGAAGGCCAGCAGGGCGTGCTCACGGGTCTGGCCGTTCTTGGAGATACCAGCCTCGAACTCACCGACACCAGCAGCGACGATCAGCACGGCGCAGTCAGCCTGAACAACAGGCAAACATTTCTATATTTCTACATATCTGCATGTTTTGTTTGAACCTAAATGACGGTTGTCTTTTGCTCTGTGTGCATGCTTTTCTGAACATATGCATGTCACTTTTTGCAATAACACGGCTTCAACTTTTCTCTTTGGTTTTCTTTTAGGAGTGCAGGCTGAAAAACAAATGAGGAATCAATTTGAGGCTGGGTATTCAATGGCTCCAACATAACTTTAGCTCCATTTTCAAAATGTCATTTTTGGGTCTTTTTAAAGGACACAGTGGAGAGGGGAAGTACAGTTTTTCTCAATCGCTTTGGCTCATTTTTCGAAACAGTCTTAACTTTTTCTAAACTGTAAGTGTAGTTGTCACAACTGTTTGATTGATCAAAACTCTATTGCATGTATGCAAAAGGTAGTAACTCACCCAAAACACTTCAATCATGTTTCAAAAGCTAGTTATTGTGTCAGTAAGTTGGCCAATTCCACCAAAATGAAAGTTGTTTTGTCAGTGTGAGCCGTACTGGTCAAATGTTTAGATGTTTCTTCACCATGGCAGTCAACCCTGGAAATGTTTCTTATATACAAATCTGTGTTTTGTTCTACTTTTTGTTGACACTGACTGCTTTCTGTACGACACAAGAATGTCAGTTTTGTCTAGCTGAATGCTGTCGTGTATCGCACTGAGCTTTTTAGATTCCCATTTCAACAGTAGGTAAAAGTTTACTGAAAGTCAATAGGCCAACTGTTGTGCACAGAAAAAAGGATATGCACATTTGTATATATACAGTACATTTATGTGTAACAATGTGATACATGTACTGTAAACAGAAAATTCACCTTTGAGCTTTCATATAAATTCATATAGAGTGAACAGAAAATTGAACAAAATGGCATCCATGCTAAAAATAAGTAAAGCAAAAAACAACTAATTGTACCTCCTCACAGTACGTATCACCATGTCAGAGATATTTATGGAATATGCACAGTATGTCTTTTTGATAAATGTTAAAAGCTACTCCATAATTTGGTTCCCCTAAATCTTATCGAAAATTGACCTCTACTAGTGAGGAATTTAGGAGGATGAAGATCTAGAGATTGACGAGTTGAGTAAGAATGGAACTGAGAATTTGTTTTAAAATAGATCTTGAACTGCTCAGGAATATTCCCACCAGAAAGTATCTTATAAATAAAACACATATTTGAGAAATATTGATATGATAAATAGTAAGAATCTGGAGTTTCTGAAATAGAGGAGCAGAGGAGACGTGTGACTCTGATCAAGTTGCAAACCTCACAAAATGTTTTTGGAGGACTAAAATTTTATGAAGGTTTGTAGGAAAAGTACTCGCCCAAACTATATTACAATATGAAAGATAGGGATAAATTTGGACTAACCCTTCTTATTATTCCAATAGATTTATTTATTTTACTACTAACCCGGTCAATTTGTTCTCTCCAACTTCAGCTCTCATCAACAATAATTCCCAAGAATTTTGTAGATGACACTTGACGCATTTCAACAGACTCAATTTTAATTATAGATAAATCCTTAGAGTAAGATTTTTTACCACTGAAAATAATATAGTTGGATTTTTTGATATTCAAAGGTAGTTTATTTAATCTGAACCATGTAGCGTAGGCACTTAAACCGACATTAGCATCTTTAATCAATGAATTGAAATTAGAACGAGAGAGAACTAGGGTTGTATCGTCTGCAAACATTATTGGAGACAGGATATTTGAGTCATTTGACTAATCAATAATATAAATAAGGAATAATAATGGTCCAATTACGGACCCCTGCAGGACCCCACAGAGTAGTCTGGCTTTGTTGGAATAGCAACCCTTAACACAAACAAACTGTCTTCTGTCGGATACATACTTTTTTAACCATTTGTACGTAGTATCATGAAACCCATATTTATGTAACTTTTCCAATAAAATGTGATGGTTAACTGTATCAAATGTTTTCGAGAGGTCTATGAAAATGCTACAAGCAAATTCATTATTATCAAGTGCAGAGATAATTTTGTCAGTCAGGTGAAGCAAAGCCATATAGGTGGAATGATTTTTCCGAAAACCATACTGGTGTTTGTAAAGAATTGAATTAGAATCTAAATGAAAAAGAATCCTTTTGTATATAATTTTTTCTAATATTTTTGAAAAACATGGCAAAATAGATATTGGTCTATAGTTATTATTATATAGGATCATCTGCTTTAAACACAGGAATAACCGTGGCCACTTTTAGATCCTCAGGCACAATGCCGGTTTTCAAAGACAAAGAAAATATGTATGCAAGTGTCTGCAATATTGACTCTTTCACCTGTTTGACAAGGATTTCAGAAATATTGTCATGACCAGCTGAAGATGTTTTTAGTTCATCAATTATGTCACTTATTTCTTGGATATCAGGGGGTTTAAAAGAAGAGATAATAGGAAAAGTTCTTGAAATAAAATCTAGAGGATTACCATGACAAGCAGAAATTTTATTAGCTAATTCATGACCAATATTTACAAATAAATCAGAACATTTTTGAGCTATATCAAATGGATTGTTTAGAGAATTGTCACCGTCCAAAAAGACTGAAGGTAGTTCTGGGGTAGTTCTTTCTCTTTGCAACAACTGATTTATTCCTTTCCATGTGGTTTTAATATCTTTTGAAAACCTCATAAATTTTTCACTGAAATATTTCTGGTTTGCAGATCTAATGGAATTACTGTATTTATTTCTATAGGATTTATAAACACCATGGGTAAGAGGAGTAGGATTTGGGACATATCTTTTATACAGTTTATTTTTTTTTCTCAACAGCTTCAGCAGATCTACTGTAAACCAAGGCTGATTGAAATCTTGACTGAATTTCTTAGTAGAACTGCAAATTGGAAAACATTCATTGAAACTAAAGCTAATAACCTTCATAAAATTTTGATATGCCATATCAGCGTAATTTTTCTCATATAGATCATCCCATGAAATACTGGCAAGCATGTCTTTAAATTTAGAAATATTAGACTTGCTCATAATTCTTTTGGGCATTTTTATATCGGTCTGTTTAACTCTTTTAGTCTTGATTAGAGAGCACTGGAAAATGGGAAAATGGTCTGATAAGTCTGAATACAAGAATCCAGACCGTATTCCTTCGCTCAAAGAATTGGTTAAGATGTTGTCTATCAAAGTTGCTGAATTTTCTCTAACTCGAGTTGCTTTATGAATTAGAGGGGAAAAGTAACTAGAGTAAAGAATATTGACAAAATCTCCAGTAGGGGTATCTAATTGATTTTTAATGAGGTTTTATATTAAAATCTCCTAAAATATGGCAGAGTTTATCCTCTTTGTTAATCAGTTCAAGAGAACAGGACAAACTTTCATTGAAAGCTTTGATGACAGAGTCGGGTGGCCTGTAAATAGCACCAACGATTCTTTCCACCAGAGACACCAGAGAGCTCTAAGAAAACAGATTCCACTTCAGCTCTATCTGATTTCAGAGAGAGATCATCCCTAATTTTAAATTCATAGTCACTTTGAACAAACAGAGATAATCCACCTCCAGATCTATTCTCTCTTACATAGTGAACCAAATTGTAGTTAGGTAATGAGCTCTCTGTAAGCCATGTTTCAGATAAAGCAATTACAGAAAAACCATGTTTGAGTGAAGATAAATAATGAACGAATTTGTCATAGTTGCATGGAAGGCTTCTTTGGGGCGGCTGTGGCTCAGAGGGTAGAGCAGGTCGTCAACCAATCGGAAGGTCGGTGGTTCGATCCCCGGCTGCTCCGGGTCACATGTCGATGTGTCCTTGAGTAAGACACTTAACCCCTAATTGCTCACGAAGGCATGGCCATTGGTGTGTGAATGAGTATTTAGATTACATCCTGATGGGCAAAGTTGGCACCTTAGCAGCCTCTGCCATCAGTGTATGAATGTGTGTGTGAATGGGTGAATGCTGACATGTAGTGTAAAGCGCTTTGAGTGGTCGGAAGACTAGAAAAGCGCTATATAAATGCAAGTCCATTTACCATTTCCATTCTTATATTCAGATGAAAAGTAGAAAATATATTAGGAGGCATAGAAACACATAAATCATTAAACTGGTTTTCATTATAAAAGCTACACGGGTTAGAAGTATCAAATGAAGAAAAAAAATGTATGTCTGGGTCAACATCAAATCTGTAAGAGTCAATAGTAGAGGGATCAAAGGGCTTAAAAATCTGGCCTTCAAAATCAGATTTGCTGTAGTCCATAGTGTGTGTAAAGAGTAATGTGTTGTAGATATGCAGCTAAAAATAAAAGTAGGCCTACTGTATAAGAGCCTAATAGTGGAGAATGTTGGCCTTCCTTTGTTGTGATGGGTTTTGTGTAGGTGCTGGTGGATGGACAATAAGTTTGTCATATCTTAAATATGCAATGTCATCTCTCTCTCTCTCTCTCTCTCTCTCTCTCTCTCTCTCTCTCTCTCTCTCTCTCTCTCTCTCTCTCTCTCTCTCTCTCTCTCTCGAGCTGCCTTCATTGCTGGGAGTAATTCTTTCCTTCTTTGTCGATTGCTTCAGGGAAGTCCTAAAAGATGCCTGAGCCCTTCAAGTTTTTAGCCTTATCTAGAACAGCAAGTTTGTCCTTCAGCCGCAGAAATCTGACCACAATAGAGCTGAGGGTGAGATGGCACATAGCTGGATGAGAAAAGCAGAAAAATCTGAGAAAAAGGATGGGTTTGGCTTGGGGGGGCGGTAGATAATGGCAGTGACCAGGGGAGTGGGACCAGAGAGTTTGAAGGCGAGGTGTTCAAAGGAATGAGTGGCAGGTATGGAGATGGTGGTAGTTTCAATGTCCTTCCTATAAACAGCAGCAACACCACCTCCCCTCCCCTCAGGACGAGGTTGGTCTGTGTAGGTGAATCCAGTGGGTGTGGTTTGGTTTAGTGAGAAATAGTCCAGGGGTTTGTGCCAGGTTTCGGTGAGGCAGAGGAAGTCCAGGTTATTGTCTGTTATAAACTCATTTAGAATGAGGCTTTTATTGTTAAAGCTGCAGTATGCGATATTGGCGCAAATATGATTTAAATTTTTTTAGAAAACGGCCGCTATATCGTGACAGTAGTACATGAAACAGGTAACCTGAAAAAAATCATGTTCCTCTGTGACCTACTGTGTCCTCCGGTGCTCCTAACGGCATCTGAAGGATTTCATTTACCGGAGGAAAACAAGGTCCGCTGCCCAGCTGCAGTCTATGAGAGCCGGCTGTCAATCACTCGCGATTTCAGACCAAACGGTCAAACTAGGCAGCGCTGATCAAATATGAATCAATATCCTGTTACTGTAATGACTATTTCTCGCCTCAAGTGTTTTCAGAATCATCTTTTAGTGTACTGTTTAGCTGTAAAATGAGAAAGTTTGTGACGCGGCCGCCATTGTGAAATCTGTTGAAGGAAGCCAAGTTCTGGTCACATGACCGGAGCACAGCCAATAGGAACGCTCTCTCTCTCTGAAATGACCTGTGATTGATCAAAATCTGCCGTCACCTAGATTTTTCTAAAGCCTGAAAACAGAGCCATGATGAGGTGCAGAAGTCTAGTTTTCTCTCAGAACACTTGAATTAAAATATGCTGAAAGGTTATTATGGCATTGTTTGCCAAATTATGCCCAAAAATAGTTGCATACTGCCACTTTAAGTGAACGGGTGTTGAGTAAAGCCAGTTTCAGGTGACGGTGTTTGGTGATGGGTTGTGAGGACTGAGGGAGGGGACGGAGATTCATCAGATTCACGTGTTGTTTGTTGTGATGATGTAATGAGGAAGTAGGTGTGCGAGCGGACCAGAGTGAAGGGATGGAGAGTGGGGACGTGAAGTTATAGGTGAAGATACGGCCAGAGCCTCTGCGTGGAGGATGGTCTCTGCGGAATAGTGCAGTTTCTCTGAGGATGTCGATGCAGTCCGGACGCAGGTGGTTGTTGAAGTTGTGAAGATCTGAGACGGAGTACAGCGGCGGCATGGCTCGGTGGCGGAGAGCTAGCACAAGGCTAGCGTTAGCTTGAGACCAAGCTAACATGTAGCTGCAGACTAGCAATGTAAACAAACAAGGCAAGCTGTGGCATCAAAAGTGTTGATTAAACTGCGTAACTTTAAGAACAGTAACAGATCGGCAGCCAAAGTGTGCCAGCGTCCACCATCCATTTTGTTGTTGTTTTGAGCTGATGTACCTGATTAAGCTGGAGGAAGTTGAACAGAGGAAGAGAGATTGTTCAGAATACTATTGGATGCTTGTAAGACATCCCAAACTAAGAAATGGTTGAAGAAATAAATACCTTCAATTTGAGAACCCACAAGGACACATTTTTTGAGAACTGGACACATTTCATTATTTACGTTTCATCCTTCGGACCAGACTTTGTGTAAATATGAGCTAAATGAATAAATATTTGTTTTTGTCTTTTCCTTCTCATGTTTGGTGTTGACTTGGGTTACGTTCATTCTCTCTTTAAAAGTCAATAAAAAGAAAATTACAAAAAAGGGGATGTTATATTTTCAAAAGTTGCGAAACAAGAAAAGAAACACATTCAGTTAGCATGTTTAAGATTTTTATTATTTTGCTTTCAACCTAACTTTTATAATAGTTTTCCCGAATAGGCACAAGCCTTCCTTCCCGGCGAAAAATTTTCCGATGGCTTTTAATCATCACAAGCCAGAAGACGACGTTGGGATGAAGAGGGGATGGCTGCTGAGACATGACTTTTTGTTGGACGTCCTGCATGAGAATTCATTTGACCTTTCCAGCGCCGGCTTAATTCTTCACAACCTCCTTAATGACACCGACGGCCACGGTCTGCCTCATGTCACGCACAGCAAAGCGACCTGAGAGGAAGAGATGGACAAGAAAAGAGAGAAACAGAGGAGTCAATAAGAGGCTGGAAAAATGTTATTAAAATATTTGACAAAATAAATGACAAAAAAGGAAAAAAAAGTAGGAAGAAAATTTTTTGCTCATTTTATGTTGTGACAGAACCTGCTCCTCCTGATCTGTAATCCCTCAGAAGCACACTGTCACTCACAAGTGATGAGTGACAGCATTGCTACGATACGCCTGTCAGCGATGTGAGATTTAAAAAATGGCAACCTACGAGCATAGTCCACCAGCAAAAAAAGAAAAGAGATTACAGAAGTACAGATGGGAATGGGAAAATACAGCTCTGTTTTATTCGAAAGAATGAGAAAATAATATCATGATAAACTGCTGGTTTGCACAGCCCAAAGAAAACTCTTAAAAGATAATCTGTTAAACACATATTCCTATCACTCAAAAATACAAAACTAATCAAGTTCAAGTTTGTGTGTTTGCTTATCTTAATACATGGGCCTATAGATACATTAATCTTAACTATTCAAGATCAATGCCTAACCTTTACTATTCAAGGTCAATGTCTAGCCTTAACTATTCAAGGTCAATGTCTAACCTTAACTATTCAAGACCAATGTCTAACCTTAACTATTCAAGGTCAAGTCCTAACCTTAACTATTCAAGGTCAATGCCTAACCTTAACTGTTCAAGGTCAAGTCCTAACCTTAACTATTCAAGGTCAATGCCTAACCTTAACTATTCAAGGTCAATGCCTAACCTTAACTATTCAAGGTCAATGTCTAACCTTAACTATTCAAGGCCAATGCCTAATCTTAACTATTCAAGGTCAATGTCTAACCTTAACTATTCCAGGTCAATGCCTTACCTTAACTACTCAAGATCAATGCCTAACCTTAACTATTCAAGGTCAATGTCTAACCTTAACTATTCAAAACCAATGTCTAACCTTAACTATTCAAGGTCAATGTCTAACCTTAACTATTCCAGGTAACTATTCTATGTAAAGTAGAAAAGAGGAACAACATCACAGTGCAGTACAGTTCTGTCTTCCAGCTGTGAAAATGATGTCTGTCACCATCCAAGGACTCAAATCATTTGGCACATTAGTTACCAGATTTTAACTTGGAGCAGCAGCAGTACCCATATAAATTAAATTAAATTAAACTCCATGCAAACTTCTAGGGCTTTACCATGTGTTATTGTGGTTATATAAAGGTAACTTATGGTGCTGTTAGATTGCTGCTAGAGCTGCTAATTTTTTAATTTTTGGGCCGAGACAATTACAGAGATGACTGAGCGCTGTGTCGCTCACTCTGTGAGAGAGAGAGGAGGGGAAGAGAAAGTTATTTATAACAACAACTCAAATGTCAACATTATGAATGAAGCTTTGAACTATTCGGTACAGCCCTACAAATTTCCTGGTTTGTCCTGTATTATGTTTGCTGGACCAGAAATATGAAGCGGTTCGCTCATTTCCTACGAACCGTCAAACTTCTCCCATGTGCCACGCCGCGTCCACACAAACAGCGTTGTTGCGGTGTGATACTTGTGTTCTGAAGTGTTGTAATGTGTGCGCATCTGCATAGTATATTGTTCTTTGTTTTAAATGTATTTTAAAATTGTAATCCTGCTAGTATTTCTCGTGTTTACCAAATGTATCGGTAATCTGATTACGTCTTTTTTTTCTGTAACTGTAAAAAAAAATTGTATCCTAATTACGTAGCGCCGTTCCATGTAATCCGTTACTTCCCAAGCCAATAATCGAAATAAAATAAAGGAACATTACAGATAGTAACGTTATTCTAAATATGATATATGATTGTAATGTAATGTCACGTCACTGTTTTGGCCGATGACCAGGAGTGCGAGCAACAGAGTGCTGACTGCAGTTCACTTAACGGCCACCGGTGTCATTAATAACAAGGATTTTCTGAAAATTCCACACAGTACCTTTAACAATTTTTTTCAAGCTATCTGTTTTTCCTCTTTAAAAGCTTAAATTAAATGAAGTACTAAAACTAACGGCTGAAAAGTAAAACATGAGAGCAAAAATGTCAGTCATTGTCAGAAATGAGAGCAGGTGAACCGTCGATCTGAAGTGTAAGAGATGAGTTTAAATTTCAGTTGAGGTGCTAGAGATAGTTGAGGTGTGTGCACTGTAGCGGAAGTGTCAGTTGACATGTAAGCAGTGACAACGGTTGAAATGTCAGTTTAATAAGTTGTCAATTATCAGTTGAAATGTCAGTTGATGTACCGTCACTGAAAGCCGTTGAACTGTCAGTTGAAGAGTAAGAGATAGAAAATTGAATAGGTGAATAAACGTAAGTAAAAGTGTAGTAATAAAAGAAGAGGAAACAGTGGTGCTGGATAGATAGTTGGGCACTAAAATCTAACCCATTCTCTTACAGTAACAACAAAGTGGACTGTAACCTACAAATGCAGCAGATAAAGAAGAAAAGGCATTTTACTCACCCA
The DNA here is from genome assembly GCA_916701645.2 of Sebastolobus alascanus. Classification (NCBI taxonomy): domain Eukaryota; kingdom Metazoa; phylum Chordata; class Actinopteri; order Perciformes; family Sebastidae; genus Sebastolobus; species Sebastolobus alascanus. Next base: position 871,578 of record CAKAOJ020000045.1, read on the forward strand.
GTGGAGCATAGTCTGAGAATTTCTCAACACACATGGGTTTTGAAGGCACCATCTCGACGATGGCGGCGTCTCCAGACTTGAGAACCTTGGGGTTGTGCTCAATCGTCTTGCCAGAACGACGGTTGATCTTCTCGATGAGCTCGCTGAACTTGCAGGCGATGTGAGCGGTGTGGCAGTCCAACACGGGGAAATAACCTTCATGGATCTGACCGGGGTGGTTCAGGACGATGACCTGAAACAATAATGTTTAAGTGCATTTAGAAATGGTGATGAGAGTTCTCTATCCAGCACTCACTTCAGGCCTGAGATAAACACCATTACAGTTTCTGCTAGAGACCAGCAGAGGTCCACAGATGTTTATGTTTACCTCAGCTGGAATCACTCATGCACCTCTTTAGAGTCACTATAAAATGAAATTTTGGGTGGGAGTATCTTGCTAATTATTATATTTCTTTGTGAGATTATCATCAAAGCAGGGAATTTACATTGAGACTAGTCATTCAATTCTTTTCAGTTCGTGAGCACAGGGCCGGCTTAAGGCATAGGACATATAGGCAGTCGCCTAGGGCCTCACCTTCTGAGGGGCACTGGTCGCCCTCTAAAATAATAAAAAAAAAACAACTAATAATAATAATAATATAATAATAATAATAATAATAATAATAATAATAATAAAATAGGGCTGTCAATCGATTAAAATATTTAATCGCGATTAATCGCAACTTAATCGCACATTTTTAATCTGTTCAATATGTACCTTAAATGGAGATTTGTCAAGTATTTAATACTCTTATCAACATGGGAGTGGGCTAAAATGCTGCTTTATGCAAATGTATGTATATATTTAATATTGGAATTCAATTCAACAACACAAAACAATGGCAAATATTGTCCAGAAACCCTCACAGGTATTGCATTTAGCATAAAAATATTCTCAAATCATATCATGGCAAACTGCAGCCCAACAGGCAACAACAGCTGTCAGTGTGTCAGTATGGTGACTTGACTATGACTTGCCCCAAACTGCATGTGATTATCATAAAGTTGGCATGTCTGTAAAGGGGAAACTCGTGGGTACCCATAGAACCCATTTTCATTCACATATCTTGAGGTCAGAGGTCAAGGGACCCGTTTGAAAATGGCCATGACAGTTTTTCCTCGCCAAATCCAAACCCTAAATCCAAATCTGAATTTCGCCTCGGGGACCAAAAGGGCTGGAAACAGTTACATTTGATGGTAGGAAAAGAGGGGCAGGTCGGACGGTTAATTCCTAATTATTTCATTCTTGGTTGGAGTTTGAATGTGATAGAGCTTGAAGCATAAGATAAAATACTGTTTTGTGAAGGGGTTAAATGTTTGGCATTTTTTGTTTACGCTTATAGGTGTATACAGTATTATTGTAGGCAAGAATGACAAAGAATGTGAAGCTAGGTTCCTGCATCTCTATGTTCAGCACATGATTATACAAATTGTGAAGAGAATGTCACATCAAAAAATCCAAGCCCAGTTCCTCATATTCACTTATTCCTTTTTAATCTCTATGTCCTCTCTTTTCATTTGCTCAGACTCACCTGGGCGGTGAAGTTCTCAGCTGCCTTGGGAGGGTCGTTCTTGCTGTCGCCAGCCACGTATCCACGTTTTAGGTCCTTTAAGGACAAGTTCTTGACGACGAAGCCGACGTTGTCACCGGGGAGAGCTTCGGTCAGAGCCTCTAGGTGCATCTCCACAGACTTCACCTCAGTGGTCAGGTTGGGGGGAGCAAAGGTGACGAGCATACCGGGCTTCAGGATGCCGGTCTCAACACGGCCGACGGGGACAGTTCCAATACCTGAGAAAAATAATTTGTTTAAGAAATCAAGATAACCTGACTGTTTGAGGAAGTTGTAATTTAAACCATTGTGTTTTAGAAAATAACTATTTGGTTTTTACCGCCAATTTTGTAGACGTCCTGCAGGGGCAGACGAAGGGGCTTGTCGGTGGGGCGGGAGGGGGCCAGGATGGCATCCAGAGCCTCCAGCAGTGTGGTTCCACTGCCATTGCCATCCTTGCGCTCAACCTTCCAGCCCTTGAACCAGCTTATCTACAGACAGATTCAAAGCAAGAAATAAGTCCATGTCTAATCCATCATGTCGGCAAGTTGAGCTCCACACGGTTAAATTTCCTCACATTGTTACTGGGCTCCAGCATGTTGTCTCCGTGCCACCCAGAGATGGGGACAAAGGCAACAGTGGCAGGGTTGTAGCCGATTTTCTTGATGTAGGTGCTCACTTCCTTTTGGATTTCCTCGAAACGGGCCTGGCTGTAAGGGGGCTCGGTGGAGTCCATCTTGTTGACTCCAACGATGAGCTGCTTCACACCGAGGGTGAAGGCCAGCAGAGCGTGCTCACGGGTCTGGCCGTTCTTGGAGATACCAGCCTCAAACTCACCGACACCAGCAGCGACGATCAGCACAGCGCAGTCAGCCTGAACAGGCAAACATTTCCTATATTTCTAAATATCTGCATGTTTTGTTTAAACCTAAATAACGGTTGTCTTTTGCTCTGTGTGCATGCTTTTCTGAACATATGCATGTCACTTTTTGCAATAACACGGCTTCAACTTTTCTCTTTGGTTTTCTTTTAGGAGTGCAGGCTGAAAACAAATGAGGAATCAATTTGAGGCTGGGTATTCAATGGCTCTAACATAACTTTAGCTCCATTTTCAAAATGTAATTTTTGGGACTTTTTAAAGGACACAGTGGAGAGGGGAAGTACAGTTTTTCTCAATCGCTTTTGCTCATTTTTCGAAACAGTCTTAACTTTCTCTAAACTGTAAGTGCAATTTTCACAACTGTTTGATTGATCACAACTCTATTCCATGTATGCAAAAGGTAGTAACTCACCCAAAACACTTCATTCATGTTTCAAAAGCTAGTTATTGTGTCAGTAAGTTGGCCAATTCCACCAAAATTAAAGTTGTTTTGTCATCGTGTGACCCGTACTGGTCAAAATGTTTAGATGTTTTTTCACCATGGCAGTCAACCCTGGAAATGTTTCTTATCTACAAATCTGTGTTTTGTTCTACTTTTTGTTGACACTGACTGCTTTCTGTACGGCACAAGAATGTCAGTTTTGTCTAGTTGAATGCTGTCGTGTATCGCACTGAGCTTTTTAGATTCCCATTTCAACAGTAGGTAAAAGTTTACTGAAAGTCAATAGGCCAACTGTTGTGCACAGAAAAAAGGATATGCACATTTGTATATATACAGTACATTTATGTGTGTAACAATGTGTTACATATACTGTAAACAGAAAATTCACCTTTGAGCTTTCATATAAATTCAAATAAAGTGAACAGAAAATTGAACAAAGTGGTATCCATGCTAATAATAAGTAAAGCAAAAAACAACTAATTGTCCCTCCTCACAGTACGTAACACCATGTCAGAGATATTTATGGAATATGCACAGTATGTCTGACAGACTTTGATAATTGAATTGATCATTTTGCATTTGATGGCTCAAACGATGAGACAATGTTTAGAAGTTGTGAAGAGGACGACAGTTTCACTGAAATCAACTCATCAGTTTTGATCAGCAAGACGTGCAAGTGGTTATTGTACTTACTCTTTTGCACACGTGCCAAAACACGTGCAGTTTGCTTGAAAGAATGAGAAATTCAAATCTGTCGTGAACAACAAACTAATTGTTCAGAGATTTGAACTTACTGTTTTGAAAAAAAAAAAACTCTCATTCAAGAATTGAGCCAAAGCGAATGAGAGAGACTGTAATAGAATAATAGGGATAGATCTTAGAGTTGATTTTACATGCTCTAGGCAGCTGAGCCTCTGGGATGTTTACTTCAACTTAGCTTCAAAATACTGACTGCTTGTCATGTCGGCAATATGGAAAGATAAACATATAGTCATTCCATCCTCTGTACCCTTACCCTGATAAGAACTTCAGCTAAAAATGTAATTACAACTTGTGGTATAATATACAAACCTGAAAGTGAGAGGACAATAAAGAGCAGGTTAAAAGGTGTGTCTTTACCTGAGAGGTACCAGTGATCATGTTCTTGATGAAGTCTCTGTGTCCAGGTGCATCAATGATCGTCACGTAGTACCTGGGTGTCTCAAACTTCCACAGAGCGATGTCGATGGTGATACCACGCTCACGCTCGGCCTTCAGTTTGTCCAGCACCCAGGCGTACTTGAAGGAGCCCTTGCCCATCTGTGGAGGTAAAAACGGCACAAAGTAGGAAACAGAGAGAGTAAAAGAGAGGTGAATCTGTGATGCCATTTTTAAAATAAAAACATTAATGTTATGCAGATCCCCTTTTTAGAAACATAATTTTTCCATATAATCGCTTGAAGCCGGTAATTAATTTACTAGTGTGTGCTTAATAATGAGATTTGTGCCTGATCAGAGGTGTCTTCTATTAGTTTTTGTTTTCCACCTCCGATGAAGAGCAGCGCACAGCCGCTTCTCAAGCCTAAGGGTCCTATTTTAACCATTATTAAATAATGTTTATAATAAAATAATTTTAGATACATTTTGAGGTAAATATTGGGGTAATTTGGCAGTAATTCCCAAGAAATTTCAAATAGGTTACTTGCTAATTATCACCTAATTACCATGAAATTTGCGGACCTGTAAAATGAAATGTTACCAAAAATCACACAAGTAAAAGCAAAATGAGAATAAAAGGTAAAATATAAATATAAATAAAATATAAAACAAAGTAATATAAATTTGTGGTAGACAGTATTGCAAATGAATAAACTGAATGTAAACAGGGATATAGTAAATATATATGCGTAACGAGAAGTAATAAACTTAAATACACAGAGGTGTAAACAATTTGTAAAACAGTAAGTAAAGTATATAGCTAAAGGTAAAGTGATAGTATAATGGTAAAGCAGTTTAGCAACAAATAGCCTTTTTTATGTAGCCTAGATGACTAACTTCCCTGTGAGTCTTTTACCATTAATTAAAGTAGCCTAAGTATCCATTAGGTAATATTGGTTATGGTGACATTTTGACATTTGAGGCTGATTTCTCTCTTTTTTCTAGCTATATCGGCTATTAGCCATAGTCACATGGCATTTTAATTTGTATGTTCAGAAATATAACTGCATTTCTCTTAACAGGTATTTTCTGAATGAGATTACCTTGTTAAAGACAGTACACATATTTCAACAGTAGATGGCAGTAGTTACTAAGCACATTTTGGGAGGTTACATCCGCCACACCCTGCCATGTGTCACAGTTTGTGCCTTCGTGGCCTCATTGTGTTTTATATCGTGTGAATATTTGTTGAAACTTAATTGAAGGCCTCTGGTGTTTCCATAAACCAACCTCAGCGGCTTCCTTCTCATACTTGTCGATGGTTCTCTTGTCGATTCCTCCGCACTTGTAGATCAGGTGGCCGGTGGAGGTGGACTTGCCGGAGTCGACATGGCCGATGACCACGATGTTGATGTGGATCTTTTCCTTTCCCATTTCGTCCTGTATTAAAAAAAATACTTGTTAAAGTACACAACTGGCAAAAAAAATGAAGTTATCAAACTAAGTATTCTTCATTGTACATAATGTCCCCTGCCAGTGTTGCATGGTAAGCCTAATGTTCGACGTTGAAAGAAGTTTAACTAACGCCTATACTTTTGGCAGGTTAATCTTCACCAATGCACCATGTTTTACAAACTGAAAACATTTTGTAAAATCTTAATCTGAAAGGTTAATTAGCAGCTGTGAAATGAATGTAAACCACTAGAAACCATCACTATTAGAAGGCAAAGCAGTCACTGATATTTAAACCATTAGATCAACATCCAAAGCCCACCACACTCTAGTCTTATTTCATGTATCTGATGGGTTTTAGTGGTATTTAATGGGTTTTTATTTCTTGTAGAAACAACCAGAGTTTAATAGAGTAAAAGAATCCGTTCATATGTCAAATTTAAAGATATTACAGCATTTTAACTCACCTGGTGGAGTCTCCTGCTTTATCTATCTGCACCTTCCCTCTCTGCTGTTTCCGTAAAAAGAGATCGAACGACTACGTCTTTCTCTAACCTCCTCCTCCTCCTGGATATTTGTCTCATGAACAATTGTACTATTGCTTAAACTGTGTTCCCACACGCACACATACTTGGCCAACTAGTTTTGTCAGTCTATTCTTGTTCGTTACTTTTTTTGGAACACACCGTAAAAATTTGCCTGCCTCATCTTTTGTACCTGGAGCGTCCCTTTAATCTGCAGAAGAAATGAGGAAAGGCCTGAAACCGATAAATAATCACTGTGTTTTGACCTTATTGACCAATTAAAATGCTCTGCTGTGTTTATTCTTTTAGCTTCTGGAGGAGTGCTGCTGCAGTTTGCGATCAATAATGTAATGAAACACAAAAGAAACATCTTCATTTGGCAATGTTTAAGATTTTATTGTTTTGGTTTCGACTTAATTATGATCATAGTTTCCCCTAAAAGGCACAAGCCCTCCTTTCCTGCGGAAACTTTTGCGATGGGTTTTAATCAGCACAAGCCAGTCCTTGAGTAGAGAGCTACATGCAAATTTCTAGGGCTTTAGCGTGTGTTATTGTGGTTATATAAATGTAATTTATGGTGCTGTTAGATTGCTGCTAGAGCTGCTAATTTTTTAATTTTTGGGCCAAGACAATTACAGAGATGACTGAGCGCTGTGTAGCTCGCTCTTTGAGAGAGGGAAAAGAGAAAGTTATTAATAATAATAACTCAAATGTCAACGTTATGAATGAAGCTTTGAACTATTCGGTACAGCCCTACAAATTTCCTGGTTTGTCCTGTATTATGTTTGCTGGACCAGAAATATGAAGCGGTTCGCTCATTTCCTACGAACCGTCAAACTTCTCCCATGTGCCACGCCGCGTCCACACAAACAGCGCTGCTGCTGCTGCTGCTGCTGCTGTGCTGCTGCTGCTGCTGCTGCTGTGTTGCTGCTGCTGCTGCTGCTGCTGTGCTGCTGCTGCTGCTGCTGCGCTGCTACTGCTGCTGCTGCTGCTGCGCTGCTGTACTGCTGCTGCTGCTACTACTGCTGCTGCTGTGCTGCTACTGCTGCTGCTGCTGCTGCTGCTACTGCGCTGCTGCGCTGCTGCTGCGCTGCTGCTGCTGCTACTACTGCTGGTTGATACTCGTGTCCTGAAGTGTTGTAATGTGTGCGCATCTGCATAGTATATTGTTCTTTATTTAAAATGTTTTTTTTAAATTGTAATCCTGCTAGTAATCCTCATTTTTACCAAATGTATCGGTATTCTGATTACGTCTTATTTTTCTGTAACTGGAACATTTTTTTGTATCCTAATTACGTAGCACCGCTCCATGTAATCCGTAACTTCCCAAGCCAATAATCAAAATAAAATAAAGGAACATTACAGATAGTAACGTTATTCTAAATATGATATATGATTGTAATGTAATGTCACGTCACTGTTTTGGCCGATGACCAGGAGTGCGAGCAACAGAGTGCTGACTGCAGTTCACTTAACGGCCACCGGTGTCATTAATAACAAGGATTTTCTGAAAAATCCACACAGTACCTTTAACACATTTTTTAAAGCTATTTGTATTTCGTCTTTAAAAGCTTAAATTAAATGAAGAACTAAAACTAACGGCTGAAAAGTAAGACATGAAAGCGAAAATGTCAGTCAATGTCAGAAATGAGAGCAGGTGAACCGCCGATCTGAAGTGTAAGATGAGTTTAAATTTCAATTGAAGTGCTGGAGATAGTTGAAGTGGGTGGAAGTGTCAGTTGACATGTAAGCAGTGACAGCGGTTGAAATGTCAGTTTAATAAGTTGTCAATTATCAGTTGAAATGTCAGTGAAAGCCGTTGAACTGTCAGTTGAAGAGTAAGAGATAGAAAATTTAATAGGTGAATAAACGTAAGTAAAAGTGTAGTAATAAAAGAAGAGGAAACAGTGGTGCTGGATAGATAGTTGGGCACTAAAATCTAAACCAGTCTCTTACAGTAACAACAAAGTGGACTGTAACCTACAAATGCAGCAGATAAAGAAGAAAAAGCATTTTACTCACCCAGTGGAGGATATTCTGAGAAGGTCTCAACACACATGGGTTTTGAAGGCACCATGTCAACAATGGCGGCGTCTCCAGACTTGACAAACTTGGGGTTGTCCTTAAGCTTTTGACAGAACGACGGTCGATCTTCTCCGTGATCTCTTTGAACTTGCAGGCGATGTGAGATGTGTGGCAGTCCACCACGGGGGCATAACCTGTCGTGATCTGACCGGGGTGGTTTTAGACGATGACCTGAAATAATAATGTTCAAGTGCATTTAGAAATGGTGATGAGAGTTCTCTATCCAGCACTCACTTCAGGCCTGAGATGAACACCATTACAGTTTCTGCTAGAGGCCAGAAGAGGTCCACAGATGTTTATGTTTAACTCAGCTGGAATCACTCATGCACCTCTTTAGAGTCACTATAAAATGAAATTTTGGGTGGGAGTATCTTGTTAATAATTATATTTCTTTGTGAGATTATCATCAAAGAAGGATATTTACATTGAGACTAGTCATTGAATTCTTTTCAGTTCGTGAGCACAGAGCCCGCTTAAGGCATAGGCCATACATTATAGGCAGTCGCGTAGGGTGCCACCTTCTTAGGGGCACTGGTCTCCCCGTAATAATAATTAAAAAAACAACCTAATAATAATAATAATAAAAAAAATAATTAGGGCTGTGAATCGATTCAAATATTTAAAAACATTTTTTTATCTGTTCAATATGTACCTCAAAGGGAGATTTGTCAAGTATATAATACTCTTATCAACATGGGAGAGAGTGAAAGAGAGGTGAATCTCTGATGCCATTTTTAAAATAAAAACATTAATGTCATGCAGATCCCCTTTTTTCGGAACATAATTTTTTCATATTTATTTATTTATCGTTTTGCACAATTTAATACTACACAACATAACAAAAAATAAATGAATAATATACAGTGCAGGAAGAGGCAAAAAACCCACTGGGCTTATCGGAAGCCTCCACCTAGAGACAAGATTAATATAAAGAAATAATATGACAACATAATAGTGATAACAAACAATTAGAACAAGATATGTATAATATATATATATAATGTGTGTGTGTGTGTGTGTGTGTGTGTGTGTGTGTGTGTGCGTGCGTGCGTGCGTGCGTGCGTGCGTGCGTGCGTGCGTGCGTGCGTGCGTGCGTGCGTGTGTGTGCCTGTGCCTGTGCCTGTGCGTGTGCTTGTGTGTGTATGCGTGGAGCGTATGGTTAGTGTTTGTGAGGAGGATATTGATTTAAATATCTACAAAGACTTCTGGGCAATCATAACCAAACACAACATTGTGAGTGAAAAAAATAAAACAGATAAAAACAGATACACGGACAACATGGGGAAATGCAATTTCAAAACAGCAATTAAATGACCCTTTAAGCGACTTTTGAAACATTTAATGGTTGAACAGTTGTTTGATAAATGTTAAAAGCTACTCCATAATTTGGTTCCCCTAAATCTTATCGAAAATTGACCTCTACTAGTGAGGAATTTAGGAGGATGAAGATCTAGAGATTGACGAGTTGAGTAAGAATGGAACTGAGAATTTGTTTTAAAATAGATCTTGAACTGCTCAGGAATATTCCCACCAGAAAGTATCTTATAAATAAAACACATATTTGAGAAATATTGATATCATAAATAGTAAGAATCTGGAGTTTCTGAAATAGAGGAGCAGAGGAGACGTGTGACTCTGATCAAGTTGCAATCCTCACAAAATGTTTTTGGAGGACTAAAATTTTATGAAGGTTTGTAGGAAAAGTATTCGCCCAAACTATATTACAACATGAAAGATAGGGATAAATTTGGACTAACCCTTCTTATTATTCCAATAGATTTATTTATTTTACTACTAACCCGGTCAATTTGTTCTCTCCAACTCAAGCTCTCATCAACAATAATTCCCAAGAATTTTGTAGATGACACTTGAGGCATTTCAACAGACTCAATTTTAATTATAGATAAATCCTTAGAGTAGGATTTTTTACCACTGAAAATAATATAGTTGGATTTTTTGATATTCAAAGGTAGTTTATTTAATCTGAACCATGTAGCGTAGGCACTTAAACCGACATTAGCATCTTTAATCAATGAATTGAAATTAGAACGAGAGAGAACTAGGGTTGTATCGTCTGCAAACATTATTGGAGACAGGATATTTGAGTCATTTGACAAATCATTAATATAAATAAGGAATAATAATGGTCCAATAACGGACCCCTGCAGGACCCCACAGAGTAGTCTGGCTTTGTTGGAATAGCAACCCTTAACACAAACAAACTGTCTTCTGTCGGAAACATAGTTTTTTAACCATTTGTATGTAGTATCATGAAACCCATATTTATGTAACTTTTCCAATAAAATGTGATGGTTAACTGTATCAAAGGCTTTCGAGAGGTCTATGAAAATGCTACAAGCAAATTCATTATTATCAAGTGCAGAGATAACTTTGTCAGTCAGGTGAAGCAAAGCCATATAGGTGGAGTGATTTTTCCGAAAACCATACTGGTGTTTGCAAAGAATTGAATTAGAATCTAAATGAAAAAGAATCCTTTTGTATATAATTTTTTCTAATATTTTTGAAAAACATGGCAAAATAGATATTGGTCTATAGTTATTATTATATAGGATCATCTGCTTTAAACACAGGAATAACCGTGGCCACTTTTAGATCCTCAGGCACAATGCCGGTTTTCAAAGACAAAGAAAATATGTATGCAAGTGGCTGCAATATTGACTCTTTCACCTGTTTGACAAGGATTGCAGAAATATTGTCATGACCAGCTGAAGATGTTTTTAGTTCATCAATTATGTCACTTATTTCTTGGATATCAGGGGGTTTAAAAGAAGAGATAATAGGAAAAGTTCTTGAAATAAAATCTAGAGGATTACCATGACAAGCAGAAATTTTATTAGCTAATTCATGACCAATATTTACAAATAAATCAGAACATTTTTTAGCTATATCAAATGGATTGTTTAGAGAATTGTCACCGTCCAAAAAGACTGAAGGTAGTTCTGGTGTAGTTCTTTCTCTTTGCAACAACTGATTTATTACTTTCCATGTGGTTTTAATATCTTTTGAAAACCTCATAAATGTTTCACTGAAATATTTCTGTTTTATAGATCATCCCATGAAATACTGGCAAGCATGTCTTTAAATTTAGAAATATTAGACTTGCTCATAATTCTTTTGGGCATTTTTATATCGGTCTGTTTAACTCTATTAGTCTTGATTAGAGAGCACTGGAAAATGGGAAAATGGTCTGACAAGTCTGAATACAAGAATCCAGACCGTATTCCTTCGCTCAAAGAATTGGTTAAGATGTTGTCTATCAAAGTTGCTGAATTTTCTCTTACTCGAGTTGCTTTATGAATTAGAGGGGAAAAGTAACGAGTAAAGAATATTGAGAAAATCTCCAGTAGGGGTATCTAATTGATTTTTGAATGAGGTTTTATATTAAAATCTCCTAAAATATGGCAGAGTTTATCCTCTTTGTTAATCAGTTCAAGAGAACAGGACAAACTTTCATTGAAATCTTTGATGACAGAGTCGGGTGGCCTGTAAATAGCACCAACAATAACATTCTTTCCACCAGAGACACCAGACAGCTCTAAGAAAACAGATTGCACTTCAGCTCTATCTGATTTCAGAGAGAGATCATCCCTAATTTTAAATTCATAGTCACTTTGAACAAACAGAGATAATCCACCTCCAGATCTATTCTCTCTTACATAGTGAACCAAATTGTAGTTAGGTAATGAGCTCTCTGTAAGCCATGTTTCAGATAAAGCAATAACAGAAAAACCATGTTTGAGTGAAGATAAATAATGAATGAATTTGTCATAGTTGCATGGAAGGCTTCTTTGGGGCGGCTGTGGCTCAGAGGGTAGAGCAGGTCGTCAACCAATCGGAAGGTCGGTGGTTCGATCCCCGGCTGCTCCGGTTCACATGTCGATGTGTCCTTGAGCAAGACACTTAACCCCTAATTGCTCACGAAGGCATAGCCATTGGTGTGTGAATGAGTATTTAGATTACATCCTGATGGGCAAAGTTGGCACCTTAGCAGCCTCTGCCATCAGTGTGTGAATGGGTGAATGCTGACATGTAGTGTAAAGCGATTTGAGTGGTCGGAAGACTAGAAAAGCGCTATATAAATGCAAGTCCATTTACCATTTCCATTCTTATATTCAGATGAAAAGTAGAAAATATATTAGGAGGCATAGAAACACATAAATCATTAAACTGGTTTTCATTATAAAAGCTACACAGGTTAGAAGTATCAAATGAAGAAAAAAAATGTATGTCTGGGTCAACATCAAATCTGTAAGAGTCAATAGTAGAGGGATCAAAGGGTTTAAAAATCTGGCCTTCAAAATCAGATTTGCTGTAGTCCATAGTGTGTGTAAAGAGTAATGTGTTGTAGATATGCAGCTAAAAATAAAAGTAGGCCTACTGTATAAGAGCCTAATAGTGGAGAATGTTGGCCTTCCTTTGTTGTGATGGGTTTTGTGTAGGTGCTGGTGGATGGAAAATAACTTTGTCATATCTTAAATATGCAATGTCACCTCTCTCTCTCTCTCTCTCTCTCTCTCTCTCTAGCTGCCTTCATTGCTGGGAGTAGTTCTTTCCTTCTTTGTCGATTGCTTCAGGGAAGTCCTCAAAGATGCCTGAGCCCTTCAAGTTTTTAGCCTTATCTAGAACAGCAAGTTTGTCCTTCAGCCGCAGAAATCTGACCACAATAGAGCTGAGGGTGAGATGGCACATAGCTGGGTGAGAAAAGCAGAAAAATCTGAGAAAAAGGAGGGGTTTGGCTTGGGGGGGCGGTACATAATGGCAGTGACCAGGGGAGTGGGACCAGAGAGTTTGAAGGCGAGGTGTTCAAAGGAATGAGTGGCAGGTATGGAGATGGTGGTAGTTTTAATGTCCTTCCTATAAACAGCAGCAACACCACCTCACCGCCCCTCAGGACGAGGTTGGTCAGTGTAGGTGAATCCAGTGGGTGTGGTTTGGTTTAGTGAGAAATAGTCCAGGGGTTTGTGCCAGGTTTCGGTGAGGCAGAGGAAGTCCAGGTTATTGTCTGTTATAAATTCATTTAGAATGAGGCTTTTATTGTTAAAGCTGCAGTATGCGATATTGGCGCAAATATGATTTAAATTTTTTTAGAAAACGGCCGCTATATCGTGACAGTAGTACATGAAACAGGTAACCTGAAAAAAATCCTATTCCTCTGTGTCCTACTGTGTCTTCCGGTGCTCCTAACGGCATCTGAAGGATTTCACTTACCGGAGGAAAACAAGGTCCGCTGCCAGCTGCCGTCTATGAGAGCCGGCTGTCAATCACTCGCGATCTCAGACCAAACGGTCAAACTAGGCAGCGCTGATCAAATATGAATCAATATCCTGTTACTGTAATGACTATTTCTCGCCTCAAGTGTTTTCAGAATCATCTCGTGTACTGTTTAGCTGTAAAATGAGAAAGTTTGTGACGCGGCCGCCATTGTAAAATCTGTTGAAGGAAGCCAAGTTCTGGTCACATGACCGGAGCACAGCCAATAGGAACGCTCTCTCTCTCTGAAATGACCTGTGATTGATCAAAATCTGCAGTCACGGGCTAGATTTTTCTAAAGCCTGAAAACAGAGCCATGAGGAGGAGCAGAAGTCTAGTTTTCTCTCAGAACACTTGAATTAAAATATGCTGAAAGGTTATTATGGCATTTTTGCCAAATTATGCCAAAAAATAGTTGCATACTGCTACTTTAAGTGAACGGGTGTTGAGTAAAGCCAGTTTCAGGTGACGGTGTGTGGTGATGGGTTGTGAGGACCCAGGGAGGGGACGGAGATTGATCAGATTTACGTGTTGTTTGTTGTGATGATGTAATTAGGAAGTAGGTGTGCGAGCGGAGCAGAGTGAAGGGATGGAGAATGGGGACGTGAAGTTGTATGTGAAGATACGGCCAGAGCCTCTGCGTGGAGGATGGTCTCTGCGGAATAGTGCAGTTTCTCTGAGGATGTCCATGCAGTCCTGACGCAGGTGGTTGTTGAAGTTGTGGAGATCTGAGACGGAGTACAGCGGCGGCATGGTCCGGTGGCGGAGAGCTAGCACAAGGCTAGCGTTAACTTGAGACCAAGCTAACATGTAGCTGCAGACTAGCAATGTAAACAAACAAGGCAAGCTGTGGCATCAAAAGTGTTGATTAAACTGCGTAACTTTAAGAACAGTAACAGATCGGCAGCCAAACTGTGCCAGCGTCCACCATCCATTTTGTTGTTGTTTTGAGCTGATGTACCTGATTAAGCTGGAGGAAGTTGAACAGAGGCAGAAAGATTGTTCAGAATAGTATTGGATGCTTGTAAGACATCCCAAACTAAGAAATGTTTGAAGAAATAAATACCTTCAATTTGAGAACCCACAAGGACACATTTTTTGAGAACTGGACACATTTCATTATTTACGTTTCATCCTTCGGACCAGACTTTGTGTAAATATTAGCAAAATTAATAAATATTTGTTTTTGTCTTTTCCTTCTCATGTTTGGTGTTGACTTGGGTTACGTTCATTCTCTCTTTAAAAGTCAATAAAAAGAAAATTACAAAAAAGGGGATGTTATATTTTCAAAGGTTGCGAAACAAGAAAAGAAACGCATTCAGTTGGCATGTTTAAGATTTTTATTATTTTGATTTCAACCTAATTTTTATAATAGTTTTCCCGAAAAGGCACAAGCCTTCCTTTCCGGCGGAAACTTTTCCGATGGCTTTTAATCATCACAAGCCAGAAGACGGCGTTGGGATGAAGAGGGGATGGCTGCTGAGACGTGACTTTTTGTTGGACGTCCTGCATGAGAATTCATTTCTTCTTGTCGGCCTTCTGTGCAGCCTTGGTGACCTTTCCACTGCCGGCAGCTTTCTTCAAAACATCCTTAATGACACCGACGGCCACGGTCTGCCTCATGTCACGCACAGCAAAGCGACCTGAGAGGAAGAGATGGACAAGAAAAGAGAGAAACAGAGGAATCAATGAGAGGCTGGAAAAATATTATTGAAATATTTGACAAAATAAATGACAAAAAAAGTAGGAAGAAAATGTTGTGCTCATTTTATGTCGTGACAGAACCTGCTCCTCCTGATCTGTAATCCCTCAGAAGCACACTGTCAGTCACAAGTGATGAGTGACAACATTGCTACGATACGCCTGTCAGCGATGTGAGATTTAAAAAATGGTAACCTACGAGCATAGTCCACCAGCAAAAAAAGAAAAGGGATTACAGAAGTACAGATGGGAATGGGAAAATACAGTTCTGTTTTATTCTAAAGGATGAGAAAATAATATCATGATAAACTGCTGGTTTGCACAGCCCAAAGAAAACTCTTAAAAGATAATCTGTTACACACATATTCCTATCCCTCAAAAATACAAAACTAATCAAGTTGAAGTTTGTGTGTTTGCTTATCTTAATACATGGGCCTATATATACATTAACCTTAACTATTCAAGATCAATATCTAACCTTAACTATTCAAGGTCAAGTCCTAACCTTAATTATTCAAGATCAATGTCTAACCTTAACTATTCAAGATCAATGCCTAACCTTAACTATTCAAGGTCAATGTCTAACCTTAACTATTCAAGATCAATGTCTAATCTTAACTATTCAAGATCAATGTCTAATCTTAACTATTCATGACCAATGTCTAACCTTAACTATTCAAGCTCAATGCCTAACCTTAACTATTCAAGGTCAATGTCTAATCTTAACTATTCAAGGTCAATGCCTAACCTTAACTATTCAAGGTCAATGTCTAACCTTAACAATTCAAGGTTAATGCCTAACCTTAACTATTCAAGGTCAATGTCTAATCTTAACTATTCAAGATCAATGTCTAACCTTAACTATTCAAGCTCAATGCCTAACCTTAACTATTCAAGATAAATGACTAACCTTAACTATTCAAGCTCAATGTCTAACCTTAACTATTAAAGATCAATGTCTAACCTTAACTATTCAAGGTCAATGCCTAACCTTAACTATTCAAGCTCAATGTCTAACCTTAACTATTCAAGATCAATGTCTAACCTTAACTATTCAAGGTCAATGCCTAACCTTAACAATTTAAGGTCAATGCCTTACCTTAACTATTCAAGGTCAATGCCTAACCTTAACTATTCAATAGTATCACAATTTAAAAGTGATGTAATCTGATTACTTTCCTTTGCTTTTGGATTACCTCAATACCAAATATTCAAATAAAGACAAGAGAAAAGAAACATGCTGAAATTTTGCCATTATTTTGTATGTAAAGTAGAAAAGAGGAACAACATCACAGTGCAGTACAGTTCTGTCTTCCAGCTGTGAAAATGCTGCCTGTCACCATCCAAGGACTCAAATCATTTCTCACATTAGTTACCAGATTTTAACTTGGAGCAGCAGCAGTACCCATATAAATTAAATTAAATTAACCTACATGCAAATTTCTAGGGCTTTACCATGTGTTATTGTGGTTATATAAATGTAATTTATGGTGCTGTTAGATTGCTGCTAGAGCTGCTCATTTTTTATTTTTGGGTCCGAGACAATTACAGAGATGACTGAGCGCTGTGTCGCTCGCTCTGTGAGAGAGAGAGGAGGGGAAGAGAAAGTTATTAATAAAAATAACTCGAATGTCAACGTTATGAATGAAGCTTTGAACTATTCGGTACAGCCCTACAAATTTCCTGGTTTGTCCTGTATTATGTTTGCTGGACCAGAAATATGAAGCGGTTCGCTCATTTCCTACAAACCGTCACACTTCTCCCATGTGCCACGCCGCGTCCACACAAACAGCGCTGCTGCGGTGTGATACTTGTGTTCTGAAGTGTTGTAATGTGTGCGCATCTGCATAGTATATTGTTCTTTGTTTTAAATGTATTTTGAAATTGTAATCCTTCTGCTAATCCTCGTGTTTACCAAATGTATCAGTAATCTGATTACTTTTTTTTCTGTAACTGTAACATTTTTTTGTATCCTAATTACGTAGCGCCATTCCATGTAATCCGTTACTTCCCAAGCCAATAATCAAAATAAAATAAAGGAACATTACAGATAGTAACGTTATTCTAAATATGATATATGATTGTAATGTAATGTCACGTCACTGTTTTGGCCGATGACCAGGAGTACGAGCAACAGAGTGCTGGCTGCAGTTCACTTAACGGCCACCGGTGTCATTAATAACAAGGATTTTCTGAAAATGTGGAACAACCTGCCTGACGATATGAGGAGCTGCAGCTCTATCAGCACTTTTAAAACCAATTTAAAACATCTGTTAAAAGCTGCTCAGCACTGTACTCACTGATCTCTATTCCAAGTCCATGGTCTTCATGACTTGCTTTTACTTGACAAGCATACTTTGTGATGTGCTATTGTGTGTAGCTGTGTATTGTGCGTTTTGTATGTTCTTTCTTGTATGACTGTAATATGTTTCTCTGTCTTGACCTGCCAAGGGACTACAGATGTGAATAAGCTTAAAGCTATAATCTGGTACAGTGCATCAAATGGTGACATTTATGTTTTAAACTGTAAATGGTCCCTTTTAAATAAAAAAAATAATAAAAAAAAAAATTCCACATAGTACCTTTAACAAATTTCTTAAAGCTATTTGTTTTTCCTCTTTAAAAGCTTAAATTAAATGAAGAACTAAAACTAACGGCTGAAAAGTAAGACATGAAAGCGAAAATGGCAGTCAATGTCAGAAATGAGAGCAGGTGAACCGTCGATCTGAAGTGTAAGAGATGAGTTTAAATTTCAGTTGAGGTGCTAGAGATAGTTGAAGTGTGTGCACTGTAGCGGAAGTGTCAGTTGACATGTAAGCAGTGACAGCGGTTGAAATGTCAGTTTAATAAGTTGTCAATTATCAGTTGAAATGTCAGTTGATGTACCGTCAGTGAAAGCCGTTGAACTGTCAGTTGAAGAGTAAGAGATAGAAAATTTAATAGAAAGTAAAAGTGTAATAATAAAAGAAGAGGAAACAGTGTTGCTGGATAGATAGTTGGGCACTAAAATCTAACCCATTCTCTTACAGTAACAACAAAGTGGACTGTAACCTACAAATGCAGCAGATAAAGAAGAAAAGGCATTTTACTCATCCAGTGGAGCATATTCTGAGAATTTCTCAACACACATGGGCTTCTGTGGCACCATGACGACGATGGCGGCGTCTCCAGACTTGACAAACTTGAGGTTGTCCACAAGCTTCTTGCCAGAACGACGGTTGATCTTCTCCTTGAGCTCGCCGAACTTGCAGGCGATGTGAGCGGTGTGGCAGTCCAACACGGGGGTATAACCTGCCGTGATCTGACCGGGGTGGTTCAGGACGATAACCTGAAATAATAATGTTTAAGTGCATTTAGAAATGGTGATGAGAGTTCTCTATCCAGCACTCACTTCAGGCCTGAGATGAACACCATTGCAGTTTCTGCTAGAGGCCAGCAGAAGTCCACAGATGTTTATGTTTACCTCAGCTGGAATCACTCATGCACCTCTTTAGAGTCACTATAAAATGAAATTTTGGGTGGGAGTATCTTGTTAATTATTATATTTCTTTGTGAGATTATCATCAAAGCAGGACATTTAAATTGAGACTAGTCATTCAATTCTTTTCAGTTCGTGAGCACAGAGCCGGCTTAAGGCATAGGCCATATAGGCAGTCGCCTAGGGTAACACCTTCTTAGGGGCACTGGTCGCCCTCTAAAAAACATTAAAATAAAATGAAATCAATAATAATAATAATTAGGGATGTCAATCGATTAAAATATTTAATCGCGATTAATCGCATGATCGTCCACGATTAATCGCGATTAATCATACATTTTTAATCTGTTCAAAATGTACCTTAAAGGGAGATTGGTCAAGTATATAATACTCTTATCAACATTACAGTGGGAAAATATGCTGCTTTATGCAAATGTATGTATATATTTATTATTGGAAATCAATTAACAACACAAATCATAACATGACAAATATTGTCCAGAAACCCTCACAGGTACTGCATTTAATATAAAAAATATTCTCAAATCATAACATGGCAAACTTCAGCCCAACAGCTGTCAGTGTGTCAGTGTACTGACTTGACTATAACTTGCCCCAAACTGCATGTGATTATCATAAAGTGGGTATGTCTGTAAAGGGGAGACTCGCCTAGGGCACCAAAAGGGCTAGAAACAGTTACATTTGATGGAAGGAAAAGAGGGGCAGGACGGACGGTTAATTCCTAATTATTTCATTGTTGGTTGGAGTTTGAATGTGATAGAGCTTGAAGCATAAGATAAAATACTGTTTTGTGAAGGGGTTAAATGTTTGACATTTTTTTGTTTACGCTTATACTGTAGGTGTATACAGTATTATTGTAGGCAAGAATGACAAAGAATGTGAAGCTAGGTTCCTGCATCTCTATGTTCAGTACATGATTATACAAATTGTGAAGAGAATGTCACATCTAAAAATCCAAGCCCAGTTCCTCAAACTCACTTATTCCTTTTTAATCTCTCTGTCCTCTCTTTTCATTTGCTCAGACTCACCGGGCGGTGAAGTTTTTAGCTTCCTTGAGAGGGTCGTTACTGCTGTCGCCAGCCACGTTACCACGTTTGATCTCCTTCACGGACACATTCTTGACGTTGAAGCCGACGTTGTAGTTAATTGTTTATTAGTTGCAATTTGTGTTTAATTTAAAAAGCTCCAATAAGACCATTAGGTCTGGTGTGTTCCGTTTTGCTTTCTGTATCTACTTCATGTAAAATCACGGAGGGATAAAAATGAGTACATGTTTATATTGTAAACAAACATTCCTTCTTTTTCCTTTTTCCTGAGACTCACCTGGGCGGTGAAGTTCTCAGTTCCCATGGGTGGGTCGTTCTTGCTGTCGCCAGCCACGTTACCACGGCGGATGTCCTTGACGGACACGTTCTTGACGTTGAAGCCGACGTTGTCACCGGGGAGAGCTTCAGTCAGAGCCTCGTGGTGCATCTCCACAGATTTCACCTCAGTGGTCAGGTTGGGGGGAGCAAAGGTGACGATCATACCGAGCTTCAAGATGCCGGTCTCAACACGGCCGACGGGGACAGTTCCAATACCTGAGAGAGCAGGAGGCAACAAGTTTCTAGTAAGCTCCTCAGTTCACTTCAAAATAAAAGGAGTGCATAGAAGAAGGTTTGATGGAGTGTGAACTGTAATTGTAGGCTTGTGGGAGGTGTAAAGGCCTACAGGGTGCGGAAATGCTTAATATTACAGCCCATACAAGGGAAGACGTACAGGGAATAAGGAGGTAACAAATCTGGGACACTCCTTACCGCCAATCTTGTAGACGTCCTGCAGGGGCAGACGGAGGGCTTTGCCGGTTGGTCGGGCGGGGGGACAGATGCCATCCAGAGCCTCGAACAGTGTCATTCCATTGGCATTGCCCTCCTTACGCTCGATCTCCCAACCCTTGAACCAGGGCATCTGAAATAGAGAGTGCAGATACAGAGACAGAGAGAGAGGAAGATAGGAAAAGTAATGTGGTAAGAGAAAGAACAATAATTAGTTCTGGAGGATTATTTGATGTGAAAATCCAAAAATTCCATGCCACATTACACCACCTGCCAACCACAACTACAGTATGTTGACTTCAGCTTTGCATGAAATAAGTCCCTCACCTTCTCACTGGCCTCAATCATGTTGTCTCCGTGCCACCCAGAGATGGGGACAAAGGCAACAGTGGCGGGGTTGTAGCCGATCTTCTTGATGTAGGAGCTCACTTCCTTGGTGATCTCATCGAAACGGGCCTGGCTGTATGGGGGCTCGGTGGAGTCCATCTTGTTGACTCCAACGATGAGCTGCTTCACACCCAGAGTGAAGGCCAGCAGAGCGTGCTCACGGGTCTGGCCGTTCTTGGAGATACCAGCCTCGAACTCACCGACACCAGCAGCGACGATCAGCACGCCGCAGTCAGCCTGAACAGGCAAACATTTCCTATATTTCTACATATCTGCATGTTTTGTTTGAACCTAAATGACGAAGAGAAGAATGATGTGATGGCTCAAACGATGAGACAATGTTTAGAAGTTGTGAAGAGGACGACAGTTTCACTGAAAATCAACTCATCAGTTTTGATCAGCAAGACGTGCAAATGGTTATTGTACTTACTCTTTTGCACGCGTGCCAAAACACGTGCAGTTTGCTTGAAAGAATGAGAAATTCAAATCTGTTGTGAACAACAAACTAATTGTTCAGAGATTTGAACTTACTGTTTTGAAAAAAAACAATTCTCATTCAAGAATTGAGCCAAAGCAAATGAGAAAGACTGTAATAGAATAATAGGGATAAATCTCAGAGTTGATTTTACATGCTCTAGGCAGCTGAGCCTCTGGGATGTTTACTTCAACTTAGCTTCAAAATACTGGCTGCTTGTCATGTCGGCAATATGGAAAGATAAACATATAGTCATTCCATCCTCTGTACCCTTACCCTGATAAAAGCTTCAGCTAAAAATGTAATTACAACTTGTGGTATAATATACAAACCTGAAAGTGAGAGGACAATAAAGAGCAGGTTTAAGGTGTGTCTTTACCTGAGAGGTACCAGTGATCATGTTCTTGATGAAGTCTCTGTGTCCAGGGGCATCAATGATCATCACGTAGTACTTGCTGGTCTCAAACTTCCACCGAGCGATGTCGATGGTGATACCACGCTCACGCTCTGCCTTCAGTTTGTCCAGCACCCAGGCGTACTTGAAGGAGCCCTTGTTCATCTGTGGAGGTAAAAACAGCACAAAGCAGGAAATGGAGAGAGTGAAAGAGAGGTGAATCTGTGATGCCATTTTTAAAATAAAAACATTAATGTCATGCAGATCCCCTTTTTAGAAACATCATTTTTTCATATTTATTTATTTATCGTTTTGCACAATTTAATACTACACAACATAACAAAAAATAAATGAATAATATACAGTGCAGGGAGAGGCAAAAAACCCACTGGGCTTATCCGAAGCCTCCACCTAGAGACAAGATTAATATAAAGAAATAATATGACTACATAATAGTGATAAACAATTAGAACAAGAGATATATAATAACAACAATAACAATAAATATATCAAAAAAAGACAAGTGAGTGTGTGTGTGTGTGTGCGTGTGTGTGTGTGTATGCGTGGAAGTGTATAGTTAGTGTGAGGAGGATATTGATTTAAATATCTACAAAGACTTCTGGGCAATCATAACCAAACATAACATTTTGAGAGAAAAAATAAAACAGATAAAAACAGATACACAGACAACATGGGGAAAAGCAATTACAAAACAGCAATTAAATGACCTTTTAAGCGACTTTTGAAACATTTAATAGATGAACAGTTTTTTGTTAAATGTGAATAGCTGCTCCATAATTTGTTTCCCCTAAATCTTATCAAAAACTGACTTCTACTAGTAAGGAATTTAGGAGGATGAAGATCTAGAGATTGACGAGTTGGGTAAAAATGGACCTGAGAATTTGTTTTAAAATAGATCTTGAACTGCTCAGGAATATTCCCACCATAAAGTATCTTATAAATAAAAACACATATTTGAGAAATATTGATGTCATAAATTGTAAGAATCTGGAGTTTCTGAAGTAGAGGAGCAGAGGAGACGTGTGACTCTGATCGAGTTGCAATCCTCACAAAACGTTTTTGGAGGACTAAAATTTTATGAAGGTTTTTAGGAAAAGTACTCGCCCAAACTATATTACAATATGAAAGATAGGGATAAATTAGACTATAATATAGAGTAAGGAGACAGTTTGTGGTGACAAGAGGACTAACCCTTCTTATTATACCAATAGATTTATTTATTTTTCTACTAACCCAGTCAATTTGTTCTCTCCAACTCAAGCTCTCATCAACAATAATTCCCAGGAAATTTGTAGATGACACTTGAGGCATTTCAACAGACTCAATTTTAATTATAGATAAATCCTTAGAATATGATTTTTTACCACTGAAAATAATATAGTTGGATTTTTTTGATATTCAAAGATAGTTTATTTAATCTGAACCATGTAGCATAGGAATTTAAACCGATATTAGCATCTTTAATCAATGAATTGAAATTAAAACGAGAAAGAACTAGGGTTGTATCGTCTGCAAACATTATTGGAGACAAGATATTTGAGACATTTGACAAATCATTAATATAAATAAGGAATAATAATGGTCCAAGAATGGACCCCTGCGGGACCCCACAGAGTAGTCTGGCTTTGCTGGAATAGCAACCCTTAACACAAACAAACTGAAACATAGTTTTTTAACCATTTGTACGTAGTATCATGAAAACCATATTTATGTAACTTTTCCAATAAAATGTGATGGTTAACTGTATCAAAGGCTTTCGAGAGGTCTATGAAAATACTACAAGCAAATTCATTATTATCAAGTGCAGAGATAACTTTGTCAGTCAGGTGAAGCAAGGCCATATAGGTTGAATGATTTTTCCGAAAACCATACTGGTGTTTGTAAAGAATTGAATTAGAATATAAATGAAAAAGAATCCTTTTGTATATAATTTTTTCTAATATTTTTGAAAAACATGGCAAAATAGATATTGGTCTATAGTTATTAAAACAACATGGATCATCTGCTTTAAACACAGGAATAACCTTGGCAACTTTTAGATCATCAGGCACAATGCCTGTTTTCAAAGAAAAAGAAAATATGTATGCAAGTGGCTGCAATATTGACTCTTTCACCTGTTTGACAAGGACTGCAGAAATATTGTCATGACCAGCTGAAGATAATTTTAGTTCATCAATTATGTCACTTATTTCTTGGATATCAGGGGTTTTAAAAGAAGAGATAGTAGGAAAATGTCTTGGAATAAAATCTAGAGGATTACCATGACAAGTAGAAATTGTATTAGCTAATTCATGACCAATAGTTACAAAAAAATAATTACATTTTTGAGCTATATCAAATGGGATTATTTAGAGAATTGTCACCATCCAAAAAGACTGAAGGTAGTTCTGGGGTAGTTCTTTCTCTTTGCAACAGCTGATTTATTACTTTCCATGTGGTTTTAATATCTTTTGAACACCTCATACATTTTTCACTGAAATATTTCTGTTTTGCAGATCTAATGGAATTACTGTATTTATTTCTATAGGATTTATAAACACCATGGGGAAGAGGAGTAGGATTTGAGACATATCTTTTATATAGTTTTTTTTTTTTTCCTCAACAGCTTCAATAGATATACTGTAAACCAACGCTTATTGAAATCTTGACTGAATTTCTTAGTAGAACTGCAAATTGGAAAACATTCATTGAAACAAAAGCTAATAACCTTCATAAAATTATGCCATATATGATATGCCATATCAGCATCATTTTCCTCATATAGATCATCCCATGAAATACTGGCAAGCATGTCTTTAAATTTAGAAATATTAGACTTGCTCATAATTCTTTTGTGCATTTTTATCTCGGTCTGTTTAACTCTATTAGTCTTGATTAGAGAGCACTGAAAAATGGGAAAATGGTCTGACAAGTCTGAATACAAGAATCCAGACTTTATTCCTTCATTCAAAGAATTGGTTAAGATGTTGTCTATCAAAGTTGCTGAATTTTCTCTAACTCGAGTTGCTTTATGAATTAGAGGGAAAAAGTAACTAGAGTAAAGTCTATGGAGAAAATCTCCAGTAGGGGTATCTAATTTATTTTTAAAAAGGTTTATATTAAAATCTCCTAAGATATGGCAGAGTTTATCCTCTTTGTTTATCAGTTCAAGAGAACAGGACAAACTTTCATTACAATCTTTGATGACAGAGTCAGGTGGCCTGTAAATAGCACCAACAATAACATTCTTTCCACCAGAGACACCAGAGAGCTCTAAGAAAAAAGATTCCACTTCAGCCTTATCTTATTTCAGAGAGAGATCATCCCTAATTTTAAATTCATAGTCACTTTGAACAGAGATACTCGACCTCCAGATCTATTCTCTCTTACATAGTGAACCAAATTGTAGTTAGGTAATGAGCTCTCTGTAAGCCATGTTTCAGATAAAGCAATAACAGAAAAACCATGTTTGAGTGAAGATAAATAATGAATGAATTTGTCATAGTAGCATGGCAGGCTTCTTATATTCAGATGAAAAGTAGAAAATATATTAGGAGGCATAGAAACACATAAATCATTAAACTGGTTTTCATTATAAAAGCTACACTGGTTAGAAGTATCAAATGAAGAAAAAAAATGTATGTCTGGGTCAACATCAAATCTGTAAGAGTCAATAGTAGAGGGATCAAGGGGCTTCATTGCTGGGAGTAGTTCTTTCCTTCTTTGTCGATTGCTTCAGGGAAGTCCTCAAAGATGCCCGAGCCCTTCAAGTTTTTAGCCTTATCTAGAAAAGCAAGTTTGTCCTTCAGCCGCAGAAATCTGACCACAATAGGTCGGGGCTTTTCTAAAGATGACATTTGCTTCCCAGCCCTGTGAGCCCCTCCCAGCTCTATTTTCAGTTGGTCCAGATGCAGTTTTTCACTGACTAGTTTTCTCACTTTTTCTCCAGATTCAGTCACCTTTTCTTTTCCAGACTCTTTAATGCCATCCACCACAATATTATGACGTCTAGACTGGCCCTCCAGATAGTCTGTCTTGTCAGAGATTGTGATCAAACTTTTGCAAATAGTGTCCAAATCTGACCAGGTTTCATTACAGTTTTTGGACAAAGTTTTACATGAGTTTTTTAAATCGTCAAATTCCTTTTGAGTCATTTCAAGACTCACCTTAAGATCATAGACTTGCTTTGACAGATCATCAATCCTCCTGTTTGAAGAATCAACTATGATCTGCACACAAGTTTTGAAGCTTTTTTCTTGTTGTTCAATCAAAGTTCTGTAAAAGTCTTTTTGCTGGTCCAACAGTTCACGCACATGAGCTGTGGTGACATATTCTTCAGTGGTGATGTTTGATGCTTTGGGTTGCATGGTTTAGTCCTCAGGCTTTAAGGCCTACTAGGCCCAAATCAGCAGGATTGAGCCAGAAACCTCCACAGGATATTAATAATGTCCACAATTTTGCTGTAGAGTGTTGGTTAGACTCTTCTTTGTTCAGTCAGCAACTGAAATTTTGAGATCTAAGCAGGATTTCTTAGATTATTGTTAGATAGAAAATCAGCCACGAGGCTGATTCATCCTCTAGGCACCATGAATCTCTACACCACACTACAAGGCGATTCATCCAATAGTTATCAAGATATTTCAGTCTAGAACAAAATGGTGACCAACAAGTCAAAAGAATATCAGTAAGTAGAACTTTTTAAGTCCCTCAGAGGAGTGAGTGTCTCTAACTTTGTTTTGCAGTTTATTCAGTAATCATTTGCATATCACTTGAAACCAGTCTTTTCCAGTTCACAGTTGATATGAGGTGTCATGTTTAGCTCTGAACTCAGTGTTAGATGACTAAAATACTTTGTATCCTGGAAACTGTCTTTCAAACCAACATTATTAATAATAATAATAATAATAATAATAATAATAATAATAATAATAATACATTTTATTTGTATAGCGCTTTTCTAGAAACTCAAAGACACTTTACACAGATAAAAGATCATAAAAACAAGGACATCATAAAAATATAAAACACAGTATTAATCACACATTAAAAGCAGTTCTAAAAAGGTGAGTTTTGATTAGTAATTTGAATGTGGACAGGTTGGTGCAGTCTCTGATGGATTTGGGGAGTGAGTTCCAGAGGGAGGGGGCGGCAATGGCAAATGCTCTGTCGCCCCAGGTCCGGTGCTTGGTTCTGAGTGGTGTGGACAGGACGTTGGCATCAGAGGAACGGAGGGAGCGGGAAGGAGTGTGATGGTGGGGCAGATCTGTGAGGTAGGGGGGGCCTGGCTATGGAGGGCTTTGTGAGTGAGGAGAAGGAGTTTGAACTGGATGCGTTGAGGGACAGGGAGCCAGTGGAGGTTCTGGAGGACAGGGGTGATGTGATCACGGGACCGGGAATGGGTGAGCAGAAGGGCAGCAGAGTTCTGAATGTACTGGAGTTTATTGAGGACTTTGGATGGTGAGCCGTAAAGAATGCTGTTGTGGTAGTCAATTCTGGAGGTGATGAAAGCGTGGATGAGAGTTTCGGCAGCAGAGAAGGAGACTGATGGGCGGAGACGGGCTATGTTTTTGAGGTGGAAAAAGGCAGTCCTGGTGATGTGGTTGACGGGGTGTTCGAAGGAGAGGTGGCTGTCGAAGATGACTCCAAGGTTGCGGATGTGAGGGGAGGGGGACAGAGTGGAGTTGTCGATGGTGAGGCGGAAGTTGTGAGCGGTTTTGGTGAGTGATTTTGGGCCGATGATGATCATGTCAGATTTGTCACAGTTGAGTTTGAGAAAGTTGATTTGCATCCATGATTTAATATCAGTGAGGCAGTTGGTCAGAGTGGAGTGTGTAGCGGTGGTGATGGATTTGGTGGAAATGTGGAGCTGAACGTCGTCGGCGTAGCAGTGGAAGTGGAGGCCGTGGCGGCGTATGATGTTGCCGAGGGGAGGCAGGTAGAGGATGAACATAAGGGGACCAAGCACCGAACCCTGGGGGACGCCTTGGGACAGAGGAGCGGGGGAGGAGGTGCAGTTGTTGATGTTGATGAATTGTTGCCGGTTTGTGAGATATTACTTTAACCAGGAGAGGGCAGTGCCGGTGATGTTGAGGGAGGACTCAAGGCGGGAGAGAAGAATGGCGTGGTTGATGGTGTCGAAGGCTGCAGTGAGGTCGAGGAGGATGAGGATGTTCAGGTGACCGGAGTCTGAGGAGAGGAGGAGGTCATTGGTGACTTTGAGGAGGGCTGTTTCTGTGCTGTGTTGTGAGCGGAAACCGGATTGAAATGGTTCGTACAGGTCATTGGAGGTGAGGTGGGTTTTGAGTTGAGAGGCTACAGCACGTTCCAGTATTTTTGACAGAGAGGGTAGATTGGAGATGGGCCGGAAATTTGCCATGACATCAGGGTTGAGTCCAGTTTTTTTGAGGATGGGGGTGACGGCAGCCAGTTTGAGTGATTGGGGGACTGAACCAGCACTGAAGGAGGAGTTGATGATGTGTGTGATGAGTGAGGAGATAGCTGGGCGACAGTCCTTAACAAAAGTGGATGGGATGGGGTCCAGAACAAAGGCGGAGCTTTTCATTCCGACCATGAGGTCGGATAGCTCCACTGGGGACAGAGGGAAGAACTGAGACAGGTGCTAGCTGGTGCAGGGGGGGGAGACGGGTGGGGCGGTGGGGAGGGCGAGGGAGGTGGTCAGGTTGCTGTAGATGGTGTCGATTTTTGTTTGAAAAAATGAGAGGAAGGTGTTGCACTTGTTGGCTTTGAAGGAGCTGGAGATGTTGTCACTGGGTTTGAGGAGTTTGTTGATGATGGAAAAGAGAGTCCTGGGGATTGAGGAGCCAGAGTGTATGAGATGAGAGTAGTAGGTGGACCGGGCTGTGGAGAGAGCGTCTTTGTGTTCTTGAAGGTAGTCAGTGTATCCTTGGTGATGGACTGTTAAACCGGTTTTCTTGCAGAGTCTTTCAAGCTGGCGCTTACGGGATTTCATGTGGTGGAGTTCAGGAGTGTACCAGGGAGCTGAGTGTTTGAATGAGACTGTTTTGGTTTTGATGGGAGCCAGATGATCAAGACAGGAGGAGAGTGTGTCGTTATAGTAGTTGATGAGGTCGGAAGGATTATCAGACAGCGGGGGAGGGGAGGCAGACAATTTACTGGAGAGGGAGGCTGAGAGAGCTGAGGGGGAGATGGACTTGAGGTTTCTGAAGGAGATTGTGCGTTTTTCTTTTGGGATGGGGATAGGGATGTCAATGTCCATAGTGATTGCCAGGTGGTCAGAGATGTGAGGTTGAGGCTGGAGATGTGGTGAATTGTGAGACCGGTGGAGCAGACTAAATCCAGGATGTGACCACGGCTGTGAGTGGGGAAGTTGATGTGCTGTGTGAAGTTGAAGCAATGTAGCAGTTCCAGGAATTCTGTGGCAGGTTTGCAGTTGGTGTCATCAATGTGTAAATTAAAATCCCCCAGGAGGAGAACGGAGGGTGAGATGGCACATAGCTGGGTGAGAAAAGCAGAAAAATCTGAGAAAAAGGAGGGGTTTGGCTTGGGGGGGCGGTACATAATGGCAGTGACCAGGGGAGTGGGACCAGAGAGTTTGAAGGCGAGGTGTTCAAAGGAATGAGTGGCAGGTATGGAGATGGTGGTAGTTTTAATGTCCTTCCTATAAACAGCAGCAACACCACCTCCCCTCCCCTCAGGACGAGGTTGGTCAGTGTAGGTGAATCCAGTGGGTGTGGTTTGGTTCAGTGAGAAATAGTCCAGGGGTTTGTGCCAGGTTTCGGTGAGGCAGAGGAAGGCCAGGTTATTGTCTGTTATAAATTCATTTAGAATAAGGCTTTTATTGTTAAGTGAACGGGTGTTGAGTAAAGCCAGTTTCAGGTGACGGTGTGTGGTGATGGGTTGTGAGGAATGAGGGAGGGGACGGAGATTGGCCAGATTCACGTGTTGTTTGTTGAGATGACGTAATGAGGAAGTAGGTGTGCGAGCGGACCAGAGGGAAGGGATGGAGAGTGGGGACGTGAAGTTGTAGGTGAAGATACGGCCAGAGCCTCTGTGTGGAGGATGGCCTCTGCGGAGTAGTCCAGTTTCTCGTAGGTGGTTGTTGACAGAGCCGGCCCAGTCAATAAACGATCATTGCGGTGGCTTAGGGCCCCGTGGTCTGCAGAGGGCCCCTTAAAAACAAGAGATGTTGTTTGTGTGCCCCCCAAAACATTTTGATTAGGGCCCACAAAGGTCTAGGGCCGGCTCTGGTTGTTGAAGTTGTGGAGATCTGAGACGGAGTACAGCGGCGGCATGGTCCGGTGGCGGAGCGCTAGCACAAGGCTAGCGTTAGCTTGAGACCAAGCTAACATGTAGCTGCAGACTAGCAATGTAAACAAACAAGGCAAGCTGTGGCATCAAAAGTGTTGATTAAACTGCGTAACTTTAAGAACAGTAACAGATCAAAAACGGAGCGGCAGCCAAAGTGTGCCAGCGTCCGCCATCTATTATTTTGTTGTTTTGAGCTGATGTACCTGATTAAGCTGGAGGAATTTGAACAGAGGAAGAAAGATTGTTCAGAATACTATTGGATGCTTTTAAGACATCCCAAACTTAGAAATGGTTGAAGAAATAAATACCTTCAATTTGAGAACCCACAAGGATACATTTTTTGAGAACTGGACACATTTCATTATTTACGTTTCATCCTTCGGACCAGACTTTGTGTAAATATTAGCAAAATTAATAAATATTTGTTTTTGTCTATTCCTTCTCATGTTTAAAAGGTCTTCATGTTCTACGGTGTTGACTTGGGTTACGTTCATTCTCTCTTTAAAAGTCAATAAAAAGAAAATTACAAAAAAGGGGATGTTATATTTTCAAAAGTTGCGAAACAAGAAAAGAAACGCATTCAGTTAGCATGTTTAAGATTTTTATTATTTTGATTTCAACCTAATTTTTATAATAGTTTTCCCGAAAAGGCACAAGCCTTCCGTTCCGGCGGAAACTTTTCCGATGGCTTTTAATCATCACAAGCCAGAAGACGGCGTTTGGATGAAGAGGGGATGGCTGCTGAGACGTGACTTTTTGTTGGACGTCCTGCATGAGAATTCATTTCTTCTTGTCGGCCTTCTGTGCAGCCTTGGTGACCTTTCCACCGCTGCCTTCGGCCTTCGCTGCAGACCTGGTGACCTTTCCACTTTCTACTTTCTTCTCAACCCCCTTAATGACACCGACGGCCACGGTCTGCCTCATGTCACGCACAGCAAAGCGACCTGAGAGGAAGAGATGGACAAGAAAAGAGAGAAACAGAGGAGTCAATGAGAGGCTGGAAAAATGTTGTTAAAATATTTGACAAAATAAATGACAAAAAAAGTAGGAAGAAAATTTTGTGCTCATTTTATGTTGTGACAGAACCTGCTCCTCCTGATCTGTAATCCCTCAAAAGCACACTGTCACTCACAAGTGATGAGTGACAGCATTGCTACGATACGCCTGTCAGCGATGTGAGATTTAAAAAATGGCAACCTACGAGCATAGTCCACCAGCAAAAAAAGAAAAGAGATTACAGAAGTACAGATGGGAATGAGAAAATACAGTTCTGTTTTATTCGAAAGAATGAGAAAATAATATCATGATAAACTGCTGGTTTGCACAGCCCAAAGAAAACTCTTAAAAGATAATCTGTTTAACACATATTCCTATCCCTCAAATATACAAAACTAATCAAGTTCAAGTTTGTGTGTTTGCTTATCTTAAAACATGGGCCTATAGATACATTAATATTAACTATTCAAGATCAATGCCTAACCTTTACTATTCAAGGTCAATGCCTAACCTTAACTATTCAAGATCAATGTCTAGCCTTAACTATTCAAGGTCAATGTCTAACCTTAACTATTCAAGATCAATGCCTAACCTTAACTATTCAAGGTCAATGCCTAACCTTAACTATTCAAGGTCAATGTGTAACCTTAACTATTCAAGGTCAATGTCTAACCTTAACTATTCAAGGTCAATGCCTAACCTTAACTATTCAAGGTAAATGCCTAACCTTAACTATTCAAGGTCAATGTGTAACCTTAACTATTCAAGGTCAATGTCTAACCTTAACTATTCAAGATCAATGCCTATCCTTAACTATTCAATAGTATCACAATATAAAGGTAATGTAATCTGATTACTTTCCTTTACTTTTGGATTACCTCAATACCAAATATGCAAATAAAGACAAGAGAAAAGATACATGCTGAAATTTCGCCATTATTTTGTATATAAAGCAGAAAGGAGGAACAACATCACAGTGCAGTACAGTTCTGTCTTCCAGCTGTGAAAATGCTGCCTGTCACCATCCAAGGACTCAAATCATTTGGCACATTAGTTACCAGATTTTAACTTGAAGCGGCAGCAGTACCCATATAAATTAAATGAAATTAACCTACATGCAAATTTCTAAGGCTTTACCGTGTGTTATTGTGGTTATATAAATTTAATTTATGGTGCTGTTAGATTGCTGCTAGAGCTGCTAATTTTTTATTTTTGGGCCGAGACAATTACAGAGATGACTGAGTGCTGTGTCGCTCGCTCTTTGAGAGAGAGAGGAGGGGAAGAGAAAGTTATTAATAATAATAACTCAAATGTTAACATTATGAATGAAGCTTTGAACTATTCGGTACAGCCCTACAAATTTCCTGGTTTGTCCTGTATTATGTTTGCTGGACCAGAAATATGAAGCGGTTCGCTCTTTTACGAACCGTCACACTTCTCCCATGTGCCACGCCGCGTCCACACAAACAGCGCTGCTGCTGCTGCTGAGGTGTGATACTTGTGTTCTGAAGTGTTGTAATGTGTGCGCATCTGCATAGTATATTGTTCTTTATTTGAAATGTATTTTAAAATTGTAATCCTGCTAGTAATCCTTGTGTTTACCAAATGTATCAGTAATCTGCTAACGTCTTTTTTTCTGCAACTGTAAAAAAAAATTGTATCCTAATTACGTAGCGCTGTTCCATGTAATCCGTTACTTCCCAAGCCAATAATCGAAATAAAATAAAGGAACATTATAGATAGTAACGCTATTCTAAATATGATAAATGATTGTAATGTAATGTCACGTCAGTGTTTTGGCCGATGACCAGGTATGCAAGCAACAGAGTGCTGACTGCAGTTCACTTAACGGCCACCGGTGTCATTAATAACAAGGATTTTCTGAAAATTCTACATAGTACCTTTAAAGGGACTATATGTAACTTCTTACACGTATAAATCATAACGGGTCGGTGACCCGTGCCCGGTCGGAGACGATAACGTAACTCGCTGCGGAGCCCCGTCACTTCACAAGACACGGGAAACCTCTGTTGGTCTGGAGGAGCTGCAGCATTTGTTTCTGCACAAACGTCGACTGCATATTCACTAGATATTCTCAGAGCTAAACTAACTCTTCTGCAATGTGTGGTGTGAGCGCGTACACTTGGAGGTGGAGCGAGTCGAGCAGGTGAGAACGAGCACGGTGTGCAAGCAGACAGGAGCAGACAGCAGGAGCAGAGTAGTAGCAGAGTTTTACAAGACGAGCTTCACAAGATATAACTTTGCAGTTTTGGTGCTTCCGTGTAGTTTGTGTTGGAGTCTGAGCGCTCGCGTACCCACACGCGAGCGCGCATGGGACACCGACCTGGTATGATTTATACGTGTAAGAAGTTACATATAGTCCCTTTAACAAATTTTTTTAGGCTATTTGTTTTTCCTCTTTAAAAGCTTAAATTAAATGAAGAACTAAAACTAACGGCTGAAAAGTAAGACATGAAAGCGAAAATGGCAGTCAATGTCAGAAATGAGAGCAGGTTAACCGTCGATCTGAAGTGTAAGAGATGAGTTTAAATTTCAGTTGAGGTGCTGGAGATAGTTGAAGTGTGTGCACTGTAGCAGAAGTGTCAGTTGACATGTAAGCAGTGACAGCGGTTGAAATGTCAGTTTAATAAGTTGTCAATTATCAGTTGAAATGTCAGTTGATGTAACATCACTATAAGCCTTTTGAACTGTCAGTTGAAGAGTAAGAGATAGAAAATTTAATAGGTGAATAAACGTAAGTAAAAGTGTAATAATAAAAGAAGAGGAAACAGTGGTGCTGGATAGATAGTTGGGCACTAAAATCTAACCCAT
Source organism: Sebastolobus alascanus (assembly GCA_916701645.2). NCBI lineage: Eukaryota > Metazoa > Chordata > Actinopteri > Perciformes > Sebastidae > Sebastolobus > Sebastolobus alascanus. The sequence goes on from CAKAOJ020000045.1 coordinate 905,345, forward strand.
TCTCTTACAGTAACAACAAAGTGGACTGTAACCTACAAATGCAGCAGATAAAGAAGAAAAAGCAGTTTACTCACCCAGTGGAGGATATTCTGAGAAGATCTCAACACACATGGGTTTTGAAGGCCACATGAGGACCATGCAGGCGTCTCCAGACTTGAGAACCTTGGGGTTGTCCTCAATCGTCTTGCCAGAACGGCGGTCGATCTTCGAGATGAGCTCGCTGAACTTGCAGGCGATGTGAGCGGTGTGGCAGTCCAACACGGGGCAATAACCTGCATGGATCTCACCGGGGTGGTTCAGGACGATGACCTGAAATAATAATGTTTAAGTGCATTTAGAAATGGTGATGAGAGTTCTCTATCCAGCACTCACTTCAGGCCTGAGATGAACACCATTACAGTTCCTGCTAGAGGCCAGCAGAGGTCCACAGATGTTTATGTTTACCTCAGCTGGAATCACTCATGCACCTCTTTAGAGTCACTATAAAATGAAATTTTGGGTGGGAGTATCTTGTTAATTATTATATTTCTTTGTGAGATTATCATCAAAGCAGGATATTTACATTGAGACTAGTCATTCAATTCTTTTCAGTTCGTGAGCACAGGGCCGGCTTAAGGCAGAGGCCATATAGGCAGTCGCCTAGGGCGCCACCTTCTTAGGGGCAATGGTCGCCCTCTAATAATAATAAAAAAAAAACAACTAATAATAATAATAATAATAATAATTAGGGCTGTCAATCGATTCAAATATTTAATCGCGATTAATCGCAATTTAATCGTAAATTTTTAATCTGTTCAAAATGTACCTGAAAGGGAGATTTGTCAAGTATTTAATACTCTTAACAACATGGGAGTGGACAGATATACTTGCTTTATGCAAATGTATGTATATATTTATTATTGGAAATCAATTAACAACACAAAACAATGACCAATATTGTCCAGAAACCCTCACAGGTACTGCATTTAGCATAAGAAAATATGCTCAAATCATAACAAACTGCAGCCCAACAGGCAACAACAGCTGTCAGTGTGTCAGTGTGCTGACTTGACTATGACTTGCCCCAAACTGCATGTGATTATCATAAAGTGGGCATGTCTGTAGAGGGGAGACTCGTGGGTACCCATAGAACCCATTTTCATTCACATATCTTGAGGTCAGAGGTCAAGGGACCCCTTTGAAAATGGCCATGACAGTTTTTCCTCGCCAAATCCTAAATCCTAAATCCAAATCCGAATTTCGCCTCGGGGACCAAAAGGGCTAGAGACAGTTACATTTGATAAAAGGAAAAGAGGGGCAGGACGGACGGTTAATTCCTAATTATTTCATTCTTGGTTGGAGTTTGAATGTGATAGAGCATGAAGCATAAGATAAAATACTGTTTTGTGAAGGGCTTAAATATTTGGCATTTTTTTGTTTCCGCTTATAGGTGTATACAGTATTATTGTAGGCAAGAATGACAAAAAATGTGAAGCTAGGTTCCTGCATCTCTATGTTCAGCACATGATTATACAAATTGTGAAGAGAATGTCACATCTAAAAATCCAAGCCCAGTTCCTCATATTCACTTATTCCTTTTTAATCTCTCTGTCCTCTCTTTTCATTTGCTCAGACTCACCTGGGCGGTGAAGTTCTCAGCTGCCTTGGGAGGGTCGTTCTTGCTGTCGCCAGCCACGTTACCACGTTTGATCTCCTTGACGGACACGTTCTTGATGTTGAAGCCGACGTTGTCACCGGGGAGAGCTTCGGTCAGATTCTCGAGGTGCATCTCCACAGACTTCACCTCAGTGCTCAGGTTGGCGGGACAAAAGGTGACGACTGTACCGGGTTTCAGGATGCCGGTCTCAACACGGCCGACGGGGACAGTTCCAATACCTGAGAAAAATAATTTGTTTAAGAAATCAAGATAACCTGACTGTTTGAGGAAGTTGTAATTTAAACCATTGTGTTTTAGAAAACACCTATTTGTTTTTTACCGCCAATCTTTTAGACGTCCTGCAGGGGCAGACGAAGGGGCTTGTCGGTGGGGCGCGAGGGGGGGCAGGATGGCATCCAGAGCCTCTATCAGTGTGGTTCCACTGGCTTTGCTCTCCTTGCGCTCAACCTTCCAGCCCTTGTTCCAGGGCATCTACAGACAGATTCAAAGCAAGAAATAAGTCCATGTCTAATCCATCATGTCGGCAAGTTGAGCGCCACACGGTTAAATTCCCTCACCTTGACACTGGGCTCAATCATGTTGTCTCCGTGCCACCCAGAGATGGGGACAAAGGCAACAGCGTTGGGGTTGTAGCCGATCTTCTTGATGTAGGAGCTCACTTCCTTTCTGATTTCATCGTAACGGGTCTCGCTGTAAGGGGGCTCGGTGGAGTCCATCTTGTTGACTCCAACGATGAGCTGCTTCACACCGAGGGTGTAGGCCAGCAGAGCGTGCTCACGGGTCTGGCCGTTCTTGGAGATACCAGCCTCGAACTCACCGACACCAGCAGCGACGATCAGCAAGCCGCAGTCAGCCTGAACAGGCAAACATTTCCTGTATTTCTACATATCTGCATGTTTTGTTTGAACCCAAATGACGGTTGTCTTTTACTCTGTGTGCATGCTTTTCTGAACATATGCATGTCACTTTTTGCAATAACACGGCTTCAACTTTTCTCTTTGGTTTTCTTTTAGGAGTGCAGGCTGAAAACAAATGAGGAATCAATTTGAGGCTGGGTATTCAATGGCTCCAACACAACTTTAGCTCCATTTTCAAAATGTCATTTTTGGGACTTCAAAGGACACAGTGGAGAGGGGAAGTACAGTTTTTCTCAATCGCTTTGGCTCATTTTTCGAAACAGTCTTAACTTTCTCTAAACTGTAAGTGCAATTGTCACAACTGTTTGATTGATCACAACTCTATTGCATGTCTGCAAAAGGTAGTAACTCACCCAAAACACTTCATGCATGTTTCAAAAGCTAGTTATTGTGGCAGTAAGTTGGCCAATTCCACCAAAATGAAAGTTGTTTTGTCAGTGTGAGCCGTACTGGTCAAAATGTTTAGATGTTTTTTCACCATGGCAGTCAACCCTGGAAATGTTTCTTATATACAAATCTGTGTTTTGTTCTACTTTTTGTTGACACTGACTGCTTTCTGTACGACACAAGAATGTCAGTTTTGTCTAGCTGAATGCTTTTGTGTCTCGCACTGAGCTTTTTAGATTCCCAGTTCAACAGTAGGTAAAAGTTTACTGAAAGTCAATAGGCCAACTGTTGTGCACAGAAAAAAGGATATGCACATTTGTATATATACAGTACATTTATGTGTAACAATGTGTTACATGTACTGTAAACAGAAAATTCACCTTTGAGCTTCAATATAAATTCATATACAGTGAACAGAAAATTTAACAAAATGGCATCCATGCTAAAAATAAGTAAAGCAAAAAACAACTAATTGTCCCTCCTCACAGTACGTAACACCATGTCAGAGATATTTATGGAATATGCACAGTGTGTCTGACAGATTTTGATAATTGAATTGATCATTTTGCATGTGATGGCTCAAACGATGAGACAATGTTTAGAAGTTGTGAAGAGGACGACAGTTTCACTGAAAATACACTCATCAGTTTTGATCAGCAAGACGTGCAAATGGTTATTGTACTTACTCTTTTGCACACGTGCCAAAACACGTGCAGTTTGCTTGAAAGAATGAGAAATTCAAATCTGTCGTGAACAACAAACCAATTATTCAGAGATTTGAACTTACTGTTTTGAAAAAAAAAAAACTCTCATTCAAGAATTGAGCCAAAGCGAATGAGAAAGACTGTAATAGAATAATAGGGATAGATCTTAGAGTTGATTTTACATGCTCTAGGCAGCTGAGCCTCTGGGATGTTTACTTCAACTTAGCTTCAAAATACTGACTGCTTGTCATGTCGGCAATATGGAAAGATAAACATATAGTCATTCCATCCTCTGTACCCTTACCCTGATAAGAACTTCAGCTAAAAATGTAATTACAACTTGTGGTATAATATACAAACCTGAAAGTGAGAGGACAATAAAGAGCAGGTTAAAAGGTGTGTCTTTACCTGAGAGGTACCAGTGATCATGTTCTTGATGAAGTCTCTGTGTCCAGGGGCATCAATGATGGTCACGCAGAACTTGCTGGTCTCAAACTTCCACAGAGCGATGTCGATGGTGATACCACGCTCACGCTCGGCCTTCAGTTTGTCCAGCACCCAGGCGTACTTGAAGGAGCCCTTGCCCATCTGTGGAGGTAAAAACGGCACAAAGCAGGAAACAGAGAGAGTAAAAGAGAGGTGAATCTGTGATGCCATTTTTAAAATAAAAACATTAATGTCATGCAGATCCCCTTTTTAGAAACATAATTTTTCCATATAATCGCTTGAAGCCGGTAATTAATTTACTAGTGTGTGCTTAAAGGGACTATTTGTAACTTATCACGCGCATAAATCTTAACGGGTCGGTATCCCATGCGCGCTCGCGTGTGGGTACGCGAGCGCGCAGCAGCTCTGCTCCTGCCTGTTTGCACACAGCGCTCGTTCTCACCCGTCCGGCTCGCTCCACCTCCACGTGAACGCGCGCGCACTACAGACTGCAGAAGAGTTAGTTTAGCTCTGAGAATATCTGGTGAATGTGCAGTGGACGTTTTTGCAGAAATAACTGCTGCAGCTCCTCCAGACCAACAGAGGTTTCCCGTGTCTTGTGAAGTGACGGGGCTCCGCAGAGAGTTACGTTATCGTCTCGACCAGGTGTCGGTCTCCCCCCCCCCCCGACCGTCTCCCCCCCCCCGTTTCCTCCGTGTGGGCGGGCTGAGACAGGAAAAGCCAGCACTAGAGTCAGCATTGATTCATGGAAAGACCCTCGTCTGGTCAGCTAACATTACTGCCAAGCAGGGGAAATATAGAGTGATATTGTGGTTTTAGCTGACGTGTGTCGTCTCACTGTTTTGACGGACGCTCGCTCACATTCAGGTAGCGCGTTAACACGGGCGAGCGCGAGCAACAGCACGCTGACTTTCGTTGACATTGCGGCCACAGGTGTCGCTGTGAACAAGCAATTTCTGATTCTTACATATAGCCCCTTTAATAATGAGATTTGTGCCTGATCAGAGGTGTCTTCTATTAGTTTTTGTTTTCCACCTCCGATGAAGAGCAGCGCGCAGCCGCTTCTCAAGCCTAAGGGCCCTATTTTAACTATTATTAAATAATGTTTATAATAAAATAATTTTAGATACATTTTGAGGTAAATATTGGGGTAATTTGGCAGTTATTCCAAAGAAATTTCAAATAGGTTACTTGCTAATTATCAACTAATTACCATGAAATTTGCGGACCTATAAAATGAAGTGTTACCAAAAATCACACAAGTAAAAGCAAAATGAGAATAAAAGGTAAAATATAATATTAAAAAAATATAAAACAAAGTAATATACATGTCTGGTAGACAGTATTGCAAATGAATAAACTGAATGTAAACAGGGATGTAGTAAATATATATGCATAATGAGAAGTAATAAACATAAATACACAGAGGTGTAAACAATTTGTAAAACAGTAAGAAAAGTATATAGCTAAAGGTAAAGCGACTGTATAATGGTAAAGCAGTGTAGCAACAAGTAGCCTTTTTTATGTAGCCTAGATGATTAACTTCCATGTGAGTCTTTTACCATTAAAAGCATTGAGAAAGCATTTATTTGAGGCCGATTTCCCTCTTTTTTCTAGCTATATCGGCTATTAGCCCTTGTCACATGGCATTTTAATTTGTATTTTCAAAAATATAACTGCAATTTCTCTTAACAGGTATTTTCTGAATGAGATTACCTTGTTAAAGACAGTACACATATTTCAACAGTAGATGGCAGTAGTAACTAAGCACATTTTGGGAGGTTACATCCGCCACACCCTGCCATGTGTCACAGTTTGTGCCTTTGTGGCCTCATTGTGTTTTATATGGTGTGAATATTTGTTGAAACTTAATTGAAGGCCTCTGGTGTTTCCATAAACCAACCTCAGCGGCTTCCTTCTCGAACTTGTCGATGGTTCTCTTGTCGATTCCTCCGCACTTGTAGATCAGGTGGCCGGTGGTGGTGGACTTGCCGGAGTCGACATGGCCGATGACCACGATGTTGATGTGGGTCTTTTCCTTTCCCATTTCGTCCTGTATTAAAAAAAATACTTGTTAAAGTATATAACTGGCAAAAAAAATGAAGTTATCAAACTAAGTACTCTTCATTGTACATAATGTCCCCTGCCAGTGTTGCATGGTAAGCCTAATGTTCGACGTTGAAAGAAGTTTAACTACCGCCTATACTTTTGGCAGGTTAATCTTCACCAATGCACCAGGTTTTACAAACTGATAACATTTTGTAAAATCTTAATCTGAAAGGTTAATTAGCAGCTGTGAAATGAATGTAAACCACTAGAAACCATCACTATTAGAAGGCAAGGCAGTAACTGATATTTAAACCATTAGATCAACAACCAAAGCCCACCACCTTCTAGTCTTATTTCATGTATCTGATGGGTTTTAGTGGTATTTAATGGGTTTTAATTTCTTGTAGAAACAACCAGAGTTTAATAGAGTAAAATAATCCGTTCATATGTCAAATTTAAAGATATTACAGCATTTTAACTCACCTGGTGGATGCCGGTAGTCTCCTGCTTTAGCTATCGGCACCTTCCCTCTCTGCTGTTTCCGTAAAAAGAGATCGAACGACAACGTCTTTCTCTAACCTCCTCCTCCTCCTGGATATTTGTCTCATGAATAATTGTACTATTGCTTAAACTGTGTGCCCACATGCACACATACTTGGCCAACTAGTTTTGCCAGTCTGTTCTTGTTCGTTACGTTTTATAGAACACACCTTAAAAATTTGCCTGCCTCATCTTTTGTACCTGGAGCGTCCCTTTAATCTACATAAGAAATGAGGAAAGGCCTGAAACCGATAAATAATCACTGTGTTTTGACCTTATTGACCAATTAAAATGCTCTGCTGTGTTTATTCTTGAAGCTTCTGGAGGAGTGCTGCTGCAGTTTGCGATCAATAATGTAATGAAACACAAAAGAAACATCTTCATTTGGCAATGTTTAAGATTTTATTGTTTTGGTTTCAACTTAATTATGATCATAGTTTCCCCTAAAAGGCACAAGCCCTCCTTTCCTGCGGAAACTTTTGCGATGGGTTTTAATCAGCATAAGCCAGTCCTTGAGTAGAGAGCTACATGCAAATTTCTAGGGCTTTAGCGTGTGCTATTGTGGTTATATAAATGTAACTTATGGTGCTGTTAGATTGCTGCTAGAGTTGTAATTTTTTCATTTTTGGGCCGAGACAATTACAGAGATGACTGAGCGCTGTGTCGCTCGCTCTGTGAGAGAGGGAAAAGAGAAAGTTATTAATAATAATAACTCAAATGTCAACGTTATGAATGAAGCTTTGAACTATTCGGTACAGCCCTACAAATTTCCTGGTTTGTCCTGTATTATGTTTGCTGGACCAGAAATATGAAGCGGTTCGCTCATTTCCTAAGAACCGTCAAACTTCTCCCATGTGCCACGCCGCGTCCACACAAACAGCGCTGCTGCTGCTGTTGTGCTGCTGCTGTGCTGCTGCTGCTCCTGTGCTACTGTGCTGCTGCTGCTGCTGTGCTTCTGCTGCTGTGCTTCTGCTGCTGCTGCTGCTGCTACTGTGCTGCTGCTGCTACTGTGCTGCTGCTGCTGTTGCTACTGTGCTGCTGCTGCTGTTTGATATTCGTGTCCTGAAGTGTTGTAATGTGTGCGCATCTGCATAGTATATTGTTCTTTATTTAAAATGTTTTTTTTAAATTGTAATCCTGCTAGTAATCCTCATTTTTACCAAATGTATCGGTAATCTGTTTACGTCTTTTTTTTCTGTAACTGTAACATTTTTTTGTATCCTAACTACGTAGCACCGTTCCATGTAATCAGTTACTTCCCAAGCCAATAATCAAAATAAAATAAAGGAACATTACAGATAGTAACATTATTCTAAATATGATATATGATTGTAATGTAATGTCACGTCACTGTTTTGGCCGATGACCAGGAGTACGAGCAACAGAGTGCTGGCTGCAGTTCACTTAACGGCCACCGGTGTCATTAATAACAAGGATTTTCTGAAAATTCCTCACAGTACCTTTAACACATTTTTTAAAGCTATTTGTATTTCGTCTTTAAAAGCATAAATTAAATGAAGAACTACAACTAACGGCTGAAAATTAAGACATGAAAGCGAAAATGTCAGTCAATGTCAGAAATGAGAGCAGGTGAACCGTCGATCTGAAGTGTAAGAGATGAGTTTAAATTTCAGTTGAGGTGCTGGAGATAGTTGAAGTGTGTGCACTGTAGCGGAAGTGTCAGTTGACATGTAAGCAGTGACAGCGGTTGAAATGTCAGTTTAATAAGTTGTCAATTATCAGTTGAAATGTCAGTTGATGTACCGTCACTGAAAGCCGTTGAACTGTCAGTTGAAGAGTAAGAGATAGAAAATTTAATAGGTGAATAAACGTAAGTAAAAGTGTAGTAATAAAAGAAGAGGAAACGGTGGTGCTGGATAGATAGTTGGGCACTAAAATCTAACCCATTCTCTTACAGTAACAACAAAGTGGACTGTAACCTACAAATGCAGCAGATAAAGAAGAAAACGCATTTTACTCACCCAGTGGAGGATAGTCTGAGAAGGTCTCAACACACTTGGGTTTCGAAGGCGTCAGGACGACGATGGCGGCGTCTCCAGACTTGACAAACTTGGGGTTGTCCTCAATCGTCTTGCCAGAACGACGGTCGATCTTCTCCTTGAGCTCGCTGAGCTTGCAGGCGATGTGAGCTGTGTGGCAGTCCAACACGGGGCAATAACCCTTGGAGATCTGACCGGGGTGGTTCAGGACGATGACCTGAAATAATAATGTTTAAGTGCATTTAGAAATGATGATGAGAGTTCTCTATCCAGCACTCACTTCAGGCCTGAGATGAACACCATTACAGTTCCTGCTAGAGGCCAGCAGAGGTCCACAGATGTTTATGGTTACCTCAGCTGGAATAACTCATGCACCTCTTTAGATTCACTATAAAATGAAATTTTGGGTGGGAGTATCTTGTTAATTATTATATTTCTTTGTGAGATTATCATCAAAGCAGGATATTTACATTGAGACTAGTCATTCAATTCTTTTCAGTTCGTGAGCACAGAGCCGGCTTAAGGCATAGGCCATATAGGCAGTCGCCTAGGGCGCCACCTTCTTAGGGGCACTGGTCGCCCTCTAAAAAACATTAAAATAAATAATAATAATAATTAGGGATGTCAATCGATTAAAATATTTAATCGCGATTAATCATAAATTTTTTTATCTGTTCAAAATATAGCCCTAAAGGGAGATTTGTGAAGTATTTAATACTCTTATCAACATTAGAGTGGGAAAATATGCTGCTTTATGCAAATGTATGTATATATTTATTATTGGAAATCAATTAACAACACAAATCATAACATGACAAATATCGTGCAGAAACCCTCACAGGTACTGCATTTAATATAAAAAATATTCTCAAATCATAACATGGCAAACTGCAGCCCAACAGCTGTCAGTGTGTCAGTGTACTGACTTGACTATAACTTGCCCCACACTGCATGTGATTATCATAAAGTGGGCATGTCTGTAAAGGGGAGACTCGCCTAGGGCACCAAAAGGGCTAGAAACAGTTACATTTGATGGAAGGAAGAGGGGCAGGACGGACGGTTAATTCCTAATTATTTCATTGTTGGTTGGAGTTTGAATGTGATAGAGCTTGAAGCATAAGATAAAATACTGTTTTGTGAAGGGGTTAAATGTTTGGCATTTTTTTGTTTACGCTTATACTGTAGGTGTATACAGTATTATTGTTGGCAAGAATGACAAAGAATGTCATCTCTATGTTCAGTACATGATTATACAAATTGTGAAGAGAATGTCACATCTAAAAATCCAAGCCCAGCTCCTCATATTCACTTATTCCTTTTTAATCTCTCTGTCCTCTCTTTTCATTTGCTCAGACAAACCTGGGCGGTTAAGTTTTTAGCTTCCTTGGGAGGGTCGTTCTTGCTGTCGCAAGCCACGTTACCACGTTTGATCTCCTTCACGTACACGTTCTTGACGTTGAAGCCGACGTTGTAGTTAATTGTTTATTAGTTGCAATTTGTGTTTAATTTAAAAAGCTCCAATAAGACCATTAGGTTTGGTGTGTTCTGTTTTGCTTTCTGTATCTACTTCATGTAAAATCACGGAGGGATAAAAATGAGTACATGTTTATATTGTAAACAAACATTCCTTCTTTTTCCTTTTTCCTGAGACTCACCTGGGCGGTGAAGTTCTCAGTTCCCATGGGAGGGTCGCTCTTGCTGTCGCCAGCCACGTTACCACGGCGGATGTCCTTGACGGACATGTTCTTGACGTTGAAGCCGGCGTTGTCACCGGGGGCAGCTTCGGTCAGAGCCTCGTGGTGCATCTCCACAGACTTCACCTCAGTGGTCACGTTGGCGGGAGCAAAGGTGACGACCATACCGGGCTTCAAGATGCCGGTCTCAACACGGCCGACGGGGACAGTTCCAATACCTGAGAGAGCAGGAGGCAACAAGTTTCTAGTAAGCTCCTCAGTTCACTTCAAAATAAAAGGAGTCCATAGAAGAAGGTTTGATGGAGTGTGAACTGTAATTGTAGGCTTGTGGGAGGTGTAAAGGCCTACAGGGTGAGGAAACGCTTAATATTACAGCCCATACAAGGGAAGACGTACAGGGAATAAGGAGGTAACAAATCTGGGACACTCCTTACCGCCAATCTTGTAGACGTCCTGCAGGGGCAGACGGAGGGCTTTGCCGGTTGGTCGGGTGGGTGGGCAGATGCTCTCCAGAGCCTCTAACAGTGTCTTTCCAATGACAACGCCCTCCTTACGCTCGACAGTCCAACCCTTGAACCAGATCATCTGAAATAAAGAGTGCAGATTCAGAGACAGAGAGAGAGGAAGACAAGAAAAGTCATGGGGTAAGAGAAAGAACAATAATTAGTTCTGGAGGATTATTTGATGTGAAAATCCAAGAATTCCATGCCACATTACACCACCTGCCAACCACAACTACAGTATGTTGACTTCAGCTTTGCATGAAATAAGTCCCTCACCTTCTCACTGGCCTCCAGCATGTTGTCTCCGTGCCACCCAGAGATGGGGACAAAGGCAACAGTGGCGGGGTTGTAGCCGATCTTCTTGATGTAGGTGCTCACCTCCTTGGTGATCTCATCGAAACGGGCCTGGCTGTAAGGGGGCTCGGTGGAGTCCATCTTGTTGACTCCAACGATTAGCTGCTTCACACCCAGAGTGAAGGCCAGCAGAGCGTGCTCACGGGTCTGGCCGTTCTTGGAGATACCAGCCTCGAACTCACCGACACCAGCAGCGACGATCAGCACAGCGCAGTCAGCCTGAACAGGCAAACATTTCCTATATTTCTACATATCTGCATGTTTTGTTTGAACCTAAATGACGGTTGTCTTTTGCTCTGTGTGCATGCTTTTCTGAACATATGCATGTCACTTTTTGCAATAACACGGCTTCAACTTTTCTCTTTGGTTTTCTTTTAGGAGTGCAGGCTGAAAACAAATGAGGAATCAATTTGAGGCTGGGTATTCAATGGCTCCAACACAACTTTAGCTCCATTTTCAAAATGTCATTTTTGGGACTTCAAAGGACACAGTGGAGAGGGGAAGTACAGTTTTTCTCAATCGCTTTGGCTCATTTTTCGAAACAGTCTTAACTTTCTCTAAACTGTAAGTGTAGTTGTCAACACTGTTTGATTGATCACAACTCTATTGCATGTATGCAAAAGGTAGTAACTCACCCAAAACACTTCAATCATGTTTCAAAAGCTAGTTATTGTGTCAGTAAATTGGCCAATTCCACCAAAATGAAAGTTGTTTTGTCACTGTGAGCCGTACTGGTCAAATGTTTAGATGTTTCTTCACCATGGCAGTCAACCCTGGAAATGTTTCTTATATACAAATCTGTGTTTTGTTCTACTTTTTGTTGACACTGACTGCTTTCTGTACGACACAAGAATGTCAGTTTTGTCTAGCTGAATGCTGTTGTGTATCGCACTGAGCTTTTTAGATTCCCATTTCAACAGTAGGTAAAAGTTTACTGAAAGTCAATAGGCCAACTGTTGTGCACAGAAAAAAGGATATGCACATTTGTATATATACAGTACATTTATGTGTAACAATGTGATACATGTACTGTAAACAGAAAATTCACCTTTGAGCTTTCATATAAATTCATATAGAGTGAACAGAAAATTGAACAAAATGGCATCCATGCTAAAAATAAGTAAAGCAAAAAACAACTAATTGTACCTCCTCACAGTACGTAACACCATGTCAGAGATATTTATGGAATATGCACTGTATGTCTGACAGATTTTGATAATTTTGCATGTGATGGCTCAAACGATGAGACAATGTTTAGAAGTTGTAAAGAGGACGACAGTTTCACTGAAAATCAACTCATCAGTTTTGATCAGCAAGACGTGCAAATGGTTATTGTACTTACTCTTTTGCACACGTGCCAAAACACGTGCGGTTTGCTTGAAAGAATGAGAAATTCAAATCTGTTGTGAACAACAAACTAATTGTTCAGAGATTTGAACTCACTGTTTTGAAAAAAAAAAAACTCTCATTCAAGAATTGAGCCAAAGCGAATGGAAAAGACTGTAATAGAATAATAGGGATAGATCTTAGAGTTGATTTTACATGCTCTAGGCAGCTGAGCCTCTGGGATGTTTACTTCAACTTAGCTTCAAAATACCTGCTGCTTGTCATGTCGGCAATATGGAAAGATAAACAAATAGTCATTCCATCCTCTGTACCCTTACCCTGATAAGAACTTCAGCTAAAAATGTAATTACAACTTGTGGTATAATATAGCACCCAGGCGTACTTGAAGGAGCCCTTGTCCATCTGTGGAGGTAAAAACAGCACAAAGCAGGAAATAGAGAGAGTGAAAGAGAGGTGAATCTGTGATGCCATTTTTAAAATAAAAACATTAATGTCATGCAGATCCCCTTTTTAGAGACATAATTTTTTCATATTTATTTATTTATTTTTTGCACAATTTAATACTACACAACATAACAAAAAATAAATGAATAAAACACTGGGCTTATCGGAAGCCTCCACCTAGAGACAGGATTAATATAAAGAAATAATATGACTACATAATAGTGATAACAAACAATTAGAACAACATATATATAATATATATATATAATGTGTATAGTGTGTGTGTGTGTGTGTGTGTGTGTGTGTGTGTGTGTGCCTGTGCCTGTGCCTGTGCGTGTGTGTGTATGCGTGGAGCATATGGTTAGTGTTTGTGAGGAGGATATTGATTTAAATATCTACAAAGACTTCTGGGCAATCATAACCAAACATAACATTGTGAGTGAAAAAAATAAAACAGATAAAAACAGATACACGGACAACATGGGGAAAAGCAATTTCAAAACAGCAATTAAATGACCCTTTAAGCGACTTTTGTAACATTTAATAGATGAACAGTTTTTTGATAAATGTTAAAAGCTACTCCATAATTTGGTTCCCCTAAATCTTATCGAAAATTGACCTCTACTAGTGAGGAATTTAGGAGGATGAAGATCTAGAGATTGACGAGTTGAGTAAGAATGGAACTGAGAATTTGTTTTAAAATAGATCTTGAACTGCTCAGGAATATTCCCACCAGAAAGTATCTTATAAATAAAACGCATATTTGAGAAATATTGATATGACAAATACTAAGAATCTGGAGTTTCTGAAATAGAGGAGCAGAGGAGACGTGTGACTCTGATCAAGTTGCAAATCTCACAAAATGTTTTTGGAGGACTAAAATTTTATGAAGGTTTGTAAGAAAAGTACTCGCCCAGACTATATTACAATATGAAAGATAGGGATAAATTTGGACTAACTCTTCTTATTATTCCAATAGATTTATTTATTTTACTACTAACCCGGTCAATTTGTTCTCTCCAACTCAAGCTCTCATCAACAATAATTCCCAGGAATTTTGTAGATGACACTTGATGCATTTCAACAGACTCAATTTTAATTATAGATAAATCCTTAGAGTATGATTTTTTACCACTGAAAATAATATAGTTGGATTTTTTGATATTCAAAGGTAGTTTATTTAATCTGAACAATGTAGCGTAGGCACTTAAACCGACATTAGCATCTTTAATCAATGAATTGAAATTAGAACGAGAGAGAACTAGGGTTGTATCGTCTGCAAACATTATTGGAGACAGGATATTTGAGTCATTTGACAAATCATTAATATAAATAAGGAATAATAATGGTCCAATTACGGACCCCTGCAGGACCCCACAGAGTAGTCTGGCTTTGTTGGAATAGCAACCCTTAACACAAACAAACTGTCTTCTGTCGGAAACATAGTTTTTGTATGTAGTATCATGAAACCCATATTTATGTAACTTTTCCAATAAAATGTGATGGTTAACTGTATTAAAGGCTTTCGAGAGGTTTATGAAAATGTTACAAGCAAATTCATTATTATCAAGTGCAGAGATAACTTTGTCAGTCAGGTGAAGCAAAGCCATATAGGTGGAGTGATTTTTCCGAAAACCATACTGGTGTTTGTAAAGAATTGAATTAGAATCTAAATGAAAAAGAATCCTTTTGTATATAATTTTTTCTAATATTTTTGAAAAACATGGCAAAATAGATATTGGTCTATAGTTATTATTATATAGGATCATCTGCTCTAAACACAGGAATAACCGTGGCCACTTTTAGATCCTCAGGCACAATGCCGGTTTTCAAAGACAAAGAAAATATGTATGCAAGTGGCTGCAATATTGACTCTTTCACCTGTTTGACAAGGATTGCAGAAATATTGTCATGACCAGCTGAAGATGTTTTTAGTTCATCAATTATGTCACTTATTTCTTGGATATCAGGGGGTTTAAAAGAAGAGATAATAGGAAAATTTCTTGAAATAAAATCTAGAGGATTACCATGACAAACAGAAATTTTATTAGCTAATTCATGACCAATATTTACAAATGAATCATAACATTTTTGAGCTATATCAAATGGATTGTTTAGAGAATTGTCACCGTCCAAAAAGACTGAAGGTAGTTCTGGGGTAGTTCTTTCTCTTTGCAACAACTGATTTATTCCTTTCCATGTGGTTTTAATATCTTTTGAAAACCTCATAAATTTTTCACTGAAATATTTCTGTTTTGCAGATCTAATGGAATTACTGTATTTATTTCTATAGGATTTATAAACACCATGGGTAAGAGGAGTAGGATTTGAGACATATCTTTATACAGTTTTTTTTTTTTCTCAACAGCTTCAGCAGATCTACTGTAAACCAAGGCTGATTGAAATCTTGACTCAATTTCTTAGTAGAAGTGCAAATTGGAAAACATTCATTGAAACTAAAGCTAATAACCTTCATAAAATTTGTATATGCCATATCAGCATCATTTTCATAATATAGATCATCCCATGAAGTACTGGCAAGCATGTCTTTAAATTTAGAAACATTAGACTTGCTCATAATTCTTTTGGGCATTTTTATATCGGTCTGTTTAACTCTATTAGTCTTGATTAGAGAGCACTGGAAAATGGGAAAATGGTCTGACAAGTCTGAATACAAGAATCCAGACCGTATTCCTTCGCTCAAAGAATTGGTTAAGATGTTGTCTATCAAAGTTGCTGAATTTTCTCTAACTCGAGTTGCTTTATGAATTAGAGGGGGAAAGTAACCAGAGTAAAGAATATTGAGAAAATCTCCAGTAGGGGTATCTAATTGATTTTTAACGAGGTTTTATATTAAAATCTCTTAAAATATGGCAGAGTTTATCCTCTTTGTTTATCAGTTCAAGAGAACAGGACAAACTTTCATTGAAATCTTTGATGACAGAGTCGGGTGGCCTGTAAATAGCACCAACAATAACATTCTTTCCACCAGAGACACCAGAGAGCTCTAAGAAAACAGATTCCACTTCAGCTCTATCTGATTTCAGAGAGAGATCATCCCTAATTTTAAATTCAGTCACTTTGAACAAACAGAGATAATCCACCTCCAGATCTATTCTCTCTTACATAGTGAACCAAATTGTAGTTAGGTAATGAGCTCTCTGTAAGCCATGTTTCAGATAAAGCAATAACAGTAAAAACATGTTTGAGTGAAGATAAATAATGAATGAATTTGTCATAGTTGCAAGGCTTCTTATATTCAGATGAAAAGTAGAAAATATATTAGGAGGCAAAAAAACCACATAAATCATTAAACTGGTTTTCATTATAAAAGCTACACAGGTTAGAAGTATCAATTGAAGAAAAAAAATGTATGTCTGGGTCAACATCAAATCTGTAAGAGTCAATAGTAGAAGGATCAAAGGGCTTAAAAATCTGGCCTTCAAAATCAGATTTGCTGTAGTCCATATTGTGTTTAAAGAGTAACGTGTTGTAGATATGCAGCTAAAAATAAAAGTAGGCCTACTGTATAAGAGCCTAATAGTGGAGACTAGTGAGCCACACTCTGAGTGTTGGCCTTCCTTTGTTGTCGTGGGTTTTGTGTAGGTGCTGGTGGATGGACAATAAGTTTGTCATAACTTAAATATGCAATGTCACCTCTCTCTCTCTCTCTCTCTCTCTCTCTCTCTCTCTCTCTCTCTCTCTCTCTCTCTCTCTCTCTCTCTCTCTCTCTCTCTCTCTCTCTCTCTCTCTCTCTCTCTAGCTGCCTTCATTGCTGGGAGTAGTTCTTTCCTTCTTTGTCGATTGCTTCAGGGAAGTCCTCAAAGATGCCTGAAACCTTCAAGTTTTTAGCCTTATCTAGAACAGCAAGTTTGTCCTTCAGCCGCAGAAATCTGACCACAATAGGTCGGGGCTTTTCTAAAGATGACATTTGCTTCCCAGCCCTGTGAGCCCCTCCCAGCTCTATTTTCAGTTGGTCCAGATGCAGTTTTTCACTGACAAGTTTTCTCACTTTTTCTTCAGATTCAGTCACCTTTTCTTTTCCAGACTCTTTAATGCCATCCACCACAATATTATGACGTCTAGACTGGCCCTCCAGATAGTCTGTCTTGTCAGAGATTGTGATCAAACTTTTGCAAATAGTGTCCAAATCTGACCAGGTTTCATTACAGTTTTTGGACAAAGTTTTACATGAGTTTTTTAAATAGTCAAATACCTTTTGAGTCATTTCAATACTCACCTTAAGATCATAGACTTGCTTTGACAGATCATCAACCCTCCTGTTTGAAGAATCAACTATGATCTGTACACAAGTTTTGAAGCTGTTTTCTTGTTGTTCAATCAAAGTTCTGTAGAAGTCTTTTTGCTGGTCCAACAGTTCACGCACATGAGCTGTGGTGACATATTCTTCAGTGGTGATGTTTGATGCTTTGGGTTGCATGGTTTAGTCCTCAGGCTTTAAGGCCTACTAGGCCCAAATCAGCAGGATTGAGCCAGAAACCTCCACAGGATATTAATAATGTCCACAATTTTGCTGTAGAGTGTTGGTTAGACTCTTCTTTGTTCAGTCAGCAACTGAAATTTTGAGGTCTAAGCAGGATTTCTTAGATAATTGTTAGATAGAAAATCAGCCACGAGGCTGATTCATCCTCTAGGCACCATGAATCTCTACACCACATTACATGGCGATTCATCCAATAGTTATCAAGATATTTCAGTCTAGAACAAAATGGTGACCAACAAGTCAAAAAAATATCAGTAAGTAGAACTTTTTAAGTCCCTCAGAGGAGTGAGTGTCTCTAACTTTGTTTTGCAGTTTATTCCAGTAATCATTTGCATATCACTTGAAACCAGTCTTTTCCAGTTCACAGTTGGTATGAGGTGTCATGTTTAGCTCTAAACTCAGTGTTAGATGACTAAAATACTTTGTATCCTGGAAACTGTCTTTCAAACCAACATTATTAATAATAATAATAATAATAATAATAATACATTTTATTTGTATAGCGCTTTTCTAGAAACTCAAAGACACCTTACACAGATAAAAGATCATAAAAACAAGGACATCATAAAAATATAAAACACACAGTATTAAGCACACATTAAAAGCAGCTCTAAAAAGGTGAGTTTTGATTAGTGATTTGAAGGTGGACAGGTTGGTGCAGTCCCTGATGTGTTTTGGGAGTGAGTTCCAGAGGGAGGGGGCGGCTATGGCAAATGCTCTGTCGCCCCATGTCCGGTGCTTGGTTCTGAGTGGTGTGGACAGGAGGTTGGCATCAGAGGAACGGAGGGAGCGGGAAGGAGTGTGATGGTGGAGCAGATCTATGAGGTAGGGGGGGCCTGGTTATGGAGGGCTTTGTGAGTGAGGAGAAGGAGTTTGAACTGGATGCGTTGAGGGACAGGGAGCCAGTGGAGGTTCTGGAGGACAGGGGTGATGTGATCACGGGACCGGGAATGGGTGAGCAGAAGGGCAGCAGAGTTCTGAATGTACTGGAGTTTATTGAGGACTTTGGATGGTGAGCCGTAAAGAATGCTGTTGCAGTAGTCAATTCTGGAGGTGATGGAAGCGTGGATGAGAGTTTCTGCAGCAGAGAAGGAGAGTGATGGGCGGAGACGAGCTATGTTTTTGAGGTGGAAAAAGGCAGTCCTGGTGATGTGGTTGACGTGGTGTTCGAAGGAGAGGTGGCTGTCGAAGATGACTCCAAGGTTGCGGATGTGAGGGGAGGGGGACAGAGTGGAGTTGTCGATGGTGAGGCGGAAGTTGTGAGCGGTTTTGGTGAGTGATTTTGGGCCGATGATGATCATGTCAGATTTGTCACAGTTGAGTTTGAGAAAGTTGATTTGCATCCATGATTTAATATCAGTGAGGCAGTTGGTCAGAGTGGAGTGTGTAGCGGTGTTGATGGATTTGGTGGAAATGTAGAGCTGAACGTCGTCGGCGTAGCAGTGGAAGTGGAGGCCGCGGCGGCGTATGATGTTGCCGAGGGGAAGCAGGTAGAGGATGAACATAAGGGGACCAAGCACCGAACCCTGGGCGACGCCTTGGGACAGAGGAGCGGGGGAGGAGGTGCAGTTGTTGATGTTGATGAATTGTTGCCGGTTTGTGAGATATGACTTTAACCAGGAGACGGCAGTGCCGGTGATGTTGAGGGAGGATTCAGTATCTTTCAAGCTGGCGCTTACGGGATTTCATGTGTACCAGGGAGCTGAGTGTTTAAATGAGACTGTTTTGGTTTTGATGGGAGCCAGATGATCAAGACAGGAGGAGAGTGTGTCGTTATAGTAGTTGATGAGGTCGGAGGGATTATCAGAAAGCGGGAGAGGGGAGGCAGACGATTTACTGGAGAGGGAGGCTGAGAGAGCTGAGGGGGAGATGGACTTGAGGTTTCTGAAGGAGATTGTGCGTTTTTCTTTTGGGATGGGGATAGGGATGTCAATGTCCATAGTGATTGCGAGGTGGTCAGAGATGTTGAGGTTGAGGCTGGAGATGTGGTGAATTGTGAGACCGGTGGAGCAGACTAAATCCAGGATGTGACCACGGCTGTGAGTGGGGAAGTTGATGTGCTGTGTGAAGTTGAAGCAATGTAGCAGTTCCAGGAATTCTGTGGCAGGTTTGCAGTTGGTGTCATCAATGTGTAAATTAAAATCCCCCAGAGGGAGAACGAAGGGTGAGATGGCACAAAGCTGGGTGAGAAAAGCAGAAAAATCTGAGAAAAAGGAGGGGTTTGGCTTGGGGGGGCGGTAGATAATGGCAGTGACCAGGGGAGTGGGACCAGAGAGTTTGAAGGCGAGGTGTTCGAAGGAATGAGTGGCAGGTATGGAGATGGTGGTAGTTTTAATGTCCTTCCTATAAACAGCAGCAACACCACCTCCCCTCCCCTCAGGACGAGGTTGGTCAGTGTAGGTGAATCCAGTGGGTGTGGTTTGGTTCAGTTAGAAATAGTCCAGGGGTTTGTGCCAGGTTTCGGTGAGGCAGAGGAAGTCCAGGTTATTGTCTGTTACAAATTCATTTAGAATGAGGCTTTTATTGTTAAGTGAACGGGCGTTGAGTAAAGCCAGTTTCAGGTGACGGTGTGTGGTGATGGGTTGTGAGGACTGAGGGAGGGGACGGAGATTGGCCAGATTCACGTTGTTGTTTGTTGAGATGACGTATTGAGGAAGTAGGTGGGCGGGCGGACCAGAGGGAAGGGATGGAGTTATAGGGACGTGAAGTTGTAGGTGAAGATACGGCCAGAGCCTCTGTGTGGAGGATGGCCTCTGTGTGGAGGATGGCCTCTGCGGAGTAGTCCAGTTTCTCTGAGGATGTCCATGCAGTCCGGACGCAGGTGGTTGTTGAAGTTGTGGAGATCTGAGACGGAGTACAGCGGCGGCATGGTCCGGTGGCGGAGCGCTAGCATAAGGCTAGCATTAGCTTGAGACCAAGCTAACATGTAGCTGCAGACTAGCAATGTAAACAAGCTGTGGCATCAAAAGTGTTGATTAAACTGCGTAACTTTAAGAACAGAAACAGATCAAAAACGGGGCGGCAGCCAAAGTGTGCCATCGTCCGCCATCTATTATTTTGTTGTTTTGAGCTGATGTACCTGATTAAGCTGGAGGAAGTTGAACAGAGGAAGAAAGATTGTTCAGAATACTATTGGATGATTGTAAGACATCCCAGACTAAGAAATGGTTGAAGAAATAAATACCTTCAATTTGAGAACCCACAAGGACAAATTTTTTGAGAACTGGACACATTTCATTATTTACGTTTCATCCTTCGGACCAGACTTTGTGTAAATATTAGCAAAATTAATATATATTTGTTTTTGTCTTTTCCTTCTCATGTTTAAAAGGTCTTCATGTTCTACGGTGTTGACTTGGGTTACGTTCATTCTCTCTTTAAAAGTAAATAAAAAGAAAATTACAAAAAAGGGGATGTTATATTTTAAAAAGTTGCGAAACAAGAAAAGAAACAAATTCAGTTGGCATGTTTAAGATTTTTATTATTTTGATTTCAACCTAATTTTTATAATAGTTTTCCCGAATAGGCACAAGCCTTCCTTTCCGGCGGAAACTTTTCCGATGGCTTTTAATCATCACAAGCCAGAAGACGGTGTTGGGATGAAGAGGGGATGGCTGCTGAGACGTGACTTTTTGTTGGACGTCCTGCATGAGAATTCATTTCTTCTTGTCGGCCTTCTGTGCAGCCTTGGTGACCTTTCCACCACCGGTGGGATCTTTCTTGTTAACCGACTTAATGACACCGACGGCCACGGTCTGCCTCATGTCACGCACAGCAAAGCGACCTGAGAGGAAGAGATGGACAAGAAAAGAGAGAAACAGAGGAGTCAATGAGAGGCTGGAAACATATTAATGAAATATTTGCCAAAATAAATGACAAAAAAAGTAGGAAGAAAATTTTGTGCTCATTTTATGTCGTGACAGAACCTGCTCCTCCTGATCTGTAATCCCTCAAAAGCACACTGTCACTCACAAGTGATGAGTGACAGCATTGCTACGATACGCCTGTCAGCGATGTGAGATTTAAAAAATGGTAACCTACGAGCATAGTCCACCAGCAAAAAAAGAAAAGAGATTACAGAAGTACAGATGGGAATGGGAAAATACAGTTCTATTTTATTCTCAAGAATGAGAAAATAATATCATGATAAACTGCTGGTTTGCACAGCCCAAAGAAAACTCTTAAAAGATAATCTGTTACACACATATTCCTATCCCTCAAAAATACGAAACTAATCAAGTTCAAGTTTGTGTGTTTGCTTATCTTAATACATGGGCCTATAGATACATTAATCTTAACTATTCAAGATCAATGCCTAACCTTAACTATTCAAGGTCAATGCCTAACCTTAACTATTCAAGATCAATGTCTAATCTTAACCATTCAAGATCAATGTCTAACCTTAACTATTCAAGATCAATGCCTAACCTTAACTATTCAAGGTCAATGTCTAATCTTAACTATTCAAGGTCAATGTCTAACCTTAACCATTCAAGATCAATGTCTAACCTTAACTATTCAAGATCAATGCCTAACCTTAACTATTCAAGTCCAATGTCTAACCTTAACAATTCAAGGTCAATGCCTAACCTTAACTATTCAAGGTCGATGTCTAACCTTAACTATTCAAGGTCAATGTCTAACTTTAACTATTCAAGGTCAATGTCCAACCTTAACTATTCAAGATCAATGCCTAACTTTAACTATTCAAGGTCAATGCCTAACCTTAACTATTCAATAGTATCACAATATAAAAGTAATGTAATCTGATTACTTTCCTATACTTTTGGATTACCTCAATACCAAATATGCAAATAAAGACAAGAGAAAATAAATATGTTGAAATTTCGCCATTATTTTGTATGTAAAGTAGAAAAGAGGAACAACATCACAGTGCAGTACAGTTCTGTCTTCCAGCTGTGAAAATGCTGCCTGTCACCATCCAAGGACTCAAATCATTTGGCACATTAGTTACCAGATTTTAACTTGGAGCGGCAGCAGTACCCATATAAATTAAATTAAATTAACCTCCATGCAAATTTCTAGGGCTTTACCGTGTGTTATTGTGGTTCTATAAATGTAATTTATGTTGCTGTTAGATTGCTGCTAGAGCTGCTAATTTTATATGTTTGGGCCGAGACAATTACAGAGATGACTGAGCGCTGTGTTGCTCGCTCTGTGAGAGAGAGAGGAGGGGAAGAGAAATTTATTAATAATAATAACTTGAATGTCAACGTTATGAATGAAGCTTTGAACTATTCGGTACAGCCCTACAAATTTCCTGGTTTGTCCTGTATTATGTTTGCTGGACCAGGAATATAAAGCGGTTTGCTCAATTCCTACGAACCGTCACGCTTCTCCCAAATTGTAATCCTGCTAGTAATCCTCGTGTTTACCAAATGTATCGGTAATTTGATT
This sequence comes from Sebastolobus alascanus, assembly GCA_916701645.2. Lineage (NCBI taxonomy): Eukaryota > Metazoa > Chordata > Actinopteri > Perciformes > Sebastidae > Sebastolobus > Sebastolobus alascanus. The sequence continues at coordinate 928,310 of CAKAOJ020000045.1, forward strand.
ACGTCTTTTTTTGCTATAACTGTAACATTTTTTTGTATCCTAATTACGTAGCGCCGTTCCATGTAATCCGTTACTTCCCAAGCCAATAATCGATATAAAATAAAGGAACATTACAGATAGTAACGTTATTCAAAATTTGATATATGATTGTAATGTTATGTCACGTCACTATTTTGGCCGATGACCAGGAGTGCGAGCAACAGAGTGCTGACTGCAGTTCACTTAATGGCCACCGGTGTCATTAATAACAAGGATTTTCTGAAAATGTGGAACACCCTGCGTGACGATGTGAGGAGCTGCAGCTCTATCAGCACTTTTAAAACCAACTTAAAACGTCTGTTAAAAGCTGCTCAGCACTGTACTCACTGATCTCTATTCCAAGTCCATGGTCTTCATGACTTGCTTTTACTTGACAAGCATACTTTTTGATGTGCTATTGTGTGTAGCTGTGTATTGTGCTTTTTGTATGTTCTTTCTTGTATGACTGTAATATGTTTCTCTGTCTTGACCTGCCAAGGGACTACAGATGTGAATAAGCTTAAAGCTATAATCTGGTACAGTGCATCAAATGGTGCCATTTATGTTTTAAACTGAACATGATCCCTTTTAAATAAATACAAATAAATAAATAAATAAAAATTCCACACAGTACCCTTAAAGGGGCTATATGTAAGAATCAGAAATTGCTTGTTCACAGCGACACCTGTGGCCGCAATGTCAACGAAAGTCAGCGTCCTGTTGCTCGCGCTCGCGCTTGTGCTCGTGCTACATTGACATGAACGAGCACCGGTCTAAACAGTGAGGCGACACACGTCAGCTAACACACAATATCACTCTATATTTCACCTGCTTGGCAGTAATGTTAGCTGACCAGACGAAGGTCTCTCCATGGATCAATGCTGATTCTAGTGCTGGTTTTTCCTGTCTCAGCCCGCCGACCCGGAGGAAACGGGGGGGGGGGAGACGATAACGTAACTCGCTGCGGAGCTCCGTCACTTCACAAGACACGGGAAACCTCTGTTGGTCTGGAGGAGCTGCAGCATTTATTTCTGCAAAAACGTCCACTGCACATTCACTAGATATTCTCAGAGCTAAACTAACTCTTCTGCAGTGTGCGCGCGTGCACGTGGAGTTGGAGCGAGCCGAGCAGGTGAGAACGAGCGCGGTGTGCAAGCAGGCAGCAGGAGCAGAGCTGCTGCGCGCTCGCGTATGGGTACGCGAGCGCGCATGGGATTCCGACCCGTTATGATTTATGCGCGTGAAAAGTTACAAATAGTCCCTTTAACATATTTTTTAAAGCTATTTGTTTTTCCTCTTTAAAAGCTTAAATTAAATGAAGAACTACAACTAACGGCTGAAAAGTAAGACATGAGAGCAAAAATGTCAGTCAATGTCAGAAATGAGAGCAGGTGAACCGTCGATCTGAAGTGTAAGAGATGAGTTTAAATTTCAGTTGAAGTGCTGGAGATAGTTGAAGTGGGTGCACTGTAGCGGAAGTGTCAGTTGACATGTAAGCAGTGACAGCGGTTGAAATGTCAGTTTAATAAGTTGTCAATTATCAGTTGAAACGTCAGTTGATGTAGAGTCATTGAAAGCCGTTGAACTGTCAGTTGAAGAGTAAGAGATAGAAAATTTAATAGAAAGTAAAAGTGTAGTAATAAAAGAAGAGGAAACAGTGGTGCTGGATAGATAGTTGGGCACTAAAATCTAACCCATTCTCTTACAGTAACAACAAAGTGGACTGTAACCTACAAATGCAGCAGATAAAGAAGAAAAGGCATTTTACTCACCCAGTGGAGGATATTCAGAGAAGGACTCAACACACATGGGCTTCTGTGGCACCATCTCGACGATGGCGGCGTCTCCAGACTTGACAAACTTGGGGTTGTCCTCAAGCTTCTTGCCAGAACGACGGTCGATCTTCTCCTTGAGCTCGCTGAACTTGCAGGCGATGTGAGCTGTGTGGCAGTCCAGCACGGGGGTATAACCTGCCGTGATCTGACCGGGGTGGTTCAGGACGATGACCTGAAATAATAATGTTTAAGTGCATTTAGAAATGGTGATGAGAGTTCTCTATCCAGCACTCACTTCAGGCCTGAGATGAACACCATTGCAGTTCCTGCTAGAGGCCAGCAGAGGTCCACAGATGTTTATGTTTAACTGAGCTGGAATCACTCATGCACCTCTTTAGAGTCACTATAAAATGAAATTTTGGGTGGGAGTATCTCGTTAATTATTATATTTCTTTGTGAGATTATCATCAAAGCAGGACATTTACATTGAGACTAGTCATTCAATTCTTTTCAGTTCGTGAGCACAGAGCCGGCTTAAGGCATAGGCCATATAGGCAGTCGCCTAGGGCGCCACCTTCTGAGGGGCACTGGTCGCCCTCTAAAAAACATTAAAATAAATAATAATAATAATTAGGGATGTCAATCGATTAAAATATTTAATCGCGATTAATCGCATGATCGTCCACGATTAATCGCGATTAATCATACATTTTTAATCTGTTCAAAATGTACCTTTAAGGGAGATTTGTCAAGTATATAATGCTGTTATCAACATTAGAGTGGGAAAATATGCTGCTTTATTCAAATGTATGTATATATTTATTATTGGATATCAATTAACAACACAAATCATAACATGACAAATATTGTCCAGGAACCCTCACAGGTCCTGCATTTAATATAAAAAATATTCTCAAACCGTAACATGGTAAACTGCAGCCCAACAGCTGTCAATGTGTCAGTGTACTGACTTAACTATAACTTGCCCCAAACTGCATGTGATTATCATAAAGTGGGCATGTCTGTAAAGGGGAGACTCGCCTAGGGCACCAAAAGGGCTAGAAACAGTTACATTTAATGGAAGGAAAAGAGGGGCAGGACGGACGGTTAATTCCTAATTATTTCATTGTTGGTTGGAGTTTGAATGTGATAGAGCTTGAAGCATAAGATAAAATACTGTTTTGTGAAGGGGTTAAATGTTTGGCATTTTTTTGTTTACGCTTATACTGTAGGTGTATACAGTATTATTGTAGGCAAGAATGACAAAGAATGTGAAGCTAGGTTCCTGCATCTCTATGTTCAGTATATGATTATACAAATTGTGAAGAGAATGTCACATCTAAAAATCCAAGCCCAGTTCCTCATATTCACTTATTCCTTTTTAATCTCTATGTCCTCTCTTTTCATTTGCTCAGACTCACCTGGGCGGTGAAGTTTTTAGCTTCCTTGAGAGGGTCGTTACTGCTGTCGCCAGCCACGTTACCACGTTTGATCTCCTTCACGGACACGTTCTTGACGTTGAAGCCGACGTTGTAGTTAATTGTTTATTAGTTGCAATTTGTGTTTAATTTAAAAAGCTCCAATAAGACCATTAGGTCTGGTGTGTTCTGTTTTGCTTTCTGCATCTACTTCATGTAAAATCACGGAGGGATACAAATGAGTACATGTTTATATTGTAAACAAACATTCCTTCTTGTTCCTTTTTCCTGAGACTCACCTGGGCGGTGAAGTTCTCAGCCGCGATGGGTGGGTCTTTCTTGCTGTCGCCAGCCACGTTACCACGGCGGATGTCCTTGACGGACACGTTCTTGACGTTGAAGCCGACGTTGTCACCGGGGCCAGCTTCAACCAGAGACTCGTGGTGCATCTCCACAGACTTCACCTCAGTGGTCACGTTGGCGGGAGCAAATTTGACGATCATACCGGGCTTTATGACGCCGGTCTCAACACGGCCGACGGGGACAGTTCCAATACCTGAGAGAGCAGGAGGCAACAAGTTTCCAGTAAGCTCCTCAGTTCACTTAAAAATAAAAGGAGTCCATAGAAGAAGGTTTGATGGAGTGTGAACTGTAATTGTAGGCTTGTGGGAGGTGTAAAGGCCTACAGGGTGCAGAAACGCTTAATATTACAGCCCATACAAGGGAAGACGTACAGGGAATAAGGAGGTAACAAATCTGGGACACTCCTTACCGCCAATCTTGTAGACGTCCTGCAGGGGCAGACGGAGGGCTTTGCCGGTTGGTCGGACGGGGGGGAAGATGGCATCCAGAGCCTCCAGCAGTGTGGTTCCATTGGCTTTGCCCTCCTTACACTCGACCTTCCAACCCATGAACCAGGGCATCTGAAATAGAGAGTGCAGATACAGAGACAGAGAGAGAGGAAGACAGGAAAAGTAATGGGGTAAGAGAAAGAACAATAATTAGTTCTGGAGGATTATTTGATGTGAAAATCCAAGAATTCCATGCCACATTACACCACCTGCCAACCACAACTACAGTATGTTGACTTCAGCTTTGCATGAATTAAGTCCCTCACCTTCTCACTGGCCTCAATCATGTTGTCTCCGTGCCACCCAGAGATGGGGACAAAGGCAACATTGTCGGGGTTGTAGCCGATCTTCTTGGTGTAGCCGCGCACTTCCTTGGTGATCTCGTTGAAACGGGCCTCGCTGTATGGGGGCTCGGTGGAGTCCATCTTGTTGACTCCAACGATGAGCTGCTTCACACCGAGGGTGAAGGCAAGCAGAGCGTGCTCACGGGTCTGGCCGTTCTTGGAGATACCAGCCTCGAACTCACCGACACCAGCAGCGACGATCAGCACGGCGCAGTCAGCCTGAACAGGCAAACATTTCCTATATTTCTACATATCTGCATGTTTTGTTTGAACCTAAATGACGGTTGTCTTTTACTCTGTGTGCATGCTTTTCTGAACATATGCATGTCACTTTTTGCAATAACACGGATTCAACTTTTCTCTTTGGTTTTCTTTTAGGAGTGCAGGCTGAAAACAAATGAGGAATCAATTTGAGGCTGGGTATTCAATGGCTCCAACATAACTTTAGCTCCATTTTCAAAATGTCATTTTTGGGACTTCTTAAAGGACACAGTGGAGAGGGGAAGTACAGTTTTTCTCAATCGCTTTGGCTAATTTTTTGAAACAGTCTTAACTTTCTCTAAACTGTAAGTGCAATTGTCACAACTGTTTGATTGATCACAACTCTATTGCATGTCTGCAAAAGGTAGTAACTCACCCAAAACACTTCATTCATGTTTCAAAAGCTAGTTATTGTGTCAGTAAATTGGCCAATTCCACCAAAATGAAAGTTGTTTTGTCAGTGTGAGCCGTACTGGTCAAAATGTTTAGATGTTTTTTCACCATGACAGTCAACCCTGGAAATGTTTCTTATATACAAATCTGTGTTTTGTTCTACTTTTTGTTGACACTGACTGCTTTCTGTACGACACAAGAATGTTAGTTTTGTCTAGCTGAATGCTGTTGTGTCTCGCACTGAGCTTTTTAGATTCCCATTTCAACAGTAGGTAAAAGTTTACTGAAAGTCAATAGGCCAACTTGTGTGCACAGAAAAAAGGATATGCACATTTGTATATATACAGTACATTTATGTGTAACAATGTGATACATGTACTCTAAACAGAAAATTCATCTTTGAGCTTTCATATAAATTCATATACAGTGAACAGAAAATTGAACAAAATGGCATCCATGCTTATAATAAGTAAAGCAAAATACAACTAATTGTACCTCCTCACGGTACGTATCACCATGTCAGAGATATTTATGGAATATGCACAGTATGTCTGACAGATTTTGATAATTGAATGGATCATTTTGCATGTGATGGCTCAAACGATGAGAAAATGTTTAGAAGTTGTGAAGAGGACGACAGTTTCACTGAAAATACACTCATCAGTTTTGATCAGCAAGACGTGCAAGTGGTTATTGTACTTACTCTTTTGCACAAGTGCCAAAACACGTGCAGTTAGCTTGAAAGAATGAGAAATTCAAATCTGTTGTGAACAACAAACTAATTGTTCAGAGATTTGAACTTACTGTTTTGAAAAAAAAACAACTCTCATTCAAGAATTGAGCCAAAGCGAATGGAAAAGACTGTAATAGAATAATAGGGATAGATCTCAGAGTTGATTTTACATGCCCTAGGCAGCTGAGCCTCTGGGATGTTTACTTCAACTTAGCTTCAAAATACTGGCTGCTTGTCATGTCCGCAATATGGAAAGATAAACATATAGTCATTCCATCCTCTGTACTGTTACCCTGATAAGAACTTCAGCTAAAAATGTAATTACAACTTGTGGTATAATATACAAACCTGAAAGTGAGAGGACAATAAAGAGCAGGTTAAAGGTGTGTCTTTACCTGAGAGGTACCAGTGATCATGTTCTTGATGAAGTCTCTGTGTCCAGGTGCATCAATGATCGTCACGTAGAACTTGGGTGTCTCAAACTTCCACAGAGCGATGTCGATGGTGATACCACGCTCTCGCTCTGCCTTCAGTTTGTCCAGCACCCAGGCGTACTTGAAGGAGCCCTTGCCCATCTGTGGAGGTAAAAACGGCACAAAGCAGGAAACAGAGAGAGTAAAAGAGAGGTGAATCTGTGATGCCATTTTTAAAATAAAAACATTAATGTCATGCAGATCCCCTTTTTAGAAACATAATTTTTTCATATAATCGCTTGAAGCCGGTAATTAATTTACTAGTGTGTGCTTAATAATTTTGTCCGGGGTTTCGTGTAGGGAGATTGCCTTTTGTGTCTTCTAAATGTATTTATTTTAGTATCTACTGTAATATTCAACTATCCAGGTTTCAAGGTTATTACCATGCACAACAATTAGATGGAAGCAGTCATTGGCAATGAAAATCTTGGATCTCAGGCTCCCTCCAAAAATGCTCATTAAATATGCATAACAAAGAAGAAAAACTGGTAACACTTCATTTAACACGTCCGCAAATTTCATGGTAATTAGGTGATAATTAGCAAGTAAGTAACCTATTTGAAATTTCTTTGGAATTACTGCCAAATTACCCCAATATTCACCTCAAAATGTATCGAAAATTATTTTATTATAAACATTATTTAATAATTATATTCCGCTATTTCCCAATAGCTGCTAATTTATGTAATACATTTCCAGGAGAAGAATACAAATTTAATTGATATGCTTTATTTCCATGTCTGCTGATAAATAGATAATAATTAGCAAATAACTTATTTGAAATGTCTTAAAAAACTCCCTGAATCGTTACATTAGCTACCAGGTTACATTTGTGTTGACAATAAGTCACACAATGGTGAGATTTGTGCCTGATCAGAGGTGTCTTCTATTAGTTTTTGTTTTCCACCTCCAATGAAGAGCGGCGCACAGCCGCTTCTCAAGTCTAAGGGCCCTATTTTAACTATTATTAAATAATGTTTATAATAAAATAATTTTAGATACATTTTGAGGTAAATATTGGGGTAATTTGGCAGTAATTCCAAAGAAATTTCAAATAGGTTACTTGCTAATTATCACCTAATTACCATGAAATTTGCGGACCTGTAAAATGAAGTGTTACCAAAAATCACACAAGTAAAAGCAAAATGAGAATAAAAGGTAAAATATAAATATAAATAAAATATAAAACAAACAAATATAAATTTGTGGTAGACAGTATTGCAAATGAATAAACTGAATGTAAACAGGGATGTAGTAAATATATATGCGTAACGAGAAGTAATAAACACAAATACACAGAGATGTAAACAATTTGTAAAACAGTAAGTAAAGTATATAGCTAAAGGTAAAGTGACAGTATAATGGTAAAGCAGTGTAGCAACAAGTAGCCTTTTTTATGTAGCCTAGATGACTAACTTCCATGTGAGTCTTTTACCATTAATTAAAGTAGCCTAAGTATCCATTAGGTAATATTGGTTATGGTGACATTTTGAGAAAGAATTTATTTGAGGCCGATTTCCCTCTTTTTTCTAGCTGTATCGGCTATTAGCCCTTGTCACATGGCATTTTAATTTGTATGTTCAGAAATATAACTGCAATTTCTCTTAACAGGTATTTTCTGAATGAGATTACCTTGTTAAAGACAGTACACATATTTCAACAGTAGATGGCAGTAGTAACTAAGCACATTTTGGGAGGTTACATCCGCCACACCCTGCCATGTGTCACAGTTTGTGCCTTCGTGGCCTTATTGTGTTTTATATCGTGTGAATATTTGTTGAAACTTAATAGAAGGCCTCTGGTGTTTCCATAAACCAACCTCAGCGGCTTCCTTCTCGTACTTGTCGATGGTTCTCCTGTCGATTCCTCCGCACTTGTAGATCAGGTGGCCGGTGGAGGTGGACTTGCCGGAGTCGACATGGCCGATGACCACGATGTTGATGTGGGTCTTTGTCTTTCCCATTTTGTCCTGTATTAAAAAAATACTTGTTAAAGTATATAACTGTCAAAAAAAATGAAGTTATCAAACTAAGTATTCTTCATTGTACATAATGTCCCCTGCCAGTGTTGCATGGTAAGCCTAATGTTCGACGTTGAAAGAAGTTTAACTACCGCCTATACTTTTGGCAGGTTAATCTTCACCAATGCACCAGGTTTTACAAACTGATAACATTTTGTAAAATCTTAATCTGAAAGGTTAATTAGGAGCTGTGAAATGAATGTAAACCACTAGAAACCATCACTATTAGAAGGCAAAGCAGTCACTGATATTTAAACCATTAGATCAACATCCAAAGCCCACCACACTCTAGTCTTATTTCATGTATCTGATGGGTTTCAGTGGTATTTAATGGGTTTTAATTTCTTGTAGAAACAACCAGAGTTTAATAGAGTAAAATAATCCGTTCATATGTCAAATTTAAAGATATTACAGCATTTTAACTCACCTGGTGGATGCCGGTAGTCTCCTGCTTTATCTATCTGCACCTTCCCTCTCTGCTGTTTCCGTAAAAAGATCGAACGACAACGTCTTTCTCTAACCTCCTCCTCCTCCTGGATATTTGTCTCATGAATAATTGTACTATTGCTTAAACTGTGTGCCCACACGCACACATACTTGGCCAACTAGTTTTGCCAGTCTGTTCTTGTTCGTTACGTTTTATAGAACACACCTTAAAAATTTGCCTGCCTCATCTTTTCTACCTGGAACGTCCCTCTAATCTACAGAAGAAATGAGGAAAGGCCTGAAACCGATAAATCACTGTGTTTTGACCTTTTTGACCAATTAAAATGCTCTGCTGTGTTTATTCGTGAAGCTTCTGGAGGAGTGCTGCTGCAGTTTGCGATCAATAATGTAATGAAACCCAAAAGAAACATCTTCATTTGGCAATGTTTAAGATTTTATTGTTTTGGTTTCAACTTAATTATGATCATAGTTTCCCCTAAAAGGCACGAGCCCTCCTTTCCTGCGGAAACTTTTCCGATGGGTTTTAATCAGCATAAGCCAGTCCTTGAGTAGAGAGCTCTGCCTCGGAGAAGACGGCGCTGGGTGGCAGGGAAGAAGAAGGGATGGGGCGGGCCGCTGCTGCTGAGACGTGACTCTTTGTTGGACGTCCTGCATGAGAATTCATTTCTTCTTTTCGGCCTTCTGTGCGGACTTGGTGACCTTTCCACCAGAGGCGATCTTCTTGTCGACGGACTTAATGACGCCGACGGCCACGGTCTGCCTCATGTCACGGACAGCAAAGCGACCTGGGAGGAAGAGATGGACAAGAAAAGAGAGACACAGAGGAGTCAATGAGAGACTGAAGAGATGCCTTTGACATGAGTCATCTCTGTGTTTAAGGTGCAGCTGGTGGGCGGCGAATTTACAGTGCACATTATACTAAAGATCAATAATTTTATGTAAGTAATTGAGCACAAAAATATCAGTATTATTATATTCTACATCCATTTGCTTCTGCTTATCCGGGGACGGGTCGCGGGGGCAGCAGGCTTAGCATGGAATTCAAGACCCTATACCCCAGCAACGTTTTCCAGCTCTTCCAGTGAGACCTCAAGGCGTTCCCAGGCCAGACGAGATATATAATCCCTTCAGCGTGTTCTGGGTCTACCCCGGGGCCTCCAAAGGAAGGAGTCCAGGAGATATCCTGATCAGATGCCCGAACCACCTCAGCTGGCCCCTTTTTTTTTTTTTTAAAGATTATTTTTTGGAGCTTTTTATGCTTTTATTTATAGGACAGTGGATAGTCTTAGAAAGGGGGAGAGAGAGGGGTCGACATGCGGAAATGGCCACAGGTCGGATTCGAACCCGGGCCTACCGCGGGACACAGCCTTATGGGCGCCCGCACACCAGCAGAGCTAGCGGGGCGCCCGGCTGGCCCCTTTTGACGCAAAGGAGCAGCGGCTCTACTCCGAGCTCCCTCCGGATGTCTGAGCTCTTCACCCTATCTCTAAAAGGCTAAGTCCAGCCGCCCTACGAAGGAAGCTCATTTCGGCGGCTTGTATCCGCAATCTCATTCTTTCAGTCACTTCCAAAAGCTCATGACCATAGGTGAGGGTTGGAACGTAGATGGACCGGTAAATCGAGAGCTTTGTCTTCCGGCTCAGCTCCCTCTTCACCACAACGGTCCGGTACAGTGTCCGCATAACTGCTGACGCCAAAACGAACGTGACCTTCAGCACGCACTTGGGCGGTTTGCAGCCGAGTGTGAAGTGGTCGAGATGAGAGTCAGTACCTCCAAGTCTGAGGCCATAGTTCTCTGCCAGAAAACAGAGGCGGGATTGAGTCACTGCCCTAAGCGAGGAAGATCAAGTATCTCTGGGTCTTGTTCACGAGTGAGGGTAAAATGAAGCGGGAGATGGACATGCATTATATTCTCATTTTACATATTTCTTTAAGCAATCTTCGGCCATGATAATGAAGATTAAAACAGCAGTGGGTAGAATTGAAGCAAATATGATTTAAAAAAATAATTTTAATAAAACGGTCACTATATCCTGACAGTAGTTCATGAGACAGGTAATCTGAAAAAAACATCATGTCCCCGGTGCCCCTAATGGCATCTGTAAGATTTCACAGACCGGAGGAAAACAACCAGTCAGAGCTGATCTGGAGTCTGCCGTCTCTGAGATCTGTCGAGGAAATACCAAGCACCGCCCACCAGTCACAGCCAATAGGAATGCTCTCTCTCTGAAATGACCTGTGATTGGTCAAAGTCTCCCGTCACGGGCTAGATTTTCTAAAGCCTGAAAACAGAGCCATGAGGAGGTGCAGAAGTCTAGTTATCTCTTAGAACACTTGAATTACAATATGCTGAAAAGGTTATTATGGAATTTTTGCCCAATGATGCCAAAAAAACTTGTTGTTGAAGATTTAATTAATTAATCATTCAAAGTTTATAGAATACTTAATTCATATATTTCCTCTCTGAAGTTATTGAAATAAGTGACATGAGCTATGTTTACAGCACAACCCAAGTTGGTATTAATCATGTATTAAATACACACCAGGAATATATCTGAATTATAAATAAAAGAGAAAAACAGCTGCTCCAGCTCCATCGGTCGTATTCCAAACAACCTTCTAAACATAATTCTGAGTGACTGTCAGCCTTTTTGGAGAACATACATTATACAGTATGAAGGCATTTAAAGCTCTATTTGTAGATTTTTTGGCCACTTGGGAACAACCTCATAACGCACCATCTAACATTAAGTTGTTATGGTGAACGAGATTACACATCCAGTAGACCAGAAGCAATGTTATACTTCATTTGGAGTCGTATCGCTCTCTTTTTAGCTCTGTTTTTGGTCTCCTCCAACTCCTGAGGGAAATATCTGTCTCTTTAGCTGCTAATTGCTCCACTGTGTTCACCAGCTAGTCTCTAACTGTTTCTGTCTGCTATGTGGTGTTAGGCAGGTAGCGTACAGTGGTTTCTATTCAGCTTTATTAGTTTCATTACTGAAAACAGCTGCCTGCAATTGATTTTGGGGCCAGAAAACCAAAACGATTGCTGAAAGACGCTAAAACGCACAGTAAGAGCAGACAGGGGGCTGGGTGATAAATTCTCTGTAGGTTTGCAGGTTTTAAACTGAGTCACTTAATCCATTATTTATATAAAGTATTGATTAGTGCAGCTTTTAAAGGGACTCTATGTAAGAATCAGAAATTGCTTGTTAACAGCGACACCTGTGGCCGTTAAGTCAAAAGAAGTCAGCGTCCTGTTGCTCGCGCTTGTGCTCGCTCTACATAGACATGAACGCGCATCGGTCAAAACAGTGAGGCGACACACGTCAGCTGAAAACACAATATCACTCTATATTTCACCCAATTGGCAGTAATGTTAGCTGACCAGACAAAGGTCTCTCCATGAATCAATGCTGATACTGTGTTTCCTGCTTCAGCCTCCCGTCTTCTGCAGTGTGTAGTGTGCGCGCATGCACGTGAAGGTGGAGCGAGTGAGAACGAGCGCAGTGTGTGAGTGAAGGCAAGCAGGCAGAGGAGCAGAGGAGCAGAGGAGCAGAGACTCCGGCCCTGGAGACCAAAGCTACGGTCTCCCCTGTCGGTCGGGGGGCTGGAGCAGGATTAGTTGACACTGTTTTGCAAGACGGGCTTCACTAGATATAACTTTGCGGTTTTGGTGCTTCCGTGTAGTTTGTGTTTGAACAGCGTAGCCACACGCCAAAGTAGAGTGCAACCATCATTAATGTAATCAGTTACACCTGTGCTTGTTCTGCTATGACATATCAACATGTCGTTTAAAAGGTCTACAACTAACAATACCAACAAGAAAACAGCGTTTCACTCACCCAGTGGGGGATACTGGGAGAAGCTCTCAACACACATGGGTTTTCCAGGCACCATGGTGATGATGGCGGCGTCTCCAGACTTGAGGGCCTTGGGGTTGTCCTCAAGCTTCTTGCCGGAACGACGGTCGATCTTCTCCTTGAGCTCGCTGAATTTGCAGGCGATGTGAGCGGTGTGGCAGTCCAGCACGGGGGCATAACCCTGGGAGATCTGACCGGGGTGGTTCAGGATGATGACCTGCACAGGGAGAGACATGGAGGGAGGTCAAAAGAGCAACATCTAAGGATGTGGACTGGGAGGCACACTGCAGGATACCACTATTCTCCCAGAAGAGTAGATAGAGGTAGACTGACTGCTGCGTGGTCTGACAGGGACACTAAATAATGTTGTTCAATGTTCATTCTGCTGTGTAACAGCAGCCTAAATTGAAGGGGAAATATACTCAGATATAGTTAAGTACTCTTACAAATAGATAGTGATAGATTCTAGCCCCTCTCTCTCTCTCTCTCTCTCTCTCTCTCTCTTCTCTTCCAATGTTTCACTGTCTATCGCCACACTGTCGACTGTAAAATAAAGACAAAAAAAAGAAATAGTGATCTTTAGGTTTCAGGTGGTGAGATTTCTGGCATCAATCGCTCACTTCTCACCTGGTGGTTAGCAGAGTTGGACAGTTTTATATATAGCTAAATACTAGGGCTGTCAATTAATTTAAATATTTAATCTGGATTAATCGCAAATTAATCGCACATTTTTGTATCTGTTCAAAATGTACCTTAAAGGGAGATTTGTCAAGTATTTAATACTCTTATCAACATGGGAGTGGGCAAATATGCTGCTTTATGCAAATGTATGTATATATTTATTTTTGGAAATGAATTAACAACACAAAATTATGACAAATATTGTCCAGAAACCCTCACAGGTACTGCATTTAGCATAAAAAATATGCTCAAATCATAACATGGCAAACTTGACAACAGGCAACAACAGCTGTCAGTGTGCTGACTTGCACTAAACTGCATGTGATTATCATAAAGTGGGCATGTCTGTAAAGGGGAGACTCGTGGGTACCCATAGAACCCATTTTCATTCACATATCTTGAGGTCAGAGGTCAAGGGACCCCTTTGAAAATGGTCGTGCCAGTTTTTCCTCACCAAAATTTAGCGCAAGTTTAGCTTTAAAACTGAGCCCGCTACAACCTAAAAATTGCAAGTTAAATAAATTAGTGGCGTTAAAACTCATTTGCGTTAACGCTAACTTTGACAGCCCTACTAAATACTTCTTCAGAGTCGCGATAAATTGACCATCAGAAAGCATTAATTTAAAGGTGGATTTAGTAAAGCACCTACGTCAATTTGGGGGACTCACAAGAGAGATTTAAAAAAGGAATGGTCAAAACTGAAGCAGCCGTGGTTGAGATATCCTGAGATTTAGTCCTGTATGGCACCAAAAACACTGAATCAAACATTTCCCATAATGCAACTCAATAGTGTCTTTCATTAGACCCATCGGGGTCATTTTCTTCAACTTTGGAAAGGTACTCCAGAACAACAGAACATGTTTTGTAAAACTGTTTTTACAGACTGATTCGTACTCATCGAGATGAGCAAACTGAATATTATGTGTAACGTTGGCAGAATGCCCCTTTAATATATTGGAAACTAGTATTTTGACCGAATCCTAAAGGCCCTGACACACCAAGCCGTCGGTCGGCCGTCGGACAGTTTGGGGCCGTCGGTGAGTGTCCGTCGGCCTAGTTTTTGCGGTGTGTCCCGCATCGTCGGCTCTAGTCTGCCCGTGTTGGGAGTTATTTCAGCCAATTCAGATCGTTGAATTGGCGGCGGAGCTCATCGTTGAGACAAATCACTCTGATTGGCTGTTCAGCTTAAACGAATCAATGCATGAGAATAGAAACGGAAGTGAGGAAAGAAAGCCAACGAGTAAAGTTGAGGTAACGGACACGGATATTTTCTCAACGACATGGCCATCTGGAATGAAGCTAAGTGGTGAGCGAGAGTGGTTTGAAAATGGTCAAATGATGAATACAGACTACCGCTGCCTGCTGGTGTGGAGAGTTATTTCCTCTCACGCAGGCGCAGAACGCACATGCTAACTGGCCATCAGCTGTAATCTTTGTGGTGTGTTCAAATGCAACTTGTCGGTCAAAACAAAGGCGATGTGAGGCGACGCTAGAGTCAGCCTTTATCGCCGCTAGTTCATTGACGTCGGCTTGGTGTGTGCCTTAACTCAAGGTCCACATACTAGCATTTTCAGAAGCTTTCAACCACATCTGAAGGCTTTAATCACAAGGCTGGTGGTTCGATCCCCAGCTCCTCCTGTCCGCGTGTGAAGTGTCCTTGAGCGAGACACTGAACACCAAGTTACTCCCCGAGCGCTTCACAGCAGCCCACTGCTCCTAATGCTTATGGGTTAAATGTAGAGGTCAAATTTCATGTGTGCGACGGAGCTTTTGCTTGAGTTACAATCTGTTTCGTCAAACCACTTTATCCAAGGGCAAGAATGAACTTTCATACTGGAAACGAGTAGATTTCAGTTAGTGAGAGAAGTGTTTGATAGAAAGAGCAGAAGGGTAGTTAATTGTTTATTAGTTGCAATTTGTGTTTAATTAAAAAACTCCAATAAGACCATTAGGTCTGGTTTGTTCTGTTTTGCTTTCTGTATCTACTTCATGTAAAATGACGGAGGGATAAAATGAGTACATGTTTGTATTGTAAACAAAAATTCCTTCTTTTTCCTTTTTCCTGAGACTCACCTGGGCGGTGAAGTTGTCAGCCGCGATGGGTGGGTCGTTCTTGCTGTCGCCAGCCACGTTACCACGGCGGATCTCCTTGACGGACACGTTCTTGATGTTGAAGCCGACGTTGTCACCGGGTGCAGCTTCGGTCAGAGTCTCGTGGTGCATCTCCACAGACTTCACCTCAGTGGTCAGGTTGGGGGGAGCAAAGGTGACGACCATACCGGGCTTCAGGACGCCGGTCTCAACACGGCCGACGGGGACAGTTCCAATACCTGAGAGAGCAGGAGGCAAGTTTCTAGCACGCTTTTCAATTAACTTGAAAATAAAAGAACTTGTAAATTAGTTTTAAATGGACACAAGAGTGTGAGCTGTAACATTTTAAGACATTAATGAAGGCTTGTAGCAGCTGTAAAGTACATTCTCACTAAACATTTTGTCAGTGTTTATCTGCAGCCATCTTTTGAATTTGATCATTTGTGATTTCACAGTGTTTGCTACGAATAAGAGTAACATATAAACGTAGTTCAAGTGTACACTTATACTATCCAGTATATCCAGTTCCTCCTCTTTGATTGGCCTGTCTGTACAAGTTGAAATGCTGTCTGGATGCACTCCCAGAACTTGTCCTTTATCAGATATCTGGGATAGGCTGGGTCTACGGTGTGACGAATCACTCTAGAGTCTCCACTTTCACCACAGGCTGCAGGTGTGACTGTTGTGGTTCAACTTTCAGGATTTCAGGTGAGCAACCCGACTCTTTGTTTGGTTTTGATATTTTGTGGCTGTGTTTCGGTCCAGGTTTAGCTTTATTTCTTAGTTAGCATAGACCCGTAAGTAAAAGAATCGGTTGTCATATGTGTTTGGTTTTGATAGGTAAATTAACCCCTTTTCAGCCATGGAATATGTGACATTGTGGGCTTCATGTATCTGTTAAAGTAATGGCTTTTTGTCATTCCGGCATTGTTCTGTACATGAATGTTCCTCACGGCTTCATTCAGACACAAAACGGTTACGGAGCATCGATGCTCGCATGATATTTGGCAACGTTGGTACACGGGTGGGAGTGGTGGCATCGCTGCAGTGAGCTGGAAAGTAATGATATGAAGGAAGAGGAGTGCTTCGTGTTCGGTCACAGGCTGCATCAGCGATGTTTTAAAAGCTTTTTTTGTCCTTGAAGCTTTAACTTATGATCATCGTGGGCAAGAGAGAGACTCATTCTGCATCTTATAGTAAGACTACAAGTAAAATTTCTCATCAATTTCATTAAATACACAGATAATTGTGCTGCATATTTTATTATGTCCGACAAGACCTCAGGTCTGTATTTAATTCCTTTTTGCTCACATGCTTGCAGGTTTATTATGGTGACTTTACAAGTTGTTTTTAAAATAAACTCTTTTTCCTCGAACTGCGAGGTGAAAAAACTCAATTTGCATAGACTGATTTGACTTGGAGATTCTCGGCTCATTCTCAAAGTTTCTTGCTTAATTAAAATGATTTTCTTTTCTTTTTGTACGGGATAAGATAAATACCTCATTTAATTCAGACTTCCGACGTGTTAAATTGCATTGATGTAACAGTGCATGTCTGAAAGGAGCTTCACAGTGCAATCAGTCCGGTGTAGAAAGTAGTAGTTTCCCCACTGACATTATGTTGCTTCCCTTTCCTTGAGATGACATGTTATGACCTGACACTCCTTACCGCCAATCTTGTAGACGTCCTGCAGGGGAAGACGCAAGGCCTTGTCTGTTGGGCGGGAGGGGGGCAGGATGGAGTCCAGACCCTCCAGCAGGGTAACGCCATTGGCACCGCCCTCCTTACGCTCGACCTTCCAACCCTTGAACCAGCTCATCTGAAATGGAGAGTGCAGATACAGAGAGAGAGAGAGAGGAAGACAAGAAAAGTAATGGGGTAAGAGAAAGATGATTAGTTCTGGAGGATTATTTGATGTGAAAATCCAAGAATTCCATGCCACATTACACCACCTGCCAACCACAACTACAGTATGTTGACTTGAGCTTTGCATGAAATAAGTCCCTCACCTTCTCACTGGCCTCCAGCATGTTGTCTCCGTGCCACCCAGAGATGGGGACAAAGGCAACAGTGGCGGGGTTGTAGCCGATCTTCTTGATGTAGGTGCTCACTTCCTTGGTGATCTCCTCGAAACGCTTCTGGCTGTATGGGGGCTCGGTGGAGTCCATCTTGTTGACTCCAACGATGAGCTGCTTCACACCCAGAGTGTAGGCCAGCAGAGCGTGCTCACGGGTCTGGCCGTTCTTGGAGATACCAGCCTCGAACTCACCGACACCAGCAGCGACGATCAGCACGGCGCAGTCAGCCTGAACAGGCAGGAATTTTGTAGAACATACATATTTATACATAAAGTATAAAGTGCTGAGTCGGTAGACAGCAGGTTAAAAGGTGCGTCTTTACCTGAGAGGTACCAGTGATCATGTTCTTGATGAAGTCTCTGTGTCCAGGGGCATCAATGATCGTCACGTAGTACCTGGTTGTCTCAAACTTCCACAGAGCGATGTCGATGGTGATACCACGCTCACGCTCGGCCTTCAGTTTGTCCAGCACCCAGGCGTACTTGAAGGAGCCCTTGCCCATCTGTGGAGGTAAAAACAACACAAATAGAGGAAGAAATTAAATGGGACAAAAGTATGAATCCAGCAGAAAAGATTAACTGAAGATTTTTTAAATAAAAGTATGCCTCTTGGTGGTGTAAAAACAGCAAACTTCCTCTTGCAAGAGTCCTCTGAAAGTTACCTTCCAATAGACCTGAGAAAACGTCCGTTAATTACAATTAGATTTGGAATATATATTGGCACTAATTTAATGAAACTGATGAGGCATATCAGCTTGTTAAACCCAGATAAACCAAATGTCACCCACCACCCTGTACTCTATCATCCAAAAACAAATCTCTAAATGGGTGTTCACTGTAAATAAATACACAGAGACATTTCAATTAATCCTTTAGGCTGACTTTCAGCACCAATACCATGTCATTATTCTTATTTTATATACCTTAGTTTGGGGAACATAAACATGCTTTAGCCCCTTTTTTCATTAACAAAATATGCCAAATTACTAAATACATTAGTGGTAAATAAAAGGTCTTTACCTAAAATATAATGTGAACTTAGAAAAGTTTCCTGATTTAGATCATGAAATATTTCCGCTAATAAACAAAAAATATTAGTTACCTGGCTCTAGTTTTCATGCAGATCCCCCTTTTTTTAGAAGCACATACTTTTATATTATCATTTTTTTGAAGCTGCTTATCAACTCGCTTTACTACATTGCGGATATTTTAAAGTTTTTTTGTTTTACAACATTCATATTTAATGATTTAGTTACTTCAAAAGCATCACAATTTGTTTGGCATTTAAAAAAAAAACACTATTTAAACAAATCGGTGTTTATAATAAATCTTTCATTTAAATTTCTACTTATAAGATTTACTAAATTAAGTATCCATTGGGGATTACTGGTTATAGTAATGTGGAAATAATTATTTCATTGAGTATTTGAGAATGATTTTCCATTTTGTACTAGCAATATTAACCCATGACACGTTTAATTAAATTTTATGTAGTTAAACAATATGTTTAGATTTCAACAGGGGATATCTTCTGTACAATTTCTAGTAATAAGTAGTACATGTCTTTAAACAGTAGGTGGCAGTTTCTACCAGCTAATATCAAGGAGCAGTTTCGTCCACCACACCCGTTTCCCACATATCTAAAGATGATTCAGTCTCTGCCTTCACAGTCTCATACATGTGTGGCCTACTTTGGTGTGACCTGTATTTATTGATCACTTAAGTAGAGGCTGGTGTTTCCATAAACCAACCTCCGCGGCTTCCTTCTCGAACTTCTCGATGGTTCTCTTGTCGATTCCTCCGCACTTGTAGATCAGGTGGCCGGTGGTGGTGGACTTGCCGGAGTCGACATGGCCGATGACCACGATGTTGATGTGGATCTTTTCCTTTCCCATTTCGATGTACTGGTTGTAAACAACATGGGGAGCAATTGTGTTGACTGTTAGATTAGATATTTCAGGTTTAAAGTTGTCTCAAAAATAGGGGTGAGCACACTGGGAGGATATTCAGTTGTGACGTTAATCAGCTGCTGGCTGTTAAACTACACTCACCGAGTTATGAACACCATGGGGGGGGGGGGGGGGCTGGGCGGTAATATGTTGACTAATTTAGACTCAATATTTAACGTTTAAACGTCTCTAAATAGCCTGAGTTCAGTAAACACCATAGGACGGGATTCTCAAGACGCTATTAATCGAAAGGAAGTTGACACAAAAGCGTTAAACGTTACGTTTAAAATGTGTTGTGATTCAAAACGTCGGCCACAACTGCGGCATCAGCAGTGAGCTAACGGTAGTAGAACGTAAGTAGAACGAAGTAGAACGTCAGCTAACGGTAGTAGAACGTTAGTAGAACGTTAGCTAACGTTAGTAGAACGTTAGCTAACGGTCAGCTAGCCGGCCGTTAAGTATGAAACAAAGCAGAGTGAATATAAACGCAGCTGTGTGGTGTAACCGATACGTTAACACACACTAATGTACCGTTAACGGCAGATATTTTTGAGTCATTTTTCTGTTTAACAATAATCATTTTCGGTGCTCGTGCACGCCACCGGAAAGGCGACACTGGTGAGTCACGCGCCATGTGCTCGGTGCCGGCTCCTGCCTCCATGTTGCGCCCGCTCGCTCCTCGCGCCGGGACTGCAGAGCCGCCATGTTACCGACTGATGCAAGCGCGCGACCCGACGGTGCAGCCACAGCATCGGCTGCGCGTTCACGACGGTAGACAGAGTAGAGGAACAGCTATCATGACTGGCAGAAACTATAATTTTTAGCTCAAGGATACTTATAGCGTTTTTTTTGAACATCTGTATTGAAGCCCCACCAAGACAAAAACAGAATATTTCATCCAATGCTATACAAGGTTTGGATAAGACATTCTAGAGGTGAGATGGCATGTTTACCTTTTTTTTTTTATCATTAACCCAACTAAAATGTTAAACTGTCAAGCAGAAGCTGATTAAGTCCAGATTCAGATAGATTCTGAGTCAGGCTGACATAACCTAATTCTAGACTCCCTACCCTGAATACAACCCCAGCTCCCATGTACCAACATGCAATTTTTAGAGTTTAGATGTAAGAGCTGGATTAACAAAGGACATTTCACTAACCTGTGCCCGGCAAATAAAAAGACGTCCCCTGATTTAGAGCGGAGGGAAAAAAAGGACAGAATGTGATCGGTCCAGAGTTTTTATACTGAACTAGAAGAGAGGGAGGGCTGTGCATGCTCATGGTGCTGTCAGACTAATATAAGGAGTGCCATTGGCTGGGGCGGCATAATTCCTATCGAGACGATTGGACGACAAGTGCATCACTGGACACAGATAGCATGGTCAAAAACAGCTGCAACGCAGACAGAGGCTCGCCTGTGACTAAAACTACCAACTGCAACACAGTAAAATAGACAAGCCAATTTCAATTTTTTCAAAGACATTTATTTTATTAGTTACCAGCAGCTTACTTTCCAATTAAATGTGGCATTTAACATTTCCAACTTAAACTTAACTGAGAAGAGGCACCGTCATGTGATTCAGGTAAGTGACAATGCCACGTAGTTCTTTTTTCCTGCGGAAACTTTTGCGATGGGTTTTAATCAGCATAAGCCAGTCCTTGAGTAGAGAGCTCTGCCACAGAGAAGATGATCCAGGGTGAGGGCAAGACCGAGGGGAAGGAGTGGCCCGCTGCCGCCGGCACACATCTTGTTGCTGGACGTCCTGCACGACCATTCATTTCTTCTTCTGGAGCTTCTCTGCAGCCTTAGTTGTCTTTCCGGATACGTCCTTGGTCTCAACACTCTTGATGACACCAACAGCCACCGTCTGCCTCATGTCACGCACGGCGAAACGACCTGGAACAAGAGGGCTGAGCAGTTAGTAACCGCATTTGTGCACCGGATCATCATTCACTCATTTTATTTTCAAGCATGGCTAAATTCTGTATATAGTAGGGCCTTCAAGTACATACCAAGGGGAGGGTAGTTGGAGAAAGCCTCCACAACCATGGGCTTCTGTGGGATCAGTTTGACAATGGCGGCGTCTCCAGACTTGACAAACTTTGGGGCGTCCTCAAGCTTCTTGCCAGAACGACGGTCGATCTTCTCGATGAGCTCGCTGAACTTGCAGGCGATGTGAGCTGTGTGGCAGTCCAGCACGGGGGCATAACCTGCATTGATCTGGCCGGGGTGGTTCAGGATGATGACCTGTGCACACATTTTTAATTAGAACTCCAAATTGAAAGTTGACCCCAAACGAAGCTATTCTATTCAAGGTCACAATGCCAACCTGGGCGTTGAAGTGGCCAGCTCCCTTGGGTGGGTCGTTCTTGCTGTCGCCAGCCACGTATCCACGGCGGATCTCCTTGACGGACACGTTCTTGATGTTGAAGCCGACGTTGTCACCGGGGACAGCTTCAACCAGAGACTCGTGGTGCATCTCCACAGACTTCACCTCAGTGGTCAGGTTGGCGGGAGCAAAGGTGACGACTGTACCCGGCTTCAGGATGCCGGTCTCAACACGGCCGACGGGGACAGTTCCAATACCTGAGAAAAAGAATTTGTTTAAGAAATCAAGATAAACTGACTGTTTGAGAAGTAACCATTGTGTTTTAGAAAATAACTATTTGGTTTTTACCGCCAATTTTGTAGACGTCCTGCAGGGGCAGACGAAGGGGCTTGTCGGTGGGGCGGGAGGGGGCCAGGATGGCATCCAGAGCCTCCAGCAGTGTGGTTCCACTGCCATTGCCATCCTTGCGCTCAACCTTCCAGCCCTTGAACCAGCCCATCTACAGACAGATTCAAAGCAAGAAATAAGTCCATGTCTAATCCATCATGTCGGCAAGTTGAGCGCCACACGGTTAAATGTCCTCACCTTCTCACTGGCCTCCAGCATGTTGTCTCCATGCCACCCAGAGATGGGGACAAAGGCAACAGCGGCGGGGTTGTAGCCGATCTTCTTGATGTAGGTGCTCACTTCCTTGGTGATTTCCTCGAAACGGGACTGGCTGTATGGGGGCTCGGTGGAGTCCATCTTGTTGACTCCAACGATGAGCTGCTTCACACCGAGGGTGAAGGCCAGCAGAGCGTGCTCACGGGTCTGGCCGTTCTTGGAGATACCAGCCTCAAACTCACCGACACCAGCAGCGACGATCAGCACGGCGCAGTCAGCCTAAAAATCAAAAGTCAGATAATGTTCAGATTTAAAGGTGCTAAATACAGGATTGGGAGCATTTCTACTGCCTCTCAACACAGGCGAACAGGCAGCTGGCAGTGCTAACAGCAATAAGTGCCAACGGTGGCGAAAGTGCTGACAGATGCATCAGTGTTCATCTGAGGGGGAACTTGCAGGTGTTATCAGCCGTAACCGCTGTATAAGAGCAGCGACTGAGTTAGCCTCTAGGGCACTGAAAGCAAGCGCGGCCGGCTCGCTGATGTCAACAAAACCAGGAAAAGCGCAGATCACGACACTCGCATAGAG
Organism: Sebastolobus alascanus; assembly: GCA_916701645.2. Lineage (NCBI taxonomy): Eukaryota > Metazoa > Chordata > Actinopteri > Perciformes > Sebastidae > Sebastolobus > Sebastolobus alascanus. The sequence continues at coordinate 951,225 of CAKAOJ020000045.1, forward strand.
AGAGCAACCTCATTCTCTACTCATGTTCAGACTTTGAATTTGCCATGTATTAATGCGATAACTTACCTGAGAGGTACCAGTGATCATGTTCTTGATGAAGTCTCTGTGTCCAGGTGCATCAATGATCGTCACGTAGTACTTGGTTGTCTCAAACTTCCACAGAGCGATGTCGATGGTGATACCACGCTCACGCTCGGCCTTCAGTTTGTCCAGCACCCAGGCGTACTTGAAGGAGCCCTTGCCCATCTGTGGAGGGGTAAATTAGGAGATAACCAGATTTTAAATCATGTTCTCCTTCTACAAACACATTTGATATAGGAAAACGGACATATATACACAAATGTCTGTTCAAAGTCCAGAAATGTTTTGATGCTTGGACAATGACAATGCTTATAAGTTGGCTACTTTTGTTTCTCAAGCTTGGAAAAACATCAGATGGTTCATTTGTCTAGTATTTGTAATTTATACTGCTACTCTGGTTTCTGCCTTTGTCTTTTCTTTATTTTCTAAATAATGGTGTCCTGCATAGTATTTATGCATGGCACAATAAAATAAAATCATATACATCCTTTATTATGAAGGTTTTTTTTTTTTATATACAGGAGTATTTTTTTATATATACGTTTAATAACTTTCTGCGTGTATTTTGTAAATGTTTAGAATCTCAATTTGGCAGACACAAGTGGTCACCAACAATTTTAAATACCCAACACACCCACTAAGCCAACTTCCTGTCATTACATCCGTTCAATAACTTTATACATCGAATATGCAACAAAACAAACTGTAACCTTTTATTTTTGGTGACATTTAATAACATTTTATAGTCGGTGACATTTAATCTGTAGGATATAGCCCTGCGGGTTAAATATTTAGTGTACAACAACAGCCTGGGGCCTTCTGCTGAATTAAGTGCAAAGTCACCACCAATGCTGCTGGCGTTAAGCCCCGCCCCTGCGTGCGCGCACACGGTTTGATTGCTACATTCTCGTGCCGGGCAGTGGAGCTCAGAATGGGCACGCTGGCGCCGCCATCTTGGCTCTTCACTGTAACGGTTTTTAAGGATAAAGACTAAAAATATATAGCCGCTCACCTCAGCGGCTTCCTTCTCGAACTTCTCGATGGTTCTCTTGTCGATTCCTCCGCACTTGTAGATCAGGTGGCCGGTGGAGGTGGACTTGCCGGAGTCGACATGGCCGATGACCACGATGTTGATGTGGATCTTTTCCTTTCCCATTGCTGTAGTTTCTGTCACACACACACAAAAAAAAAAAAATTAGCCCTCATTTCTAAGCGCGCCATCATTTCTCAGCCTTGCTAGCATTTAACAGCGGTAACGGGACGTTAATTGAACCATGACATATCGGGACCAGCTTAGCATGAACACCATTCGGGCTCTAGTTTATTAAAAGTGATTAAAACAGCTAATTAAAGCCAACGTTTCTAACACACATCAGCCAGAACCACTTGACTTTTTGACCGTTAGTTGCCTGGTAACGGTACCGGGCTTTGAGCCGCTACCAGGCTGCTGCTGCTGCTGCTAGGCCTCAACTCGGCCACAAGCCAGACGGGACACGTGTTACTCCATGGGCCACGTCGTATTAAGTTCCAAAGATCGCCAAATATCCAGAAGCTATTCCGTCCAGCCTCCCGAGGCTTGTCACTTGATAATACGTGCAGTTGTTGTACTGGAGGAGAAGGAAGGAAAAGCCATCCTAGCATCTCCGCTTCCCAGCTCCCTCTTTGTTCCCTCTCTCCTCGCCGCATACACCGCTTAGTTATAAACTTATAAATATATCAGCTTAAACTCACCAACAAAAAGACGCTGATATCTATCAGGTTTAGCAGAGGTTTAGTGATAGTAAGCCTTTAAATGTTCCGCTAATTCCTCCAACAACTAAAACAAAATCCACAGGTTTGTGTCCAGTTACATAACCGAAAAAGGCAAAGTTTGGGAACAAAAGACTCAAAATGCTCGAAGAGAAAAGTCACAGCTGAATCTTATTAACGTCACACATCCAAAAACCGTTAACGTTCAGGGCCTGAGGGCGTCATCTCTCTCGTGTGAATCAAAGCTGAACTTACCGGTGTTTCTGGATTTTTCACGGCAAAAGCTGCTGCCCCTCGCCAGGTAACAGAAAGAGGAAGACAAGGGCTGGACTGGGGGTTTTATACTGGATGGGAGGCGGCCTGAACTTCCCGTCGCTCTCCGCGGTGCAGACCCCGCAAATCACACACATTCCTGCAAAAAACGTCAGCACGCCACCGGATGAACCGCCTGAAACATGTATGATATCTCACCAGGGACTGGACGTTTTAGCTTAGCACTGAAACTAGCAACAACAGAGACGCTATAATGGTGATAATAGGGGTATTAGTGATACAGAAACAGAGTTTAAAAGCACACAATTGATCGAGTTGCTAAGCTTATTAGACCCGCATGTTCCTCGACCTTAACCGATCAGCTGTTCGAGTTGTGTTTGGCTTCCTAGTATGACTTGTTTTTCCAGCCATTGACAAACTATAAATAAAATCATGTCATGCAGAAAATTAATATTAATATAATTAATACCAGTAAGTGTTATGTTACACAAAGTTTTAATTATAATAGAAATACTGATATTTTTCAATCATAACCACATACAGCTTCACCCACTTGTTACACAAATGTTGCATAGAAATAATGTTAGGAGGACAGGGTGTATTTTAAACTGAAAAGTAAAAAAAACACAAATGATTCTCTGCACACAGGGAAGTGGATTTTCATCATTAATATATATATATATATATATATATATATATAAAAATGCAAATAAAATAACAATTTCAGACCAAAACAAAGCCCTCCCCCTGAAATAAGAATATCTAAATCCCAAATTTGCATTCAAACAGAGCCCTGACCCTGAAAAGATGAACTCATGCTGTTCTCAAAACACCTTATCTTACCGCTCGTTTACATTTACAACAGACGCATATACATAAGTGTTTGATTAAATTAAACGTGATGTTCTTCAGGGTGAAGTGTATCTTCAGGGTCAGCTGGTTTACTACTTTACAACCAGAAGACATGGTGGGCAATTTATATCAACTGACACAAAAACTAATTGTTTGATATCCTTATAACTTCTCTCCTTTTTTAACTTTGCTGTGATTTTTATCAGTTTATTCACCGCATCTATAAAATAGCTAAGGTGTCTGCTTAATTAGGAATATTTGCCTTATCTGGGGAAAATTTACTTATCTTAAAGCTGTTCAATGTATCCTGTAGAAGTGAGTTATTAAAGCAGCAGTAGACAGAATATTTTTGGCATCATTGGGCAAAAATTCCATAATAACCTTTCAGCATATTGTAATTCAAGTGTTCTGAGAGAAAGCTAGACTTCTGCACCTCCTCCTGGCTCTGTTTTCAGGCTTTAAAAAATCTAGCCTGTGACGAGAGACTTTGGCCAATCACAGGTCATTTCAGAGAGAGTGTTCCTATTGGCTGTTCATTCAACGGAGGCAGCTACAATCACCCGCAAACTCCGATCAAACGGTCAAACTAGGCAATCAATCTGATCAAATATGAATTAATATTCTGTTATTGTAATGCCTATTTCTCGTGTAAAATGTTTTCTGAAACATCTTATAGTGTAGCTGTAAAATGAGAAAAGTTCGCCCTAGCTGGTGGGCGAGTCTTGGTATTTCCTCAACAGATCTCAACAAGGCTGTCGGGTCACAAACTTTCTCAGAGACAACAAGGCTCCAGATCAGCTCTTATTGGTTGTTTTCCTCCGGTCTGTGAAATCTTGCAGATGCCATTAGGAGCACCGGAGGACACAGAAGCACAGGATTTTTTTCAGATTACCTGTCTCATGCACTCGGGATAGAGTGACTGTTTTATAAAAATAACTTTTTTGAATCATATTTGCTTCAATTCTACCCACTGCTGCTTTAACCTTAGAAAAAGGCCTGTTTTGTCGCTTGGATGCTACTTGGGGTCAGGAGGTCAGATTCTGCCTCTTCCTCCATCACCGTGGCTGGCATGTTGCCCAGTATAGAGGCGGCTGGCATTCCCTGGCACACACCCACACATCTAAAGTCAAACACACACACTGTCTAACTACTCGCTCGGCTTTCCCTCCAGTTCAGGTAACAACCACTTCGACTTGGCAGCTGCTGCTTTCACTCAGCGGAGAGCAGAGTGACCACGGGGGGGGATATGGGGAGAAGAGGGACGTGATAAATCGCTCGAGGGGCAGAGAGAGAGTGGCAACCTGCTAATAGAGCCGTAAAAAGTGAGTTTAAAATGACCAGAAGTGTGGTTTCCTCTGCTGGAGTCATAAAAAGGACATTCAAGTTATTAAAAAGCACAGACAACAACATATTGTAAAATGACATTATTTGTTGTAAAATTATTATAAATCACATTTTTTTGATCACACTGTGATTTAATTGACATTATATAACCCGTCTGACAAGGCTCTATGGGTAGAACTACAACTAGTTACAGCACAAAGCATAATGTACTTTTAAATATCTTCTGACTCAACGGGTCGCCACAATGTTGAGCAACTGCCATTCATAACCAGAAGCTAAAAAAAAAAGGCGGTCTGAGCCAGTTTGAATTTGCATATTATAAAGTAAAAATGAGCTACACTGATAGGCTACTCCAATATACATTTAAAATGTGAAGTTTTCAATCTTTAAAGCAAGGCATACACAGCTTTCCTGGCTTTTGATTTCACCTTGGAAGACAAGATAAAAAACACATTTTCTAACACATAAGCCTAAATTGTAGCTTACATTATGTGTAAACCATGACTGTAACTTTCTCTCAGTTGTAGGCTTCATAGGAGGTGACTGGTTGTGCATACATGAAAGTAAAGCAGCCGTATTTTACAGTGACAGCTCTATGTCTGGGACACAACAATGTGGACAGACCTCTTTACTTGAAAGCCTTATCTCTAGTGAGGAACTATGCCCCGAGGGTCTAAATTGATGAGTAGTTGTAAAACGACTCCACTGAGTGTAAAGACCCTGTTTAAAGAAGATTACTTTCACTCAAGCATACCTGTAGGGCAGGTAAAAAGGAACTATTTGAGCTCTCTGATTGACAGGGTGAATTGGTTTGACACAGACACGGCAGTAAAGAGACAGACGTGGAGATTAGTGAGGAAGTGACAGCGAGACGTTTCCCAGCCTACAAAAGGTGGAGCAAAGAAACTTGGCAGAGACCCAGAGGTGAACTCAGTGTCAGGGTGACACCAAAGTACTTCACCTGTTTTAACAGTGATGGAAGAGTAACACTTTACCATAACCATCATTTATAAATGCTAAATCGATAGTTAATTAAACTTAGTAGCTATTTTACTGTTAACAAACAATGGTATGATAATTAATAATGTTTATTAGTAATGCTATCATTTCTGTTATTTTATCATTAGTTTGTGTAATATGAAATAATTAGTTTATAAATTGTATATTGTATAATAGCTGATAAGAGACGATAACAATTACATTCTGATAACATTAGTAACTTATTTATTATCAGTTTATTGTTGCACGAAATACAACATTTTATATACTGTATTAAGTATTTGTTAGTGATTACCAAATGATTTGCTTTAAGAAATTGTTTGTAAAACATCTATAAACATTACATAGATAGATCGACCAGAAATCAATTATTAACCATTGACAAAATATTAACTATCTATCTAAATAATGTTTATAGATGCTTTACAGGGTATTTATTAACCATTTAACAAAGTATTGTAATCATCAGTTGCAACTTTATTATAGCCATCCAAATAATGTTTATAGAAGGTTTACCAACCAGTTATTAACCATTAACAAAGTGGTACAAATATCTATCTATGTAGATGTTTTACATACAATTTCTTTAAGGTTTACAAATAATATCTCAATCATTAACAAATACTTAATGCATTAATAATAATTAGTTAACATTATTAATTATCATTTCATTGTTTGTTGACAGTAAAATAACTATTAACTAAGTTTACTTAACTATCAATTTAACATTTATAAATGATGGTTATTGTAAAGTGTAGTGATGGCAGAAGTACGAAGATCCTCTACTTCAGTAAAAGTAGCAATACCACAGTGTAGAAATACTCTGAGTAGTTCAAAATTTGACTTAGTAAAGTATTAGCATCAAACTTTACTTAAAGTACTTAAAGTAAAAGTACTCATTTTGCACAATGGCCCATTTCTGGATTATGTATATTATATTATTGGATTATAATTATTGATGCATTAATGTGTTCATCACTTTGGCCAAATTTCTAGTCAATCCATCCATTAGACATTTCACCTCATGGTGGCGCTATAGAGGAAAAGTCAGGGGAAAGTCATGAGGATTGATCCTCTTGAGACCATGACATGAAATAGTTGTTGAGATATTTCAGTTTGGACCGACTGACGGACGTATCCATCCCTATAGAGCTATGCTGATAGCGTGGCTAAAAACACACAGCTCGGCTCACGAAGTCTCGAATGATCTGATAACCAAACACAGCGAAGTACAACAGCTGTGCTCTTATTTCAGACACTCACTACAGCAGAGTATGAGTGTGTGTGTGTGTGTGTGTGTGTGTGTGTGTGTCTGTGAAAGGGAGAATGTGATTCAACAGGCAGACTGGCAACACGTCAGTGATGAGTCATCGGGTATGATGTGGTGGTTATAGCAACGAGAGATGTGACCATTTTACCATGACTGAGAAAAAACTGTTAGTACAGACAGACAGACAGACAGACAGACAGACAGATAGATAGATAGACAGACAGGTAGATAGACAGACAGACAGATAGATAGACAGACAGGCAGGATGGTGGTTATAGCAATGAGAGAAGTGACCATTTTACCATGACTGAGAAAAAACTGTTAGTACAGACAGACAGACAGACAGACAGACAGACAGACAGATAGATAGATAGGTAGGTAGGTAGGTAGGTAGGTAGGTAGGTAGGTAGGTAGATAGACAGACAGACAGACAGACAGACAGACAGAGAGAAAGAGAGGGAAAGGATGGTGGTTATAGCAACGAGAGATGTGACCATTTTACCATGACTGAGAAAATACTGTTAGTACAGATAGACAGACAGATAGATAGATAGATAGATAGATAGATAGACAGATAGACAGACAGACAGACAGACAGGTAGGTAGGTAGATAGATAGATAGATAGACAGACAGACAGACAGACAGGCAGACAGGCAGATAGATAGAGAAACAGGTGGGTAGATAGATAGACAGACAGACACAGACAGACATGTAGATAGGTAGACAGACAGGTAGATAGACAGACAGACGAAATACCAAAGCTAATTTCCTGTATGTGAAAACTTGTTAATAAACCTGATTCTGATTCCCTTGCTAACAATAAATATGTTCACATTTTCTTTCATTCAGCCACAACAGCACTGAGGTCAGCCACTGATGGGTGATAAGGCCTGGCTCGCAGTTCATCCCAAAGCTGTTGGATGGGGCCGATTTCAGGGCTCTGCACAGGCAAGTCTATCTTCATCGAACTTGGAAAAAGCATTTCTTCATGGACCGAATGGACCGAACAGGAAAGGCAGAAACAAACTGTTGCCACAACGTTGGGAGCACACTATTGTCTGGAGCATTTCTGACTGGTCACAGCGTTAACCTGAGGAGTTGCGGGATGACTTCCAGGATGGAAACGGAGACAAAACCTCTAATATGCATCCAAATAAAAAAGGAAACCACACTTGGGTTGAAGTGGTAGACATATGCAACTTGTGACAAGGGTCGCAAGTAGACATTACCTCGTTTTAGGGGCTCACAAGCCAAAAAGATTGCAGCTATAATGTATATAAATAACAGTTAATCTAAATAATGTTTGCTTGTTTTGTGTGAGAAACTAGATACTTTAAACTCTTCAGCATCTAAAAGTTATTAAAAAAAAAACACAGTTTATTGTGGGTAGCAACATCAACTGGTACTTAAGAGTCGTCTTTTTCTGCCAGTTTTAAGAAACGTGACTCGGTGTCTGTGTGGGTGCAGAAAAAAAAGGCTCTGACTGATTGTGATCGATGCCAACATTTAGAAAATTCCACAGCACCGGCATTCATGTGCAAGAGTTTAAGGTAACTCAATATAAATACCAATGTCATCACACTGTATGCAAATACAATCTGAGCCAGAGGGGACAGTTAATGCAAATAAAGCACATTTACAACACTGAGCCAGTTCCACATCTCATGCAGCCTGCTGGCCAACGCTCCCCCCACGCTTCACACTTGCAAACAAAATATTCCCCTTTGGTGTCCATATTATCGTGTGCATTTGTTTCACACCCTGAGTGTTAAGGAAACGTGTTTATAACATGCATATCGCAGCCTCCACGGTAGGTGATTCAACTTTTTAAACCCACCTCTGGCTCTGATTGCACCCTCGAGCCAGCCTAAGAGAGGAAATCTCTCTTCGAATTACCTCGTCTTTTTTTTTTTTTTAACCCATATGCTGGTTCTTGATCTGTGACTAGCTGTTGTGGATCTGTAAAGCCTGTTGAAATATTGTATGTGATACTGGATTATACAAATAAACTTGACTTTACTTTTAACAGTGATTATGAGTATGTTTTTCTGCTCCAAATGGCCAGTGGTAACCCTTGAGCCTTGAAAGCAGTTTAAACCACATTGCACATTTAAAATATTGTTGAACTTATTTTTAGGTGCTCAGATTATCTTTATGTTAAAACAAGTGTGCATCCTGATCAAAGAATAGTGGTGAGGTTTCTGGTATAGTATTTCCAAAGCTATACAACTTATGAATGTCATCATTTTTAAAACTGGGGTCTTATCAGTTCTTTTTCAAATATGTAGGCTACGGGTATGTGGTAAAGGAAAAACACAGTAGAAATTTGAGGGTAAAGGACATAAAGTCACTATAAAATTAACAGAGAACTGTTAAAATAATAGAGAAAATTGGATCTGCAAGTGTACTTACAGGAGATATTGTTCATAATCAGTTTTGTCAGAAACGATACATATCTGGCAGGAACCTGAATGATCAATAATCATGGCTCAGCAATGCTCTGTTGAGAAAATAGATCAGTTCCCTGCAGCCAGTTTTATTTTCAGTAACATATTTATTCAAATAGGCTACTCCTGACTTTAAAGTTGTGTAGTGACTAACTGTAGATTTTAATAATAATAGAATCAGACACTTGACAAAGTTAAAATGATCAGAAATAAAAACAACATAATATATAAAACAGATAAAATTAATCACACATTAAAAGTTAAATGTGGAACTGATAAAAATAAATAAATAAGAAACAAGTTCTAATAAGCACTACAGACTGGGACTGTGTCATCACAAATACATTTATTGGACTAAACTAAATATTCAAATAATAATATATATATATATATATTTTTTTAAAACTCAAATATAGCCACTAGGCCTACATAAAATGAGGATCGTAAAGGGTAAACTCATTTTCTATGTGCAAAATAAAGGCTCCACATTTTTGCTATGGGTGCGCTGATAATTTATAATTCACATGTTTTGAATACTTGCCCCCTTTCCAGGACAGTCGAACTGCATTGTCATCAAAAAATCATCAGCACAATGCTAACGTGAGCTAGTCCTGGCTAGCTATAAGTTATTTTAAGTTAGAAGTTTTGAAACGCCAAGAAAAAATACACTGAGGTCAATATGTTGTATAATAGTCGTGAAAGGGCAAATATAAGGCAATTATTCACACCGTACACGTCTAAGGTTAAATTAGTGCAATAGGAAAACGTAGGTTTGCACCATGTACCGTAAATAAAACCCCAATAAAACCTCCAATAAAGGAGGCAGGATTGAGCCAGCTACATGATCAATCGAACGGTATAGAAGAGTTATTTGACGGAGAGATAGAGTGACGTTTTAGTGGAGTAACAAATAAATTGACAGACGGGAATATCACGAAAAGGAGGGGCGATAATTCCCGTAACACCACACCGGTTTCATCATAAGAACATCCGGGTCATTGATTAAAAATCTGATGCAAGCTTCAACACCATCCTTGTAACAGCAGCTACACCCTGTTAGCAAACAGTGACATATACTTCAGCAGTGGTGGAAGTAGTACTCAGAGCTTTTACTTCAGTAAAAGTAGCAATACCACAGTGTACAAATAGTATGTTACAAGCAAAAGTCCTGTGTTGAACATGTTACTAAAGTAAAAGTATGTTAGAATGCTATTTACTTAGATACTATGTAAGTTACTGCACTATATTTTTTTGATACCTTTGCATAAGACGATTTTACAACCCAATAATGAGCATATGAAATACAATGCATTGTTATACAGTAAATTAAACCACCCAACAGTATAAAAATGAATACAATTAACTCCACTGCAACCAGCTACGACATAATGCATCTTAAATGTTATGTTACAACGACAGAGCCCATTTTGGCTGCATAGTGAGTACTTTTACTTTTGTATTCTAAATACACTTTCTTGATAATACTTTTTCTTAAGTAAGCTGTTGAATGAAGGAGTTTTACTTGTAACAGAGTATTTTATAAATTGCGGTATTTATTTAAGTAAAAGATGTTAATACTTCTTCCACCACTGGTAGTACATTACCCATGTGATCATCACTGATTGGGGTAATACACTCAACTCTACTACTTAACATGCAGGGCTAGAACAGCTGCTTTGATTAAGAACTATTATTCAAAATGTTTATTTCCATTATGACAGCCCAGAGATCACTGCCAATAATTAGTTTCTTGTGCCATCTAGTGGCTGAAGAGAAAAACTGAGTTTCATTAAGCTGCATAAAACCCTTTGATGTAGGTATTTATTGCTGACTGTGTTTAAAATACAGCAACAAAGTCAATAAATTCAGGTGTTGTGGTGTCAAAACTCCACAAGTGGGTCATGAAAACTCAGCTCAGTTAAAGTGGACTCCAACACAATCTGTGTGTTTACACAAAGAGATTAACAAACTCTGCAGACAGAGTAAACACAGGCTGTATACATACAATATGGTGAGTCTATACAAAATCACCGAACACTGACCTAAAGGGTCATAGCTACAATAGGCCCTTTTCACAGCAGCTCTTTAGACATTGCAGGGTAAGCAAAATTGTAATTATCATGGCCCTGATCCTTTTAGGTGGGCCAGGGCCCTGGTAGTTGTACATGCTGGCTCACTGGAATGGCTGTGACACACTAAATAGAATGGGACCATAATTAATATTATCATTACACCTGTGTTTACCCTGCGATGACATGTCCAAATGAATGCTGTAAAAAGCACCTGTAGAGGACACTGAGCACCTGTCCTTGATGGGTTTTACCATCCTACAATTACACTGGAGTTCTATAAAGCTGATTCTGGTATATTTTACAGTCAATATTCTTAAATTTGGTTATTTTTTTGGCCACAGATTTTAGTTTTGCAAAAACAAACTCAATTATTTTCACAATAAAATATAAAGTAATTAGGTAAAGTAAAAAAATTTGTACAACTTCACAGATTTTCAAAGCACAGTGAAGGTAAATAAATTATTGCATCCGTTTAAAAACTTCATATCTTTACAATCACAGTGCACTTTGACGTACGGCATGAGTTGACGAAAAATGGTGGAGTCCTGTTTTCTATAATAAGAATAATTGTTGTAGTTGAAGACATGATGAGAGATTAAAAACAATGCAAATCCACATATTTCTTAGAAACGTAACTCAAAAATAAGTCTGGAACCTAAAGAACCTTATCTTTCTAAATATTTGATGGAAAACATCTCCTAGAAAGATTATTTAGCAAAATATTTCCACTGTTATCAAATATAAGGCTTTGGGTCTATTTTTGTATAAGAAAAGTGCTTCTTTAGTCTAGAAGTGGTCAGAAAACAGACACGGCTGCAGCTAAAGTTCTTCCTGTGGTATAGTATAAAACATATGGTCCCATCTCATTCACAGCTCAAGAGACACTTAAAAACATACAAAAAAGATCACACAATTTGATTTGTTTGGTCTGAGTTGCAGTATAGTCCACGTATTATAAAATGCAAATATCACTAGTTATAGTGTAAATATTAAAGATAGAGTCGACGATGATGGAAAGCTAGCATAACTTAAATGTAGCATCGCCTCAGGAGCTCCGTCTAAACACCCCCCTCCCCTCGGGGCTCCTTCCAAGGCCACGCCCCCCACACACACACGTGCCACATGCACGAACACTGACGCATCGCAACTACTTCACAGACACAGAGCGGAGAGAGGACCTCAACTCAACAACGTTACAGTAAAGACCATTTCAACCAATATAACAAATAGTGTATACTGGACAACATCGTCAACCCTGCCTTTAAGAAACAAAAGAAGAAAACACACTTAAAGATAGGGTCTATGATGTTGGAGAGCTAGCATAATTTGAAAGTAGCATGCCTCAGGAGCTCGGTCTAAACCCCCCCCCTCCCCTCGAAACTCCTTCCAAGGCAACGCCCCCCACACACATGCACGAGCACCGCCGCATCTTAACTATACTTCACATTTTTCATAGCTATTTCATCACTAAATTCACTTCTGAAAAATTTTGAGGCGAGAAATCAACTGTGTAGATTTAGAATATTGACAGTTTTACGATGTTAGATGGCGAATCAAACATTTGCTCCACCGTTGTCGGAGTTTAGAAGCTCCACAAACTGCCGGCACAGGAAGCTAGCTCCTGCCGGGATTGCCATCTCTCCAGCTGGGCATTCACTCACACAGACCCCGCTATGAGCTGGCTGGAGCTCTCTCAAGACACCGGTCTCCTCAGACGAGGGGCTTTTATTTCCTTGTTGACGGATAGTTTGTTTAAATATCACAACACAAATGTCCATTATAAATTAACAGGTGTTTATCTGCCTTTTACGAGTTGAAAAGCTCCACAATCGCCTGCGGGGGTAGCTCGCTGGAGAGCCGGCCACAGAGCAGCAGAGTGGCGAGGGAAAGAGCTGCCTCTGAGGGGGCAGAGAGATACCTGCTGAGACAACACGACCCTTTTTAACGTTACTCTGATATCTGTAGGGAGGTCAGTCCACTCTTTTGTTTCTGTAACTGAAAAAGCAGTTTGAGTAACGTAAATTTTGTCGAGAAATGTTTTATATCCGCCGTCTCCCCTCGTTGATAATCCTGTTTGTCTGACTTCACTATGAGCTGTTAGAATAAATAGTTTAAACCTGCAGTATATTATAAAGTAAACACACATAAACAACTAAACCAAAGTTGTATTTTTCGATAATATTGTAATAGTAGTACAAGTTTGTGCTCGTTGTCCAGTGTTTTAAGAGCTTTAAAGGCTAAAGCCTCATCTAGCATACTTCAAGTACATCACTTTAACGGTTTCATGCTACATGCTACTCAGGAACGCAGTATGCAGTATACAGTACATACTGCATACTGCGTTCGTCAGTAGTATGTAGTAGGCGGTTTCGAATACAGCCACAGAGCGGAGAGAGGACTTCAACTTAACAACGCTTCCTCATGACAAGTGACCTTTTCCAGTGCTACTGCAGGGCTGAGTTTTCTCTTCCATTCTCCAGTAAACGTGCGGCAGCGACGTGCTTTGAGTTCAGGCTGGTGCACGCCAAGGGTAGAGAACGAGCAGGGAGGCAGGGAGGCATCTGATTGGTTCTTTACAACTGGGCGCAGAGGCAGTGATTGGTAGACGTTTTTACAGGATTACAGCAGCTACAGATGACGGATCTTTTCCGGTCTTTTTTCAGAGCTCATAAGTATTGGATCGCTGTCGGGGTGTAAAGACAATTTCAACCAATATAACAAATAGCTTATACTCGACTCGAATTTAATACAAAGATTTGTACCTTAAAGGAACAGTGTGTAGGATCTGGCGGTATCTAGCAGTGAGGTTGCAGATTAAAACTTCTCCTGTGTGCCAAGCGTGTAGGATTGCTACAGTGGCCAACGCGAAAATGCGAATAGCCCTGTCTAGAGCCAGTTGTTGTAAGAGTAGAGTGCGTAGAGTGTGTGTATATGTGGGAAGTGAGTGGTGAAGCATGAGAGAGAGAGTGGTGGCGACGGGAGCGAATAACGTTATCGACTCCGGCCCAAGCAGGAAAAGTTAAAAGAGTTTGGTTTGTTTGTTCTGGGCTACTGTAGAATAATGGCGGTGCAACATGGTGGACTCTGTGAAGAGGACCCGCTCCCTATGTAGATATAAACGGCTCATTCTAAGCTAATGAAAACACAGCTATTCTTATTATCAGGTGATTATACACAAAAAAAACATACTTATTAATATTATATTCCATTTCTGTCAATAGATCGCCCTAATTGTTACACACTAGTCCTTTAACGTATGCTTCAGTGACCTTCTGCGAAGCACAGCAACAGGACACAAACCAAAGTTCGCAGAGCATCAGCACCCCTATCACTGAGGAGGGTAATAGAAGCACAGAAATGCCAGTAGAGGGGCCCACCCAACCACAGATACCTCTAATGGAAAAGACCAAAGGGCACAAACCTTGTGTGAGTGGGAAACCATCAACAATGACCTAACAAAAATCCTGGAGCAGCAAGTGGGCACAGTAATGGAAAAGCTAGAAAGGATGGGCGACATAATCTACAACTAAGGTGAAGAGCGCTTTGGAGTAAGTAAAGGGAGAAATGGAAAGGCAGTACCAGCACTAGCCAAGTCCTCGAGGCAACAAGCGATCGAGAGGCTAATCAGAGAGAGGAGACAGCTGAAAAAGCTGTGGAAGAAAGCCTCTGATGCAGAGAGAGAAGGTCTCAGACTACTCCAAGCGGAGTTTGGACTCCTCCCCCGGACAATGTGGCCACTCACCATCTATGAAGTCCCGATAACAACTGTGGAGAAGATGGAGTGAACCATCACCTCATACGTGAAGGTGATGGCTCGGAGTCCCACGATGTTTGAGTAACATCGCAAAGGGATCCTGGAACTGCCTCTCACCAGTCTAATGGAGGAATACAAGTGTTCTAAAGTAAGACTCGAAATGACACTGAAACACTCCAGAGACAAGACCATCAGTAACGCTGCACTGCCCCTAATAACTGGGCGGAAATGGACACCATCCGATGCAGTACAGCAAGCTACGTCAGCCCTGAGGCACAAAGACATCGTGGGGCAAGTCCAGCAGGGAAGAGGAGGCTTTGGCCTGACAGCAAGTAAACCAACTTGGCGAAAGACCACAGCGTCGGAGCGGAGATCACTGGTGGTCGAGGAGGTGCGCCGACAGGAGGAGGTCACAAGAGGTGCAAAGACTGTCTCTCTTGCAAAACAGGGGCAATGGATGCAATGGGAAGACGTGGAGAGAAGAAAAATCCGCTGGAGCTGGAAGCAAGCAAGATCAGCTTTATCATCACAGCGACATACGACCTTCTTCCATCACCAAAGAATCTCTATCAGTGGTATGGCAAGGATCCAACCTGTGCCCTCTGCCCAACTCCAGCGAGTCTCAAACACATCATGAAAGGCTGCAAGACCAGCCTTTCGCAAGGCAGATACACCTGGCGGCACAATCAGGTCCTCAAGAGCCTGGCATCAGCTCTGGAAGACAAGCGACGGTCGACCAACTCCTTGTCCCCCCTGAGAGCAACCAATCCCTTTAAGTCAACAGCATTTGTCCGAGAAGGACAGAAAACACCCAAACATCCTCCAACCAAGCCAGACACAGGAGGCCTATTCATGGCCCGCGACTGGAAGATGCTGGTGGACGTCGGCCAGCAATTAATTTTTCCACCCGAGATTGCTTCCACCAACCTCAGGCCAGACTTGGTACTCTGGTCCCTCTCACTGAAGACTGCTTACATAGTAGAGCTCACAGTTCCATGGGAAAACTTGGTTGAAGAGGCCTAAGAACGTAAGAAGCTGCGCTTTGCAGAGCTAGCAGCAGAAGCGAAGCAGCGAGGCTGGAACACCAAAGTCTATCCAGTGGAGGTAGGATGCAGAGGATTCATGGCTTCTACCATCAGATTGCTGAAAGAGCTGGGATGCCACGGTCAGGCTCTGCGGCAGACCATCAGAGCAATCTCAGAAGCGGCTGAAAGAAGCAGCCAGTGGATTTGGCTCAAGCGGAATGATCCGGGCAGGGCTCCAAATACATCCGCATAACCCACTGGAGAACCCCCACCTGTCAGCCTTTCAGCCGTCTGCCATTCCCAGCAGCAAGGTGGATTTCAGGGACACTTGGGCACAGTGCACAAGCTGAGGATTGATCACCCTGCAGCTGGCCACCTTTGTGGAGGGTGTATAGTGTTGAAAGGCCGAAACATCTGATGATACAAGGGTACACTACTGATGATACGTCCTGTGCCCAATTGTCCTGAAATGTCACAACCCAGGCAACCCTCCCACAAACTCTGAGAACCCCCACCTTTCAATTGTCAACCACTCTAAACAACAAGGTGAATTTCGTGGAAGTGCTCACCACCTATTGGCACAAGGGACAGATTTTAACACCACGTCCTGTGTTTTTTGATTCTACAACAGTAAAAAAACAAAAAAAACAAGAGTAAAAGTATTCACAGTTTCCTGATTGGTGAAGACAGTGAATATCCAGCAGAGGTGTTTTTTTCCTACATTAAAAATGTGCCTAAAATGAGATTTCAGAAGAAAGAAATTTGTCATAGTACATAAATGCATTTAACCCATCCTAAGTATTTTTAGGAGCAGTGGGTTGCTGCAAGCACCCGGTGAGCATCTTGGGGTTTAATGTCTCGCTCAAGGACACTTCGACATGCAGTCTGTAGGAGCTGGGGATCGAACCGCCAACCTTGTGGTGAAAGGACGACCCGCTCTACCCACTGAGCTCTATAATCCTTCATATAATGTCTTTGCTGGAAATATTGTTCAAAACAGTTAAAATGTTCACTTAGTATACAATATTATTGATAAATACTCTGCAGAAACCCAAAGCTGTACTACATCGGCCACTTTTGTTTGTGTTTGTCGGATGTATTCGTGTGAATATTTCTGTAACATGTTTCATGTGGAGATGGACCTGCTCCTGTCTTTCTCAGCTTCTGCTCTCTCCTCCTCGGTGACGGCCCACGGCTGGATCTTCCCGCTGCCGAATATTGTGTAGACGAGAGCACCGACAACGTTGAATCCAGCTGCCACCCAGAACACCTTCCTCCAGCCTGCTAGGGTGTGCTGACAACCAAAGAAGAGGGTAGTGTATTACTTCAGTGACTTTTTATGTATGGTATGTGTTGTGTACTGTGTGTTACTAAGACTCTTTGAATGTGTCTGCATATCAACAGAAAAACTGATTATAAGTAGAAGTCTGGGTGGAGAGAGCATGACACTGAAGACCCAGGAGAAAGTGAACAACAGAACAAGGTTTCTGGAGAAAAAAAGGTCTATTAATTTATAAAAGAAATAGTTTGCAGAGTCTTTTGTTTAGAGTTGTTTTTCAAATTCAGATCCTTTACTTAAAGGAACATGTAGGACTGACAGCTAGCATTTAAAATGGGTAACAGCAGTCCAAATTCAAAACATTGGAGCCGTGGCCCGTCCGCTCCTCTGGTGTGACTGATGGCAGTTAGCGCAAATTTACGCATTTGAGGGTTACCTTCTAGACACGACCGCGTCAGCCTCTGGCCAGCAGCAGTAGTCGGAATCACTTCACCGGCTGTGTGTCTCAAATACTCGCTGCCTTGATAACCAGCTGCACACGGACCACAGAAAGATGTGCCGAGGCTTTTCAGGTCGGGTAGAATCTAATGTTGTTATCTCTGTTGATCCAGTTGGTTTGCTTGCTTCCATGGCTTGTATGTTTTGTATTTGTATTGTATGTAAGGTGTGTATGTACTGTATATATAAGGTAATCTAAGAGACTTACATCCTGAGTAAAGTATCCTGTAGCAATGGGTGCCACGACTCCAGGAATGGTCCCGAATGTGTTGGTGATTCCCAGAAGGAATCCTGCATACCTGCAGGAGACAGAGAGAATAATATTCTTCAGTGAAAAAGCGAGTAGTTATCAGCCTAAAATGTACTACTTTCCATGAAATACTGAGTTATGTTACAGTTACTACATTTAATTTAGTGTATCACACGTACTGTATGTACATTTATAAGTCAGGAGGACCAAAACTGGAGAATTTTCCTGAAAGCCTGTCCACATTATTTTATTACTATTCAAATGTCTGAGTCTTGATTAGAACTGAAACGATAAGTGGATTAGTTGATTGAACAGAAAATAAATTCTGATATTTAGTTGATTGTAAATTTCCACAAATAAAGCAAAACATTCTCTGGTTTCAGGTTTGGTAATGTCACAATTTGCTGCTTTTCTCTGTTTCATATCTTTGCAAACTGAATATTTTCAGTTTTTGGACATTTGAGGACGTCGCATTGGGCTTCTGGGAAGTTGAAATGGCCACATTCAGCCCTAATCCTAATTAATAACTGAATTTGTGAGTAGGGAAGGAGTATGGATGGTAACACCCACCGAGGAGCGATGTCTATGTGGTTCATGTCGACTCCGGCGGCGGTGGCCCCTCCTATGGTTGTGGAGAGTGTGAGGAAGGTGACGGTGAGGATGTGGCTGCAGCCGGCGTAATTCACAGCCACGAGGAAAGCTGGCGCTGCCAACAGACCTGCAGAGAGGAGGTGGATGTAAAAAAAAAAGGAAGGAAATAGCACATTGAGAAAATGGTGTTACTGGTTCTCTTTGTGTCTTTTAATATTTAGCTGGAACAATGAGGAAAAACATAAAACACTGTTCTCTGAGTCTATATCTGGATATTTGTGTCATCATTTCAATACTGAATTTAAACCAGATGAGGGCAGCATTACTCCATTTAAAACATGAGACATGAGGTCCATTTTGATTTGGTTTTTGGTCTGTAATGAATGAATATAATTCCCTTTGGTGAGTGTAACATGATGAAGTCAACAGTCTTGGTACTAAAGCGACCTATGTGCTGTGGTGCTGGAATGATGTTCAACTTCATAATATTCATAAATGTGAATTCAGTATTATGTCTCACTTTACTTGGGGGGGACACAAAAAGGGTAAGTAATCATCAGATAATGATGAAGTTATGAGGGACTCCTCAGTAACTACTCCGTATTAACTAATCATTACTTAATGATTCATTAATATAGGATCTCTCTGTTATGTGTAACTCATCATTATCTACTATATAGCCCTCCATTAGGAATTATTAGAGAAGTTCTGATTGACGATTCATCAATTATTAAGTCATTCCTGATTCGTTCCTCACTCATTTTATAATCATTAGCTACTCTATCAAATTTGATTGGGAGTTACTCATTACCTAATGGTTGACTAGCAGTTAGTACCTCATTCGATCCCCAGTAACTACTCACATTTTTGTGTACCTTAATGTAATGTGTTACCAAATATGTTTCTGAACACATTTGAGGAGAGAAATTGGCATTCCAGTAACAGATTCATATTTGATCACGCTGCCTAGTTTCACAGTTTGATCAGTTTTGCAAGCAGTGATTGACAGCTGCTTCAGAGACTGCTCGTCTCTGATTGGTTGTTTTGGTGAAATCTTGCAAATGCCATTATTAACACAAGAGGGCGAAGAGAAAGGCTCCCTTAAATAAAAAGGTTGGGAACCACTGCTCTAAACCTCTATCTCTTGTCCTGTGACAGTCCACCAGACAAAGAAGCAATCATGCAGCACAGGTGTAGAGGATCTGAGAGGAAAAGTTTCTTTTACCTATGAGTGTGAAGAGCTTGCGTACGACGGTGGTGCTGAACACCTTCCTCTGATGAGGCTGTCCGCCACGACACCCGACAGAATCGACAACAACCAGGCACCGAGGTACGGCAGAGCAGAGAGGAAACCATTCTGGACGGAGACAGAGAGATTTCGTCAGAGTTGTTGTCCTATTCTGCGAAGGATTTGATGATTACAGGTTGCTTGTCTTTATCCAGTTTTAAAAGATGCATACCTAAGCATATGTCCAAAGTAATTTATGACACCTCGGTAAAGATTAAAGAAACAGCTTTGGGAAACACACTTATTGTATTTCTTGCCGAGAGTTAGATGAGAAGATACCACTCTCATGTCTGTATGCTAAATATGAAGCTACAGCCAGCGGCTGGTTATCTTAGCTTAGCATAAAGACTGGAAGCAGGGGGAAACAGTTAGCCTAGCTCTGTCTAAATGTATAAAATAAACTGCCTATCAGCAACTCTAAAGAACAGTAATGTTAAAAGTGAATAAGAGTACAATTACTTTGTTCCAGTTCTGTTTTACACTGTACTGAGTGAGCATCAGCTAGCATTATTTAAAAACCGAAGAGCAGATTCATGTATGTTTGTTCCGCCCTCATCAAAGAGTCCCCTTCCTTAACTAGACAGACAGATAACTCCTTCAACACACTGTAGTCAATGAAGATGGATTTATTGTGCACCACCGTTAGTACTGACAGCATGAGAATGGAGTAAAAAGACAATGCTTCTAAAAGTGATTCCCAAAGGAGGATGGATGTAGATGCTGACTAGACAGTTCCACAATGTGCTTTCTACTCAGGAATGCAAAGATAAACAAAGATGGCTGCCAGGGTCAAAGGACAAGAAATAAAGCCTGTAGTAAAATAAGCAGCACCCCCTAGTGGCTGTAAAAATGAACTGAAAGTTCCTTTTCCTCAGGCCAGAACACTCCCCGCCTGGTATCTGCTAAGATGCCATAACTAACGAAAAACAGAACTACAATCTAATCAGTCTCTGGGGAGAGGAGTAGGACAGTCTCCGACACAGGCCGTAAGAAGGTCTTACACAGACCATCCTTTGCTGTCTTGACCTCCACCTTTCTGACTCTACCATCTGTGCTGGGAAATGTCTTGACTATGATGCCCATGGGCCATTCGTTTCTTTTCACTTGGTTGTCTTTCAGTATCACGACATCCCCCTCGTGAAGATTGTGTTCTTCTTTTTGCCATTTCCTACGTCTCTGCAAAGTAGGAAGGTACTCTGTCCTCCAGCGATGCCAAAAGGTGTTGGCGAGACTTTGTACTTGCCTCCACTGCTTTCCGTAGAGATCGTTCCCATCAAATCCACCTTGGGGAGGAGGAAGTGCACTTGTCTTCTGTGTGAGAAGTGTTGCTGGTGTTAGGATGAATGGGGAGTCCGGATCTGTGGATACAGGAACCAATGGGCGAGCATTCAATATAGCTGTGACCTCTGCCATGAATGTGGTCAAGACTTCATGAGTGAGATTTGATGGTCCAACCTTCAACAGCATGGAATCTAGGATGCGCCTAGTGAGTCCTATCAGTCGCTCCCAACTGCCTCCCATATGCGATGAGTGCGGTGGGTTGAAGACCCATGTACATCCATTGTCGTTCAGATAACTCAGCACTTCCTTATTGCTGCTCACTGATGTTATCTGCAGCTCTCTGCAGGCCCCCACAAAGTTTGCACCACAATCAGACCTTATCTGTTTGGCCGGTCCTCTGATAGAGAAGAACCGTCGCAAAGCATTTATGAAGCTTGAAGAGTCCATTGACTCGATGACCTCAATATGTATGGCCCTGGTGCTCATACATGTAAAAAGCACCGCCCACCGTTTGCTGCTTGCTAGGCCTCCTCTAGTCCGCCGTGCCACAACCATCCATGGTCCAAAGACGTCCAAACCTACAAAGGAGAAAGGTGGGTCGGTACTGAGGCGGTCAACAGGTAGATCAGACATCTTCTGAGTCTCTATTTTCCTCCGTAGTTTTCGGCATTGGACAAAGTGACGAAGGATGCTGCTGATACGTCGTTTTCCGCCAATGATCCACAGACCCGCCGCTCTCAAGGCACCTTCCGTGATATGACGCCCCTGATGTTGGACCTGCTCATGATAATGTCGGATGAGTAGAGTTGTGATGTGACTCTGTCCAGGTAGGATTAAAGGATTGATTTCGTCTCTGCCTAGGCTTGCTTGGGACAGGCGTCCGCCAATCCTGAGGAGCCCGGAAGTATCGATGTAAGGGCACAAGCTGTAGAGTGGGCTTTGTTTAGGAATAGCTGTTCCTTCTCTGATGCATTTTAATTCCTCTGTGAAGGCGTATTGTTGCAGACTATGGACTATGATGGTCTTTGCTTGATCCAAGTCTTCCTTGAGACAAGGGCTTTCATGAATGTGCCAGCCCTTGCAGCTGATGTCTTGCTTGAAGGAGTGGGCAACATGTACAAGCCTTGCAACTGCATGAGTAAGTGATCGCCCGCTTGAGAACCTCTCAAAGCGCTTGGGGTCTAATCTGCCATTGGTGACACTGATAGCATGACAAGTAATCTGTGTGCGGATATCAACATCAGAACCCGGGTCAACCAAGACGAAGGAAGAGGGAGTTTCACATCCTACTGACTTCTACAGGAATGCTGGTCCTGTCAACCACGTGGTGTGAGTCAGGCTGCCTGCTGGTACTGATCTGGAAGCATGATCAGCTGGGTTCTCTTTAGTAGGGGCGTACCTCCACTGCTCTGGGCTGGTTGACCTCTTTATGCGTTGCACTCTGTTGTTTACATACAGATAAAATCGTCTAGATTCATTGTGAATGTAACCTATGACCACTTTACTATCAGAATAGTATGTCACAGCATCAAATTTGGTGTCCATCTCATCCATGATTGCCTCTGCTATTTCCACGGCCAAAACAGCAGCGCACAGCTCAAGCCTGGGAACAGTAATCTCAGGATGTGGAGCGAGCTTGGCCTTGCCAAATATGAAGCCAACATCTGTATTACTGCTCGCATCAGTTGTCCGCAAGTAGGCTACAGCAGCAATGGCAGTTGTGGATGCGTCACAGAAACAACACAGCTCCTTACTTTGCGCCTGGCTGAGAGAGATGGAGGTGTATAGGCGTGGTATCTTGACCTGCTCAAGCTCTTTAAGTGAGTCTCTCCACAGTTTCCATTCTCTGTACTTCTCTTCTGGCAGAGGGGCATCCCAGTCACTGGCTTCTGTGGTAAGCTCCCTGAGTAGAGACCTTCCCTGAATGCTTACTGGGGCAGCGAATCCCAGCGGGTCAAACAGGCTGTTTATAGTAGACAGGACCCCACGCCTTGTGTACGGCTTCTCTGCCTTTTACACTTGGAAGGTGAACACATCTTCTGAGACGTCCCAGCTCACTCCTAGACTTCTCTGCATGGGAGGGAGGTCCGTGTTGAGATCTAGGTCCTTCAGCCCCTTAGCCAGGTCTTCTTGAGGTAAGGCTCTCATAACAGCAACCCTGTTGGACAACAATTTATGAAGCCGCAAGTTTGAGAGGGCTAATATGTCTTGAGCGTTCCGGAGAAGAGTGATGGCTTCCTCCTCAGTCGGGAGGGACACCAGACCATCGTCGACATAAAAGCTCCTCTCAACGAACTTCCTTGCCTTTGCTCCGTGTTCTCTCTCTCCCTCTTTGGCAGCTCTCCTGAGTCCGTAGATGGCCACAGATGGTGATGGGCTATTACCAAATACGTGAACCCGCATCCTGTACTCTACAACATCATCATCAAGGTCATTGTTGTGGTACCAGAGGAAGCGCAGAAAGTTCCGATGGTCCTCACGTACCACAAAGCAATGGAACATCTGCTGTATGTCGGTCGTCACAGCGACTGGCTCCTTCCTAAACCTCAGTAACACCCCAAGCAGACTGTTGTTCATGTTTGGGCCAGTAAGGAGCACGTCATTGATGGACACCCCATAGTGTTGGGCACTGGAGTCAAATACCACCCTTATTTGTTCAGGTTTTCGAGGATGATACACCCCGAAGTGAGGTAGGTACCAGCACTCTTCATCCAGTTGTAAGGGTGGAGCCACTTCAGCGTGACCGTTCTCGAAGATCTTACTCATGAATTCAATGTAATGGTCCTTCCTCTCTGGGTGTTTCCTGAGCATGCGGGTCAGTGCGGTGAGACGATTCCTCGCCTGTTGAAAGTTATTGGGGAGGCGTTGTCGTGGGCTACGGAAAGGGAGCGGAGCAACCCAGCTGTTCGATTCATCCTGATGGAACTCCCTTTCCATAATCCTCAGGAAGGCAAGATCCTCCATAGAAGGAGCTGTTTTGTCATCATCCTTTGTGACGCGGAAAACAGACTCTCCCATGAGATCTGATCTGTCGATTGGCATAAGTCGCTGTTCCTGGTTTGAGGCAGGATAACTTTGAGACTGATGGGTGTGGCTGAAACTCTCCTTGACATTGATTTTGTTGGGACAAGGACTCATAAGGCTGGCGCGTCCATTGTCAAGTATATAGGTTCTGAAGGTGTTCACAGGTGAGGGTTTGTGTGCACCATCGAGGCAGACCTCACCTACTATCACCCAGCCAAGGGCTAATCGTTGTGCAAAGGGCGCATGCAGGGGCCCATTGCATTGCTCTAGGACCTTGTGTGCTTGGATGATGTCCCTTCCCAAGAGGAGCAAAATCTCGGCCTTTGGGTCAAGTGGAGGTATCTTAGTGACTAGTGACTTCAAGTGAGAATGGTACATCGCAGCTGCTGGCGTTGGGATCTCTGCCCTATTATCAGGTAGCTGGTCACACTCAATAAGTGTAGGGAGGGCTAGAGTGGTCTTTTCGTCAGCCGATTCCACAATGAAACCCCTTGCTCTTCGGCCTGCAGTCTCTGACACACCTTCACACGTTCTGAGTGTGTAAGGGGAGGTGTCATCAGCTATGTTGAACATTTTGAAGAAGGCTGACCTGGCTAAAGACCTGTTGCTTTGGTCATCTAGAATGGCGTATGCTCTTGCTTTCTTGTCCGGTTGACCTTTGGGGTAAACATAAACAAGGCAGATTTTGGCACATGATTTCCCTGCAGTGCCGTCTCCACAGACCTTTGTGCAAGTTGAGGTGGTGATTGAAGAAGAGGGAGATCCCTCTTCCTCCCCGCCATGATATTTCGAGGGGCTGATAGCTTGTTTTGTCGACCAGGGTGCTGGGCCAGCATGAAGGGCTGCAATGTGCCTGTCGCTGTTGCACTCTGAACACTGGATGACAGCCTTGCAGTTCTTTGCTTGGTGCAAGGTTGAGGAACAGCAACGAAAACATATACTGTTTTCTCTAAGGAAAGTCTTTCGTTCCTCCAGGGGCCTCTCTCTGAAAGCTCTACACCTTTGCAGGGGGTGTGGCTTATTGTGAATAGGACAATGCTTCTTAGGGTTGTCCAATCCTCTGGCCTCATCCTCCCGTTGAGTACTGTCCACCTCTGTTCTGTGCACCGTTATGGGGATTCTCATTGTTTTCATTGGGAATCTCTCTCCCTTGGGTGGTGTGATGCTGGAGGTTGCAGGGATGAAGCTAAGGTCATTCCTCATCCTTGCTTCCTCACGGATGAAACTGGAGAAGACAGAAAAGGGTGGGAAGCTGACGTGGTATTGTTGTTTGTATCTTGTTCCTTGTACCATCCATTTCTCCTGAAGACTGAAGGGCAATTTCTCCAAAATAGGGTTAATGCCGCGTGCAGTGTCCAGGTAGGATAGACCTGATAAGTAACCTTCCTCTTTGGCTGACTCCAGTTCAAGGAGAAGGTCACCTAACTCCCGTAGACGCTGGGGGTCTCTATTCGAGACCTTGGGGAAACGTTCGAGCTTGTTAAAGAGAGCAGTCTCCATTGCCTCCGCAGATCCATAGCACTCCTCTAACCTTTCCCAGACCATACTGAGGGCCTCAGGAGGGTGGTTGATGCGAACCGACCTCACTCGTCTCACATGCTCAGCGGATTCTGGTCCGAGCCACTTAACCAGCAGGTCGAGTTCTTCACTGGGTTTCAAGTCGAGGTCTTCAATGGCATTGGAGAATGTAGACTTCCAAGCCCAGTAATATTCTGGCTTGTCATTGAATTTTGTGAGTCCAGCTGTAAGTAGGTCGCGGCGAGCTAGGAACTTTGCTAGGTCTGAGACGTTGGAACCGGATTCACCAGACACATGGTGTCCTCCCCTTTGTGACTGGTCGTTGTCCCCTCTATTGTCCCTGGGTGATGATGAGCTCTTTAACTTAAAGGTAGACTGTGGCATGTTCCATTCACGTTCACTTTTAGGCCTGAAACGAACCACTGGGGGTTTCAAGATCGAAGTTGCTTCAATAGGGTTTGGGGCATGCAAGGATGAATGTCGCCTCTCACCTTGGCTATGAACAGGTTTGTGATGTGGGGGAGAGTCATCACGTGGCATGGGTTTTACAGCTTCTGGGGGAGTCACTTCGACCTCCGCATCAGGACGTGGATTGTCATTGTATGCCGATGGCTGGCTGGTGTTCACGTAGGCATACTGGTCGTGAACATACTTTTCAGTTCTCTCAGCTGTTTGATAAGATGAACCTTGGTCCATGTCACGAACTCCAGACGGCTCCTCAATGTCCACAGCCGCTTCAAAAATAGTAGCTTCAGCTAAAGCGGCCTCTGCCTCCTTCTCCTGCTGGATGGCCTCCAGTGTAGCATCAAGACGCGTCTCCTCTACCTTTAGCTGAGCCCTCTTTACTTTCACGTCGATCTCCCTTTTTGCATAAGACGCTCTGGTACGTGCCGCTTCCGCCTTGGCACGTGCTTCTACTGCAGCCAAGGTAGCTGTAGATCTTTTGGAGTGTTTTGACGATTTTGATGAGTGTGAGGACACCGATCTAGTCTCATGGATTCTTCCCTCTGCAGCTGACAGCTTGGCTGTTGCAGATGAAGGAGATGAGAAGGCTTGATATCTAACCCACCGTGGTAGAAATCACCGTAGAGTCTTTCTTTTTACTGTTCCGCCCTCATCAAAGAGTCCCCTTCCTTAACTAGACAGACAGATAACACCTTCAACACACTGTAGTCAATGAAGATGGATTTATTGTGCACCACCGTTAGTATTGACAGCATGAGAATGGAGTAAAAAGACAATGCTTCTAAAAGTGATTCCCAAAGGAGGATGGATGTAGATGCTGACTAGACAGTTCCACAATGTGCTTTCTACTCAGGAATGCAAAGATAAACAAAGATGGCTGCCAGGGTGAAAGGACAAGAAATAAAGCCTGTAGTAAAATAAGCAGCACCCCCTAGTGGCTGTAAAAATGAACTGAAAGTTCCTTTTCCTCAGGCCAGAACAATGTTTACTTTTGGAACATTTTCAGGTAAGCAAGCACAACTACAATGTTTCATTTTAGTCAACACAACCTTCAGTTAAGTGAAATCAATAGTTCAAATTAGCATGAACATGAACCTGACACAGTTGGACAAACGTAATCAAAGATTAAGCACTATTTAACTACATTTTCATTATTATTTTTGAGATGAAACAGAGGAACAAATGAAAGGGAGACCTCACCGATTTGAGGTCAAAGTGCAGGATGTTGTCCATGTAGGTGGGCAGCGAGGTGAGCAGGGTGTAGTAGGACCAGTTTGAACACATCTGAGTGACGATGATGGCCCACAGAGGGACTGACAGCAGCATGGGCAGCAGAGGCAAGGACCAGCCGTGACCTGTACCCTGCAGATAAATGACAACATCTTTAGAAAACACTACACACATACTGTATGACAAAATATGCTCACAATATATCCTTATCTATCATTGACATCATGATACAATAAAACTAGAATTACCGCCTCGTGGTTGTATGCCTCTGCCAACCAGTCAAGTTGCAGTTTACATCTATGTCCAAAATCTCATCGTTACATCATTTTATTCTATTAGACATTTTTGTAAAATTTTCATAATTAGCATAGGAATTATTGAGTTATGGCCAAAAACATGTTTGGTGGTATGAGATTACAGTGACATTTGACAATCAAAATCTAATCAGTTCACCTTTGATACCAAGTGGACGTTTGTGCCAAATTTAAAGAAAATTCCCTCAAGCCGTCCTTGAGATATCGCGTTCACGAAAATGGGATGAACATGAGGTCACAGTGCCCTTTGACCACCAAAATCTGATCAGTTCATCTTTGAGTCCAAATGGACGTTCGTGCCAAATTTGATAAAATTCCCTCAAGGCGTTTCTGAGATATCTCGTTCACGAGAATGGACCGGACAGACGTACGTTGGACAGACAGCTGTAGATGGCGCGGAGGTACAAAAACATTCAATGTTAGGGAGAATGTAATGTATGCATGTATGTTATAAGTATAATAAACTTACATACTTATTACATACATGCATTGACAGGGAAATTTTCATTAAAGGTGCTAAATGCGAGAATGGGAGCATTTCTATTGCCTCAGCATGGCTCTGAATATGGTGACGTGTGTTAACCTGGGGGGGGGGTTTGAAAAACCCGAGCTGTGTCTCACTGTAAATAAGAATGTTGAATAATGCTTCATGTGCACCTGAGGTCCGATGGAGTTTATGATGTAATCTCTCTCGTTTTTGCTGATTCGACGGTGGGTGAGAGGATCATCTGATACAAAAATAAACCAAAAGACTGCCCAGAGGCAACCAGCACCCCCTGAAAGAGACACACAGAGGGAGAGAGAGAACGTTTTACCTTATATGGTGATGAATAAGTACATTTACTCAAGTACTGCATTTAAGTACGATTTTGAGGCACTTGTACTTTACTTGAGTATTTCTATCTGCTACTTTATACTTCTACTTCACTACAATTCAGAGGCAAATATTGTACTTTATACTCAACTACATTTATTTGATAATTTTAACTACTAGTTACTTATATACTGAAAAATAATGTTTGTGTTATTACAGGTTAAGATAAGACTTTACTGATGGGTAAATTCACAATCTAGTATATAAAGTAATCAAAATTAGCTCCACCTTTACCAGCTGCAACATTAGTGACGCTTACACATTAATGCATCAATAATTATAATCCAGTTATATGATATAAATTATTCTGAAATGGGCCATTCTGCGTAATGAGTACTTTTACGTATATTTTAGATGCCATTTTACTGAAGTAAAATTATTAGTGCAGGACATTTACTTGTAGCAGAGCATTGCTACACTGTAGTACTGCTACTTTTACTTAAAGGTGCAGTGTGTAGGATTTGTGGCATCTAGTGGTGAGGTTGCAGATTGCAACCAACTGAAACTTCTCCTGTGTGAAGTACGGTGACCGACGTGAAAGCCCGAATGGCCCTATCTAGAGTCAGTGTTTGGTTTGTCCGTTCTGGTCTACTGTAGAAACATGGTGGCCGGCTCTGTGAAGAGGACCCGCTCCCTACATATGTATGTAAATATAAACTGCTCATTCTAAGGTCACGAAAACACGATTCTTGTTTTCAGGTGATTATACACTAAAGAAAATATACTTAATATTATATTCCATTTCTGCCAATAGATCCACTAAATGTTATACACTGTTCCTTTAAGTAAAAGATCAGAGTACTTCTTCCACCACTGCTTTTGTGTACCTTTAGTATTCTACAAATTACTGTAACGGATTTCAGTTTCTCCAATACAGCAATAACTATCTTGCATATTAATCATTTATATCAGAAAGGGAATTTATGTTCTGCATGTTTAAATTTCTCATTATAGTGTGTCTACCACCCAGGCATCTTTCCTGGGAGAGACTAAGATAATTCATGATGTATATGAGTATGTGATTGTATTTGGGTTTCCCTTCCTCACCACAGAGGTAGAAGACAGCCGGCCAGCCTAAGGTTTGGCAGATGTAGCCGGTGAGCGGCAGAGCCAAAAAGTTCCCAAAGTCGGCCCCAGATCCCGACAGGGTCATCAGGCGAGAGCGCTCCATAGGAGGAGCCCACCGAGCCCACATGGATATTTTGGCGGGGAACGTAACACCCTGGAGAAACATGGAGAGACAGACAGTCAGACAGGCAGAGAGTGAGACAGAGTGAGCAAGCAGAAACAGGTTTTTGTTCACATAGAATGTGGATGTGTAGCAATCCAAGGTTTACACAGACAGTTACCTATCTGTACACACAACATTCCCTGCAGCCTCCCGTGACCTGCTCAACACACTCTTACCTCCCCAAAGCCCTCCAACGCTCGTAGTGCAAACAGCCAGTACGATCCCATCCTGGCAGCCAGAGGGGTGAGCAGCGTGAGGGCAGCAGTGCCCAGCACACCCAGACCCAGGAAGATACTCCCCCCGTAGTGACCGGACAGGTAGCCACCTGGGATCTGTGTGCACAGGTAGCCGAAGAAGAAGGCTCCCAGCAGCCAGCCCTGAGTCTCCGAGTCCCACGGGTACTGGGGGATCTGGGACAAGAGGACCAAGAGAGGGAGTGTATACGGTAAAAGGCATTCAGACACTGTTGACAGGCAGCCTACTCTCATTTACATCTGATTTAAGAGGAGTTTTCACCACCTGGCAAAGGTGAGAGAGGTTATTGTTTACAATATGTCTTTATTATTAATGTGTAAAAAGGGTTAAAGCAGATAGAATTGATACATGGAAAAATTCTGATAGTAATTTGAAATCTGGCAAAGAAACTTTTATTAAAATGCACAGACTGGAATTCTTTTTTATTCAGTCAGCTTTGCAGAGTAGTTTCGACATAATTTACTTAATTTAAAGAAACAAACTGACTGACGACTTGTTATCTTGTAGTGACTTCCTTATCAAAAGTGTTTTCTTCCAAACTACACACATGTTGTAACAAGAATCAGTGGAAGAAAAAACATGTATTAACTGTTTGTTACCCCCTCAGGTTGTAGGAAAGCGTCACTGGTGTTGTCCGACCCTGCTGGCAGTGGACAGGCACTGATTACGGAGCTGTTCTGGGCTGGTTTGGGGTCAGTGGTATTCACCATGGCTACCATGGCAACACTGAAGTTGACACGGAGACCGTAGACCACAGAGAACCCGAGGAACATCAGGAAGGCCAGGTTGAAGCGAGCCGAGCAGCACAGGGGAGGGACTGTTCACATAGAATACAATGATATTTACATGGAGTCTGGACTGTGAGCACAGAGTCATTGTGAAAAACATTTTAAATGTTTGAGATAAACTTTAGAATGAAGTCTTTCTGTATGGGTTGAGAAACTTATACTTTTTTTAAAGGTACTACTTCTTCTTAAAGCCTCTGAACACCCAAACAGGTGTTTTCAGTTAAACCTGCAGTAGGCAGAAAGTTTTTGGCATCATTGGGCAAAATTTCATTTCAGCATATTATAATTCAAGTAGTCTGAGAGAAAACTAGAGTTCTGCACCTCCTCATGGCTCTGTTTTCAGGCTTTAAAAAAACTATTTGGGTTTTGAACTTTTGGTTTGACCAAACAAGACATTTCATGACATCACCTTGGGATATGGGAAATTGTGAGGTTTTTCTAATTTCATGGATACCAAACAATTATCGATTAATCAAGATTATGAAAATAACTGTTAGTCACAGTCTTAAATATAAATACGACTGAAAGAACTTGGAACTTGGAGTTTTGGCACGTGGCAACCCCAAATCTTGATAAAAATACATTTTACCTGCTATAAAGATAAACACACCTGCATCATTCTCGATGAGGGGTTCACCGTCCTCACTCTCCTCCGAATGGGCCGAGTCGATGGAGTAGCCATTTGGACGCTGCATGGCACTCGAGTGCTGAGGGAAATATTAAGTCAGTAAAATGATGTCACTGAGCCATGGTGTCCACGAAACCTGCTGGACGGACAAAGGTAGTAATCAGAAGACAAGAAAAACACAAACTATGACACACAAGGAGGATGTGAGATAAACAAATGACACAGTCTAGTATATACTGTATAAGAAGAGAAGACAAGTCAAGTGACACTTCAGCTAATTTTGATAAAAAGCTTGATAACACTGACACACAATAACACAAAAACAATGACACTTCCTGATTTCACAAGATGTTGGAAAAATCAAACCTGCAACTTACAAGAGTTACTGATGCTTAGAATGGATTCACTGCAGAGCGACGAAGAGAGATGATGATGATGAAGCTCAGCACAAGTTTGTCTCTTCACTGAACTGGAACCTGTGAACAAGAAATAAAAAGGTCAAAAACCATACAGTTTTTTAATGCAGTAGAAATGTGTTATTTTCGCCTATTCTAAAATGGTTTATTTGAATATTTCTGCATACTGGGGTTCCGCAGCAGTCTTGAATTACATAAATAGGGTATCACTGTAAAGCTGAGACTCTTGTGGATCCAATGAGCCCAATTGTAGTCATGTGTGATGATGTTAGTCCCCATAGTAGCCATTTCATTATAATGAGACCATTTTTTGACACTTTACTTCACCGTATAAAACGACCTGTGGTGACCTCTAGGATAATCACAGCCTCATGAAACTTTACAGCCACAAACTAGAGACCTAGAGCATTCAGAGGATGGATGGATGGCTTTCCTAGCTACATTGACAATAAGGGGGTTTCTGAGCAGTTTACACAACAGAAATGCTCGTCATCCAATCGCCCAAAAATGCAATTCGTGCAGAAATCTCCAAATGTCAAAAGTTTTTGGTACCAAATAACAGTATGGCTTTTTCTCTGGTGTTCCTCAAGGTCTTGGTGTCTTAATGTGGTATTTTGAAGGGATTATTGATCATTTTGATCAATTCTCGAGTGGTAAATGTTTTTTAAATTTAGCACCAAATCTTCGTAACAAATGGTATCAACTCAAAAATTGCTGCAACAATTTATGAGACATAAGTGAGCATGGGGATGGCCATCACAGACTTGTTCTACGCTCTTACACACTTTCACAATTTATTTTTAATTCATTCATTCATTATTTTTTATTTCTTATTAATGACTAGAACAACTTGACAGGCAGTGCTGAGCTGCATCTCAAATTAATCTTCAGGTTCCCAGCTTTCAGATGATGTACCCCACTTCTATGTGACATCTACTGTTGACCTGCTATCTCCCCCTAAAGACCCCCTGTACCTCATACCCCTACCACCCTAAAAACGAGGGCGGAATGGAAAGGGGTTAAAGACGTTATGGATTGGAAATGGAAAAATCACATTGGCTTTTTGTCGAGGGAACCAGTGCGGTGCTAACTTCCTAGTTGGCTTACAAACATACGTCATCCTCTGCTACCATCGATATGAAGCCAGCCTCCACTTAGAAAAACACAGTCAAGTCAGCCGCTACATTGTTTTGCGGTGCGTGTGTATCCTAGGCATTACGGTAAGAGCGTGTAGGAACTGACTTCAAAATAAAAAAACCGTTCTGATGAACGTGATATGACATTACGGATACATTCAAAAGGTCAGTGAGTCTGTCAATAAGAAATAAATGAAGGAATAAACAATTAAACAAATAAATACATAAATTAGTAAAAAAAAAAAAAAAATAAACAAAATGAATACATATGAAATACTAAATGAATTGAATGATAATTTAAAAGAAAAACAACCGCCTCCAAAAATTTAGTTCAGAGAAAAATGTTATTCCAATTGTGTAAATACTTATTCAAACTTAATATTAAATAATACAAAGACTGATCTTACTTCTAAATTACAATATACCACCTCACACAACGCCTAATTTCACTTGAGATAGATAGAATTGATCACAGAATTGATTCAGAATAATAGTAGACCACCTTAGAGTATATCTCAGACAGTATCAAGACATTCTGATGTAGAATTTCAAAATTAAAGCCCTTAAAAGATCTCATATATGGGCTTTCTCTAAATTCAGAAGGGAAAAAAATTTAAAAATTAAAGGGAAACTGTCCATTATCACGCACTAATTTCACTTAAGGTTGACAGTAGACCACCTCAGAGTGCCATTCAGAGAATGTCAGGACATTCTGATGTCGAATTTCAAAATCAAAGCTCTTTAAATTCTCATATATGAGCTATTTTACCATTAAATTCAGATTTGAATTTAAAGGAAACTGTCTGCTATCACACACTAATTTCACTTCAGGTTGACAGTACACAGTAGACAACCTCAGAGAATTCTATCAATCCTAAGTGAAATTTGGCACTTAGTAGAAACATGAAGGTGCCGAGTGTGGGGTGGTATACTGTAATTTAGAAGTTAGATCAATCTTTGTAAATGTATTCTTTAATATAAGTATTTACACAATTGGAATAACATTTTTCTCTGAACTACATTTTGGAGGCGGTTGTGTTTCTTTTAAATAATCATTCATTTCATTTAGTATTTCATATGTGTTCATTTTATTTATTTAATTATTTATTCATTCATTTTTTTTTTATTATTGACAGACTGACTGAGCTCTTGAATGAATCTGAATGGCCCATCACGTTCATCAGAACGGTGCTTTTATTTTGAAGGCCTATCACGTTCAACGTTCTGTTGAACGTGATAGGCCTTCAAAATAAAAGCACCGTGCTTTTATTTTGAAGTCAATTCCTACACGCTCTTACCGTAATGCCTATGATATACACGTACCGCAAAACAACGTGGGGGCTGGCTTGTCTGTTTTTCGAAGTGGAGGCTGGCTTGACCGCAGTAGTAAAACTGACCGGAACCCGCCCGACCCGCGGGTTGTGGGTCGACTTGCATATTAATTAAGTGTGTACGGTTCAAATATTACACAGCATCAAGTCACCCTTCTGCAAAACCTCGGCTTGTCCTTCCTTTTGTTTTTATAACACTGTGACTCTGCGCACACAAGACAGCTGTCACTTTGTTAGAGCAGTTCCACTAAAATGTTTATTGCAAAATAAAGTGTACTCTCAGTTGAAATTGTAAAACTGTATGAAGTTTAGACACGTAGGATCAATGAATAACTAGAAGTGCACTCGCAGTGAGCAGACCTCCGCCAAGGCAGCACTCATGTAGGTCGCTGCCCCCCCCTCTCCCTGCAGCTTGCGCCATCATCCACATGTGTTTTTGTTTATGTTGAGATCAGCTGTACGTCGCGCAGCAGCAAAGCGGAGCATAGTAAAATGACTTCAGTGGAAGTGGTCAGAAACAAAATAAAACTCACCTAAAGCGTCGTCATTACTCTTTGCAGCTGTCACCAAGTGAGCCTTGGTGGAAGTAAACTGTAGTGTCACTGTGTCTGATGAGGAAAAAATGCTGAATCAACAGAACATGAACGAGCCATCAGTTACACTGTGCATGTCTTAAAGCCTGTGGTGTTAATGCACAGGCTGAGAGTTATTAAAAAAAAAAATTCCTGAGCCGGATCATGATCTGGATCACCACCAAAATCTAATGGATTGTTCATTGTGCCACACCCCACCCCTCCAAAAAATCTCATTCAAATCCATCGCGGATTTTTGGAGTTATCCTGCAAACGGACAAACCAACAAACCAACACAGTTGAAAACAAAACCTCCTTCCTTGGTGGAGGTAATTATCTCTTTAATGTGATTGGTTGCACTGATGGAACATAATTCCTGTAAGATTATATGTTAATATTTCTGATGGAGCAGGATGGTGGTGCAGCTGCAGAATTAGAAAGTGAGTTTTTTGAATAGGCTGCATATAGTCTGAACGTGTTTTAACAGCATTTCAGTTACTGTGTTTAAATTCACTACGTTTGTTGAAGTATCTGAAATACAGACATTGAATGGTGTTGAGCCAAGATCCAAATTGTACAATGTAAAATCTACTGTAACTACTTCAAATCACCAAACACATTATTACTGGATCAGACTGTGAGCTTACAATCATCTATGTCTTTGATCTATATATCTTTTTAAATCTTCAACTATATTTTTCATCTACAGTTGCTGCTCCTGTGTTTTGTCTCTGTCAGATTAAAGCTGAATAAATCTATTTAAAATGTAATGCAGGCTACAGCCTGTCAGATTCCACCACTTTATCATCCATTAGGGAAATGTAAGTCTGGTAAAAGATGAATTATTGGACAACACTGAATAAAACTTTATTGTGTTATTGACACTTTTCCCCGCTCTGACTTTTTTTAAAAGATAAATGTGCACAGTCCACATATACATGCATTATTATCTCTACATTGACTGGATTAAAACGGAAGCACTGCCTTTTATTTACCTGTTGCCATGGTGAATCGTAGTATCAGAGCTCCACTGATGATGGCCTTTTATGTTCAACCTACTCAGAATTGATTAAACTGACTCTGATCAGCTGTTCTGGAACTGAAAACTCTGAGTTTCCCAACTCATGATTAGTTAACTCAGAGTTCAGGCTTAGGCTCAGAGTTTGTTGAACCTGCTTTCTGGAACGGGGCCCTGATCAGTTTATTAAACGTAAGTTTAGTTTTCATAAAACTATGATCGACTTGGGGCTTCCAACAAACAGAAACGTGTTCAGAAAAAAAGTATTTAGTTTATATGAAAAAAAAACAGCTACTGTATCGCTGAGGATCGATCATTTAAAAAACGAATGCACCTTCGGCCCGCCACCTATATACAGTACAATAAGCCCTTTTCACAGCAGCCATTTTGACATGTCATTGCAGGGTAAACACAGGTGTAATAATAATTTTGATTATGGCCCTGATCCATTTAGGTGTGCCAGGGCCCTGGTAGCCTATTGTACATGCTGGCTCACTGGAATGGCTGTGACACACTAAATAGAATGAGACCATAATTAATATTATTAATTACACCTGTGTTTACCCTGCGATGACATGTCCAAATGGACGCTGTGAAAACTGCCTATAGGGGACACTGAGGACCTGTCCAAGTGGGGTTTTATCATCCTACAATTACAATTACTGGAGTTTTATAAAGCTGATTCTGGTATATTTTAGAGTCAATAATCTTATTTAAAATAATATATTCTTAAACA
Organism: Sebastolobus alascanus; assembly: GCA_916701645.2. Taxonomy (NCBI): domain Eukaryota; kingdom Metazoa; phylum Chordata; class Actinopteri; order Perciformes; family Sebastidae; genus Sebastolobus; species Sebastolobus alascanus. The sequence goes on from CAKAOJ020000045.1 coordinate 987,815, forward strand.
GTTGAATGATGATATAAACTGTGAAGGGTATGTGGTATTTAAGGGTATGTAGGGTCGTGCTGGGGGTATTTGGACTCTTGACTTTGGCCCCGCTGATCTCTTTTTCACTTTTGTACATTGTTATGTCATGATGGGACACAGGAAGCTGCAACAAGTGAACTTTTGTGACATCTGGGGGCAATAGCAAAAGAGACATCACCTCAACATGATTGGTTCAGTAACAAGAGGAACATCTGTCTATCCATTTTCTGTGTGTGTAGCGTGGAGGGGGCAACAACTACATTCCATAATGACAATAATAAATTCTTGAATCCTTCAATCTTGATCCCCGGAAACATTTAAATGAAGGTTTTTGCCTCTTTGTTTCACTTTGTTGCAGACCTGAGTGTCAATCTCAGAGTCATGCACACATACACATCCTGTGCTAATTAAAGTTGACTATAAGATTACAACAATCTGCAACAACACAATAGTCTGAACAGAACAAACACACTCCACTCAGATGCCACAGATTTTAGTTTTGCTCAGTAAAACAAACTTGATTCTTTTCACAATAAAATATAAGGTAAAACATATATAACATATTTGTACAACTTCACACATTTTCAAAGCACAGAGAAGGTAAATAAATTATTGCATCCGTTTAAAACATCATATCTTTACAATCACAGTGCACTTTGACATACGGCATGAGTTGACGAGAAATGGTCTAGTCCTGTTTTCTACGAAAAGAATAAATGTAGTTGAAGACATGATGAGAGATTAAAAACACTGCAAATACACATTTTTCTTAGAAACATAACTCAAAAATTAAGTCATAGTTCATGGAACTTTTACTAAAAAACATTAAAATACTAAGCTTTAGTTTTCTGGATGAAACAAACAAAAAAAATCTTTCTATAGATTTGATAAAAAAAATCTTGAAAGATTATTTAGCAAAATATTGCCACTGTTATCAGATATAAGGCATTTGGTGTATTTTTGAATGAGAAAAGTGCTTCTTTTGGTCCTGCAGGACAGTCTAGAAGTGGTCAGAAAAAACAGACACAGCCGTAAACAAAGCAGCTAAAGTGGTATAGTGTGTATAGTATAAAACATACGGTCCCATCTCGCGCACAGCCCAAGAAAAACTTAAAAACATACAAAAAAGATCACAGAAATTGATTTGTTTTGGTCTGAGGTACTGTATAGTCCATGTACAGGGTTCCTACTCAGCATGGAAAAGTATGGAATTTGATTTTAGTAATTTCAAGGTCTGGATAAGCATGGAAAAAAGAAAATAGTAGGGAAAAATATTTGTATTTCCAGACTATTGCCCCTACTCTGTTTTCTAAAATATAAAATTCTGAATTTCTAAAAATAAATTGATCATACAAGCAGCGTGTTTTTCATGGTGTTTGGAGCAGTCAGTGCACCCAAAATGTTTACCACTGTGTGAGAGATCGCGGGGCAGACATGGATGTATAAAGAGAACTGGAGCCAGAGCGAGCTGGCTAATCCCAAATATAAAGCCTCGTTGGCTAAGGATTCCAAATGGGAAAAGAAAGATAAATGCCAACTTTATGTAAAATCATGGGGGAGGCGGGAATTGTAAGCCATATGCAAAGGCAAAAGCCCTCTAGTCATATCACAGCATCCTTTGCAAGTCACTAAGTCAAATACGGTTTGAGAAATCGACCGAAAAGTGTGGAAACTTGAGTCTGGAAAGGTATGGAATTTTGAAATGGAAAATGTGTAGGAACCCTGCATGTATTTTACAATGCAAATATCACTGGTTATAATGTAAATATTCATCTAATATAAAGAGTTGTACCTTAAATTGTGCTTCAGTGAACAAAAACAAAAGTAAAAGTATTCACAGTTTCCTGATTGGTTAAGGCAGTGAATATCGAGCAGAGGTGTTTTTTCCTACTTTAAAAATGTGCCTAAAATGAGATTTCAATGTATAAAACTGCTCTATAACCCGTTATCTCTTTGCTGTAAATTCCAACAGTTCAAATGCTCACCTGAGTATACACATTACAAGATATTATTGATAAAACATTTTCAATTATTCTTGATGAAACTATCCTGGTCCACCGATTCACTAAATGTTTTGCTGTGCTTGGCAGATACTATTGTATGTACACTTCTCGAACTCTTCATATTTCTGTGAATATTAAGTGTACTGCATATAGTTATGTAATTTATACACCAATTTACAGAGGTAGTACTCTAAAGCTCTTTTTCTGGGTTAAAATATATACAACTGTACTACATCGGTCACTTTTGTTGGTGTTTGTCGGATGTATTCGTGTGAATATTTCTGTAACATGTTTCATGTGGAGATGGACCTGCTCCTGTCTTTCTCAGCTTCTGCTCTCTCCTCCTCGGTGACGGCCCACGGCTGGATCTTCCCGCTGCCGAATATTGTGAAGACAAGAGCACCGACGACGTTGACCCCAGCTGCCACCCAGAACACCTTCCTCCAGCCTGCCAGGGTGTGCTGACAACCAGAAGAAGAACCCGTTATGTACGGTATGTGTTGTGTACTGTGTGTTACTATGACTCTTTGAATATGTCTGCATATCAGGGTTGATAACAGAAAAACTGATATTAAGATGGGTGGAGACAGCATGACATTAAAGACCCAGGAGAAAGTGAACAACAGAACACAGTTTCTGGAGAGAGAAGCTCATTTAATTTATAAGAAAATAGTTTGCAGAGTCTTTTGTTTTGGGTTGTTTTTCAAATTCAGATCCTTTACTTAAATAAAAGTACTAATACTACACTGTGAAAATACTCTGTTACAAGTAAAAGTCCTGCATTGAAAATGTAGGTAGGTTAAGTTAATATAATCAGGAAAATGTACTTAGAGTAAAGTAAAATAAAAGTACTCAATGCAGAAAAATGTCCCCTGTGACTGTTATACTATTATATATTATATCATTAAATTATTATTACTCATGCATTAATGTAAAAGCAGGATTTACTATTGTAGTTGGTTGACGTGGAGCTAATCTTTAAGTATTTATTTATTTATTATTACTTTTTTCATTATGGATTAATCTGCTGATTATTTTCTCCATTAATCGATTGTTTGTTTTGTTGAACTCACAGCTGTCAAGCTAGCAGCTCGTAGAAGACTGGTGACACACAATGAGTGCACGGGCAGAATGCGCACAGGAAGACAGATACGCAAGTAGGCAGGTAGCCCATTAAATCATTTCATTCAGGCTGAGTGAAATGATTGGACGGGCTTATTACAGGCCTGCGGCAGCCACAGATACAGGATTTTTGTTCTTTTTCTTGTCAGAGTATTTGATTTATTGATTGTTGTCGGGATTTAATGAGAATTTCAACAAATACAACAAAAATGTTTTTGAAGAAGATTACAAAACCTAGCCTTAATGTCCTCCTTCTCATAATGAAACTAAACTAAACTTTACATTTTAGAGTCTTGTGATCGTCTTAACGTTGTTTCACAGGCTTCAATTTAATTTTATGGAGAACAAAACTGATCTTTTTTGCTTGCTAAAAATATTTAAATATGTAAAATATTAAAGATCAGCCATTCAATGGTTCGGCCAAAGAATGTCACTAAAAGGCCTAAAGTATGGTGTGTATGTATATATATATAAGGTAATTTAAGAGACTGAACAAATCATTCATTTTTAGAGACTTACATCCTCAGTAAAGTATCCTGTAACAATGGGTGCCACGACTCCAGGAATGGTCCCGAATGTGTTGGTGATTCCCAGAAGGAAGCCTGCATACCTGCAGGAGACAGAGAGAAAAATATTTTTCAGTATTTCTTTAAACATACAAAGACAGACTAAAATGTACTACTTTCCATGAAATTATGAGTTATGTTACAGTTACTACACTTAATTTAGTGTATGTACATATATAAGTCAGGAGGACCAAAACTGGAGAATTTTCCTGAAAGCCCGTCCACATTATCCTATTACTATTCAAATGTCTGAGTCTTGATTAGAACTGAAACGATAAGTGGATTAGTTGATTGAACAGAAAATAAATTCTGATATTTAGTTGATTTTTTAAGTAAATTTCCACTTATAAAGCAAAACATTCTCTGGTTTTAGGTTTGTAAATGTCACAATTTGCTGCTTTTCTCTGTTTCATATCTTTGCAAACTGAATATTTTCAAATTCTGGACATTTGAGGACGTCGCATTGGGCTTCTGGGAAGTTGAAATGGCCACATTCAGCCCTAATCCTAATAAATGACTGATTTTGAGAGTAGGGAAGGAGTATGGATGTTAACACCCACCGAGGAGCGATGTCTATTTGGTTTATGAAGACTCCGGGGCCAGTGGCCCCTCCTATGGTTGTGGAAAGTGTGAGGAAGGTGACGGTGAGGATGTGGCTGCAGCCGGCATAATTCACAGCCACGAGGAAAGCTGCCGCTGGCAACCCACCTGCAGAGAGAAGGAGGTGGATGTAAAAAAAAAAAGGGAAGGAAATAGCAGTACACGTTGCGAAAACATCACTGGTGTTACTGGTTCTCTTTGTGTCTCTTAATATTTAGTTGTAACAATTAGTAAAACATAAAACACTCTGTTCTCTGAGTCTACATCTGAATATTTGTGTCACCTTTTCAATACTAAATCTAAACCAGATGAGGGCAGCATTACTCCATTTAAAACATGAGATATGAGAGACATTTTAATTTGGTTTTTGGTCTGTATTGAATGAATTTCTCTTTAAATATTGTACTTACTAACAGAAAACCATCACACCGCTGCCTGTGTAGAGGACATTTCCATATTTGTTTGTCACAAGGACATTTTGAAAACTACGAGTCTTTGTGGAGGACAAGTAAAAGTATAATTCCCTTTGGTGAGTGAAATAATGGGCCTCATGCAGCAACATTCTCTGAAATTTCTCTTATATTTTCTCTTAATTTTCTGTTAAGAGAAAAAATAAGAGTCAACTCCAGATGCCCCAAACGTTCTCAACCATCTAAACCAGCTCTTACCCAGGTGTGCTGAATGATGAATCCCACTTGATCATAAATTGGAGGCTTGTGGCTGATTGTGTATTATTAGTAAAGGTAACGCCCCCTAAACAATATATAAGGGCAGGTGTTGTGCGGTGTACAAATACTGTGGCACATGCCCAAGAATTGGAGAGATGCCACCAAAAAAAGACTGTAAGAAGAGGAAAAACTTCAGCAGAAGTGAAATTGAGGTACTGTTAAATAATCTTTACAAAGTAAACATGTGTTTTTCCAGAGTGTCAGCACTGGCGCTACAGGAAAATTGGGATTAATGGACTAATAGTATTTCTTTAGCCGAGAAAATTAATAATCATTATAATTACTCTAAAACATTTAATAATCTAAATGTGATTATATGATATTCATGTTGTTCAAATTTAAAACTTGTGTTTCCTTGCATTGGACAACCAATTTGTGGACTGTGAAAACAAGATGTTTTTTTTTTTTGTTTTTTTTTTTATCTTGGTAAGAGTGCTCTCAACCACTCCAAAAAAAATTCTCTTACCTAAGAGAAGAGCAAAAATAAGACAACAGTGGTGAATCCCTGAAATTAATTGGTACTAACAAAAGATAAACAAATCGAGGATATGAACAAAAATAAGAGGAAATTTGTTCTTATATTGATTATTCAGTGGTGGAAAACTTTACTAATGTAAAAGTGGCAATACCATAATGGAAGAATACTCCTACAGTAAACATACACTATATTTAAACATTAACTTGCGTAAAAGTAACTTCATATTTGGAGTAAATAAAAATCATAATTTTTACATATTCTGAAAAATGATCCCTTTCAGTAGGTTACATTATTGACACAAATATTTCAGTGTTGTAGATGGTCAAATCAAAAGTCTAATTACTTCAAAATGCATTAAAGCACCAGTGGGTAGAATTGGAGCAAATATGATTAAAAAAAGCTATTTTCATAAAACGGTCCCTATATCGTGACAGTAGTGCATGAGACAGGTAATCTGAAAGAAATCCTGTGCCTCTGTGTGCTCCGGTGCTCCTAATGGCATCTGCAAGATTTCACAGACCGGAGGAAAACAACCAATCAGAGCTGAGCTGGAGCCTTGTTGTCAATGAGCAGCTGTCAATCACTCGCAGACTCCGATCAAATGGTCAAACTAGGCAGCGCTGATCAAATGTGAATCAATATTCTGTTACTGTAATGCCTATTTCTCACCTCACATCTTGTATTGTACTGTTTAGCTGTAAAATGAGAAAGTTTGTGACCCAGCAGCCATGTTGAGATTAGTTGAGGAAATACCAAGCACCGCCCACCAGCACTGCCTCTGTTGAATGAACAGCCAATAGGAGCCCTCTCTCTATGAAATGACCTGTGATTGGCCAAAGTCTCCCGTCACGGGCTAGATTTTCTAAAGCTTGAAAACAGAGCCAACAGAAGTCTAGATTTCTCTCAGAACACTTGAATTACAATATGCTGGATTTTTGCTCAATGATGCCAAAAACATTCTGCCTATTGCCACTTTAAATATTAAGAGCTTCTATGCTTTACTTTGGGCCAATAGATAAATCTAGTAGATTCCAAACCTGCAAGATTTCTCTCAAAAATACTTGAGTAAAATGTATAGTCTCAAAATGGAAATACTCATTGTAAGTGGCAGTACCTCACACTTGTAAGCAATACAGTGCATGTAATATACTGTTTGACGTGTAATCATTGCCTTCCAGTCGAATTGCTCCTTTGTTACCGCAGACTGTCCTGCTGAATGAGTCTTTTAGCTTGTCAAAAAAACAAACAAATTAAAAACATCTTGTGACAAGTAATTGATCTTCTCTGTTAAGTGTATCTAGAAGAATTGAACTCTCAGCAGTTCCAAAGAAAGAGCTTGCCAATATCACATGATAAGTCACACATCTCCTCCCATCAGACAGGCAGGACACTCTCAATGTATAACACTGTTGTTTCCACGGTTTTTCACAAAGGAAAATACAGTGCAGTCTGTACATATTTGGAGAGTAACATGTTTTCATTGTTTTGCCCTTGTACTCAATCACATCGTGTTTTAAACAAAAGTGTGACTATGAGGTTAAAGCTGACTTCCAGCTTTTAGGGTTTTCACAACCATATTACAGTGTGGGTTTGTGTAAAACAGGAAACAACCTCTACGAGGTTCATCAAAAGTAGAAGTACACATTCACACTTTGTGCCAGAGCCAAAACAATACTGTCAAAAGTAAAATACAGACTGCACTTTATAATATGAAGTCAAACAGTCTGATGTAAATCACTTCTCAGAGTCCTTAACTTCCTCTAAACCTCTATCTCTTGTCCTGTGACAGTCCACCACACAGAAGCAATCATGCAACACAGGGAGGGTGTATACAAGTAGAGGATCTGAGAGGAAAAGTTTCTTTTACCTATGACTGTGAAGAGCTTGCGTACGACGGTGGTGCTAAACACCTTCCTCTCAATGAGGCTGTCCGCCACGACACCCGACAGCATCGAGACCAACCAGGCACCGAGGTACGGCAGAGCAGAGAGGAAACCATTCTGGACGGAGACAGAGAGATTTCGTCAGAGATGTTGTCCTATTCTGCGAAGGATTTGACGATTACAGGTTGCTTGTCTTTGTCCAGTTTTAAAAGATGTACATGTAAGCATATTACAGTGCCCTGTCAGACAGCATTGGGGCCATATTAGACAAGTACAGCATGTAAGTGATGAGAACTCCACAATCATTTATGACATCTCGGTAAAGATTAAAGAAACAGCTTTGGGAAACACGCTTATTGTCTTTCTTGCCGAGAGTTAGATGAGAAGATTGATACCACTACAGCCAGCAGCTGGTTAGCTTAGCTTAGCATACAGACTGGAAGCAGGGGGAAACAGTTGGCCTAGCTCTGTCTAAAGGTATAAAAAAAACCTGCCTATCAGCACCTCTAAAGATCAGTAATGAATAAGAGTACAATTACTTTGTTCCAGTTCTGTTTTACACTGGACTGAGTGATAGAAAACAGCTAGCATTATTTGAAAACCGAAGAGCAGATTCATACTTTAAAACACCCCAAAGGGCTAGTTAAATATTTTTCAACCTGGATCCTATTTTTCCCATGTTTTTGTGTTTAACTGACTAATAGGGAAAACAATTTCAGAAATTGTTGTCCCTATGTGCACTTAGACACCAAAACGGAACATATTCAGGTAAGCAAGCACAACTACAATGTTTCATTTAAGTCAATTACACACAAATTTCAGTAAAGTGAAGTCAATAGTTAAAAATAGCGTGAGCGTAATTAAAGATTAAGCGCTATTTAACAACATTTTTCATTATTATTTTTGAGATGAAACAGAGGAACAAATGAAAGGGAGACCTCACCGATTTGAGGTCAAAGTGCAGGATGTTGTCCATGTAGGTGGGCAGCGAGGTGAGCAGGGTGTAGTAGGACCAGTTCGAACACATCTGGGAGACGATGATGGCCCACAGAGGGACTGACAGCAGCATGGGCAGCAGAGGCAAGGACCAGCCGTGACCTGTACCCTGCAGATTAATGACAACATCTTTAGAAAACACAACACATATACTGTATGAAATGCCCACAATATATCCTTATATACATAGATACAATAAAACTAGAATTACCGCCTCGTGGTTGTATGTAAAAATGTCATCACTACATCATTTTATTCTATTAGACATTTGTGTAAAATTGTGAAAAATGCCCACAATAAATCCTTTTATCTTTATCATTGACATTATGATACGACAAAAAAGACTCAAAGTTAGAGAGAATGTAATGCAATGACAGGGAAGCTTTCATTAAGTTTAAAGGTATCTTATTTTGCTGTGTTCAGGACTCCTCTGGGCTTCAGCAAACAGCCTTTGGGCCCCACGTGGGGGTGTAACCCCCAGCAAATAACACGCGCAGGGTGTGCAGCCCGTTCAGGTCGTCTCATACCGCCGCTTTGTCACGCCCCCTCGACGTCTGATACCTAGGTACAAGTCCCCCTTCAGCTCTGTCAGATACAAAGCGGCCGTATATGACGGATGAGAACGGGTTGTGTGATTTTATGTGTATGTGCTCCAGTGTTCCAACTGCTCCCCTGTCTCTGTATGTAGTTTGACCGAGAGCAGCGCTGAGCCACAGCGGACAGGATGAAGTCTGCCCTTTGGCTGCATTCATTCAAAAGCCGGCAAAGCGGCACCTTCCCACAGGGTTGTGCGGAGGTGTGCAGTTAGTTGTGTGTTTATTTGTGCTTTAGAACGTAACCACTGTGAAACAATCAGAAAATAACGTTTTATTTCTCTAACGCCGCTCCCTGTCTTCATTCATTCTATAGCCTATTTCAAACAGCCTGTTCAAGGAGGGACTGTTGCACAGTTATTCTGACTAGCTGTTCTGTATAAAATGTGCGGAGACGGAATGGGTTCGGACTACCTCCGCCGGCGACTCAGCGCCGGAGGTAGTCACAGAGCCGAGCCGATGTTTGTAGCCCCTTTCACACAGAGATTCAATCTCAATGATTGATGATCAATGATGAATCCTCAATACTGCCTTCGATCCACTGTTACGGCAGCTTTGTATTTTCATACTGAACCAAACAACGGCGACATAATGCCACCCTATCTAATATCACACACTGGGCGGCATTATGTCGTTGTTGTTTGGCTCAGTGTGAAAAAGCAAAGCTGGCGTAACGGCAGATCGTAACAATGGCCAACTTTGACTGCCATGTGTTCACAAACAGCAACCAAAAACTTTAACGTATTGTACCTTTAAGATGAAAAGACAATTCTGTCACATGTTCTCGTTTCAAGGCATATTGACTTGTTGACAGCTAAACAACACAAGGAACAGAGGGGAAGAGAAAGTAAGAGAAAGAGAGAACAGTAAGGGAAACCGGAAGTTTGAGAGGGAACTTAAGAACAGCACGACACTGCAAGAAGAAAAACTCTCCAAAATGGAGTAGAGGTGTGAGGGACAACTCAGTTTCAATTCATCCAAAACTCTCTCTCTGACACACAGCTGGACTGAAGTGTTGTTAAAGGCAAGTGTGGCTAAAGAAATATTACCACTCGTACAGTGGACTCACAGTAATATTTTTAGTTTTGTGTATTAAGATTTAAAGGGACAGTGTGTAGGATTTATTGACATCTGGCAGTGAGGTTTCAGATTGCAATCAACTGAATACCCTTCCGCTCACCCCTCCCTTCCCAAGCGTGTCGGAGTACTACGGTGGCCTCTCTAGAGCCAATGTTTGGTTTGTCTGTTCTGGGCTACTGTAGAAACTTGGCGGTACAACATGGCGGACTCCGTGAAGAGGACCCGCTCCCTATGTAGATATGAAGGGCTCATCCTAAGCTAATGAAAACACAACAAATCTTATTTTCAGGTGATTATATACTGTTATGAAAACATGGTTCTTAATATTATATTACATTTCTGCTGATAGATCCCTCAAATTGCTACGCACTGGCCCTTTAAAGCTGCAATAGGCCAGATTTTTATATCTTACAAACAAATCAACAAAGAGGAGCTGCAGTAAAGAAGAACATCTCATTCTTCTGGGTCTTTTTCATTTTTCAAAAGATTACCTCTTTTGTCATTTCTAATTGCTGCTATTTACTTTTTTTGATCAGAAAAATTAGAGAAAGTTTCAGAGACCTGAGCTGCGTGTCACTGTAAATAAGAATGACGAATAATGCTTCATGTGCACCTGAGGTCCGATGGAGTTTATGATGTAATCTCTCTCCTTTTTGCTGATTCGACGGTGGGTGCGAGGGTCATCTGATACAAAAATAAACCAAAAGACTGCCCAGAGGCAACCAGCACCCCCTGAAAGAGACACAGAGAGGGAGAGAGAACGTTTTACAGTATATGGTGGTGAATAATTAAAGGAAAAAGGTAGCTTGTATTCAGGGTCGATGGTGAATGCCTGAATAAAATCCAACTGCTCCAAATGTATCGTGCAAAGGGGAAAACATGATTTTGAAATTCCAATCAGAGGAAAAGTAATATTATCACTGTCATAACCCAAAGAGAAATAATGCTATAATATAAGGTAGCAAGGTCAGTAAAGTGAGATAAATACCTCCCATTGTTTTTGTCGTGCAAGTTTAAAACATTACCTTTGAAAGTGACTAAGTAGATTTACTCAAGTACTGTATTTAAGTAAAATTGTGAGGTACTTTACTAGAGTATTTCTATCTGCTACTTTATACTTCTACTCCACTACAATTCAGAGGCAAATATTGTACTTTATACTCAACTACATTACTACATACAGATAAATAATATACTGTATATGTGTACCGGCTTGGGGAGTAACAGATTACAGGGAACAATGTAATTAGGATACAAAAAATGGTAATTGTATTTTGTTACAGTTACAGAAAATAAAGATGTATCAGATTACCAATACATTTAGTAAAAATGGGGATTATTAGCAGGATTACAATTTTAAAATACATTTAAAATAAAGAACAATATACTATGCAGATGAACACACATTACAACATTTAGGACATGAGTCTCACACCGCAGCAGCAACGCTCTGTCCACACGCGTGCGAGCCGCAGCAGATCAGCGAGGGAGCTGTCAGGTAGTGGTAGGCGATGTGGACCACATTAGTGAAAAAAATGCTTTCACTGGGTGGAAATTTCACCATTATTTTGTATGTAAAGCAGAAAAAGGGAACAACATCACAAAGCAGGATGGTTTGCACACTTTCTAGTTCATCAAGATTATTCTTTTTGCCGAGAGGCATCCCAGCGTGAAAAGATAGTTCGTAGGAAGCGAAATTTACAAGCTAGTATATAAAGTAATTAAAATTTGCCCCACCTAAATCAGCTGCAACATTAGTGACACTTACACATTAATGCCCCAAGAGCCTAATAATAATCCAATAATATAATATATATGATTCTGAAATGGACCATTCTGCAGAATGAGTACTTTTACTTTAAGTATATTTTGATGCTAACACTTTTGTACTTTAATATTTGAATGCATCACTTTTACTTGTAACAGAGTATTTCTACACTGTATTATCGCTACTTTTACTTAAAGTGGCAGTAGGCAACAATTTTTTGGCATAATTTGGCAAAAATTCCATAATAACCTTTCAGCATATTGTAATTCAAGTGGTCTGAGAGAAAACTAGACTTCTGCTCCTCCTCATGTCTCTGTTTTCAGGCTTTAGAAAAATCTAGCCCGTGACGGCAGAATTTTACTAATCACAGGTCATTTCAGAGAGAGAGAGCGTTCCTATTGGCTGTGCTCCGGTCATGTGACCAGAACTTGGCTTCCTTCAACAGATTTTACAATGGCGACGGCGTCACAAACTTTCTCATTTTACAGCTAAACAGTACACTACAAGATGATTCTGAAAACATTTGAGGCGAGAAATAGTCATTACAGTAACAGAATATTGATTCATATTTGATCAGCGCTGCCTAGTTTGACCGTTTGGTCAGAGTTCGCGAGTGATTGACAGCCGACTCTCATAGACGGCAGCTGGACAGCGGATCTTGTTTTCCTCCGGTAAGTGAAATCCTTCAGATGCCGTTAGGAGCACCGGAGGACACAGTAGGACACAGAGGAACATGATTTTTTTCAGGTTACCTGTTTCATGTACTACTGTCACGATATAGCGGCTGCTTTCTAAAAATAACTTTTTTAAAATCATATTTGCGCCAATCTCGCATACTGCAGCTTTAAGTAAAAGATCCGAGTACTTCTTCCACCACTGCTTTTGTGTAGCCTTAGTAATATACAAATTACTGTAAGTGATTTCTGTTTCTCAAATAAAGCAACAACTATCGTTTAATCACACCTAATTTCTTGCATATTAATCATTTATATCAGAAAGGGAATTTATGTTCTGCATGTTTAAATTTCTTATTATTGTTCAGCATCTACCACGTGGCATCTTTCCTGGGAGAGACTAAGATATGGCATGATGTATATGAGTATGTGATTGTATTTGGGTTTCCCTTCCTCACCACAGAGGTAGAAGACAGCCGGCCAGCCTAAGGTTTGGCAGATGTAGCCGGTGAGCGGCAGAGCCAAAAAGGCCCCAAAGTTGGCCCCAGATCCCGACAGGGTCATCAGGCGAGAGCGCTCCATAGGAGGAGCCCACCGAGCCCACATGGACATCATGGCCGGGAACGTAACACCCTGGAGAAACATGGAGAGACAGACAGTCAGACAGGCAGAGAGTGAGACAGAGTGAGCAAGCAGAAACATGTTTTTGTTCATATAGAATGTGGATGTGTAGCAATCCAAGGTTTCAACTGTTTCCTCTGCAATAATACTGGGATGTAAAACAGAGCTGAAATGATTAATCAGCAACTACTTTGACAATCGATTCATTGTCTATAGACCAAACGATGGATCAATTAATCAAGAAAATCATCAGCAGATTAATCAATAATGAGAGTAAGTGTTAGTTGCAGCTCTTCTGTAAAAATAACTAAAGCATGAAAGTGATTATTTTTTCTATACAATTTAATGAATATTGTGTAAAAGCAATAAAAAAAACTGTCAAACTGTTCCCGAGTATCAATCGTTGTCACTAAAAGCCAATATCTGCCAGATTTATCAGCAAATTCTGTATTACTCTAATATTGCTGTTCAATTCAACATAAAAAGTCCTTCATTGTAAGCCAGACGTACACAGACAGATACCTATCTGTACACACAACATTCCCTGCAGCCTCCCGTGTCCTGCTCAACACACTCTTACCTCCCCAAAGCCCTCCAACGCTCGTAGTGCAAACAGCCAGTACGATCCCATCCTGGCAGCCAGAGGGGTGAGCAGCGTGAGGGCAGCAGTGCCCAGCACACCCAGACCCAGGAAGATACTCCCCCCGTAGTGACCGGACAGGTAGCCACCTGGGATCTGTGTGCACAGGTAGCCGAAGAAGAAGGCTCCCAGCAGCCAGCCCTGAGTCTCCGAGTCCCACGGGTACTGGGGGATCTGGGACAAGAGGACCAAGAGAGGGAGTGTATACGGTAAAAGGCATTCAGACACTGTTGACAGGCAGCCTACTCTCATTTACATCTGATTTAAGAGGAGTTTTCACCACCTGGCAAAGGTGAGAGAGGTTATTGTTTACATTATGTCTTTATTATTAAATACAAAGCATCTTCTATCCAAATGCACAGACTTGAATTTTCCAGTCATTAGCTTGACGTGCACTTTTCCCCGTCTCTATTCTCTGTTATTTACCTTTTTTAATGCTATTCAGTCAGCTTTGCAGAGTAGTTTCGACATAACTTACGTAATTTAAAGAAACAAACTGACTGAAAACATGTTATCTTGTATTGACTTCCTTATCAGAAGTGTTTTTCAAACTACACACATGTTGTAACATGTTTAAGAATCAGTGGAAGAATTAACTGTTTGTTACCCCCTGAGGTTGTAGGAAAGGGTCACTGGTGTTGTCCGACCCTGCTGGCAGTGGACAGGCACTGATTACGGAGCTGTTCTGGGCTGGTTTGGGGTCAGTGGTATTCACCATGGCTATCATGGCAACACTGAGGTTGACACGTAGACCGTAGACCACAGAGAACCCGAGGAACATCAGGAACGCCAGGTTGAAGCGAGCCGAGCAGCACATGGGAGGGACTGTTCACATAGAATACAATGATATTTACATGTAATCTGAACTGTGAGCACAATCATTGTGAAACCATTTTAGCCATTTAATAGGTAGCTAACTTCTAACAGATTGTTGCCATAGCAACGAAGCTCTCACCTCAGGCTTAACGCCTGGTCACACATGCACAAAATTAACATTCGCCTTACGTTCACTTCCATTCTATTTAAGTCAAGAGGCAAAAAAATGTTCGCTTCTGGTTGCAAAGCAAAATGCATCTTCACATTTTCGCATTGGTGGAGTGGCAGTCAATGGTCATTCGCCTGCATTCGCGCATGTGTGACCGTGCCTTTGGCATCGGGGGTGGGGGGGTGGGGGGGGTGGGGGGGTGGGGGGGGGGGGGGGTTCAGTATTAATATTTATGCAACAGACAGGCTTAATTAGACTAGTCTAACCTGACAATCTAAGACCAGTCTAGACCAAGACTAGTCATAAACTAAGTTTATGCAACTGGCCCCTGTACGAGTACTAGTCATTCATTTCATACATCGTCCTTCATACAGTAACCTGTACGAGTACTAGTCATTCATTTCAATCCTCATCCCGATCATCCTTGTGATCCTGATGCTGTTATACTGCGGCAATTCTAGGAGAACTCCCGTCCTGTTTTCTTTGCAGATTTGTGGGTCTGTAAAGCCCTTTGAGATGACATATTGTGATTCGAGGCTCTAGCAGCTACATCGCCGCATCTGTGAGCCTTTGGTTACGGTTAGCAGAAAGCTTAACTATAAGCGACATTTTCTCTCCATCTCTGAAACGCTTTGCCGATATTGACGTGTGTTTTATTGCGTTTATTGTCAGGCTGTCTTTTAGACTCTCTTTTTAATAAGTCAGTCTTCCTTTTTTGGATTGCTTTGCAGTGTAGAGAGTTGTTGCCAAGGCTGGAATAGCATTTTTTTCTGCAGGATTTTCAGCCGTTGAATCAGGCTTTCACCATCTGAAGGGACATGCGCGCACATGCATTTGTAGAACAGTCAAAGTCTCCCATCATGGGCTAGATTTTCTAAAGCCCGAAAACAGAGCCAAGAGGAGGTGCAGAAGTCTAGTTTTCTCTCAGAACACTTGAATTACAATATGCTGAAAGGTTATTATGGAATTTTTGCCCAGTGACGCCCAAAAATAAACTGCATACCCCAGCTTTAACAACACAAGAGTTAACTGCATTAGATTGTGTGAATTGGTAGATAACATAACACAATAAAAAAGCTTGGGACAGTTGGCTAATATCAACTACTCTACAGTAACATTTGAAATGTTACTAAATGTATTACTGATATAACTGGATGTACACCCACTTAACTACTCTTTAAAACATTAAACATTATTGTCAGATCAAGCTTGTGGTTTTCGTCAGTGTCAGAAGTCACAAGCTGAGACGTTGGTCTGACAACAAGGCAAAAGTGAGCATGGCTCACATACCCCCGCTCACTGCTTGACCCCTACTAAAGTAGGGCCAAAGGTTTTGCCCTTTTGGAACTAATGGAATTAGTCTATTGAGCACAATCTAGCTTGTTATTAGCTCACCTTCCTCAGGATAAAATCAGCAGAAGACAAGAGATCGAGTTCTACTCCGGAAACGAAATAGAAGTCGGAAAGAATCTGAGTTTTTGGCCAAAGGTGCAAACATTTTGGGCACCCTGGACTTCTAACCCCCAAAAGGCACAACTACACCACACTGTCAACCATCATACCAAATTTGAAGTTCCTAAGTTAAATAGTTTGCAAGTTCTGCGGACGGACGGACGGACACGCGGAGCGCTATATACCCCCGACTACGTTGTCGCGGGGGTATAATAAAGTTGTTCTTTATCAAGTGTTGCTCGAGTTTTGACCTCTTCAGACTTTTCCCTACATGCACCTTGGAGGTTGGTGAATCATGCATCTACTTTAAACCACAGAAATTATTAATAACATACTGTATATAAAGCCTAGAGTTTATCTACATTTTAAAAGAGCTGTCAATCAATTTGGAAGTAGTAGCAGGTGCCAATCTTGGCAGTATGGATAACCCTTGTGTTTACATTTTGACTGCAAAATGTTCCTAAAATTAAAATTAATCTGGAAATAGAGCACACCTTTGATTGTGTGTCTTAATTTGATGGTCAGCTACATCATCAAAGGAATACTTCACCCACAAAATGACCATTTGTATATCAATTACTCACCCAATTCTCACAGAGAATCCAAAAAAGGAGAAAGGTGAAGTCCATTTACTTCACTATATCAAGAGTTTTCTGCGTTTTTTGATTCTTCGTAAATAGCCCGTTGTTATGCAGCAGCCATTACTGCAAACACTATCTTTTCCAAGTTGTGAACAGAAGCCGAGTTATCTTCAGCACATTACACTATTTTGTTTATGTTTTGAAATTACATCCAACAAAAGCTAAATATACATCAAAATGTGGAGAAACTGAGGTGACACACACAGAGAAATGCCTGTTGTGCATCTTCAGAAAATGATGGAAAAAGATTAATTTTCTGCATTTTGAACTTCTCAGATAATATTTTTATCAAAGCATAATTAATGTTTAATGTCATGTTGGAAGTGAGAATGTCTTTGTTTGAACAAGAGGTTATGTTAAATAAAAATACAAACAGCTAAAACGATTAGTCGATTGACAGACAATTAATCAGCATCTATTTTGATAATTGTTTAATCTCATTTTTTAAGTAAAAAATACAAACATTCTCTTTGTTATATGTGAAAATGTGCTATTTTACCTTGTGTTAACATTGTAGTAAATTTAATATTTAGGTTTTGGACTGCTGGTGGACCCAAACAAGACATTTCACCTTGGGATATAGGAAATTGTAACGTTTTCCTAATGTCATGTAGACCAAAGAATTAATCGATTAATCAAGATGATGAAAATAATCGTCAGTTGCAGTCTTAAATATTAGAGCTAAAATATTTGATAGCAAATTAATCACAATTAGCGATTTTAAATTAGAGAAATGAATCATTTTTTTCAGATTTGTCAAGTATTTAAGGGGGAAAATATGCTGCTTTATGCAAATGTATGTATATATTTATTATTGGAAATCAATTAACAACACATAACAAAGACAAATATTGTCCAGAAACCCTCACAGGTACTGCATTTAGCATACAAAATATGCTCAAATCATAACATGTCAAACTGCAGCCCAACAGGCAACAACAGCTGTCAGTGTGTCAGTGTGCTGACTTGACTATGACTTGCCCCAAACTGCATGTGATTATCATAAAGTGGGCATGTCTGTAAAGGGGAGACTCGTGGGTACCCATAGAACCCATTTTCATTCACATATCTTGAGGTCAGAGGTCAAGGGACCCCTTTGAAAATGGCCATGCCAGTTTTTCCTTTCCAAAATTTAGCGTGACATTGGAGCGCTATTTAGCCTCCTTCACGACATGCTAGTATGACATGGTTGGTAAAAATGGATTCCTTAGGTTTTCTAGTTTCATTTGATGCCAGTGAGCCCGCTATAACCTAAAAATTGCAAGTTGCGTTAATGCGTTAAATAAATTAGTGGCATTAAAACGAATTTGCGTTAACGCGTTATTATCGTGTTAACTTTGACAGCCCTATCAAATATAAATACGACTGAAATAACTTGGAACTTGCCTTGAGAGTTTTGGCATGTAGCAAACCCAAAATCTTGATTAAAATACATTCTACCTGCTACAAAGGAAAACACACCTGCATCATTCTCGATGAGGGGTTCACCGTCCTCGCTCTCCTCCGAAGGGGCCGAGTTGACGGAGTAGCCATTTGGACGCTGCATGGCA
Source organism: Sebastolobus alascanus (assembly GCA_916701645.2). Lineage (NCBI taxonomy): Eukaryota > Metazoa > Chordata > Actinopteri > Perciformes > Sebastidae > Sebastolobus > Sebastolobus alascanus. Next base: position 1,006,216 of record CAKAOJ020000045.1, read on the forward strand.
CTCGAGTGCTGAGGGAAATATTAAGTCGGTAAAATGATGTCACTGAGCCATGGTGTCCACGAAACCTGCTGGACGGACAAAGGTAGTAATCAGAAGACAAGAAAAACACAAACTATGACACACAAGGAGGATGTGAGATAAACATAGGGCACAGACAAGTAAATATAGGAAGAGAAGACAAGTCAAGTGACATTTCAGCTAATTTTGATAAAAAGCTTGATAACACTTATACACACAAACACAAACAAACAATGACACTTCCTGATTTCATAAGATGTTGGAAAAATCAAATCTGCAACTTACAAGAGTTACTGATGCTTAAAATGGATTCTCTGCAGAGCAATGAAGAGAGATGATGAAGATGATGATGAAGCTAAGCGTGAGTTTGTCTCTTTACTGAACTGCAACCTGTGAACAAGAAATAAAAAGGTCACATAACAACAAAACAGACTGGTTGTGTTGTTCTTCTGCCATCTTCAAAATATCTACTTTTCAGGAAAACCACCCGTGTGTCCTTGGCTTGACACACATCGCTGTCCAAGCTTACCAAACGTGGTTTTTAGTAGGTTTCACAAAACCAAAAGTCAGCTTGAAACACATCACCAAAATGAAAAAACGTAGGAAAAAACAGATAAGAAAGAAATACCTGAGTAGGTGTGGGTGAAACCCTGGGAAACGTATTGTAACGTTACCTATTCAGTGACCTGGAGTGACTTTTGTTAGAAAAATCTGATTTTTTTTTTTATTAAAAAAAAGGAACTGGGACTCAGTACTCTCACTGGAAAGACTGTGGATCTACATTGGTGGATCAAGCCCACATATTTTAGTATTATTAATATATAAAGAATTTTGTGGAGAAAGTGGGACTTTTAATGTCAAGAATAATGTGTTTTACTACTGATGTTTTGTTTCTCTTCCTGTATTTTTGGCTTATAGGTTTGAATAAAAGTGATATTTATGGCTGTAAAAGTAAATTAGAAAAAAGCCCCCTACTATAGGCTATGAACTAATGATTCTGCTAAACAGAAATTAATTGACAACTATTTTTATGATCAAAATTATCATTTTAGTCCTTCTTTAAAGGTGCAGTGTGTAGGATTAGGCGGCATCTAGTGGTGAGGTTACAGATTGCAACCAACTGAAGCTTCTTATTCTAAGGTAACGAAAACAATTCTTATGAGGTGATTATACACTAAAGAAAACATACTTATTAATATTATATTTCTGCCAATAGATCTCCCTAAATGTTACACACTGTTCCTTTAAGCAAAAATATCAGATATTTGCTGGTTCCAGCTCCTTAAATGTCAGGATTTGATGCTTTTCTTTGTCGTACATGACAGTAAACTGAATATAGTTTGGTTTGGGAGTGTTGGTTAAAACAAGAAATTTACAGACATCACCTTCAACCCTGGGAATTAATTGGGAAAATAATCGACTGATTAATCAATAATGAAAACAATCGTTTATAGAATGGAAAAAATCAGTATTGGTGGCAGTGCTGACCTACAAAAGCAAAGAGTAATAACTCTGTATATCAAGTGTTATTAAATTATATAGAGTGGATTTGTCTATAGAGATAATAATTTTTAGGGCAGGGTATAAATGTTGAGTCATTGTTCTGAGTTTCACTTCTCACACATGCTGCTGTTTAGCTTTGATGGACAGAAAAGTGACGACTCGTCCTCATGTTGCTGGCAGCAGAAAACTTTTTGTGAAGAATGCTTTTCAGGAACTGAGAAAAATATACTTGTCTGTAGCTTGTTGATGCATTTTTGACACGATCCAATCAGTTTTCGGGGGTGGAGCTGACACGACAGCAGCAGATATACAGTGTTATCAGTACATAACAGGACAAGAATGGCACAAAGATCCTCTGAAGCAGCTGGTCGGAGGTATCACATCCATAAACAGTTAACAATGATGGTGAATGACTCTTTCATACAATTCATCTGTCCAGTCAATCTCAATAAGTTTCATGTGGCGTTTCAAGTCCTTCCTTATTGTCTGAATGTCATCTACCCAAAACTTTGACCCTAACTTATTGTAATCATGCAGCGTACAGCTTTGAAATCTCTGTATAAAAAAAAGTGTTTGTCAGCATATAGGAGACAAACACTGGAGATTTATTTTTCATTACTTTTTTTCTATGCAGTTTTCATTCAGAATGAGTTATTTCCATGAAACTTATGAGCACATTTCTGGTAAACACAAGATTGGAAGTGGTGCTTTTGTGTGATTCTTTCTGGAGAAACTCAGTTTTACAGATCTGTCCATTAAATCAACTAATCGATTAGTCGACAAAATCGTTGAGAATAAGAATTTCGTTGGTCGGGGACAGCCTTAGTATTTTAAGCGCATTTATGTTGATTAATCTGCCAATTATTTCCTCAGTTAAGTAATTAATCAGTTGGTCTATAAAATGTTGGGAAATAGTGACAAATAGTGACCCATCATGCTGGCTTTCCGTTTTACACAGACGTCAGCTCGACTCTGTGACTACCTCCGCTGTCGGCTCAGTGGCGGAACATCTCTGTCCCCCCATTCCGCCTCTGTACCTTTTATACAGAACAGCTAGTTGGAATAACAGCGCAACAGTCCCACCTTGAACAGGCTGTCCGAAAGGGGCTATATATCCTCCTTGTGCTCATAATGGCATTTGCAAGATTTCACTGCACCCAAATGAAAACAACCAATCAGAGCCGAGGAGTCTCTACAGCAGCTGTCAATCACTGCTCGCGAAACTTGTGAACTCCGATCAAACGGTCAAACTAGGCAGCGCTGATCAAATATGAATCGATATTCTGTTGCTGTAATGCCTATTTCTTGTGTACAATGTTTTCAGAAATATATTTTAGTGTACTGTTTAGCTGTAAAATGAGAAAAAGTTTGCGGGGCCGTATTGGATTTGCCTCGACTGTTTACAACATGCCACCCGGGTCACAACTTTCTCATTTTACAGCTAAATAGCACACTATATATATGTTTCTGAAAACAGTTTCGCAAGCAGTGATTGACAGCTGCACAGAGACTGCTAGGCTCTGATTGGTTGTTTTCCTTTGGGCAGGTTGAAATCTTGCAAATGCCATTATTAACACTAAGAAGAGTCAGAGGAACATGATTTTTATCACAGATTATCTGCCTCATGCACTACTGTCAGGATATAGAGACAGTTTTATAAAAATAACTTATCAATTCCTACCATTTCCAATTCCTCCTTTACAAAAACACATACTGTACATTTTAAAACTGTAAATAGAATTTATCCTTCAAACGAATTCATCAGAGCAAGGTTTCTGTAGATAACTGTCATTGCTACACAAATGTAGAAACAACAGAGCACCTGCTTTATTCTTGTGATACGATTCAAAAGTTATCCTTCCATGATTGGCTGAGCTCCAAATCCAGAAAATATTCCTTCCATTTCAAAACTATCCAGTTAGGAGTAATTTTGAAGAACAAGAATATTGAATTTCTACTAATATCATCATCATCATAACAAAATACTTAAAGGGCTACATAAATAACGCTTTCCACTATTTCAATCATGTTTATTTTGCTTTTTTTTCCAATGGTCAACAACTAGTTTGTTACTATTACCTAGAAGTAATTGATGTTTAATTGAAAACATCCTTTAGGAGGTAATAATAACTTATTACATTATGCACAAAACTGTTATTACGTTATGCGCTCCTGGTTTTCTTACACTATGAGCTTTCATTACATTTAAATATTACATTATGTGCAGTTATTACATTATGCGCAGTTATTACATTATGAGTTACAAGACCCAAAGTGAAGTCTTCAAATTGCATGTTTTGTCTCATCGGAAGTCCAAAACTCAAAGATAAACTATTTTTAGTCATAAAAAAAGTGAAAAAATCAGTAAATCCTCACACTAAAAAAAGATGAATCTAGGTCATGTTTGGCAATTTTGATTTATAAGTGACTTAAGCAATCAATTATCAACATAGATTCATTTTCTGAATATCAACTTAATTGATTAATCAAATAATTCTTTCTAAAAATTATTTATTTCTCTATTTCTCAAGAAGTTGCTTTCTCATTTGTTTGACTTTCTTTTTTATAATTTTACAAATTTACAATAAGAGTCAGTGTGAGTACAAGAAGGAGGCAAACTGGAAAAACTGGCTGTGTGAGAAGACATCTGTGTGACTCTTGATTGCTGACTGCCTAAACTGAGTATGTACAAAATGGGGTGGGACAATAACCTTCAGTGTTTGTATTCATCAGTCTGGCTAGTTTCCAGCCAGTAACATAGTGTCAAAGGTGTGTACTTTCAATTGCTCTCTAATAGTATGAAACTCTGGAGTTTATCTATTAGATATGTGGTGGAGATGCAGATGTTTGTATTACCAGTCCTGATCCATCACTGAAGAATATACTCTTTTCAAGATCTGCTTTCATTGCTTTTGAGATTTCACTGCCACCACTAACGCACATTTGGCCCCTGAATAAATTTCTGACCTTTTAAGTAATCATGATCATGTGCGTTTCTCAAGAAGGGACTTCTGTTGGTCCCAAAGACTTTTCTTAAGCCTTTTGGTGATCAATTCTATTCTTAAGACACGCTTTCATATAGACTTTTCACATTTTCTTTAATATATTTTCCTTTAATTTCAAGTGTTTTGCTGAACTTTATCTGTATTATTGCATTTTCTGTGTGTTTTAAAGTAACCTAACTGTCATTTTTAAAGATTTGATACAAATAAAGTTTATTATTATGACATGTAGCATTTATTTTGCCACAACATTTTTAAATGTCATTACTGATTCTTTACAGATATCGATAAATGACCAAACCTTTGTGTATCCCCCTATATATTGTGCTATGTGGCAAGTTTGTATGCATGACAAAGCATATATGCTGTCTGCAAGTGAGTGTCTGTGCAACTGTACAACTATGTAGGCTATGTGTGAGCCTATCATGAGATCCTCTGAAAAAACAGCCCAATTCACTTCTTTTTTTGTGAAACAATTAATGTATTATATTATCGAAATGCCCTTTTCCGCCTTTTTCTTTGGGATGAACTGAGGGTGAGAAGGTCAGTTACTGTGGCAAATTTGTAAGTTTTCAAGTTGTATTAAAGTGAAAGCTTGTTTTTACATAAGCAATATTAAAGCAATGTGTAAGTCCCATTATCAGCACTGACATCTATAAATAAATGAGGGCTGAAACCTACGTCCTATAACAATTACTACAATATATATTTGTGTCAACTGGTAAGTGATTTTTATTATTACGATAAAGAGAAGTGCCCACCTTCAAAATAATGTTATTAAAATTGGTTATTTTGTCAAACTAACAGCATAACAAAATTATTAGTGCTCATCAACAGAGACAAATGAGCACTCTTCAGCCTCTATTTGTTAATTTAGTCAACTCCTTACTGTACTAAAGAACACCACACCAGTGTCAAATGTGGCTAAATAATGTAAAATTATATATGATATAATGAAATAACAACTAATAAAACAAGTGTAAATTAAAGTGCAAAATGTATTTTTCTATAAATGACAGAGAAATGCCAAGAAATACCAATACCAACAGCATAACATTATTATAACACATCTTTTAAGCTAGTTTAACATAAAAAAAATCCTCAATTATTAATGAATGTCTTAGTGTCTGTTATGTGTCAAGTATCAGACATACACAGATATATAACAGAAAGCTTGTACAGGTGTGTGAATGTGAGCACAGGTGTTAACGTTAACCTGAACCTGCTAGGTTAGCTTGTTCGTTAACCAGCTATAACTGGTGTTTTACTGTTTAATTACAACTTTCAAACAATACAAAACAAACAATACATCTTACCTTGTGAAAGATGCTTCGTTGAGGCAGCATGAAGGTAAAAGAATGTGAAACACGAAACGACTCATATCGACTTTGTCATTATCTCAGCCGGCGAGACAACGAATGAGCTGTGTTGCTGTTTTTCCTCTAAGGCAGACAACCAGTCATATGACCAAAGCTATAGCAACACGCTATAAAACACTGGAGTGGCGACGCCTGGTTATAACCTATCCACTTAAAGCAGCTCCTATTGTTTATAAATCTGCACTGAGGAAGTGACGTCATAGTACATGACCAACAGCTGGCCCGCCCTCCTCTCTCGCTCGAGCTTCAGCGGTTAGCTTGTTAATTAAAGTACTAAAAATTAAAATAATTTAAACTTTTTCTCACTGCTGTTCAGTCGTACTTTCAAATAGGTTATTTAAAAAGAATAAAATTATAATAAAGTTAGTCAGGAAGAAATACATTTCCGGCCGTGTTGTTATGGCAACGAATCCACCTCCTGTGTGTTGTGGACTGAAGAAAACCTAAGCTACAGATCTACAGCCCAGCTATCAAGTCACCAACCATCTGGCACCGATTTTACGGCACCTGCAGATTATACAGTTATCGTCGCATCCATGGCCCATTACAGAGTAAGTATTTGGTTACATAATTTTGTAGCTGTTAATTATTTTTACTCGGTAAATACTATAGTTCCTTGTGTAGAGCGTGTGATAGCTAATTAGCTATAGCATCACAGCAGTGTGCCCCTTGGCTTGTCTGCATGAAGCTATAGGCGGTGAGCTCACCTCAAGCGGAGGCGTGTTATTACTCATTAACAATTATTTTGTCCGTGAATGAAACCAGTCAGACGTGTGCTGCTAACCTATGTGTAAGTCAAATATTGGTCTTGTCTTGTGTTTCAGGCCTCAGAATCGAAGCGAGAACAATTTAGAAGATATCTTGAAAAATCTGGAGTGCTTGACACTATAACAAGTGGTAGGTATACAAGCAAGTCAAACACCTCATTTAGCATGTAAATGTGCATCTAATACATGGTGTTAAACCCACACATTCACTCCCTTTTCACCGATATCCCTGCTGTGCTGCTTCATCACCATTTCGTTTCTCCTTTTGCAGTTTTAGTGGCACTTTATGAAGAGACTGACAAACCTAACAATGCCCTGGAGTATCCTTTTCTCGTGGGTGCAGTTTTATAGAACTTTTAGGGGTAATAAACAAGTGTTGGTGGTGTGCCTGAAATAATGATCCTCCAAATCCAATAGAAAAGGGGATGCAGTGTGTTTTTATGAGACAATGGCAGACAAATATATAGCTTTTTAGTTTGGTCAACTATGTACATGGTACACCTGATGAAATACATTGACAAAATATGTTAATTAAAGATGGGGTCCATGATTTATCCAGTATACACTTTTTGTTATATTGGTTGAAATGGTCTTTACACCCCGACAGCGAACCATTTCTTATGAGCTTTGAAAAAAGACCGGAAAAGATCTGTCATCTGTAGCTGCTGTAATCCTGTAAAAACGTCTACCAATCAGTTCCTCTGTGCCCAGTAGTAAAGAACCAATCAGATGCCTCCCTGCCTCCCTGCTCGTACTCTACCCTTAGCGTGAACTGAAAGTGCGTCGCCGCCGCACGTTTACTGGAGAATGGAAGAGAAAACTCAGCTCTTAAAACACTGGACAACGAGCACGAACTCGTACCACTATTACCATATTATCCAAAAATACCACTTTGATTTAGTTGTTTATGTTATGTTAGTTTACTTTATAAGATACTGCAGGTTTAAACTATTTATTCTAACAGCTCATAGTGAAGTCAGACAAACAGGATTATCAACGAGGGGAGACGGCGGATATAAAACATTGATCCACAAAATTTACGTTACTCAAACTGCTTTTTCAGTTACAGAAACAAAGAGTGGACTGATCTCCCTCCAGATATTAGAGTAACGTTAAAAAGGGTCGTGTTGTCTCAGCAGGTATCTCTCTGCCCCCTCAGAGGCAGCTCTTTCCCTCGCCACTCTGCTGCTCTGTGGCCGGCTCTCCAGCGAGCTACCCCCCCCCCCCTCTCCGTCAACCAGGAAATAAAAGCCCCTCGTCTACGAGACCGGTCTCTTGAGAGAGCTCCAGCTCATAGCGGGGTCTGTGTGAGTGAATGCCCGGGTGGAGAGGTGGCGATCCCGGCAGGAGCTAGCTAGCTGTGCCGGCAGTTTGTGGAGCTTCTAAACTCCGACAACGGTGGAGCAAATGTTTGATTCGCCATCTAACATCGTAAAACTGTCAATATTCTAAATCTACACAGTTCATTTCTCGCCTCAACATTTTTCAGAAGTGAATTTAGTGATGAAATAGCTACGAATAATGTGAAGTAGTTACGATGCGGAGGTGCTCGTGCATGTGTGTGGGGGGCGTTGCCTTGGAAGGAGTTTCGAGGGGAGGGGGGGGGTTTAGACGGAGCTCCTGAGGCACGCTACTTTCAAATTATGCTAGCTCTCCAACATCATAGACCCTGTCTTTAATATCCAGCCTATTAATCACGGTTGGAAAACCACAATGTCATGTTTCTGCTTTGAGTTGAACCTCTTCAGGGTTTCTCCAAGGAAACCATGTAGCTGAGCATTGTGGTCCCTGTTGTACTAGAACCTGAACTAACATGGCAACAGAAATGGAAAAGACTCAATCTTTGCCATTACAAGCCCCTTTTCACCTGCAAGAGGAATTATTCTCCTTCATGGCATACATTGGAGGACAAGAGACTTTGTTAATTTTTGACAACTCTTGACCTAGTAACATTTACAGGCAAGGTTCTCTGTGGTTTAACAAACTGGAAAAGTTTACAGTGTTTAAAATGTTAGCAATCTAGCTAGGGAGATATATAATATATATATAAATATATATAATTTAGGCGGCCTGTGTGAGAGAATTGCACTTTTTTTCCATCTATCGAGAACAAATGATTCACGTGGAAACAGATTGAACATAGCTTTTTTTCAGTATAGGAGACTTAAGTGTGAAAACCAATGCTAGCTAACTTAACCTAGCAAGGCTGCAGTTTTATGTGTCAGCCAGGCTGTGGTTTATTGTACTTTGGCCTGTTCCTGTCATTCAATACCACAGTATCAGGAAGAAGATTGGTATAGTTCACACAGGGAGCTTATTCTTGAGCCAGAGGAGTTGTTTTCTTGCAGACATCATCATTTTGTTTTACATGAATGCTCCTAGAGGGAAACAAGTCACTGTTGTTGTCTTCACCTAGCTTGACCCGTCTGGCTTGGTTACAATGAAAGATTTCTGAATATTATTAATAGAACACACGTTGACCTTAACCACCCTCACAGTTTCATAAAGCTTCAACTCGGTGCGGCTGGTCCAGAGCCAGCAGACGCCGAGGCTCTTCGCATGGAGATGGCCGACCTACAGCAGAAGTGCAACCTTCTCATGGAGGACAACAAAGAGCTGAGAAACAGGGTGAGATGCTGGTAAAAGTCTAGTGAGTGTGCTGCTCCTAATGTAACCTCTAACCTCTGCCTCAATATCATTTTCCAGCTGATGCAGTACGAACCATCACCTGAGGAGGGAGCAGCAGAGTAGAAAGGAGGGATTATGTCATTGCTGTCTGGGGTAAAAAACAAAACAAAAAATGAACAAATTAACAATAGCATTTTTTTGAAGAATATGTAAATGTTTATTAAATAATAATGGATGTACAGTGAATACAAAATCACTGTTATTTTTTGTTATATAACAAGAAGCAACTGTTGCTTTGTCATAAATAAAAATGTTTTTTTTCAGCATTTGGCATCAGTCATTCTCTTAATGTCCTAAATTGACAATTGTTTCTCTGTTTCCAACCAAGGGATTCTGCGTACATACGCAGCCACCCATCTGAAATAAATACATTAAAAAAGATTACTAATTCTTTTTTTTTTGAATGGCCTTTAATTTTTTTCAAAGACATTTTAATTGATATATTCTGTATTATTGAGTAAGAAATTGTCTTATAAAAGCAATAATTCAGAGGTTGCTGCTCATATGCCCGAAGGGAAATTAAAGTCTGATAAATGACAGCACATTAAAGACAATCTTTTATTCACGTCGCCACAACAACGCAAAGATATTTAGCACTTATTTTCCATTGTGACAGAGACATCAAGAACTGTGTATCTTTATGTTTAATGTTCTTACTGAAGAGCTCTCAGGCATATTGGAACAGGGGTTGGATTCATTCAGATAGCGTCACTGATTTAAAAGCATCCTGTTGTGTAACACCACATTGTGACCTGAAACAACATTATAGATTTGTGGTTTTCCATTCCAGTCTAATCATTCAGACAGAGCTGTTGCATACAGTCAAATCATTAAATGTCCAGAACAGACTTGTTAAAGCAGCAGTAGGCAGATTGGAGCAAATAGGATTTAAAAAAAGTTATTTTTATAAAACGGTCACTATATCCTGACAGTAGTGCATGAGACAGGTAATCTGAAAAACAACTTGTGCCTCTGTGTCCTCCGGTGCTCTTAATGGCATCTGCAAGATTACACAGACCGGAGGAAAACAACCAATCAGAGCCGATCTGGAGCCTGCTGTCTGTGAGTACCTGTCAATCACTCGCGAACTCCGATCAAGTGGTCAAACTAGGCATTATCAAATATGAATTAATATTCTGTTACTGTAATGCCTATTTCTCGCATTAAAAATATTTTCAGAAACATCTTGTAGTTACTGTTTAGCTGTAAAATGAGAAAGTTTTTGACCCGGCCGCCATGTTGAGATCAGTTGAGGAAATACCAAGCAACGCCCACAGGCCGGAGCAAACTTTCTCATTTTACAGCTAAACAGTACACTACAAGATGTTTCTGAAAACATTTGAGCTGAGAAATAGGCATTACAGTAACAGAATATTGATTTATATTTAATCAGTGCTGCCTAGTTTGACCGTTTGATTGGAGTTCACGAGTGATTGACAGCTGCCTATTGAATGAACAGCCAATAGGAACACTCTCCCTCTGAAATGAGCTGTGATTGGCCAAAGTCTCCCGTCAGGGGCTTGATTTTTTTTAAGCCTGAAAACAGAGACAAGAGGAGGTGCAGAAGTCTAGTTTTCTCTCAGAACACTTGAATTGCAATATGCTGAAAGGTTATTATGGAATTTTTGCCCAATGATGCCAAACAGATTCTGCCTACTGCAGGTTAATGTACAAAACAGTCCATTGTGGTCTCACCACCTGTTAAAATCCGAAAAGTAGATGTTAGATTGCAGATTTAAATTGAAATATGATGGAAAAAGGCTGATCTTCGGAGTCAAGAGCATAATCTCCTTAGCAATGGGTAACAAAGGCCTTTTGTGCTTGTTTTAATGTCTTTTAAAGAACTTTAAATGTGTGAAAAGTGCAGTAAAATAGTGTTCACATAACTTGCACCCAAACATGGCTTATTGAGAGTTTCTGTCGCCATGTTGGCGAGCATACTGTCTGATTATATCTGCAGATCAGTTGGAGCTCTCCTGCTGCTGGCACTGCTCGCCGCTGACACTCGGCGGTTTGGAGAGGAGGCGGTGGGGCTGTTACTCTCCCGGCTGTGTCGAGACACTGAGCTCAGCTCCCCTGCAGAGTCCGGGCTCTGAGACCTGCTTGGCCTCTTAATGTCTGATTTAGAGAGCATCCTCGCTCGGGGTCCGACACAGCTGCTACGTAGCTTCACGCTGTTGTTCCCGTGGTAGGAATCTTCACTGTCCGAGCCATTCCCCTCAACCAGAGTGGAGCAGTTCCATGGTGGACTGGCCCTCCGTGACTTCCTTGCAATGCCTGGCAGTGTGGTGCAGGAGGAGGTGTCTGCTACGGGGAGGGTGGGGTACTCAGAGCTGGCACACTCCATGTCCTCATGATGGGGTGAAGGTCGTTCATCTGGCTCATGCTGTTTGTCTGCAGGAGGAGAACGTGTCTCGCTGCTTGTGTTGTTGGAGTTGCTGTTCTGCTCCGTGGGGCTCGGCACTCCCTCCTTGCCGTCCTTGAGGCTGTCTGGCTTTGCACCAGGGTCCCCTTTCATTGGAAGGAAGGCAGAGGAGGCATTAAGAAGAGGGTAGGTAGGGCCGTTGCCCTGCTTCTCCAACAGTAATGTGTATCCACATGGTGCTGTGGGGATAGTAGTCTTGCGACCCACAGACGTGCCTACGCAAACCTGATGCACAACTGAGTTCTTTTTTGACTTGTCGACATAATAATCATCGAGATCGGTCTTCAGATGTGGGTAGTAGTCCAGGATGCCCTTCTTAAGCTTCTTGAATGCCAGGTGCATGAGCTCAAGAAGGCTGAGAAAGAGGGAGATGCAGGCAATCCCCTGCATGAACACCATGAAAACGGTTTTCTCAGTGGGCCTGGAGACGAAGCAGTCTACCACATTTGGGCACGGCTCCCTTTCACACTTGTAAAGAGGGTTCAGGCGGTGTCCATAGAGGATGTACTGACACACCATGAAGCTGACCTCCACCACTGAGCGAGTAACAATGTGGACCAGATAAGTACACAACAGAGAGCCCCTCAGCGGAGCTTTGTTGAGCTTCCCCTGCTCCAGCTGCTTCATCTCCTTCTCAATCCTCCTCCGCATCTCCACCAGCTCCACGTCCACCGCCTCCAGCTCCCGACGGAGAGCCACCTTCTTGCAGTGGCGCTCCTTCTCCAGAGCTCGCAGCTGGTAGATGGCATGACCCATGTACACCAGGGAGGGCGATGACACGAAGATCACCTGTAGCACCCAGTAGCGGATGAGGGAGATGGGGAAGGCCTGGTCGTAGCAGACGTTGCGGCAGCCGGGCTGGTCGGTGTTGCAGATGAAATCTGACTGCTCGTCGTTCCACACGTCTTCTGCTGCTACGCCCAGCACCAACATCCGGAATATGAACAGGATGGTCAGCCAGATCTTGCCGACCATGGTGGAGTGGATATGTACCTCCTCCAAGATCCCGCCGAGGAAGTTCCAGTCTCCCATTTTCTACATTAGCAGTGCTCTAATGAGTGAGGGGAAAAAATCAGTTATGATTGTTAATAAAGCCCTGACGGATACTGGATTTTAGAGGCCCATAATGGTATCGATATTTGGGAGTTTTAAAAATCTGATAATATTGCTGATCGTATTGTTTTTTACATGAACACATGACATAGGCCAACAATCTTGAAACACAGCCCTAGATTTGTTGTTCTTGTTGTGTGTAAAGAATATTAACAATAGTACTATTTTTTTTAAAGGTGCTAAATACGGGATTGGGAGCATTTCTATTGCCTCTCAACGGCTCTCAACATGGCGATGGCAAGCTGGCGGCCTGCAGCTAACGGTGCTAACAATGGTGAAAGTGCTGACAGAGCTAAGTGTTTAACTGAGGGGGAACCGGAGGGTGGATGGTACGCTTCTACGTTATCAGCTGTAACCGCTGTATGAGAGCAGTGCTGAGCAGCGGCTGTGAGCTAGCCAGTGGGGCATGCTCACATGCACTAACATGCACTAAAAGCATGCATGGCCGGCCCGGCTATGTCAACAAAACATGAAGCTCGGATTACAACACACACCGAGGGAGAGTGACTTCATTCTCTGCTCAGGTAGACATTACTCCTCTATATCTTTACATAGTAAATAGTTGTTTGATGCTATATTAATGCTCTAGATATCGTGTAGAGCACCTTTAAAGGTGCTAAATGCAAGATTGGGAGCATTTCTATTGCCTCTGTACTACTCTCAACATGGCAACGGCTGAGCTGGTGGCTCGCAGCTAAGGGTGCTAACAACGCTAACAGTGAAAACAACGGCAACACTGCTGACAGAACTAACGGTGTTAACCTGGGGGGAGAACCGGAGGGTGGGTGCTACGCTTACGCAACATTATCAGCTGTAACCGCCGTATGAGAGCAGTGCAGAGCGATGGCCGTGAGCTAGCCAGTGGGGCACGCTCACAAGCACTAACAAGCACTAAAAGCCCGGCGATGTCAACAAAGCACAGAGAAGCTCGGATTACAGCTCGGGAGAGTTACATCATTCTCTGCTCAGGTAGACATTACTCCTCTATATCTTTACATAGTAAATAGTTGTTTGCTGCTTTATTAATGCTCTGAATATCGTATAGAGCACCTTTAAAGAATAAAATAGTACAATATAGTGAGATATAAAATCGTACAAGTCAGTGGAAAGTATGAACTTGAAAGTTTGTCCTGCAGTCAATCTGTGTGAAACATGAAAATAAATGACTTCTTCAAGGGGCATCATTAGGTTTATAGTCCAACCAATACTGAAATGTTGAGGCCGATACTGATATTGATATTTGGGAATTAAAAAAATCAGATAAGGATATTTAAAAAAAACATACCGGTCGGTAATATACAAATACAAACAATCTTGAAACAGATCCCAACATTTCCATTACAGAATTGTGATCAAGATACAGACCAAGAGGGACATTTTACAGTTTCAAAATCAACTTGTCGGTGCTCTCTGGTGGACAAACTATATAATGGAGACATTAACTTAACCCCAAACCTAGTTTGGCATGTCTGTACTGCAATTTATTGTCAGTCAACACATACACCGATACTGATATATCCGTCTGATTTTTGTTCTCACATAAACAGATGAAAGAGGTGAAGCAGGTAATACTGAAACAAATCTACGTCTGAAAACCAGTGGTAGAAAGTGACTAAGTACATTCACTCAAGTACTTAAGTACAGTTTTGAGCTACTTGTAATTACTTGAGTATTTCCATTTTATGCCACTACATTTCAGAGGGAAATATTGTGCTCTTTGCTGCACTACATTTATGACAGATAGAGTTACCAGCTTTTTAGATCAATATTTTATACAATAAAACTAGTTTTTAAAATGATACATTGCTAAGGATCAAACTACCCTTATATACCTATATAAAGTAGTTAAAACTAGCTCCACCTCGACTAACATTAAAATGGCCCTACATGCTAATACATCAATACACCCTTTACTCTATAGTGAGTATTTTTAGTTTTGATACTTGAAGTATTTTTCTGATAATACTTATGAACTTTTTAAATCAAATCAATCAAATTTGACTGCAAGGCTCATACTTATAAGAGTATTTCTACATTGTGGTATTGCTAAGATTAAGATCCAAAAACTTCTTCCACCACTGCTGAGAACAAGGTTTTCAATTATACAACCAGTTTACCCAGTTACAACAGAACCCTATCCCATTAGACACTAAAATGTACTAGTGATGGTGATGGTCTTAAATGGTTGCATTAAGTATTTTAATATCTTCTTATCCCCCAGTGTTAAGTGACATAAATGACAACATTCAGTAGCATCTTAAGAAAACAATATATTGGTAAAACTGGAAATCATTAGACATCACCAATCATGTCAAACAATCAAATATAAATCAATAATTGTAATCCATGATGTTATTCATAAGTAAGTTACTCAAAAGTGTTTTGCTACAACAAAAGAGAGGAAAAATTGCACCATATAAAGCTGATATACTCAGCTCACTGTAATTATGTAACAAAATGGCATGGCTTACACAAAAAGGTCAAAAACTTATTTTAAAATGAGTCAACTTACCTTTCATCTTGGATATGAAATGTAACAATAAAGGCCTTTTGCAATAATGCTGCTGATGCTGTAGAACACACTCCTACCCGCACATCGTTTATCTTCTTTATCCTCTTCTAAAAGAGGAAACTTTCACAAGATTTCAGTCTCCGCTGTTGGTGAAAACTGGACAAAAACAAATGATCCCTGGCGGCTCTCGTTGTTCACAACTTATAGCCTGTGAAAGACAAAAACGATCAATACTGCTGCGGTGCTCTGTTGCCATTTACCTTGCAGCAGTATGAATGGACTGACTGCCAGAGTCATTAGGGGTGAAATGTGTTGCAAATATAAGAGTTTGTCGCCTGTTTCTGGTTGAATCCAAAAGACCCTGAACTGCTTTCCTCTAAATCTCACAAGACAGAAGTGGTGCACTGGGTTTGATGGGACTCTGGCATCTGAGAGTGCCTTGAAGGTGGATTATAATCCACACAAGAAGATTCTTCTAAAGAGGATCAATATCTTGATTTAATTTGAAACTTTACATTGAAAGACCGGTTAAAATGCTACCATAGATACCCAATACTCATTTAAAACAGCAAGATTTGTTGCATAAGAGCCACAGCTAATGAGCAGTGTAATATGAGTTCACGCCCAGTTCACTGCTCTGTTATAACCCCTATTGAATGGTGTTGGTTGTTGAAGCTGGAGCTCAGTCGATTAATTGATTAATCAGTCGATAAAAAATTAATCTGCAACTATTTTGATAATCGATAAATAATTTATGTCCTTTTTTTCCCTCCAGCATGCCCAACATTTATTGCTTCCAGCTTCTTAATTGTGAAGATTTCATGTTTTTCTTTGTTCTACATGACAGCAAGTAGGCTGATCAATTGGCTAATCTTTGCAGTATTAGCTGCAGTTTATCTACACGGCCACATCCTCAGGAATCTGTTACAACAGGGGTTCTCAAACTTTTTGGGGCCAGGGACCCCTTAAAGGGGAGAACATTTTCCAAGGACCCCCTCATAATCCTAACACCGATTAAGCATATGCGTACTACCATTTATACTCTTAGATGACATCGGAACTATTTATATTCTAAAACTTTGCACCCTAAATACTTCAGACCTGTTTCATAGTGATAATAGTGAAACAGAAACACAATTAAATTTGAATCATGTTAGGATCAGATAAGATGAGATAATCCTTATTAGTCTCGCAGCAGGGAAATTTGCAATGCTACTGAATGTTAATACCACCTTTAAAACAGTGGGTCATTTTATTCAAATTGCATTTGGACTCAACTTGACAGCATTTATAGCCTATATTTCATGTAATTGATCTTAAAATCTTTCAGAAAATGAACAGTAGCAAGACTGGCACAGTCCTAATAAATCCAGATATTTACATTTACCAGTCTGACTTTCAGTAAGTGCTTCAACTTTAAAAATATAAACTTATTGCTCTGTGTCACAATCCTATCATATTTATTGGTGCAAATGGTCCCCACCTGGAGATATGCACTTTTTAATGATACAGCACAATTGTATCATTTATAGCTAGGCTAATTACTTCACAGACCCCCTGACAGAGTGCAACAGACCACTGGGGGTCCCTGGGCCCCACTTTGAGAATCACTGCTTTACAACACCAGACAAGGTTGGATGCCAGATCCTGCAGGTCAAAATATTTCAAATTCTTCATCAAACTGACTGAACATTCACACAGGAGAGGGTTTCTGGAAAACAAGAAGCCAAGTTAACTATACCAACGGTTAAAGCATCTTCTATCTTAAATTGAACTGAAATATCACCGGAGTACTCATCTTGCAGGCAGTTATACTTTAACTAGAACACAGTTTGAGGGACCAGCTCCAGTTATATGAGCCTCTACATGTCCAATCAGTGTACTGGGTAGCAGATGGTCTCGCAAACTGGTCTGTTTACTATTTATAATAAGGTATTATTTACATGAAATCCAATAAATCCACTTATTTTATTGATTAATCATTTTGGAAATTAGGTAAATATTGCCATCACAATTTCACAGAGCCTAAGTTGATGTCTTCAAATTGGTTGTTTGTCCAAACCAGAACAAACCTAAAGATATTAAGCATATTGTTTAACTAATTTACGGCAGCTGGTACCAGCAACCGCAGTACGGCACTTACGGCTACCAGAACACCTGGAACTTCAACCAAGGCTGCTATCCTCCCAGCTAAAGGGGCGAAAGTGACCGTGACACCAAAAAGCCACAGGAAATGGTTTGACTCTTCAGCTGAACAACAAACTGAACCACGCAGTCCTGCTGGTCCGCCTGCTAAAATAAAATCCCAGCATCCTTTATTCATTGTTTGAAAAAAATACTAAAATGAATCCATTATCAAAATAAAATAGTACAATATAGTACAGGAGGTATAAAATCCTCAAGCCTCCATGCTGCCATTGTACTTTGCACTCGTTTAATCAATGTTCTTTTTTTCAATACAGCGATCAATGGGGCACGTCCGATTTCATACATGGTTGCTTCGTCACTGTGAATCTAATTTAAGTTGTTCCTCCCAGCTACTGATCCATTAGAAGGAAATCAATGTTCATGGCTGGACTGGTCTGTTTTCCATGCAGACTTGTGATTCCACTTATTCTCATAATACTGAATCTCTGGATTAATTCTCATGATGTTTCCTCCATTCTGTCTCCTTAAATTCCCTAAATAAAGTCATGTTTCTTCATATAGAGCTTGGCTTAGTTGCCAGTATTAAAGTGGCAGTAGGCAAAAAAATGTTGGCATAATTTGGCAAAAATTCCATAATAACCTTTCAGCATATTGTAATTCAAGTGGTCTGAGAGAAAACTAGACTTCTGCTCCTCATCATGGCTCTGTTGTCAGGCTTTAGAAAAATCTAGCCCGTGACGGCAGATTTTAACCAATCACAGGTCATTTCAGAGAGAGAGAGCGTTCCTATTGGCTGGGCTCCGGTCATGTTATATATACATAACTTTTTAAAATCATGTTGGCGCCAATCTCGCATACTGCAGCTTTAAGAAACTTCAATAACCAAGTTGCGTTAACAAACTGAAGTCACACACTGTTTCCTTATACTGAATGTTATCCATTTATTACTCAAAATAACAGTTTCTTCCTACTAAGAATAGAAGATCAGGAGAATAAAACATGCAGTGACAAGATTCACTCTGAAAAACCATCAACACAGTCGTGTGAACACCAACAAGAGAGTTTTGTTCCTCCTCCTCTCACAACCAAACTTTGGAGAAATGTTCCAAAAATAAAATACCTTTTGGAAAAAAAGGTCTAATCGGACAGAAAACACCACAAAATTAAAACAGATTATTATACACTTTAAACAGTTTGTGGTTGAAGTCACTGGCCAACAACATCTTAACACTTAAGGACCAAGGCAGCGTTTTTGTGTATTTTGGCCTCAATACTCATACTTGGTGCTACTGCTGATCATCTTCCAAAACAGATCCTAACTTTTACATGTTGTAATGTTTTTCTTCCAGGCTGCCACGGATTCATTTTCATGTTTTTGTTTTTTTAGTTGTGTTATAGTTGCAGGGTAATAAGGTGCACTTTTCAATTCAGTCTGCTACTTGACAATATAGCTTGATGAGTATCTCAGTAATGTTCACTGTGACAGATTATGTAAAGCAAGTTTTATGTTTTTGAATATCAAAATACACCTGTGGCTGAAAGAAGGGAAGAGAACTCGGTGGAGAAAGGTACCTGATTTGTTATAAATGTGATAAAACACACAGAAACGCTGGTTCGGTTCGCCACAGACTGGATTCATTTTAAAATACTGAATGTTCTTTTTTTTGCAAAAAAGGGTGCATAGGGTTTAGAAAACAAAATGATCAGTAACCGCATATAAAAAAGACGATTATTCCTGGCCGACTACCACTGAACACCGAAACCGCTGACTGTTTCATATTTCTAATCGGGAAATCTCACCAATACAATTTTAGAAAACCAAGCAAAAGGACCAGCATTGTTCTTAAAATGGAGCCGCAAAACAAGCTTTCTACAAATGGTTCAGTGGACGTTACATTCATGTCAAAACAAACATTTCTTGACAAATGAACCAACTCTGGTGCATCTGACATAACGACGGATAAAAGGGGGGAGCGGCTGCTTTTCTAGCGTCCTCCAGACTTGCGGCCAGCCCAGGATCGGGACCGAGAACGTGAACGGGAGCGTGATCTTGATGCGGACCGGGACCTTGAGCGGGATGGGGAATGTGTCCGTCGTACTTCCTCCGTGAAACGGGAAGTCGACGCTGGGTTGGCGTTTTCGCGTGACGATGCGGATTTGGAGCGGGATCGAGATCTCCCTCTGGACTCTCTCCGAGGCCGCTGCCTGTATCTGAAGACACACAATGACGCCATTTAGACACTTCCGGGATTGTCTAAACTTCTGGTTGCTCAACATAACGGTCATGTGTGTCAAATGTTAAGACTAGGGCTGTCAAGCGATTAAAATGGTTAATCGCAATTAATCACAAATTTTGTATCTGTTCAAAATCTACCTAAAAGGGAGATTTGTCAAGTATTACTCTTATCAACATGCGAGTGTGCAAATATGCTGCTTTATGCAAATGTATGTATATATTTATTATTGGAAATCAACTAACAACACAAAACAATGACAAATATTGTCCAGAAACCCTCACAGGTACTGCATTTAGCATAAAGATATGCTCAAATCATAACATGGTAAACTGCAGCCCAACAGGCAACAACAGCTGTCAGTGTGTCAGTGTGCTGACTTGACTATGACTTGCCCCAAACTGCATGTGATTATCATAAAGTGGGCATGTCTGTAAAGGGGAGACTCGTTGGTACCCATAGAACCCATTTTCATTCACATATCTTGAGGTCAGAGGTCAATGGACCCCATTGAAAGTGGCCATGAAAGTTTTTTCCTCGACAAAATTAAGCGTTAGCGTTATTTAGGCTCCTTCGCGACAAGCTAGTATGACACGGTTGATGATCTAGCTTTAAAATTGAGCCTGCTACAACCTAAAAATCGCAAGTTGCGTTATGCATTAAAGAAATTTGTGGCATTAAAAGAAATTTGTGTTTTACGTTATCGCGTTAACCTACAGCCCTACAATTTAGTTTTTTCTACTACCTAACAATTTCACTCATACAATAAGTCCGCCCAAGAAATTCTAAGTGTATTTGTACAATAATAGACGATACCATGACAAGACAGAAAGAGTAACAGGTGCAAACCACAACCTCTACACAGTCAAAGACAAGCTGTACCTGTCATCCTCGCGGCTCCTGCTTCTTCCTCCATACACCCGCCCACGAGACCTGAAGGTAGACGTGAAGATTTCATTTTCCCTTTCAAATAAATATGCAAGTATAACAACTGTGAGGAATAACCCCAAATTAAGATTAAGATGATAAAATATGCATCCCACAAATGCTTTTCACTTCCCGCTGTTCTCCCAGAGTTTTGATTCCTCTGATTCCCTCCCAGTCCCTCCCCCAAATTTCAAAATCCATCCACTATATTTATTAGAAATAGCTTAGTGCCACTGCTGTTTGTGATCATGGGTTTTAAATTGCGTACTTATTTCACATATTTGTCAGAGAGTGAAAGACACACATACAGACACAGAGTGAGAGGGAGAGCTCGATAGTAAACAGCCTAGGCGCAGAATCGCTTGTTGACCGTCGCGGAGAAATGTTCTTCTATTGTGAACAGCCAGGCTTTGGCTCGTGCAACGATTCACATAGAGCGGCGTTTCCGTTCCTGATGTGAACCCGGGGGAAGTCTGCCGAAAGAAAGACTCACTCGCGAGGACTCTCAGACCGTCTGCGATGGCGATCATAAGAAGGGCTGCGTGATCTGTATCTGTCGTAGCTGCGGCTGCGCGAACGTCTGCGCCTGCCGTCTCGATCGTGGTCGTCGTATCGAGACGATCTGCCTGGAGAATGGCGTTCCTTTGTCTTCATCTGATTTGGTGCTGATGATTTAAAAAAAAAAGTGATGAGAAAGACGGTTAGAGTTCAGAGTAGAAAAGAGAACGCCAAAAGAAAGACATTCCCATGAGCCCTACAGAGTAAATACAGGGTGCACCTCTATACCAGGCATTACAGCAATGAACTAATGAACACTTCTGTAACCAGTTTAGTTGGTGTCTGCAGTCAGTATATTCATTAGAAGATACAAACACTGCATTGTTTACAATAGGAATTTAAGGACATTTTGATGTGTCATATCAGGACGCGCACAAGTGGAACCAATATAACTTCACTCAGGTGTGCCAGTATGAATAACTAAATGGAATGGAGCCTATCATGTTCTTGATCAGTCGTGTCATACATCAGACCGGCACATACGGGTACTTGGCAAAAAGACAAGCCCACGCCCCCTTTCGGGGAAAAGAAAACCAAAGATCCCATAGACTTCATTGCAATTTGACATATGTTTGGATTGTAATTTTGACAAGTTCGTAAGCATTCATCTCTTGTTATATAAACGTTTCTTTCATGCACCAGTCTAATAATTATTTTGCAACCTTGCCTGAACCTGAGCGTTTGCGATACCATAATAAATGAAGGTTGATCGCCACCTTGTCCCTTCAGTCTTCCCCCGTCCAACACAGTGGCCGGATATTGCTCATCCAGACTTCTATACATATTCTATTGAATCCTGTTAGGCTAAGTGTTGTCTGTAAATAACCAACATGTTAATAACCAACTGTTTGATCTATAGGCTGAGATTTAGTTGGAGTCGACAGTCTGATGCTGCTATAACCTTAATGTATGACTGTATTACTGCAGCAGCCTCACACTCAAGCTAACGTTAGCTAGCCATGCTAGTCACTGTCACCAGCATCATTTAGTGATTTACCACACTGACAGTGAATATTAACGTATCGTATGTGTCTCAAATCTCAGTGTGAAAGCCTCGGTTAACCCGCTACACGGCTACATTGAGTTACTTTCCCCCAAAAGGGAGCGCAGCCTCGGCGATGACGCCATGCTGGTCTGTTCTATAGCTTGGAGCCATAAAGCCCCTCTATTATATCTTTTTTAGGACACGGCAGGGGAACAAACCGGAGATCAGAGTATTTTGGCGTGTCATGTCAACATCTTCTGTTTACTCTGTTACCGTCTATGAGGGACACGGGATTGTATTCCCCCCAAAAGGGGGCGTGGTCATGCGAGCCTACTCTGGATGACGTATTGCCGCTCGGATGTATAGCAAGTATTTTGCCGTTGACAGGAAACACCTGCTGAACACTTTGTTCAGTTTTTATCATATATTGCAACCACAGCATGTTGCTGTTAAATTTAATATCATTGTTCATTTCACTCACTTCAATTATCAACACCCTCCATCACACAACATCTGACCACCTGCGTAGCTGTATATACTGTATTCTGGACAGCAGAAAATCTGTTTATTACTGATGCTCTTACACTACAACGCTGTTAAAGATGCTTTTATGTCATAATTTTAACTACTTCAGTGCTGCCAATAGTACAATTCCACTCATACCTACATTGAGTTTCTCAGTGAGAAACGCTATATGAACACAAGGTGGTCATACAGTGAACCCTACATCTCTATCTACCACTGCAGAACTTGCAGAAGTGACTCTGACAATTCAATTTCTGTCTTCAGCAAAAACATTTGCTGATAGACTCAACAGTATTTGGTTGCAAAAATAAATAAAAACGTTAACACTTACTCTTTCTGTCACCCTGGGCAAACTGGATTTCAATTTGCCGACCGCAAACCCACTTCCTGTCCAAGCTGTGAAGAGCATCTTCTGCATCACGCACATCCTCAAATATGCTGGGTGGTTAAGGGTTTTTGTTTGCTCTCATTTTTGGTAAGGCCACATAAATTTAAACAAATGTTTTTTTTACTCTCGGGGGGTGAAGTGAGAAAAACAAAACCACTTATTAAGCTTCACCCCTCACATAATCAGCATATCTTGCACTTAATTTTGTTGTTTTGTCTGTTGTTCACACCCTCTTCATTAGCTTCAGGATTCAGTGCATTCATCAAACATTTTCTTTAATTTGTTTGGCCTGATTTATAAGATAAAACAGTTTATAATGAGTACAAATTACATATTACTTGATAGCAAGTGAAAAAGCAACAAACAAATACACCCTCTGTTGATTTTTGTAGAGATAAAAGATGAAGCAAGTTTTTCAAACACATCAAATAATTGTCTGAGGGATCAGGACTACAAATATATAAACAAATCACAAAACATGAAAAAAGTTGATTAAATTGCTTTGATTAAAATTAAATATGTCATTGATATCACAGGGAAAGCTGATTTTGCTGTCATGTCAAATTTGTGGATTTGTCTTGTGAGGATACAAAATAATTCAGACTTGTTACCTTTACCCATGCTTGACTTTGAACTTCATCTTGATCTTTACACTCTTTAATCGACTCCCGCAGAGACTCGGGTTTCCTGCTTGCCTTTTCCTCTTAAACCTCTTTTCTTTTCCCAATTCTTTGCCGCCATATCCAGGCTTTGTCTCCGTTCCCTTTTCCTCTTCATGCTTTACTTTCTCTTTTCAACCTTTTCCCTCCCTCTGATCCTGAAGGTCTGTGTGACTTGTCTTTACAGCTACTCTACACGGGTCTTTGTTACTCTTTGTGGCCGGTTCCACAACTGGATTCTTTTACATTTTCTGAAGCAACAACAGAGAAATATGCGTGTTAGATATTCAATCAAATTAAGTGCAAGAAAAATACATCACAAAAGCATTATCTTCTCTGCTGAAAAAGAAATCAAAATGTTTTGTTAGCAGGAGCACACACACAGTAAAAACTCATTGGGAAAGGATATTGAATGTATGCAAATCCTCTTGGTCGGCGTGTATAGAAGTCAAGTGGGATGTAGACATCCACTATCGGCCCATAGCGGCCAAACTCACGTCGCAAATCCTCAGGCCTGAACACCGTAAATACAAGTATGACTCAACTGACCATCACGGGCAACTCTACCTATATCATCAACCAGTAACAAGAGCTGGGAGGGCGGCTGATGAGGGGGCTAAAGGGACAGTTCACCTCAAAACACAGTAAGACTTATTCTACCGCTTACCTGGCGATCTGACCCACCTGTCCACACAATTTGTGTTACTTGCTTAAGATTGGCTGTTGCTCAAGAACATTTTTCATTCTAGGGGTTGTATTTTGTATTTTTTGTTGTATATTGTTGCAACAATTCTGTTGTGTTTTGGGGTAAACTGACCCTTTAAGATAAGCCCACCATTTTGTTCAACATGCAATTCAATGTAAAACCCACTAACAAGTCTACAACTAGACATAAGCAGATGCAGCACTGTTGGTCAATATGTTACCACAATGAAGAGAAAAATATAGACTAAGATTAGCACCAACATCCTTTTTCAAACACTTTTAAACACCGCGGAAAACATTGTGCAATAATTGATAATAATACAATCAGATTATGAAAAAGTACTGTAGTCTCTACCCATGTTATTTTTTAAAAGCATTGTTTTGCTTGGGATATTAAGACCTGATAAGAATTAGAGGCAAAATTGCCAAATTAGAGAAAAGAGCACTACCCCGGAAGAGGAAAACTACATTTTTTAATTGAATATTTTGGCCTGTTTTGAAGTACTAATGCAGTGTAAATGTGAGATTAATACTGCTGGATGAGTAGGTTAGTTAGTTACTAATTTAGCTAGGTCAGTGGATTATAAAACTGATTACCAACATGTCCATGTAGTTTGTATTCTGATATGCATTGTGACCCAACCCAAGTGTACAGTGGGGACCCAACATACAGTAAAAAAAGCCTAGTTTCATTTGTTAACATTCGTTGCCAGTCATTAGTCTCTTTTGTTCTCCGTATTTGCCAGTGTGTTTGGATGATGTGCAGGTAAAAAAGGCTGGAGGTAACAAATAATATTGATATTGAACTATACTGTAATATACTGTTACTATAATTAGGTAGCTTATGAGTTCTTATCAAGCATCTTTGACGTCAGTAATGTTTATTACTAGTTTACTTGAAATCACACAACCATTACTGTGTAATGTCTTTATGAACACTTGAAACTGAACAGAAAATGGGACAATTATTCGGTCAGCCAAAAGGAAAGACACATAATTTGTCTTCTTATTTTCCTCCACTTATTTTTTATTTTTTTAATCTTGTCCTTTTTCGTATTTTCCTGTTCTTACAATTAATGAAAATTAACTATTCTAAAATCACAATATCCGTGCAGTCACAATAAACGCTCTCCTTTCTTCAACGTTACTTTTACTAGGACATACAGGAAGTTAACTCCTGTGTAAAAGCCTTCTACTCTACATTCTGTTGACAAGTTAACGTTAGTGTTCATACACTTTTGTGACCAAATAACGTGTAACTGATTTATTTTTTAGATTAAAGGTCCCATATTGTAAAAAGTGACATTTTCATGGCTTTTATATTATTAAGCAGGTTTAAGTTGCATATAAATACTGTGAAAGTATCGAAACGTTTAATCCACAGAGAAACACACACAGCCTGTATTCAGAAACTGTGCGTTTTGAAACAAGCCGTTAGGATTTCTGTCCATTTGTGATGTCACAAATCTACAATATTTAGACCATTTCACAGTTTTAAACGTAAGCATTCTAAATGGGTCCCAGTGCATTTCCTGTTGCAGTGTATGTGAATGACATCAGCTGACAGGAAGTAAACATGGACCCAAGCTGTTGCCTAGCAACGCAATTCTGTTGCAATTCCATTGAAATGTACAAAAACGGAGCGTTTCAGACAGAGGGTGAATACAGGTATATTCAGGCAGACAGCATGAGGAAAATAAAGGGTTTTTTAAACATTAAAGTATGTAAACATGTTCTTGTAGAAACCCAAAATACAAGTATGAACCTGAAAATGAGCACGATATGTCCCCTTTAAAGTTGTTTCAAAAGCTTTGTGATGACTATTTGACCATATGTTCATGTCTAACAAGTTATTTAAATGATAGGTAACCAAGGCTACGCATTTAAATGTAACGTTATGACGTTATTTACTATCGTTGGCTAATTTAAATAAATAACGGTTTACTGTTACCCTAAGGTTGGCTGGGTTTACAAAAACGAAGTACAACCAAATTAAATAATAGCTTAAGAAGTTTAAAGTATAACTCTTTTTACCTGCAAATCACCTAATGGTTTACTGAAATACTGTTTATGAGTTAGCTGGCTAGCAGGTGTTGCTAGGTTACCGTTAGCTTCATCATGAACATGTGCAAGAGAAACGCAGTGCAAACAAAGAAACGTTACCACCAAATTAAATCTTAACAAAGACATGTTGTTGCTTTTAACACTATGAGCTACAGCTAATGCATGTTTCAAACATAAAGCAGGTTTAACGTAATTTGAGGCTCCTACGAGGAGGCTAACGTTAGCTGCTAAGCTAAGTCTGCTAACGTTAGCTCTCGTTAATGAGAGTTCAGTCAGCGTTAGTTAGTGGATGGTCTGTGAGTGTGGACTCACCTGGATTCATCGGAGATGTTTCTGACGAACAAAGACGTGTTTGGGGGCCTCATGTATTTGGCCATAAAGTTACACTCACTCAGCAGAAGAAATGTTTTTTTGGGGAAAAAAAATCTGCAGCAAAAATCTAGCGCATGCGCAAAGAGCAGCCTGGTTCTTCCTTCTTCTTCTTCTTTGGGGGTTTTACAGCTTTACTTTATGTTGCATTGCTCCCCCCCTTTGGTTTGACCCGTCCACTACCCCTACTCTCCAGTGTTGATCAGAAACCTAACAATCACCTTTCTCCCCTCCACCGTGTCCCAGCATCCAAGCAGATCCCCCACCCTATTCTCCCCTGGTGCCACCCTCTGCAAACCTGCTAACATACTTGTTTATGTTTATTTTTATTTATTTTGCACAATTTAATACTACACAACATAACAAAAAAAAAAAAATAATTAATAATATACAGTGCAGGAAGAGGCAAAAAACCCACTGGGCTTATCCGAGGCCTCCACCTAGAGACAAGATTAATATAAAGAAATAATATGACTACATAATAGTGATAAACAATTAGAACAAGATATAATAACAACAATAACAATAAATATATCAAAAAATACATACTCCGTCTATTGAACTCATACTTTGTGCATGAAGTAAGAACATGTTCAACTGTCTCCATGACCTGACCCTCGCTACAGTGACCAGTAGGGTGTTTTCCAATAATATGCAGTGAGCTGTTCAATTGGCAGTGCCCAATTCTTAGTCTGCTAATTATAACCTGTTCTTTTCTGTTCTTACCATGACCTCTTACCCCTCCTACTTTTTTTTGGATTTTGTGTAAATGTCTCCCTTTGGACTCTATCCCAGTGCTGCTGCCACTGATTATTGACCTCCCTCCAGTCCAGACGATGCTTTTTCCCTCCGATTTTGAAAGTTTTATGCTTTAAATACACTTTGTATTAGGCAGGGGGTATTTTTACTGTATTTATTTGTGATAATGCTGCTTGACTGAATTCTGTCATATTTATTATTGTGTTATATGTATTTATTGTATTTTGGATTGTACTTGAAACTGTGATGTTATATTGTGATCCTGTTGTGATGTTATGTAGTGTGTCTATTGTGTCTATTGTGTCTATTGTGCCTATTGTGTCTGTGTTTAGGACTATAGATGGAAATTAGCTTCCCTGCTAAATCTTGTGCACCCATCTTTTTGTTTCTATGTAAACGATTAATGTCTGTGCACACAGTCCTTTTAAAACAATAAAATAAATAAATAAATCTTTCGACCTGCTCTTTCACGGTCGCCTCCTTTGCTAATTTATCTGCCTTCTCGTTTCCTGGGATCCCTGAGTGTGCTGGTACCCACATGAATATTATGTCCTTCCCCCTGTCTGGTTATTCTTAAGTATGTGAACAATATTTCATACACTGTCTTGGTGGTATTTGGATGTTCCTGATTTAATGCTTGACAGTGATGAAACTGAATCACTACAGATGAGTATTTTACTTTCTCTCATATCCTCCGCCCACTCCAATGCTAACAGAATTGCAACTAGTTCAACCGCATACACACTCAAGTAATCTGATGTTCTCCTATTAAACCCCATCTGGTGACTGGTATCATCACTGCTGCCCCTGTTGCCTCTGATTGTGGATTCTTCGATCCATCTGTAAAAATCTGTACATGATCACAGTACTTCTGGTTCTTCCTCTCAAACAAAAAGCGGATGCCCACAGTGCACTCTGCTGTTTGAGCTCACCACCTGCAACTGTGGCAGAAACAGGGAACTGAATACAAATCAGGGGTAGAAGAAGTATTCAGATCCTGAGTAGTATTATCAGCAAAATGTAACATTGTAGTATTCATTCTGCAGAAAAATGGTCCCTGTCAGTATTTTACTATTAAAGGCTATATATGATCTTTTTGGATTAATATTACTGCAGCATTAATGCCTATGTTGCATTTTACTGCTGTAGATGTTTAAGGTTGTGCTGATTTTAACCCCTTTATATACTGTTGGGTAGTTTAATATACCGTAATGCATCATATTCTATAAGATCATCATATGTTTGTAGAGTCGCTGTCCTATGAGAAACACATAACTCTAAAAAGTCAGAAAAACAGCCTGAATCAGCTGATCCAAGAGGCTTTTTAAGTCGTTCATTTAGCTACATTGTAAGAGGATTATCTCAATCAATTAATTAACCAATTTGGAGATACATGGTTTTCACTGGACAGGAAGGGTATGAATAATTGTAATTTGTAAGTTAACTAAATCTGTCAGACAAATGTAGTGGAGTAAAAAGTACAATATTTGCCTCTGAGATGAGTAGAAGTATAAAGTTGCGTAAAATGCAAATACTTAAAGTACAAGTACCTGTGTATTTAAGTACTTGAGTGAATGTACTTAGTTACATTCCACCGCTGATAAAAACAACAAACATGTTGGTTGATTTAATCATTCAAATTTATTCATAAATGTATTAAGATTTTTAAGTTTTTAAAATTGTGTTGTTTCCACATGGCCCTCTGCTTGAAGCTGAGAAGGTCTAAGAGGGATCCATCAGCAGATCAGTCAGGTGTGGATCAGACTCGTTTGCTTCTGCTGATGAAAGATACAGGGCCAGCAGTGATAGTCTGGAAAAGTGAGGAGGCAGAGATACTGTTTCACATTTAAAAAAAACACTCAGCGTATACATTTCTTTCTAACAGAATTTCTCATCTTTACAGCAGTTTTTAAAAGAACTGACCACTGACCTCAACCATGTCGTCCCCTTGGATCTCTCGGACAGAGGTGAACTTTTCAGTCACAGCAATCAGCTTCCCGTTCTCCTCTCTGACAATGCACTGGTCAAGACCAACAACATTGCATGGGAAAGTGGTACTCAAACTTTTTGTATCAACATTCCCCGTTGTTAGCAAAGGAAAAAAAATCATGTCTTCTGGATCCTGTGTATTAATCAAATACATTTTTAGCAAATAATAACAAATTAATGTACAAGTGAAAAATGCAAGTTAAACTGCCAGAAGTTTTTGACACAAAAGACACAAATAATAATAGATAATGATAGTGAACCCAGTCTTTGTCATATTTCAGATATAACTGACATTTCCTCAATGAGCATTACCTGTCTTTCTTTTCTTTCCTCTCAAAAATTCATCTATCCAACAGTCCCTATAAATCTGGGCCCAATTCAGGAAAGGTTTGTACTGCAGACTTATTCTCTTCAAAGTCCAATTGCAGCTAATCATCTATTTGATCCTTCAGTGGCTGATGGTGCATTTCAGATCTCACACAAAAAAGGCTTGATATAATTTTACTGAATTTATATTTATTATTAAAATAATAAATCGTACACCAGCAACAAAATCCTCAAAATTAACAGGAATTACAATTCAGGTGTAAACCTTTTTAATGCAACAACAATTTGGTCAAAACTTGACAAGGAATTCAAATTCCAGTATATAATTTATATAGTATATAAACAGAATTTAATTGAAAAGATCGGCCCCATCATTACCGATACCCGATCCAGCTATTTGAGTCAGTATCGGCCCGATATCCGATCCGGTATCGGTATCGGTGCATCTCTAGTTCCAGGCTTGAATTACCTTAAACTTCCTGCCATCCGGAGAAGTCATCTCCGACTCCTTTCCGAGGCTGAATGAGTGGACCGTGGTGCCGATGGGATTCTTCATCGTGTAGATGAAGTCTTTGCCGTTCTGCTCAATCACCCACACCGGTTTGATTTCCTTTCGCATTTTGACAACCATTTCAGGTGCACCTTGAATGCATATTTAAAAAAAAGATGTATGCATACATAAACAAATACATCCTTTATATATATATGAATATATTCTTACCTACTACTTTTAATAACTCCTCAAGATTTTCCTCAGAATAAACTTTCCAAGTGCCACTGAAGTCCATGTCTGCTGGTCGCCTTGCTTGCCCGAGGATGTTTGTTGTTCTTGTTGTCAAAATCCCATTACACGCACCGCTGGTTGGCATGTTGGGGACTTCAAACTCCCTGTTATTTGGACTGGAATTTCCAGTGAGAGGGGAAGGGCTTCTGAACAACAGATATTAAGTAACGTGTTGATGAAATATGGCACCAGATAGGAGACAGGAGGTGAAGATGCTTTCACAGATGTTTCTTCTTCCAAAATCCAACAAAATCACTGCATATTCACACTGAATTTAAGTAATGACATATGTTTATTTTAAAGCTTTCCTTCATTTGACAAATATTTATGACTTGAGGACATTTCTTTTTTCAAAATATAAAAATACTTCAACTGGCAATCACACAGAAAGCAATACATTTGAAGGCAAACATGTGCAGGCAGCAAAAGCTCAGGCAGTCCAGTGCAGATATGAAAAGGTGATTCACCTCTTTGACCTCGAAGCATGCTCAGTTACCAGGAACACAGATATGTAGAGCTTCGTCACGAAAAAGTTGACAAAGTCGATGACTGCTGGAATGTTACTGAAGCTCAAAACACTGAACTTACACTTACAAAACAGTCACATTACAAATAGAGACTTGTAGAGCACATTTTGGACAGTAACACTTGTGTTCTTCCTGCAGAGGCCACCTGTTAACGCTGTGCCACGTTGCAGTCCCTGAGAAAACACTGATCAGTCATGCAGCGATGTTAAATACGAGCTTGTTCACAGACGTCGGTCAAACAATATTTTGTTGCAGTATATTCTTGACTTTTATGTTATTTTAACACTCTTGGATCACCAGATTTGTGCTTTCCATTTCACACTTTTAACAGGTATACCCTCTTGTATACTTAAAGGGACCGTATGTAACTTTTTACACGTATAAATAATTTTTTATTGCCAATGTGTGAACAGGTTGTAACCTAACCTAAAAAATGAGACCTTCCGCGACATTCTGGGTTTCCTCTATCAGCCTGTAGATTGCTTTTAATATGAAGAACCTGGGCCTGTTATCCGGGAGAATCCAACAGATATGATGCCATGCACGCTCGTGATTGCCTTAGTCGTAGCTAACATTCGGTTAGAAATGGAGTCCGCTAACGCCAACAAACAAGCAGCCCCACCACAGCTCAGACTCACACAAACTCCACGGAAGCACAAAAAAAACAAAGTTATATCTAGGAAAACCCGTCTTGCAAAACAGGAAGGAGACCGACGTTGGAGAAAAAAAAACTACGGTGTCTCCTCTGTTCCTTCTGACCACGGTCGGGAGGCTGAAGCAGGAAAAGTTAATACTAGGATCAACATCGGCCTTCCATTCATGGAGGGATGTTCGTTTGGTAAGCTAACATTAATGGCTAGCATGTGAAATATATAGTGATATTGTGGTTTTAGCTGCTAATGTTGCTAACGTTAATCAACATGATGCCTGTCAATCACGTTCAGTGTTGTGTGTGTCGGTAGCGCGAGTGCGAGCAACAGGACGCTGACTGTCGTTGACTTAACGGCCACAGGTGTCACTGTTAACAAGCAATTTCTGATTCTTTCAGAGTCTCTTTAATATGATATAGCCCGATAATGATAATGATGATTTTGATAATGATATTGAAACAAATATTTTTGATATAAGGGTATCATCTGCTCAAATAAACCGGCAGGCCGACATTTCGATCAATTCATCCTACAAAGAAACTTGCATTCGTTAGGTTTCTAAATGACCTCAAACATCTTTGGTATTTTTGTGCAGCAACTTCTCGTTACTCATCAGCCAATATCTATGATAATAACTATGATAATGTCAGCCGAGATGATTTATCGGTCGAGCTCTGCTTTATAGATTCTTTATACTGTGCTTTGAGGGGATAAACTCCACCCATCTGGTGCTTCAAGCTTGTTAAAACAAGTGCTCTGTCTTTTTTTTTTGTACTATTTGATGCAAGTCTGCTTGTTAAGACACAAAATGCTGCTCACTTCAGGCTGTAATAAAATCCTGAAATAGCAACTGGTGCATGCTTTGGTAATATGTTACATGTTTACAAAAAATCCTTATGAATTTGTGAAAAAAAAACAATTTGCATATCACAAAAACAGAACATGGAAAAGAAAAATACTTCATAAATATCAAGCTTTGCTACGGCTCCCATTCACTCAGGCATCTCCACCCACTGAATACAACAGATGACATGAGGAGAATCCATCCTCCATTTCAACAACTATAAATATGTGCTTCATCATGAGAGATCGTCTTCCTTGTTTGGACCGGGGTCACTAAGGCAGCGTGATACTTTCAGTTGGTCATGCTCCTCCTGCTCGTCCGGCCCTTTGGCTCTCTGCTCGCTGCTCTGATTGGGCCTCTGGGGGGACTCGTTCAACAGGCTGAGGGCATCAGCAGGGCTGGGATCTGGCTGAGCCGCCTGGCCTTGGGTGCTCTCGCTGTCATCGTAAGTGTAAACCTGGTGTTCTGGTGGATACAGACACAAAGCAGCAACATATTAGTGCTTAAACATTGTCTACAAGCAGCTGCAAATTCATAAACAAGTGCTTTTTCTTTGGCCAAGCAGCAGATTGGGCTTCGTGAGGGTTGTTTTTGGGATGTTTGGGTTCATGTGTCTTACTGTCTTTCAGTACAATTTTGAGGTACTTGTACTTTGCTTGAGTTTTTCCATTTTATGCTACTTTATACTTCTACTACACTTCATTTTAGAGGCAAATATTGTACTTTCTACTGCACTACATTTATCTGAAAGCTTTAGTTATTTTTCAGATGTAGATTATTAATACAAAATATAAGTCAACTAATACATTATGATATATTTATATCTATAATAAGCTACACAGCAGTATATAAAGTAGGGCTGTCAAACTTAACACGATACTAATGCGTTAATACAAATTCGAATTTCTTTAACGCATTAACGCAACTTGCGTTTTTTAGGTGGTAGCGGGCTCAGTTATAAAGCTAGAGAAAGATAATGGCATCATTTGAAACTAGAAAACCGAAGGAATCCATTAGTACCAACCATGCTAGCTTGTCGAGAAGGAGGCTAAATAATGCTCCAAAACTGTCATGGCAATTTTCAAAGGGGTCCCTTGACCTCTGACCTCAAGATATGTGAATGAAAATGGGTTCTATGGGTACCCACAAGTCTCCCCTTTACAGACTTGCACACTTCATGATAATCACATGCAGTTTGGGGCAAGTCATAGTCAAGTCAGCACACTGACACACTGACAGCTGTTGTTTTCTGTTGGGCTTGAGTTTGTCATGTTATGAGCATATTTGGGCATATTTTTTATGCTAAATGCAGTACCTGTGAGGGTTTCTGGACAATATTTGTCATTGTTTTGTGTTTTTAATTGATTTCCAATAATAAATATATACAAAAATGTGCATAAAGCAGCATATTTGCCCACTCCCATGTTGATTAAGTTATATTTTGAACAGTTAAAAATGTGCAATACATCATCGTGATTAAATATTTTATAATATAATATATAATAATAAAGTCATTAACATTAGCTCCACCTTTACCAGCTGCAACATTAGTGATGAACACATTAATACATCAATAATTATAATCAAATAATATAATACATAAATGCTTTTAAAATGAACCTGCATAATGAATGCTTTTACTTTTGGTATTTTAAGTATATTTTGATGCTGATACTTTTGTACTTTTACTTAAATAAGATTTTGAATGCAGGACTCTAACTTGTAAAAGAGTATTTTAACACTGTAGTTTTGCAACTGTTACGCAAGTAAAAGATCTGAATACTTCTTTCAGATTCAAGATCCACTAAATTTGTTTAAAAAAATAAAATAAAATCGCGACCAAGATATGTACTGACATTTCACAGTTGAAAAATGAACTTGTCAGCGCTCTCCGGTGGACAAACAAACACTCTTTTGTTATTTGTCAAGTGGCGTGTATTTGTATCCAATCAATTGATGTATAATCATCGTTTAGTTGTTAAACTATTTCTATGTTGGGTACTTCTTTTCTTTTTTTATCCCTTCCAGTTCACACCCAACATCCTGTTTTTATGCAAAAACATGCTGTATTAAAGAAAATATTGCTTCACTGTGACATAAAGCAGTGTGTACACCTTTTATCATATGATCAGATAAATTCTGACCTGATTCAAAGCAGACTTTTCTCACTGACGGTGTTTCCTGGCGGTTTGCAGGAACTGTGAGGTAGTGACTCATCTGTGAATGACACACAAACGTTTGTCAGGATTAACCTCATTTCATAACTTACTTGACCAATAATCATAATCTTTTAAATTTAAGATATAACTCAACATCTTAATTGGACTGAATTGCCATTTAGTTTCACTTCATTCATTGTAATTGAATCGTTGGACATCTGGGGTTAAATTTATACCATTTAACCACAGAGAATGGGATTACAACAGTGTTACAAGAAAGAGTTCAAAGAATGAACTAGTCTCAGAACATTGAACTCCATCTTTAAATTAGGTCACATACAGTAGCTAATAGGAGAAGCAGAGCCTATCCTGTATTTCCACAGCTCTAACACTCACTAACAGGATCAACTCACCCTCCTCTCCATCTCCACCCGCTGCTTCCTGAAGCGAACTTCACTCACGTTGTCCTCCATCGGGTCGACCATCAGGTCGTGTCTGCTGTAGGAACGGAGCTGAGGAGAAAAAACACACGAGGGACAGCGTCAGAAACACATTTATTTACTTTCTGACAACTCGTTAATATGCCTGCAACACACTCAGCTGGACTCATGACATCCACAGACATGGTTTCCTACCCTCTGTCTGGTCTTCTGCAGGTTGCCTCGCAGAATCTTTCTGATCTCTTGCTCACGACTTTTGGAGATGCTCGGGATGGCCCGTCCTTTGGCCGGCCCTCTCGGCTGAATGTTTCTGTGGAGAAACACATCACACATCATTCCTACTTCAAACAACAAACTCTACGGTCTTAACAGAATTGCCCCAAAGCACAAAATGAGCATTACATATTTCTGCAGTGGTTAACAACCTTTGTGGCTTGTGAGGACTTATTTAAATATTTTTTAGAGGTAAACTTATTAAGTAATTCACAAGGAAAAGTAAAAAATAAAGTGGTGTCGAAAAAAAAAATATATAGTTTTGTGTAGCCTAAATGTTTTTGGCAGGTCCTGACATCTAGTTTGGTTACTACTGATCTATATTATGGCCAAAAGTAGAATCTGCTGAATCTGTTGGGTTTTGCTCCTGAATAAATAAAACATTGCAGGACTAAAAAACAACGTGCAGATTCTACTTTTGGCAACAATATCTCCTGCTTGGTCCAGCCCCTGTTGAAGAGGTTTTTTCGAAGTGCACATTTTTATTCTCTTTGTCAACTCTTTTGTCAACACTGGATTTACTGCCTCTGGTTCCTCAGACTTTTATAACTAACTTTACATCCTGTGCTTTATTTTGGAACAAAAATCATAATATTCAGATTCAGAATCAGGTTTATTGCCAAGTAGATTTTCACGTATCAGGAATTTCACCTTGGAATTTTGTGAGAGAAAAGAAAAAAACAAGTACTACAAAAGTCAAGAATTGCAAATATATTTACAATAAAAATATCAAAAACATATGTTTAAAATTAAAAAAGCTGAACAAAAGTTCACAGTATAAAGTATATGTGCAATGTGCTGAAATGATTATCCCAAAAATATGTGTTTAAGGAGACATATCATGCTCTTTTCTAGGTTCATACTTTACATGTTTAAATGTTAAAAATACATTATTTTCCTCATATTTTCTGTCTGAATACAATCTCAGAACCCATCGGCTATCGGTCTGATGGCGAATAAGCCACTGGGGGCAAGGGGTTATATTTCTGGTGTTCCGGTGTAGGCAGTGGATATCCGGGCAAAGACTTCCTTTTTTTACGTGCTTTGCTCATTGTTTACTGTCCGATTAGCAACTTGAGACGCGAGACTGGAGTTGGAGTTGAGAGACGACGTGTATGACCGGATTGTTTCACTTGTAGCTAGTTTACAAGCTACTATAAACCAATAAAAAGCGAAATCATCGTCAGAAGATAGCTGGTGGGTTCCCAGATTGCATTTCGAACAATAGGTTCCGCCTCTTTTG
Organism: Sebastolobus alascanus; assembly: GCA_916701645.2. NCBI lineage: Eukaryota > Metazoa > Chordata > Actinopteri > Perciformes > Sebastidae > Sebastolobus > Sebastolobus alascanus. Next base: position 1,043,180 of record CAKAOJ020000045.1, read on the forward strand.
CTCTCCCCATGGACTGGTTACCTGCATTCAAACAAAGTATGGGCGGTATATTCTAATGAGCCTCCATGTGAAATAGGAAGGGGAGTCAAATCTGAATGGCTTGTTGAATCACATGTTTTCTGATCTATGCAGCCCACAAAAAAACTGACCGAGTTGTCTTATTTCACAGTTTGTGGGTTGGTAGGCACTCCAGATACCCAAATATATGAGCACAAGCATTGAAAAAGTGAGTTTTTCATGATATGTCCCCTTTAATCTAACGCAGTGAGTCAGTTAATATTTTGGTACCATATAAATCATGTTTAAAGGGTTGGTTTACCCAAAAAATAAAACATATGGTTACATGTGTTTTGTGATGTATTTTGTCACGTAACACTAATGGTGTTTAGCCATGCAGATAGTTTGGGTTTTGAGATGTTGTGCTACCACCTGAATACATTAACATCAACGTCTCTTTCTAGAACAAATGTCTTTGTTATTCAGGTCTGTCAACATGTTTCATTGGGATGATTTCTTTGATAAAAGGCCCATTACAACCAGGACCCTTCTAGTATTCTACCTCAGCACTATGTGAAAAACATTATTTGTCCTCTTACAACTGATACTCACTGCATGGAGACGGACGACACAATCGAGGGCAGCTTGGCGGTACTCCCGCTCTCCACCAGCATCATGGCCTGTTTCATCTCCATCTTGTTGTAGAAGGAGATGAGCTGAGGCTCGGTGGAGCGTTCGCCTGCGATCAGCCACCTCTTCACGTAGGTCTTATTGAAGCGGTTCAGCCTGAGTGCAGCAGAGGAATGGAAAATTGACTTTTTATATTTATTTATATAGCGCCTTTCTAGTCTTTTGACCACTCCAAGCGCTTTACACAACATGTCAGCATTCACCCATTCACACACATTCATACACTGATGGCAGAGGCTGCCATGCAAGGTGCCAACCTGCTCATCAGGATCTAATCTAAATACTCATTCACACACCGATGGCACAGCCTTCTGGAGCAATTTTGGGTTCAGTATCTTGCCCAAGGACACTTCGACATGTGGACTGGAGGAGCCGGGGATCGAACCAGGGAACGACCCGCTCTAGCTCTGAGCCACAGCCACCCCTGAAGCTCTCATGTACAGACATTTATACTGTCCCTCAGTCCAAATCACTTCCATGCAGGTGTCATCCCATCCACAAGCACCTCGAACAAGGTGGAAGTACATATTGTATAAAATATGGAGGTAAATATTTCATCAGATGATGGAATAGAGGCTTCAATTTTCATCAAGAAACTGTGTTTTTAACCAAAATAACAACAGCAGGATTTGAATTAGGCAAAACAACTCCCTATCCCTCTGAAGCAGCAAACCTTTACAACAGCAGCATGAGGATCATATTCACAAACAAAAAAGTGCCCTTCAGGTGTAATTTTTAGCCTATTAGCTACTTCCCTCCTATTATCATTTATTTATTTTACAAAATGTAATATTACTGAGTATCCTCATAACCTGACTCATCATATAAAGCTTACAAATAGACACAAGTGGCATCCCTGGATGTTTAAAATGCAACTAAAAGCAGTTTCTTTGTGCCTTTCCTCATAAAAGACAGTAACAGGGAGGAGACGGAGGAAAAATCATACTTGTCTTTCCAGTGATGATGTCCATAATGACCACAGATGTCTTCAATTCCTGTGAGGAGATGATCCAGGAACTGAAGACAAAACAAGTTTTTATATGCTGTTATTTCTGCATAGAGTATCTTAATGATGAACAATAAACAAAGTGGGATTTAAAAACAGAAGTTTGATCTGTAATGATCCTTTCATGTCTTGTACTGTAACTCTGTTCCTATTGTATGTCACAAAAAACTAGTAACATTTGTGAAACTATTTATTATTGATCCCACCTGTGTGTGAATCTCCTCATTAATTGACCCTTTGCTCTCCTTCTTCTTCTTCACGGCCAAAAGCTCCACCAGAGGCCTGATTGTCATCCCCTGAGGACAGAAACAGGAAGTGAGGTCATGTGGATATTGACAACACAATAACAAATAACAAATACAGTACGAGCTTGGAAGGAGGTTAAATAACGCTCCAATCTTATGCTACATTTTGGCGAGGAAAAACTGGCATTTTCAAAGTGGTCCCTCTACCTCTGACCTCAAGATATGTGAATGAAAATGGGTTCTATGGGTACCCACGAGTCTCCCCTTTACAGACATGCCCACTTTATGATAATCACATGCAGTTTGGGGCAAGTCATAGTCAAGTCAGCACACTGACACACTGACAGCTGTTGTTGCCTGTTGGACTTGAGTTTGCCCTGTTATGATTCGAGCATATTTTTTATGCTAAATGCAGTACCTGTGAGGGTTTCTGGACAATATTTGTCATTGTTTTGCGTTGTTAATTGATTTCCAGTAATAAATATATACATTCATTTGCATTAAGCAGCATTTTTGCCCGCTGCTATGTTGATAAGAGCATTAAATACTTGAAGAATCTCCCTTTAAGGTACATTTTGAACAGATAAAAAATATGTGATTAATTATTAATAATAATAATAATAATAATAATAATACATTTTATTTGGTGGTGCCTTTCAGGACACCCAAGGACACCTTACAAAGATATAATAATAATCAAACAGATAAAACAGCCAGACATGACAGAGATACATTTAGGGAAACACATGTGATGGACTGATGGAAATACTACAGGTGAGTTTTGAGGTGGGATTTGAATGTTGTGATAGTGTCAGACTGCCGGATGTGCGGGGGGAGGGAGTTCCAGAGCCTGGAAGCAGTGCAGCTGAACGCCCTAGCTCCCACGGTGCTGAGCCGTGAGGTGGGGGTGGTCAGAAGACCAGCTGAAGATGAGCGCAGGGATCGGGAGGGGGTATACTCCTGAAGGAGGTCAGTGAGGTAGGTGGGGGTGAGGTTGTGGAGGGCTTTGTAGGTGAGCAGAAGGTTTTTGAAGTCAATCCGGTATTGAACAGGGAGCCAGTGTAGTTGGATGAGACTGGGGGTGATGTGGTCGGAGGATGTGGTGCGGGTGATGATTCGGGCAGCAGAGTTCTGAATGATTTGAAGTCTATTGAGCAGTTTGGTGGAAGGCCAGAGAGGACAGCGTTGCAGTAATCGATCCGGGATGTGACGAATGCGTGGACCAAGATTTCTGTGCTGGAATTGGACAGGGATGGGCGGAGTCTGGAGATGCTGCGGAGGTGGAAGAAAGCAGTCCGGGTGACGTTTTTAATGTGGGGTGCAAAAGAGATGATGATGTCTAGGGTGACCCCAAGGCTCCTGACATGGGTGGAGAAGGGGATGGAGAAGCCGTCAATGAAGAGGTTTGGGGCAGTGGTGTTATGGGCTTTGGAGAGGCTGTTTTTGGAGCCGATGAGCAGGGCCTCTGTTTTGTCTCCATTGAGCTTGAGAAAGTTCCTGCTCATCCAGCTCCTGATGTCCTGTAAGCAGGTGGCGAGGGAGGAGGGTGGCAGGGCAGTGGTGGGTTTAGTTGAAATGTAGACCTGTGTGTCGTCGGCATAGCAGTGGAAGTGGACATTGTGATGACGGAGGATAGTACCAAGGGGAAGGAGGTAAATTATGAATAGGAGTGGACCCAATACTGACCCCTGGGGGACACCCTGTGAAACAGTGGAACACCTTGACCTGTGGTTGCTCAGTTGTACAGATTGTTGTCTGTCGATGAGGTATGAGGAAAGCCTTGTGAGTGCAACACCAGTGATTCCGATATCAGCCAGACGATTGATGAGTAGTGGGTGGGAGATGGTGTCAAAGGCAGCAGTGAGATCAAGGAGGATGAGGATGGAGGAGGAATTACCGATTAATCGCGATTAACTATGGACAATCACGCGATTAATCGCCATTAAATATTTTAATCGATTGACAGCCCTACTTTATTTACAAATAACTTTGTTTTTTATAGGCAATGCATAAAAAAAAGGAAGTTGCAATTCCAGTTAGTCACCCACAGAGGTCAACAAAGGTTATAGGTTACTTGTATGGAGGACAAAAACTGAATTATTACAAAAAAGAAAGAATAAACTAAATTCCTGGTTGCTTATTTCTACATTTTCTTTTAAATAATTGTTTTTATTTTTTTTAAACTTTTTTATTTGACTAATGAACCTAAAAAAGTTAGGTTTGGTCATAAGTAACTTTAAGCCAAATAAAACACAGAAATGCAAATATTTGTCACCTGCACAATGACAGTGAAGAAGATGACCGTGATAATGGCGGTGAGGAACATGTTCTTCATCTCGTTGTCGGTCAGCAGGAACCCCAGTGAGAAAGCGATGGCACCTCGCAGGCCACCGTAGGCCACTATGAACTGGTCCTTTTTGGTCAACTTCACAATACGGAATTTATTGATGATGTATGTGAGGCCAATGACTCCTGAAAAACAACATAATACAGTTTATAAAGAGGACGAACTGGAAAAGGAAACATGAATACAGCAATACATTTCACTTTTATGGTTAACAATGTTCCTTCAAATATTTTTTTTCACTTTCTTACAGGGAAAATCTGTTGTACTCATAGTGCAGAAACAGGACAAAATGTGATGTTGATGACAAAATGATGTTAGCTATCCATTTAACCCAGACACAAGTCACTATCTGACCATGTTTCGTTGTACTGACCCAGCACTCTCGACACCAGACAGAGGACCACGGTGACAATGACGAAGGTCCAGTTCCAGGCGTGAGGACCGGCCACCGTGGAAACGCCGAGGAAGATGAAAATGAGCGTCTCGCTCACGCTGCTCCACATCTTCAGGAAATATTTGACGGTGGTGTACGACTTGTGGGAGATGTTGGCCTCCACGTACGGCCGCATTACCACGCCACACGCTATCAACCTGTTTGGGACAGGAAGGAAACAAGGAGGGCATTATGGACAACTCATAAGGTTAATGTTAGTCAGTTAGTTTTCTGAAAGGTTTGAAGCTGTACAAAACAATATTTCTACGGAAAAGTACAACTGTTACAAACCAAATCATAAAGTGTGGCCAAACCCATCCCCTACTACTTGGGACACTGTACATTTGTTTTTTTTTTTGGGTGGGATCACTTCTCCACCTACAGGAGCTGATAAAGCAAAAGACAAAGAAATATGGGACATGTTGGGAAATATGCTTTTCCCCTTTTTATTGCTGAGAGTTAGATGAGAAGATTGACACCACTCTCATGTTTGAGCCCTAAATATGAAGCTATAGGGAATGGGAATTGCGGAGCATTCTGGGGTGCACCGCCATATTTGGAGGGTAGCGTATGGAGCTAGTGTAGACAATCATTATATATCACCGGTCTATTCATCTGTCATCTGTCAGTCGTACATCATCAGAAATGTATAAAGTACGTGCAAATCAGAAATACCTATATAAAGAGAAGCTGACAGAGGCAAAGGGGCCATATATTAGAAAAATTGAAATTAGTATATGATATAGAAGTTTACGAATAATGAGGACCTTGCCAGTTTGCCACCCATTACGGTCACTGATGTGTTTTTGCGTTGTGAAACATAGTGAACACCTGTCAGCAGTTCAAAATATGTAAATCTTTGGAGGCCGATGTCCAATTTACAATGTGAAATTAAACTCTACAAGCCAAATGCCAACTACACAATCATCCGGACAAAGATAAGCTAGCTAATGTTATGCTAACTGAATACTAACAAAATGTCGGCTAATAATGCATATTTAATCTACCGGTATCTTGCAAAATGAAACCCATAACGTTAGCCTACCTTCGTGTCTGACTGTACACTATATTTACTACAATTCGGCATTTGAATCTTATTCACTGTGCAGTGTTTTGTGTTAGTTTTTTATACTTGCAGTAAACAGCCAGTGGATGGCACTCTTACCCTTTATCCTCCAAAAATGGCCGACTTGCCGTCTGTGACGTCACATTCCCATTCCCTATAGCGGTTAGCTTAGCTTAGCATAAAGACTGGACAAAACCCACCCACCAGCGCCTCTAAAGCTCACTAACTAACACGTTATATCTTGTTTTTTTAAAGCTGTACACAAACTTATTGAAGTTTAAAAAGGTGGTTTTATTGGGGGTTGTTGAGTGTTTTGTTGTGGAAACGCTTTGAGGTTTCCAGGCAAGAAACAGATGCCGGAAAGGGTCAGGCTAGCTGTTTCCCCCTGCTTCCAGTCTTTATGCTAAGCTAAGCTAACCGGCTTATGAGTGTGGTATCGATTTTCTCATCTCACTCTGTGAATAAGCGTATTAAGGATCAACTGGTTTAAACATTTTTCACTGCAGAAGAATAACCAGTACATCGAGGAGGAATTATCCCAAACTCACGACATGATGCCCGACAGGCGGAAGACCTCAGCAGACAGGTACGCCATGTAGCTGTAGAGGAAAACAAACAGGGGCTCGATGACTCGGGTGTGCGAGGTGAAGCGGGAGGTGAAGGCACCCAGGATGCCGTAGATGGCTCCCACCAGGATGCCTCCCAGCGAAACCACAAAGAAACAGACGACACCGAGGAGCGCGTCGGTCACGGTCACGGTTCCTGCCTGAGAAAACTCCTTGAACAGGTGATATAGAACCTGCACCGAGACAAAAACACATTTTATTCAAGGTTACATGTCTTTATGGCTCTCATGTACTCATTATCTTAGAGAAGGAGGCCATGTTCTCTTCCTCTTTCTGTCTTTCTTTGTTACTATCTCACTTCCTTCATTCATTTTTTCCTTCTACCCTTCTTTCTTTACTTCCTTCCAGCTCCTTCACTTCCTCCCTTCCTTCTTTCCATGTTACTTCCTCCCTTCTTTAGTTCATTCGTTCCTTCTTTCCTTTCTTTTTTTTCTTCAACTCTTCCTTCTTTCTTTCTTTCTCCTTCCTACCTTCCTTACTTCTTCCCTTTTTTGTTCTTCCTTCCTTCCTCCCTTCTTTACTTCCTCCTTCCTTCTTCACTCCCTCCCCTCCATACTTTCCATCCTCCCGTCTTTGTTCCTCCCCTTCTAAACTTCCTCCCTCCCTTCCTTCCTTCTTTAGTTCATTTGTTCCTTCCTCCCTTCTTTCTTTGTCTGTCCTATCTTCCTTACTTCCTCCCTTCTTCAGTTCATTCATTCCTTCTTTCCTTTCATTCTTCCTTCTGCCCTTCCTTCCTTCTTTCTTTCTCCTTCGTTCCTTCTTCACTTTCTCCCTTCTTCCTTCCTTCTTTCTATCCTTCCTTTTTTACTTTCTGACTTCCTTCTTTACTTATTCCCTCCCTTCCTTCCTTATTTCTTTCTCTCTCCTACCTTCCTTACTTTCTCCCTTCTTTACTTCCTTCCTTCTTCACGTCCTCCCTCCCTTCTTTACTTCCTTCTTTCTATACTTTCTTCTTTAGTTCATTCGTTCCTTCTTTTCTTTCATCCTCTCCTCTGCCCTTCTTTTCTTCTGTCTTTCTTTCTTTCTTTCCTACCTACCTTCCTTACTTCCTCCCTTCTTTGTTCTTTCCTTCCTTCCTTCCGTCCTTCCTTCTTTCCTTTCATTCTTCCTCCCTCCCGTCTTCCATTCTTTCTTTCCAAATGTGTTACTAATTTTAAATAATCTTGATAATATTATTAAAGTAAGTATAACTTTATCAAGTAAAGTCTGCCTGCACTTTTATTTCCTGGTAGATTAGTAGGATAATGTGCATTTCTGGATTACAAAATATGTTGTTGAAACTGTCTGTAGCTCTAATGCAGACTGTAAAGTGTGTTTTGAAGTCTTACAGAAATATGAAGAATTAATTTAAACATTTTGTGTACTTGATTTGTAAATCATATATTTGGTAAAATGGATTATGGTTTGCTTCATATTATCAGTGATTGACTATTAATAGGGCTACTCTGATCATCTGATAATCACTGAAAGATAAATGTAGTGGAGTTTAAAGTACAACATTTATCTCTGAAATATAGTAGAGTAGAAGTGTAAAGTAGCAGAAGATGGAAATACTCAAGTACAAGTACTTCAGAATCATACAGCCCTCCAGCCTTCACTTCACTCACCACAGTGACGGCGTCGTTGAGCAGCGACTCCCCGAACACGAGGATGTGCAGCAGCTCGTTGATGTGGATCTCCTCGAACACGGCCAGGACGGCCACGGGGTCCACGGCCGAGACGATGGTGGCGAACAGCAGGCAGGACAGCAGGTCCACGCTGGCCAGCTGGGCTCCTTCGATCCGACACACGCCGTAGATCATCCCGCCGATGAAGAAGATGTTCCACAGAGTCCCCACCACCGCGAACACCAGGATGGTGCCCATGTTCTCTGTGAAGGCCCGGATGGGCAGGAAGTAGCCGGCATCGAGGATGATAGGAGGCAGTAGGTAGAAGAAGAAGAGCTCGGTGTTGAGGACGGGGGTTTGCTCCCCGATGGTTCTGATGATGACGCCCACCAGCAGACCGACGCCGATCAGCAGGCAACTCTCCGGGACGACGCCCGACACTCTGGGAATGATGTGGAAACCTGCAGAGAGACAAAGATTTCAACTTTTTACTCATGAAAACTTAAGAATTGGACAAAAACATTCACTTTTACACCTTCTCATAAATCTAAGAATAATACCTATTTATCACATTTATTTGAACTTAAAATGAGATCTCAGGAGGTCTGGTTAAGTGTTGCCTGTCAGCACCCTGGACGGCTGCAGAACAGAGACGTGTTTGAGAATGACTGTATAACACATCAATGGTCATGATGAATAATCTGTTTTCTGAAGCATAAGGTTATTACTCAGAATAAGGTAGTTTTAGTCTCCTATTTGCAACTGCTGCTTTCTTGTTAATATATTATCTCCAAACACAGAGTAAAGCTTGCATTTTGTTTAATCTATCCATCTTCAGTGTCTGCACTTGACAATGTGGTTATTAAATTCCCTTTATTGTGTGTTTTCTCTGCAGGGTGTCTCTCTTTTTTCCTATAATCTTCCCCCTATTTTATATATAAATATATGAGATTGTAGATAATTTACATGTTAATGAACACTGGAGTGTATTTCATACAAATAGCATTTAGTTTCTAAAAAAATCAAAGACATGTAGGATTAATCATGTGATCACTTACTCCTAAAACTTTTTCCTAATATTTTAAGTGTAATTCTCATAAGCTTAACCCTGAGAGACCCACAATAGATACATTTTTGTTTTTAGGGGGAGATAGCAGGTCAGCAGTAGATGTCACATAGAGGTGGTGTACATCATCTGAAAGCTGGGAACCTGAAGATTAATTTGAGATTCAGCTCAGCACTGTGTGTCAAGTTGTTCTAGTCATTAATCAGGAATAAACAATAATTTATGTTTAATCAATATTAATGAATTCATTAAAATAAATTGGGAAAGTGTGTAAGGTTTAGAACATTATGTTCAAAGTATATGATAGTCATTCCCATGCTCTATTATGTCTCATAAGTTGTTGTTTTTTTGGAATTTTTGGAATTGATACCATTTGTTACACAGATAATACATTTAACCATTTTTTACCACTCGAGAATTGATAAAAATGATCAATAATCCCTCCAAAATACCACATTAAGACACCAAGACCTTGAGGAACACCATAGAAAAAGCCATGCTGTGATTTGAATTGCATTTTTCGGCGACTGGATGGCGAGCACTTCTGTTCTGGAAACTGCTCAGAAACCCACTTATTGTCAATATAGCTAGGAAAGCCATCCATGTCTGTAAAAGGGAGACTCGTGGGTACCCAGAGAACCTATTTTCATTCATATATCATGATTCTAGAGGTCAAGGGACCCCTTTGAAAATGGCCATGAAAGTTTTTCCTCGCCAAAATTTAGCATAACTTTGGTGTGTTACAGTATTTAGCCTCCTTCCCGACAAGCCAATGGATTCCTTAGGTTTAGTTTCATACGATATCTGTACCTTCACTGTAGCTCTAAAGCTGAACCTGCTACAGCCTCTGTAAGACAGTAAAGTTGGTCGGGATCGCGGGTCTCAGGGGGTTAAAGTGGCAGTAGGCATCAATTTTTTGGCATAATTTGGCAAAAATTCCATAATAACCTTTAAGCATATTGTAATTGAAGTGGTCTGAGAGAAAACTAGACTTCTGCTCCTCATCCTGGCTCTGTTTTCAGGCTTTAGAAAAATCTAGCCCGTGACGGCAGAGGTCACAGAGGTCAGAGGTCACAGATCATTTCAGAGAGAGAGAGCGTTCCTATTGGCTGTGCTCCGCTCATATGACCAGAACTTGGCTTCCTTCAACAGATTTTACAATGGCGGCCACGTCACAAACTTTCTCATTTTACAGCTAAACAGTGCACTACAAGATGATTCTGAAAACATTTGAGGCGAGAAATAGTCATTACAGTAACAGAATATTGATTCATATTTGATCAGCGCTGCCTAGTTTGACCGTTTGGTCGGAGTTCGCGAGTGATTGACAGCCGGCTCTCATAGGCTGCAGCTGGACAGCGGACCTTGTTTTCCTCCGGTAAGTGAAATCCTTCAGATGCCGTTAGGAGCACCGGAGGACACAGTAGGCCACAGAGGAACATGATTTTTTTCAGGTTTCCTGTTTCATGTAATACTGTCACGATATAGCGGCTGTTTTCTAAAAATAACTTTTTTAAATCATATTTGCGCCAATATCGCATACTGCAGCTTTAATTAATTTGGGACTAGGGGTAATTTTTTCAAATGTGCTGAAACAATTATTGAACACAAAAGGCAGACATTATCTAGTTCCAGCATCACAAATTGCTGCTTTTCTCTGTTTTGTTGCCAAATGAATATCGTTGGAGTTTGGACTATTGGTTGGACAAAACAAGCAGTGTGAAGACAACATTACCTTGAGCTCTGACACGTTGTGATTTTCAGAAAAATAAAGAGTCAAATAAATGCACAAGAACATATAAGTTGTGTATACTGTAAGTAAATGAATATGGTACAAAAGGATGGAAGATTCCCTGCGGAATGATACCGCGGGACATAAAAAAGACATTATACACATTACTGCGGACAGTCTACATTAAGGGATACATCATTGTGTGCATTAGAGCAGCAGTTTGGGATGACAATGAAAAATGTTCCACTCAGTCAGTTGCACTACACTGGAACATCCTCATGAAATATAAAACATGTTGCAGCTGCAGGCGAACAAACAGGCTGCTGATATGAACAAAACGGCTGCGCAGAAATATCTGTGTGGGTTCAATTTTATGTCTTTAATCTGCATTTAGTGGGAACTCAGTCCTAAACCCACATGTAGAAAATCCTCACATTTGAGAACATAAAACCAGCGAATGTTTGTCATATTTGCTGATACAGGAGATTGATGCTGAACAGAACTTTGCCACTGCTCCTTTAGTTTCATATTTGTCTCACAGCTGAATGAGGCCTTGACATTCAGCCTCCCGGTCATGTGACTCGGGGTCGAGGCTGTGAAGAACATTTTTCTGCGATGTTTTATGCAATCAGTCCTATGGGTCTTGTGTGCAGCCGTCCTCGCCCCCTCCTCTCCTCTCTGCACACTGGGATCTTTGTTATCGAGCAGTGCATTAGGACAGGAAGTCGGACCGGCCCTCGTAGACAACAGCTGGACAGAACAGATAAGCTGTCACACTGCTCACCCAGCCAACGACAAACCACATGAGAGATTCCTTCAGCCAATCAGAATCATCACTACCCAACGTTTTCACATTCAACATGGTGGCATGGTGAATAATGCATTAATAAAAAGAAGTCAAAATGCATCAATATTTATACTTAGACTGTCCTGTGGAAGGAACAAACCTCACTGTAATGAGGGCTGTAGCCACACCGAGGACACCGAGGACACCGAGGTCACGTCCTCAGATTTCAGATCTTGTGTTCATCTTTTTTTCTGAAACTTTCTAAAATATTTTATTTGTATAGCAACAATCCATACAAATGTGTGTGTTAAAGGCATACAACAACAGAAAAGAATATACAAATAAATTATTGACTATGCTAATCTAAATATTTCGAAATATCCAACTGCTGTTTTACCAACTGGAGCGAACACAATTAAGGGTTGGTTTTTATTTTTCGGGGGATGCACCAATACAACTTTGTTTCTCCTGATACTGATTCTGATACCTCGACTCATCTGCCAATAACGAGTATCGTTGCGATACCAGTTTTCTCTTTTCCCCAAATTTAAAATCTACATGTGTAGGACTCATTTTAAGTTTAATTCAAGATAACACGTGGCTAGGGTTTGCCGTGGCACTAAAAACTGTGAGTGGAGTTTATATTCACACATATTATACATGTTGGGTTATTTGTGGCTGATATTGATAATTGTTTGACTAAATGGATTAAAAATTGACTCTTTATAGGCAAAAAATTAAAGAGATTTAGTTGTATTTAGTATTAAAGGACCAGTGTGTAACATTTAGGGGGCTCTATTGGTAGAAATGGAATATAATATTAATAAGTATGTTTTCTTTAGTGTATAATCACCTGAAAATACAAATTGCTGTGTTTTTTTTTACCTTAGAATGAGCCGTTTATATCTACATACGGAGCGGGTCCTCTTCACGGAGCCGGCCGCCATGTTTCTACAGAAACCCAGAACGGACAAATCAAACAATGGCTCTAGATGGGCCCATTCAGGTGTTCACGTTTTCGCATCGGCCACTGTAGTTCTCCTACACTCTTGGCACTTGGGAGAAGCTTCAGTTGGTTGCAATCTGCAACCTCACCACTAGATGCCACCAAATCCTACACACTGCACCTTTAAGATGCCCAACGTGATACCGAATATAAACATTTTTAATTATGAATGAGCTTGGTTTTTAAAGAATTGTGGCTTAAATATGTACTGAAATATGTACTATACATTTTTACAAGTCAACATCAACACAGATACTTATATACACTAATATATACTGTGATAAGCTAGTATCGGTCAATATTGGCTCAATTTAGTGTGGTATAAAACAAAATGTAGGCCATAATGAAGAGATAAAATTTACACAAAAGATACTTCAACTATTAAATGAATAAATGAAATGATATTTTGTGATTTTCTTAAACGCTCTGAGTCTGGTTGGCGTAGACGGAATGAATACACCAAGTAATAAAATACTAGACATGATAATAATATATATGATAATAAAATTGAGTAAAACACACCATAAGAAAAGATAAGATAAGTTTATACACTCAATATACTGTACGAGGAGTGTAGTTGTGTCAAAGCTTAAGGTCAGAGCCGAGAGATGACTTAATATAAATCTCCACAGAGATACATTTAATCCCTCCAATTAGTCTGAACAACTGCTTCCAAACCTCTTGCAAGGGCTGAATTGAAACTCTAATCCTTCAACATTTGCTTCGTCTACAGACAGAGACGCTCGCACCATCAGGCTCGTCCTAAAATAAGTTTGTGTGGCACGGAAACATAATTAACAGCACTCTTTGCCACATGCAGAAGGAATATCCAGTCACTGATCTGCCTAAAATGACTGTGAGCTTACTAAGGCTAATACAAAATGCTGCAACCAGAGTTTTAACAAAAAAGAACAAATTTAACCAATTTGACTTTTGGTCTATAAAGCTCCACACTGCCTTGGTCTGTAGTAAGTATAAGTATTGATAGTTTTTTAAATGGAGTTTGGTTCAACTTTCACCAACACAATGAAGAACTGCAGTAATCTGTGGGATTGACACCAAACTCCATACAAAATTCTACTACTTTAACGAAAATATGTCCATAATCGGTAAAATGTCACTTCATACCTTTAACAAATCATTAGGACATGATTTTCAGCATGTTTTTCCAGTTTGTCTCTGATAACTCAGCAGCTGGTTGTTGCTATATTCAGTTTAACATCATCCTCAGTCATTTATATCACTACTGTTCTTCTGTATTCATTTTTGTCTGATGTTTTATTGCATCTTTTCCCTCTTTTTCTGTCGAACTGGATGACATTTTGTTATACAGATAAACTTGAACCATTTTACAAACTTGAAATCAGAATGCAAGAAAAATGCAAACCAAGTAGAAAAACCCATAAAATACAGCTTTGGAGCCTGGGTAATAAGCACCCTGAATTTAATAATAGCCCAGCCCCTCACTGATGAAGGAGGTGGGAGTATTTGATTATTCTGGCAGCAGGAAATCCTTCTGTAATGTGTGTCACATGTGTCACTCACCAAGCTTCATGAGCAGGGCCAGGAGGATCCACAGGGAGATCTCAAAGGGCTTCCTGACGTGTTCGTAGTTGACGTAGAGGACGGGGAAAGCCTTTTTGTGACCAGTGGAGTTAGTTTGATGATGGGAGTCCTCTGGTGTCTCTCCGGCTGGATGTCTCCATGTCTCGTTGTCTCCAGAAACAACATCACGACTCGCGGAGGCGACCGAGAAGAAAACGAGCAACAAAACGCACATGAACCCCGTGAGAGGCGGACTGTTGGAGCTCCTCCGGGCGGGACGGAGCTCAGCCATTTTCAGATGGTTTGACAGCTCAACTGCTGCTGCTGCAGCTGCTGCTCAGCTCTAGATCCGATGAAGATGAAGATGAGGATAGTACGGGAAGCGAGCTTGGTGCGCAACGGAGAAGCGCGCACTTTTACGCACAACCTCCCCAGGCATCTTAAAATCACGCATCGTTGTAGAAGAACAAACGGTGTTTTAAGGTGCAACAAGCTGCTGTCATCATCGGTGGGGGATTATTTGAAAAGTCACGCTTCTTCCTCGCCTGCTGAGATGATTTAAAGCCCGGGGAGTTGTTGCCTGGTTGTTTCAGACCCGTTATTCTCTCTTCAAGCGAAACTCTTGAGAACTTCACCCGGTATGAACATCCATCAGACAGAGATCTCTCACGCTGGACTCTTTTTCTCTTTAAGTTAACAGGCAGCTCATCCAGAGCTCAGCCGGAGAGAAAGCGACATCTGCTGGAGAGGAGGACCACAACGACCACCAGGCAGCCTCCACAGTAAGTACACATCTGCTGGAGAGGAGGACCACAACGACCACCAGGCAGCCTCCACAGTAAGTACACATCTGCTGGAGAGGAGGACCACAACGACCACCAGGCAGCCTCCACAGTGACTACACATCTGCTGGGGAGGAGGACCACAACTACCACCAGGCAGCCTCCACAGTGACTACACATCTGCTGGGGAGGAGGACCACAACGACCACCAGGCAGCCTCCACAGGAAGTACACATCTGTGGTGGAAGTACATTTACTCAAGTACTGTGCTTAAATATCATTTTGAGGTACTTGCACTTGTGCTATTTCTATTTTATACAATTTATGTTTCTACTTCACTACATTTCAGAGGGAAGAATTGTACTTTTTATTCTTTATTTTACAGCTAAATAAATGTCTTTTCAGATTAAGATTTGACATAAAATGACCTGTTTATAATAATGATGCATTGTTATAGCATAAACTACCCTAGGCCAGTTACAACATTAAAGTACTACTTATATGTTAATGCATCAATGACAATAGAGTACTCCAGGGATGATGTTAGGATTTAGGAAATCAGAATAAACCTTATTGGAATAAGGGGGTGAATGATTTATGGCTGGACATGCGCAGTGCCGAACATCTGTTTTTAAAATGTAAAGATCATAGACTAAGAAAGCAGCGGAAGGCAGTTTACAAGCATAAACAATATACTTTTGATAAAAAACTTTACAAACGAAGATATCAGAGAGGACAAATAACACATCTGGAGCAGATACAAGCGAAGAATCCACAAAGATTTTGGAATGAGATAAATAATCTGGGCCCAAAACTCATGAAAAAGATTCCTATGCAGGTTTGGTCTGAGGGAAAAATATCATCAGACTTGGGTAAGGTACTACATGAATGGGAGGGAACTTTTTCTGGTCTCTTCTCCAAACAGTCTGACGATGATGAATTACATGAAAATAGACTTATACGCTGCTTGGAGAGAGAACATGTAAAGTACCACACTGACACTGATGAATGCTAAGGTTAAAAAGCCCACGTTCTCATGTTTTATTGATGTTCAAAAGGCGTTTGATTTTGTTGATCATGATCTCCTAAAATGTAAGCTTTACCAAATAGGGGTTAATGGAAAATTCTATCAAGCTGTTAACTCTTTATATAGGGCACCTGTTGCTTGTGTGAAAGTGAATGAATATCATACAGAATGGTTTCCGACGCCCTCTGGTGTTAAGCAAGGTGATATTTTATCACCAACATTATTTGCTGTTTTTATTAATGATCTGGCAAGAGACATAAAGCAGCTGGGAAAAGGAGTTTTATGTGGCCATGTACTTGTAAACATTCTTCTTTGTGCTGATGATATGATTAAATTACAATATATTAACTTATGCACCGAAAAAAGGGAATTCCATGGCCTCCGCCATTTCTGACAATGTCAGCAAACAGGTCACAACTGCGTGATCTCCTCTCGTGAATACGGTAAACACGACCCCATTTGAAGGCAGCACAACATGCACTAAAAGCAGGCGCGGCCGGCCCGGCTATGTCAACAAAGTACAGAGAAGCTCTGATTACAACACATACAGAGGGAGAGACTTCATTCTCTGCTCAGGTAGACATTACTCCTCTATATCTTTACATAGACAATAGTTGTTTGCTGTTATATCAATGCTGTTGATATCATATAGAGCACCTTTAAGAAGTAATTTTACTTTTGATAGGTCTACTGTAAGTAAATAATACTGGTAATACTAATTTAAAATGTTAGTTATTGATCTGAATACATCTACCAAGACTGGTACATATACTGTAAGATATTCTTTTGTTATGTTTTAATTTATTTTCCATTGTAGTTTATTTACATTTACAAATGTTCACAGCTGAGAAGGAGTAAAAAATCAATATTCAGTTACAGCAGCACATATAAAACAATTATTCTGTTCTCTTTCAGGTCTGCAATGCGTCATAAGCTGCATTTTACACAGTATTTTGCAGTATTGAAGGTTTCTCAGAGGGGAACTTAGTTGGATGAATCATGACAAGAGGAGCCTGCTGCCTGTTATCCAGGGAGGATCCATCTGCGTCAATCTGCTGCCAGAATAAGGACTCGATCTGCTCTACAGTCATGGATCATCAAGACTCTCAAACCTTTCCTGAATAAGGAATCAGTGTTTGGATTGAATCAAGAGACCGCTATTGGCTTCTCACTGGAAATATTTATACTGGCCCCTCTACTGACACTCTGATGACCCCATATGATTCCAGTTATTCTATCAACTTCTCAAATAAAGTAGAATACATTGTTATTTCATTGAGTTCAGAATAAACAAATGATTCACAGCTCACACATCCTCTTTGTGTCTGTCAGCCCCCAGTTGAGAGGAATTTGTCAAACCAACAACAGTGACTGGTTCCCACAGTGTCAGAGCTCCTCCTCTGGTTGCTGTCTGACCAAAACATCAATCTAGAAGTTGACAGGGATGTAAGATAGCTTACATGTCAGATAGCTGTTAATGCGACACAGAGGAGATTAGACTGGCCAAAGTTATTTAACTGTTTTTTGTCATAGTTTTAGTCATTTGAAAAATACACAGTCTGTTTTTGTTATAACCCCACCAAATGTATAAATGTCCTCTCAGCTACATCAAATTTGGAGATTTGTGGACGCTATTTAAAAAAAACTAGGGTTGTAAATCCATTCAAATATTTAATCGCAATTAATCGCATGATTGTCCATAGTTAATCACTATTAACTGCAAATTAATCGAAGACTTTTTTATCTGTTCATAATGTACCTTAAAAGGAGATTTGTCAAGTATTTAATACTCTTATCAACATGGGAGTGGGCAAATATGCTGCTTTATGCAAATTCGTGTATATATTTATTACTGGAAATCAATTACCAACACAAAACAATAACAAATATTGTCCAGAAACCCTCACAGGTACTGCATTTAGCATAAGAAATATGCTCAAATCATAACATGGCAAACTGCAGCCCAACAGGCAACAACAGCTGTCAGTGTGTCAGTGTGCTGACTTGACTATGACAAACTGCATGTGATTATCATAAAGTGGGCATGTCTGTAAAGGGGAGACTCGTGGGTACTCATAGAACCCATTTTCATTCACATATCTTGAGGTCAGAGGTCAAGGGACCCCTTTGAAAATGGCCATGCCAGTTTTTCCTCGCCAAAATTTAGCTCAAGTTTGGAGCATTATTTAGTCTCCTTCCTGAAATAGCAAGCTACTGACATGGTTGGTACCAATGGATTCTTTAGGTTTTCTAGTTTCATATAACATGATTATTTTCACTCTAGCTTTAAAATTGAGCCAGTTACAAGCTAAAGATTGCAAGAAGAAATTAGGGGCGTTAAAACGAATTTGCGTTGACGTGTTATTATCGCATTCATTTTGACAGCCCTGAAAAGAAAAAAACAGGAAAGTATTATTAGGTTATAAAATTCAGGATTTTATGTACTTTTTTAGTTGCATTTTTCCTAAGAATGACACAGCTACCCAACAGGTTATTGTTTATTAAACCTACATTAATAGATTTTTGGCCACTTGAGAGCAGCAGAAACATGTTGTGAACGCAACATTGACATATCATTGTTTTTTAAGTTGATATGTTGAACTTGTTAGCAAACAGTTGCTTATTTACACATCCAGCAGTATACCGAGCAACATTATCATTCATTAGCAGTCTTAGGAGTTTGTGTCCATGTGATTAATATAAGTCCAATATTCACTCTCTTTTAGCTCGGCTTTGGTCTCTACCAACTCTCTACCAAATATCTGTCTCTTTAGCTGCTAAATGCTCCACTAAGTTGGCTTTAACTGTGTCTGTCTGCTGTTTGGTGCTGAGCAGGTAGTGTACAGTGGGCTTTTAATAACTTTTTTCTCTGAAAACACCTGCCTGCTGCGGTTGAAAACAAGGATATTAGAGTGGCGACAGTGAACCAAAACAGTAAAGTTGATGTAAAACCAAAACAATGACTGAAAGACACTAAAATGCTCTGTAGAGCTGAGGGGAACTGCAGAGTTGGGTTATAATCTGTTGGTTAATCACTACAAGTTAATTCTCATTAAATACAGTCAGGTTTCTCTTGTTAATATAAGTTATTTAATTCTGCTTATAGGCCAGCCCTGCATTATTATAGTTATGGTACCAATGCTGTCAAAGAGCCCTTGAGCAAGGCTTTAAACTGCTGTTTCTCAGAGGAAAAGCTTACTACAAACACATGCCTATACGTGTACACAAATTACTGTGAAATAAGAATACAGTTCTCATTCTCATCTGAAAATGTATCTACTGATATTAAAGAACATGTTAACTTTCACCTCGCGGGAAAATCACTTCCCCGTCTGAGTTTCATCCACATGAGTCACTCCATTCAGACTGTGCAGTCGCCCGACAATTGCTGTTTCCCATCAAACCTTTCCACACGGATGAAGCCTGAGAACCACGGAGCTGTTTTAATGTTTCAAAAAACACCTTGAAAAACATCAGTATATAAAAGTCAAATCTGTGAACATATTTATTTGGAAATTGCATCAATTTACCAACTTTGTTACTATACAAATTAAATAATTTGAATGTCTTTTAGTGGCATTTTACATTTACAGACATTTCCTTTATTGATTCTAGTACAAACATTACATTTTGATTTAGCAAACTGAAGATGTCCTAATAAAACAAACTAATGACTGAAATGAAATATTTTGAGGTTATAGTGCATGCTTGTGATTAGTGTCCCTAAATACAAGAAGCTTGTGTGCTGAGAGAATTTACTACATAATTATTTCATTTGATTTTCTATGGTAATTTTTATGAAACATTATTTTTATGACATAATAACAGCTGCAGGTTAAACTTTAATGCTGAGTTCCGAGTTGACAAATGATATGCTAATTTATTGCATTAAAATACGATCACCGATTAAATTAAAGATAACCTTCACAAAATATGCAGAGTGGTCAAACTACAGGCTCACTTATATTTGCTTATAAATGTTGAGATTGCAAAGAAAGTGTAAATTGTGTGCATGACTAATCTTCCCTTTGGGACTGAACAATGACTCACATTTCCCTCACGGGACACTTAGATTTTCCTTCAATCAACACCACAAACACATGAATTCTCTCGACCTCCTCCATCACAAACCTTCTGCGACGTACACAAACAAACAAGCAGTCTCAGAGCTTCTCACTGATCCCAGGCAGCTGGATGTTTCAGGCGGACCCTCTCTGCCATCTGCCTAGCGCTGTACAGAGACACTCCCATCCCCACTGTGGCCATCGTCATGGCGATGGGATCGATGAGGCTGCTCTGTGGCTGCATCCGGACCTCACCTGAGACCTGTCTCTGCAGACGAGACGGACAGAAAAATGAAGACAGACAGTACTTTAACACAGACTAGGCTTTTTTCCCACATTGAAGCCACAATGTGTATCATTTTTATGTG
This sequence comes from Sebastolobus alascanus, assembly GCA_916701645.2. Taxonomy (NCBI): domain Eukaryota; kingdom Metazoa; phylum Chordata; class Actinopteri; order Perciformes; family Sebastidae; genus Sebastolobus; species Sebastolobus alascanus. The sequence goes on from CAKAOJ020000045.1 coordinate 1,063,574, forward strand.
ATTATGGCAGCGTTCAAAGTATTCTGAGGGCACATATTTTGTGTTTGTTGAAAAATGTGACAATCCCGATAAGATTTGGTGTTGATTTCAGCCCTTCATTCTCTGTATTCTGGATCTGAGGGGAGGGGGTTGGTGATCTGTGTGTCATTCTGATCCTGGAGTTTTAAATGTGTAGGCTTTGTGTGTAGGTTTGTTTTGTCTTTTCTAGCCACCACACTAAAGGCCCTGACCTGAAAGTCTGTCAACCTAGTTTTTGCAGCGTGTCCCACACCGTCGGCTCTAGTCTGCCTGTGTCGGTGGCTTTTCGGCCGATTCAGCATGTTGAATTGGCAGCGGAGCCCGTCTGTGAGAGAAACCGCTCTGATTGGCTGTTCAGCTAACTAACTAACTCACTCGGTTATACTCCCAAGCCAAAGGACAACATGGACACCAAGGTGCGAAGCCTGGGGCCCCCCCGTCCACACCGCCCAGAGCTGCCGCTGACAGCAGCCCACCGAGTCGGTCCGTGTGCGCGTCGGCTTGGGAATATAACCGAGTTAGATAGTTATTTAGTTAGTTAGTTAAAGGAGAGCACAGGTAACATTAATGTCTCTGTTTGCTTTGGAGATAAGTTTTACTTTGTGACGGTAGTTTTGGTATGCTAATGTCGAGCCTGTTAGCTAGCTAGCTAGCAGAAGCTACCGGCAAGTTACGTAAACAAACGCTATAATGTGGGCTTCACAAAAAAGTAGTGTTGCGAGTATACACAACAAGGCTGTAAAAGAGGACGAGTCGGCGTGATGACGTTTAGTAGTCTCATTTAGCCACTTACTTTGGTTTATGAGCAAATATTATCTGCAAATCTAATGATGTTCCCATCAGCCTCAGTTATACTATGTGTTTAGTGCTAATTAGCAAATGCATGTAACGTGTAACATGATGAACTAAACATGGTAAACATTAGACCTGCTAAACACCTGCATGCTGTCATTAGTGGCTTTAAATTGACAAGTATCATATAATGTCTTTTCCATTTGTACTTGTCTGTTACTGTGAATATTCCCACCTAAATGCCTCCTGTTTGTCTGAAACTGGCTTTCCCTCATTAATCATTGTGATCATTTGGGTGTGGGGAGGCAGTCAGCTGAATATTAGGTTGAGACTTTATTAGTCAAAAAGTCAGTGGAGGCGGAAATTACAAATTACTTTGCTTCAGTAAAATTGAATTCAGTTCAGTATGAAGATTTGTAGTTAGTGACTGGACACACAGAAGCTCTGTTTCTTATCGCATCATGATGTTCGGGATCTTTCAGCAAGCTTTTTAAGCAAAGTAAATATAAAATGAATTTAAAAAATGTCAGACTTTGGCACCCTGAAATGGTAGTATCAGTCTCAGAAAATACTCTCTTTTGTGCAGCCTCTTACACAAGCTGTGAGGTTGAGTCTGACCAGGTTATATAACCAAACCTCCCGAGACGAGCTGCATCAGCTCTCTGTAAAATATTAATTCACTTGTCCTCCCTCAATTTAAAGCATTTCTGTAAAGAATTTATGAAGATAATCTGTCAAGTATTAACACCAAATATGTTTACTTTCACTGAGTGGATTGATTTATTTGTGATACAACATATTTCTCTGTGTGAAGCTATAAATAAAATAAAACTTTAGTGCTGTGAGTGGTCGTGACCGACCTGGAGGAGACGGAAGTATCCTGGAGTCAGTCTGCCCAGTCTGATGATCATTTCTGCTGCTGGAGCTCCTCAGACGGGCCAACGACCTTCCTGCAGGGGAGGAAACACTGTCATCACTCCTCCAAAAGTTTATGTTTACACTTTAGGAAGTATTCAATTTCAATTCCAACACTTTTCTAATTTTGATCTGTGATTACTCAGAACAAAGCTGTTTTTACATGTGAACACTTAAACCAATGAGTGAATTTCTCCTTTCAGACTGTTTTATGTGAATATTATTTTAAGGATCTGAGTAGGTAAAACTACCCAGTATTTTGTTGAATAAAGTCAGATGTAATGTACACACTTTCTGTAGCAGAAATATGTTTGTTCTTCTAGTCTGTCCCATTTATCATCTTATGACCCCTTGGGAGGAACTTGAAACTTTAAAAACACTGATCTAAAAGAAGATATAATGATTGTATATTGTTCACATTTCGCTGTCTAGTTTATAGGCAGACAATCTGGAGATTTAAGAGAAAAGGTTTTGTAATTTACTTTAAAAAATAATAATACAGAGGTTCTCGTAGCCTGCAAAACTCTCAATCTTTTGTACTTTCACTTGAGTGCTTTTAATCATAAATCATCTCACTTCTTCTTTTTAAAAGTAATATTCTAATCAATACAATATTCAAGCAGCCTTTCCACACCTGAATGTTGCATGTTGTCTCCAGTAAAATACCTTTAAATACAGTTTTTATCCCTCTGTGTTAAATATTAGTGATAATCACCTGTTAGTACAGACAGAAGCCAAAATCATTATTTCTAACACAATTCTTAAACACAACAAAACTTGTCACAATCAAGCAAAAGTTTTTAGAAAAATATTTCATTCTCACTGATGCTTTAAAAACTTAAAATGATAAATTTTCTTTAAATTGTGAATATAAAAACCGAGTTGAGTATAAATAAAGTTGTACCAAATAACCAGTTTTTCATCAGTCTTTAGGTAAAACAAAGTCTGACTCACAGTTTGAAGTTAACGGGTCCTCGAGGAGTTGACCAGCACCCATCAGCCTCACCCTCACCCTCATCGACGGCTGCAGCAGCTCAGACAGACAGACAGCATGTGAAGCCCCTCAGCAGCCTGAACAAACAGTGGCAGCCTGTCGTACTGAAGAGGGCTCCTGTGTGTCCCTGCTCTTTTGTACAGTGTGAACGTCCCAGTCTGACGGGGCTCAACACACAACTGCATGAAAAGCCGCGGCCTGTCAGAGATGATTTGGTCATCCAGCCAGTCAAATGGGTGAGAGCAGAGAGAGAAGAAGAAGAGGCTCTGTGCAGCATGTTGCACGCTTGAAGGAACATGTGTGTTAATGCGCTGCAGTGACTTATGTAACCCAAAGAGAAAGTACTTTTTAACAACTGTCCTAAATGGAGCTTCTGGAGGCCACAGCTGCCAAACACAAAGGTGCCTTTGACACGAGGATTAACCTTTACTGGACAGAATTACACTTTTTTAGTGGCAATTTAGTGGTTGATGTTACATAAGGCCTCAGTTTCCATGATGCCACATTGATTTTCCAGGGTCTCACTGTTCATGTTGATCCGTTGGTTATATAAACAAAGCATGTTGGAGAAGTAAAGAAGCATTTTAATTATATGTTTAATGGTCTGAATGTTGTGCAAAAAAAGGTTTACAAATCAAGTTAATTTTCCTGTTATCTCAAAATCACTTGTTATATTGTTTTATTTATTAATATACAGTGGAGACAGCTTATAGTGATCACGGTTACAGTGATACACCGCTTATATGGATCAAAACGCTTGGGACAGAATCATTCCTATACAAATGCTGTTTAAATAATTTGCTTATAATAATCAAGGAGTCTGCTTACAGTGTTCATTTAGAGTCTTTTTCATATATGACAACATATGGAAAAAATGTAAAACTATGGTAATTCTTTTCTTCCATGATAGAGTTTGTTTTCAAACTCTGCTACCAGTTTGGCATATATAGCCTATAGTTTACTTTCAGGCCTGTTAACAATTTAGAAATGCGCTAAAACCACTGCCAAGCTACTGTTTTAGGCTATAGCCTAATTATAATTTGAACTACAGTAATCTATATTTTATATTGTGTACTATAGTGTAGTTGAATGTACAGTAATTTAATTTGTACTGTAATTTGACAAGCGTTTGAAACAGTGGTACCATATTTTGAAACAGTCCATAACATTCAGTAAATAACTCGCTGTTTCATTACTTTATATTCATGTAACAAATGCCAGTTGGATGGTAATCTGCATGAGAAATAAAGAAATAGAAGAAAATGGGTTATAATAATCATCTGTCTATAGTGATCAATTTGACCCAGACAGACGTGATCACTATTAAGGTTTCCACTGTGTACTTTAACAGTTTTTTGTCTGTGTGTGTGTGTATGTATGTGTGTGTGTGTGTGTGTGTCTTTGTGTGTGTGTGTGTGTGTGTGTGTGTGTGTGTGTGTGTGTGTGTGTGTGTGTAAGGGATTGGAGGTGGACTAGACTACAAGGTGCTGATTGTGCACATCAAGTGACCTCATGTCTGCATTTACTGCCAAAGTCGAATAAAACTCTTCAGTATCTACAGACGCTGGGAATGAATTAGAAATAAACAACTATTCATGATGAACATGTTAACCCCCTAACAGTCCTACGACCCGCCACCTATTCTGTCGTTCAGAGATTGTAGAGTGAAGATACTGGTATCATATGAAACTAGAAAACCTAAGGAATCCATTGGTACCAACCATGTCATACTAGCTTGTCGTGAAGAACACAATGATGTGTTTGAATATTTCTGCATACTGGGGTCCCTAAACAGTCTTAGAATTACATAAATTGTGTATCACTGTAAAGATGAGACTCTTGTGGATCCAATGAACTAAATTGTATTCATGTATGATGATGTTAGTCCCCATAGTAGCCATTTCATTGTAGTGAGACCATTTTTGACCTCACTGTGACCTCTAGGATAATCACAGCCTCATGAAACTTTACAGCCACAAACTAGAGACCTAGAGCATTCAGAGGATGGATGGCTTTCTTAGGTAGATTGACAATAAGGGGGTTTCTGAGCAGTTTCCAGAACAGAAGTGCTCGCCATCCAATCGGCAAAAAATGCAATTCTTGCAGAAATCTCCAAATGTCAAAAGTTTTTGATACCAAATCCCAGCATGGCTTTTTCTATGGTGTTCCTCAAGGTCTTGGTGTCTTAATGTGGTATTTTGGAGGGATTATTGATCATTTTTTATCAATTCTCGAATGGTAAAAAAAATGGTTAAATTTAGCACCAAATCTGTGTCACAATGGTATCAACCCAAAAATTGCTGCAACAATTTATGAGACATACTGTAAGTGAGCATGGGGACGGCCATTACAAATTTATATCATCATGTTCTACGCTTTTATAACACAATTTATTTTAATTGATTAATTCATTTATTAATAAATTTGGATTTCTTATTAATGACTAGAACAACTTGACCCACAGTGCTATGCTGCATCTCAAATTATTCTTCAGGTTCCCAGCTTTCAGATGATGTACACCACTACTACGTTGCATCTACTGTGGCATCTACTATTTATCTCCCCCTGAACATCCCCTGTCCCCCACCCCTACTGCTCAAAAAAAGAGGGTGGAATGTTAAGGGGTTAATGTGCTGCAAAGTCTGGGTGTACATTAAAATCTATAAGATAAATTAAAGGTGCAGTGACAGTGTAAAGGGCGTGTATTGAACATCAGTCCTTTACAGATACGGTGCTGAAGTATTCTGGGTCCTGTGTTGTGGCTCCCACTTCGTTCTGACCTGCAGCCTTGATGGGAGCTCTGGCCAGCGTCACTTTCACTCCTGCGGGCCCCTGACCATCTGTCCTCTCTACAGACAGCACCTGCCCGATGAAATGCTGGAACACACAGCCAAACACAGCAAGTGTTAACCATCAGTGAGTACGTCTCCTTGTTGTTCCACACAGCTCTATGTCACAAGCTGGTGACTTAAAGGCGCAATGAGAAGGATTTCCCTAAAAAACAATGTATAGACTCTTACAAAAATAATCCCTCTCAATCATCACTTCTGACCCACTAGGAGTGTGTGGTGTGGTGTCTGGATCTGCAGAGACACTGCAGCACTCTGCCTGGATTTTCTTATTTCGCTGTGTTCGGGACGTTTATGGGTGTCAACCTCTATAGAGAGGCAAAGTCCCTCCCCTTCCGGCAGATCCCATGGGACATTATTCCGGAAAAAATATGTACGGTAGTCAACGGGGAGAGACAAATATTTTTTTGATCCCGTTTGAATTGCGCCATGAATCACACATATGATGTGTGTCAATTTAAAAGATAATTTTGCAGGTCAGGAAAATCGCAGTTTGTTGACTTCGCCTCTCTATAAAAACGTAGCAACCAAACACTGGCTCTAGAGAGAGCCATTCACGTTTTCCCCTTTCTGCTTGATACACGGGAGTAATTTCAGTTGGTTGCAATCTGCAACCTCACCGCTAGATGCCACCAGATCATACACACTGCACCTTTAAGAGTTAGTAGATATATTTGAACTGACTTCACTTGCAGCTGTAAGAGGATTTAAGGGGAAAAAAGTACTACTTTTACAGCCTCAGTGGACAAAATGAACACACTGGCAGTTATTACTTCTTCAGTAATGATGATTACTCCCTCAAGTGTTGACATTTCTGGCATTCAGAACAGTTTTAGGCTGTTTTGTGAGCCATACACAAGACATTTCCTCAAATTACACTGCAAGACATTTTGTTAAAGATAAAACCCTAATTTTCAAGCCTTAAAATCAAATGACAAAGCAGTAGTATATTGCATGTTACTTTACTGAATGCTTCTGTTGTATCTCTGCTTTTATCAGCTAGCGTATAAGGGAGACTTTAATTTTTCAGTGTAATTCAAGGGGAGTTGAGGGGTGGGTCTTGTGAGAGAGCTGTGCAGAAGATATTGTTGCAGTTCCTCCTGTTTGCCAGTAGAGGTCAGTAAAAGTCTGATTACTTTTTGTCAGAAAAACTACCTTGCTGAACACACTGTAGGTTTAATCCTCTAAAGCCAGATTACTGACAGTGATGCAGTACAATCCTATACGCTAAATGTTGTGTGTCAGTGACAGACCTCTCTATGATGAACTGCAGCGTCCTCATGCTTTGGTTTGGGTCTGGATGATTCAATGTATTTCTCCCTCTGTGCTTTTACTTCCTGTGTGGAAAAAAAGGCAGCAAAATATAAAAAACATAGTTCTTCAGATTGATTCTTTGAGGTAATATCTACGGATGTTTTAAAGATATAACCTTCAGGATCTCATAGTTTGAAGTTTTGGAAACGTAACTGTCCCATGACTTGGCTGTGAGCTCCCGCTGCGTCCAATGAGACTTAATCTGCAACACAAAGACACAAAAACAGTATGAGTCAGAGTGCAAATTATGAAAATAGATGTGTGCTATTTCTACATGGATTAAATCAAGTTCCAGAGACAATTTACTTTCAGTGACAATATCATTAAAATCAATTTAAATTTCCCAGAAAACAATAAGGCTATAATCTGTCAAAGCTCTAAAATCTTCTAAAAATATGTTTTTAATCAGAAAATTTCTATGCAAAAATACCCTACTGACAGACAAATGTGGGATACATGTGCCGAATTTTTTCCGTTCAAGTTTGTGCAGTAGTTCATGAGGAAAAACAACAACATATCCACACCAACCTATCGCCCACGGCCAAGACACTAGAACAAAGTTGTGTGTGCTGTTAAAGCAGCAGTAGGCAGATTAATTTTGGCATCATTGGGCAAAAATTCCATAATAACCTTTCAGCATATTGTAATGCAAGTGTTCTGAGAGAAAACTAGACTTCTGCACCTCCTCATGGCTCTGTTTTCAGGCTTTAAAAAATCTAGTCCATGACAGGAGACTTTGGCCAATCACAGGTCATTTCAGAGAGAGAGCGTTCCTATTGGTTGTTCATTCAACGGAGGCAGCTGTCAATCACTCGAGAACGCCGATCAAACGGTCAAACTAGGCAGCGCTGATCAAATATGAATCAATATCCTGTTACACTACAAGATGTTTCTGAAAACATTTGATCCAAGAAATAAGCATTACAGTAACAGAATATTGATTATCTATGATTGGAGTTTGCAAGTGATTGACAGCTGCTCAGAGACGGCAAGGCTCCAGCTCGACTCTGATTGGTTGTTTTCCTCCAGTCTGTGAAATCTTTCAGATGCCATTACGAGCACCGGAGGACACAGAGGCACATGATTTTTTTCAGATTACCTGTCTCATGCACTACTGTCAGGATATAAATTATTATATAAAAATAACTTTTTTTAATCATATTTACACCAACCTGCCTACTCCAGTTTTAATCAAAGAAGATAAGATTCAGCTGGCTTTCACAGACTTTCTTTCGGTTGTCTACACTTTGTGATTTCTGAATTAAACTCTCAGCACCTCTGTGTACATGAGCTCCTCCTCGCTGATGTCCTCCTTCTCCTGTTGCTCCAGGATGCTGTTCTGTTCCACTGCAACCCTCCTCGCCGTGTCCTCTGTAATCCTACAGATCGTACTCAGAGCCTCGTCGTCGGGGGTGATCGGCCTCACGCCGTCCAAACTCAGTTCCCTGCTGATCTCCTCCCACACCTCACCGACCTACAAGCACCACGACAGATGCCTGAGTGTTTATAGTGTTTCTGTGTCTTAAACAAATGTCTCTAAAATTACACTTTAACATGTTTGCAGGGGTAATGTTGATCATTTTAGAGTTTAAATATACAACCAGGAACATTTTGGTCCGATTACAGCTCATATGAGGAGAATTTTAAAGCGATTTTAAAGCTATTCTGATGGTGTATAAATGACACAATCCTGATGAAAACTGGTGGCAATATTTATACAAACTCATTTCATATCCAGCACTGGCATTATCAGTTCTACCTTGAAGTCCAGATATCTCCTGACGATGCTCAAGGTCACATAATGTTTTCTTGACAATCCAGGAAGGTCTTGAAAACCTGCAAAACAAATAATTATTTTCAGAGCGTAGTTTTATAGTTTGCATCATTTGCAAATTTACTGTTTTGCTACTTTTAACTAGTCTCAACCGTCATACTTTCCTGTATACATCATTACAACATTTGGATACGGTAATTCACAACTTAAATGATCATGAGTCATGTATTTACCTTGAATGTCAAAACCCCATCTATGTAGATCTAAAAGATTGATCTAGGTCTAAACGGTTATAGACATTTTGGCTAAATTTAGGCTATATAAGATGTCTTAATAGACTACAGCTTCTAGGCTACATGATAAAAATAGCATCCACCAACCTACTGATGTATTATTTAAATAAGTGACACTGTATTTACTGGTGTAATTCTTTAATAACTGCTTTACCGAGTTTGCAGAAGATGGAGTAAATCTTTGACCGCAGGTTCTCGGACAGCTCCAGCACTGCTGCACTCGGTGTGTTAGCAGGAAATGATAGTTGGGCGTCCTGCTTCTGGTGATGACTAAGGATGGGCCTCTGAGGGTCTTAAAGTGAAAAATTGAACAAGCAGAAAATAAGAGGTAAAGATGTATAAACATGAGATGTATGGTGCAAAGAAAAGTGGCTTTGCAGCTTCCACATGCTCAGAGGCCATGCTTACCTTAATAACACTACTTTAGGAGCAACGGAAGTCAGAAGGCGGCTCATGTTACCGCAGTTTCACAAGCGTGTCTGAGGACTATGGTGGCCTTCAGGTAAGGTAAAAATGTGAAAGGCTCTCTCTAGAGCCAGTGTTTGGTTTGTCCGTTCTGGGTTACTGTAGAAACGTGGCGGAGCAACATGGTGGACACGCTCCCTATTTAGATATGAAGGGCTCATTCAAAGCTAACGAAAATACGATCATTCTTAGTTTCAGGTGATTATACTCTTATAGAGAGCTATAGGGATGACGTATTTTTGTAGGCCAACCAGGAAGTTGGCATCGCCCTGGTTCCCTCCACTAAAGGCCAATGGGATTTTTCCATTGGGTTTTGGATTATTGCAGAAAATAAGCTCTGTAGCAAACAAACGTTTATGATACTTACACGTTTTGTTCAGCAAGATAATCTTCACAAATGAACACCACTTTTATGATTTTTGACGTGTAAATGCAATCGCCAGAGGTAAAAGGCTAACGTTAGGCTATAAACGAACTACAGTACACCAAAGTCGCATCAGTGTGAGTATACACAACAAGGCTGTAAAGGAGGACAAGTTGGCGTGATGATGTTTAGTAGTCTCATTTAGCCACTTGTTAGCAACCGCCTTTTTTAAGACACATAAAAGCTTCAAAATTCATGAGTGGGGTATTTATTGATGTATTTTATGTTGTAGAACAAAACGTTAAATCCCTTCAGCTTGTGTCAACCACAGACCTTATTTCAGGCATCTAACTAAAAACCCATTCAAAAAACCTACTGACTTCCAGACGAGGGAACCGATAGTACTAAAATGCTAACTCATTTTAGGGTTTTAGGACTCATTCCTGTAGCACTCTATAAAACCATAGTTATGAATATTATATTCATTTATCCATATATGTATATATCATACACATTTCTTCTAATAGATCGACCACATTGCCTCACACTGTTCCTTTAATCCTTTGGTTGGTGTGTATTGGGCTCCTAATGGACAGTTTTTGACACTTTGTCCTGCACTTTCTACAGTATGAAAAGTATGAATGACTGCGGTGTACTACTGTCTCTACTTCATAGAATAAGTGAAAACATGTTAGTTAAGGGCTCACGTCTGATCACTGTGATCTATGTGTGGTCTATCTTCACCTGATCTGCTAACCATCAGGTCAGTCTAGATACATGTGACTGCCATATTTCATTTCATGTATGTTAATGCACTTCCTCACAGTCTTGTCATTGACCCGTTGTTGTTTAAAGTGTAGCTGCAGACTGACCTGCTATCCCTCCGTAAAGGTTACGGCTGACTTTCAGCTCTTCCTCCTCGTCCCTCCACAGCTGCAGCAGGAATCTGGGAGCCGTCTGACCGCCGCCGTCCCTCCAGCTCAGGATGTGAGACAGAGTGTTGGGGTTGTCACATAGCTCCAGCAGGGTGGCGAGGACGTTGCTGTGTACGCATCTGGGGCTCGACTGTTGGAGAGAGAGACGCCCAAACAGTTTCGAATCAGTACTTTTGATATTTAGGTGCATATGGATACTGCCTGACAGCAAATACAACAATAACTTCAGACATTGGAAATCAATCAGCTACTTACACTGAGTAAATCCAACAGAAGAGACGCCCCCTCCTTAGCCAAAAAGTAATCTTCTGTGGTGTAGCAACCCACAATACAGGACCTGATGGGACACACACACATTTTATCAACTGCGGGGAATCAGTTAGTGCTTTCCTTCCTGTTTGTCTACCAAATTCTCCAAAAACCCAAAGTTAATATTACTATATTTACACTTAATGTGTCTTGGACTGTTCAGAAAACTGTATACAGTAAACAACAGAAAAGCCAAGTGTAAAAAAACATATAAAGGATATGATGATGACCTAAATGATTCTGTGATCAAGAGGTTCTGTAATGTTAGAGTGAGGAGATAAGGTGAGAGTAGTATGTTCTTTACCCTTGTGCCTCACTTTAAAAAAGTTGCTCTGATGTCCTTAGAGGACAAACATGTCTATGTAAAAAAACTGCCATAAAATTATATTTCAATATTATTTTCCACTTTCACTGAAATAAATCCTTTAACTTCAGTCCTGATCATAACTACCAAATAATCATTCATTTTCAGAATTTCAACCCTTTAAATGCCAGTTTGTTGACATAATGCCACTGTTGTTTTCAGGGAGAAAAAACACAAAAATGTAATTATTTTCTGTATACTTAATTATTTTTTTCACAGTCTGGGATATGTCAGTGATTAGCAACAACATTGATTTTGATGCATTTTTTATTTTTTTGTGCAGCAAACTAGGAGAATAGCATGTATTTGCCTCATAGGGCAAACATGAGAAAATGGCTCAATCTGGTGGAAAATAGTAAAAACTACCAAGCCAGAGCTCTAGATTGAATCTCTGATTCAATCTGATATAATAGAATGCGTGATTTTATGCTGTAATGGCCGTGGGATCAAACATTGTGGTTTTAATGGGTTTCAATGGGGACATTTATGTGTCTGTATTTTGGCTAAACTGTTTATTATAGACTTATTGTAGGAGCTGAGGTTGAAATTCCCAAATAAAAAAAAAACTAACCCTTGCCAAATTTTTGCCATATGCATTAACACAAATGATCAAAAAAACTACAATGCCAAAAATGTCCCTAGTGATGCACCTTAATTTGGTTATTTAATTGAGGATGAAGTTAAATACTATACATATTCCTAACTACTGTTTTTGCATTCACTCCCCTATATTCAAGGAAAAAACAGTAGTCCCATGTGCCCAAAGACTAAATATAGTATGGTAAGAAAATGGCTGTATCTCAGAAACTACAAGGAGCACAATCAAGTATTTGGTCTCTATGAACTCATAACAAGTTGAATATCAAAAATATGCGCACACATATGCAGTGTAAAAAAAATCCTTTGGAAAATATTTAATAAACACAATGTTTCATGTCATTTTTCAAAAACCCTGACTTCGACTCTTGATTAAAGTGTAATTTTTCATGTGAAATAAAAAAAGTCAAAGTTATACTGTTAGATAGTTGCCCAAAGTATGTCCAGACTTCAAGACTTTTTGAAAAAATGTTGTGGCATTTTTCCTTATCATACTAAATATAGTCTTTGGGCACAAATCTTTCTGAAAGTGTGAATGAGTTTTTAGCTGAACTGACCACACACAGTCCACTGTGGAGAGGATGAGCTTGTTGTGTCCCAGACCGCTGTAGAACTTGTTGGAGCCTTTCTTCAGGAAGTGAACCGCCATCTCAACTCCCTCTGATCCAAACAGTTCCTGTAGTGCAACACAACATTACTGTCAGTATGGAGATACTGTGTTACCAAACTGTAACTGAAAGTGTAACTGATCTGAGCATGAGATGACAAATATAAACATAACAAGAAAGTAAAATAATTTTAGTGTTTAAAGATGCAGGCAGATGGAACAGCAGTATGAGTTAATCATTTTTTAAGAAAATACAGGTTCTTACTTGAAGCACTAATGCAAAAATGTTACATTTATTGTGTTGATTAAAGCAGCTGTTTTCACCAGCATTGTCTTATTTTTCTACAAACAAAAACTTGTCCTCTTGTCCATCTTTCAAACTAATTTGAAAGATGCTATAATCAAATAAAAATCCATTTCTTAGCTGTCTCAGTGACTTTTGTAATTCAGTTACAAAGTGCTTTTATCATGCTTATAATGTCACATTTACCTTTCTGTGCATGTCATTCTCGCACAGCGCTGAAAGTATCAGCTGAATGTCTGACTTTATCTCCAGGGTGACTGCATCCTCCTCATCAGGACTCGCTTCCATCTGCATCAAAACCCCTGAGGAAATACAACAGGTACGTCTGCGTCGACCATGTTTATTAAGTAAAATGTTTCTGCTGATGCTGTGCGAGTTTTGATTCAATTTACCCAACAACTGGTTGATGGTTCCTTGATCACAAAGATCCTGGTTGACTGAGTCTTCACCTAAAGACGTCACAGATCTCAGCACTCTGATACAATGCCGCATCTGAGCCTTCTTACTGCCTCTTCCAGAGCTGTGACCCTGACCAAAGACAGCATCTGAAGGAAAAGTATAATAAAGATAATGTTGTTTTATGAAAAAAGACTACAATAACCAAATTATGAAAATTGCAGGTGCAAACACTGTAAAGGATTTACAGTGTCTTAAAGGTGACATATCATAAAAACTCACTTTTTCAGCAATTGTGCACATTAGGGATGGGGAAAAATCGATTCACCTATGTGTCGCTTTTTTTTTTTACGATTTTGAAATTGATTTTTTAATGCCAGAATCGATATATTTGCTTCATTTGAGTCTATGCGGAGGTAGAAGGAAGTTATCGCTTTTCGTCGTATCTGTTCCGTATCCGTCAACCGGCTGCTGCGAGCCGAAACCAAGGCCTATTGAAGGAGGCTGGGACACGAGCGGAACACGGGTCTTGGGGTATGGGGTATGACACATGCGCAGTGTAACTGAAGCTGCGGTCTTGTGTTGCGATTGGCTCAATGTCGGCGAGTGCTGACCAGATTTTACTGCGCATGTGTTGTACCCCAAAGATATGACGCGTTGATGACGCGTGACCCAGCCTCCTTCAATAGGCCTTGGCCGAAACGAGGAAGTAGAAACGGCGGAGGGTCTGCATGGATACGACCTGAACCCTCACATATTAACTCCATAGTGGTAAACACTACACATACAGTAAAGTATGGAAACACTTTGGGTTTCACACATTGCAGGAAAAGCAGAGCTAGACATCACGGCTAAAGCTGCATGCTAACTCTGTCATGGAGAGGAAACGTTATCATATTGTGGTAACATGCGGTCAAGCTGGCCGCCACTCGCATCTCCGTGGTCAAATCGGCCGACGCTACAACTGTAGAGCACCCATATACTGACATTTATATTAAATGCATTCAAACGGCCCTGATGGAGCTGACCATGGATGTATAAAGAGAACGGAGCTGACGGGAGAGCTAGAGACGGACTTGGCGAAGTTCGCGGAAGTATACACGTGTGACTATGTCCGGTTTTCAAAATAAGTTTTTAACAAAGGGAACTAGCTATACAAAATACATACAGATAATGGAAATAAAATTGATTGGATTGTATTCACTAGTAGTATAAAACAATACATGTCCCTTATAAATTAAAGGTACTGTTTGTAACTTCTTACACTTACACTCTTATAAATCATTGCGGTCGGTGTCCCATGCGCGCTCACGTGTGGCTACGCCGTTCCAACACAAACTACACGGAAGCACCAAAACCGCAAAGTTATATCTAGTGAAGAGTGATTCTAGTAAATCTTGCAGAACAGTGTCAACTACTCCTGCTCCTGCCCCCCGACTGCGGCCAGAAGGCACAGGGGAGACCGTAGCCCTGGTCTCCAGGGCCGGAGTCGATGCTGTGTCTGCTCCGCTGCCTGCCTGCTTGCCTTCACTCACACACCGCGCTCGTTCTCACTCGGTATCTCGCTCCACCTCTCACGTGCATGCGCGCACACTACACACTGCAGAAGAGTTAGTTTAGCTCTGAGAATATCTAGTGAATGTACAGTGGACGTTTGTGCAGAAATAAATGCTGCAGCTCCTCCAGACCAACAGAGGTTTCCTGTGTTGTTTCCTGCTGCTAGTAAATTTTATTATTTTTGTACTAGGCCTCTCCATGATAGCTCGCTGCCTCCTGCTTGGCCTTGGTTGTCTGCTGCATCCTAGTAGGTTGCCAGGTTTGCGCGCATTGCACTAGAAATCACCCGATGTTTCAAAAACAAAACGTAACTTCTCAATATCTAGAAAAATGAAAATATTTAATTTAAAAAAAAAATCAAGTCCTTTCGAGTCATCCGTTTTAAGTCTAAGTCAAGTCTCAAGTCATGAAATACCAAGTCAAAGTCAAGTCGAGTCTTTTATCAATGTTAGTCAAGCAAGTCTCAAGTCCTCAAATTTGCGACTCGAGTCTGACTCGAGTCAAGTCATGTGACTCGAGTCCCCCACCTCTGATATTCAGACAGACAGTATGAGAAATGTATGTTTTTTTTTACTTTAAAGCATGTTAAAATGTTCTAGTAGAAACCCAAAATACAAGTATGAACCTGGAAATGAGCATGATATGTCCCCTTTAAAATGTTAATTGTTTGCATGTGAGATGTTGTATGGGAGTTGAAGTTGAAGCACTGTAAAAAAGTGTCTGTTGAAGTGCAATCCCTGAAAGCATTTGTCATTTTTGGTTTCAAGTTTAAGCCCTGTAAATAGATGAATCGTCAGTTGACCTATAAAAAAATTAAATAAATGGAAAGAGTCTGTAAAAAAACACAATAATGTATGATAATTTCTTTTTTTTTGAAAAGCAGTTCTGCATTCTTCTAACCGTGTTGCATTTTTTTTGCACTCTGACAGGACAGATGAATGTTGGTGTTTGACCTTTGACCTCTCAGATACAGGACAGCCTCTCGTGTGGTTCTCTACGCGTTTTGCAGCATCCTCACCTCGAGCGATGCACCAGTCCAGCAGGAGCAGCAGACACGCGTTTCCCTGACAGGACATGTAGTCGTCCAACATGAGCGGAGCGACGGTGGCCAGGGTGGCCAGCGCCTGCCGCTGGAGCTCCTCCTGCTGGACCGAGGACCACTGACGTGACGCTGAGCGGCGCTCAGACGAGGCAGCGGGCGGCTTCACGAGCGTCAGTATAGCGAGCATGACTCTTTCCTCTTTATAAAGCTAGAAGAAGAGAACATGGAGGGTGTTAAAAAATGTCCCATTTAGACTTATCACTACTCAAACATTACTAACTGAGTGTGACTGACCTGCAGAGCAGCTAAGTCCTTTGACATCAAAACCAGCAGATTCAAAAGCAATTTCTTCATTTTCAAGTCTTCGTTATTGTAGGTGAGCTTGAGGTTGCGGACCAAAGGGCTGTGACTTTTCACTAAAACATTAAGGAAGCAATTTTGTTATCAAAAATGTTGCTACTGTACTTAAACCTATATAAAATGAAAAAATGAAACAAAAATGTATAAGGAAAGAGTGGCCTCACGCTCTGGAAATGTGACGAAAACCACAAGCTGTTTGGCAAATAAACTCTCCTGGAAATTAGAAACACAATGTCAAGCATCTGTAGTGGTACATTGACACACCTACTAAATAAACCGGGCAGTTATGAGTCTAAAAATATCAGCTGCAGGGTGTTTCTATCATACATTTACCTATCCTGTACTCACGATAAGCAGAGAGTTGGGATTCTCAGCGATAAGAGTTGTGATGACAAGCAGATCATTTCTGAGTTGGAGGTCAGAATGTCGGAAACCGTTCATCAGCTGGTGAGAAAACGCTTCTTTCAGAGATCTAATGAACAGAAAGTAAGACATCTATTTGTACAGAATGAGAGCACAAAAGTATTCACATGTTTAGAGGATGGAAGGTAATTCATTCTTGACTCATAACTTCCTCTAGATGCTTGCTGATCAATAAACATTTTAGGATTCTATCAATTTCAGGATTTGTCTTCCTCAATTAAAGATGGAATAGGTAGATATGATGAAAAAAATGTATTCTAATGGCATCTGCAAGATTTCACACACTGGAGGAAAACAACCAATCAGAGCCAAGATAGAGCCTCACTGTCTCTGAGCAGCTGTCAATCACTCGCAAACTCCGATATTTCTCGCCTCAAATGTTTTCAGAATCATCTTGTAGTGTACTGTTTAGCTGTAAAATGAGATAGTTTGTGACCCGGCCGCCATTTTGAGATCAGTTGAGGAAATACCAAGCACCGACCACCAGCCGGAGCAAACTTTCTCATTTTACAGCTAAACAGTACACTACAAGATGTTTCTGAAAACATTTGAGGTGAGAAATAGGCATTACAGTAACAGAATATTGATTCATATTTAATCAGCGCTGCCTAGTTTGACCGTTTGATCGGAGTTTGGGAGTGATTGACAGCTGCCTCCGTTGAATCAACAGCATATAGGAACGCTCTCTCTCTAAAATGATCTGTGATTGGTCAAAGTCTCCCGTCGCGGGCTAGATTCCTTAAAGCCTGAAAACAGAGCCATGAGGAGGTGCAGAAGTCTAGTTTTCTCTCAGAACACTTGAATTACAATATGCTGAAAGGTTATTATGGAATTTTTGCCCAATGATGCCAAAAATATTGTGCCTACTGTAGCTTTAACTTCCTCGCACTCAGCCACAAAAGATCTTAAATCCACATACATGACACACTCCATGCTGCTGAGCTGAGCAGTGACCTCCTTGCTGCCTCTCTCCAGCAGGTTCCAGAGGATTTCGGAGGAGCGGAACAGGACCTGACCGGACGGGTCGGGTTCGTTCATGTGGAGGCAGATCGTCTCTGCTCCTCGTGATTTCAGTATTAACGCACAATTCATATCTGTGTTTGTAAAATGAAAAGCGATTAATTTGATTGATGATGAAAACAACCCATTGACCTGCTGACATTGACACAAGGACACTTAAAATCACTGTTTTGATTGTTTGTCTGATGTTACTTGGGTCACAAGATGATTTGTGCACTTGAGAGCTGGCTACTTTATCTAATGAAGGAGGCTGGATTGACGTGTCTGACAGATCCCCTCCTCCACTATCCTCAGTGGATCCAGAATAAAATCAGCTACTGACCAGAGGAGCTGGAGAGGAGCTGAAGGGTCTGCAGGAGCTGCAGCTTGATGGCGGGCTGGTTCTCCAGTGCGGCCATGGAGAGGAGCAGCGTCTGAGCCAGGTCACTGCGCTCCAGCAGCTGCAGCCTGTAGCCTGGAGAGGTCGGCTGAAGCCCTGCGGAAGCAGATAATAACAATAAAATACATTTATGGATCAGGTGTGAGCTGCAAGAAGCAAACTAAAGAGAAGACGAGAAGAAAATTACAAACAGAAAAAATGAAAAGAAGAAAAACAACACATTATTGTTTACAAGTGCTTCTTAAAGGTGCAGTGTGTAGGATTTGGCAGTATCTAGCGGTGAGGTTAGCAGATTGCAACCAACTGAAACTTCTCCCGTGTGCCAAGCGTGTCAGAGAACTACGTTTGTCCGTTCTGGGCTACTGTAGAAACATGGTGGCTGGCTCCGTGAATAGGACCCACTCTGTATGTAGATATAAACGGCTCATTCTAAGGTAACGAAAACTCAACGATTCTTATTTTCAGGTGTTTATACATCAAAGAAAACCTAGTTATGAATATTATATTCCATTTCTGCCGATAACTCCCCCTAAATGCTATGTACTGTACCTTTAATAGGAAATCGGGGGAACAAGAACAACACCAATGACAAAAAGTGATACAACATTAACAAAACAGAAAGAAAAAGTTGCCTAAGAAGAAATCTAGGACACGAGACAGGAAGAATTGCAGTTTTAGTGGAAAATAATGAATAAATGAAAGAAAAATAGATTCAAAAGAACATAAAAAGTAGAGCCTAACTTATTTAACAGTAGGGCGGTCCTCGACCAAAGCAATTCTTAGTCAACTAAAAACTACTAAATTTGTTTTTTTTAATTTTTGGGGGGCTTTTATGCCTTTAATGATAGTGACTGATAATAATGAAAGGGGGAGAGAGGGGATGACATGCAGAAAAGGGCCACAGGTCAGATTCGAACACTGAGCCGCTGCGATAATGGACTCAGCCTTGATACATGGGCCCCCCGCTCTACCAGGTAGGCTACCGCGGCACCCCGACTAACGATTAATTGATTAATGGATTAATGGATTAATGGATTAATGGATTAATGGATTAATGGATTAATGGATTAATTGATTAATGGATTAATTTATTTAATTGATTTTATATACAGATCTGTAAAACTGAGTTCCTCCACAAAGAATCACACAAAAGCACCACTTTAAATCTTTTTACCAAAGATGTGCTCACAAGGTTCATGGAAATAAGTCATTCAGCATGAAAAAAGCATAAAAAAACAACTAATCGACTAAAGAAATCTTAGGCGACTAAGACCAAAATGACCAATTAGTCGACAAAGAGGGGGCAGCCATATTTAACAGTATCTGTATCTGTTAAAATGTAGTAAAATATAATAGTTAATATAATGTTTTATGTATACAAAACTGTCTATATGGACTAAGTTGTTTTACAGTTGACAATTATATTCACCAAGATTAATAAGCCATTACCGGTTCATAACATCAGCCTTGTGATGTTTTAGTAAGACTCTAAAAAAGTTAAAACATGAAAGACAGAAATAAAGAAAGAATGAATGTAAAGGAAAGTAAGAAAATGAAAAGAAAAGAAACAAAGGCACAAGCATGCCACCTCAGAAGCCATGAGAAAACCTCACTCAGTGAAAGTCTAGAAAATCGCTTGTCAGAGTGGAAAGTCCGAGGCTTTGGCTTGGTGAGACGCTCCGTACCGTCAAGCAGCTGTTTAGGAGCCACACAGCTGTAGAACGATTTCACAGACTCAACTATCTGCTGTCTCACTTCAACATCTGACACCCTCATCAGACAGCCTGCCAACACAAACACATCAGTCAGAGTCACTCCTGTCTGGAGAAACTGCCTTCTTCTTTAAAGCTGGGGTTGGTTATCTTCTTCAAAAACATTTTTTGTTACATTTGATGAAATTTTCATTAAATCCTGACAGCAATCAACAAAGCAAATACTCTGACAATAAAAAGAAAAAAAATGTGGTATCTGTGGCTGTCGTAGGACTGTAATAAACCCCAATGAAATGATTGGACAGGCTACCTATCTACCCGCCTGCCTGCACGCACTCTGCACGTGCACTCATAGAGTGCTGCAGGGACGACGTATTTTTGTAGGCCAACCAGGAAGTTAGAATCGCACAGGTTTCCTCAACAAAAAGCCAATGGAATTTCTCCATTGGGTTTTGGATTATCGCCAAAAATAAGCTCTGTGGCAAACACAAGTTTATGATACTTACATGTTTTGTTCAGCAAGATAATCATCACAAATGAACACCAGTTTTATGATTTTTGAAGTGTAAATGCTATCTCCAGAAGTAAAAAGCTAACGTTAGGCTATAAACAAACTACACCACGGTCCATGAGCGCGAGTATACACAACGAGGCTGTAAAAGCGGACGAGTCAGCGTGATGACGTTTAGTAGTCTCATTTAGCCACATGTTATCAACCGCCTTTTTAAGACACATAAAGGCTTCAGAATTTACAAGTGGGATATTTATTTGTGCATTTTATGTCGTAGAACAAAACGTTAAAATCTCTTCAGCTTGTGTTAACCACAGACCTTATTTCAGGCATCTAGCTAAAAACCCATCCAAAAAACCCATTGACTTCCAGACGAGGGAATCGGATGTGGAGTCTTCCACAAATAACAATAGTCATGTTTCGTTGTTTACATTCATAATGAGAATTTGGGGGGGGTGGCTTTGGAGGGAGGCCTGAAGGGACGGACTATCAGTGTTGCCAACTTCGCGACTTTCTGGCAAGATTTTGTGACTTTTGGAGCTAGTGCTGCTAGCTACTTTCATATGTAAAGATATGGCAACACTGGGCTGGGTTTTTCAGTTTGTTTCATTTTTAAAGTCTAACATACTCTTGCTGGTTTCTCAAGATTACAAACCCTAACTTTGAAGAACCAAGTCAGTCTTAAAGGCAGGGTTGACGATGTTATCCAGTATACACTATTTGTTATATTGGTTGAAATGGTCTTTACACCCCGACAGCGATCCATTACTTATGAGCTCTGATAAAGGACCGGAAAAGAGCCGTCATCTGTAGCTGCTGAAATCCTGTAAAAACGTCTACCAATCACTGCCTCGCGGTCCGCTTGGAAAGAACCAATCAGATGCCTCCATGCCTTCCTGCTCGTACTCTACCCTTGGCGTGCATCAGCCTGAACTCAAAGCGCGTCGCCGCCGCAAGTTTACTGGAGAATGGAATAGAAAACTCAGCCCTGCAGTAGCACTGCAGCGGTTACTTGTCATGAGGTAGCGTTGTTGAGTTGAGGTCCTCTCTCCGCTCTGTCTCTGTGAAGTAGTTACGATGCGGCGGTGCTCGTGCATGTGTGTGGGGGGGCGTTACCTTGGGAGGAGCCCCGAGGGGAGGGGGTGGGTTTAGACGGAGCTCCTGAGGCGATGCTACTTTCAAATTATGCTAGCTTTCCAACATCGTCGACCCTAGCTTTAAGAAATAGAAAGCAAAAATCAAACTGTAAAAAACAGAAACCAAAGTAACAACTATATGAAGGATAATATGGACATTGTTATGTTCGGCCACTGCATTTCAAGTCCTGCAAGCATTTGAATGCACAAAAAAGTACATTATCCCACAGCGATAACTTTGACACAAATACATGTAACATGTAATGGGTGATCTATCTAAAGAGTAAGGCTGGTGATATTTTACATGTATTTTTTGTCCGCAAATCTCTTCTGCTGCAGGAAATGTGTATTCATCCACCACTGAAAATAGTCCTCTATAAATACACTGTTTTCTCCAATTTAAGTTATGTTTGCCAATAGCTACAGTTTCCAGCTGTTTTACCTTTCATTTTTTGACAATAAGATATAAATTATAGAAAGTATAATACTGCCAGCCTTATTCTTTAAATTTCAAGACTTCAAATTCATTTTCATAACATAGAATAAGAAGAACAAGAAGGAGAATTAGTTGCTCCTACTGTAGAAGGTAAATCAATGACCTAAAAGCCTATGTTGTGCTTTTGGAAATGGTCAATTGCAATTTAATGCAAAAATATGAAATAACTTTAATAATTGATGTGTGTACCCATGTGAGAGAGGAACTCTATGACGTCCTGAGCGTAATTCAGCTCATCAGATGCTTTCTCCTTCAGGAAGGGAAGCCTGAGATGAAGCAAAGCAACACGTTGATGACGATGTAACAACAACAACAAAAAACATCCTTCTTTTCCATCTAGGCTTCAAATATTTGAGTTTCTTACCTACAAATTTGAAGTGCCTCACACAGAATGGGCACATATTCACGGTGATCCGTCGCTTTCTCAGCACAGATGTTGAGTATTTTGGCGATGCCTGTCAGCTCCTTCAAAAGCTTGAAATAATTTAAGAAGTTTTAACATTCTGGCAAAGCGTATACGGAGATAAATCCCAGCGAGGGAGGGGAAGTGACGGGGCAAAGAGTCATCATGATAACTGAGGATATTTCTGAACAGGGAAAATGCTGACAGACGCAGCGATACCGCTGCAAATTAGAGCCTTGGGAATGACGTTTGGCGCTGTGTTTATTTTGCATGAGAGCAAATCTATTTTCATCACTGTGCCCGGGGACAGTAATGAGGACAATTTGACAATCTGCTGCAGTGTGTGACACCTGAGAGAGATTTATTTTGGAAAAGATAGAGTGTGCGTTATCATACGTCAGAAGGCTAAATCCAGAACAAAGGATACAAAGCCAATTTGGCTTCTCTTCAGTAGTTTCTTCAGTACAAAAAGGTGCCTCTCCTTCAAGTTAGCCTTTAATAAAAACATAAAGTACAGTATGATTACATATCACATAACTCAAAACAGAAAAAAAAAAAGTCTGATGACATTCAAGTTTAACTTACTGTCAAAGGATCTTCAAGGAGACGAATCACCTTACTGAGTTCAAGACTTTTCACACTGGCCTGTTGAGAAATTACACTTTAGGTCAAAGTTTACACTGTCTGTCAAGGCGTTACTGGGATTATAATAACTCTTGGATGACAGAAAGATTTAAACACACACACACAAAAAATATTGCATCAAGTTATTGTGTGCAATCTGAAGATGTGACAAAATATTTTGCATTAAAATGTGCATATATCTCATGTAATATTTGGTTGCATGTCTCCTAGCCTTTTTTGAGTGAAGCACTTGATAAGGGCAATCTAATGTTACTCTGGCAAAGTCTTATTTTACTTATTTGAGTTCAATACACTGTAATTCCAGACCAATAGTCCATTATAGAAGTAAAAGATAAAATATAGTCCAACATTTTGTAATGTGCAATTAGGGTCATATTTAAAATTGCAACAAGTCACTACACTTCTATGTAAATAGAACAGTTGGTAACACTGTATAATAACCATCATTTATAAATGGTAAATTGATAGTTAATTAAACTTAGTTATTTTACTCTTAACAAACAACAAAATGATAATTATTAATGATTACTAATAATTATTAATGCTATAATTGACATTATTTGGATGGCTATTATAAAGATGCAACTGATGATTATAATACCTTGTTAAATGGTTAATAAATACTTTGAAAAGCATCTATAAACATTATTTAGATAGATAGTTAATAGTTTGTCAATGGTTAATAATTGGTTTCTGATCCATCTATCTACGTAATATTTATAGATGTTTTACAAACGATTTTGTAAAGGTTTACATATCATTTGGTTATCACTAACAAATACTTAATATAGTATATAAAATGTTATAATATGTGCAACAATAAACTATTAATAAATACTTTACTAATGTAATCAGAATGTGGTCGTCATCGTCTCTTATCAGCTATGATACAATACAGAATTTATAAACTAATTATTTCATATTACACAAACTACTGATAGAATAACAGAAATTATAGCATTACTAATAATTAGTAAACATTATTAATTATCATTTCATTGTTTCTTAACTGTAAATAACTATTAACTAAGTTTAATTAAATATCAATTAACCATTTAGAAATGGTTATTATAAAGTGTTACCCATTTTTTGCATACTAACTGTGATAATATATCATGGATCTTGTCTTAACGACATTAATAACAAGTACCCAGATATTCATATAAAATACACTGTATATAATGGAATGATTTGACAAATCAGCATGGCTGAATTAACCCACTCTCACTGCACTGTGAACGTACCCTGTCGCCTCTAACTACCCATCAAGAACAGTGCACACATCTGACTACACATCTTAATTACTGTATATCCTGCCTATAATCCCCAAACCAGCTCATACTCCTATGTTAGAGTACAACCTGGCCACTGATATGCTGTCTGCTAATTATTTTGAGAAAATAAAGTAATACACGAATATAAACTGAAATAAGAAAGATATTTAAATTAGATTTTGACATAGGGCCCCTCCAAGACAGGGCCTCATGATAACAATAATTCTGGACCCAATTTCTGTCCCTCTTCAATGGATATTGAAGTTCAGTGGTGCATATTCCCAAATAAATTGGCAAATTATTACAAACCACTGGAGGTCTGAAGTCTTGCAGCAGTTGTCCACTTGCCCAGTTGGTAATTCAGCCTTACATAAAGTATCCTTTAAAAGCATGTTGTGTGTTTTTCAGTTGAAAGAAGCACTTTAGTTTACATTTAGCATCAGTAAACATTAATAACTGTATTATATTTAGTTGTTGTCTAGTTTTAGTTTGTGTAACAAAAAAGACCAGTAAAGTCATTCCAGTTATGGACTATTTACATTCCCAGTGATCAGGGATTATTTTTACATTAAATAAATAGGGTAGTGGTGGAAAGTAACTAAGTACATACTGTACTTAAATACAACTCTGAGTTACTTTAAGTGTTTTAATTTTGTGCTACTTATACTTCTCCTCCACAACATGGAAAGGGAAATATTAATTTTGACTGCACTATATTTATTTGATACCTGTAGTTACTTTACAGATGAAGATTATAAAAAACAATTAGCATATGAATACAATATAGTGTTATACAATAAATGAAACCACCCAACAGTATAAAACATAATAAAATTATCTCTATTGCAACCAGCTACAACATTAAAAACCATCTTAAATGTTACTGAATATAATCTAATAGTATACAATATAATATTGTGACAACAACAGAGCCCATTTTGGCTGCATAGTGAGTGCTTTACCTTTTATACTTTAAGTAGCCTACACTTTCTTGATGAAGGTGTTTCACTGAATTAAGAGTATTTTTAAATTGTGTTATTGTTACTTTTACTAATACTTCTTCCACCACTGTGAATGGACGAATAACGTTATTATCTGAGAACTAGAGGAGACACTTCAGCAGTCTGATGAGTGACGGAAAGACAGTAACTGTTTACCTCCTGCATATGTTGGCTCTGATCCGATGCTCTTGGTCTGATTGCAGGAATGTCCGGTTTTCTTCTGTGCCCAACTTTGCCTGAATCCATTTCCAAAAACTTCTTGTTTCAACTTCTTACTTCAAACATTGTCGGTTCATTTGAATTTTGTCTCATTAAAAGGGTCAGTTCTGGACATTATACGTCCAAGTTTACTCTCTAACCTCGGTGTTTGTTTGCTAGTAACAGCGAGCAAACATTAACGGGAAACTTGAGCTAAACCCGTGTTGGTTTCTAGTCACAAAACTCCGATAAAAACGCCTCTAGAGTCGTCCAACATCTCCTCCGTCTCTGCTCCCTTTTGACGTTTGCCGGAGTCTGACGGCGTAGCGTTTACTACAGTTGCCATGGTTACCGTGCGGAAACGGCAAGCTGCGGAGCTCAAAACTAATACACGAAAAAAAACGAAACGCCCATTTCCTCTTTAAAACAGGAAGTGGTATTCTCGCAACAACAGCGCATTGATTTCCCCCCACAACAATAAAAGGGAGACGAATTCTAACAATAAAAAAACGTCTCGGAAAACTCTCAGAAACGTCAATTAATCTTCGGATTTTCAGAGAAACACCGCAGTGAGCCATGCTGTCGGATGCAGGTGAGTGTTGCTGGCTGCTGCTCGTTGCTAAGTTACATGCTGAACGTGACAGGCGGACATTGTTTGGCTTGTTTAAAGAGCTAATGTGTCGCCACCTTTGCTGCGTTTACGTACAATGTAATCCTCATTCGCTTTGGTCAATGTGTTATTAGCTCAGTTAATAGGATACATCATGTTATCTGTAGGAAAGAGCTCTTGTTAGTCACAGTAAAGGCCCCATTTGAAGTGAGCTGCGCTGCATTGTCCTCTGTGTGAAAGCTCTACTGTTGTCATCGATGTTTAGACTACTCTGGGAATGCCACTGGTGCTCGGCGATCCAAGAAGAGGAGCTCCGGGGAGTCCCCGGGGGACGGCCAGACCCTGCGCTCCTCTGGGAGGCAGATCAACGTCCGGGTGAAGCGCACAAACAACCCTCCACCTGGACAGGTAAACCTGCATGTTCAACCTCTGTCTGTCTGCTGAGCACAGGTCAGGTCTGTGCTTCTTACTTGGTCCCCATTTCCATTTTTTTGCCCAGTTGTTTATGCCCGATCTTGAGTTGTTGAGGCTGATGCTGATATTTGAGAGTTTAGAACATCCAATGACAATTTTTGATTATTTTTAGGGGGGCATTTTTAGCTTTAAAATGGCAGTAGGCAACAATTTTTTGGCATAATTTGGCAAAAATGCCATAATAACCTTTCAGCATATTGTAATTCAAGTGGTCTGAGAGAAAACTAGACTTCTGCTCCTCCTCATGGCTCTGTTTTCAGGCTTTAGAAAAATCTAACCTGTGACGGGAGACTTTGATCAATCACAGGTCATTTCAGAGAGAGAGAGCGTTCCTATTGGCTGTGCTCCGGTCATGTGACCAGAACTTGGCTTCCTTCAACAAATTTTACAATTTTCCAAGAACCCCCTCTTAATTGTAACACCAATTAAGCACAATGCTTACTACCATTTATACTCTTAGATGTCATTCGAACTATTTGTACTCTAAAACTTTTCAACCTAAATACTTCAGACCTGTTTGATAGTGATAAACAGAAACACATTTCAATTTGAATAATGTTAATACCACTTTGTTTTGCCCTGATATTCAGGGTGCTCTGTAATCAGATGTCACTTCCGGCTTCATGGCTTCCTTAGCTAGCTAGCACCTGAAGACACACGACGCATTCTGGTCTCCCGTCGCTGTCGCTCGATGTAACTGTCGTCATAGTTTCTCAATTTAGCTAGTTTGGGTTTAGTGTTGCTTGACTATATGGACTGACTCATATATTTCTCCATGCTCGCCAGCTAGCTAGCTGGCTAATAAGCTAAACTAAGCTATGCAGCAGCAGGAATGCTTCGTTGCGCCCAGAGTGAAGATTCATGACAGATTGATGTGATGAATCACAATCATATCAGAGTTTCTATTGGCCCATAGCTAATGGACACAATATGCTTGTTTTATTGGCGCAAATGCTCCCTATGTACTTTTTAATGATAAGGCACAATTTTATAATTTATAGCAAATTATTTTATATAGGTGCCTCCCTTTGTGTTGGAGCTAATAGTTTTTTGACCGCAGTGAAAATGTTGTTTTTGAAAGGCTAAACTCCAACAAATATGGATTGAAGCAGAATATTTCGTTAGATAAAAACAAGAATTTTTGGAAATGATTGCATTTGTCTTTTTTTCAATAAATATTTCTTTTGGACTTCGCAACCCTCTGGAATTATTGAAAATGTTTGGATCACATAAGTCGGAAACAATCCTACGCAGCCACCACTGAAAGCTGATTCTACAAATAGTATAATACTAATAATATTAGTTTAGCCTGATCTTTATCTGCAACTGTGCACAGATACTGGTTTTACACAGAATGTGGCCTACTAAGTAACAAAAATATATATCTTTTTAAATAGTTTTACATACAGACTTTTGTATGAATTATCCAATAAGTGTGTTGTTATGATTTACACATGTGCAAATCTAATTTTGACAACCCCAGAGCAGACAAATCGGAACGCACCCCCTGTGATCTTTGGCCCCCAGGTTGGGAACCAATGCTCTACAGCATGTTGGATCATCAGTGTTGTGTTTAAAGTAGGGATGCGCCTATCCAATTTAACTCTCATGATACCAATTCCCGTAGTCCATTGGCCACTTTTCCTCAAATGTAAAGTCCGTTTGACTGCGTGGATCCCTACTTTAAAGTGCTCTATAAATAAAGCTGAGTTGAGCTCGCTGATGACTTTCTCCACACTCTTCTAGAGCAAAAGAAAAGCCACAGACACAGAGGAGGAAGACGACCAGTCCGAGAAGAAGTACAGAAAGTGTGAGAAGGCTGGATGCTCGGCCACATACCCAGTTTGTTTTGCAAGTGCATCTGAAAGGTAGCGTGTTTCTTGGTATAATAGAAATTATTAACTCAATCGATCACTTTTGTTTTCAGATACAGATTGTTGTGTTTGTCTCTTCTCAGGTGTGCTAAAAATGGATACACGTCTCGCTGGTATCACCTGTCATGTGGTGAGCATTTTTGCAACGAATGTTTCGATCACTACTACAGAAGGTAATGTTGACAGAACAACTATTCGCATAACATTAATAAAAAACGTATTTATTACATTTACAGTGCTGTTGCATCAAGGCCATAACTTTTTTCTCCATTGGCAGTCACAAAGATGGCTATGAGATCTTTGCTTCGTGGAAGAAGGTGTGGACTAGTAACGGGAAAAGTGAGCCCAGTCTTAAAGCTTTCATGGCAGATCAGCAGCTGCCATTCTGGGTAAGCGCATGCAGCTTTCCTGCTTCCTGTTAAACAACCTGGTTATTCTAAGTTATCCATGTCAAAAACAAAGTAATGTTCCTTTCAGGTTCAATGTACTAAACCGGACTGTAGGAAGTGGCGTCAGCTGACCAAGGAGATCCAACTCACTGCGTCCTTAGCAGCAACGTACCGCTGTGGGATGAAGTTCAACAACATCAAGGTAAACAGGAAATGGAAAAATAATCAACCAGCCACACACAAGCGACATTTTTATTTATTTTTTGTGATGATGATTTTGTGTCTTTGTGCAGAGCGAGGGGCCGGACCACTGCTCCCAACCAGAAGACTTGGTAAGCTGGTGATGTGTGTTATAAGATCTGTTTTGGAATCAGCAGTTATCGCAAAATTAAATGTATTAGTCAGTCTTGCCGATAGTGGTTTGCTTCCCCTTTAATCCCGTGCCGTTTCATTCTGACAGAGAGTGGCCGAGGTGACTGACAGCTGGTGGCATTCAATGTTGATTTTGCCGCCGTTGTTCAAAGAAAGTCCAGCCAGCCCGTTCCTCTCTGCCTACTACCCTGACTGTGTGGGGATGAGTCCATCAGGCTCTCCCTGTAACATGTCTCTGTCTGAGCTGAGGGCGGACCACTGCAGAGCCGTCCAGCCGCAAAGTAAGTCTGTGGGCGTGAGAGGAATGGAATATTTCAACTGCCTCCTATTCAGAGATATAAGTCTAAAGCACTTACTGTAGTAATGTGGTGTAGTAATAATGATCGTTTCCCATCAGTTCCAGGCCTGTGTCCCTACTTTCAGCCCTTCTACCAGCCTAATGAGTGTGGGAAGGCTCTGTGCGTTCGTCCGGATATGATGGAGCTGGATGAGCTTTACGAGTTTCCAGAATTTTCCCGCGATCCCACCATGTATTTGGCTTTGCGTAACCTTATTCTTGCCTCCTGGCACAAGAATTGCAAGGTACACTGCAGACAACAGGGACTGACAAACATTGCATGTTTGTCATGTTTCCACCTTTTAGGGTTTATGACCTGGAATATTAAAAAAGGGAACATTAGACTCCAAAAAACAATTAACAATTATTCCTGTTTTTCTAAAGGAGGTGCTGACTTCCCAGAAATGTGCCCTGCACATCATTGTGCGGGGGTTGGTGCGTGTGCGCTGCGTGCAGGAGATGGACCGGGTGCTCAACTTCATGACCAGGAAGGGCCTCATCAACACTGGTGTCCTGGAAGTGAAGCGTCCTCTGCTCCCTGAAAGACACTGCTCTGTGAGTGTCCCCATCCCTACTGGATCAGCGCTAGGGCTGTTCTCGACCAAAGACATTCTTAGTCTAGTAACACTAATCGATTAGTGGATTTAATCAACAGATGTGTAAAACTGAGTTTCTACACAAAGAATCACACAAAAGCACCACTTTAAATCTTGTGTTTAAAAGTTTTTTCAATCATTTATTTGGTGAAGACTGACAGTACCTCCCACATTTATCGTGTTTTTTGCAGAGGAATGTTCTCATCGTCGGTGCCGGGGCTTCAGGGCTGGCTGCTGCACGGCAGCTGCAAAACTTTGGCACTCAGGTAACTGTCTTTGGCTCAAGTTAGTTCCTGTCGCACATCTTCTCTCTGACCACCTATTTGACCCTGTACACTCTTCATTTGCATTGGTTTACAGGTGGTGATGCTTGAGGCAAGGGAGAGAATTGGAGGTCGCGTGTGGGATGATACTTCCCTGGGCGTCACTGTAGGCCGAGGAGCTCAAATTGTCAATGGCTGCGTAAACAACCCCATCGCCCTGATGTGTGAACAGGTACAAGTTTTTAAGATCTCAAAAGAACTCTACATTTTTCATTAAAGATGTCGTAGGTGGGATTGGCTGGCTGCTGCACGGCAGCTGCAAAACTTTGGCACTCAGGTAACTGAGTGCCAAAAAAAATGTTTTAAAAAGTCATGTGCCCCTGTGTCCTCCGGTGCTCCTAATGGCATCTGCAAGATTTTACAAACTGGAAGAAAACAACCAATCAGAGCCGAGCTGGAGCCTTCCCGTCTCTGAGCAGCTGTCAATCACTCGCAAACTCCAATCAAACCGTCAAACTAGGCAACGCTGATCAAATATGAATCAATATTCTTTTACTGTAATGCCTATTTCTCTCCTCAAATGTTTTCAGAGACATCTTGTATTGTACTGTTTAGCTGTAAAATGAGAAAGTTTGTGTCCTGGCCGCCATGTTGAGATCAGATGAGGAAATACCAAGCACCGCCCACCAGCCGGAGCAAACTTTCCCATTTTATAGCTAAACAGTAACTACAAGATGTTTCTGAAAAGATTTGAAGAGAGAAATAGACATTACAGTAACAGAATATTAATTCATATTTGATCAGTGCTGCCTAGTTTGACCATTTGATTGGAGTTTGTGAGTGATTGACAGCTGCCTCTGTTGAATGAACAGCCAATAGGAACGCTCTCTCTTTGAAATGACCTGTGATTAGCCAGTCTCCTGTCACGGGCTAGATTTTTAAAGCCTGAAAACAGAGGAGCCATGAGGAGGTGCAGAAGTCTAGTTTTCTCTCAGAACACTTGAATTACAATATGCTGAAAGGTTATTATGGAATTTTGGCCCAATGATGCAAAAAACATTCTGCCTACTGCAGGTTTAAGTCTTTTTTCTGCTAAATGGAAACACTGTTTTCTTGTGGCATCTTCATACAGTATGTGACTCTAGGATTTGTGTTTCGTTTACTTTGACTCTTCACTCTTCTTCTGCAGATGGGCATCAAGATGCACAAGCTGGGAGAGCGGTGTGACCTCTTTCAGGAGGGGGGGCAGGTTACTGACCCGGCCATCGACAAGCGCATGGATTTCCACTTCAACGCCATCCTGGACGTGGTGTCGGAATGGAGGAAGGACAAGTCACAGAACCAGGACACGCCGCTGAGAGGTGCTAGACCTTTATCCCCAAACCCAACATGACTGTTTTTATCTAAAGTGTGACGTTCAGTAAAGATCATTATCAGACTACTAATGATGATAGCAGTTTGGTCTTACCTGCAAATTATTACAATGTGGTCAAGATAATGAGCTCTACATTTAAAGTCCAGATATCACGGCTGTGACGTGGGTTAAAAGAGCATGTTGCAGCACCGGGCAGTTCAAGTGTGAATATACACAGTGCAAGTAAAAAGGAAGTAGTGCTGAGAAAAAGTGTGCGACTCAGCAAAAACTATTTCCTAAATAAAAAACATATAAAAACAGAGTCTGGTCAGTGTTTGGAGATATTTGATGTGTACATTTTTATCTCTGCAGAAAAAGTCCAGGAGGTGAAGAAGAACTTTCTTCAGGAGTCTGGAATCCAGTTCAGCGAGTTGGAGGAGAAAGTGCTTCAGTTTCATCTCAGCAACCTGGAGTACGCCTGTGGAAGCACGTTAGACCAGGTGTGGAAAACTCAAACACTAAAGGGCGGCTAGATTTTACAGTCTTTATAAGACCATAGTGTCAGTTGCAACCAAATTTTAAGATTTTTAAGGGGGTATGTGCTTGTGCACATACATTTGGGTATCTGGAGTACCTACCAACCCACAAACTGTGAAATAAGACAACCCAGTCCGTTTTTTGTGGGCTGTCTAGATCAGAAAACATGTGATTCAACAAGCCATTCAGATTTGACTCCCCTTCCTATGTCACTTGCAGGCTCATTAGAATATACCACCCACAGCTTGAGAACTCTCTGTGCACTCTAATACCCATACTAACATACTATTTAGTATGGCAGAAAAATATTTAGTATGTCCCAATACATAGTATGTCAAATGCAGTATGCCAAAAATACCAGGATGTCCTACTACATCCGGTCGCATTTTGCAGTATGCAAGCCAGCGTCCTTTTCTGGCTATTCTGACCCACAATCCTCTGCACAGCAGATATGAGCATGAGGGTCAAAGTTCAAAGCGCAATGTTGAGACGAAGTAGTATGTCCCATTTGTGTGCATATGGTGCCTTCAAATGAAACTTGTGTGCTGGTGTTTACAACATGGGAAGTCGTGTACACACTATGCTTGGCGTTCAAGTGGTTAAGTCGTGAGAACACCGCTGCTAAGCAACGGCTATATTAACGTTACTGTCGGCGTCTAGAAGCCACAGAGGCTAACAATTTAGCAAGCTAGCAAGCAGGTAATATAATGCAGGAAATGGCATAATGGCAGACCTATTATAAAATTACAAAGAATTACAATATACGACTATTATTATATTATAACTTATTATGTACCGAAATATGAACTTCCATGGCCTCCGCAATTTCTGACGTCAACAAACAAATCACAACTTTCCACTTATGAGGTCGTTAATACATCATTTCAAGGCACCAATTCTTTGTGCAACAGTATGCATTTTGTAAGGGCAGATGCAGTATGTACTAAAAGTAAAAAGAAAGTATGCGATGTGGAATGTAGCCTACCTTTGCAAAGGTGCACGATGTTTTTCTCGCTAGCCAATCAGAGCAGACTTGGCTTTTTCTGGAGGGGGTCTTAAAGAGACAGTTGCTAAAACAGAGTATTTCAGACAGAGGGTGAATACAGGTATATTTAGACAGACAGTATGAGAAAAACAATGTGTTTTTTGAACATTAAAGCATGTAAACATGTTCTAGTAGAAGCCCAAGATACAATCATGAACCTGAAAATGAGCACGATATGTCCCCTTTAATGAAGAAAATTCAAGCTGGTTTACTGTTATGAATACATCCTACATTTCTGCCTGCAGAATCAGGAAAACATTGACCAAAGACGATGAAAACAACAACACTGCATGTGTCTGTGTGTTTGAGGTGTGAAGTTATTGTACTGGAAAATCACCCATTATTTCTTTTTGTCAAGATGTTTTTTTATTGCAGAAATGGAACTCTGTATGCATTTTGCTCATTTTGTGACATGTTGTTTGTGTAGGATTTAATATTGTGTCTTCAAGGGAATTGTGATGAAAATATTCTCAAGTGTATATTTGGTTGTTTGTTTGTAGGTATCGGCAAGATCTTGGGACCACAATGAGTTTTTTGCCCAGTTCTCAGGAGACCACACTTTACTCACCAAGGGCTACTCTGCTTTACTTCACAAACTGGCCGAGGGCCTCGACATCCGCACAAAGTGCCCGGTTTGTAATTCAGTCTTTTAATTTCAGCTCTTACTTTTGACTTTGTTACACTGCGTTGAATAATCCCAGTGTTAAAAAAATGAAAATCAGGTGTATAGTTTGTTTTTCAATTCCAGGTTCAGGCCATTGATTACTCAGGTGATGTCGTCAAAGTTACCTCCTCCAACGGCTCCCAGTGGACAGCACAGAAGGTAAACACATGTTAATAAATGTTATAAAATTGATTATATTTTCTCTCCTATTAGACTTTATCTTAAAAACATGCATCCTTTCAGAGAAGGTGGATGTATTCAATGCTGATTAACAGGGTGTAATGTTCCTCTTTTAGGTTCTTGTCACAGTCCCATTGACTTTACTCCAGAAGAATGTGATTCAGTTCAACCCTCCACTTCCTGAAAGGAAACTGAAAGCAATCCACAGCCTGGGAGCTGGTATCATAGAGAAGGTAATAACTGTTTTGATGTGTGTGTATGGGTATTTCCTGGTTATAGATAAGTATAGGCCGCCAGACAAATGTTGGCAAATGTATTCAGAACATTTAGATTTAAGGCAAAATAACAGCAGTGGCCTATTGATGAGAAAGTTGCCTCCTTGTAGATGCTAAAATATTTTTTTTAAACTTCTTCCAGATCGCTCTTCAGTTCCCGTACAGATTCTGGGACAACAAAATCCAAGGGGCAGACTACTTTGGTCACATACCACCAGGTCCTGACAAGAGAGGCATGTTCAGTGTCTTCTATGACACGGAGCCACAGGTTTGTTGTTTCTCAATTATCCACACGGCAAGACAATACAGTATCTTACCACTCAACATGTCTTATATTCCATGCTCTGCTGTCAGAAATTACACATGACAGTTATTCCTACCAGGGAAGGAACTATTAATGTTAGACTGCAAGTCCAAATACAAGAACAATGCTATTTATATTTTGATGATTTTGCGATTAATCGCAAATTAATCACAAATTTTTTATGCTCAAAATGTACCTTAAAGGGAGATTTGTCAAGTATTTAATACTCTTACCAACATGGGAGTGGGCAAATGTGCTGCTTTATGCAAATGTTTGTATATATTTATTATTGGAAATCAATTAACAACACAAAACAATGAGAAATATTGTCCAGAAACCGTCAGAAACAGGTACTGCATTTAGCATAAACAATATGCTCAAATCATAACATGGCAAACTGCAGCCCAACAGGCAACAACAGCTGTCAGTGTGTCAGTGTGCTGACTTGACTATGACTTACCCCAAACTGCATGTGATTATCATAAAGTGGGCATGTCTGTAAAGGGGAGACTTGTGGATAACCATAGAACCCATTTTCATTCACACATCTTGAGGTCAGAGATCAAGGGATCCCTTTGAAAATGGCCATGCACGTTTTTCCTGGCCAAAATTTAGTGTAAGTTTGGAGCGTTATTTAGCCTCCTTCACAACAAGCTAGTATGATATGGTTGGTACCAATGGATTCTTTCAGTTTCTAGTTTGATGCCAGTATCTTCACTCTAGCTTTAAAACTGATCCTGCTCCGAAAGATCGGCGGCCTGTCGGATTTTTAAGAGCTTAATTAAAAATCGCAAGTTGCGTTAATGTGTTAAAGAAATTAGTGCCGTTAAAACGAATTTGAGTTAACGTTATTATCATGTTACCTTTGACAGCCCTTGCAGAAATATGAGTAGAATTACCGCCTCATGGTTGTATGCCTCCGCCAACCAGTCAAGTTGCAGTTTGAGTCCATGTCTGTCCAAAATGTCATCACTTCATTATTTTATCCTGTTAGATATTTGTGTAAAATTGTCATAATTAGCATATGAGTTCTTGAGTTATTGCCGAAAATGTGTTTTGTGAGGTCATAGTGACCTTTGAC
The DNA here is from genome assembly GCA_916701645.2 of Sebastolobus alascanus. NCBI lineage: Eukaryota > Metazoa > Chordata > Actinopteri > Perciformes > Sebastidae > Sebastolobus > Sebastolobus alascanus. The sequence continues at coordinate 1,099,376 of CAKAOJ020000045.1, forward strand.
AGGCAAAATATGATCAGTTCATCATTGAATCCAAGTGGACAAATTTGAAGAAATTCCCTCCAGGCGTTCCTGAGATATCACGTTCACAGGCGGTAGCAGCATAAAAAGATAGAGGAGCATTACAGTTTTGACCTCATCTCATGATTACATTGTGCATAATGCTGTCTTTTGTGTGTGTGTATGTGCAGGGGAAGCAGGCTGTTCTCATGTCTGTTATCACTGGTGATGCTGTGCGTGCTGTCCGGGACATGGAGGACAAGCAGGTGGTGGATGAGTGCATGAAGGTCCTGCGTGAACTTTTCAAAGAGCAGGTAACCCTGTCACATTTAATGAGTAACCCTGTCCCTTTTAATGTGTAACTCTGTCACATTTAATGTGTAACGCTGTCACATTTGACATTTATTGGAGTGTTGCTTATTATGACTTTATTCAGGGTAACTGATGAACAGTAAAACCAACAATGAAAGTAACTATTACTGAATTATGAAAAGTCCTTTTTCAACTAAATAGTCCCAGGAATTAAACTGAGGAGCTTAAAGTCCCTTTTCACATTCATTTAGACCCTTTAAAAGTGATGGCTTTTAAAGGCATACAATGACATTGTAACTTACTACTTTGATACTCTGCTGTTTGAATGGTTGTTAAAAATGAGACATAAACCTCCACCCTGATAGTTCCTGGGCTATCAGAATTGCCCAAAACAGCCACTTTGTATGGGCCTGGAGCTAAACAGGCCTTGTTTCCTTCAGTGGAAACGCAGGTCAAGTCCCTGAGTTCCTAAAAAAAGTTCTTGCCGTATAAAAAGGCTTAAAGGGATAGTTCAGATTTTTTGAAGTGGGATTGTATGAGGTACTTATCCATAGTCAGTGTATTACCTACAGTAGATGACGGTCGGCACGCCCCCAGTTTGGAGAAACGGACAGGAGTCCCAGCACGGGAGCAAAGCAATGTACTGCTGTGGACGGGGGCAGCAGCAAAACAGATTTTAGACACCTAAAAACATATCAGTTTAAGTGTATGCTATATTTATAATAATTGCACTGCTTTACCTTGCCGTCAGACAGCTATACAGTCTATGTTTCCGACGGAGAACTGAAGTCGTTATATCCATCTCTGCTCTCGCCAAAGCAACCAGACTCCATTGGAAAAAAAACTGTAATTTTACCTCGCAGCACACGGCAGTTGCTGGTCTACCACTGCCGGATAGGGCTGTTTGACGGCAAGGTAAAGTGAGTGGAAAATATTCTAATTATAGCGTATACTTAAACTGATATAGATTTTTTTTTTTTTTAGGTGGGCCTTTCTTTTAGTTGGTTAAAGTCCATTTTGCTGCTGCCCCCGTCCACAACAGCACATTGCTTTGCTTTCTTGCTGGTACTCATGTCAGTTTCTCCAAACTGGGGGCGTGCCGACCGTCATCTACTGTAGGTAATACACTGACTATGGATAAGTACCTCATACAACCCCACTTAAAAACACCCAAACTATCCCTTTAAAACACATGAAGTCGGGTGCCCCGCTAGCTCAGTTGGTAGTGCGGGCGCCCATAAGGCTGAGTCCTGACCGCGGTAGGCCCGGGTTCGAATCCGACCTGTGGCCATTTCCGCATGTCGCCCCCTCTCTCTCCCCCTTTCTAGACTATCCACTGTCCTATGAATAAAGCTTGAAAAATGCCCAAAAAATAACATTTAAAAAAAAACAAACAAAAAAAAAAAACACATGAAGTCACTAATTCATGCGGCCAATTCTAAAATACACTGCATATTTCCCCTTAACTCCTATTACCTTTATATTTCAGATTTGCTTGTACAGTATTATTTGTGCGTGTTTCTCATTACTGTTGTTGCTATCATTCTTGATAGGACGTACCAGAGCCGCTGCGTTTCTTTGTCACACATTGGAGCAAAGACATGTGGTCCCAGATGTCCTACAGCTTTGTGAAGACGAGGGGAAGCGGAGAGGCCTATGACATCCTCGCTGAAGACGTGCAGGGAAAAGTGTTCTTTGCTGGCGAGGTGATGCTGCTTTTACCATTTAAAAAAAATCAAATGTGTCTTGAAATGTCATGTTATTTAAAATGGTAATGTGAGATTTATTTGCCTTTAAGAATATTATTGGTGATAAGCTAATATTCCTCTAGTAGTAGTAAATAGTAGTCTGACAAAATAATCTTAAAGGGGACCTGTTATACTCTTGTGCTTTTTCCCTTTCCTTTAGTGTGTTTTATAGTTGTTTGTGCATGTAAAAGGTCTGCAAAGTTACAAAGCCCAAAGTCCGCACCACAGAGAGTTACTCGCCCCCACAGAAACACTGCTCCTAAACTGCCTGAAACCGCCTTGAAGTCCTGCCTTTTCTTCTGTAACGTGGTGATGTCACCAAGTAACACATTTGCATAATACCTGCCTAGCGGCTAGTTTGGCACGCCCTCAAACAAAGCTAATTAGAGCGGAGCTGGAGCAGAGTCCAAAGAGTTTGGTTCGGTTGACCAATCACAACAGAGGGCCAGCTGACCAATCAGAGTAGAACATTACTTTTTCCAGAACTTTCAGAGGATGAGATCATGATGACAAATTTGATTTAAAAACCAGTAAGTGGACCTTGAGTGAGGATTACTTTTTAAAAATGAATCACTATGGTTTCAAAGAAGTTGCCCAAAGCAGTCGAATGTCTTATGATGTCAGATATTTAGCCACTGTTTACTTTCTAGCTATCATATATAACAGGTTAACATTTCATTGATTTGATGTTGTTGTTTTTTGTTACCAGGCCACCAACAGACATTTCCCTCAGACTGTGACGGGGGCCTACCTGAGTGGGGTCAGAGAGGCCAGCAAGATGGCTGCAATGTAAACTCTGTCAGTCCCCGAGCACTCAAAAACACCAGCATGGACACACGGGTTGCACTGAGCAACAGACCGTCAAACGACTCGGACTGCGTTAACCTGAATTGCTCCATTTGAAATGATATTTCACTGTACTGTGATGTGTCTGATCAGGTCAAGTAGGGCTTCCCAGGGCCTGGCTCTACATGTTTAACACAAGAGAAGTGCTTTTTATTTATATCAAATCCAGCTGGTGAAATGTTTGTTGGTGACAAGATGCAAAATGAATAGCAAGGCATGACTAATGGATGATCCCTGTGCAGCGCTGCCTGGGCCTGCTGTGCTAGAGAGTTTAATGAGTGGTGTACGTAGCGCTTCTGTGATGGAAATGGTCAGAAAATGTCATTTTGACAGATTAGGGTTGCATGAAACATTGGTAAACTCTGTCGTCTAATCATGAATTAAGTAAGATTTAATCTCCAAGTTTCCAAGTTTTGAGAGATTACATTGTAGTGATATTTAAAAAATATTTTCTTTGAGAGTCGCCTACCAATGTTTTATACAGCTGTAATGAATTCACGTTATGTGATTCATGTGTTGGTACAAATGTTGAGGTGAAACGGGAAAAGGTTAGATATAGAGTAGGAGTACTTCTGTGATAGCACTTTTGATTTAAAACTACCATTTGATTTAAAGGGACAGTGTGTAGAATTTAGGGGATCTATTTGCAGAAATGGAATATAATATTCCAAACTATGTTTTCGTTAGTGTATAATCACCGCAAACTAAGAATCGTTGTGATATCGTTAGCTTAGAATGAGTCCTTCATATCTACATAGAGAGATGGTCCTCTTCAAGGAGTCCGCCATGTTGCTCTGCCATGTTTCTACAGTAGCCCGGAACGGACAAACCAAACACTGGCTCTAGAGAGAGCCTTTCACGTTTTTATGTTACCTGAAGGACACGCTTGTGAAATTGCGGTAACATGAGCTGCCAAGTCAACACATTCTCACTCCCAACTCGACAAATACCGCTGCTTGGTCAGTGCCCCCCGGCATCAGAGACCGACACACGGGTACCCCTCTTGCGTTACTTTTAGACCGACCAGGGACGGCGTGTCAATATACTCTCGTTACATGCATAGTGTCCTTTCTAAATAAACTTCTGTTTTCACAGGAAGTTAGGTTTAGGCAACACAACCACTTAGGTAGGGTTAGGAAACGGTCTCGGTTGACGTTAACTTCACAGACTCGACTTACGTGACTTAAGACTCACGGGACCGACGATACCAACGAGTCACGTGACTAACGACGTACGTGAAAAAATAAGTCAACGTTACTTTTAGTTACACAAGGGACACGGACACCGGACTCCTGGATGAAAGTCTTGCGTTTGTTTGACCCGACCACCACCATGGACTTTCATGCTATTAATACTATGTCACCTGCTCCAACCGTTGAATAACGGCGCGGGTGGGTTTACATTGGAGTTAGTTGAAAGCCCGGTTCGCCACAAACTGTCACTAAAGGGTGCCCCCGTCCATCGGTTTCCAATGCCAAGGGGCGCTGCCGAATCGGCGGTGTTTGACAAGTTGGGAGTGAGACTGGGTTGACCGAGTGCAAAACCGCGATAACGCCAGCCGTTTTAGTCGGAGGATTTAGCGAAGGGGTACTCAGTTGGTTGCAATCTGTAACCTCACCACTAGACACCACTAAATCCAACAAACTGTCCCTTAAAAAAACGAATAGTTGTTGTGTATGACAGGTTGAATAGTGAGTATGATCAGAGGATTGTCCCCTTACTGTCTCAGGGATGTGATCAAGACAACACCTAGCAGAAAATGATGGAAGAGAATCATGATTGTGAATTTACAATTCTGCAAATGGTTGGAAAAAAAATAACACAACCAACCAAAGGAGGAAAAAAAAACCTCTCCACATTTCTCTTTTATTAGTTCCTGAACAAAGAGGTTTGATTAATGTTGACTAATGAAGCTTTACATGTACTGTAGGTCCTCATATCTGTCTGGATCAGTACATCTAAATGATCATGTCCTGTTTGTCCAGCATTACAGTGTTTGGGTATTTATCTTGTATGTGTGTAATAAACTGAGCTATCAACTGCCATACTGACCGCTTTCACTTGTGGATGAATATTTGGCTCCTCTAATTAGCGATATTATATTTATTGATAAAGATTCTGTAAAGTCTGAAGTAGGCGAGATTGGAGCAAATATGATTAAAAAAAGTTATTTTTATAAAACGGTCGCTATATCGTGACAGTAGTACATGAAACACTTAACCTGAAAAAAATCATGTGTCTCTGTGTCCTCCGGTGCTCCTAACGGCATCTGCAAGATTTTACAGACTGGAGGAAAACAAGCAGTAAGAGCTGATCTGAGGTCTGCTGTCAATCACTCGCGAACTCCGACCAAATGGTCAAACTAGGCAGCGCTGATCAAATATGAATCAATATTCTGTTACTGTAATGCCTATTTCTCACCTCAAATGTTTTCAGAATCATCTTGTAGTGTACTGTTTAGCTGTAAAATGAGAAAGTTTGTGACGCAGCCGCCATTGTAAAATCTGTTGAAGGAACGCCAAGTTCCGCCAATAGGAACACTCTCTCTCTCTGAAATGGCCTGTGATTGGTCAAAGTCTCCCGTCACGGGCTAGATTTCTTAAAGCCTGAGTACAGAGCCATGAGGAGGAGCAGAAGTCTAGTTATCTCTCAGAACACTTGAATTACAATATGCTGAAAGGTTATTATGAAATTTGCCCAATGATGCCAAAAATATACTGCCTACTGCCACTTTAATGGGTTGGCTCTCCAGTACTGTAGCGACTAAAGATATCAATAGAGCTGAAACAAGTACTCAATCAATTAGTTGATAGACAGAATGAATGAGCAACAATTTGGATAATTAATTAAATCTTTTTAGTAATTTTTCAAGCAAAAAAGACCAAATCAATTAGTTGATAGACAGAATGAATGAGCAACAATTTGGATAATTAATTAAATCTTTTTAGTAATTTTTCAAGCAAAAAAGACCAAAATTCACTGGTTTCAACAGATCAAATACAGACTGTTGTCTTTTAGTCTTCCATCATAGTAAACTGAATATCTTCAGGATTTGGACAGTTGGCTGGACAAAACAAGCAAATTGAAACCATCACTTCTGGATCTGGGAACATCTGGGATTTCACAATTTTAATATAGACTAACCAATCGTTTAAAGCTGCAGTCTGTAACTTTGAGCAAATATGATAAAAAATATATTTTTACAAAACTGTCACTATATCCTGACAGTAGTGCTTGAGACAGACAATCCCCCATGCTCCTCTGTGTCCTTCTGTTCTTCTAATGGCATTTGCAAGATTCCACCGCACCAGGGGCTCTCAGGTGCTTGCCCAAAACATAGGACAATGTATATCACCATGACTACTTACCCCACCCACCTCTGTTTTTATAAAACCCATCATCTCAACTCGACCCAACACTACAAATAGAACTATAAAGGGGCCGAACATAAATAACTTGGTTATAATTCCCATAAACAGGAACTCATTTTCAGCAAACAAACGGACAGAAGTAAAAATGGCTCTTTTCAATATAAGGGCACTAACAAACAAAACATTTTGTATCAATGAACTTATTAATGACCATAATCTGGACTGCCTTTTTCTTACGGAGACTTGGCTGGGCACAGATGCACCTGCCACACTGACTGAGGCCTGTCCACCCAGTTACACCTTCTCCTACTCATCCAGAGAGGGAAAGAAGGGTGGAGGGACAGCTGCTATATACAGAGAGACACTGAAGGGCAGGGATGTGGACCTAGGCACATTTCATGCCTTTGAATATAGTGCAACTCTTTTAACTACTGAGCCTCGTTTTCTTGCAGTGACTGTATACAGATCTCTTAACTTATCTGTCCCCTCATTTTTAACGGAATTCTCAGACCTACTATCTATCATTCATACGACCTATGACACCTGCATTTTAATTGGTGATTTTAACATACATGTTGATAATCTGGCAGATACCAGAGCCAAAGAGTTTTTAGAATTGTTGGAATGTATGGCTTTTGAACAGCATGTTAAGATACCTACTCACAAACATGGACACACCTTGGACTTAATTATATCGTATGGTCTTAACATCAATATATCTTCTGTCATTGATCTGGCTCTGTCTGACCACCATTGTGTGTTTTTTAACAGTTCTGATCATTCTCTGCCAAATATCACAGAACGTCTTGTTAAAAAACGCAGCATTACCCCTGAAGTAGCCACAACTCTCACATCACATATTGCAAGTTACAAAAATGATGTCTTACCATCATCCTGTGAAGACTTAGTTCATGCTTTTAACCATAAAATGAAAACAGTGCTTGATGCAGTCGCCCCAGTTAAAACCAGGAAAATAACAACTAAAAAGGTTGTCCCGTGGAAAAATAGTAAAACCATGGAACTAAAAAGAGACTGCAGAATTGCTGAACGCAGATGGAGAAAAACTAAATTAATAATACATCACAATATACTCACCGATAAACTTAAAAACTACAACAAGGCAATTCGAACATCACGACAAGCATATTTCTCAAACCTAATAAACACCAACATTCACAATCCCAGACTGCTTTTCAGTACAATAGACTCTCTAGTAAACCCCAAATCCAACTGTAGTATCGAGCTTCCAGGTTCTAAATGTGAAGAGTTTGCTGGCTACTTCAGGGATAAAATAATTAACATTAAATCTGGTATCTGCCAGCAAAACAAGCACACTGCACTTCTACCTATATCCTGTTTCCAGAGTGATGTCAAGTTGGAACGTTTTGACCTGGTTGATGCTGAAAAACTCAGTAGAATAGTAACAGAACTGAAGCCCTCCACTTGTTCCCTTGACCCAATCCCTACCTCCCTTTTTAAAACTATTTTTAATTTTGTATCTGAAGACATCCTTGCCATAGTAAATCACTCCCTACAGCTTGGTGTCTTTCCCACTGATCTTAAAACTGCCCTAGTTAAACCTCTTTTAAAAAAAGGGAATCTGGATATTTTAACACCCAGCAGTTTTAGACCGATTTCAAATCTCCCATTTTTAAGCAAAATTTTAGAGAAACTAGTTTTTAATCAGCTAACTACTTTTTTAAATTCAAACACTAAATTAGAAATGTTTCAATCAGGTTTTAGGAGACATCACAGCACAGAGACAGCCCTGCTAAAAGTAGTAAACGATATTAGAACAAATCTTGACAGCAAAAAGCCTTCAGTTCTGGTGCTACTTGACCTGAGTGCTGCCTTTGATACTGTTGACCACCAGATTCTTTTAGATAGACTAAGTGAGCATGTTGGACTGTCTGGGATTGTTTTTCAATGGTTTACCTCATATCTTTGCAGAAGAAATTTTTTTGTATGTATGGATGGCCACTCCTCCAAACACTATGAGGTTACCTGTGGTGTACCACAAGGATCAGTTTTAGGACCTTTACTTTTTAATTTATACATGTTACCCCTGGGCAGTGTCATCAGGAGGCACGGCATCTCCTTCCACAGCTATGCTGATGACACTCAGCTCTATGTGGCTGTGTCTCCTGATGACACCGGGCCCATTGACTCACTTTTCAACTGCATCTCAGATATAAAGGCCTGGATGTCACAAAACTTTCTACAGCTCAACCAGGATAAAACAGAGGTAATGGTAATTGGTTCAAAGACTCAGAGAGAGAAACTGGTCTCCCAACTAAATACACAAGGACTCAAGCCAAGTCAAGAAGCGAGGAATTTAGGAGTGATTTTTGATGCTGATTTTAATTTCAAGGCTCATGTCCGGAGTATCACAAAAACAGCATTTTTCCATCTGAAGAATATCTCCAAAGTGAGGCCATTCCTCTCTCTGAGCAACACAGAGAGACTGATGCACGCTTTTATAACCAGCAGGCTGGACTACTGTAACGCTCTCCTTTCTGGTCAACCAAATAATATAATAAATCGGCTACAATTAATTCAAAATTCTGCAGCACGGGTGCTGACAAAAACCAAAAGGAGAGCACACATTACGTCTATTTTAAAGTCCTTACACTGGTTACCTGTCAGTTTTCGTATTGATTTTAAAGTTCTTTTATTAGTTTATAAGGCACTACATGGCCTTGCACCAGACTACCTTGCAGAAATGCTTTTGGTTTATGAACCAGGAAGGCCCCTCAGATCCTCCGGCTCTTCCCTTTTAGTTGTTCCGCAAAGCAGAACAAAAACTTTTGGTGATGCTGCTTTCAGCCATTACGCTCCCAGCTGCTGGAACAAACTTCCAGAGGAACTGAGAGGAGCTGAAAACATTGATATTTTTAAACGTAAACTAAAAACCCATCTATTTAGTCTGGCTTTTATGTAGTGTTTTATCATTTTAAAATGTTATGGTTTTATTGTTTGTACTTATTTTATTTATCATCATCTATATGGTGTTTGTTTTACTCCTTTGTTTTTACTATTTGGGAATTTTATTGTTTAATACCATCTGCTTACTTTGTGTAGTTTCACGGTTTTTATTTATTTATTTATTTTTATTGTTATTTCCTTGTTTTTTATTATTTGAGGAACTTTTGTGTTGTCTGTTTTGGTGTGCATTGGTCTCTAGGTTCATTTTTAACATTCGGCATTTTGTCAATTGTCTGTACAGCACTTTGAATTGCATTTAGCTTGTTTGAAAGGTGCTATATAAATAAAGTTTGATTGATTGATTTGATTGACTAAAGGAAAACAACAAATCAGAGCCGAGGAGTCTCTAACAAAGCTGTCAATCACTGCTCATGAGAAAGTTTGTGACCCGGCCGCCATGTTGAAAACAGTTGAGCCAAAATCAAGCACCGCCCAGCAAACTTTTTCTAATTTTACAGCTAAACGGTACACTAAAATATTTTTCTGAAAACATTTGAGGCGAGAAATAAGCATTTCGGTAACAGAATATAGATTCATATTTGATCAGCGCTGCCTAGTTTGACAGTTTAATCGGAGTTTGCGAGTTTCGCAAGCAGTGATTGACAGCTGCGTTAGAGACTCCTCAGTTCTGATTGGATGTTTTTCTTCGGGTGTGATAGGATCTTGCAAATGCCATTAGGAGCACTAGGAGGAGGCAGAGGAACAACATTTTTATCACAGATTATCTGTCTCATGCACGACTGTCAGGATATAGTGACAGTTTTATAAAAACAACTTTTTATCATATTTGCTCAAAGCTACCGACTTCAGCTTTAATGAAAGAAATAGTTGGCAGATTAATCAATAAATAAAGTCAGTTCAAAAATGAAAATTTAAATTGCATACATTTTAATTTTTTAAGCGCTTTATTAATGAGTTCTTGTCCACATTCACTTATAAAAGTTGAGTTTTAAAGTTCAGTTTAGAAACAGTTAACCAAACATTCTCACCTCAAGGTGCCGGTTAGTATATTCCAGATGTTGTGATACAATCAAAAGCTCCAGAACAGCTACTAAATGGAGCTTTAGGTGAGATTGTTTTGTCAACTGCTGTTTTTGGGTTAAGAATGAACTTCCAGACTTCAGTCAAAATAAGAAAGTGTTAAATGCCTTCGATGGAAATGGAGGACCATCAAGAGGTAGTAGTACGGTGGCTTGAATTTTCTTGGTCATTGTGTATGAAGTCTAGTATTTTGTAGTTTACAGTAAGAGGAAAATATTAGATTAAGCTAACCTGACCATCGTCATTTAGGCTAATGTGATTGGCATTATGTAATTTGAGGTATACTGTGTTATCTTTGTGAATTGTAATTTAAAAAAAAAAAAGTAAAATTGTTATCAAACCGTAGGTAAGAAGTAGCTTGTGTAATGCAACCCATTTTAATTGAGTGACGTGTAAATCTTCACTTAGTACACACAACAGCTGCTGAAACTGGCTCCTAGTCGTCTTTGAGTAAAATATGGAGATATTTGATATAGCTCATTTTTTAAATGAAAAGTATATTTGTATATAAGGTCAATAATGTAAGCTTTTCATGAGGGGTTCAGACAAACTCATAGGATTGAAACCAGTGTAACCATGACTGAGAATTTGTTAGATAGCAAAAAATAGTCAGGTCACAGCTCTCAGAGTGAATAATAATTTGAATAAAATGTTATTTAATCCCTGTTCATACCATATGAATGAGAAGTAGATTCACACATACAATGAAGTGAACTTAAGAAATACTGGGTATTTGTACAGTAGACCTTTCCTGTTGCTCACCGCTCAGAAGTTATGTATGATAATGGGCTCCCTGTGCTGGGTGCAGATGACCTCGTCGATGTAGAGAGAGTTGGCCTTCATCTCGATGTTCTCCTGCAGCTCCAGCTGGCAGCGAGCCAGAACCCTCTGCTCGTCCTCGGACCGGACCGCTGCCTCACGCAGTCTGAGAGGGCACAGATAAAGAGATGCCACATGATGACTTGTCCTCTCTAAACAATACATCAGCCAATATGGGAAGAATCATGGTAGGAAACAGGAACACAATAGTTTTTTTTACATCAGTCATGCCATCTAGGCAATCCATCCAAACCAGACATCTGTGCATTTCGGAGTAACAATAATTACGTTTCTTTTTTTCTATTGCTACTCCTATTTGAAAACCTTCATTATATTGATATACATGCTTACTTACACTCCTTTTCTTTTTTTTTGACATGTTAAAATTGATGTTTGAATTTTTCCCATTTGTTGTATTTATTTCTAGATTTCTTGGTTATAGCCTTTGTAAACTAGCAGATGTAATACTGTAGCTATGTGTCCACACTGGCATCATTAAATAGGACCTATTATGTTTTTTTCCTTTCCTTTTGTGTGTTATATAGTTGTTTGTGCATCTAAAAGGTCTGCAAAGTAACAAAGCCCGAAGTCCATGCCAAAGGGAGTTACTCTCCCCAACAGAAACACTGCTCCTGAACTGCCTGAAACGCCTTGCTTGAAGTCCCGCCTTTTCTTCCGTAACGTGGCGATGTCACCAAGTAACACATTTGCATAATACCTGCCTTGCAGCTAGTTTGCCATGGCCTCAAACAAAGCCAGTTAGAGCGGAGCTGGAGCAGAGTCCGAAGGGTTTGGTTCGGTTGACCAATCAGAACAGTGGGCCAGCTGACCAATCAGAACAGACTGGGCTTTATGGGAGGGGGGTGCGGGGCAGGACCTCAAACAGAGCGTTTCAGACAGAGGCTGAACAGAGGCGCTGCAGCCAAGACAGTATGAGAAAAATAAAGCATTTTTTGAACATTAAAGTATGTAAACATGTTCTAGTAGAAACCCAAAATACAAGTATGCACCTGAAAATAAGCATAATAGGTCCCCTTTAAACTTTCCCTGTATCCCTCTTGAAAACATTTGTTGCTTTGTGCCTTCACATAGGAGGCGAGTGTGTCCTGGCCTTACTCGTTGATGTGAGTGGTGAGCTGCTGGACCTCGGCGAGGAGCTGGGACTGTGCTGGATCGTGGCATTGCTCTTTGCCAGGCCTCTGGCGGCGCAGAGCCAGCCGGGCCTGAGCCAAACTCAGAGCATGCTCTCTCTCTGTGACGGCCACTTGCAGATCCTCTCTGGTCCTCTGCTGGCTGGCAAACTCGGACAGAATCTAGAAGGGATAGAGGTGCCGCACCAGGATCAACCAGTGGTTTCACTTAATTGTAAATTAGTAGGAAAATGATATCAAGATATTGCTACCAAGTAAAACTTCTATTCAAATAATCAACCACATTGTTAGACACCTATGCATCCTTAATGAAAGGGTCATCACTGGCCAACTAATATCCAAATGTTAATAAATCAAACTAAATCTTCTCTCTCACACTTTTATCATAACACCTGTCTCCCACTGCCTGACTCTCTCTCTGCCAAATATACACCATACACTTATCTGCCCTACCTTGTCAAGCTGATCCTCCATCTGGCTCTTGGCAAACTTGATCTCCTGGACGTTCAGCTGAGAGGCTGCTGCTGTGGCCTGGACCTGCTTCTGCATGTCAGCGGCCGTCTGCTCCAGGAGAGACTCCACCAGGGCCCGCAGGGACAGGGAGTTGGTCTGCTGCTGCTGCGCTTTGGCCATGTTGATGTCGGAGATGTTCTCCCACTGCTTTGGAGTCACTGCCAAGCTGAGAGAGGGAGACGTCTTAAAAAAAACGTATCAAGACCTGGACCTAACAAAATGCCTTTTTTCTTCCCAGATCTGTGGGTCAAAATTTCAAATCATTATGGTAGTTCTACATTTCCACAAAATCCATCACCACTTCTACACTCTGACCAACTGCCTCACTGAAATTAAATCATGGATGCAAATCAACTTCCTCAAACTCAAACTGTGATAAATCAGATCTGAACATCGGTCCCAAATCCCTCACAAAAACCACTCACAACTTCTACCTCACCATCGACAACTCCACTGTCCCCCTCCCCCCACATACGCAACCTCATTTTCGACAGCAATCTCTCCTTTGAACACCACGTCAATCAAATCACCAGGACTGCCTTTTTCCACCTCAAAAACATAACTCGTCTCCGCCCATGACTCTCCTTCTCTGCTGCCGAAACTCTGAACCATGCCATCATCACATCAATAATCGACTACTGCAACAGCATCCTTTACGGCTCATCATCCAAAGTCCACTGGCTCCCTGTCCCACAACAGATCCAATTCAAAGTCCTTCTCCTCACTCACAAAGCCCTTCATAACCAGGCCCCCTTCTACTGTACCTCACAGATCTGCTCCACCATCACACTCCTTCCCGCTCCCTCCGCTCCTCTGATGCAAACCTCCTGTCTCCACCACTCAGAACCAAGCAGCGGACCTGGGGCGACAGAACATTCGCCTTAACTGCCCCCTCCCAAAAACACATCAGAGACTGCACCAACCTGTCCATGTTCAAATCACGAATCAAAACTCACCTTTTTTTTTAATGTGTGATTAATGTGTGTTTTATATATTATTATGCTCTTATTTGTGATCATTTTAACTGTGTCAAGTGTCTTTGAGTTTCATGAAACGCGCTCTATAAATAAAATGTATTATTGTTATTATTAGTTCACCTCGGCAGAGCAGTTTCAGTGTTTTTGGACCTCTGCGGGTTGTTGATGGAATGGGTGGTCATTAAGGCACAGGAGTTGTCGATGCACTGAGCCTCAAATTTCTCCTTCAGATCCTTCTCCAGGTGGTACTTGGCGGATCGGTCCAATCTGGAACACAAAACAACATGTTTTGTCTTGCTGTTACTGGCAACCATATCTTGTGATCTGATTTTCCTTCCAGGTTTCAAGACAATGAACATTAGAAGATCCAAAAGGTCTGCATACTTCTGAGATCCCCTGTACAGATCATAGTCCGTACCTATGTTTAGTTGATTTCTCTTTGATTTCAGGCCCATGAGATACATTCTCTTGAGGATAATTTTACCCAGAAACAAGATTAAAAGGTGAAATGTAATTTTAAATGGGAATTGGTAATTACTGTATCAGGAAGCTAAGGAGCCCCCAAAGTCCCTTGAAATATGCTTTACCTTGATATAATCCAATATAATCTTTAACAAATATCATCTTTAAAAGGACTTTGTAGTGAACTGAAAAAATAAACCGGACATTTAATTGAATTTGGATACTGACAAATTGCTATTTTAATATGGGCAGTAAAAATGGAAAAAACAATTTAAATATAAATGCTCCAATTTAAAGCATAAATTGGGACTTTTAAAGGCAGGTGTTGTCACGTAGTCTGGCTGATTACACCCCTGGGTGGAGCTGGTAGGAATTACATGAGGTTACCATATTCTAGTTACCTATAATAATGATAAAGTTGTGGTATTTCCCACCCCAACAGTCTTTAGAAGACATCTAATATGCGAAAAAAAAATTACAAACAGCTCATGTAAGTGTAGTGTGAGTGTGCCGGGTAGAGGTAAATGGTAAAACGTCATAAAAATAAAAATGAAAGATGACCAAAATGATCAATATAAAAGCTTGAAGGAATACTTCACCCACAAAATGACCATTTGTATATCAATTACTCACCGTGTGTTATCTTTCTTACCGTATCTGCTCAGTGATCTGCTCTGCTACACTCTGCAGAAGGGAAGCCACTCCCTCAATAAGCACCTTCTCCTTCAGCAGCTCTCTGTCCACCTCGTCATGTAGCCTCTCAGAAGGGAGACGTTTCATTCTGCACGCCACAGAACAAAAAGAGTACTAATCTGCTTATCCTTAATGCTGCTGCCAGTTTTTTTTTTTTTTATACGTAAGCGTCATAGTAAGAGAAAATGGTGTGGAAAGTTTGGACTTCACATTACTGAAAACTAACAATAGCTCCCAAATCTGATTGTTCAAGATTCTCTCTTCTCCATCGTTTTCAAGCCTAACCTCTCCTCCAGACAGACCACGGTGACTCTCAGAGGCTCTCTGCAGGCCTCCAGGGCTTTCAGCACTCTGCTCTGCAACACTATGAGGACATCAATCTCCACAATAATCTCCTCCAACTTCAGCTCCAACTCCTTCTTCAGAAACTGGATGTCCCTGACCCGCTGATCTGAACAGCACAAGAAAAAACACTATAGTCCACCTCTGTAGTCAACATCATCCTTTAGTGCTAAACACATTTGTATTGCCCTACTTACCTAGTCGCTTGTTGTCATCATTTTGCATGCGTTTGCATACTTCTTCAGTTTCCAGCATTAGCCTCCTGCAATCTGCTCGGAAGAGCTCAGAGTGGTTCCGCATAACCTCAGTATTCACAAGGTTGGGTCCAACACCCCGCTGGGGACCGGGGTACTGGACAGACATCGTTCTCCACTGGTGGTCACTGACAGTATAGGCGGGGAGGAAGAACAGAAATTAAGAAATGATTAGAAATGTGGCTGCCTCATGGTGAAAGACAACTGAAAACACTTGAAAACCAGAGGAAAATAAGACTATACAGGATTTACTGGACACCCACTGATCATTTATTTAGAAATGTCATAAAGAAATAGAAACACTTAAACACACCCAGTGCAACCGTTATAGAAAAAGCTCTGTACATTGAGAAAATTGTAAAATTGCATCTGAAAAGCCCAGTAATCTGAATAGTGGATTCATTTAATATAAAAAAATGATTATTCATTTTGTTTTTAAGGGAATATTTTTGCTTTTTGAATTGAGATTGATAAACCATTATAAACCAAAGTGTCTCTTGGTTCAATGTTCATCTATTGTCATTGTACAACACAGGGCTGCACAACGAAATGCAGTTATAGTCCCTTTCCAGAAAAACTAAAAACTAAACACAATATAAACAGTAGTGATTTTTTAAATTAGCATCAGGAGGAATGTAAACAGCAGCAACAAATACACTGGTTAATTCTCTGGGCAGATAATATGGCTGATATCTTAACATTAAAAATTCGACATCTGCATCTGCAAAACATGACCTGTCACTGTAGGAGTATATACATTGTACAACACGTTTTGGTGGAAAATTGATGAAAAGGTTTTCGAAAAGAAAAAAAAATCGACATCAGGGAAACTTCCATCAACTTTAACACCGTTTGAGCACCAAGATGTAAACACAGACTCAGCCTCCCATAGGTTTAGAAGGATTTTTATAAGTAACTGTAGCTTATTGTTTCACTTCATTCTAATTTAAATATTTGTAATGTATTCTATGTGTAGCGTGAGTTTTCCTAAAATTTTCGTATGAAGAAAAAGTTTTCAGAATTTCAACCAACACCAAACTAGCATGTTTTGTAACGTGTTGTTTAGCGTTATAAAAACACACACAAAGACACGGTACAGCCAAATAAAACTAAAATATTGTACATACCTTGTTACTTGCGGATAAAAAACAGCCAAAAGCAGCCTATTAGTTTTGACGTCTCCTGCCTCTCAAATGTCAAACAGATGGTTACCGTGGCAACAGATGACACATCATGGGCGGAAACGGTCATTTGACCCTTTTGATGGCAAAAGTATTCAGATCCAACTAAATAAGTAAAAGTGCATACTAACTACTACTTTATAAGAAAATGAGGTTTGCAGGACTCAATAAAAAATATAATGTATACAAATAAAACACCATGCATGAAATAAGCAATTTATTTGCATGAGTAGGCTACCTACCTGCTTTTGGCAATTATGTATTGAATTAGCCTACTGTCAGGCTAATTAATTCCAATTTGGCCCATGAGATGAATTCTCTGGAGGATAATTTTACCCAGAAACAAGATTAAAAGGGGAAATGTAATATTAAACGGGAATTGGTAATTACTGTACCAGGAAGCTATGGAGCCCTCAAAGTCCCATAAAATATGCTTTACATTGTGCACACAAAATAAAAACAAATATAAACTTTTACAAATATCAACTTTAAGGTAGTTAATTGAAAAAAAGAAACTTGATATTTAATTGACTGTGGATACTGACTAATTGCTATTTTAATATGGGCAGTAAAAATGGAAAAAAAAACTTAAATAATGCTCCAATTTAAAGCATAAATTGGGACGTTTAAAGGCCCTGCACACCCACAGGTGTTCTCATTTAGTCTGGCTGATCACACCTCTGAGTGGAGCTGGTAGGAATTACATGAGGTTACCATATTCTAGATACCTATAATAATGATAAAGTTGGGGTATTTCCCACCCCAACAGTCTTGAGAAGACATCTAATAAGTGAAAAAAAGACAAACCTCTCTGCATGCGAGTGAAACTGGGAAAATGCCATAAAAAAATTAAAGATGACCAAAACGATAAAAAAAAAAGCTTAAAGGAACACTTCATCCTCAAAATGGCCATTTGTATATAAATTACTCACCATGTGTTAACTTGCTGCAAGTCCGTGCATGAGGTATACAAGAAAAACAAAATATTCTTCAAGAATTCAAGGCAACACGCGGTGAGTATTCCGCGTATTCCTTTAAGTTGATCTCAAGGGGAAAAAAATATTTGGCAAAAAATGCAAAAGGAAAATTAACTCCAATAAATAAAGTTTTTCTTTCCCTTATTCCCTCCCGTTTGCATTTAAAGGGAAATATCAGACATTAAAATGAGATTTAATGCATAGTAGCATGATTCTCGATACCAAATGGCAACAGCTTTGTATTTATCAACTCATACACACTTTTATTTTCCATAATTCAATTAAACCTAATAGTCACTACATGGCCTTTTGCAGAGGGACAGTTATTGGGGAGACTTGCATGATAGCACCAGAAGGAATTTACCACCAAATACTTCAGATAAGAACCAGGGGACGGGAAACGGTCAGTCTCAGACGGAACAAAAGGGGTGATGGATAACGAGATGTCAGTCAGTTCCCACATCTCAAAATAAGGCATCCAGATGACGAGAATGAAGGAGACATAGCAGCATCAGAACCAGCCTCCACTACCCTTTAAGGCTGAAAGAAAGTTGTTTCTATTGTCCTGGGTTGTTCAATCAATATATGGATATAAAACAGAGCGGCTCCGTAACAAAACCATGGTTAAAATGGGAAAAGCAGAGCATGTATGACACATTAAAATCTCTCCACAAATATTCACGGTGTTTGAAGCTTCTCTACATTTCACACCTGATTTCACAACGTCATTATCTTGTAATGTCGCAGGTGTGCTGCTGAGCTTCAAATATATTCACCAGCTGATGGTCGACCCCAGGAATTATATTTATGAACTGAGGTGGGTGTCCTCTGCTCACCTTTACTTACCCACTTCCCTTTTACGGAGCAAAAAAAAATCTCAGCAACCACAGCCGCTCTCGTCTTTTGTACAAAGTGAAAACACAGACCTCACATATTAGCCTCTCCCTTCATTAAATACATCAGTAACAGTAACGCATGGCTTGTAAAACTACAGTACAGTGATTATTACTTATGGCATATTTCAACTTCAACAGGGCCCTTTTATGTTGATGTGTAGGCCAAAACCAATTTTGATCCCAGTTTGTTTGAATTTACAGCTTCAGCATCTACACCAGGATGTGGAAGGTACCAGTGATTAGACATTTTTTCTGAGTCCTCTGTGTTACATTGTGGATATGATGTGGATCACTGGAGAAGGGCAGAGCCGGGCTCAGTGAACTCTCAGCAGGGAGGCAGGAGCTGCTGTCAGTACTGAAAGGAGATGACGGAGTTCACTTTGTACACGTGGTACGAGCGGTTCCAGAAAACCCGAGTGAAGTAGTTTGTGTAGGGTGAGTAGTTCATCTTTATCTCGTGGCAGAATCTTCCATGCTTGGAGAAGGAGTAGATCTCTCCTTTGTCATAAACGACCTGAATGAGACAAGACGATATGGAACTTTAATGAGAATAACAACTGTTTGACACTTTCTTAAAAACACGTCATAATCCAGCCCGGTCCCACCAAATGGCGTCTGAATGACACGGTTTTGTAACTCATTTCATGTGCAATAACAACGCCTTTCTTGCTTTTGGCATGTCATGTATACGTCATGTAGTCTGTACTGACTGCAATGTAAACGCATACGAGTGAATATGCTACGCTCAGAGGTAGTGACGGAGAATAAAATGTGAGAAAGGCTGCTCATGGTGGGAGGAAGAGGAAGAGGAGGTGGATGGGTCCAACAAACACAGGACTTTCAACCAGGAGACCGGTGTTCGTGTCCCAAAGTGTTGTTGAGTTAATCTGAAGTCGCGTTAGTGACGTGTTTTCTGTACTTTTGTTATGTTGTTTACGTACGTATTTTACTTGGTTTACGTAGTTATTTTAAGCCCAGCATTTCCTCAACCCAACTAAGGTGGTTTTGTTGCCTAAACATAACCACGAGTGTTTCACGGCAACGACGTGGCGTTAAATGACACGCGAAAAGTCGTTTCACAACACCAGAATTAGGGACAACGAGCCAGATATTTCCACCAAAAAAGGACTTTATTTTAGATGAACTTCCCCTATAATATCATCAAATGGTGTATTCTAGATGACGCACTTGATGAAGACAGGGGAACAGGTCTGCTGGTAGCAGGGCGAACAGAGTAATCCTCCCCTCCTAGTTATAGGAGCACTGATTGTGTGCAGATTGAGCTCACCTGTGTCAAGTTGCCTCTAAAGAGCAAAGGTGAGCACTCCAAATACACCGATCAGCCATAACATTATGACAGCATGGTCACCCTAACCGGTCTGCGGCTACGTAGCCCCATACGCAACAAACTGCGATGCACTGTGTGTTCCGACACCTTTCTATCAAAACCAGCATTAACTCTTTCAGCAGTTTGAGCTACAGTAGCTCTTCTATTGGATCGGACAACACGGGCCAGCCTTCGCTCCCCACGTGCATCAATGAGCCTTGGGTCTGACCCTGTCGCCGGTTCACCGGTTTTCCTTCCTTGGACCGCTTTTGGTAGGTCCTGACCACTGCAGACCGGGAACATCCCACAAGAGCTGCAGTTCTGGAGATGCTCTGACCCAGTCGTCTAGCCATCACAATTTGGACCTTGTCAAAGTCACTCACATCCTTACACTTGCCCATTTTTTTCCCAACACAAAGTCCAAAATGTTCACTTGCTGTCTAATATATCCCCCCCCCCCCCCCACTGCCAGGTGCCCTTGTAACGAGATAATCAATGTTATTCACTTCACCTGTCAGCGGTCTTAATGTTATGGCTGATCGGTGTACACCAGATTTATTTACAAAAAGTCCCTCATTGTAATTACCTATATGTAACAATATGACAAATGCACTTAAAGAAGAGTTCCACATGTTGGGAAATACTTTGCTTTCTTGCCAAGAGTTAGATGAGAAGATCGAGACCACTCTCATGTGGAAACGGTAAATATGAAGCTACAGTTAGCTTAGACTGGAAACGAGGGGAAACATCATATCCAGTCTTTATGCTAAGCTAAGCTAACTGGCTGACAGTGGTAGCTTCATATTTACCGTACAGACATGAGAGAGGAATCAATTCTCTCATCTAACTCCCAGCAAAAAAAGCAAATAAGCAAGTTTCCAAACTATTCCTTTAAACCATGTCTGTCTATTCAATATTTACTTACATTTACCCAAGTGCTGTATCTTAGTTGTACAGTGCAAGATACCATGGTATTCATTTTACTGTATATAATGAGCAAGTGCACCACAAAAACAGATTTAGCACTTTGCTTCTGTGTATGAAAACATCACATTTCAGATTTTGGTGTCTTTTGTTGACATTGATGGACTGCGCAGTATTCCCCAAACACTTAAAATCATGATTTTCACCTCATGGCATCAACATGAACAATTTTAAACACGTTACTAGACATACAGATGGGAATGGGCAGCTTGTAGTAAAAGAATAAGTGTCCAAACTCACATGTCCATTGGCGATGTCCAGCAGGTCTTTGATCCTACAACCTTTATTAAGACTGAGCTCATTACAAATCGACTCCTCGATGATCACATAGTTTGTCTTCTGAGAGGTCAGAATCTTGTAGATGTCCTCTGCAGATCTCATTGCATACACCTGGTAAGTCTACAAGGAAAGAAAAAAAGGATATTCATTTGAAACTAGAATTACCACCTCATGGTTGTATGCCTCCACCAACCAGTCAAGTTGCAGTTTACATCCATGTTTGTCCAAAATGTCATCACTTCATCATTTTATCCTGTTAGACATTTGTATGAAATTGTCATGATTATGCCCATTCGGCATTTTGGCCGTCACCATCTTGGTTTTTGCAACCAGAAGTGACACGAGAGGGAGGAGCTAAGTACAACTGAACGCTGAATAAGACATTTTTAGGCGACCAAAAATGTTATAATTAACTTTGATGAACTGAAAACACTGTGAAAGGGTTGAAGTTGTAAGATGAAAACACGGACAACTCCCAGACCGGACAACGCCATGGTAGCGACCTGTCAATCACAAGGTAGTCAAGCCCTTTAAGCATCCCCTGCTTTATGGTCTATTTGACTCTAAATGGGACCATAATTTACTAAATGAACATCATGCTGTATTGAAGAAGACTTGAAACTAGACCATAAACTCATGTTTACAATGTTTACTGAGGTAATAAATCAAGCGAGAAGTAGGGTCATTTTCTCATAGACTTCTATACAATCAGACTTCTTTTTGCAAAACATAATGCCTTTGGCCACGGCTGTCGCGGGGGTTTGCTAGTTCAACTCATCTGTGAGGAGGAAAATCAAAATATGTTATGTCTTTTTCTCTAAAGGCATTTATATGCCTTGAGAGACTGGGTGGTAGAGAGATGACAGAAAATGAGGGGTGAGAGATGGAAAACATGCAACAACATTTTGTCATTCTAACATAATTTACATTATACAAATTTATAATGGATTCAATCTGTTCTACGAATCACTTCTTTATAGCCCAAGGACTTGAGCTATCTAGCTTTGATTAAAGAGGACCTGTTATGCTCATTTACCCCCGCCCCCCTCTGCCGAAAGGCCCAGACTGCTCTGATTGGTCAGCTGAAACAAACTCTTTGGACTCCGCTCCAGCTCCGCTCTAACTAGCTTTGTTTGAGGGCGTGCCAAACTAGCTGCTAGGCAAGTATTATGCAAAAGTGTTACTTGGTGACATCCCCACGTTACGGAAGAAAAGGCGGGACTTCAAGCAAGGCGTTTCAGGCAGTTCAGGAGCAGTGTTTCTGTGGGTGAGAGTAACTCCCTTTGATGTGGACTTTGTAACTTTGCAGACCTTTTACATGCGCAAAAACTATATAACACACTAAAGGAAAGAGAAAAAGCACACAAATATAATAGATCTTCTTTAAAACTGACAGTACTGTTCTAAGTCATGTTTTTCGATTATTTTCCAGTACCAGGAGTCTCCTTTTTTCCTGTCTGAATAAATCTGTCATCTCACTCACATCTTCAGTTCTCCTCAGCAGGTTGATGTCTGAGTAAAGCGGTAAACTGGTTACAGCTGAACCTGAACACAACTTCACTGTTCCCAACAGCTGAGGGCTGCCTGCAAAGACAGCCGCCACTGGAGCCTGTGACCTGGAAGACCAGAAGAAGACGTTAGATACCACAATAATAAATTCAAATACATTTATGGACGTCTTTGAAAATATAGAAAGATCTGATGACTCACTTGATCCAGCTGATCAGCTCTACTGTATCTGGATCATAAAACTCCTGCAGATCTGACAACTCTGCTAAGACGCGAGGGCAGTACTGCAAGACAGGAGAGAGCAGTGTAGGAAGATATTATATGTCTTTAAATGTCTGACTTAAAGAGTTTCAAAAGATAAAGAGCTGAAAGTCTCACCTCTCTCCACAGACTGAAACCAATGATGGTAGGAACCGCTGTGCTCAGGATCAGAGACTGGAGAGTAAAAGCAACAATTAACACCTTAAATCGTTTGGATGTTTTGAAGTGGGGTTATATGAAGTACTTGTCCATTGTCAGTGCATTACCTACAGTAGAAGGCTGTGGAGAAACAGACAGGAGCACCTGCACAGAAGCTAAGAAGACTCCCTAAAAACTTGGTATTTCACCCGGGGGCGGTGCCTTACATCCTGCGTTCTCGTCGTCTCGCATTGGGTCGTCTCGTATTGGGTTGTCTCGTCACTTTTGGGATAAACTTGCAAAACCGTAACCCTTAAAGTTGTTTATTAACCTAATCTTTGCCTTAACGCCAAGATCAAACCTATAGGAGACCTCATGCCTAATTGTAACTTCAAACAGAGATGATTTAGTTTTTATTTTTTTGTAATCATCCATTTACGAAGATACACTTAGATTTTTGCTCCTTGTACTGCTGGCATGGCTGCAACACACAACTAGACTTCCATGCAGATCAAATGACTTTTACCGGACTGCTGAGAAATTCTCAAATTGACCATCATAACGTTATACTGGAAAATAAAGATGAAGGCAGATTAAGGCCCTGATCAGACAGTGTTTTAGCAGCCTGGGGTGGCTTTTTGTAATTGTTTTCAATGAGATTGAAGCGTTTTGCTTCAGCTTTTGTGTTGTTGAGCGCCGCATGTTTATCTGCTCTGTGCGCATGGCATTTTTACAGGAGCGCCCTGTTGAAAAATATTCAACTCAGAGCGGAAAAGCGCCTTACGTCATTCGCATTTTTTCTGATTGTGGTGACTTTTGCTGAATACCAGGAGCTATATGACTTTACCAACCGTAGTTACCATGATCTGAAGAGAAAACCGCAGGAGGCAAATTAGTGCAGTACTTGAGATTTCGGGTAAGTTGTTTTCATTCATTTAAACTGTACTATTAACTATTTGGGTCGTGTACAGTTCATGGTTTGTAATAAGGTAACGTTGGCACTAATTTGGTGAAGCAGCAAACTGCAAAACACGCTCTGTCTGATCAGGGCCTAACGTTACTGTCCATCTGATCACATTTACTTGACTCGCTCACTCACACACAATGTTAAAAGAATCAATATCAGTTTAAGTACACGCTATATTCAGACTATTTTCACAGCTTTACCTTGCTGACAGACAGCCTTTTTCGACGGGGAACTGAAGCCGTTATATCCATCTATGCTCTCTACTGCCTCCATCATCCACAGCAGTACATTGCTTTGCTCCCGTGCTGGTACTCCTGTCTACTTCTCCAAACTGGAGGCGCGCCGACCGCCATCTACCGTAGGTAATACACTGACTTTGGATAAGTACCTCATACAACCCCACTTCAAAAATCCGAACTATTTCTTTAAGCAAGAACCTGGATAGTTCAGCATTTGTAGTAACAAATGATGGGGATTAGGTTGTTTTGCAACTGTATGTTATAATAATACTTCATAGGTAGCAAAACAATTCGGCAAGTTAGATATTAATCCAATTTAAATCACCCTTTTGGGTGAATTTAACGGGACAAAATGTTTGTCCAAAGTCATGCACTTTTTTATAATTAAAAGAGCACAATGTTTGCTGTTAAAAGTGAATATCAAAGGCCACTCACCAGTACTACAGGGTGGATGGACTTCAGTTTGAGCCACTTAAACACAGTCATCCAGAGGTCTGGAGAACACACACCGAACGCTGTAAACATGCAGACGTACGGGGTCCATAAATATTTCATCCTGCATGAGAAAAGAACACAGTCGATGTCTGGTTGCGCCATAAACGAACAATTCAGCAATGCTTCACTTAGAAATTAAAATTCCAAAACACTTTTACACTGATGAACGCACCCATCAAACAGCAGAGCCAGGCCTCCAAAGAGCAACGTGTGAAAAACATGATAGATGACCTCTGGCTGCTCTCCTATTCGTCCATCTTCAAGCCTGAGGTTGGTTTTCATTGGCTGGCCACTGTATGAAAGTCAAAGCGGAACCATGATACATGCAGACGAGAGACTCAAACAGCAGAAACTTCAAACTGTAGCTGGTCACAAGTGACAAGCTCTGTCAAATGTAATCTTAGAAAGACACCCAGGAGTAATGTCATGTATTGTGTTTGGCACAAGTCTCTAACCTGAGTCTTCTGTAAATGGTCTGCAGGGTGGACAGCAGGCAGACAGTGAGCACCAGGAAGTAGAAGGGAAGGACTGAGGCCTGCGTCAGCCGTAGAAATAAGTCCTGACCGGGCGTCTGGAAACTCTTTTGGCACAGGAGGAAGTTGGTGATAAAGTCACTGACATAGAAGGAAAGAAAACATTGAAATTAGATTACAGTAGATTAGATTATACAGACAAAAATAGCACACATACTGACTAACACAAATGGATACTGTTCAAAACCACACAACATAATACACACTGTGTATTAGCCTGCATTGTAACAGCTAACTTTTAATGCAATAGCTGTGACTCACGTTGTTGTGTTGAGCCCAAATTTTACTTCAAGGAATTTCAAAATGAAGTCACTCTCACTTACAGGTATAAGTTTCTGTGAATGAAAAACAGTGATGATTAACCAACAGTTATGATTAGGGCTGTCAATCGATTCAAATATTTAATCGCGATTAATCGCAAATTAATCACACATGTTCAAAATGTACCTTAGTGGGAGATTTGTCAAGTATTCAATACATTTATCAACATGGGAGTGAGAAAATATGCTTGCTTTATGCAAATGTATGTATATATTTATTATTGGAAATCAATTAACAACACAAAACAATGACAAATATTGTCCAGAAACCCTCACAGGTACTTCATTTAGCATCAAAATATGCTCAAATCATAACATGGCAAACTGCAGCCCAACAGGCAACAACAGCTGTCAGTGTGTCAGTGTGCTGACTTGACTATGACTTGCCCCAAACTGCATGTGATTATCATAAAGTTGGCATGTCTGTAAAGGGGAGACTCGTGGGTACCCATAGAACCCATTTACATTCACATATCTTGAGGTCAGAGGTCAAGGGACCCCAGTTTTTCCTCGCCAAAATTTAGCCTAAGTTTGGAGTGTTATTTAGCCTCCTGTGCGACAAGCTAGTATGACATGGTTGGTACCAATGGATTCCTTACGTTTTCTAGTTTAATAGGTTGCTAGTATCTTCACTCTAGCTTTAAAACTGAACACGCTACAACCTAAAATGTGTGTTAATGCGTTAAAGAAATTAGCGGCTTTAAAACGAATTTGCGTTATTATCGCGTTAACGTTGACACCCCTAGTTATAATACAACATATAACTAATAACTACAAACGAATGCTCTTGACTTGAAATGGATCAATGGAGACAGCCAGCCCATGATCCTGTGGTTGGTTTTACCTTGACCAAATAACTGAAGGTGATCCCCGTAGTAAAGACTAGGTGGAAGTGTAGGAAGAGCTTCATTACTCTGGCCAAAAGAGGTCCCATCTTCATCTTTTGCTGCAATAGAAATACAGAAAACAGCATTGAGATGGTGTAACTCAACGTTCAAACACTGAAGGTCATCAATTGAAGTTTTAATGATAAAATACAGGAAAAATAGAAAATCCTGACATTTGAGAAGGTGCAACCAGGAAATGATTTTTTTTATTTACTTGATAAATTAGTTAAATGATAAAAAAAAAAAAGGTTATTATCTGTTAACCAATGATTTAAATAACGGTGTAAGCACCAAAGCTCACCCATCTGGGATTCAATGCAAGTTAAAACAAACGCCTGCAATATGTAATTTGACTGAGCTCTGACGTGAGGGAGCAGCTAACTCTACCTGGAAGTACCTCGCGAGCACTGAGCCAATCAGGAGGCTGAGCAGAGGCGAGCTGAGCAGGGTCGGGTTCTGAAACTGGAACAAGTAGGCCAGGAACAAAGAGCTGAGGTACACCTTGTGAATGTCAGCCATCTTAACGTTTCCAGGTGGAGGGATGATGGAGAGAAAGAGAGACACCGAGAGAGGAGAGGAACAAAGGAAAAAGCACAAAGTCTTTGAGGATAATTGTGGCCACAATGTAGGAGGATCTAAAGATACTTTTTTAACAGTTACATTTTGGGAAATCACATTTGTTCCTGAAGAATATTTAAGCTCATTATAAATAAAAAGACAACAGCATTTTGCTCTTTTTCCACATTGTACATTTATGAATAACTGGCCAAAGGTTTAGGATTAATTAATGCTTAGGTGTCATAAATGCATTAATCAAAAGCTTTAAAAAAAAGAATTAAAAAAACCTCAGTCCACAAAACTCGTTCTTAACTAGATCTAATAAATGAGTGTGCTATACCTGTAAACCAAAAACTACAACAGCAGAGCCGGGTTTCATTCATTACTTCGGTGGTTAAAGGAAAAGTTAATTTTAGGAAATACGCTTTTTAGCCAAGAGTCCAATAAGAGGACCGATACTACTCTAATGTCTGTCAGTAAAATATTAAGCTATACACAGCAGCCAGTTAGCTTAGCATAGCATAAAAGCAGTAGGGCTGGGACAATACACCTATCTCCCGATTTGATACTATCACGATACTTGGGTGCCGATTTGAAATGTATTGTGATTTTTAAGTATTGTGATTTGATATTACGATTTATTGCGATTTTTGTTAACTTTTTTAACACTAGACCATAGGGAAAAAGTTGAATCATACACACACCACACTAATTTGAAAAATATCTAAATTAATACAGTAAAAATTTTTGATTTTCAGCATGTATGTAGTCAGAGATGTCCTGAAGACAAATATATCAGTCATTGTCAGGCATTATCTACTAAATTATTTCCAGCAACCCAAAAATCAAAGAATAAAGACATTTCCCTCACAAATTAGTGGTATTTTCTTTTTTAATTTATAAA
This sequence comes from Sebastolobus alascanus, assembly GCA_916701645.2. Taxonomy (NCBI): domain Eukaryota; kingdom Metazoa; phylum Chordata; class Actinopteri; order Perciformes; family Sebastidae; genus Sebastolobus; species Sebastolobus alascanus. The sequence goes on from CAKAOJ020000045.1 coordinate 1,127,342, forward strand.
GGGACATGTAATGTTTTATACTTCTGGTGAATATAATCAATGTTATTTCCATATATGTATTTTGTATATACAGTTCCTTTTGTTAAAACCTTATTTTTTAAAACCGGACGTAGTCACACGTGTATACTTCCGCTAACTTCTCCAAGTGCGTCGCTAGCTCTTCCGTCAGCTCCGTTCTCTTAACACATCCATGGTCAGCTCCATCGGGGCCGTTTGAATGCATTTAACATAAATGTCAGTATATGGGTGCTCTACAGTTGTAGTGTCGGTTGATTTGACCACGCAAAACGAGAACGTTTCCTGTCCATGACAGAGTTAGCATGAAGCTTCAACCATGATGTCTAGCTCTGCTTTTCCTGCAATATGTGAAACCCAAAGTGTTTCCATACTTTACTGTATGTGTAGTGTTTACCACTATGGATTTAAATTGTGAGGGTTCAGGTTGTATCCATGCGGACCCTCTGCCGTTTTCTGCTTTGTTTCGGTTCGCTGCGGTTTGTTTTGGTGACAGATACGGAACGGATATGACGCCACGTTACTCAAGACTACAACAATAAAAGTAGTAACTTCCTTCTACCTCCGCATTGACTCAAATGCAGCCATTATATTGATTCTGGCATCAAAATATCAATCTCAAAATCATGAAAAAAAAAAAAAATCGCGATACATACTGTAGGTGAACAGATTTTTTTCCCCACCCCTATAAAACAGTAGGAAACTGTTAGCCTGGCTGTCTGAAGGTAACTAAATCTGCCTATGAGCGCCTCTAAAGCTCGTGTTAAGTAATTAACACGTTATATCTTGTTTGTTTATTCACACAAAAACCGCAGTGTAAAAATGACAAATTGTGGTTTTATGTGCGGGACTATTTCTTGGATCAGGTGCAGTCACTTCCTTACCTTGCGTGGTGGCACCAGGTCAAAAGAGTCGAGTAAGAAAAGACAGAGGCCTTGGATGAAGAGCACGTAGTGGCTGTGTTCCCAGACCAGGAGGAAGGTGAAGGTGGTGGCACTCATGGTGAGATAGCAAAACATCTACACAGAAATACAGTTTGTGTGTAAATGCAGAGTTCCACCTAACTTTGATATGGCAGAGGATTATTTACCAAACTGGTTTCATGAGAGGCTCACCTCAGTGGCAGAGGAGATATTATTACTCAGGAATCCAGTCAAAGCTGCAACCTGGCAAGAGAAGTAAGGCAGAGCCCAGTTGTCCCGCAGAGGAATGGCATAGTCCACTTTGGTTGTATCTGGTCTGAGGAAGAAATGACCCACAGACGAGTTGTAGTGGACAAGTCACCAGAAATCAGAAAGAAAACGAGTGAGACTGGGATCTGAAACAGGAGGGTATTATTATGCTTCATCACTGAGATTTGTATTTGTCTTAAACGAACAGTGTGTAACATTTTAGGGGATCAATTAGCAGAAATGGAATATAAGATTCATAACTATGTTTTCATTAGTGTGTAATCACCTGAAACTCAGAATCGTTGTGTTTTCGTTAGCTTAGAATCAGTCCTTCATATCTACTTAGTCCTCTTCACGGAGTCCGCCATGTTTCTACAGTAGCCCAGAATGGCCAAACCAAACTCTGGCTCTAGAGAGAACCTTTCATGTTTTTACGTTACCTGAAGGCCACCGTAGTTGGCCTTTTGGCACACTTGTGAAACTGTGGTTACGTGAGCCGCAGAGTACTAAACCGTGGTACGACCAGCCGCCGCCGCCTGACTTCCGTTGAGTGTTATTATGGTAAGGATGACCTCTGAGCGATGTGAACGGCGTTACAACGGTTTGACACTCGACGGCTCATGTTACCGCAGTTTTGTAAAGGGAGGAGTGAGCAGAGGAATACTCAGTTGGTGGCAATCTGCAACCACACCACTAGATGCCGCCAAATCCTACACACTGTACCTTTAACAGCAGCCTACATGTCCCATTTTGAAGTCTGTTTTGTTATCAGAATGTAGAAGCAACAGGGAGAAAAGTGGAAAGAAAGGATGCATGATAAAGTTCACAAGAGGATGGTAACTTTACCGTGCTGACAGGAGAAAAAATCATGATGAGGCATACAGAGAAACCGGGTGGCAGAGTTCCTCTCACCTGTTGATCACATACCAGGCCACAGCCAACATGCCGGCCACCCAAGTGCCGCTCATCACCCAGCTACACACAAACAGGGCGGTGACATAGATCGCCTGGAGCCCGAAAACCGCTCCAACGTAGAAGTAGATTGGCTCCACAAATTCCTGAAGGTAGAGAGAGAAACATAAAGGTTTCATCATAGGCGAGGCCAAAATGATATGAGGAGGAACATAAACAACTCTGTATAATGTTTGCTTTAAATGGCTGTATACCAACTATGTCAATGCCAGAAATCCAATGTCAAATAAGAAAGTGCTAAAATGAGGCAGTGTGCTAATTGATGACTTAAATAAGACTTACTACGTACATAGCAAAATAAGTGATAAGTCCATGTTGTTGTTTGGTGCTGGGCCCACTAGCATGAAGAAGTCTTGCTATTGTAATCCATAGCCAGGAAATGCAATGCAAAAGTTTGACTTCTCTCCAATTTTTTCTTGCTCAATGATTTATCGCGTTATTAGGTGACAAGCCCTCGGCACTGGCAGCAGACCAGACTCTGTTGTTTTCTGCATTTGTAGCGTTAATTCAAGGCTTTCATTGTGAGATTTGCTATCTGGTGAAATGATGCTACTTGTCGTGTATGTATGTATATTGTCACTGTGCAGACTGAGAAGAACAAATAGAAACCAGCAAGGCACAGCAAGACACTAGCATGTCAACTGCTAACCCACTCAATCTGACAAGATACATATGCAAACTTAAATAACAAAATGCAAATGTAACTGGCTATGGCTCGTCAGAGTACAAACCTATGCAAACCATTTTAAGTTCAACTAACGTTTACTGTTTTGCTATGCAAAAAATCTGAGGCTGAAAGCCCTTCAGGCGTATGAGAGGTTATGTTACTATTTCTAATCTGTCTGCCAGTGTGTGTTTGCTTTAAAACAGGGCATTGTGCTGGTTTAGCGCCAACAGCCCCATTTCCACCGCAGGAACTTTCCCCTGGAACTTAGATCCTTTTGAGGAACTTGTGTTTCAACTAGGGTCTAGATTACAGGGCCTTTTACCCCCCAAAAAGGCCCTGGTCGGAGGGTAGTACTTTCTGAAAGTACTGGAACTTTCGGGATGGAGTTGCAGGGATGACCTTTGCTGATTGGTGAAACACACACACACAGCGCCGCTGCTTGAACAGCTTCAACTCGTGTGCTGCTTGCCTGCTTCATTCATAAACAAGGAAGTACTCTAGTACCGATTTAAGACCATTTTAGGATGAGGGGAGAGCGTTTCTCTTTGTTTGATAATATTAAAAGTAAAATTATGCTCTGCTGTCGGCTTCCCGACTCATTTAAAAAAAAAAGAGAGAGAGAAAAAGAGAGAGAGAGATAGATCGCAAGCGGTAATGTTAGAAGAGGGAGACAGCGCGGTGGTGCAGTGAATGAGAGAAAAAAAAGTTATTTTCTGAGTGTGTCATTCTAAAGCGCAAATAAATAACCCTCAAACACTCAACAGATGATTTACTGTGGAGACAGACACTCTTAGTTTCATTTTCCTCTGCTGAATTTCATTCATTACATCCAACGTGCATCAGTAAATATATGAAGCAGTAAATACTGTCGCAGTGAGACAAAACCTAATGTTTTTTTTCCAGCGCGTTTTTTGGAGTAAACATGCGGACACACTGAACTGCAGGCTGCAGAGTGTGTTTACTGCTGTGACCACCGGCAGCTCTCGTCTCATGTCATGTTGCTTTTTCGTACCTCACCGGACTAATTGGCCTAACCTTCGCAGGTCTTTAGACCACGGTGGAAACGCCAACAACAGTGGGCTGAAGGAACCTTTTAGTTCCTTGAAAGGTAGTTCCAGGGACTTTTAGTTCACAGCTTTTGTTCTTTGGAAAATATATGTGCACCTTCCATCTCATATTATCATCTAAGAAACAAATATGACACAAATGTATCGTAGCGCATGGTCAAAACAGACAATGTCTTTATTACCCTTTAAGTTCAATCATAAGCTGATCAAACAGCAAAAACAAGCCCACCTGGCTGCCGGTGACTCTGTACATGAAGCTTGTGATGAGCTCTGGATACAGAGACAAACGCTCCACTGCGTTGATGGTCTGACCTGAAACAGTCCTGTTATCCAGCGTCAGCTCATAAAACCCTGGAAAACACAAACCACATGAGCACAGAGTTGACTGACAAGGAGAGAGTGACATTCGTAGCCGTTTCATTCAAGTCAGTGTCTGTTTTGGTATTTAGTTCAACATTTTATTTCTTTAATGAGAAGCAGAAAGGATACACGTACCTCTTTCAAAAGACGGTGCCGTCAGCATGTGCTTGTAGTAGTAATAATAGAGCCCGCTGCCTCCTTGGAAGGTGATTTCACGCTCTAGCTCCTGAGATGCATTAAAGTGAATTTTAGAATTGATATGTTAATGGCAGAGAAGTGGAAATTTAAGGGAAGCAGACTCATGAGTTACCCACCTGTCTAATTGAAAACCAGAACTTCCTGTCATGATACGCAGAGAGATATGCGGCATAAAGCACGCCACAGGCAACTGCTGCCAGACATCCGAAGAACACCCTCACCAGGCGCTGCAAAAAACCCGCTGAGGGGCAGAAATATAACAGTGAACATTACATATCACAACAATACTTTAGTAAGTTATAATGATAAGTGTGTTAGACACATTTTGTCTGTTTATAAAGGAAAAAAGCAACCCTCAGACAGTTTTACACTGTAACTATCCTGCCAAACCATCATCAAGGGTTTATCGAGACACTGGAGAAACTATTCTTCTTTTTTAAGATGGATTCCGTATTAATGGTTTAAACTGCTCATACAGTGCTGGGCTCTATGGGTAAATAAGATACCACTATAAACAAAGGACCTTCTTCTAATGTTGATATGCTTAGGTATGGAAAAAGTGCATTTCACAACTCTTTTTAGGAGAACTCTGCCTCTGTAATTTAACTCCCTGAGACCCGCGGGATCACAGGCAATGCAAGTCGACTTTACTATCTTTCAGAGATTGTAGCAGGTTCAGTTTTAAAGCTAATGAAGGTACAGATATATGAAACTAGAAAACCTAAGGAATCCATTTGTACCAACCATGTCATGCTAACTTGTCAGGAAGGAGGCTAAATAATGTTTCAAATCTAGGCTAAATTTTGGCGAGGAAAACTGGCATGGTCATTTTCAAAGGGGTCCCTTGACCTCTGAACTCAAGATATGTGAATGAAAATGGATTCTATTGGTACCCACGAGTCTCCCCTTTACAGACATGCCCACTTTATGATAATCACATGCAGTTTTTTGAATGTAGTATAAATGTATTATTTTCACCTATTCTAAAATGGTGTGTTTGAATATTTCTGCATACTGGGGACCCTAAACAGTCTTGGAATTACATAAATTGAGTATCACTGTAAAGCTGAGACTCTTGTGGAGCCAATGAGCCCAACTGTATTCATGTGTGATGATGTTAGTCCGCATAGTAGCCATTTCATTGAAGTGAGATCATTTTTTGAAAGTTGACCTAACTGTATAAAATGACCTGTGGGACCTCTATGATAATCACAGCCTCATGTAACTTTACAACCACAAACTAGAGACCTAGGGCATTCAGGGGATGGATGGCTTTCCTAGCTAGATTGACAATAAGGTTTTTTTTTTTAACAGTTTCCAGAACAGAAGTGCTCGCCATCCAATCGCTGAAAAATGCAATTCTTGCAGAAATCTCCAAATGTCAAAAGTTTTTGATACCAAATCACAGCTTGGCTTTTTCTACGGTGTTCCTCAAGGTCTTGGTGTCTTAATGTGGTATTTTGGAGGGATTATTGATCATTTTTTATCAATTCTTGATTGGTAAAAAATGGTTAAATTTAGCACCAAATCTGTGTAACAAATGGTATCAACCCAAAAATTGCGCCAACAACTTGTGAGACATAAGTGAGCATGGGAATGGTCATCATATACTTCTATCATATTGTTCTAAGCCCTCATACACTTTCACAATTTAATTAATTAATTAATCAATTAATTAATTAATTAATTAATGTGTATTTCTGATTTATGACTAGAACAACTTGACACACAGTGCTGAGCTGCATCTCAGATGCTCAGAAGTACACCACTTCTATGTGGCATCTACTGCTGACCTGCTATCTCCACCTAAAGACCCCCTGTACCCCCTAAAAAAGACAAAAACAGGTCTATTGTGGGTCTCAGAGGGTTAACCTAAACTGGAAAAGGTCCAATCCATCTGTTGTAACATTGTCTATGTTAAACCAGGTACTACAGGAGTAAAACAAAGAGGAAATTAGTCTTGAAACACATCACAAAAAGCTACAACAGAATGTATCATTTTTAACGTGTTCCAATGAACGCGAGTGAAAGTATTCTGCTGTTATTACTGTATCATCTCTTGTCCATCAGAACTTTCCACCATGTTTGTGTTGAACTCAGGATTCAGAAATATAGTTTTAAAGGACGAATACAAATATTTTTCTACACAGTCTTGACATAAAGTCAGATCTTCTGACATGACACATGTGACATAGTTATAACTTGGATATAATATTGGATACAATACAATTTTGGATACAAGTGACAGCCCTACAAAAAGATCATCAATTGGGAATGGGAATAACAAGTTGTCTGACACTGATACTGCTTTATAAAGTTCACACTGGGCAGTGCTGAAAGTGTACTACAGACACATCAGTGTAGAGGACATGAACTTACATGCAGAAGAGCACTTGGATCTTTTGACAGAAGACTCGGGTCTGTTTGATTCTTCCTGTTTCTGTTGAGCATCCTCTTCTTTAACTTCACCCTCATCTCCCTGCTGCTTGTCATCTCCATCTCCACCGATGGACACAGTCCCCTCATCCTCTGTGTTCACCTGCTCTCTGGCAGCTGCTCAGGTGTAAACCACAGACAGGCAGTTTAATAACTACAAGCTTTGTGACAATGTATATAACAGACCAGGCTTGTTTCTGTGGAAAAGTTAACTTAAAGGGGACATACCATGCTCATTTTCAGGTTCATACTTGTATTTTGGATTTCTACTAGAACATGTTTACATACTTTAATGTTTTAAAAACCCTTTATTTTCCTCATGCTGTCTGCTTGAATATACCTGCATTCACCCTCTGTCTGAAACATTCCGTTTTAGTACATTTCAATGGAATAGCAACAGAATTGCGTAGCTAGGCAACAGCTTGGGTCCATGTTTACTTCCTGTCAGCTGATGTCATTCACATACACTGCAACAGGAAATAAACTGTGACCCATTTAGAATGTTTACGTTTAAAAATTTGAAATGGTCTAAATAGTGTAGATTTGTGACATCACAAATGGACAGAAATCCTGACGGCTTGTTTCAAAAGCTCAGTTTCTGAACAAGGGCGGTGTGTATTTCTCTGTGGATTAAGCGTTTCGATACTTTCACAGTATTTATATACAACTTAAACCTGCTTTATAATATATAAGCCATGAAAATTACACTTTTTTACAATATGGGACCTTTAAGTTAACTGTCTTTTAGCACAGGAAGCTAACTGGTATTCAGTTAGCAAACTGCTAAATTAGCTAAACTTACTTGTAGTCTGCACCTCTGGCTCATTGTGCCGCTCGTCCTCTTCTTCATCACCCTCCAGAGTGTCTGCTTTTCGACATCTTAACTCGGTCATGACGAGAAGAAATTAATCCGAGAGGAGTTGAGTGATGTGTTGAGACAGCAGCATGCTAACTAACAAACCCAAGAGCCCTCAAATCAATACTTTGCTTTCAAGTAAACTAGGCAGGTGACAAGCCGAGTTACTCGCTTCCCTCTTCTATATTAACTTCTCTTGTATGAGGTTGTAAAAGAGCAGTTGCACAGCTTCAGTGTTTGTGGTGTTCACTGTGTGGAGGACTGAAGTTAGCACTGCTGCTGGGCGGGGACACACCGGAAGTTGCGGATGCGGATGGCTACAGAAAGCAGCGAAGAAGAGTGAAGACCAAACTTCACTGCATGGGATTTAAAGCGGCAGTATGCAACACATTTTTTGGCATAATTTGGCAAAAATTCCATAATAACCTTTCAGCGTATTGTAATTCAAGTGGTCTGAGAGAAAACTAGACTTCTGCTCCTCCTGATGTCTCTGTTTTCAGGCTTTAGATAAATCTAGCCTGTGACGGCAGATTCTGACCAATCACAGGTCATTTCAGAGAGAGAGAGCGTTCCTATTGGCTGTGATCCGGTCATGTGACCAGAACTTGGCTTCCTTCAACAGATTTTACAATGGCGGCCGCGTCACAAACTTTATCATTTTACAGCTAAACAGTAACTACAAGATGATTCTGAGAACATTTGAGACGAGAAATAGGCATTACAGTAACAGAATATTGATTCATATTTGATCAGCGCTGCCTAGTTTGACCGTTTGGTCGGAGTTCGCGAGTGATTGACAGCTGGCTCTCATAGACGGCAGCTGGACAGAAGACCTTGTTTTTCTCCGGTAAGTGAAATCCTTCAGATGCCGTTAGGAGCACCGGAGGACACAGTAGGACACAGAGGATCATGATTTTTTTCAGGTGACCTGTTTCATGTACTACTGTCATGATATACCGGCCGTTTTCTAAAAATAACTTTTTTTAAATCATATTTGCGCCAATCTCGCATACTGCAGCTGTAAGAAAAACAAAAACCTGTCAAATGTTCAACTCCCTCTTGGGTTTTATGTGAATAAAACACCAATGTTTGCATTCATTTCGAGTGTGTTATTTTCTCAAATTATTTTTTATCGTGCTCAGAATATGTTTTAGTGCTCAAACAGTCGATCGATAGACATTTAATCGACGATAAAGCTCTTAATTAATTTAATTATTTTGTATTTGATTTACTAGAAAAAAAGCCCTTAAATAATTGTAAATTGACTATCAATGGGTTTGAGGGAATACACGCAATGTGAAGACGTCAGTCACCAAATTTTCCCACAGAGGTTGTGATGGGACATATTTTTAAGATTAAATTATTTGTTGATTAATAAAAAGATTAAAAAAGACTAATAACTGATTAATAATTAAAATAATTGCAAGTTTCAACTCTTGTTTTTTAGTAGATATTACATCTTAACAAGATAACTGACTTGCCTGTAAATAGGGATGCACCGATACCGGATCGGATATCAGGCCGATACTGACTCAAATAGCTGGATCAGGTATCAGTGACAATGGGACTAATTTATTCAGTTCAATTGTATGTTTGTATACAATGTACATTATATGCTGGAATTTTTAAGTTTTGACCAATTTGTTGCTGCATTAAAAATGTTTACAATTGAATTGTAAATCCTGTTAATTCTAAGTAGTTTCTACCAAGATGCTGGTGTATGATTTTATTATTTTAATACAATTCAGTAAAATTGTATCTATGTATTTATTTGTTACAATTGTTTTACAAAGTTAGGAAAGCAATGTTTAAGTCAAGCCTGATCCAGTCACATCTACACAGTGAAGCGTGCGGTTTATTATTTAAACACTGGTATCGGATCGGTACTCTGTATTGGCCGATACCCAAAGCCCAGGTATCGGTATCAGGACTGAAAAAAGTTGGATCGGTGCACCCCTTCCTGTGAACTACAATAAAATCCTGATTGGAGAAAGTGTACAACTGATATCAGGTTGTTTCAAGTTAAGAGCTGACGGGGGTATGTAGACAGCCCTGGCTTCTGATACAAGCAAAGTGGCCCAGAGTAAAAATGTAGAATTACTTTTAAAAGCGAGTAAGATAAAAGAAAGTGTAGATTTATAAAACACCCTATATGCCGATTCATGGCTGAAGAGCTGCTGAAAAGCCTTCTGAGACAAATTTGTCATTTTGGGAAGCATGAAGAAAATTGACTTGACATACAATCTGACTGGAATGAAAATGCCAAACAGGAATAAAGTACTGTGGGTGTGTGGCAGGTCGGCTGGAATCGAGACAGACTCATCATAGTGAAGGCAGTTTAATCCAACACAACAGATTTTCACTGCCGCATGCGGAGTGTACAGTTAATATGAAAGCAGAAATAAAACTTACATCAATGAGCATTAAATGACTCTTTTAAAAAAAACAAAAAAACAAAAACCATAGGAGACAGCCAGGGCAAACAATAGGCACAAATCGTGAAATAACATCAAAGATTGTGCATAAAATCTTTCAGGAAACTACAAAATCTGGTCCCAAACTTAAAAACGGGAGTAAAAATATCAACACCTTAAATGAACATGTATGCACTGTATATAAAACACACTGTTAAACTTTACATGAACACTAACTGGGATTTTTAGGAGGTGCCTCTCCGAGGGATTTACACTGTAGGAAGTCCTTCAAACTTGTAGCCACTAGGTGGTTTGAACTTCCCCGTCCAGGTGAAAGGTAACAATAAAACACTGCTGCTGCTTATTCTTAATCTGATGAGTCCTCAGAGGCCTCCGACTCCTCCCTCAAGGTCTTTTCATCGATCTGCGTCTCTGTGTTGGAGAATAATGTTACTCTTTATTTTAAGGTTCTATTAGAGCATCAACAATGACTTGGTTATGTAATGAGTACCTGTACTGGTTTTGTTCAGGCTTCCTGTGTCCCCAGCTTCCTCACCATCACACCTCTCTAGTATTATGTTCAGGATTTTGGTCACCTGTGGGTGTTTAGCTGCCTTAATTAAAGGTTCGTCGTCTGAACTGTTGCTTGACGACTCTGAAAACGTATTAAAGAAACATAAATGCATGATAGAGAATGGAAAAAAAGCTTCACAATACTACATGTTCCTGAATATGTTTGTCCAGTGAAGGGGTTTTGCTAAGGAACCACATTATCTGAGGCCTGTACTACGAAGCAGGATTTGGGGTTAGTGAGGTATCTTCAGGGTTAACCCTGGGTTTTCAGTCCTACCACGGTCGGTCACTTCTTACCGGGGTAGATCACCATGGTAACTTACGCTGAACACCTAACCTGCTCCGGAGCAGGTTATGTTCCAGATAAGAGTTCAACTTGTAGAATGGCACCGCCTACTGACCAATCAAAGCTCTGTGCGCAGATCATATGATAATATTACGAAAATTACGAAGAAGTTAAAGTCATAATTCAGGCTAAAAGCAAGACAGTTTAATGCTGTATGAGATGTTATAGTCCCAGGATATGAAAGTAAGCCTGCTCACCGCTTTGAATTATATTTTAATATATATTTTTTATCTGCTCTCAAGTCTGTTTTACACCGCTGGAGTCGTGGACGCAGCTGAAAGAAGGTTGTCATACACGCCACCTCATATTCAATGGGAATCATGACGTCTACTATTCTATTATCACTGCCACAAATAAAAACTATTTATAAAAACATAATTCAAAGTGGTAAGCAGGCTCACTTTCATACAGTATATACCAATTTTCACTGTCTGGGTTGCAGCTAAGGCTAAAATATTGTCATACACGCCATAAGAATACATCTAAGCATCATATTAATTTTAACAGAATATACAAAGTAATTATAGTCAGATCTAACCATGCTCTAGATGGGGCAGTGATATTTATTAGTCCACTAAATTTACGCGTTCACACATCCGCATTTTTTTCTTTTGCCAGCTGTCCTTCCTGCATTTGGCAGCTTCAATTGGGTTACTTTTAGTCTGGATTATGTGTTTTTTCGTATTTGTCTAATATTATAGTTGGCTCTTGGTTTGTAAAATATGCCGCTCTGCTGACAGTAGACATGTCCATGTTTGTGATTGGTCAGATGCTGCAAACACAGCCCCTTTTATGTGAACGCGCTCACAGCCAGATAGAGAAACCCTGGGTTGATTTACCGAGCTGATAACCATCTCCGTAGGACCGCTTAGCGGGATCGCGGTTGTTTTTGTTTTTTTTAAGCCAGATAACGAGAAGATACCCTGGGTATGCTGAACTCGCTTCTGTGACTGGCTGGGCCGGAGTCTTTACCTGGCACGGGCATCTTTCTTGGCTTTTTGGAAGTTGTGTTCCTCTTCTTCTTTGGAGGTGAAGCCTTCGGTTTGTTTTTTGTTTGTTTGTCTGTGCGGTTCTTTTTCACAAGACTAATCAACGGTTTGTCATCTGAACTCTCATCGGAGTCTCCTGCCAAACAACAGTCACAGCAGCAAGGACTTAAAAATGTTTTCTTCAAAATCACGTTTTGTTCATGTCCTGATTACTGCTACAGTACCTCGTCTTTTTCTTGAAGCTCTGCCTGGCGATGCAGTTGTCTTCTTTGTGTTTTTCTTCACTGGTGTCTTCTTCTCTAGGTCCGCCAGGGGCACGTCATCCTCTGAGCTGCTGTCTGAGGATGAAGAGTTTTTGAAAATCCAAGAGGTAAGTACTGATATTAAATTAATTCTTTCTGGTCTGTCTATTACAGTGGTTCTCAAACGTTTTCTGTCATTCCCCCCTTTTGAGGAAGAACATTTTTCCAACAAAATGATGACGAAATTGGCCAAGTTTAACTTTGGTATTGAAGTAATAACAACAAGATAATGAACATTCCTTTCCCCTTTCTTCCATCACCGACTTTATCAAACCACTTTTTGTGAGATTTGTCACCAGATTGCTCCTTCAGTGTGTGCTTTTATAAAAAATAAAGAAAAATGAAATAACCGTAACATTTGCAATCACTTTGCTACAAAGATAACATGTCTGATGCCATTTGTTCTTTGTTAACATTGATTCCGTCCAAACAACAGTTCCGCATCAAATTTTTCACCTGGACACTCATGCCCCACCTGTCATGCCTCTGCCCCCAACACTTTGAGAACCACTGGTCTAATAAAAGCGCTGCCTACCTTTTAGTGATTCTTCTTTAGGTTTCGGTTTTGTTTTCTTGCTGTTTGCTGAAGTCTTTTGCTCTTTAGGAGCCTTTGTCAACTTCCTCTTCACCATTGCTAGTGGTTCATCATCTGAGCTGGCACTGGAAGACTCTGCATATTTAACTAGAACAAACAAAACACATGTATTTTGGGTACAAGTGCTATGAGAAAAGCATTTTAGATGAGTTTTGATTTCCACATTTTAACACCTACCCCTTTCCCTCGCTGCACTCCTTTTGGATTTCAATACTGGGGCCGCTGTTCTCGATGGAGTACCAGACGCCTTTCTCTGACGTTTGGGGTAATGTTTCTTGCCAAGTTCACTCAAAGGCACATCATCCGAGTTATCGCCGTCATCCAGTGATTCTGTGGAAGAAAGGGAAGTCAAGAATAAGTTTCTGCTACGGAGGACAGCAACTTCCTGTTGATGCTGCGTATCCATGGAGATAAAATTATCTTACCTTTCTTCTTTGAATCAACAGATTTTTCTGGAGGCATTGAGAGAGGCTTCTTTGCAGCTTTGGAGGCATTTTTTATGAGAGGCTGATTGTCAGAGCTGTCATCTGAATTCATATCTGAAACAGTTACACATATCAAAAGATTTAAAGCCAGCCATTACAGACAACGCTCCGAAAATACAGCAGAAATATGGCTGATGACATATGGTAATGTAACCACCTCCTTTCTTGTTATTTGTGCCATTAGATCTTGTTGTCTTCTTGTGTTTTTTCTCTGGTTTCCTAGCTGGTGCAGGGATTGTTTTCTTTTTAATCAAAGGCTTGTCATCTGAAGAGTCATCTGAAGCTACAACAGGAGAAGATATACAACATTTAGTACCTTTTGCTTTTAAATGTCAAGTTGAAAATATTTTCCTTTGACTGGCAGTATCGTTAACAGTCTGTTGTATTTGTTGTCCTCACCACTTTTTTCTTTTTCTGAATTAGTGTTGGATCCTCGTGTGTCTCCGTGCGACTGTTTCTCCTCACTACGTGGCTTCGTCTGGAGCTTCGAGAGAGGTGTGTCGTCATCATCAGAGCAGGAGCTGTTCCCTGATAAGAGACAGGATGGGATAAATACCAGTAATTACATCTCAAGTTTGCTCTGCTGAAATGATCATAAAAGTTTGACAATACATTTGGAGCCAATAAACTACCCCTTTTCTACTCTGCACATCCTGATTTTACTTTACTATAAGTATTTTCCAGTGCTTGGAGCCGACTCAACAGTTGACTCAGAAATGTTATACAAACGTATAGTTAAAGGACCAATATGTAATATATTTACTGTGATAAAATGACCATTACATGTTATCCAAGATTAAGGAAACATGCTAAATTTAAATACTGGCTTTCCGACAAACAATGCTACAGCCAGTATGTTTTCCTTTGAAATTTCGATTCCGGTCCGGAAAGTCTGTTTTTCGTTTTGGCTGGTGTGATCCCGTCCACTGCCCATTTCAATACCCCGTTGCCACATATGAAACAAAACAGCACTCAAAACACAGCCTTCTGCAGCAATGGTAGCAAGCTAACCAACTGGATCAACAGAGATAACGTTAACGTTACGATTCTACCCAACCTGAAAAGCCTCGGCACATCTCTCTGTGGTCCGTGTGCAGCTGGTTAACAAGGCAGCGAGTATTTGAGACACACAGCCGGTGAAGTGATTCCGACTACTGCTGGCCAGAGGCAAACGCGGTCGTGTCTAGAAGGTAAGCGGACGGGCCATAGCTCCAATGTTTTGAATTTGACCTGCTGTTACCCATTTTAAACGCCAGCTGTCAGTCCTACATATTGTTCCTTTACCTACACTTGAAACAGATAATGAAAGAATGAAAACTAGGCATGTCCACGATTAAGTCATAAGAATGTTTTTGACTAATCAAAGTTTTATTTAATGTAAAATTGTTTCCCCAGCATTATTGTCCATCCACAGATGAATGCAGTCATTGCTTAAAAGCCGTACCTCTTTAAAGGCCAAAGCATATTTGAGAATGTTAAAGATTATTGTTTATAATTGTGATTACTTTTTATGGCATTTGCCTTGACTGTATAGACTGATAGGAAATATGGGGTTTAAGAAATTAGGATGACAAGCTCTAAAGGTTCCCAGCTGTTGTCAAACCAGTTATGTCACATGTACACAGTGTGTGTCTTAGACCAACGAACCTTCAAGGCTTCCATATTTGTCAATACTATTGCGAAATCAGAGACGTGACCATTGTTCTCCACTAATAACTAACTTCTACTGACAGACCATTAAAGAGCTGATCTACTAACAAGTTTCTTAACATTAGTCAAAAAGCAGTCTCTGAGGGGGCTGCTCCAGTAACTCTGCTTTTTTAAACAATTAATTACAGCATTAGGTCTGTTTATTACCAGTAGAGGAAGAAGTACTCAAGTATTATAAGGAAAATACACTTAAAGTAACAAAAGTAAAAGCACTCATTATTTAGAATGGCACCTTTGAGAGTGGAGTCCATCTGATATACAGTTATTAGATTACTACTGATGCAAGTAGTAACAAGTGAGCAGCATTTTAATGTTGTAGCTGGTTGAACTTTAATAACTACATGTTTTTTTTTTATGTAAAATGATAATCTGCAAAGTCAAAAGTAATTATAGATCAATGTAGTGGGGTAAAAAGTAGTGAAATATAAAGTAACATAAACTGTAAATACTCAAAGAAAAGAAATTACTTAAAATTGTACGTTAGCCTACTTAGGCTACAGTACTTAAACTACTCTCCACCACAGTGTATTACTATTACCAGTACTATTGTTTGAATATATAAATGTTGCTTGTTGCTGCAGTGCTAACAAACGCTCCTAAAATACTACTATCCACGTAAAAAAGTCATTGTATTTTTATTCATGGGCTACAATATATTATTTGATCCTTGTTAGCTAACTGTTAGCTGTTTTGAAAGACGCTAAGCTAACTTAGCTTTTAGCTACGACGTAGCTAAATAAAATGTTTTGCCTCCTCAGCTATAATTTAAAAACAACATTGTTAATTTAACTACCTGGAGAGTTGTGTGCCACATGGCTGGGTGCGTCGGCTGTGCTGCAGGCCATCTCGTTACTCAGTATAGTTTAATTAATGCTCTTCAAACAAAACCGCGCCAACTTGGTGTAGCTGAGTTTCTGTTGTTCGCTTCTTCTCGTGGCTCAGTTCGCAGTTTGTTGGTATTTGTTGTCACCAGCTTCTACGTGTCTGGTCCGCGAACCGACAGCTACAGTCCTCTGTGCCGCAGAGTGTCATTAAACACGTTTTATAAACCAGTTTCCCCAGTCATGGCTGTAATGTGCTCCCAGTTCACGTTGGGTTTGTTTTCTTCCGTTTCGGGTTTGCACGAGGGCGAGTGTTGATGACGCGTCTTCTTCTTCTTCTTCTTTTGGTTTGATGAAGGGTTGCAATAGTTGCAACCGTTACTTATACCGCCACCTGCTGTACCGGAGCAGGTAGTATGAGATATCCCAGCAAACAGGTAGCCTAACTTTCAGGGAATGTAAAATAGGTGTTGGTGTACTGGATACCAAACTTGTGACCTCAGTGATGCTGAATGAATGAACCCTTTGATGATGGTTCTATTAATGTTATTTGTAATCTCCACAGGTTGTCCGGTAAGAACAGATAGATGGTGATGATTCAATTGATCCAGGTCACACACACTCTCATTGAGATGCCACTCATTCATTGTAGATGGTTTGAAAATCATTCTCATGGACGCACAGGATATAAAACCATATCAACAACAAAGGGAAATAGAGTCCAGAAAACTGCAGCGGTGATGAAGAACCTCTTTAGTTCGGGCCAAAAGCTGCAACACTGATGCCGAGTTGAGCTGGAGGACAGATGAGGCCCGTGATTGGTGAATTGACTCACAGCACTCTCTGATCATGTTAAATCCATGCGCCGAGCCACAGACGCTAGAACTGTGCATGTGAACAGTGCATGGGCTGATGAGGGGATGCTGGTGGGTTAAACTGCTGAAGAATAGTGACCTTCTGAACAGGGAACATTATCTAGAGTTCCCTGAATGTTATTAAAAAAAACCACTTGGGAGTTAAAGTACTGTAGGCCTTCTTAAGTACGAATTTCAGGTACTTGTACTTTACTTGAGTATTGTCATTTTATGCAACATACTGTAACCACTTGGCCCACCAAGGCACTCAAGAAATCAGCGTCGACCCCTGGTAGAGCAGGCGGCCACAGCACCACAGAGGCCGGGGGTTCAAATCCCACCCGTGACACTAAGCTGCATGTCATCAATGTAACACTGCCAATATCTATTAATGTCAAATCAGCCAAGAAAACAATAAAAACCGCTAATCAACGTAACACTTGACTTTTATTTATTTATTTCTGTGCAATAATTAACATGACTTCTTCTTCTACTACTACTACTACTAGTATTTCTTTTGTGTGTGTGTGTGTGTGTGTGTGTGTGCGTGCGTGCGCGTGCGTGCGTGCGTGCGTGTGTGTGTTGGAGGAGGAGGAATTACATTTGTTTGTTGTTTCAAATATATATATAGCTGCTTGTTGAAATAGGCTCCACATCAAATGAAACCTTTAACTGATTTAGATATAGAAAATACTTTATTGTCTACTTTTTGCATACAAAGGGCAGAAATTTGTCTTTGGATCGGGGTCAACTCGAGTCAGGTCCAATTAAAAGGCCGCAGCTCTAATATATAGCCTCAGTTCACGTCACCATCCTGTTGCCATGGCTATCACTGACGCTCGGCACGTGCTCGCGTGTGCGTGAGTGAGAGAGATGATTTGCAGTAAATGATAACATTAATTATTGGACTTCTGTGTGATTAGTGATGTGTATATTTAATTTCACGTCTACCAGTCAGTAAAAATGGTCCCGGTTGTAAGGAACCAATCAGAAGCCTCCCTGCCCGTACTCTAGCCTCAGCGTGCACCAGCGTGAACTCAAAGCGCGTGTCCGCTGCACGTTCACTGGAGAGTGGAAGAGAAAACTCAGCTCTTAAAACACCGGACAACGAGAACGAACTCTTACCACTATTACCATATTATCGAAAAATACAACTTTGATTTAGTTGTTTATGTTCTGTTAGTTTACTTTATAAAATGCTGCAGATTTAAACTATTTATTCTAACAGCTCAAAGTGAAGTCAGACAAACAGGATTATCAACGAGGGGAGACGGCGGATAGAAAACATTGCCGAACAAAATTTACGTTACTCAAACTGCTTTTTCAGTTACAGAAACAAACGAGTGGACTGATCTCCCTCCAGATATTAGAGTAATGTTAAAAAGGGTCGTGTTGTCTCAGCAGGTATCTCTCTCTTTCCCTCCCCTCTCTGCTGCTCTGTGGCCGGCTCTCCAGCGAGCTGCTGCCCCCTCCCTCCCCTCTCCGTCAACCAGGAAATAAAAGCCCCTCGTCTACGAGACCGGTCTCTTGAGAGAGCTCCAGCTCATAGCGGGGTCTGTGTGAGTGAATGCCAGGGTGGAGAGGTGGCGATCCCGGCAGGAGCTAGCTAGCTGTGCCGGCAGTTTGTGGAGCTTCTAAACTCCGACAACAGTTGAGAAAATGTTTGATTCGCCATCTAACATCGTAAAACTGTCAATATTCTAAATCTACACCGTTGATTTCTCGCCTCAACATTTTTCAGAAGTGAATTTAGTGATGAAATAGCTACGAAAAATGTGAAGTAGTTAAGATGCGGCGGTGCTCGTGCATGTGTGTGGGGGGCGTTGCCTTATAAGGAGTTTCGAGGGGAGGGGGGGGTTTAGACGGAGCTCCTGAGGCGATGCGACTTTCAAATTATGCTAGTTTTCCAAGATCGCAGACCCCAGCTTTAACTGACAGAAACTCCTGCAGCACCTGAATGCGTCTACAGGCTGATGATAAACACACTCTGCGATTATTGGTTTATTAATTCTTGATTCATGCAAATTACAGAGACAAACGCGTTCTCAGGGTTGTCAATAGATTATGAGTTTATTTGAGTTTCCATCTGCTCAGAACTTGTACTTTATATATACATACAAGAAGTACTTAAACAAGACAAACAAAACCAAATTGTGAAACAAAAAAAAACGAGTAAATTGAAGCTACTGTTGTTGTATTACTGTTGAAGACAAGGCAAGAAAACACAAAAAGATACTGAACATTAGAAGAAGAAATTAAATTCAAAGCTGTTCTGCCACTTGCAGTAAACTTAAAACAGAAAGTGAACTGAAACTGAAAGGGTCTAACTAATTGATAATAACGTTATGTTAGCTTTGCACAGGGCTGAAGAAATGGAGACAATGCCATATTCAGTGGGAATAGACCTGACCTCCAACTGGGCTGAAGGAAAGAACTACCATCTGTTATCAATAGAGGCTGCACAGCTACCAATTCGCTAAAGTTGTATTACGTTTTAATGTTATTTATTTATTACTGTTTATTTATTTATCTGGTTTGCTCAATATTAAGTAATGATTTGGTATTCTTGCCTGATAATGAATTTATATTTTGATAAGGATAACTATATCAGTAATTAATTTATATTTCTATATGACAGAGATGAGAGGTAATAATTATAGTTAAACAAGTTTAGGAAAAATAACTTAGATTATATGTTTAGCTCAATAAGGACGCTGGTTACTTATTAATGAATGAGTTGTGGAGAAGGGGTGGGATTAAATAAATTTGTACTTCTTCTCACTCCTTTTCAAATATGTAAACCAAGGCAAGTGTTTGACAATTTCTTTTGCTTATGATTTTCATTGTATGTGGATACTGCTTTTTTTCTGGCAGTCCACTTGTTGTATGATGATTCTCTTTTTTTTATTATTATTATTATTTTACATGTTCGAAATAAATTTTGAAATGAAATGAACTGTACAGTTACACAGCGAACACATGAACAGATTGTAACGCTATAACTTTATGAACAACAATATACATAAGTTTTACTCAGGTTAAACAGTGAATATATTCTTTGAACCAGCCCCGAGGCAGGCACCGATGATAATTAAAATCCCTCACGCTCGGAGCATAATATGCGCAAATATGGCGCACTGTGTGTCTCCCTGGCGATGAAGCGGAACCGGAAACACGTCGGCAAGATGTCGAAGCGCAGAATGAATTATGTGAGAATCAAACAGTCCATGTAGCGGTTCCAGCTTTTAATTAGGAGCTTTTTTTGGTGTATATTTAGCTCAGATATCTACTACTTGTTCATTTTGTCCTGTTAAGGTAAGCTAAGCCGTCCCTCTGAGTCCGGTTCGGGCTGTAGAGGTTAGCTAGTCAGCTGGAGTATTAACTCAAAACGACGGTAGCTCCGTACACAACAGAGAATGGGTGGAAAAGGGTGCGCTTGGTTTTAATGTACGGGGAGCCCCGAGCCACTCATATCCCCAGTCAGTCATGTGGACAAGTGGAACTCCGCCCTCGCGGGACTACACGTTACTCAGATTAAACCTCCCTGGCCACTACAAAACATTAAACTAACATTGATTAGCTAGTAGCTAGCTAACTAGCTGCTCTCTCGATCCTATCATAAGTAGCTAGTTATCAAGCAGGGTAGCAGAGCGTTAGTGTACGTGGGGGTTGTTTACTTCATGTGCTCCTGTTCTGTAACCACTTATAATACAAATACATGTACAGAAAATATACTGAATATGGCAATGTATTTCCAGTAAGGACATTTAAGAGACATCAATTATTTTGTCATAAGTGGTCAAATATATATACATTTTTTTACAAATAAAAATACTTCCTTAATGTAAATATATATTCCATAAATTAAAAGAAGTATTGGCAGCAAAATATAAGTTGTTCTTTTTTAATGATGAAAAGTAACCCTGATCAGAATCAATATCAGGTTTATTGCCAAGTAACGTTAGGTTTCTACATACACAAGATAAGATAAAACTATCCTGAGGGAAATTGTTGTGCAGTAGCTGTAGTACAAAGTAGGAAAGAGTGCAAACATATAGAGTACACATAAACCAAACAGTAAAGATCATCTCTCTGCATGTGTGAGGTAGATGAAGATGAATTAGCCGTTGTATTTTAGTGCACAACGGTCATAATAAATATAGTAGAAGAAGAGAAAAAAAACAAGTACTTGAAGTTTAGAATCTTACATATAAAACAGAAATTCACATTAAAAGAAATATGTAAAATAGTCAGTGGCATTTTCTCAGACTTGACAAAGCCCCAAAAGACATTACTGTTGACACTACAGTCAGCTGTTTTTAGAGACTAAGTAGTACTCCCCCTGATGAGTAAACTGATCTTGTATGTTAATTAGGCCTGTCAATTGATTAAAATATTTAATCGCGATTAATCGCATGATTGTCCATAGTTAATCGCAAACTAATCACACATTTTTAATCTGTTCAAAATGTACCTTAAAGGGAGATATGTCAAGTATTTAATACTCTTATCGACATGGGTGTGGGCAAATATGCTGCTTTATGCAAATGTATGTATATATTTATTATTGGAAATGAATTAACAACACAAAACAATTAAAAATATTGTCCAGAAACCCTCACAGGTACTGCATTTAGCATACAAAATATGCTCAAATCATAACATGGCAAACTGCAGCCCAACAGGCAACAACAGCTGTCAGTGTGTCAGTGTGCTGACTTGACTATGACTTGCCCCAAACTGCATGTGATTATCATAAAGTGGGCATGTCTGTAAAGGGGAGACTTGTGGGTACCCATAGAGCCCATTTTCATTCCCATATCTTGAGGTCAGAGGTCAAGGGACTCCTTTGAAAATGGCCATGACAGTTTTTCCTTGCCAAAATATAGCGTAAGTTTGGAGTGTTATTTAAAGTCCTTCACGAGAAGCTATTATGACACCGTTGCTTTAAAACAGAGCCCGATACATCCTAAAAATCGCAAGCTGCGTTAAAGAAATTAGTGGCGTTAAAATGAATTTGTGTTAACGTGTTAACTTTGACAGCCCTAGTGTTAATATGATATAGCATTCATTTTGAACCTGGTACTTCAATGTCACTTTCATTTTTGCTGACATAGAACTCTAATCTGGTCACACAATCCCTTGTAACCCTTACTGCAGGTCACTGTGATGCCTTAAAAACAAATGTTTCAAATTTTTGTCACTGTTCACCAGGGGAGGATGAGTGTGGAGACGGTGGACCGGGTAGCCGCTGTAACGCCCAGTCGGCCCAGCACGCCTCTTCAGACGTCCTGGTTTGAGTTCCTCCTGGATGGCAGCCTGCTGGAGAAACACCTGCAGAAGTCCAACCCAGGTCAGCTCAGCGTTACTTAGGACTAACAGTTATTATGCAATGCCTTGTGGTAGATTGTAGTGGTCTCTTAATCAAAAAAAACAATTTAATAACCAGAGTGAACAACATGTCAAGGATAGTTCAGTTAATACTGATTCTCCTCCTTGAATAAACATCTGGACTGTATCGACTGCAATACAACTTTACTGCGCTACAACTTCATCTAAGTGAGTTGAACACGGCAAAAAATATATGTACTCATGACATTGCAAATATTTTGTTCATGAAAATATCTATATTTCATGCCTTTGTTATGGCATAAATACTCTTGTTTGTAGTATCCCATGTCCTTTGCTTATGACTTCCATTCTTGAGTAGTGCGTTTATTAGCTGCAAAGTATAAATGCTTTCATTCTGATTTATTATGAAGTTCATATAACAGTTGCCCTCATGTTTCGTATAATAATTGTGAATTAAAGGATAACTTTGGTATTTTCCAACCCGGACCCTATGTTCCCATGTGAATGTGTCTAAGTGACTATTGGGGACAACAATTTTTGAAATTGGTCCAGTATTGAGGGAGAGCGCTGTAACCGGCAGCCGCGAAAAGATCTGCGCGGGCAAGTGAGCAGTTTCAATGTAACGTTACGTCCACTAAAATTGTTTGTTTTAGCCACTGACAGACTCAGATTGTTATTATAAGTCTCTGACAACATTAGTAAAAGTGCCCTACAGGGAAATAAAACCTTTTTCTTATCTTTTTCTCTTGAGCCGGTCTGTTTGTTATTGTGTCCAAGTCCAGCTCAAGGAGAAGTCTCGTTAAATGAATATCCGTATACTCTGGCTCTAATAAATACGGTCGGCCATCGAATTCAAAGACCTCATCCACATTGTGGAAATCATCTAAATATTCTACCATGACATTGAAAATCTTTAAGCTAACACTAAGATACGCTTTCTGTTCTCCAACACAACAAACTCTGCCCGGCTTCCACTCACGTTTCCACCATGGATGTATTCCACTATTGCAACGTTGTCTTCCAGCAACACGTCACCTTGCCAGATTTCAGAACGAGACTTCTCCTTGAGCGAGACTCTTTCCATAATGTCAGACACTTATAATTACAACCAGAGCCTGTCATGGCAAAAACAAGCACTTTTAGTGGACGTAAATGACGGTGCACAATAGGATTACATTGCAGCCTGTGAGCAGCTGCCGGTTACAGCGCTCTTTATAAATTCTGGACCAATTTCAGAAATTGTTGTCGCTAGGGCTGGGCGCTATGACAATATATACCACCAAACAATATATGTTTGACGCTATCACACTACATGCCCATTACTTGTACATTGCAATGACACAGAATGTAAACAAAGAAGGTCTAAAACCAGTACACAAAACTACTCGATACAGCTAACCTCAGTTATTATAACCAATGATATAATAATCAGTGAGGATAGGCTTTACATGCAGTTGATTCAGACCAAGATGTGAATGTATAAATTATTATGGGCCTTAATGTCTGCCACCTGTCCTGTAAAATGCATTTATCGGCTGTATTTTATTTATATTACATTTGCTGTCCCCTAGACTAGGCCTGTATTTATTTGTTTTTTTCTCCATAATTTCACTTGAAAAAACATTTTTCACTAAAGTTCTTAATAAAAGGAGAAAATACTCCTAGCTTTTCATTTGTCAAGTATTTAATTCACACAGGAGTAAACAAAAATAGGCTTTACCACGTGGTTATTTCATATGGACAATTTATTTATTGAATTACCGGAAAACGTGCTATATTGTGAAATATATTGTTATCGAAATATGAAATGACCTATATCGAGATAGAGGATTTTGGCCATATCGCCCAGTCCTAGTAGTCGCTATTTGTCAGTTAGACTCGAAAATAGGGGGAATGTTGAAAAATACCCAAGTTACCCTTTAAAGAGTACATGTTCATTTAATTGTTTTATGGTGAATTCTTCTCACTCCTGTGGGGCCAAACATGAAAAACGAGACACCACATTGTGATATTTGCAGTGCATCTAGAATGAGATATCATAACGGTATACTTTAGGTTTTGGTGCCTTTTTTGTCAGAATCACAGAGCAAAGGTTAGCACTCTGTCTCCCCCAGAAGTATTTCTTGGAAATGTAATGAATTATCTCCTGAAGAGGGATGCTGATGATGAGCAATTTAATGAAAAGGGGGTCCACTATAAAAATGAATAGATTTATTAAATGGAACGGCCTAAAAAGCATTCAAGGTTGGATATATTTGTCAAGTCAGTGTCTTGAGTTGACACTTTGAATTAATGTACCGTGTGCTCATTAATGCTCATTAAAACATAATCATATGTCTGTTTTTCCACAGACCCGGCATCGGTGCAGCTGATCATCCAGTTCCTGGAGCAGGCGTCCAAGCCCTCCGTGAACGAGCAGAATCAAGTGCAGCCTCCAGCAGACAACCGCAGGAACCGCACCCTGAAGCTGCTGGCCCTGAAAGTAGCCGCCTACATGAAATGGGACCTGGATGCTCTGGAGAAAGGGTAAGTGTGTGTGTGAAAGGCTCTTTAGACTTATAATGCGGAGGCCGTCAGTGCAACTGTTCAAGCTCGTCTATGCATTTGCAGCGGTCCAAATTAAATTGAGCTACATTTTTTTTGTAGCTACTAAAAATATTAAAAAACAATACAGAAGGAATGTTGTAATTAAGAGCTGCATGGTGGTGCAGTGGTTAGCACTGTTGCCTCACAGCGAGAGGGTCGCAGGTTCAAACCCAGCTTGAGGCCTTTCTGTGTGGAGTTAGCGTGGGTTTTCTCTGGGTTCTCCAGTTTCCTCCCACAGTCCAAAGACAGGCAGGTTGGGTTAATTGTTGACTCTAAACTGCCCGTAGGTGTGAATGTGAGCGTGAATGGTTGTCTCTCTGTATGTGTCAGCCCTGCGATAGTCTGGCGACCTGTCCAGGGTGTATCCCGCCTTCGCCCAATGTCAGCTGGGATCGGCTCCAGCCCCCCCGCGACCCTGAATAGGATAAGTGGTTACAGATGGATGGATGTTCTATTTAATTATGAAAGTGTATTATAAACTAAACCTTGGTTTCTTTTCTGGTGGCGGAAGTGGCAGTCACTTAGGCGTGTGTCTGTCAATTAGTGTTGCTTTGTGGGAGCAGGGGTTTTTAATGAAGTTGATTAAGTCTGGTCTCTAGAAGCCCCTCCCCTTCCTCTTTAAAAGAGGAGTGATTTGGCTGGCCAGCTGTGGGAGATGTCCTGGCCTACACATCATATTCTACAGACTTAAGAAAACATCTTTGTTTGGTACAGAAGCCCGCAAAAATCACACCATAGTCATTTAAATTTTTTTGAAAATGAGAATATTGATGTAAAAATGATCATTCCCTCTAAAATTGTAAATCATATCGCATTTGCAGTATCCGTCAAAATAATCACAATTAGATATTTTTTTTAAAATGGCGCAGCCCTATACATGTCTCTAATAATTGTGTATTATATCAAATCATACAGCATCATGTAATAATTGATCCTTCTTCCCTGCCAGCTTGACCATTCCAGTATTAAATATGTTACTGAACGAGCTCCTGTGTGTGAGCAAAGTGCCACCGGGGGTTAAACACGTGGACCTGGACCTGTCCACTCTGCCTCCTACCACGGCCATGGCTGTCATCATATACAACCGCTGGTGAGTGAAATCCACAAGGAAAACACGCAAAACTCACCAAAGTAGTAAAAGAGAGTCGCTAACCCACTGTGTTTGTCAGTTCAAATGATTGCATTGGTCACGAAGAATAAATGTTGATGAAAGGAAGAAACAGCTTAAATGGAAAGAAAAACAAAGAGTTTGAACCATCTTCATGTCCATGTCTTGTTGTGTCTTTCAAAGGGCCATCAGAGCCATCGTGCTGAGCAGCTTTCCAGAGAAACAGACAAAACCGGGACCTCACCAGATCAACATGTAAATTCTGCTCCTCCCTTCCTTTTACCATCCTCTGGTGTGGGTCAAGCTAAAGTTGTTTACAGAACAAATACACTCACTCGTGCTTATCTGAAACATCCAGGCCCAGTTTCAGAGTTTAACCCTCTGAGACCTCGGGGGCGATACCGACTGACTTTACTGTCTTTCAGAGGCTGTAGCAGGTTCACTTTTAGAGTAAAGATACTGATATCATATGAAACTAGAAAACCTAAGGCATCCATTGGTACCAATCATGTTATAGTAGCTTGTAGCGAAAGAGGCTAAATAACGCTCCAAACTTACACTAAGTCAGTTTTGGGACAAAAACCATGCAGTTATTTGAATGTAGTATACAGTAAATGTGTTATTTGCGCCTATACTAAAATGATGTGTTTGAATATTTCTGCATACTGGGGTCCCTAAACAGTCTTGGAATTACATAAATTGGGTATCACTGTAAAGCTGAGACTCTTGTGGATCCATTGAGCTCAATTGTATTCATGTGTGATGATGTTAGTCTCCATAGTAGCCATTTCATATAGTGAGACTGTTTTTTGAAATTTGACTTCTCTGTATAAAATGACCTGTGGTGACCTCTAGGATAATCACAGCCTCATGAAACGTTACAGCCACAAACTAGAGACCTAGAGCATTCAGAGGATGGATGGCTTTCTTAGGTAGATTGACAATAAGGGGGTTTCTGAGCAGTTTCCGGAACAGAAGTGCTTGACATCCAATCGCTGAAAAAAGCAATTCTTGCAGAAATCTCCAAATTTCAAAAGTTTTTGACACCAAATCACAGTATGGCTTTTTCTATGGTGTTCCTCAAGGTCTTGGTGTCTTAATGTGGTATTTTGGAGGGATTATTGATCATTTTTTATCAATTGTCGAGTGGTAAAAAAATTGTTAAATTTTGCTCCAAATCTGTGTAACAAATGGTATCAACTCAAAAATTGCTGCAACAACTGATGCGACATAATAGAGCATGGGAATGGCCATCACATACTTCTATCATAATATCTATTATACTTTTTCACAATTTATTTTAATTAACTAATCACGTTTATTTCTTATTAATGACTAGAACAACTTGACACACAGTGCTGAGCTGCATCTCAAATTAATCTTCAGGTTCCCAGCTTTCAGATGATGTACACCACTTCTATGTGACATCTACTGCTGACCTGCTATCTCCCCCTAAAAACCCCCTGTAGCCCCTAAAAAAGACAAAAACGGGTCTATGTGGGTCTCAGAGGGTTAAAAAATGGAAATATAGCTTTGTAAGTGCTCAGTTTGAATGGCATCAAGATGGAAGTGAGTTCTTGTCTTGTGGCCTCTCGTAGGTTAAGTATCGTGCAGCAGGAGAAGGAGATGACTGACAACATCCTTACTGTGGTGAGTACGAAATGGAAATCCTTAAATGCTGTCATGAAATATACTTTTTTGGACTATATCTGATATAAATAAACATGGTATCCACATTTCGGTGTGCCTGATAGTTTTGATTTTGTAAAGGTTTGGATGAACAACATGTCATCATATCCCCTTTTCCAGTAATCCCTGTTTTGTCCCTGTCCTCTGTCTAAGAAAATATCTAGTAGGTCAAATGACTTTCCTATCATGTAACTTCATGCCCTCAGCTGAAAGAACAGGCGACTGACTCCATCAGTGTCCTGGAGGGAGCCCTGCAGCTGAAGAAAGACTTCTACATTCACACCCTGAGGACTCTGGATCTGCTGGCTGCTGATGCCGCCGCCAACGGAGAGACGGAGTCCTCGACCGCAGGGCTTCGCATCAGCGCCGATGAGCTGCACTGTCAGGTTGGTGGACAACACAGTGGTGTCTCGCTGCTGGGATTCATTTATGGTTTGGATCACTCGGAGTACAATTCATCCAGATTACATACAATTAGATGAACTTTATTGATTTCTACAGGGAGCTACTGGAGAGAGTTTCCGTCTGAATTATACTACTAATAATAATATTTTAACGCCACTAATTTCTTGAAGGCATTATGCGATTTTTAAGTTGTAGTGGGCTCAGTTTTAAAGAGTGAAGATTCTGGCATCATATGAAACTAGAAAACTTAAAGAATCCATTGGTACAAACCATGTCATACTAGCTTGTCGGTATGGAGTAATAACACTCCAAACTTGCGCTAAATTTTGGCGAGGAAAAACTGGCATGGCCATTTCCAAAGGGGTCCCTTGACCTCTGACCTCAAGTGAATTTGTGAATTAAAATGGGTTCTATGGGTACCCACGAGTCTCCTCTTTACAGACATGCCCACTTTATGATAATCACATGCAGTTTGGGGCAAGTCATAGTCAAGTCAGCACACTGACACACTGACAGCTGTTGTTGCCTGTTGGGCTGCAGTTTGCCATGTTATGATTTGAGCATATTTTTCATGCGAAATGCAGTACCTGTGAGGGTTTCTGGACAATATTTGTCATTGTTTTGTGTTGTTAATTGATTTCTAATAATAAATGTATGCATACATTTGCATAAAGCAGCATATTTGTCCACTCCCATGATAAGAGTATTAAATACTTGACAAATCTCCCTTTGAGGTACATTTTGAACAGATAAACAATGTGCGATTAATCGCAATTAATTGTATTTTGGTGTTTCAGGTGCATTATGATCTGGGAGGTATTTTCTTCCAGCAAGGCTGCACAGACCAAACAACCTATGAGAATGCCCGGGATCACTTCAGACAGACAAAGGAACTGCTAACAAAGGTAGATTTACTTGTGTATTACTTAACCATGTCCAGATTTGTCTTGTTTTAGTCCTGTAATGACTGCAGTTTGCCACCAGCAGTCATTCCTTTAAACTTTGTTTTTTAGCTTGACTCGGCTGTCCATGTTCACCTGGACGGGAAACGTCTGGCTGGCTACTGGAACGCCTGCAAAGCTTTGACTGAATACTGCGACCCCTCAGACTCCCAGAACACGCCCTACAATCAGATCAACAGCCTGATCAGGGCGCGCAACTACCAGGTCAGAGCAGACGCTGCAGTGAGCTTAAAGCCAAAGACTTGTCTTGTAAAAATGCACCCAGGACTACGTAATGAGCGATGTGGCATGTAATAAGGCTCCGGCTGTAAACTGAAGGCAAACGGGAGGATCCAGTGAGGTATTCAGAACTGTAGTACTGTATTCTTCTCTCTGACAGGCTGTCATTGAAGCCTTCATCAAAGACAACGTGTGCCGCAGTTTGCCAAACAACTTCAGACGGTCTGTTCTCAGGGAGTTCCTGTACAAAGTCCAACAAGGGTGAGACCACAATTCAATCCAAAATCAAAACTAATTCAAACACAACAGCTTGCAGTGACAGAGCCTATAGATATATGCCATGCATTGAAACATGAAGGCACTGCTTGCATTGTAATTTTTTACATTTAGTTTATGGTGACAGACAGTCCAGCTGCATATCCACAAACAATCCAACAAACAAGCCATTTCTAACACTCTGCAGGGAATCGAGCTTGGATGAGGTTTGCTACAAGCTGTGTGTTTGCAACGCCGTCCGAGATGCTCTGGAAGGAGAAATCCTCAGTGTGCGTTTTCAGCAGCTCCTCCTCAAGCCCAGTAAAAGGATGGTGGACTTCATTTTAGAGGTACTTTCTCAAACTTCTTGTGTCCCAAGTAAGTGTGTGAAGCAGACAGGAGTACCAGCACGGGAGTAAAGAAATGTACTGCTGTATACGGGGGCAGCAGCAAAACGGCTTTCAGACTAAACAATCAATATCAGCTTAAGTGTACGCTATATTTAGAATATTTTCTCCACTTAATCTTGCCGTCAGACAGCCCTTTCTGACGGGGGACTGAAGCTGTAGTCTATGCTCTCTTCAAAGCCACCAGACTCCATTGACAAAAACAGTAACTTTACCTTGCAGAACACGGAAGTTACTGGTCTATTGCTGGTTTGTCTGTGTTATTGTCAAGGCTGTCAATCGATTAAAATATTTAATCACGATTAATCGCATGTTTGTCCATAGTTAATCGCGATTAATTGCAAATTAATTACACATTTTTTATCTGTTCACAAAATGAACCTTAAAGGGAGATTTGTCAAGTATTTAATACTCTTATCAACATGGGAGTGGGCAAATATGCTGCCAGTATATGTATATATTTATTATTGGAAATCAATTAACAACACAAAACAATGAAAAATATTGTCCAGAAACCCTCACAGGTACTGCATTTAGCATAAAAAAAATATGATCAAATCATAACATGGCAAACTGAAGCTCAACAGGCAACAACAGCTGTCAGTGTGTTAGTGTGCTGACTTGATTATGACTTGCCCCAAACTGCATGTGATTATCATAAAGTGGGCATGTCTGTAAAGGGGAGACTCGTGGGTACCCATAGAACCCATTTTCATTCACAAATCTTTTGGTCAGAGGTCAAGGGACCCCTTTGAAAATGGTCATGCCACTTTTTCCTCGCCAAAATTTTGCGTAAGTTTGGAGTGTTATTTAACCTCCTTCTCGACAAGCTAGTATGACAACCTAAAAATCACAAGTTGCATTAATGCGTTAAAGAAATTAGAAATTCTTCAAACGAATTCGTGTTAACTTGTTATTATCCCGTTAACTTTGACAGCCCTAGTTATTGCCTGACTTTGGTGAATCCGAACTAACCCTTTAAAACAGCAAAGTCACACAATAACACAAACAAACTAACCGATCGAGGCAGCGGTAGACCAGCAACTCCTGTGTTCTGCGAGGTAAAATTACTGTTTTTGTCAAAGGAGTCTGGTGGCTTTGAAGAGAGCATAGATGAATGTCATTTTGCTGCTGCCCCCATCTACAGCAGTGCATTGCTTTGTGCTGGTACTCCTGTCTGTTTCTCCAAACTGGGGGCGTGCCGACCGTCAGCTACTGTAGGTAATACACTGACTATGGATAAGTACTATCCATTTAGATAATACAGATAGACTGTACAATCCCTTATGCCAACGGGTGGCAGTGAAGCATAGAGTCTCTTCTGATTAAAGGGGAACTACGCCCACTTTCAAAATTCATACATGTTATTCCTATGGTCTAAGACAGTCCAAAAATATTAGTAAACATGAACAACTCTCTCCCAAATCCAAAAACTAGAGGGCAAAAACTCAACTCTGCTCTCTGTGTCATCTATAACGTCTCTCCCAATTCATTGTCTATGGAGCAGCTCCAGACACACAAGTTTGAGTTGTAGCACTCTAGTTTTTGGATTTAGGAGAGAATTGTTCATGTTTACTAATATTTCTTTGGACTGTCTTAGACCATTTGAATAACATGTATACATTTTTAAAATAGGCGTAGTTCCCCTTTAAGGAAAGAGGTTTGTGGGAGTTAAATTTGCAGGTTAAAATATTGAAGCTAAAATTTGTATTTTCATAATGAAAACTAACAGATGTGATTTTTAGGAAACAATTTTCTCGAGCTGTGCTGAGGTTTGAGGAGTTTGTGTATCTGGGACTGACCAGAATATTTCTCATGATTAATAAATCAAATTGGAAGCTGCTGCACATTTGAATCCGACATTCCTTGTCCTGCAGGTGTGCACACTTTCGCTGGAAAAGGAGCGTCCGTCTGAGACATCCAGAAGAAACATGGCCGCTTTCATGAAGTGAGTCAGAGCAGGGTCAGAGCCACACCCACTGACGTACTAGCTAAAGTGACAATAAAACCTTTATTAGTCTAAAGAAATAGCAGAACCTACAGCTGGTAGGCTCCGTTAACGTACCCTGATCATCTTTTAAAATGAGAGCGTTGTCATCTTGCAGGACTCTGTGTGAAACCTTGGAGGAGCTGCCTCTGCTGTTTGTGGTGTCCTCTCACAAGCTCTTCATGGAGCTGCTGAAGGAGGAGGAGAGGAAGGTCCTGGTGGAGCAGCTGAGGAAGAGATCGGCCACAATCAACCTCAGCGCCAAGCCTCTGCCTTCTTTTTATGACATTCCAGGTACAGCATTGAGAATTTTCGTACTATTCTGTGACATCTGGATTATGGGTTTGTTGTCAGGAAAGCTCTAAGTGGTGTGTTTCAGTATAAAGCTTGTGTCTTCATCGCTCCACAGCTTCAGCGAGTGTGAACATTGGGCAGCTGGAGCAGCAGCTCATCCTCTTACTGGAGCCGCGCAGGATCAGACAGATCCTCATCGAACTCCACGGCATGGCAGAACGACCCTTCTGGAGGGTCAACAGTAAGGTCAGAGGTCAACAGACTTATACCTGAAGAGAAAGTGCTTATATCAAAGACATTCGGGCTTTTGTATTTAACATCTATATATGAGATATCTATAATAACACTCCTATTAAGAGTAATAATAACTCGGGCTGTCAAAGTTAACGCAATAATAACGCGTTAAAGCAAAATTATTTTTTTTTTGTGTATTATTTTGATGACAACATATAAATCAAACAAAAATCAAAACCATAACCCAACCTAAAAATTCACACACCTGCACTCGCACACTCACACACACACCCACGCACATTTACACCCGGGGAGGGGTGGTACAAATAACTAAGAGAAAATGATCTAAACTGCGTGTCAAGGACAAAAAAACACATACATATTACATACAGTATCATCATCATAATGTGAGTATTCAAAAACAAAACAGAGAATAGGAAAAACAAAACAATCAATATATGAATACAAATGCTGTCAAACGGATTCCAAATGTTGCACAGTGGGGCCCCAAGATTTTTTTAATTATTCGTTAACTAAGTAATTTCGTAAAAACGCCAACGCCTCTAATTTCTTTAACGCAACGTGTGATTCTTAAGTTGTATGTCATACTAGCTTGTCGAGAAGGAGGCTAAATAATGCTCCAAAATTGCGCTGAATTTTTGCGAGGAAAAGCTGTCATGGCCATTTTCAAAGGGGTCCCTTGACCTCTGACCTCAAGATATGTGAATGAAAATGGGTTCTATGGGTACCCAAGAGTCTCCCCTTTACAGACATGTCCACTTTATGATAATCACATGCAGTTTGGGGCAAGTCATAGTCAAGTCAACACACTGACACACTGACAGCTGTTGTTGCCTGTTGGGCTGCAGTTTGCCA
This sequence comes from Sebastolobus alascanus, assembly GCA_916701645.2. Lineage (NCBI taxonomy): Eukaryota > Metazoa > Chordata > Actinopteri > Perciformes > Sebastidae > Sebastolobus > Sebastolobus alascanus. The sequence goes on from CAKAOJ020000045.1 coordinate 1,160,548, forward strand.
TGTTATGATTTGATCATATTTTTTTATGCTAAATGCAGTACCTGCGAGGGTTTCTGGACAATATTTGTCATTGTTTTGTGTTGTTCATTGATTTCCAATAATAAATATATACAAATACTGGCAGCATATTTGCCCACTCCAATGTTGATAAGAGTATTAAATACTTGACAAATCTCCCTTTAAAGGTCCCATATTATGCTCATTGTAAGGTTCATACTTGTATTTTGTGTTTCTACTAGAACATGTTAACATGCTGTAATGTTAAAAAAAAAAACCTTTATGTTCCTCATACTGTCTGCCTGAATATGCCTGTATTTATTCTCTGTCTGAAACGCTCCGTTTTAGCTCATTGCAACAGAATTGCAACGGAATTGCGTTGCTAGGCAACAGTTTGGGTCCATGTTTACTTCCTGTCAGCTGATGTAATTTATATACACTGCAACCGGAAATAAACTGGGATACATTAAGAATGTTTACGTTTAAAACCGTGTAATGGTCTAAATATTGTATATTTATGACATCACGAATGGACAGAAATCCTGACAGCTTGTTTCAAACGCACAATTTCTGAATACGGGCTGTGCGTATTTCTCCGTATATTGATAGTTTCAATACTTTCACAGTATTTATATAGCACTTAAACCTGCTTTATAATATAACAGACATGACAATCTCGCTTTTTACAATATGGGACCTTTAAGGTACATTTTGAACAGATAAAAAATTGTGTGATTAATTTGCGATTAATTGCGATTAACTATTTTAATTGATTGACAGCCCTAGTAATATTCATTGTCAGATATAATGAAATCTAAACTGAAATAATACAAAAATACCACTTTCTGTTTGTGTGTACAGTGGGAAGTTCCTCCAGACTACATCAACGTGATCCTCGGCATTAAAGACAACCTGACAAAGGACCTGGTTTACATCCTCATGGCCAAAGGACTCCACTGCATATCAATAAAGGTGTGCTTAGATGATCAGGGCTCCGAAATATCACCTTTTATTACCTTTTATTATTTTATAATTAGCTTTATTACAATAACAGTTCTGAGCAGTGAGAATCAGTCAATACTTGTTTCCTGTCGTCTCAGGACTTTGCCCATGCACGGCAGCTTTTCTCAGCCTGCCTGGAGCTCGTTACCGAGTTCTCCCCGAAGCTGAGGCAGGTTATGCTGAACGAGATGCTGCTGCTGGAGGTTCGCGCGCATGAGACGATGGCGGCCGAGGGCAGCAAGGAGCGACCTCCATCCGACCTGGTCAGCAGGGTCAGAGGATACCTGGAGATGAGGATCCATGGTGAGTGAGTGGAAACACTGTGGAGTTGTTACCTGGTCTTTACCTGGTACCCTATCTATATGAGTAGCATCACAGCTTGCTGACTGTGGATTAATGCTGCAGTGGAATAAGGGATCATTTTTAGACGCACTAATAAATTAGGGGATGTCCTTGTCTTTGTCTCCAGATCTGCCTCTGCGTCAGGTGGTAGGAGAGGAGTGTGTAGCCTTCATGTTGAACTGGAGGGAGAACGATTACCTGACTCTGCAGGTGTCACCATCACTGGTCATGAACAATCCATACATCAAGGTAAAAAAACCCTGCTTTTTCACCACTTTCGGCTATTTTATTTCTATCATGTTAATGTTGACTTAAACTTCACTGGGCTACCATAAAAGCATTGTATGCTCTGTAAAGGTACAGGTGCTGAACTAAGATTTTCAACAAATGTCATTGTTCAGATGCAATAATGGCCAACACAATATCAAAACTACCATGAATTTGTACATGCAGGCAGATAGAAGTGTTTACAGTTAAAATCTTGAACTCTGATTTTCACTCTTAATTTCTCCTTACCTTTCAATACAGAAACACGTTGGCCATGCTGACACGGCATGACATCCCATATCTGCTTGTTGCTCCGATCAATATTTCTAGATTAACAACAAAATTAATATGTGTATGTGACCTGTCCAGCACCAAATTACAGACACAGTTTATCAGGTAAAAAGCCAGATATTTCCCTCAGGAGTTGGTGGAGCCCAAAACAGAGTTAAAAGAAGAGTATTTATTGGACTTGCATTTGTCAGATGGACAGAAACAAAATAATAACGTTGCGTCATGTGTGCTCGATTTGTAAATAGGCAACTGTTTACAAGGCATGGGCGATACATTTTTTAATCCGATACGATACAGATACTTTTTATTACAATTTTAACGATACCGATACTGATAATTTCTTGTGATTTTTCAAAATCATGGTCATTTTTAGAAAAAAAAAAGATCATTACACTCAAAGGCAAGTCACATGACACATACCGGCCTTTAATAACAAATTTATTACAAAAGCAAATATAAGTAAAATTAAATAAAAAGGTTTGTGCTACTATGTGTAAAAAATAGTCCAGTATTTTACAGAAATACTATGATTAAATAAAAGCTTCCTTATAGCTTTCAGGGTGTTTTGTTTTGAAATGTTTGAAGAGGGACTTGCGTTGCTGTGTGGTACTTTATTGTCACAAATAGTGCATCTTGCTGTATTTGTATCTTTTTTTTTTTACTTTTATTTTAAGTAGCACCACGCCACACTACTTTCTTTTCTGCCCTTCTCTCACGTTTGATGTGGAAGTGTGCGACTGTGCACCGCTGTGCGCTAGGTTCTGATGTCACATGGTTTCCACAGTCATGTGACATGGGCCAGCTAAATATGTCAGGGCTGTTTTGGCACAAACATTATACAAAAGTAGAGAAAACATTTGGAAGTGATGCAGCCACCCACGTTTGTATTTATATTATTTTATTATCGATAGTTATCGATACCAAATGAGTAGCTTGTGACTATCGAAGAATCGATACCACAGTATTTGCCATCCGCCCATCCCTACTGTTTACGTTCATGACAACTTTATCAGGTGAGAACATGTCAATGATGTGCATACAGCTTCTTGCACTGCCCCCAAGTGGCTAAAAGAAATCAATTATTGCAGGTTTAAGCCATGTGATTCGTATATTGAGACAAACTAAATGTGCCATTCAATGCCACTGCAGTAATATTCTATAACAACAACTATTCTTGAAGTATTGTGCATCATTTTATACACGTTCCCACAACAATACATATTTGGTATCTTTTGGAAACACTGTGATCTCCATGAGAGTTCAAAACAAAGCTCAGTAGGTTTTAACAAAGACTTTGTGACGATGGACCCTCCACGGGCTCTGGGATAGTTGACACAGTCAGGACTGCTGTGGTTTTGGCTTGTTAAATTAATCTCCCTCTGTTTCCTTCTGATAGCTCGGTCAGCTCCTGGCTTCGACGTGCAAAGAGCTCCCAGGTCCTAAAGAGTGTCGGCGCACAGCCAAGGAGCTGTGGGAAGTGGTGGTGCAGATCTGCAGCGTGTCCATCCAGCACAAGAGGAACAGCGACGGCAGAGTGGGTCTCATTAAACAGAGGGAGTCCTCCATGGGCATCCTGTACCGGTACGCTGCAAACATACCTGCATTGAATAATGCCGAGCAATTACAACGCAATGATACGCTCTAGATATGCACACACAGGCTCATTCTGGTTTATTTTCATTGTCTAACCCATTTAGGAGCAAATTCATCACTTTCATCAAGAAACTTAGAGTAAGTATTTAATAAACTAAACTTAATCCCACTGTGGATATATTACATTAACATTGGATGCTATTGATGCCAAGGTAACGAGTGTCATCTTATATCTCACAGGAGCCGTTGGTGCTGACGACCCTCATCTCACTGTTTGTGAGGCTCCACAGCATAGTGCGGGTATGTCTCTAATTTGAGCTGTTGAATTTTCCACACTGATAGCACACTGTAGAGTCTCACATAGGCTGCATGGTAGTAGGAATATCTCACGGCAAAACGAGGGGCCGGGCATTTTGAGGAGGATGAAGAAGAAGAGGAAGATGAAAAAAGGAAGAGGAGGAAGACAGATGAGAAATACAGGACGGTCCATCATCAAACCTGGAAGGCATTAGCAATGTTAGTTCTGCCTCAATCGGGTCTCGAACTCACAAGCTCAAACACCAAGGGCAAGTCACTATCTAGGTGAACTAACTGCCCGGGGGAAACTACACACTATAACTAGGCAATCACCAGGGTTGCATGTAAAGGCAGATTTCAAACTAGTGTCAAAAATTCAGTTTTCGATACAGAATTCTGAGAATTTGTGTACTTCATCTAGACAACATAGAGATTTCTGTAATTTATTTTCATAAAGATTGATTGCTCCATAAGTGACAAACTGATGTTTAAAAATGCTTCAATTTCCATTGACTGCGAAAGTTCACGATAGAATTCAAAATACTGTGAAAAGGGCAGTTTTTGAGAAAAAAATCTGAAATTTACACCCTACAATGACCTCAAAATTCTCATTTATTTCATGAACATTGGAGCTTTATTTAGCAAGAATTTGCAGTAGCTGTGTACAGTACTGTTCACACTAAAACGTTTTGACGCACTGTGGACTCAATTTCTGATAATTCAAAAATCTGGTGGATCGTTTGTGGAGGACAGTCTGAAGATGCAGCGGAGCAAGTTTGGTGTCAGTTGAGAAACAAATGCTGGAGGAGAAAGGTTTAATACGTTTTACAGTTTTTGAGAAAACAGAGTGATGGACTTCATAATTCCTGCCAGGTTGAAGCATCCGAACATTTCTGCTCACTTGGGCTACATTCTGGTGGAAGTTGCAAATTGCTGGCACGTACGGCTGGTTTGTTATGAATTTGAAGTTTTAAGCTTTAGGCGCCATCACAGGATTATTAGAAGAATATTGACAAAAACAAGAGCAACAGAGCTGCTGCCCGGCCACTAATGAACAGCTGGCTAAGATGGATAAAAGTGCTTTATTGTTGCAGTAAGTTTATAAATACCATGGTGTGATGGGAGGTTTTGCTGCAGTTTCAGTCTGGACACTTAAAGTTGTTCACTGCACTGCTTATCACCATCGGCTCATCTCATTCTCTCCGAGGTAACCGACTGTTCTCTCTCTCTTTAGGATGATATTGTAAATGAAGTGACAGCAGAACACCTCTCCATCTGGCCATCTACTCTTGCAAAGTAAGAAAATAGTCTTTCTTAATGAATTATTAAGATTTCTCAAACAAAGCCCTTAAATGTGACGATGATGTTTGTGTGTGTGGACCAGCATACAGGCAGTAGACGTGGAAGCTGTGGCTGTGACGGTCAAAGAGCTGGTGTCCTACGCCCTCACCCTGAATCCTAATAACCAGTCGTGGCTCATCACACAGGCAGATATCTACTTTGGTAAGAAACGCACCGGCAACCTTTGTTTTTCTTTAGGGACATCTGCAGCCAGAAAATATTTCATCAGTGAATTTAGTTGAAGTTCCTAAAATGCTCACCAATGGATTTAGGCAAACTACGGTTAAATAACTGTAAAGTAACATGCAAAACTTCTTAGTTTTTGTATTACACTGTTTGGAAAAACAGTAATGTCTTATCTCAACCTATTTTGAGTTAATAATCTAAATCGAAAAGTAACTATTAAAGCTGAAGTAGGCGAGATTGGAGCAAATATGATTTAAAGAAGTTATTTGTATAAAACGGTCGCTATATCGTGACAGTAGTACATGAAACAGGTAACCTGAAAAAAATCATGTTCCTCTGTATCCTCCGGTGCTCCTAACGGCATCTGCAAGATTTCACAGACCGGAGGAAAACAAGCAGTAAGAGCTGATCTGAGGTCTGCTGTCTATGAGAGCCGGCTGTCAATCACTCGCAAACTCCGACCAAACGGTCAAACTAGGCAGCGCTGATCAAATATGAATCAATATCTGTTACTGTAATGCCTATTTCTCACCTCAAATGTTTTCAGAATCATCTTGTAGTGTATTGTTTAGCTGTAAAATGAGAAAGTTCGTGACGCCGCCGCCATTGTGAAATCTGGTGAAGGAACGCCAGGTTCTGGTCACATGACCGGAGCACAGCCAATAGGAACGCTCTCTCAATGAAATGACCTGTGATTGGTCAAAGTCTTCCGTCACGGGCTATATTTTTCTAAAGCCTGAAAACAGAGACATGATAAGGAGCAGAAGTCTAGTTATCTCTCAGAACACTTGAATTACAATATGCTGAAAGGTTATTATGAAAGTTTTGCCCAATGATGCCAAAAATATACTGCCTACTGCCACTTTAACTAAAGTTGTCAGATATATGTAGTGGAGTAGAAAGTTATAAAGTAGCAGAAAATGGAAATACTCAAGTAACATACAAGTACCTCAACATTGTACTTAAAGGGTAACTTTGGTATTTTTCAACCTGAACCCTAGTTTCCCATGTTTTTGAGTCGAACTGACCATAATGTTGTCAGACACTTATTATAACAATCTGAGCCTGTCAGTAGTAAAAAACACACAATTTTAGTGAACATAACGTTACACTGATGCTGCTCACTTGCTCTTGCATCTCGTTTAGCGGCTGCCAGTTACAGCGTTCTCCCTTAAGGCCCAGACACCCAACATTAAAGAACTAGCGGCGAAAAAGGCCACCTGTTGGGTCGCCTCACGTCGCCTTTGTCTTGGCCAAGAAGTTGAACTGTCCAACGGACGACCGTCGGCTTGGTGTGTCAGGGACTTTAGACACAAACACATGGGAAAATAGGGTCCAGGTTGAAAAATACCGAAGTTACCCTTTAAGTACAGTACTTATGTAAATATATTCACTTGCATTACACCACCGCAAACACCAAACATCTGGCTACAACAATGAAGGGGAAGTATAAACATTGTTACCCAGATGTCTCCGTTTGACTGAAGCCTTCTGTTCGTCTCTCTCTGTTCTGTAGTGACCAATCAATACTCTGCTGCACTGAACCTTTACCTCCAGGCCGGAGCTGTGTGCTCTGACTTCTTCACCAAAGCTGTCCCCCCTGACGTCTACACCGACCAGGTAGATCACACAGCAAACAGTACACATACTGTCACAGTGAACAGCTCTTCAGCAGTTGTTGGCAACAAGAAATACAAACAAAGAACGAATTACAATAATGTAAAAAGATAGAAAATGAACACTTTAGTCTGAATTGTAGTTTCAGTCCACTGTTTTGACATTAAAATGAATCAATGTTTGTTGCAACCTTGTTTTAATTCATTTTGTTTCAATATTTTATTTAATTAAATTCATATTATTTAATTATTTTTATATTCTGTTTTATTTACTCTTTTATAAATATGCCTTAAACACAATCTGGTGTGTGAATTTATTTTATTTATTTATTATTGTCATTACTTTTTATTTATTTTTATTTAAAAAGTTAATTTATTATATTTTTAATTTCATAATTATTTTATTTATTTATTTATATTTTTAATTGTATTATTATTACCTTTTTTCTCTTTGTTTTTGAATAGTTTGTTTTTCAATTTACAAGTACTATCTGATATATGTACATATTATTTAATTTGTTGTGGTTTAGGTTGTTGTAGTCTTTTTTTCTTAAGGAAACAATAAAAAGCATGATTTAAAAAAAAAAAAATCCATCCTCTAATAACACTGACTGTTGTTTGCAGGTCCTGAAGAGGATGATCAAGTGCTGTTCAATGACAAACTGCCACACACAGGTCAGAGGTCAAACCAGCTTCCTTTTTTTTTTAAAAGAGTAATTTCAGCTGCTAATATCAAGGCTGTCTTGATGTCCTTATGGTAAATGAGTTTAATTAGTAAACAGTTTCCTGCAGCAGTGTTTCTGAAAATGTCAGACACCGAAGAAATACCTGTCAGGTTTTATCACACTTTCAGTGTTAAATGTTTATTTCGTTGCGCCATTTTTGAACAGAATCAGCTAAATGCCTGTTGTTTTCCTGTGTTGAACTCGTTTGTCTCCCGTCTTCATTAGGTTGCTGTTCTCTGTCAGTTTCTCAGAGAGGTGGACTACATGACGGCATTTAAAGCTCTTCAAGAACAGAACAGGTATGACACGACACAGACACGCCCACCAGCACTATTCTGAACATCTCTTACATCTTCTCTTGTCACCACAGTCACGACGCCATGGACTCGTTCTACGACTACATCTGGGACGTCACAATCCTGGAATACCTCACACGTATCCTCTCTGTTGATGAACCTTCAGACCTTATATCATAACCTGCTGTTAACTACAATGTCAACTTTTCTCATTTTGTTCTTCCTTAACTGTGCGTTCAGATATTCACCATAAAAGGGGCGAAACTGAGAAGAGACAGATAGCGGTAAGCAGTTCAAAACCCCACAGTTAAAGCTGGAGTAGGCAGGTTGGAGCAAATAAAGCGGTCACTATATCCTGACAGTAGTGCGTGAGACAGGTAATCTGAAAAAAATCATGTGCCTCTGTGTCCTCCGGTGCTCCTAATGGCATCTGAAAGATTTCACAGATCGAAGAAAACAACCAATCAGAGCCGAGCTGGAGCCTGGCCTTTTCTGAGCAGCCAGGTCATTTCAGAGAGCGAGAGCGTTCCTATTGGCTGTTCAACAGAGGCAGCTGTCAATCACTTGCGAACTTCGGTCAAACTAGGCAGCGCTGATCAAATATGAATTAATATTCTGTTACTGTAATGCCTATTTCTCGCCTCAAATGTCTTCAGAAACATCTTGTAGTGTACTGTTTAGCTGTAAAATGAGAAAGTTTGCTCCGGCTGGTGGGCGGTGCTTGGTATTTCGTCAACTGATCTCAATATGGCTGCCGGGTCACAAACTTTCTCATTTTACAGCTAAACAGTACACTACAAGATGTTTCTGAAAACATTTTATGCGAGAAATAGACATTACAGTAACAGAATATTGATTCATATTTGATCAGCGCTGCCTAGTATGACCGTTTGATCGGATTTTGCCAAAGTCTCCCGTCAAGGGTTAGATTTTCTGAAGGTCTAAGAGAAGCAGAAGTCTAGTTATCTCTCAGAACTCTTGAATTACAATATGCTGAAAGGTTATTATTGATTTTTTTTGTCCCATGATGCCAAAAATATTCTGCCTACTGCAGGTTTAAAACACATCTGGTCAAAACTTGGCCTTGAGTTTTAGACATCGGTCTTGTATATAAACCTCGTTTCAACAGCAGTTTTATGACTATAATTCAACATTGTTAGAATCTGCTTCAAACGGTTTTAAAATGCTGAACGACAACTTTTCAACCAAATCAAATTATAACCTGCATATCGGCAAATCTGCCCTTATGGAGAGGTTTCGAAGAGCTGCATTCATTTCCCAACTCTTTGCTTCACCTCAGATAAAAGCGATCGGACAGACGGAGCTGAACACCAGTAACCCAGAGGAGGTGCTGCAGCTGGCTGCACAGAAGAGGAAGAAGAGATTCCTGCAGGCGATGGCCAAACTGTATTTCTAGGAGACATGTGAACCTCTGGCATCAGCTTTTGGGAGAGGTGGGAATGTATATTTTATTTTGTGGTAGAAAATAAACTTATTATAAATACAGCTCACTTGTACACTTGTAATCATTTGAAAATAGATCACTGACTATCCATAGCCCTGAGATACACAAACAATGGCTTGTTTACAACAGCATGGTAAATATCACTGAGAAACACTGAACTCAAGAGTATGCCCTTTATTCAGCCTGTGCTTTCAGTCGCATGGCTTTCATCAAGGTTTGTGATGGTGCATACTCCTGCTGTACATCAATTATTCCACGTTTTTCACACTTAGTTTACAGATTAGCCGACAGGTGTGGTAGCTGGTTTTCAACATCATCCGTTTTAAAAACAATTTCACATTTCAACTGACCCTGAAGCAGTATCACCTGTTGACTGAACATATTTGATATGCTACAAAAGTAAAAAATTGCACATCACTTTCAGTAATAGCTCATTTCCTAGAAATTACACTTGACACTTTTTAAAAACATGTTCTGAATTAAAGCACCCTGTTGCTAAAAACAGCTAAACATTAAGAAAAAAAAGCTTTGGCTGAGAAGAAAGAAAAATCTTTAAAATATTATCCTGGATAATGAATTCAGTGACAATTTCACATCAGCAGGCGTGAAAGAATCTCCCATCCAGACTCCAGTTAAAAGTAGTCTTTTTCCCCCCACTGGCTAGGAGTCGCTTCCTGTAAAAAGAGTCCGTCTTAGTGGGACATTAACCCTGTGTCCTCTTTGCTCACACTCACTCCAGAGTCTTCCTCTTGTGGTTCAGTGTGTGCTGGTTTTCTCTTTGCTGTTGGGAGGAGTGAGGAACTGGCTGGTCACCTCCTTTTGACTGAGGTCCTAAAATAAAAGACAGGTTGAAAATCAGAAACCAGTGATATAGTAGCATCAATGAATAGTTAAAGTACTATTTATTGAGCTTTGATGTTAAATGGCAGCTCAATAAAAGCAATATCAATTGAAGCAGGTTTTTTTTCCCTTCATCCTGGTGTTAGGAGTGTGTATGTGCAAAATTCAACTACACGTAAAACTGCCCAACGACAGCAGAGGGCCTCACAAAATTCTTTATTTTGGGACGACAAATGCTACAGCCTGTTCTGCTGTTTTTAAACATTTTAACAAAATAACTGTTAGTTGTCGATCATTTTTCTGCCAATTGACTTATCAATTAATTGACTAATTGTTGCAGCCCTAATGAGGACGTTCAATTAGATCATGCAATAATAATTTAGTTCCAGACTGTACAGCTAACAGTTCAGTACAATTGAAACAGGACCACTACAACACCACTCTTGTTTGTTTGGGAGGGATTCACTTAGACTTTGATAACATTTAGCTCTTGTTCCTAGGGAGGTTGAATTAGTGGACGTAACTTGAACAAGCCAAATGAATGTAATGCAATACATCCCAACAAGAGAATACTAACCAGCATGGTCATGTAGTGCGTATGCGTCTGGATGTTGTGTCGGTCTTCTTTCTTTATACTGGCAAAATCCCTCAGTGCCGCTCTGGTGCACCAGCCCACCGTGTTCACGAAGGGAGCCATCCAGTTAGCACACAGCTGGATGGAGTCTTTCGACAGACCTGAGCACAGATGTGTTTACATGCAGTGAGTAACCTCACTGTGGTTCAGACCATGAGGTGATGATGTACTTCGGTAAAGTTGGAAAGATATTGACAGATTCAAACTTCCTGGATCAATAACTCATAACCAAAACGTTGTGAAAACACAAACGAGGGTTCTTTCTAACCGTAGTAAGGCAGACAACGAGCTACAACCTAATTTTAATCACAACAAGCCTTTAGTCCTCCGAGCTGGACACATAACATCGGTCTCTATGCGCAGCTGGCTGTCAGACGAGTGGTTAGGGACCGTCTACAAGGTGCAACGCCGAAAAGAGAAAACTATTCAATAACTTCAGTATTATACAATGTGGTACCACCAAAATTACTTCACACATCAATGATCTCCATATAGTTGAACTACAACACTTAGTTCGGAAAAATATGCTTTTGCATAATTTTGGTGAATTTTTAATGGGAAAAATATTTAAATAACTTCACTTTTATAAAGTGTAGTGCCATCAAAATGTCTTAATTAGTTTAAAAGGTATAATCAAGAAGAGACTATTGATGTGTTAAGGGATTTTGGTGATACTACACTGCATAATACTGAAGTTATTGAATATGTTTCCCATTAAAAATTTAAAAGAATATTTTCCCAAGCTAAATGTTGTAGTACAACCATGAGGAGATCATTGATGTGTGAAGTAGTTTTAGTGGTACTACACTGTATAATGCTGAAGTTATTGAATATTTTTCCCATTAAAAATTCCCCTAGTTTTTCCTTGCCAAAATTTAGCTTAGGTTTGGAGCGTTATTTAGCCTCCTTCACCACAAGCTAGAATGACACGGTTGGTACCAATGGATTCCTTGGGTTTTCTAGTTTCATATGATGAAATTGGTGGCGTTAAGACGACTTTGCAGTGACACATTATTATCACGTTAACTTTGGCAGCCCTAGTAATAATCCCAAATCTTACCTGAAACTTTCTGAACTGTTTCCTGTTGAATAAAATGGCTCAGGACAGAGGCTGCCAGCACTCGATACTCAAAGTCCAGCGAGTTTATGTTGAGGATACACAGATCTAAAAGCTGGAAGAGTCAAAAAGACAGAAGAGAGACAGCGTTTGTCATAAGCCAGACTTAACCTGAAGAAATTAATAAAGCAAATACAGTATATAAGCTTTAGTTCATTTCATTAGCAGCTTAAGTTGGGAGATATAACCAGAAATACTGACACATTTGTCTACCTTGGTAACAGTGTTGCTATAGAAAGACGAGAGAAAGCTCTGGTAGGAAACCATTGCTGTCATGCTAGTATAGTCTTACAACAGATTGAATCCAATAACACAAAAGAGTGTTTGTGAAAGGTTCCATTTTTGTTGTTGACTGTGTCAGAGGGTTTTTAACTAAACTCTGAGACCGAGGTTTGTGTCAGTATTTGTGCTTGAATACACCTACACGTGTCATTTGTATGTAAGCCTCCTCTGGAAACTGCGGCTCCAGAATGTCAGAGTCGGTGTCCATCGATGCCATCTGGAAGTAAAGCTTCAGCCACGAGATGGCTGTTTCAGGACAAAGGCTCCATCTCAATGCCTGTAGAACGTGCAGAAAGAAGAATTATGCAAAAATAAAAGCAGCCTTATAGACTATTAATGAAGAATAGAGTCAAAACGCAGCTGTACTTTTAACGGTATTACCTTCAAAATGATTAACTCCATCTGAAGGATCTCTCCTTCATAGTAGGTGTCTGCGGTAATGTAGGCCATCTGTGAGAGCTTTGGAGGACAGGCTTCCTACAAGGAAAGAAAATAGCTCCATAACTCAAAAAACAAAGAGCAGTCATATTAGGGCTGGGCAATATATCGATATCTTGATATGAGACTAGATATCGTCTTAGATTTTGGATATCGTAATATGGCTGTAATATGCAAGAGTTGTCTTTTCCTGGTTTTTAACGCTGCATTACAGTAAAGTGTTGTAATTTTCTGAACTTACCAGACTGTTCTCTTCTATTATTTACCCACTTGGTCATTATATCTACATTACTAATGATTATTTATCAAAAATCTCATTGTGGCAATATTGTGAAAGCACCAATAGCCCAATCCTACAATATCGTCGCAATATCGATAGAGTATTTGGTCAAATATATTGGTATATTTGATTTTCTCCATATCGCCCAGCTCCATAGTCCATAGCTCAGTCATATCCATTAGAAATGTGTCTGTGTGCACTGCTGCCATCAAGCAGATTAAATACCTCAGGATCAATGAGCCTGTTAAACACCATAATATAAAAAAGGTTTCCAAGTTGTCTACTGGGTGTTTTGCACCAAACAGGCGAAATGTGGAATGTCATGAAATATATATAGAGACGTATTGTTTAAAGGGGAACACCACCTTAATTAAGAATTCCAATATGTTATTTCAATGACCTAGTAAAGATCAATCAATATTTGTGACCATGAGCTGCTCTCTCTCAAAGCCAGAAACCAGAGGAGTAAGTCTCAAACTTGTGATGTCATCAAGTATAAAGTCTGGAGCTGCTCCATAGACAATGAATGGACGTACAGAATATTTGTTTTCTTTTTTATACCCAAATGAGCTTTATTCTACTGTAGTGTTGTCAGTTGTGAAATTCCAGTCTAACGTGCTATTTAGTACACTAAAACAGTATGTGAGATATTTTAGTATGTCCTAAACCTTAGTATGAAACCAGTAGTATGCAAATAGCATACTATTTCCGGTAAAATGTTGCAGTGTGCAACGCTGGACACTACGGCGGCATAAATATCCCACAATGCAAATGCGGTAGCAACGACAACGTTCATAGTGGATGTTGACGGACATCTCTGTAACGTCAATAACGCTTCAATTTAACTGTAAATATAAGATTTCACTTTGCTAGGTGTAATATATATTTTAAATTAAGTCCAAATTTGACCGTCGATTTGGTAACATGAGGTTGCCACGGGTTACCATGGTTACACGTCTCCAACCGGCAAGGAGGCTCTCAGGAAGTGACGACGTAGATCACTGCTCAGTGTGTCCAAAAAGATCAATGCTACTGTTTATTCACACAAAAGTATGTTGAACGAGAGTACACCCAATCAGTATGAAGTGCATAGTATGCGATTTCGGACAAAGCCATAATGTACCCATATACTTAGAACATTCCCCTAGGTGCTCTCAGTGTCCAACATCTCTCCCAGTTCTTTGTAAATGGTAAATGGACTTGTATTTATAAAGCGCTTTTATAGTCTTCCGACCACTCAGAGCGCTTTACACTACATGTCCCCATTCACACACACACATTCATACACTGATGGCAGAGGCTGCCATGCAAGGTGCCTATTTTGCCCATCAGGATCTAATCTAAATACACATTCACACACCGATGGCTATGCCTTCGGGAGCAATTTGGGGTTAAGTGTCTTGCTCAAGGACACATCGACATGTGACCGGAGCAGCAGTTCCAAACTTTATACCCTTTGCCATCATAAATTTGAGTTTTAGCGCTCTAGTTTTTGGATTTGGGAGAGTTGTTCATATTTACTAATATTTTTTGGACCGCCTTTAGACCATAGGAATAACATGAATGAATTTAGAAAATGGGTGTAGTTCCCCTTTTAGGTGAAAGTTGAATTTGGGTTCTTCTCACAGTGCAGCACATTTTAATTTGACTGATTTGTGAAGATGAGACCTGATCCCTTCCCATTGTTTCTTACCTCCATCTTTGATGCTATAAAAAGACAGGTTATCCCAACGAGCTGCAGCACGTCCTTTTGAATGTTGTTCTGCGTCAACATGAACCGGTCGAAGTAGTCCTGTGCCAGGTAGAACGTCTGCCGGTGGAGAGAATAGGCCTCACTCACCTGGTGAAACCAATGACAAAAAAAATGTTGGTAAACCTTTTGATGAGGGATCTAAATTGAAGTGATTACATTATTACCTCTGCCAAGGCCAAAGGCCTTGGGCCAAGGAGGTTATATTTTCCACCGGCGTTGGTTTGTCTGTCTGTCTGTCTGTTAGCAGGATTACTCCAAAAGTTCGCAATGGATTTGAATGACATTTTTTGGGGGGGTGGAGTGAAGCACAATGAACAGTCCATTAGATATTGGTGGCGATCCAGATCATGATCCGGATTCAGGAATTTTTTTAAGAATTCCGATCAGCCTGAGCATTAAGACCACAGGGTATACATGTGTGTGTGTGTGTGTGTGTGTGTGTGTGTGTGTATATATATATAACACCGACATAACACATGCACAGTGTGACTGATGACGTGTTGATGACGCGTGACCCCGCCTCCTTCTCCTGAGAACAGAGAGATACGTGTGTGAATGTTTGTTTGGGATGAGAGACAACATAGTGTAACGTTATACAGACATAACAAGGCAGCTGAATGAGAGGCATCCGCCGATACGTTACACGGAAACACACCGTGTTAATAATAAGCCGACCACCTCACGGTACTGCCAGCTGTGAGCTGTGATGTTTTTAAAGTCAGGCTCCTTGGCGGAGGTCTGCGCTCTCCGAGTGCCATTCTTTTTTAATTGTAATACTTCTGTCATAGTTTTTTTTCTATTTTTTGTTGAACTGGAAAAGCTGAGAAAGCAATACAGCCATGTTTTAGTGGCCTGATGTTTAAAGTGAATTTAGTATTAAGATAATAAACAAGGTTTGTTCAAAATACCTAAAACATGGTGGATGAATATAGGTCACACAGGAAATAGCTCATATGGTTAGTTTTGCACATAGCCATTTATGTATTTACAACATTCCGACCCTGAAAGGATTTTAAACTGCTACTATTTCACACATGTTGAAAAATAATCAACAATACTCAGAAATATAATAAGGCTGCAAGATTTTGAAAAAAAAAAAGATCTAATTGCGATTGTTTACCAAACAAAGTCTGTAGAATATGATGTGTAGGCCAGGATATCTCCTCAACACCACAATATTTAATTTAAAATGGTTGACACACATTTCGCCTTTAATATTGTGATTTCCTCCTCATCCTGCGATTTGAAAATTGCAGTAGGCCATATTGCGATTTCGATAACATTTTTAAAAATGAATTGTGCAGCCCTAAAATATAAGACATCAATGTTAAACTGAAACCCAAAGATGAATGTTTAACTGTAACAAATATTGTAGGAATCTGAGATGCAGTTGAAGACGCACCTCAATTAACCAGTCGAGGAGTACTGATCTCATTCTGGGTTGTATCGTGGGGTGTTTTTGCACGAAGTTCTTGCTGTGTCTGTAATTCTGCTCCCTGCCGACCATCTTCACCCACACATCTTCAGGAGATCCCCATCTGTAACATGCAGACAACAATTAGTCAATAATCAATCATATTGCAACTATTTTGATCATTTTTAAAGTAAAAAATGACAAACATTTGATTGTTCCAGTTTCTTAAATGTGAGAACCCTCATGTTTTTTTGGGTCTTACATCACAGTTAATGGAATATATTTGGTTTCTGGGTGACTATATTAAAGTCTGTCCGGCAGAGGACATCAGCAAGAGATAATTGAGAGTGAAACCATGGCTGAATAATAAATAATAAATCACCCAAGATGAGGCAGAGGCGACGGCCGAACAAAGGAATTTGCTGAAGCGAGAGATGCGTCACAGTCGACCCCGACTCCCGTCTCAGAAGTCTCGATGAGAATATAAGGCTTGGCGGCGACACCTTCAAGCACCAGCTGGTTCTGAAATGAAAATGAGAAAACTGAATGCAAAATATGGGTTTATAAACAAAGAGCTGAGGACACCGCAGAGGATATTTCTGTTGTGCTGATTCTGATCTTGAAGAAAGGGACATGGGTTTTCATTTTGCTTTCCCCTTAAACTGAGGCCTGTACTACGGAGTGAGTTCCACATACCCGGGGTATCTTGTCGTTATCTGGCTTAACTAACCCAAACAAAAGAGGTCACGCTAAGCGGTCCTACGAAGGTGGTTATCAACTCGGTAAATCAACCCAGTGTATCTCAATCTGGCTATGAGCACGTTCACATGAAAGGGACGGTGTTTGCAGCATCTGACCAATCACAAACATGGACAAGTCTACTGTCAGCAGAGCGGCACATCTTACAAACCAAGCGCCAACTACAATATTAGATAAATACGAAGAAGTGAAACACAGAATCCAGACTAAAAGTTAAACAGTTGACGCGGTCAAATGTAGGAAGGACAGCTGGCAAAAGAAGAAATTACCGATGTGTGAATGCAACAGATTTATTAATTTAACGGAATACTCAATAGTCAGACATAGTAGTCTAGATGGGGCAGTGATATATCAATTGCTTTCAAAATAGAATGAATGAATAGATTAAGCTATATTTCATTATACCCTTTGGTATACACTGTGGCGTGTATGACTATTTCAGCCTTCTTTCAGCTGCGTCCCTGACTCCGCTGGTGTGAAACGGAAGTAAAAAAAAAAATATATAAAAACATTAAGAACAAAGCATTAAGTACCCACAGCATACAGCCAGCTGTCCTTCCTGCACTTGGCAGTTTAAACTGTGTTGTTTGTAGCCTGGATTATGACTTTAACTTCTTCGTCTTTGTGCAATATTAAAACACGATCCGCGCACCAAGCTTTGATTGGTCAGTTTGCGGTGCTTACGGAGCAGGTTAGGTGCTCAGCATACGTTACCATGGCGAAAAACCCAGGGTTAACCCTGAAGTTACCTCGATAACCCCCAATCCTGCTTTGTAGTACAGACCTCTGGTCGTACTGGTCAAAGGGATGACCTGAGTTGGGTTTTTGAGGAGTAAAGGGCTCTTTGTGACATTATTCTGACTGTTTGTCATTTCTGATGGTACCTCATTTTACTTAAAGAACACAGTGCACAGGTTTATACTACTATTTGCACTATATGCACTCTCACATGTCCATACATAATACTACTATCTACACTGTATATACTGTCCTATAGAGTATTCATATTTATACCACTGTCTTATTGTACATGTTGGATTTATAGTGTATACACTGTATTCATATTATACCTCCATCTGTTTATTATGTATAATAGTCTACCGTTAGTATGCACTGTATATATTTTATACTTATACCCGCACTGCTTACATACTGTATACTACTTTTTGAACTTCTGGTTGGATGCTAAGCTGCATTTCATTGTCTCGGTACCTGTGCAATGACAATAACGTTGAATCAAATCTAATTAATAAAATATAACAAAGGGACATACCTTCTCACACTGCAGCTTTGACAGGGGCTGAATCTTTTTTCTGTTGCTTTGCTGAAAAGAAAAGTTGTCATAAGTTGTATGTCAGACCATCTAGAAAATGATGTCTATATAATAACTAATCAAAACTGTACTGTATTGTCTTAAATGGATGTTGGTTACCTTGCCTCTCTGCCCTGGAGTATCTCCAGATCTTTTCTGCAGGCGAACACTGCAAAGACATCAAATTGAACTCAGCATGGAGCAGGAGATTTGACATCAGACCAAATCAAAGATACAATAATAATAATAATTCATATAGCAACAAAAGAGTTCATTACCTTCGTCTAGACATGGTCGTGGCTGCTTCTGTCTGTAAAAAAAAAAGGAACAATTTAGAAGCAAAGTTAGAGTTTGTTAACAACAAAAGCAGGAAGTTAGCCCTCAGATGGAAAAGGGGTAACAACCAGCTGCAGTCATCTTGCACAAAACATACATTCAAAACCAAGTCCGATGAAACCACATAAACCGACACAGTTTCAGGAATTAGACCTCATCATCATACGCGCCAACATTATTATTGAGCGCGTAAAATGAGCACGCTCTGCTGCCAAACAAAACTGCTGCTAAAACTTCAATCTAACACACTTTATATATCACCTGTAAGGATATCTCTGGCCTTAAAGATCCTGCAATTGCTTGAGCCAAAAGGACCGTGAGCAGCACAAAGAGACATGCAGTGAAAGCCCCCCAGAAGCTGCAGCAACACAAAGGCCCAGGGAGGACATTTTGTGCCAAGTACCACTGATTAAATGCTTTGAATTCAACACAAGCCAACGACCAACACGATCATCGATTATTAAACAATTTATTCGTTATGGTTTCTTTTATCCTGTCCGCGCTGTGGACAGTTAGTTTAATCATGATATCATTCAACTTTACCGCGAAGACCAAACCAGGAACAGGCTGCAAGAGAAACTCGAAAACTTTAGTTTACTGACTGAAGCTCAGAAGATGCAAACTCTGCTTCCAAGTTTCTAAAACAGCCTCCACTGCCAACCAGGACACTTTTACCAGGACAGTGTTAGCTGGCTATCCTCGACGCTAGCTTGCTAAACACAAACATTTGGACAACAAGGTCGAGTTTACAAGCATATCAGCAAATAATACATAAACTGCTGCTTTAATTGAAGCATAAGAGTACACACCTGCACACAAACTACTTGGAAATGATTCAGAACTGTTAAAGGTAAAACTACTGAGCTAACTCTGCAGGAGCACTGATGTTTCAGCTTACCCTCCTCAGGTCCGAGACCAAATTAAACTTATCTTCACTTGGCGCTGGCGCCAACGAATGAGCAGTTTGCGACACATTGCGCATGTGTGTAAATAGTCCCAACCCTGAACCCTTTAACCCGAGGTTAAGGGTGAACCGAGGTAACAGTTTAGCCAACTTATAGGCGAGTAGCTGTAAGTATGTTCACGTTACTTTTTGCTTTAGTTTCAGCCTTAACGCGTCGAGTGGAGTTTGTCCTTTAACTAAACCAGCGACTAAATAGATAAACCCTCGTTTTTTTGTTTTTAAAGCCGAATGATCTTTACTTAAATCAGGTGTTTGGTTTAAGTATTACTATTATCTTTATTGTTATAGAAAAGGTATAAAAATAACATCTAACACATACTTGCACAGACTGAGCTACTTCT
Source organism: Sebastolobus alascanus (assembly GCA_916701645.2). Classification (NCBI taxonomy): domain Eukaryota; kingdom Metazoa; phylum Chordata; class Actinopteri; order Perciformes; family Sebastidae; genus Sebastolobus; species Sebastolobus alascanus. The sequence continues at coordinate 1,180,436 of CAKAOJ020000045.1, forward strand.
AATTCTGCACACTACAAAAAACAAAAAAAAACATCTCTACCTCAGTTCTTATCCTGCATTATACTCCATATCTGACATTTCTTAATATCTATATCTCCTATATTTAACTACCCAGCACTATATCACTTTCTGCACTACATTCACTTTTTCTTTAAATAGTCCTGTATCTCAGTTGTTTACCCTGCACTATATTCAATTTTAACAGTTCTTCTGCACATTGCATTTTTTGTTTTATACTCTGTATTACTTACATGTGTCTTGTTACTACTTGTGTCGTTTTACTAATATGTGTACTACTCACCTGTGACGTTTTTACTAATATGTTTGCACTATGGAACTGTGATGCTGGAAACTTGAATTTCCCTCGGGATCAATGAAGTTACTATCTATCTATCTATCTATCTATCTATCTATCTATCTATCTATATATCTATATATCTATCTATCTACTTCGTCCTTTTCTTGTTGTTTCTGTCAGTGATTGTAGTTTCCGGTCTGCCAGTGGTGGGCGGAGCTACATAACAGAAACAGCCAATAGGAGGGCGAGTTGAGTTGAGCGCGTGCTCCTGGACCAGGATGTAAACAAAGCAGGCAGCTGTCACGTGGATGTCTAAAGAGCTGTCAGAGAGGTCACAACAGAGCTGCTCTCCTCTGTTACACAGCTTTTAAAACTGCATTATACTTAATGACAAAAGTTATAAAACAGACTTTATATTCCTTACATCTCTATCTCTATCTATCTGCATAAAAAAAAATGTAAAATGAATAAAATGGCCATGGATAAAGGGTGTTCATTGTGTCATCACCACTGATATCAATCTCTTTAATCTCCATTTATAAAGATAATAATGTCTTGATACTGAGGTCCTGAGACCAAGTCCCACTAACACCACTAAGGAGTTCAGGTTTTTTTTTTTTTTTTTTTTACAATTTTGATTTTCCATATTTTATTTATTCTACTGTCCAATTCTGTCTTCAGAAATATATTTCCCAAGATAAATGTCTAAATGCTGTTTCAAAGCCTTCTCCACACTGCTATTAGTAACATTATAGATAATTATTTTTTCTTTCTTTCTTTCTTTTGCCCAAAGTTAGTTCAGTTTAAATACAATTCTTGAATCAGCCCATAAAATATAAAGAATTATATATACATATATATATTTCCATAAAAAAAATACCGTGGACGTGTTTTATTGTACTTAATGGTTAAAGTGTCATAATTTTAAAGCAAATTAAATTGCCCTCAAGTAATCTTAAAAGTTTCCATCTCATTGCTTTACCTACTTGGTGAATATCCCAGAATATTTACAGTCTGTTATGTTTTGTCATTTGAATTCAACAACAAATATAAACCAATCTGTTAACAGCCTGAACATTTTGGCTGAAACATGCACCACCACTCGAAGACTTGAAGTAATGTCGCCCCCTCTGGTTAAATGTAGTTTTAAGTCACCAGGTTAAGATAAGGGAAATTGATGTGGAGCAGTTGCAATACAAAGTGGGAAAAGCACAAATATAAAGAGTGCAAATATAAAAAGTCTAAGATAACAATAACAATACAGTGCAATAAATCCAAAATACAATTATTTTTATGCAATATGATTCATACCTTAGAAAAACATGTGTGCACTATAAGTAATGTTAATATAATTATCACTATAAATACTGCACTCTGATCTCAATACAACAGCAGCAATTGAACGGCATTATAATGATTGGCAGCATACATTGTGATACCATATGACCTTCAGTTACTACATATTGTTAATTCAGTACATTGCTAAAGTTCCATGATAGCACAACATTAAGTCTAAATGTAATGTCAAAATCAAAGACAGAACAGGGTAAATTAATAGTACAAATTGCGTCTGATGTAAGTTTCAGCATTATGAATGTGGACTGACTATTGATATCACAGTAAAGTATCAGTGACAAAGCCACAGGCTTCACTTCCTGATGTGTTGCACTGCAGTAAATGGGAAGTTCTGTCAATCAAACATATAGAGGGAACAAGAGAGGAAGCCACACAGTGGCTCAGTAGATGTTGTTCTACATTACACAGTTTGAGTAGAGACTATAGAGGCTGTTTCCCCCTTTCTGTCTACAACATGAAGCTGGTGAACTGCATTTTAATTGTCCAACTGAGCTGTCTTTGTCAAGGTAATGTATACAGTTTTATTCTATTATTTTTTTAATTTTATTTATAAACTTGATATGTAAGAATTATTCACAAACTGTTAGTTCTGCTCTGAGTTATGGACTGAATCTGGCTGTAACTGAGACTATATAAGATAAGATATACTTTATCGTCCCACAGGGAAGATTGTCTTGGGCTCCAGGCCAATGCATCACACAACATACCAAAGTCACAATGTACATACACACATAAAACATGTATCAAACATACACTCATGCATGAATGTGCTAAAATTCACATGTTGAGTGTGAGACAGTAGTTCTTTAAAATAATAAAAATTATTAAAGACAATAGTTTCTAATACTAAAACTAGTAGTTCTTTAAAATAATAAAATGTAATAAAAGACAATAGTTTTCAATATTAAAACCAGGTATAATCATACCAGATAATAAATAATCAAGTTACAATATATTGGTTCTCAATAAAATCATATCATATAATACTAGACCTACTTTTTGCTGTTTAATATTTTGATGGACGACGGAATGAATGAATTTTTGTTTATATTTTTCCAAATGTGTTAACACCAGCAGCACATAAAGTACATTATTACATTTTACTGTAAATGGAAATGATAAACAACTGAAAGATTTTAAATTATCAGTCACGGGAAATCGTAGAAGCGGGTATTGTCTTTTTTTTTTTTACCTTTTTTTTGCTGCTGTTCATCATAGAAAAAAGTAAGTAACACTATAAATTTAACATGGACGAAGAAACACACTGCAAACTACAGTGGCAAAGATTGCGAAGTTGGCTACCGTATTCAGTGTATTTCAGAAGAAATATTGTAGTTTGTTTTCGTATTTTTGGTCCAATTATATTTGCCCTTATTTATTTTTTGTAGGTTAGAAGTTTACAAATGCCTTAGAAAATGCCTTGAAGAAAATTTTGAGATGGTGTGGAGGTTAAAAGTAATCAACAAGGTGAAAACATAGAGAAATGGAGGACAGGAAGTGGATAATGTACATTTGTGTTGTTATTTTGATTATTTTTACAATGATGTATGAATTTTAATCAACACTAATCTTTTGGCACAACCTTTAGGAGCACGGCACATTGTATTACACTTCACATTCAGTTTTTTGCAATTGCTAAAACACAATTTCTGAAACTAGGGCCCTCTTTGTCGAAACTCTATTGTAATACAGTTTTTTTTACGATTGCTTACAGTTTTTTTTTCAATTGCAAACATACTAAATGACTCATAAACCATAATTATAGAAACTGACATGCAGAGAGCAAAACCTCAGCCCAGGTCTCCAAAACTCTAAACAAATTTTCTGCTTTGCTCCCAATTTGCAAGTCAACATGTCACTTTTTGCATCACACTGCACTCTATTCTCTACATAAGACACAGGAATCTGACATAAAGTCACTTGTTTGTTAGTGGAAATGTATGCATGTACTGACAGAACAGGCAGTACAGGCAGTACAACATACTCTGTTTGTTGTGTTTGGCCAATATATTCATATACTTTACTCTAACAATATCTCTGAAAAAATCCAACCAGACTATATCATTAGATAGTAGAAAAAAGTGTTTAAGATTGAGCACAGCAGTGTGTAACTAAATCCAACAGAATCAGATCCTATGAACCATGGTGACAAAATTGGGTTTTTATAAATTATTGTATAGTTTTGAATGAAGTGTTTCATTTTGCAAAACATCTGAGGTGTTCTGTTATTTGTGTGTTTTTTTTTTGAATGTGTGCAGTGTTTTGACAAAATGAGCCCTGTTTTAATATCGTGCTTAAGCAATCGTAAAAAACTATAATCCGCAGTTGAAAATAGTCCCCAACAAATGCACTATTTCCTCCTATTTGAGTAAAGTTTGCTAAAACTACAGTGCCCAGCTATTTTAGGAACTAACCAAGCTTTTAAAAAAAGTGAAACTATATATTTGTGACACATTTCAAAGACTTACTTCAGTAGAACTCACACGGGAGGGAAGTGAGTATTGAGAAACTGAACAGAATAAGAGAACGAAAATTGATACTTTCGAGTTTTACTAGTAAATCATTTTGTGTTTCTGCTTCTGTGTGTCCTCAGGTGACATGCAAAAACATATACACAAAATTCGAAATATCTTACATCTCCTGAAAAAGCAAACACTTCATTCAAAACTATCTACTCTATATCAAGTATAAAACTTAGTGTAAAGCAGACAATGTGCTGATGTTTTAGCCGACCTGGTCAATAGATAGGCGACATGAGTTAGTGGTTTCCATAATTATGCCATACAAGTACCAGTTTTTGTGTCTTGGCAAATGCAATGCATTACTTGTGTGTGTGTGTGTGTGTGTGTGTGTGTGTGTGTGGGGGGGGGGGGGGGGGGGGGGGGGAGTGGGAGTGTATTACTCATGTTGTGGGGAGATCAATCTGTTTACATAGTCACATTGTGGGGACTCCCCTTCCTTGGGGACAAAATGCACATTCCCATAACGTAAATCATCACATTTGAGGTGACATGAAAGTCAATGTAATGTCCTCTAAAGTGATGGATACACAACATTTTAATCATTTTAATCCTTTGGTCTGGGTGCTTATGATTCAGTCATATGGAGTGGAAAACATAAAGTTAGTGTTGATGATAGAAAAAGAAAATAAATGTGGTATAGTGAATATTGTGGAAGATTACATATGGCAGATAATTTATTGGTGGTCTTTGACCTCTTATCATGTTTTACCAACACTGCACTCATTCCGCTTGCTGAGACACAAAAGTCAAACATTTGGTCAAGTGGTTACTCTTCAAAAGTCCTGTGGCAGACCCATGTGGTGTGTGCAGGCTTGAAGCTCACACTGTCACTGACAGTGAAAGTAATGAGTCTTTTCCTATCTCCATTTCAGCCTTACAAAACTCATCCACTCAAACAGACCCAACTGATGTCCAAGTGACAGCAGAGGGAAATAATACAAGAGGGATAATACAAGAGGAATTCAACAGTAAGTTACATTTTCTGCAGTATAAATATATTATTCAGAACGATAATCTTTCTCTTTCTCTTTCTCTCACACACAAACACAGTTATACCAGAATTTCTTTACACTACTTTTGAAACAGAAGAACACTTTATGCACGTGCTTTACTGTTTTTTATGAATATTCTTGCTCTTATTGTCACAGGATGTGGGGCGACCTGCTTGTGAAACACTTCTGCAGGTGCAAATCAAACTGGTAGATAGCAAAGCATTCTCCCACGCAGACTCTGGTTTGCTCTGCAAGCGACCTTTGCTGCTGTTTGTTTCTGTGCGGCTTTGTGCTCAGCTGCACCCTCAGTAACACAGTTTTGTCCCAGAGACATCTCAGTCCAATAAATGTACATTCAGAGTCATTGAAATCTTATTTGCCAAAGTAATAATGGCAATGATATAAATATTGATAAGCTACATTTCTACTGGAATTTACACAGTAAAACAGAGCAGAAAAATGTAAAGAATACAGTAAATATGAAGGTAAGTGTTACCATGAAAAGGAAGAGATAAGGTTGATATATATATAGATATTTGCTATTTTCATCTTTATTCTATTGTTCACAGTAGAGATACAAACAGGAAATGTGGAAGGAGAGAGAGGGGGGTATGACATACAACAAAGGTTCCTGGCCAGAATCAAACCTGTTGCTGTTATATATTAATCTACGCTACCCTAAAATACTAGGAAAGGTTGTAAATGTATTGCAATTAAAAATCACATTTTGAAAATGTCACGCACAAATTATTGCTATTTTAATATTAGGGCTGTCAGTCGATTACAATATTTAATCGCGATTAATCGTAAGATTGTCCATGGTTAATCGCGATTAATCGCAAATTAATCGCACATTTTTTATCTTTATCAAAATGTACCTTAAAGCTGAAATAGGCGAGATTGGAGCAAATATGATTAAAAAAAGTTATTTTTATAAAACGGTTGCCATATCGTGACGGTAGTACATGAAACAGGTAACCTGAAGTCATCTTCCTCTGTGTCCTCCGGTGCTCCTAACTGCATCTGCAACATTTCACAGGCCGGAGGAAAACAGGCAGTAAGAGCTGATCTGAGGTCGCTGATCAAATATGAATCAATATTATGTTACGTTAATGCCTATTTCTCGCCTCAAATGTTTTCAGAATTATCTTGTAGTGTACTGTTTAGCTGTAAAATGAGAAAGTTTGTGACACCACCGCCATTGTGAAATCTGGTGAAGGAACGCCAGGTTCCGGTCACAAGACCGGAGCACAGCCGATAGGAACGCTCTCTCAATGAAATGACCTGTGGTTGGTCAAAGTCTCCCATCACAGGCTAGATTTTTTAAAGCCTGAAAACAGAGCCATGAGGAGGTGCAGAAGTCTAGTTATCTCTCAGAACACTTGAATTACAATATGATGAAAGGTTATTATGGAATTTTTTGCCCAATGATGCCAAAAATATACTGCCTACTACCACTTTAAAGGGAGATCTGTCAAGTATTTCAGTTTTAGCCACGGGAAAGGACAAAGTCGGTTTTAAAGGTAGTCAGAGGCAAATTTATATCTTTGGCAGAATTGTTATATGTGGAACATTACACATGGCAGATAATTCATTGATGACATGGTCTCCTTTCACCCACACTGCTCTGACCCACGTGCTTGAACACCAAAATTTGACTCTTCAAACGAGTAACTACTCAATCAGTACATGCGGTTAAATGTGTTTGTTGCGGCGTGTTGGGTAGCCTTTAAAGACGTGATGCTCACACTGTCACTACCAGTGAAAGTAACTACACGATCAATCTCACAAACACCATCCTGGTGCTGTAAATACTCACTATAGCACCAAATGTGTATTAATCCACAGTTGAAAATAGTCCCCAACAAATGCTATATATATCCTCCTGTTTGAGTCAAGTTTGCTAAAAACTACAGTGCCCAGCTGTTTTGGGAAATAACTGAGCTTTTTAAAAAAGTGAAACTATACTGTATATTTGTGAGACATTTTTAAAAATGTACTTCAGTAGAACTCAGATGGGAGGGAAGTCAGAAAGTATTGAGAAACTGACCAAAATAAGAGAACAAGAATTGATACTTTTGAGATTTAATGGAATAGTCACCACATAAATCATTCTGAGTTTCTGCTTCTGTGTGTCCTCAGGTGACCCTTACGTTCACAAACTCGCTGGAAAATGCAGCTTCACGCTCAGGATGCTTGGAAACAGGAGCAGTGATGTGGTGGCATTACCAGCAGACTCTATAGATACGTTGGCTGAACAGATGTGTCAGGATCTCGACTGCGGCAGCGTCTATCATGTGGATAAAAGGAGCTTGCCTCCCAATGCCACCTGCTATCATGACTGTTTGTACCAAGATGGTCATTTGCAGAACTGTTCACAGAGTGTAGGAGACAACTGCACTGTGATTGCTGAAGCTGTTTGTGGTAAGTTCTTTTTAAAAATATTTTGTATTTATTATTATATATACCGATATGCTGATTATAGGATTGTGATTAAAAGAAATTATCCTTTTATTTTCCATTTCAAAAACAGTTTTGTTATATTTACTTGTGAATTCATAGGCACATCTTTTGAAAAGTGTTCTAGTCCACTGTATTTCTATTAATGTAGATTTTATTTATACGTTTGGCTTTTTTGGCAAACATAACCACCTGTTATATATTACTTTACTTCACTTTTATACTTCTACTCCACTACATTTTGGAAGCCAATATTCTACTTTTTACTCCATTAGATTTATTTAACATAAACATAAATTACAGTTTCAGAATATGAATCAACTATACTGTATACTGTATATATATATATATACATATACATACTACTTCTCCACATAGCCTATTACATTCCTATGTATATATATTTTTAGTACTTCTCATTATTACATACTACATTCCTGTCTACACCTCTGTGTACATATATTACTTCTCATCATGCATATACATACTACATCCTGTTTACATTCAGTTTTCCCATCTGAAATACTGTCTTCAACAAAATTACAAATTTACATTTACATTACTATTTTTTATTTACTTATGTTTATATTTAAGCCCTATATTTAAACTGCACTATTTTATGCCTTAGATTGTATTTTTCTTTTACATTTACTTGTGTGATTTCTCCTTTTACATATGCATATTTTATGAGCATTGTTGAAGAAACCTGAGACCAAAGATTTTCATTGCCAATGACTGCTTTGCTGGAATTGACAATTGACAAATAAAGAATATTGAACCTTGAGATATTATTATGTATTAAACTAACCTGCAGTATATATTAAGAAATATAAAAATTAGCCCCACCTTGACCAGCTGCAACATTAGTGGTGCTTACACATGAAGTAATGCATCACTAATTATAATCAATATGTAACTTAATACTGTATATAATATATTATTAATATTATTAATATTATTATTATTATTATTATTATTATTATTATTATTATTATTAATAATAATAATAATAACAATAATAATAATAATAATAATAATAAATAATAATAATAATAATAATAATAATAATAATAATAATAATAATGATAATAATAATAATCAAAACATAATAATCAAAACACTCAAGGTTACCTTCCAAGGCAGAGTTAAAAATAAATAACAAAGTAACAATAAATAATAGAATTAACAAAACAAAGTTACAGTGTATAATTTATACACAATTTACAGTGTATAAAAACAAGATGTATACATAGCAACTGGAAGGACTCTGTTATTATTATTATTATTATTATTATTATTATTATTATTATTATTATTATTATTATTTTTATTATACTGAAATGGGCCATTCTGCATCATAAGTATTTTAATTTTGGTAGCCTACTTTAAGTATATGTACTTTTACTTAAGTAAGATTTTGAATACATGACTTTTACTTGTATTACTACAGTACTTTTTACACTGTAGTTGCCTATTTCTACTTTTACTTATGCTTATGCTATGTCCCTAGACACAATAAGAAATAACAATAAATAGGCTACATAAATAAATACATACATAAATAAATAGTCCATATCAGCCTTTCTAGGTTATCTGCAAGTGGTGAACAATAATTTATCTTTTTTTTATTGATTCCTGCATTAATTATGAATGCCTTTTTAATATGCGCTGATAGGTGAGAGATTTACTAACTTGCAATGATTGAAATGAAGTCTCCATTGTTCAAGTACTGTAAATCTGATCGAATAGAGTGCCATAGAACTATTTCTCAGACTCTCTCCGCCCTTCATCATAAACAGTGATCATGTCCTCCTCAGGCCAACAGGCTGTGCGGCTGGCAGGCGGCTCAGACCGCTGCAATGGACGGGTGGAGCTGTGGAGAAACGGGAGGTGGGGCACCGTGTGTGACGACCAGTGGGACCTGCGGGACGCCGACGTGGTGTGCGCCCAGCTCGGCTGCGGTTACGGCCTCAGAGTGACGGGACAGGGCGGCTCCTTCCCCCCGGGCAGAGGAGGACCCGTCCACCTAGACGAGCTGAACTGTACCGGCAGAGAGGAGAACCTGTGGGCCTGTGAGGCCGCTCAGGACGAGCCGGACTGCGGACACAAAGAGGACGCTGGAGTCGTATGCTCAGGTCCAGTTCAAAAAACGTATTCATACACAGGCCTACAGATAAAAACATCAACATAAAAAGAACTGTTTGGTAGCATGAATAGAAAACATAAAATTAGAAAGTTAAAGTGGCAGTAGGCAACCATTTTTTGGCATAATTTGGCCAAAATTCCATAATAACCTTTCAGCATATTGTAATTCAAGTGTTCTGAGAGAAAACTAGACTTCTGCTCCTCCTCATGGCTCTGTTTTGAGGCTTTAGAAAAATCTAGCCTGTGATGGCAGATTTTGATCAATCACAGGTCATTTCAGAGAGAGAAAGCGTTCCTATTGGCTGTGCTCCGGTCATGTGACCAGAACTTGGCTTCCTTCAACAGATTTTACAATGGCGGCGGCGTCATAAACTTTATCATTTTACAGCTAAACAGTTACTACAAGATGATTTAAAAACATTTGAGGTGAGAAATAGTCATTACAGTAACAGAATATTGATTCATATTTGATCAGCGCTGCCTAGTTTGACCGTTTGGTTGGAGTTAGCGAGTGATTGACAGCCGGCTCTCATAGACTGCAGCTGGCAGCAGACCTTGTTTTCCTCCAGTAAGTGAAATCCTTCAGATGCCGTTAGGAGCACCGGAGGACACAGTAGGACACAGAGGAACATTATTTTTTTCAGGTTACCTGTTCCATGTACTACTGTCACGATATAGCGGCCGTTTTCTAAAAATGACTTTTTTAATCATATTTGCGCCGATCTCGCATACTGCAACTTTAAGTTTGGCTAACGTTAGCTAGCTAACCACTCGCTCCAGAAGAGATAACGTTCGTAAGTGGACCATGAGTGGAAACTTGTCAAAAAAGAAACTTTCTCTCTGTGGCATATTATTTTGTTTAGAGTTAAAATAAAGTACAAAGCACAACAAAACAAATAGTCTATACAGCCATGCTAGCTCTGTGCTGTACTTCGGCATAGAGGTGCTTTGAGCTAAATGCAAACATCTTAGTGTAGCTAGTTAGCATGCTAACATCTGCTAATAATTAGCACTGATTGAACACAAACTAGCCTACAGGTGAGGCTGATGGGAATTAGTTTTGCACGTAGTTTGTCATAAACTAAAGTATTTTTTTTTTTTATTGTATAATATAATTACAATTATATATATATAAAATAGTGTGTATTAATAATAATGTATAATCTCATGGCAATCCATCCAATAGTTGTTGAGACATTTCACTCAAAACCACAAATGTGAACCTCATGGTGGTGCTAGAGGAAAAGTTAAGGGATCACCAAAGTATGGGGGGATTCATCCTCTGGGGAACATGAATATCTGTACAAAGTTTTATGGCAAACTATCTAATTGTTGATATTCCAATCTGGAACAAAGTGGTGGACAGACAGACCAACATTGCCATGTAGTCAAATTTACTGTATATTTGCCCATTAAATACCCACCTTATGTAGGTTATAACTTTAAATGTAAACTACCCTCAGGTTCGTAAAATCCCCAAAGAAAAAATAACAAGTACATGACTTCAGTGTCTTCAATGGCGATATCATAAATCCAAAACTGCCCACTAGGGAATTATTTACTCAACATTAATCTACTTCAGAGAATACTGTATTTCTCTTCCTCTAATTCTCTTCCTCTTCCTCTGCAGAGATGAGAGCAGTCAGACTGACTGGAGGTCTGGACAGCTGCTCTGGTAAAGTGGAGGTCCACCGTAATGGCAGCTGGGGTGCGGTGTGCGATAACTGCTGGAATAAAGACATGGCCTCCATGGTGTGCTCCATGCTGCAGTGTGGTGCCGAACCGCAGAAATTCTCCCAGTTTCTTCCTCCTCTCGCCCTCAACAACGGGGCACAGTGGTTCTACCAATGCAGTCCATACATGCAGAATCTGTGGCAGTGCATGGAGTACGTTAACATACCACATCTGTGCATGTACTCTAAAGCATCTGGCGTCATCTGTAATGGTGAGTGACACAGTGTCTGTGTTTGTTAATGAAGTAACAACAACATAGGTTTAGTTGAGTTGGCTTTGTATAAGGCAACAAGACCTGATGTCTTGGCTTTGACACAGTAAAATAGGGGGAACAGCACGTGAAAATGACAGGTTTGGCAGAAATAGTAATCTTTTTTTACTTCTATACTTATATAAATGACAAAACATGAATCAAAAGCAGCAACGTGTTTTTTTTTTTATTTTAATACAGATCATTTTTTATTTGTTTCCAGCTATTTTTGAGTATAAAAATATATTCTCATTTCATTATTTGACTTTTTTGTTCATAGATAAATAGCTGGTAACTTATAGATTTCTTTTAAATTATGTTTTGATCATAGCTATATAACGAAATGGACAAACTTCTCTGTAAATCTTCATGTTTTTAGCTATTTGTAAGACTGGACTAGAATTCTGGACTCAATTTTTATCAACTGAAAACTTAAACTAACATACAAATTTTTGCACTTTCAGGTGATATTATTCACTTTCCATTAAGTAATAACGAAGGCCATAGTTATGGTGTAAGATAATTTGCATTTGTGTCCTAAATAATTATTTAAATTTTAATTTTGCTATGATGAAAGCATATTTTTTAAAAACACGTATTCTCCTGCGATACTTCCGTTTAAAGTTTTAGACATTTGAGTCATGATTACATAATTGTCAGAGAACAGTTTCCTTCATGTTTAGACAGCTTTCTTTTAAAAAATCTTTAAATTACAATATTTTATTCCCAACCTCAATCTCCCTGTATTTTCTGGCTTGCTGTTCAGTATTTACAGAATCATATACTGTAATTCTAATAGAAATATGAAATTCACGTCGAGCTCATTCTGCTTGCAAAGCGGAGCGACGATGTTTCCGCTGGTAACTTTTTCGCCTAAAAAGCAAAAAACATCACTCAAGTAAACAAAAGCCCTTTTTCATTCCCGTTTGATGTTTTAATATAGTTTTATATCACCAGTTGGAGTTTATAAATGTCGTTGCAAGCGGCAGTCTGTGTTTGTGAAAGCTGCTCCATCCGCCTCTTTACATGTGTGCCATGAACAGTTTCATAATAAACCGAAAATACTTTAACACTTCTCAGCGGGGGGGCTGGCTGGTCCTCACCAACGGTCCACACACTGCTGTAGTTCGGCTCGGAAAGGCCCGGGGCCGGGGGTGAAAGTGGCTCGCGGCTCCGTGGGGCCGAGTGAGGGCTCTCTGTTCCCTCTCTCTGCGAGGGGGGGGGGGGGGGTGCGGTCCCCTGCTCGGAGTGCGACTCTAAACCTGGTTAGACTGTACTCAGTGTGTCACGGGTCTGTGGTGATGTCCGCAACCCACCTGTCCCATTTCCCATGATGCTTTGTGGGTGTGACAACCAACGTGTTTATGATTAAATAGTTTACTAGAGCACAGTGATGGAAGATGTTCTCACATCTTTTACCACAGTGTAAAAATACTCTGCCACAAGTAAATGTCCTACATTCAAAATGTTACTGAAGCACAAAAGTATTCGCAATATATTTATTTATTTGGTTATAAAACTGAAAACCTGGAACAAAGACTGGGAAAACTGTTGGAAGGAATGTGTTTCAGTGAATAAATTAATTTACTTTGCAAGTAATTCCGGGGTTCCAATTTTCTTTCATATCCTTAGTACTTTCTTGCCAGTATGGACGTGACGTAGGTCTTAAATTGCATTCATAATGGTCTTTAAAAGGTCTTAAAACGTCTTAAATTTGACTTGTTGAAACCCGCAGATATCCTGATCAACTAATCAGACCCCAGATGTAATGCTAACGCTAGCTGTTGTGTCTAGCCCCGTTCTGTGACCAACAGATAACGTTAGCGAGTGCTATCGGCTCCATCACCATCTCCATGGTAACCCAGCCGCTGGGCCATCTCAGGCCACATATTGTCTCTTATTTGGTCGTTGAGGTCGTCGTCGCCGTGTTTCTACAGTACAGTGCTGGGTGTTGAGAAACCAAAAGGTAGCAGCGAGCTACCTGGAGCTATACCTGGAGGTATGACATCACTTGGAACAAAGGATTTCATTGGTCAAACATTTATTCCTGCATGTAAATAAAACGGTGAACAATTTCTTCACTTTATTTGTCAGCTCACATCCAGATTGGGTTGAACTTAAAAATATAATATTTTTGTCCTGCAGGTTCCCTGGGGTTTCCTTCAGCCACCACCGCCACCACAGCTAATGTAACCGTAATGACCCATTGGACGACTGGTAAATATTTTAGCTTTATATCTTACTTAAAACAGACATATATCACATTATGTTTATAAATGATACTTTAAATGTTCTGCCACTTTTTTAAAAGGGTAAGTAGGACAACAAAATATGTCTCGGTATGCTTTAAAAGTCACATGAACATACACTGAGAATTATAACCAACCATGTGAGTCTTGAATAAACTACCAGAAAGTATGAGAATGATTTGTATTTTTTCTTTCTGTCCATCCCAAAAGGTGTAACCTCAGTCGGTCGTGCTGAAGGCTTCCCCTTACGTCCAGAGCTTCTTGGCACCATCGCTCTGGCTCTTCTCCTCCTCGTGGTTCTCATTACAAACTCTGTGCTCTGCTGCCATTACAGGAGAAAACACGGTTAGTTCTCCTCACCTCAGTCTGTGCTACAGTCTCACTGCTCTCATGATTTCAGTACCTTACACCTGATTTACGATCAGTCCTAGAATCTAAGGTTTGGTTTTGCCATCAGGAGCTTTGCACAGAATCAGTGAAATCATCATATTCTGTTTTTGATTATTATGTGGCTTCAGTTACAGATACCTTGTGCTCTTCATCAGATTAAAGTAAATGAAAAACAGTGTGCGTTCTTCGATATACTTCTGATAATGTTCATTCTACAAACAATTTTGCCTTAATTTCCTTCATCGGGATGGTAGAGGAGCTTTTTAAAAAAAAGAAAAAAATTAATTCAGAATTTCTTTGTATTTAAATTAAATAAATCTTAAATATTTGTATATATATGTAAGTTTTTATGAACAATACAAGCATATTCATAGAGTCTGGATTTTTCAATGAAGCATTAGATGTGTTAATTTCCTTCGGGATCAATAAAGTATCTATCTATCTATCTATCTTAGAATTCTTAACAAGGTAATTTGATTTTTCCGAGGAAAAAACCCACATCAGACACAAATTAATATTCAAAGAAGAGTAATCTTCGTCTTAAAACATGTCTGAGAGGATCTGTAATCTCAACAACAGACTACATATCAACAAAGTCTCCATCTCACGTGTCCTGAAAATATTCCAACAGTATTCCAATTTTCAAAACACAGCATTTCTAATTTAATCCCATCTCTTCAGTATATTGATAGCTCAAACTCTCATTTTCAAGACAAAAAATCCTTCTGTCAGACAGTAGACATTCCACAAAGTTAGACACACAGCATGAATTAAATAAGATAATAATTCTCTATATCTTGGTAATTGTGTCCGCAGCGTTCTTGCTCCAGCAGACTCGCACCAGCACACGACCTCCCTCTGAACATCATCACAACAGCTACCAAGACGCCGTCAACCTCGTTAAGGTCACTCCCAATCCACTGCAGACAGAAGGTCAGGGACTGAACATTTCCATGAATATGCTAAATAAAAAGACTGACTGTGCGAGCAGAATTTATTACCTTGGATACTAACACAACTTAGTCTTTTCTTTCTTTATACAATATACAGTATGTATTTATATACATGCACAAGTTGCAGAATCGTGCAGCGTTTTCAAAGCAAATAGTCGTCTCATGAAGTCATTTAATTTTTTGGTGTGTTTGTCTCTAAAAGTCCCCTCCAATCCCAGGTATCTTTGGACCCAGCTTAGTAGTGTTGACAGCACGTCAGTAGATACAGACTATGAGCAGTATGAGTCAAGCAATGACCCATCTATCCCTTTATCAACCTTTCGGAGTGAGCTAAGTTCTTTTATTTCCATTTGTATTCATTCCTGTGTGTTTCTCAATCTTTGGCTCTTAAGATCTTCTCTCGCTGTGCTGCTTCATGTTGCGGTTGAAGCTGCTCTGCCATGCATGTGTGTGCGGTCTTTGCAGATCAATGCTTTTTGCACCGAATGTTTGCAGGATGATTTGTGATTAAAACAATGCCTCGTGTGCATCGTTTTGTATCCAGATTCTCAGAGGTACAGAGCCGACGTGAACCCTTTGATGAGGCCCTCAGGTCTTGACAGCCTCTTCGAGGAAGGTGAGTCACTGTTAGATGCCACAGGAACAAAGACGTTACACTTTGCTGATCTCAAATACAAACGATAATATGTAATCGTCTGTGAGGTCGAGGATGGCACAAACATTGACAGAATTCATCATGACTGGAACTTTCTGAACACATCATTATTTTTTGTAGTTAATTTGAACCTTTATTTAACAGGAACAAGACACAAATTCATTGTGACACACAGATTTAATTATAGCAAATACAGTATTAGGCTACTCATTATACAACATGTACATTTTTACTGAAATATAAAGTACATTAATTCATCTCTCCTCTTTCTTTTTCTTCAAATAAAAAGTATTTACACCCGTTTTCAAAAGCTTTAATCGATCCTCACATTATCTCATGTTATGTCACTTTATCTGCTGAGCTGTTACAAATTTTACCGCCCACACATTTAATTGGATTCAACTCAAAAAGAGCCACATTCATTTTTACCAAGCGGCAACCTTCGGTGCTGAGAAATGAAGCCAACGTGGAAGCAAAGAACGTATATTGCCAAGAAGTGAAAGTCAATTGTTAGCAGAAAAAAGCTTTGCTTCCACCATTTTGAACTGAAAGCAACTACCGGACGCCAGTAAAAAGTGCTGTAGAAAAGTAAAACAAAATTATTTCTATTCTATTGTCATATTCTACCGAAATGGCCTGTGTTGAACAATAAAATATTATAAATACAATAAGCGTTCTCAGTCCAAAATGGCAGCAGCGGCTGTTGTCAAAAAACACCGGAGTTTTGTCTCTTTGCTTTTATTCTCTTTGGCAGAAGTGCCAAAAACTGCAGTTCTTCGAATGGCCACTTGAGGCTGGCTCCAAAAGTGAGTCAACCCCTATAGGCCCCCATGTTAAAATGCCCGATTTTACAGCAGAAATAAACATGTTTACAGCCGTGTACAATAAACGGGTTTGTCTCTATAGCTAATTTCCCCGTTCATGACAACTGTATGGGGGAACATTTTTATATAACTCACCCGTTTAAATTATTTTAAGGCTTATAGTTTGGCATAATTGAGGGCGTGGCCGCTTTGAGTGACAGGTGGGTGCCGTACCAGATCGCTAGCTGCTAGCTGTCTGCTCTGCTACGTAACCCGGGTCCGCCTCAAGTCCACCGACGATCCACTTCTTTGCCCATTTTTGGATTAGCCGGGAGTTAGGCTGTGTCGTCACTGCCAAGATGGCGACAGCTGGAGCCGCCCACTTTGAGCTTCACAACGGCTCTTCAGAAACCTTTGGGTGATGTCACGGGGACTTCGGCAATATTTTATACAGTCTATGATTTTTACCGAGTTTCGACTCTGCCTATCATTATAAATATTTTATACTTATGGTGTGTAGTACGCTCAGACACCTGTCGGTGCCCGGCAATTTAAGCATTTATTCACATGACTTGCTGCTACAGTAGATTCTGAACCCTGTAAGCAATGTTTCACCATTTTAATGATTTGAAATCCATAACTAAAATAGGTGATTTTTATTGTAATCAAAAATATAGCGTGACATCTTATTTTCTACATTTACATTATGTAAATGGGCCTGTTGTTTAGAAAGACCATGGTAATATATGCACAGTTAATTCTTTATTGTATCATAGCCATACATGACATTTTCTTGCAACAAACATTAAAAACTTTTTTTCTGTTTTAGTTAGTAAACCATAGAGCTACATTATCCCTTTCACAAGAGATAATTCATTTCATTTTTATTTTTCAATTATTCTTGTGTCTTTAATATTATATTCTAATTTTCATTTTGCAGCCCCTGAACCCACAGAGGAAGTGATGGGAGTCTTTACCACCTATGATGGCGACACCGTAGAGGCTCAATATGCCAGAGTGTCAAAGATCACAGTGGACTCATTTGATACCTCCAGTACCTCCTCTGGGGAATGCTACGAAAACACAAACGGCTATGTCATGGTCACTCCCGGTCAGTTGGATTCATTCACCTGCTTCCCTTCAGCCAGTACCTTGTTGTAACGTTACCGTAAAAAAGGGACTGTACACAAATTAATTATACAGAAATGAAGCTGAGCTAACTGGCTGTTAACTGTAGCTTCATATTTGCCATACAGACATGGTATCAATCTTCTCTTGTAACTCTTGGAATTCCCTTTCTTGCCAACTAAACTAATTTATTCCTTTAAGATTTGAAATTAGGCTCCACCATAATAAACTCCTTCCTATTTTAGTTAATAGTGGGTGAGGGTGTTGCCGCTCTTTAATTTCTAAAGAAAATGATAACACTGGGCAGCATCTAGCTTTGTAAATATAAGATTCAGCAATATTTTTTATACAGTCCCTAAACTAAATCTGTGGGTATTTTACAGCTTAGAGTCAAGAAAAACACGCTCATGACTTAGTAGTAGGAGGATGTGAAAGACGAAAGCCAACCTGAAACTGTCTCAAAAAGTTTTCACATGATAGATAAAGTGTTGTCACGTGTGCTCTCACAAATTACAGAGCCAGGACCAGGCCAATCATCTGTTGCCAACGATGCTTTTGACCCTTCGAGGTTTGTCTACAGCAAAGATGAACTTTACTCCGGACAAAAAACGAACCTGCAGAATTCAGGTAAATTTCATTAAATAAATGTGACACTTATGGAAAAATTTGATCATCATATCACATTTGCTGATCTTTAATATTGTCCGATCATTAGATGATGGAGATGACGGCCCCCTCTACTCGCCTGTGAGCCCCGACCAAAACCCTTCATCTGAGGATGACTACGATGACATCGGCACACCATAGTAACCAGAGGAGGTATCTCACAGACCAGAGAGTGAGGAACTGAAGCTGCAAAACTGCACTGAAAGGAAACATGTACAGTGAGACCAACCACCTGTTTAGACTGAATAAACCCAATGAACCCATTTGGTGATTTACAGGCTAAAAAAAGTCTACAAATTTAAAACTGGACTCAATCTGGTTAAAAAGTGTAAGTCTAAGTTACTTATAACCATTGTTTCAACAGCATTTCAATGGCTACACTTCATTGTGTGCAGTAAACAACATTGGAATGCTGTTGATAGAGTTATATGTGGCCTAGGCATCTAAAAATTAAACCAAATTCAGACCAATTTTGACCCAGATTTCATCATTGACTTTTGACCTGCAACTTAACAAACTACTTTTTCCTGTGAACCGCAATAATATAGTGTTTTGCAATTGCTAAAACACAGTTTCTTAAACTAGGGCCCTCTTGGTCGAAACTCTACACACAAAAACCAAAACATATACATAAAACACAAAATATCTTACATCTCTTGCAAAAACACTTCTTTCAAAACGATATAAACTCTTCTAAAAATTGTATTTTTGCATCACAACTTTACACACAAACATAAAATAAATAGCTCTTTCCACATGCCAACTGCACAGTGATGTGCTAAGTATAAAACACTATCTATTGGCATTTTCATTTGTAGCATGCTGTAAAAATAGACTATGCACACAAATGTAATGTGTTTATTCTCAATACTCATATACTCATAACACACAATGACTTTAACTGAAGATGACATGAACATATTTACCGTATTGTATTGTAAACAAAATACAATGTATTGCAATTACAGTCCTCTACGGTACGTTCACACCAAGCGCGAAGCAAACTTTTCGCGTAGCCCGATTACATACAGAGTCAGTGCAAAGAGGCGAATAGACACGAACTCCTGCCGGGCGACCCAAAAGCAGTGACGCGAAAACGTATTCACATGTTTGCGGGAGTTGAAATATTTCAACTCGAGTGAGAAATTTGCATGACGCTGTGTCTTAAAAGCCTATCAGCGGTGATATTTTCCTCCGGTCGTCACTGACGTCCTGACGTCGTTGAATCGGAAAAAATATTGTAGCTGTCTGTGGTCATCCAGAGCTACGATAGCACCTCATATCTGTACAGAGACCGGACAAAACTCTGTGTATAAATGGATGTGTATAAACCACAGACTGTCTATGGTATAAACAACCACAAAGTTGTTTGCTTGTCGTCTTGCAGACTTGACAAAGCATGAATTCAGACTTTTCACAAATCAGCATCATTATGTTGGTATTACTTACATACTTTTGATTCGTTTACAACAAAGTTGCTGCTGTATTTATGCCTAGATGACGTTATGTTGAGTGTTGATGGGGCCGCTACAATGTTAGCATAGCCTGGCACTGAACGATCCAAACTCCGTTCAGAAAACAAGCATTTTAAAAGTTGTTTGATTGTCGTCTTGCGGACAGACCCGACAGAGCATGAATTCAGACTTTTTACAAATCGTCATTATTATGTAGTTATTCCGGCATCCCTTTGATCTGTTTATTGCAATTAAATCACAGCACAATCTGTTTATTTTGGGCTCATACCGCAGTAGCGACGTGTGGCTTGCCCGATACAGTCAGTGCAATGGCGCTGTATGTGAATACAGCTCGCCGCCGGGTGATGTTATGAACCCAGACATGATGGCGTTTGGTTTTCTGACATATCTGAGACTTCTACAACATGCACAAAGCAGTAACAGTTATTTCTTCCATAGTTGAGGGCGGAAATGGCGGAAAGAAAAGTTGTTGGTATCTATGGAGACAAGCCCCTTCTCCTCTCTGACGTGTCTAGCGCGAATGAACACAAATGTTACCGGCGTTCCAACTCGCACGAGTAAAGCGAGGCAAAAAATTAGCTTCGCTCTTGGTGTGATTGCATGTTGTGCACACCAAAGAGCAAACCTATTTATAGGGTTCAAGCCCTGATTTCTTAGTGATCTTATTGGTTACAGGTGTTTTCACAGGTGCATTCTGGGTGCAAGGTGATTGATAATTGAGTGTGGTATTTCAATAACATTGTTTAGCAAACAACACACACAGGCTATTAATTTTAAATTATGTGTCTAATGTAGATAACTGTGTATTTTTTTGCAAAAAGTGTGTTTTAGAATTTCAAACTTGGAGTAAAGCAGACAATGTGCTTGTGGTTTAGCAGACCTGATCAATAGATAGGCAACATGAGATAGTGGTTTCAATAATTTTGCCACACAAGTACCAGTTTGTGTGTCTTGGCAATTGCAAAAAACTGTAAGTTCAATGTACAGCTGTTGAGACTCAAAATGTGATTGACTCACTGCAGGTAATCCATCATAATGAGTTGTTTTTTCCAGTTGTGAGCACACACTGTTTTGAAAACTCATTAAATGCTTCATTTAATGATGCATTTAATGATGCTCAGACATCTGACAGTCAGATGCCATTGAGAGTTGGCTATGATGCTCATTTTTGTCCAAAAATCAAACCATGGAGACAAATGAGAAGCAAATTTGGATGTTGTGAAAAGAATAAAGAGTGATTTTTGCTCATGTTTTGCATTGAAAAGTTAGAGCTCACTCTGAAATGTGTCATGTCCAAGCATCCTGGAAGTGCACTTTTCAAATAGTCCCTGCTTTCAGCTCCATTGCCATGCAAATATAATTTTACAAAAAAATAGGACAACATGTTCACTGTGATGGATTAGCTATCTAAAGCAAGTTTCAAGTCTCATTACATGAAAATACATTAAATGAAAATGACTTTCTGGAAGGTAGGAAATCAAACTGAGAAGTTAAGGCGTGTTTAGGTGATCTGTGAATGTAGAAGCAACTGTAACATATGTTCATTTAAAGAAAAAAAGATTTTTTAAATATTTAACTAATGCGTTTGCAGAACAGTATAACAACTAGCATGTATTCAAACTAGGGCTGTCAATCGATTAAAATATTTAATGGCGATTAATCGCATGATTGTCCGTGGTTAATCGTGATTAATCACAAATTAATGACACATTTTTTTATCTGTTCAAAATGTACCTTTAAAGGTCCCATATCATGCTCATTTTCAGGTTCATACTTTTATTTTGTGTTTCTAGTAGAACATGTTTACATGCTGTAATTTTCAAAAAAACATTTATTTTCCTCGTACTGTCTGCCTGAATATGCCTGTATTTACCCTCTGTCTGAAACACTCCGTTTTAGTGCATTTCAACGGAACTGCAACAGGATTGCGTTGCTAGGCAAAAGTTTGGGTCCATGTTTACTTCCTGTCAGCTGATGTCATTCACATACACTGCAACAGGAAACAAACTGGGACACATTTAGAATATTTACGTTTAAAACCATGTAATGTTGTAAATATTGTATATTTGTGACATCACAAATGGACAGAAATCCTAACGGCTTGTTTCAAACGCACAATTTCTGAATACGGGCTGTGTGTATTTCTCCATATATTTGTGTTTTGATAGTTTAACAGTATTTATATAGCACTTAAACCTGAAAATCTCACTTTTGACAATATGGGAACTTTAAAGGGAGTTTTGTCAAGGATTTCATACTCTTATCAACATGGGAGTGGGCAAATATGCTGCTTTATGCAAACTCAATCAATTAACAACACAAAACAATGACAAATGTTGTCCAGAAACCCTCACAGGTACTGCATTTAGCATAAAAATATGCTCAAATCATAACATGGCAAACTCAAGCCCAACAGGCAACAACAGCTGTCAGTGTGTCAGTGTGCTGACTTGACTATGATTTGCTGCATGATGACAAACCACATGGGATTATCATAAAGTGGGCATGTCTGTAAAGAGGAGACTCGTGGGTACCCATAGAACCCATTTTCATTCACATATCTTGAGGTCAGAGGTCAAGGTAACTCCTTTGAAAATGGCCATGCCAGTTTTTCCTCGCCAAAATTTAGCGCAAGTTTGGAGCGTTATTTAGCCTCCTTCGAGACAAGCTAGTATGACATGGTTGGCACCAATGGATTCCTTATGTTTTCTAGTTTCATATGATGCCAGTATCTTCACTCTAGCTTTTAAACCCTGCTACAACCACCGAAAGATCGATTGCGTTAATGCATAAAAGAAATTAGTGGCGTTAAAACAAATTTGGTTAACACGTTTTTATCGCGTTAACTTTGACAGCCCTATTTCAAACAATGTGCTAATGTTTGCTTTGTATCTTCATGTGGATATAAGTACATTCAAACTATTGAGTTCCAACATAATCTGTAGAATTGTGATGTGCACTATGCGGCCAAAAGTATGTGGACACCCAAACATTACACCCATATGAGATTTGTTGAATATCATTCTTCAGTTTTCTACAAGATTTTAGAGCCTAGCTGCAGAGATTTGATCCCATGCAGCCACAAGAGCATTCATGAGGTCAGACACTGATGTCGGGCTGTAATACAAGAGAAAGGTATGGCAATTTTAGCACATTTAATTGCACGTAAACTCAATGTGCTTGCATGTGCAAACAACCACTCACCTACCCGCTTAAAGACAGTAAGGAACCCACATCACGTCATACAGACAGGAACAGACACACACATACAGTAATTAAGCATTAGCCAGTGAAAATATGTCATATAGCATTCCAGTTTATCCTAATGAATGGGGCTGAGGTCAGTGCTCTGTGTAGGCCAGTCAAGATGTTGCACACCAAACTGGGAAACCCCTATCTCACTTTGTGCACAGGAGCATTGTCAGAATCAGGTTTATTTTGCCAAGTATATACATAATGTAATTTGACTCCGGTTTTTATGAAGCTCTCTCAATGTAGTTACACAGAATAGAAATAACAGCTAGGAACAACAATGACCAACAGTAAAATAAGACAACAATAATAAAAGTAAAAATAAATGTCTATACACAGGTCAAGTGTTGTGGAAGTTGTAAACTATACAAATAGTGCAAAGAAATAAATACTGGATGGATATACAGGGACTGGATGATTACGTACAGTATGTACATGTGAAGATGTCTACATACTGTATGTACAGTGAAGGACTTGTATTTACAGTGACAGATACATATTACAATATGTACATAAAGTGACAGAAAAATGTGCATTAAAGACTGTTAATTCTAATCTGTAACGGCAGCAGCTTTTATTTTAGTGGTAGAGAGTTATTGACAGTGTCTGACTGATTCATTGTTCATCGGAGTGACGGCCTGAGGGAAGAAACTGTTCCTATTCTCATGTTGAAACAGGAAAAAGTCTACTTCAAACTGTTACAACGTTGGAAGCATACTATTGTGTAAATAATATAACTGTTTGCAGTTATTTCCATTAATTGGAACTACGGTGCTCAGCCCAAACCACAATAAATGACCCCAGACCAAATATGCACAAAAGGATGTATCCTTATACTTTTGGCCATATGGTGTATTCAAATAATGTGTTCATGTTAGCAAAACATCATCCTGTAGGTGTTTGTAAAAGTGTAATCAAACTATTGAGTTCTACCACAAGGTGGCACTATAAGCTTGTACATAACTAAAGGTTTAAGTGGCTGACTGGAGTGAAGCCCTTACAGATAAACAACAAAAACCAACAAACTTGTAATACCATCAATTATTTGCCAAATAAATGTTTTCCCAGCTGTAACACTTTATTACAAATATATATTTGAAATATATTTGTGCTGAGCGAGGGAGAAGTCAAAATAATGCACTGTGAAAAAGTTTGAGAGGGGAACTGTGGATCCTGATCGGGGGCCAACATAAACCATCCGTGCGGTTTGAAACCAGACCTGGCGCGGATCTTCTTGGTCCGTTACATCTGCAGCAGCTGCAGAGCATCAACGCTTCCCCCCCTGATCCAAAGTGATGCCTTGAATCAAAGTGATGTCTTGTTTTGTAGAAGTAAATATGACAAACTGCTTCAAAAGCACCTGTACAACTTTTAACAGGGGGTCGCAGTGGTGAACGCACCGATAAACACGGATTAGCTCAGTTAACGTGAGAAAATGGGAGTGATGATAAATTAGACTGATAACCAGCAGGATTGGGTGTTTTTTGACTGGAAGGTATTTGGAAAGGAGGATGAGTGTGTGTCGGGGTCTGTGGAGGGGGATGTTTGAGGGGGGGTGAAGCTGAGGAGAAAAGGAGGAGGTGGACGGAAGAGATAAAACGTGTCTGAGAGAATCATATATTATACTCAAATTTAGTCCAGAGCTCTGCATCGAGATAAACAGTCGAATTAACGACCAGATCTCCTTATGAAACCCAATCTCTTTCACATGCTGGAGAATCCAGCACGCACACACACGCACACGCACACGCACACACACACACACACACACACACACACACACACACACACCCACACACACACACACACACACACACACACACATACACACACACACACACACCACTTAGCAGAGATTCCATCTAAAAGTATGCAGTTTGATATATTACATATCCTCCTCCAACAGTTTGCTTTTGTTTTATTCCGCTGTGAAAGATCGATAAATCAGAATCTTAAGATCTGCGGATTTACAGTCCTGATTAACATCAAGGGAAAGAAATGTAGTACACTAGTATTTCAAGTAGCTTGTACTATTTGAGGGATTAGAAGATCAACCCTCTGTTTTTACTTTGTTCATTAAATCAGTTACACACAAAGGATTACGGCTCCATAAGTCTGTAAGTTGCTCAAAGTGTCCCGACAACGGATCCTGCCCGAGTTTAAACTTTTGAACTCGGTTTGGTGCAGGAGGCCTGGAGACGACAGTACCTGCCTTCAAACAATATGTAGCACATACTAGAACCTGGAATTACAGCTGCTGCAGCTTGTGTTTAGGACTCTTTTGTCATCCTGCAATAAAAAGTTATATAAAGAATATTACAACAACAAGAGTTTGGCAGACTAGTTTTTTGGCTTTTTAGCGTGAGAAATGTGATGAAAATATGTTACACTCAAAGCTGTTAAAGCTTCTATCAATATTTCTTTTTATATAATTAAATATTCTTAAGTCAATGTTCGCTAACTAGCTTTTTTTAACCAATGTTTTGACTATATCCCATGACCTTCAATGAATGTTCAGTTGTAAATTCATGACCTCATTACGGACTTCTGGTCACATGATAACAGGTGGTTATGTATAGGCAATGGTATTTGGCTGAAAGCTCTAGAAATGGCAAGTAAATTAGCCTTGAATTAGGAATATATTATTACTAGGGCTGTCAAAGTTAACACAAGCCCTAGTTATTACAATATGCATTTCCATGATCAACAATGACCCTCCATGCTCAAATATTATTATACAGTGACCCAAATGACTATAATGTAAAAAGGGCTGTGAACCCACAGAGAACTCTGCTACTCATATTTTTAGCTTCTTTTAGCTCATTGTTTTGGTTTCACGATTGGTTCAATCTCACTGCTCTCGCCAACCTTGTTTCAAGCCATAGCACGCAGCCCAGCACCAACAGCCGACAAAGTTAGCAACTAGCTGGTGAACATAGTGGAGCATTTAGTAGCTAAAGAGACAGATATTTCCCTCAGGAGTTGGTGGAGACCAAAACAGAGCTAAAAGAGATTGAATATTGGACTTATATTAATCAGTTGGACACAATTCCAAATAAACAATAATGTTCCTCTGTCACTGCTGGTTGTGTGAATAAGCAACTGATTGCTAACAAGTTCACCATATCAACTGGAAAGGCGAGAATATGTTAGTGCTGTGGGTCTGTCGACTTGTTTGGGAGTTTTTCTGCACCCTAGTGGCCAAAAAAATCCTGATTCCTGCAGCTTTTGAAGAATTTCTTCGAATATCAAGTGGTACTTTTGACCTTTATTGTTATTTGGATCAAAGCCCACATTTCTTATCTTCTTATCATGAGTTTGCTGTTAATTTTGAGAACGAGATTGCGCTTTCACCTCCACATTCATAAACCTTGAATAACATTTTACTGAAATACTCTTTTCAGTCTCAGTCTTTCATATGTAACTGCAAAAACAGTCTTTAACATGTCTGATTAGTGTCTTCACTGTGACCTTGTAGGTTTTGCTCTTGACTTGGCCTTTGTATTGGCACTGCTCTTTGATTGCCAGGGACATGTTGCAGGATGGACTGCAGCCAGTGAAATGCAGTGAGGTCATCAGTTTAGGTAGAGCCCCAGATGGTTACAGACCACTTAAGCTTATTAATCAAAGCTTTTTTTCCCCCCTTCGTCCTAGAAATGACAAAGATGTATACTAAAGCCATTAAATTCACTAATATTCCCTTCTCCTGATTAGTCACTCTCACAGTGAATCAACCTGTAGTTTGGCTGTAAACGACATTACAGCCTGCTGGGCTGAAGCTTGGGTGCGCTTGCGAGGCCCAGTAATAGTGTTGATTACTCCTCACTCATTAGGTTGCTTTCACTGCCGCCGCTAAGCCCTCATCAGGAGGTTTTTGGCTGAGCGACCGGGCAGGGGCCCTGATCCAATTCACCTTTAAAGTTCAGTGGACCTGTCTGGGTTGCCACGGGTCAGTGCATCGCTCTCCATGCTGTGCACTACCAAAGAGGCCCTCATTACCTCATTTCCTGTTACTACTGTACCAGACAAGCATTTGAATCTCATGGTTTGGTTGTGTAAAGTTTGCAATGTTTGTCCCAGATGGCATTTTAAAACTGGAATAAAACCTTGTTGAATTTATGTCTTTGGAGAAGAACGAACATGGCATGACATGAGGTCATAATTTGGCAGTTCTACGGTGGCCCTGAGGTGCAAAACACATTTAAGGTAGAGTCGGTAATCAGCAAGAGTACACTAGATTTAAAAAAAATATCCAACCGAAAAACCCAACCCAGTGTTGCCATCTCTTTTCCAATTAAAGTAGCTAGCAGCACTCAACAGTCGCTAAATCTAGTGAGAAAGTCGGCAAAACTGACAGCCCGTCCCTTCAGGCCTCCCTCCAAAGCCACTCCCCCAAAATTATCATTATGAATGCGAACATGGCTATTGTTAGCACTCACAGCTGTCAAGCTAGCAGCTAGTGGAAGACACTGGTGACGCGCAATGAGTGCACGTGCAGAGTGCACGCAGGTATCCCGTCCAACCATTCATCCGGACCGAGTGAAATGATTGGATGGGTTTATTACAGTCCTGCTACAGCCACAGATACCAGATTTTGTCGGAGTATTTCATTTATTGATTGCTGTCGGGATGTAATGAGAATTTCAACAAATATAACAAAAATGTTTTTGAAGATCACCAACCCTAGCTTTAATAGCAAAATAGAAAACAGAACAATTCACAGAACATGACATCACAACACAACAACGAATTAGAAAGTGCAACAAAATTGAAAACTCATTACTAAATCAGAAAACACAATATTATATGCGTCATAATATGACACAATATGGCCAAGTTTTACCCTTAAATGTATTGTTAGTTGTACAAAACTATGTGCATATTTAAAGGAGTAGTGTGTAAGTGTGTAGCAGAAATGGATTATAATATCAATAATTATGTTTTCTTTAGTGTATTTATATAATATTATATCTACATATGAAACTCATCATGGAGCCGGCTGCCATGTTTCTACAGAGGCCCAGCACAGACAAATCAAACACTAGCTCTAGAGAGGGCCATTCGCGTTTTCACGTTTTCGCGTCGGCCACCATAGTTTTCCTACACGCTTCGCACATGAGAGAAGTTTCAGTTGGTTGCAATCTGCAACCTCACCGCTAGATGCCGCCAGATCCCACACACTGCACCTTTAAATTTAAAACTACAAAGAATATACAAGTTACTTTAAAAAGAGCTAGAGTAGATTTAAACAGTTTGCAAAGATACCATATTTTAATGTGGGTAAATAATCCAACAGTAATATCTATACAAAAACCACTCGCACAGAGTCAAAACAACTCTTTGTTTTGGGTTGTTTTCTAACCATGAGTAAAACTTAACCCATTATTGTGTTGGTGCCAAATTGACCCAATTAATTTTTGTGTCTAAAAAAACTTTGTTGTGTATTCTATTTTGCTAATGTGTTTCATCCAATGTTTGTTGTGTTTTGCACCTAAGGGCCACCGTACATTTCTCACAAGAAACATTTATTAGTCTGTATAAAGAAATGAATCCCAACTTGAAAGCTGGCCTGGCAGTGCAACGTTTAGCTCATTAACCTTTTTTCCTTCTTAGCACCTCGCTGCAGTTAACAGTCTGTGGCCTCTTCCCCACCAAGACACATTCATGTAGCTGCCAATCAGGTCAATGCTGCAATTAAGCTGCTTTAAACTTGTTCAGTGGTGCCTGGAGGCCGTAAAAATACTTCCGTTTGAGTGTCAATGGGAGCCTGTGGTGGTTAACGCTGCATTCATGGGAGAATACATTGTGTCTAGTTAATGTAAGTAGTCTGGTCAGCGGGTCAAAAGGGCACCATGACTGAAGGATACGAGGATGCGCAGCACTTTCAAGCTGCTTGAGACATGATTCACAGTAGGCCTACTATGTTGTTTTGTTTATTCTTCGCTTGTCCAACATTCAGATTTTCTCAAGCAAGTTAAGAATTTATGGACACATTTCCTTGTTTGTCTCCAACCAGATGGACTGAGGTTTATGAGTGTGCGGTGCATGTCGGACAGCGGCATCTCGCTCTGAGTACCAGTCAGTCAGGACAGGCGTCATCAATCTTAGTCTCCAGTGAAAGGCAGATTGGCTGCCATAAACCAGGCCTGATTGCAGTGTGCTGTTCCCTGCGGAAGAGTTTTCAGGCCAAAGGAGGCATGGAAACAAAACCCTGCATATACAAATAATGTGTGTGGGACACTGAGAACTGTGCCTCATTGTAGGATGATACTGTATGTTTGCACCAGGAATTTTTCATCTATTTATTATTATTGTCAATCAAATGATGATTCTGTAAACATTTCTGAAGCAACAACAGGTTTCAGATTGGATGGTTAAAACTTGAGAGTAATGAAAGAAAAAAGACACATTATATACAAATGAAGTATACTCTCTGAACCAGGGCTGTAGCCACGATTTAGGCATGGCCAGACTAACCTGTTCGAGGGCCCTGGGGCAAGTGGGGCCCCTGTTGAATCTGGCCACAGGATTTTTATGTGTAAATTACTTTGTGGTCATTTTTAGTATGGTAATTAAACACAGCCTTTGATTAAAATTAAGGCCTTATAACTAGATTTTGATGCAAGGCCATGACATCAGGTAATAACTTTACAACACTGAGCATTACCACAATCCTCAATAAACTGATATGTCTGGGTTCTTCATATGGCTGGTTGTAACAGTTCTGTCAAGTGTTGTGCTGCACCCAATTCGACTGTCATCAGGCCATTAAATAGGCGTTATCAGTAGCTATAAGCACCATAGATGTGGGTCATCACGCTTACTACGTTGTAAAAGTGAAACTTAAAAGCAACACGTTCTAACATGTTGTAAAACTGAATGAAAAGTCATGTTTTGAACACAAACAAAAAGAGTTCTTTAGGATTAGGCAACAAAAAGTTTAGGGAAAAACATTGTGTTTTGGGTTAAAATAACTACGAACACAAAGACAACTAAATATTGTTGCTTTCACATGGGATATGAACGCTGGTCTCCTGGGTCCTATCCATCGTCCCCAACCTCCACCTCCTTATGGAGTTTCACGCTATCTATACCACAGCGACTCACTTCCGCTTCTGCTCCTGTCATAATTACTACGGTCGCTAGAGGTCGCTGTCATGTTCCTTTATACCTTCACTCGCTGATCTACCATTTGAATAGATGATAAAACCTACTAGTGGGTGTAGTAGGCCCATATTGACCCACATCAATGGTTGGGATGCTAATTTTGAAAAAAGATTTTAACCGATAACAGACCCTCGTTAACCGATTATTAACCGTTAACCGACAAGATTAGTGCGTCGCATGCAGCGGTGCGCCAGCTGCAGTGTTTGTCTGCTGAGTCTTCAGTTCACCCGTCCGGAAGAGTTACTGTAGCAGCCACGGTGCTGCTTGTAGTGTCGCTTACATGCAGCCACTTTCCCAGTAACTCTCCACCGCACATTTTGTTTAGTTTAGCAGGTTGTCAGCTGTGTGCCTGCCTGGCGTAACGATACTCTGTCGCCCGGCGTAACGATAGCGAGTGTCGGACAACTGGTGTGTGTTTGTGCTACGTTAGCAGCTCTAGCTGCGGCTTCGTGCTCGCCATTGTCACACACATAAGGTCTGTCAGCCCGACGTAACTTTAGCGAGTGTTCGACAGACACTCGTGCTTGTGTGTGGCGGTGGTGAGTGTGGGGTTGTCGGTGGCGTTATAGCTGTGAACGTAGGTGTAGCAGTGTGTGTACAGTTTATTTGTCGGTGAATAAATGCTACGAAGCTACAACTCCTCAGCTCTGCTCCGCTCAAGCGAGCTCAAGACGGAAGCCAACTTCCTGTATCCTGCAACTCCAGTTCAGACTCTCTTAATGTGGGCTGTTAAGGTGGACCAGCTTTTCCCCTTTAAGTGAAGAGCCGCTCCTCTGAGTTTTGCTCAGCTTTTTAATTGATTATTAACATTTCTTTTAACCGTTTAACCAATCGTTATTATTATAGTTAATCGGTTAAAGTTCTTAACGTCGGTTAATGGTTAAACGGTTAATTATTAACATCCCTTATCTATGGGGCTTATAGCGACTGATAATGCCTATTTAATAACCTGACAACAGTCTAATCGGCTGTGTGTGGACCCAAAAGCAGAACATGTTAAGGCTGAACAGGTTAAGATAAAAAAACAAAACAAGATGTGATTGGTTGATGTTAACAAACAAGGTCAGCAACAGTTTGTCAAAACTAAATGACTGGTTGGGTCACTACAGCTATAGTGGCACAACAGGTAATCTTGCACAGAACTAGTGGAAAGGTGTAGTACATGTATATAGAGTGGCTGATTAAGGTGAATGAGGAGCAGATGTGCTGGCAGGTGATGATCAGGTGACTGGGGAATGGTGGGATTTGGTAATCAGGAGTTGTGTATTGTGAATACTTGATCTCTTTCTTTAATGAAGAACAAAACAAAGTAGCATTGCTGCAAGTTGCAGTTATCTGTTAAAAGTTGCCTTGGTTGCGTTTTAGCCATGCTAGCAGCAATAACGGTCGACCAGGTTTAATTATTTTGACAGATATTGAACAGATTGCCATGAAATTCTGTACAACTATTCACTGTCCCAAGAAGATTATTCCCAATAATTTACATGTAGTGCCACCAGTAGGTCAACATTTTAATTTGTCCACTACTTTGATCTATGATTAAATACCTGCAAAACTAATGATATTCCCATCAGCCTCAGCTGTACTTTGTGTTATCGGAGGTGCAGATTAGCAAGTTTTAGCATGCTAACTATATAATTATATATTTATAATATTGAATTGCAGTTTGCTCCCACTACATGAAAACCAAACAAAACCATTATGAACATATCACTCTGTCAGTGTGAGTTATAAGCACTGTGACATTAACAGCAAAAAACTACATTTGGCGCAAACATCACATCAGACCAGGTGAGGGGCTCGCTGTGGGTATGAGTCATCTCTGTTGTCATGGTTACACAGCATCGTCATTTGTTTGTGCGCCCCAGGCGAGGTCATTAATTACCGAGTCAATCTGGGACAGCCTTAACAAATCATGTACTGTAAATGTGAATGGCAGATATTTGTGCCAACAGAGTTCTCATTCACAGAACTTCAGGCTCTTTGTGTAGTGGACGAACCATTTCACCTCAGCTGCAACGAAGGGGAGAAACGGAGGAAGAGGAGCAGGACAAAGAGCAGGAGGAAGAGGTGTGGAAGCAAAGGAAGGCAGCTAAGATTTCAGTCATACAAGTGACTAATTTCACAAATAGGAATACCCTGATTGTGAAATTAGACGAAAAACCACAAATGACATTTGAATTTTTTATCTGAATTTCTAAACCTGACATTGAAAATGTGCAGTTTTTAAAACTGTAAAAAAGAATTACTATTTTTTAATTTTAATTACTGGGGATTTCAAAGAGTGGAATTCAAACCACATACGTTTAGATACATGGTTGTCAAAGTAAAATATTTCAACTGAATATTTTCAAAGTCAGTGGCATTTTAATTCCACTATTAAGTATTCGGTAGTAGTTGCATTTCACAATTAGGTATTCAGTTGCAGAAAAAATATGTGATTATTAGGTCTGTCAAGCCATTAAATATTTAATCCTGATTAATCGCATGATTGTCCATAGTTAATTGCGATTAATCACATTTTTTTATCTGTTCAAAATGGAGTGGGCAAATATTCTGCTTTATGCAAATGTATGTATATATTTATTATTGGAAATCAATTAACAACACAAAACAATGACAAATATTGTCAAGAAACCCTCACAGGTACTGCATTAAGCATAAAAAAATGCTCAAATCAAAACATGGCAAACTGCAACCCAACAGGCAACAACAGCTGTCAGTGTGTCAGTGTGCTGACTTGACTATGACTTGCCCCAAACTGCATGTGATAATCATAAAGTGGGCATGTCTGTAAAGGGGTCTCTCGTGGGTACCCATTTACATTCAAATATCTTGAGGTCAGAGGTCAAGGGACCCCTTTGAAAATGGCCATGTCAGTTTTTCCTCGCCAAAATTTAGCGTAAGTTTGGAACGTTATTTAACCTCCTTCCCGACAAGCTAGTATGACATGATTGGTAACAATGGATTCCTTAGTTTTTTCACTTTCATATGATGCAACATATCTTCACTCTACCTTTAATACTGAGCCCGCTATAACCTAAAAATCGTTGCAAAAAAAAAAAAGTTGCGTTAATGTGTTAAAAAATTTAGTGGCATTAAAACAAATTTGCATTAATGTGTTATTAATGTGTTAACTTTGACAACCCTAATGATTAAATATGTTATTTAAACGTCATACTTTATTTCCAATTTGGTTTTTCCATTATAATGGAGTTTTTAAACTCACTGAACTATTATTATTATTATTATTATTACTATTACTATTATCATTATTACAATAATATTACTACTACTATTGGTAGGGGGTACTATGTATAATTTTTAAACTTTCTGACACTGTCACAATTCTGTTTATAAATACTTTCAATAAAGACAATGTGGAAAAAAAGGTATTCAATAGGGCTTCAACCAAAGGTTGTTTTCATTGTCTATTAATCTGCGGATTCTTTTCTCAAATTATATTTTATTTTATATCATATATGATAAGAACAAGCAGCAAATATTTGGTATTTTTGCTTGAATCCATTATTAATATAATTGACGATTCATTTTCTTTTGATCAACATATCGATTAATCAAGTGATTGTTGCAGCTCTAGAGTTGAGTTACTTATAACATTTGAATTATTACGGCGTTTCTTTGCTTCCACAGAGGTGATCAGTTTATTCCTGATCACATGATCTCCACAGTTCTGGGACATGTGTTGTTTTTCAGATTGAATGAGGTCACTGCAAGATTGATAGCATAGCATGGTAGGTGATGGTGAGTGAGCTCGGCCAGCTTAGAGTCGAGGAACTGTGTGTGTGTGTGTGTGTGTGTGTGTGTGTGTCCGGTCAGCCGCTCCATGCCACCAGCTTAACCCCTGGATTCTCCACATTCCAGCCAGAAGTCAGGCACAAGTCTCGCCGCTGGTCCGTTTAAGGTGATTGACGCTATTTGCTACCATTAGGCACTACTATGTAATTGACCTTTGACCCCTCACAAGCGACCTGTTGAAACAGCTTTAAACCAGATCGTCTAATCTCCATGGGAAAAGCCCTCAATCTAGACTTAGGGCTCTAAAAGCAATCAACACCTTAAGGTGAAAGAGGGGAGCCGGGGTCACTGCCACCAGATCGCTCTGATCCAGTCGGGGGGCGATGATCATCATTTTGTTCAGACCCAGCGAGCCGCACAAACACACTTTATCAGAAAAACAACTCCATAATGCCCCATGTTCTTCTTTTGGACTAAAATATCATAGTCATTACTTGTTGTGGTTATTCACCAGATCAAAGATTACAGTTCTGTTTAAAAGTAACAATGTACTCAAATGTAAAGATTTTGTATGAAAATAGGTGTTTGATGTCTTATTTTTAATCTAACAATATGTGAAATGAAATAAGTTCACTTGCCATTTATAAGTTTATAACAAATTGACAAAATTAAGTAGGCTAAATAGCTGAATTTGAAGTAAACTTCACAAGTAGATATGAAATATAGCAGGAAACTAATAGTTATATTTAGGCTACTCACTTTTTTCAAGGCAATCAGTCAACTAGATTTTTTAGAGTAAGATGAAATATTCCGTTTTTTCAATGAAAGGAGAACCAAATGTATGGTCCCTTATCGTTCCCATTTTCAGGGCCGTTTTAAGGCAAAGGCCATATAAGCGGTCGCCTAGGGCGCCACCTTCTGGGGGCGCTGGTCGCCTCTAAAAAAAAAATAAAAAATAATAAAAATGCCGGTGGGCACCCTTCCTCATTTTCTGCATTGAGGTAACACATAAATAGATAAATAAATAAATAAATACACTTTTCACCCCTGTAACTCTCTTTCTCACACTTTTTCATCTGCCCGGTCGCACTTATTTGTTAATAAAAGTGTAAATTGTAGTGAAACTGACTAAGACAAATTTTAAGACAACAATATGATATTATAATAAATACAGTTATTTATGAAAATAAAAATCTTGATTTTTGTCTTAAAACCATTATGATGTCTGATGTGTGTTGCGGTTTACGGGGCTAGGGTTAGGGTTCTGGGGGGATGAACCTTAACCCTAAAGCTAGAGCCGGCCCTGCCCTTATCATTCCCATTTTAATACTAACACCATACAGCGACTAAATCAAATGTTTTGCAATGACCCTTTTATTTCACCAAAGTCAGACACCAAACATCTGAAAAAGTGGCTCCTTTTCATACAAAAAACTACAAATATGAGAATCCTTTTGAATAGAAAGTGAGCAACTTTAATTCTTGATCACACTTCAGGTGAAGAGAATATACCTCAAATGTATATGTAAAAAAATATCAGATTGGCCTTAAATCCAATTTTATAATTCCCCACAAGAAACATCTATTCTTGCCTATAAAAGGACAAAGTTTGATTCTTCATGGTGGCACAGTAACAAGAATATTTGAGAACACCTCGACACATTGCATTTTTGGCTGCAGAGCCTCAGCGTGTGACTCCGGGCCGCTTCTAAAATCCACTTTGGTCAAGTTTTTACTCGGTGGACGTGATGCAATCTGACAGTTGGGAGGGATTAACGGAGGTTTGACAACAAGACATTGTTTCAAATGATATTGATCAAAGTTCACTTTAATCCCGTTAATTAAAGCAAAGAATAACACTGAACAAATCCACGACTTAAAAGACAGGCTGGATGAAAGACTTGATAAAAGATTTTGATCTTGTAATTCTATGGTAATGCTTTATCGGTGCTGATTTGGCCTCAGAAATGCTGCTGCTGCTGCTTCCAGGCTGCAGAAATGTGTGATTGACAACCTTATCAAGGCCTGAAGAGTGAAGGGCCTCGAGTAGACCTGCTTTATTAGATGAATGCATGCGTTGTGGGAGGTCTGTCTGACTTGTTGTTAATGCCCATAAACGCTGACCTCTCCCATGCCATGTGCCTCCCAAATCCAGATATGAAAAGTGGCTTACAGATCAAAACACGCTTTCATCACGGCGCTCACACCAATAAAGACTGAGGGAGAGAAAGGATGAAAGATAATACAGTCTGATCAGTAAAATCACAATCACAATTTCAACTACAGTAACTCATGTAGATTAGATCTTCATTCATTACACATGTAGGAAATAAATGGCTACAATGTCAAAGGAAAAAAAAGCAAGAACTTGCAATTAAATAAATATATCAATAAACTGTAGTTTTAATAGAAAGAAAGAAATAAGTTTGAGGGAAATAAATAAGGGGTGAAATGCAAAGGTAAAATCGAAAATAATAAATGCAAATACATACATTTAAAAATAAATATAAATTGATAAAAAAATAAATGCAAAAAAATAAATAATAAATGCAAAAATAAATAAATACATTTAATAAATAATACAAATAAATACATAAATAGATAAAAGGGAAAAATAAATAGATGAGTAAATTAATAAGGAAGTGAATACAAAGATAAATAAATAAAACAGCAAATAAAAACAGAAATATCAATTTATGTCACATTTGATCAATTAATTAATGGCTACATTTATTTTAATATTATTTTTGCTGCATTTAATGACATATTTATTTATTTATCGAGTCATTTATTTATTTATTCATTTCTTTTTTATTTTGGCAGGTTCCGTCCTCACTAAAAATAGCCTCTTGGCTAACTCTGGCACATTTTCAATGTTTGTTAATGTGCACTCAACAAGTTTAGCGTATGAAACAAATCACATATTTAGATGGAAACAGATGCAGATTTTTCCATACACAGTTATGCATTATGTAATTTACAATAAGGGAATGAGACTATAGGGAGATATGTGAATGTATCCATCAAAAATGATCAACAGGTCAACAAAGTCATCAACAATTATTTTCATTGGCAATTAATCTGAGGATTATTTCCCTGATTAATTGATTAATCATTTGATGACGTCAGTGTCTTCAGACTTCCTGTTTGGTCCTGCTGTCAAAGTTAACGCGAATGAAGATACTGGCATCATATGAAACTAGAAAACCTAAGGAATCCATTGGTACGAACCATGTCATACTAGCTTGTCACGAAGGAGGCTCCAAACTTGCGTTACATTTTGGCGATGAAAAACTGTCATGGCCATTTTCAAAGGGGTCGTCTGACCTCTGACCTTAAGATATGTGAATGTAAATGGGTTCTATGGGTAACCACGAGTCTCCCCTTTACAGACATGCCCACTTTATGATAATCACATGCAGTTTGGGGCAAGTCATAGTCAAGTCAGCACACTGACACACTGACAGCTGTTGTTGCCTGTTTGGCTGCAGTTTGCCATGTTATGTTTTGAGCATATTTGTTATGCTAAATGCAGTACCTGTGAGGGTTTCTGGACAATAATTGTCATTGTTTTGTGTTGTTAATTGATTTCCAATAATAAATATATACATACATTTGCATAAAGCAGCATATTTTAAGATTATCTTTTTGGCATTTTTCAAGCCTTTATTTATAGAACAGTGGATAGTCTAGAAAGGGGGCGACATGCGGAAATGGCCGCAGGTCGGATTTGAACCCGGGACGCCGCGGTTAGAATTCAGCCTAATGGGTGCCCGCTCTACCAACTGAGCTATCGGGGCGCCCAAAGCAAGCATATTTGCCCACTCCCATGTTGATAAGAGTATTAAATACTTGACAAATCTCCCTTTATGGTACATTTTGAACAGATCAAAAATGTGATTAATTTGTGATTAATCGCAATTAACTATGGACAATCATGCGATTAATCACGATTAAATATTTTAATATTATATGAAATCCTCACATTTGAGAAGCTGGTACCAGAGAATGTTTGGTGTTTTTGCTTTTACTGATCAAAGATACTCACAACTATTACACAACAGGTAGTCCCAGAAATTATATTGTCTCCTTTCTTTATTCTGCTTCATTGCAATGGAATAGTTGATGACACCAGAAAGCATCTTGGGTTGCCTTGAAAAGATGGTTTCCCAGTCATTTGCAGCCTGATTTCTATGCCAGTGTACGTATGCTTTGTTCTGACTGGTACACAGCATCTACCTTCTGCTGTGCAGAGATATTGTGTATCAAATACATTCAATAAATCAGTGTATTTCCTTATCATAAAGAAATATTGCATATTTATATTAGTTTTTACATCTTGTTTTGAGGCTTTGACCTTTGACCTGAGCACTCCTCAATGCTGCTTTCGATGATTCTGCAGCTATACTATGTAATTTCAGGGCATTTTTTTGTTAAATTCATAAACTTTTAAGGTGAAAATCCTCATTTGAACATTTTTGTGCTTCTGTTCTGTTCAGCATCTGCTTGTTTTTTCCCATCAACACTCCCTCCACATTTACTCCTTCTTTGTTTTCACTGGTGCATTTTTGTGCCTGTGTGCAGATAAAACCCAGATCCAGCAGTTTATACAAAGTACAATGCTCCTCTATTACATCCATGACATGTAAAATATTTCCTCTTGAAGTTACCACACATTTCCTCAAACTGCTTAAAAGCCATAATTGGAAACAGACAGCTTGTGTACCTCTGAGTCACAGTAGCCTGAAATATGTTTAAATCTTTATTATTTTTCTTTCAATCCGGGCGACTGATGGTCATTTTTAGTCTTTAATCAAACTGCTCTTGGAAACTTCGTACCAGAGCGGTTTCGTAAATGTTGATTGGATGGATCTTTCACCTTTCAATCACACTTCAAGCTTCAGTTTAAAACCAAATGTTTGTGTATGTTTTCCTTAAAGTATGCATGGGAAAGTGCCCCCGCTGCCGGCTCCGAGTGAACGCTCCCTGTGAATAAATGCATGAATTTATGACTGTGTGTGTGTGTGTGTGTGTGGCATAGCAGCGGGGCTTTTCCTTCTGTCAATGGAAAACATTAGTGTCATGCCCCCACAAACCAGCCCCCCCTTCCCCCCCTCTTGTTTAATTCAGTCCATCAACACTTCCTCCTTCAGCCTGTTAGTGTCACACTGCATTTCCTCTCCGGCCTCAACCAGAGCGACTCGCCACAATCGGCCCGGTTCAGGTTTCCCTCAAACGGCAAAGGGCTTCAAAGTCAATAACTGCTTTTTTGATTTTTATTGACCCAAAGACTCAGCTCCCCCCCTCTCTGTCTGCCCAAACGCCACTCGCCCCCGCATTTCTTTAAGGGGAATAAATTACAGTAAGGAGGGCGATTGTGCCGAGGTTTGAAAGTGGTGTTGTCTTGCTGATTGCACCTGCAACTCATTTAACAAGGTGTTCAAAAATGTCCAGAGTTCAGCACCTCAGAGCATCCCTGAATGTCTAAGACTAAGAGGGTAAATTCTTCAAGGTTTGGAAGTTTATTTAGACATTAAAATTGATTGAAAAAGGCTTAAATTTAAGGTATTTCTTTTCATTAATGCAGAAGTTCTCAATCTTTTTTCAGCCAAGGACCCCTTACAAGTTAGAGAGTATACTGGGGACCCCCTCCTGTATTTCCCTTGGTATGATTTGACATAGCCTATTTTACACCTCTATAGTCTTAGTTATGTGAAAGAACAACACAAAAGAAATTTATTAGAAAGATATAAGACATGTATTAAACATATTTGCATATTCTAAGAGTAGATTTGTTGGATAAGAACGTAGTCTATGGACCACTATACCAAGCCAGTCATGGTTTGGTACATTTCTGCAAACTACGGGATATGTTGAATGTCGACATTTCTGAACCAATCTTTTTTTCCTAAATACATTTCATATCAGCCTTGTATCATGCTTGCGGAAACGCACAATGATACATGGTTAACGTTGTGAAACGATTGGTTAGGTTTAGGCACCAAAACTATTTGGTTAAGGTTGGAAAAACGACTACGATATGTGTTAAAATAATAATGTAACAACTTAACGTAACTACGTAAATAAATAACAACCGCCCTTAGCGGACTTTCTTACGTAA
Source organism: Sebastolobus alascanus (assembly GCA_916701645.2). Taxonomy (NCBI): domain Eukaryota; kingdom Metazoa; phylum Chordata; class Actinopteri; order Perciformes; family Sebastidae; genus Sebastolobus; species Sebastolobus alascanus. The sequence continues at coordinate 1,220,811 of CAKAOJ020000045.1, forward strand.
CATTATGTAACAAGCGTAACAACGTTGTGTAAAACAAAGTTGCTTAAAACAAAGTTGCTTAAAACAAAGTTGCTTAAAACAACGTTGCTTAAAACAATGTTGCTTAAAACAACGTTGCTTAAAACAACGTTGCGTAAAACAACGTTGCGTAAAACAACGTTGCGTAAAACAACGTTGCGTAAAACAACGTTGCGTAAAACAACTTTGCGTAAAACAACTTTGCGTAAAACAACTTTGCGTAAAACAACGTTGCGTAAAACAAACAACGTTGCGTAAAACAAACAACGTTGCGTAAAACAAACAACGTTGCGTAAAACAACGTTGCGTAAAACAACGTTGCGTAAAACAACGTTGCGTAAAACAACGTTGCGAAAAACAAACAACGTTGCGCAAAACAAACAACGTTGCGTAAAACCAAAAAGTTGCGTAAAACCACGTTGCGTAAAACCACTTGGGTAAAACCACATTGCGTAAAACCACATTGCGTAAAACAACGTAATGTAAAACAACGTAATGTAAAACAACGCTATGTAAAATGTTACGTAACAAAAGTCAATGTTTACTTTGGTTTTACGCGGGACATGAACAGCTGTCTACTGGTGAAAGTGTAGATTTAAAAAGTATTCGTATTTTTTTTACTTTTGTAAAACAAAACAAAAATAACTACATTACATTACACTACAAAAGTTTCAAGGAGTGCCACGGACCCCTGGGGGTCTCCGGACCTCACTTTGAGAATCACTACATTAATGCACCTACAGAGCTACTAGTAAGTAAGGACATTCACTGGAGGTTTCCTTTACTACACTACATTTTGGAGGGGAATATTATAAAGTTTAAAAGTTCATTCTTGACCCTGGAAATAGCAGTTTGCATCAGTAAAAACAAATATTTATTTATTTTCAGTTTGCTCAGTTGTCATAGAGATGTTTTCGTTGATAATACATGACCTAGGTGTGAAATATTGTACATTTTACTACATTTATCTGTGATGGCTGCACTCACTTTACAGATTAAGATTTTACATTCAGCATAAGAAGGGCTCATAAAATGTTGCTTTTGTCTTGTAAAAGTCTTTCGTCTCAAAAAGGTCAACTTTTCAGTAACTCTGTAAAAGTTTTGGTTTGATGATGATGACACACTGACTTTTTTCAGACTTTTTCTGGAGGTTTTAGAAAATCTAGTCAATCTGTACAAAACTCTCTCCTTCTGTCCTTCCCTTCTCGCCTTTCTTTACTTCTTCAGCTGATCTGAAAGGATGAAAGAGGAAACTTCACGTTTCTTCACTACAAGTACTTTTACTTTTGATATTTGAGTCTGATTAGTGCTGATATGTGATTACTTCAACACAAGCAACAACAGAATGAGAATACATTTATTTGTAGTGAGTCCTTGAATAAGTTGATGAAAATATAATTTAGACTCACAGCAATGAACTGCTGATGTATGAAGCTTAGGTTTGGACTTCAAACATCATCCTCATAATTGTTAAAGGTACAGTGTGTAGGATTTGGTGACATCTAGTGGTGTGGTTGCAGATTGCAACCAACTGAGTATCCCTCCGTTCACTCCTCCCTTTCCAAGACTGCGGTAACGTGAGTCGCCGAGTGCAAAACCGTGGTAACGCCGTTCACCTCACTCAGAGGCCATCCTTAACATAATAACACTACTTTAGGAGCAACAGAAGTCAGACAGCGGCTGGCGGTACCACGGTTTCACAAACATGTCGGAGAACTAAGGTGGCCTTCAGGTAACATAAAAACGCGAATGGCCTTCTTGCTAGAGCCAGTGTTGGGTTTGTCCGTTCTGGGATACTGTAGAAACATGGAGCAGCACCATGGTGGACTCCGTGAAGAGGACCCGCTCCCTATGAAGGGCTCATTCTAAGCTAACGAAAACACAACGATTCTTAGTTTCAGGTGATTATACACCAAAGAAAACATAGTTATGAATATTATATTCCATTTCTACTAATAGATCCTCCGAAATGTTACATACTGTTCCTTTAAGATTGAAGCACAAATTGGTCCTCTGTTTGATTCTAATTTGCCTTCAAGGAATGACCTCATTTAAGAATGAATACTATTTCAATTAGCTGTTATCATAAGGTATTATTTGTTTTTCCAGGGCCGATTTGGACCTCCCTGTCTGGGGTGCAGTGAGAAATGTCAGTTAGGATCTTTTAGGGAGAATTTTATAGTCAATATATGCATGCTTTTTTATTATTATTATTTAGGTGCACTTTTGGGGATTTTAACTCTCTTGTCCTCTCTTAGGACAGTGTTCTGCAGTGTGTAGGATCTGGCGGTATCTAGCGGTGAGACTGAAATTTCTCCTGTGTGCCGATTCTTATTATCAGGTGATTTCACACTAAAGAAAACATACTTATTCATTTTTATTTCTATTTCTGCCAATAGATCGCACAAATTGTTACACATTGGTCCTTTAACTCTCTATGTATGCAATGGCCTGTAGAAAAACAGCATTTTGTATCACTGTTGATGTTCTATATATTTTCATTTTAATATAAGCAATAAAATGGATCCAGGAAATTACTGCTCACAGTCAAGAAATAATATGACACCTAATCCCTCGTAAAACAGCAAATTGTAATTTTTTCACTTTGTTTTTTAAACAAACAAGATATAACATGTTCATTAGTGAGCTTTAGAGGTGCTGGTAGGCCAATTTTGTTACCTTTAGACAGAGCCAGGCTAGCTGTTTCCCTCTGTTTCCAGTCGCTATGCTAAGCTAAGCTAACTGGCTTCATATTTACTGCACAGACATGAGAGTGGTATCAGTCTCTCCGCTAGAAAACAAATGAGCATATTTCCCACTATGTCAAGCTTCTGCTTTAAGAGAATCTTGGGAAATGAAGGCAAATTCATTGTGCCTTTGTCCTGTAATTACCACTTGTGGCCACAGAGGCCGCTTTTTGACAAAAGATATGAAGCCTATAGCTTAAATTGACATGCAACAAAACTCAAAATATGTGGGATTTGGTGATGCATCAAATCAAATCATTGTGGCATTAAATATTTTGCCTCTATGGAGTTTTATTTTAAGTTTCAGCGTGTCTCCCTGCGGGTGGAAAGGTGGAGAAAGAACAGACAATCTGTAGGTAATCAACCGCCCAATGACTGCCTGTGATCTTTTTGGGGAAATCGACTCACTAATGGCTCGCCTTGTGTCCTGTGTCATTTCCTTTTGATGTGATCGGCCCGTGATGATCAGTGATCTGGCTGCGTGTAGTAAAGAGCTCTCAGCAGGCACTTTTAATTACCGGGGGGACTGATTTTGGCTGCGGAGCCCACCTCGTCTGGTTTTTATTTCCAACTGCAGACTGACTGTAAAACAACACTACCAGTGCTGTCACCCAAAACCAAAGCTGCTCATGTACAAAAGCAGCCCGGGCCCTGATTATCATTCTGTGTCGGGCATGTGAGCGACAGTTGCTCTGTTTTTACTTACAACCCCCTCCCTCCTTCCCTCCTTCGTCCTCCTCCTCTTCTCCCTTTCCTTTAAGTGTCTTTCTGCACACATAAAAAAAACTGATGTCAAGTGCACACGCTACATGCTCTATCTCAGACAAATCAGAGCCAGGTGCGTCCGTATGAGAGAGTTCATATTAGAGAGATATTGCAAACATCTGCATGTTCTGCGTGTCCTCATCATTTAGATCCCTGTGTGACAGTAAAAGGCTGCGGAGATGGGAAGATGGGAACACCCGCTAAAAAGTATCTCTGCCCGGTTTGTTCTGTTGCCAAAAGGCCTGACTGATGGGGCACACACACACACACACACACACACACACACACACACACACACACACACACACACACACACACACACACATTCCTGTAAATGTTGTCCCCCCCCCCCCCCACACACACACACACACAAATGTTGAATTTTCACCATTGGCATCACCCTCACCCTCTTGGTCTTAACAGTTTGGTGTTTCCCAGGTGGTGAGGTATGCTATTGGTTGCATTATGGGAAATCTAGAGCTTCATATACTAGGGTCTAAGATCTAAGACTCAGGATATCTCAGACCAGGCAGCTTTAATTTTGACTATTTTATTTTAGCTCTATGGATGCTGGTCTGATGGTCGGTCCAGCAATTTGGTCCAAACTAAAATATCTCAACAAATATTAGATGGATGGACTTTTGTACAGACATTCATGGTCCCCAAAGTATGAATCCTGTGACTTTGGTTATCCTCTGACTATTCCTCTAGCGCCACGGCTCATCGCCTTTTAGTGAAATATCTCTACAGTGATTGGATCAACCCGGTCTCACCAAATGACGTCGGACTATGAATTCATTTTTTAAACCATTTTGCGTGCAATAACAATGCTTTTTGTTGCTTTTGCCATGTCATGTGTACACCATGTAGTCTGTACTGACTGCAATGCAAACGCATCTGTGTGAATATGCTATTTAGTGCTCAATAGTAAATGTTAGCATGCTAACACGCTAAACTAAGATGGTGGTCCTGGTAAACATTTTACCCGACAAACATTGACATGTTAGCATTGCGATTGTGAGGATGTTACCATGCTGACGTTAGCTCAAAGCACCGCAAAAGAGTATAGAGGCAAAGAGATGAAACTCCAGTGTTTTTTGAAAGCAGCCGCTGCTGCCATTTTGGACTGAAAACACTTATTAGCCTATATTTACAATATTTTTATTGTTCAACACAGGCCATTTCGGTAGAGACATTAAATATGACAATGGAATAGAAATAAAATCGTTTTACTTTTGTACAGCACTTTGACGTCCAGTAGTTGCTTTCAGTCCAAAATGGCGGAAGCATAGCTCTGCTGCTGGGCGCTGATGTTGCATTGGAACAACAACTGACTTTCACTTCTTCAGTTCTTCTTCTCACAGAGCCGTCTTTTGTTGATACTGTATAATCGCTTTCCCCTTAAAAAAAACACTTACATTTTCTTTTTTTCCTTCTGTCTTTCACTTACTGGTCTGTCTGTATTCTTCACATTATCTCAGTTCACTTCCCCTCTCTCCTGTTATCTCGGTCTTACTTTCCTTTCAAATTTTCTCTCTCTTTCTCCTCTTGTCTCTTCCTCTCTTTCATTGTTCCTGTGCATCAGAAGAAGGAGTGGTATCAGGACTTTTCCAATCTCTATAAAACTTTACCATCATGAGGTGTTGTGGATAATGTCCGTCTTTGAGATGTCAAAAGAATGTGGATCTGCCCCGGCTGCCCTCTCGTGAAACCTCCACCCGAGGCCACAATCTGTAAGAGACCAGAGAGATCAAGCATGGGAACGAAACCAGAGGATCTTGTTCAAAGTTCGGAAACACAACATGTGTATCCAAGGTACATGTGTTCAGATAGAGATAGAGAGGTTACAGCAAGGGGAAATGAGAGACAGAAAATTACAGATATGAGGCTTCAGATAGGGAATTATTGTGAGTTTTATTAAGTGAAATCTAATTCCTTTCTTTAAACTTAAAGAGAAAAAAGTGCAGGTATTACTGGCCAAACACTTAATACACATAATTAACATGCTGGGGAGGCTAATAAAGATGCTGATCAATTTTTGTTGAAACAACAAAACTCCCCAAAAATTAATACAAACACTAAATGACAAAGAGATCGGAAGTAGCACTGAAGACCACCGTGTGGAACATTAGAATTTTGTAGTCCTAAAGCTAGAAAGTATTGTATCCTTGAGTTCCTTTGCCATATTCCTCCTGCAGGGTTTTTAATTTGTGCAAATGAGTCTGAGCAACAAAGGGAGCTCAGCTGTGTGACGTATGTCAACATGAAACAAACAGAACACCAAAGGGAAGTCAAAAAAAGAGTAGTCCTTCTGGTCAAAGTGCTTAGAGAAATTGCCAACATGACCAAGCAATTCTTCTAGGATTTTAATTACTGTATCATCATTTTTCTTTTTTTCTTTATTATTATTATCATTATTATTTACTTTTGGGGGTGCAGGCTCTATTATTTACTTATTTATTACTTTTTTATTTTATAAATGAAAGAAATGACATCCTATTGATCTCATTGTCAAGTGATCGAACAAAAATGTTACCCTCTAGATATTATATATTTAGCAAAAAGGCTGTAGAAATTAAAATAAAATGTATGTTAAATATTGCTGGGCTTCAGCATAACATGGCAATTCTGCACAATCAAACAAACTGACAAAAAGGAAGAAAAATTTCCACTGATTAATTTTGTTTTTGTTTTAAATTCCACATCAATGAGAGTGCTAGAATCAGGTGTAAACTAACTGTGTTTTCAGTTTGTTGTGAGATAATTAAATACACTTTTACACATGCCAACATGCAGGCTAAAATTAATTGTTTAACCAAAAGAATCTTTTCTTATAAACTTTTAAACGTAATTAATTAATTACATTTAAAACAAAATAAAATTTGTTCCAAAATGCAGCAATGCAAAGACAGACATGGGGGAAGTCCTCACAGCTGATACAGATTACAACAGATTAAGAGCAGTAGTGCAACCAGCTGCAACTGGAAAACACTTGTATTTGTAAAGTTTGCAATTTTTAAAATGTCAGGGGCTTTCCAGTATAACAGTTTAATTGATGTCCATAGTGTATGAAGTGTTTGTGCATAAGGGGAGGGACACAGTGGCAGATCTGTTTGTGTGTCACTTACCTGTGATATGTGATATAATATCACCACAACAAAGACCAGAATCCGAACCCTGAGAGGGCTCCAAGTGACATTCAAGAAGACGTGACCCACAGAGCCCACGTGACCCTCCTCCTCCATCACTTTGCTTCCTCACTCCACTGTGTAAGCTGTTCTCTTCTGAGTCTGCATCAATCAGCACACAGGCAGAGAGATCTCCCAACGTCTCTTAATCACGTCCAGAAAGAGTAGCGGCAAAGAGTAGCTAAGTCACAATGGCCCCACTTAATTTATTATAGGCAAAAAAAAAGGCAAAACACAACAACAATTCGTTATTGTGCATGTTTCAAAATCTTCATTAATCAGTATGTCATGAATATTAGATGTCACTGCACATTTTTTTGTTTAATTGTTAATTTTAAAATTGTGGTAGACTTTTTGCATCAAAACACCAAATTTAGACTAAATATGATTGAATTTATACTTTCTTCTAAATCCCAGGCTACTTTTACATTTAAACATGAGGGTTGGATAAATAACAGAAACACCTCTCTGTTCAACAGCACCACAAGCTACGTCCTCCAAAATATACTTAAAGTTGAATCAACGCCTCAATGAAGATGGACTGTTGTATTATGGTGCCTTCAAATGGGGTGGTGTTTACCGTGTTCACGAGAAGAGTCCATATGAGCGCCCCTCTCTTGTGTTATTCACGACCTCGTAAGTGGAAAGTTTCTGAAAGCTCCGAGTTCACGAGTTGTGACGTGTTTGTTGACGTTGTCAGAAATGGCGAAGGTCATGGAAGTGCATTGTTCACTGCATAATAAGTTAATATATTGTAATAATATAATATATGTATATATATATATAATATAATATAATTGTAATTTTAGTCGTATATTGTTTTTCTTCATAATTTAATAGTATGTCTGAGGAGAAGGTTGATATTCCCAACGGCCTCATCTTATTCCTCTGTCATTATGCTTTTGTATTTCCTGTTTTATGCTACCCACTTGCTAGCTTACTAAAATGTTAGCCTCTGTGGCTCTAGACGCCGACAGTAACGTTAATATTGCCGTTGCTTAGCAGCGGTGTTCTCACGACTTAACCACGTGAACGCCAAGCATAGTGTGTACAGGACTTCCTATGTTGTTAACACGAGCTCATGAGTTTCATTTGAAGGCACCATTAGACTGCATTAGCTTTAGCTAGGTGTAGCTAATAAACAGGCAAGTAAGTTACTTTTATTGACCTGAGTACAAATCTAAAGGATCCCTACAAAGACAGTAAACCAGCTACAATAATGAGATGATTTGATGAATAGCCAAAGTTTTCTGTTCTTTCCACAGCATTTTAATAACTATATTTCAACATGTATTTAGGTCATTTTAATGCTGTCAAAATATTAATTAAATATAAGAAATATCTAAAAAGATTTTTACTTTTTTAAATCACATTTAGCCCAGTTTTAACCTCTAAAAAAAATCAAAGCCTACTTGGAACCAGAGGAAAGCAAAACTTGAAAAGAGCAAAACAGTAGCAAAGAAGACAAATAAGAAGTCACTAAAGTTGACTCAACAAACAGAAAGAGTAACGAGTCACTTCCCTCGTATGTCAGTCAGAGGGCTTTAAGCCTGCCGCCATCTGACTCCACAGAGAGGATTTCCACTCTAGCAGGCTGCGTTAGAGCAAACACAGAGGTCAACATGACAAGACATCACTTTTTCCTGCGACTAAAAGCAAACAAAGAAGACACGTGTTGGAATTATATCTAGTGAATACTTCAGGGGAAAGTTGTCTTTCTTTTTGCTGTGACTGTTTTGAGATTTCTTGGTCACACGTTATACGTTGTAAACTATTGCCCCTTTTCGACCACAGGAACTTTCCCCCGGAACTAGGAACCTTTTGAGGAACTCATTGCGCTTCCACTGCAGGGACCAGGGTCTAAATTAAGTTCCGGGGACATTTTCTGGGGACTTTTTACCCCCCCGAAAACACCCTTGTTGGGGGGGTATTACTGAAAGGACAGGAACTTTCCGCTATGGAAACAAAGACAGCAATGGGCTGAAGGAACCTTTTAGTTTCTTGAAAAGTAGTCCTGGGACTAAAATTAACTTCGCGGTGGAAACGGGGCTTATCTTATTCCAGATCTCTGTGCTCACTCCTTATCCCTTCTGTTCTTCTTAACTGCACTCTGGACATGTGTGAAACATTTAACATCACAGAAAAACTCAGCAAGAAAACAGAAAAACATGAGCTCCCAGTTATCCCCCCCCACCCCACCCCCCTCTGATAACAACTGTTGAATCCTGCACTCGATTTACACCCGGCTTTGTTTCCCCTGCAAATACTTTTTCTCCATCTCACAGCAAATCTGCCACAGAGAGACGCAGTGCAGAAACGCCTCCGTACACTACTATAGAGACGGAACATTCCAGTCTTTTGTCCTCCGCTGGCTGTTCAGAGCAGCTGCTTCGAACCGGCCGCCCCTTTTTTATATCTCACCTTGTTGTTTGGGGGGGATGACAGCGAGTCCCTCAGAGAGCATCACACGCATTCCTTCCCCTCGCCCTCCTCCCTCCCCTCTTGATTGCCGCCCTTTTCTAAGGGGACGTGTACGTTGTTTAATGTCCACAGCCCCCGGAGACAATACCACACTTGACCTTTGACCCCGGTGAGGAAAAGCCAGGCTTAATCTGATGTTGAGATCCTCCACTGCCATTGTCTGTGGGGCAGGGGACCCAATGGGACTCTAGACTAAGGGGGTGGGTCAGTCAGTACATCTGCACACCAATTTGTTTGTCACATATTGCCCCCCCGACCTCCAACACACACATGAACACAGCCCACCCAGGGAAGATGGCGCTCTTTCCACTTGTCTGCTGACCTTGTTTTCACCCTAGAAACTGTCACTCACTCTGCATCCCCTTAACACCAGAGAGGAAAACTAATGAGTCTATAAGCTCCTGACCACTTGTTTATATTGATCAATAGCAGATCTAGGTGCACTGTACTTTAACAACAAAAGGTCAACAACAGCAGTCTACACTTTCAGACACTTTCAGATGTCCGGCAAAAGGCAAGAATAACAGACTCATTGAAAGGGAGTTTGACATTTTGGGAGGTATCCTTATTCATTTTCTTGCTGAGAGTTAGACAGGAAGATGGATACCACTCATCTCTGTACGATAAGGATGAAGCTTCAGTCAGCAGTTGGTTAGCTTAAGCTTAGCTTAGCATAAAGTCTGAAAACGGGGGAAACAGCTAGCCTGGCGCTGCATGTCCAAAGGTAACAAAATCCACCTACCAGCAGCTCTAAAGTGTATTAGTTAACACATTATATCTCTACAAACAAAGATTACAAACAGCAAGATGAGATTTTATTTGCAAATACATTCTTGAGGTTTTTTTTAACTGGGACCAGCTTCCGCTAAGTGAGGACACTTGTCGTTTTTACACTTTTTGGATGAATTAAACAAACAAGATATGTAAATTAGTGAAAATTTAGAGCTGCTGGTAGGTAGTTTTTGTTCCCTTTGAACAGAGTCAGGCTAGCTGTTCCCCCTGTTTCCAGTCTTTGTTCTAAGCTAAGCTAACTGGTTGCTGGCTGTAGCTTTATATTTAACCCTCTGAGACCCGCGATCCTGACAGACATTACTGTCTTTAATAGGCTGCAGTGGGCTCAGTCTTAAACCTGGATACTGGTATCATATGAAACTAGACGACCTAAGGAATCACGCTCCAAAAAAAAGTAGCATGGCCATTTTCACAGGGGTTCCCTTGACCTCTCACTTCAAGATACAAGAATAAAAATGGGTTCTCTGCGTACCCACGAGTCTCCCCTTTACAGACATGCCCACTTTATGATAAGCATATGCAGTTTGGGGCAAAAACAAGGCAGTTTTTTTGCATGCAGTATAAATGTGTTATTTTTGCCTATTCTAAAATGGTGTATTTGAATATTTCTGCATACTGGGGTCCCTAAACAGCCTTGGAATTACATAAATTGGGTATCACTGTAAAGCTGAGACTCTTGAGGATCCAATGAGCCCCATTGTATTCATGTGTGATGATGTTCGTCCCCATAGTAGCCATTTCATATAGTGAGAACATTTTTTAAAACTTGATGTTACTGCATACAATTACCTGTGGTGAACTCTAGGATAATCCTCAAGAAACTTTATAACCACAAACTAGAGACCTAGAGCATTCAGAGGATGGATGGCTTTCCTAGGTAGATTGACAATAAGGGGGTTTTTGAGCAGATTCCGGAACAGAAGTGCTCGCCATCCAATCGCCAAAAAATGCAATTCTTGCAGAAATCTCCAAATGTCAAAAGTTTTTGATACCAAATCACAGCATGTCTTTTTCTATGGTGTTCCTCAAGGTCTTGGTGTCTTAATGTGGTATTTTGAAAGGTTTATTGATCATTTTTATCAAATACTTTAGTGGTAAAAAATGGTTAAATTTAGCACCAAATGTGTGTAACAAATGGTATCAACCCCAAAATTGCTGCAACAATGATGATGAAACATGAGTGAGCATGGGAATAGCCATACTTCTATTATAATGTTCTAATCCCTTAAACACTTTCACAATTTATTTTAATTAATGAATTCATTCATTCATTTTTATGTCTTATTAATGACTACAACAACTTGACCCACAGTGCTGAGCTGCATCTCAAATTAATCTTCCGGTTCCTAGCTTTCAGATGATGTACACCACTTCTACATGACATATACTCCTGACCTGCTATCTAGTGGTGCAATGAACAAAAGAGTAAACGTATTAGTAACCAAATCACACTTCAACAAGATTTTAAGTTCAAGACATTTTAATTTGCCTGTTACTCTACACATCTTACAGTTCACACAGTTTATAAGAATAGATTAATTTGGTTAAACAAATTTTCTGGTTATTTTACTGTGTACAAATACATTATCAATTCATTTTTGGCTGTAATAAGGTTTGATGCAGGAGGAAAAAGAGACATCTTACTGACAGTCAGTATCAATCAGTATAATATATTATTTTCAGATTCCAGTAAATAATTGAAAAAAATATATATAAGAGGCAAAAATATGATACTAATGTTTTAAACAACAGTATAGCCTAAAAAAGAGTTCACCAAACAAAGACAATGTTTTTTGGTGAATAATTATTTACTATGCATATATACAACAAAAACACTGATAATACTACAGTATTTCACAGTCTGTGACAAGAACAAAGTTGTCACGTTTCGTTTCCAAAACATTACCCATATGTGTTTATTTGAACCTGAACATCCAGATGTGTGACTCATGCCATCTGGAAGTTGTAACAGAACAAAGTAGACAATAAAAACATGAAATAACTTACTAGAACATAAATTATTATTTCCAAATATTTACATATGGTACCTTTTGAACATCAGTGCATCGCAGACAAAATTATGTATCTCCTCAACAAAAAAGTAAACTGGTGAGGAACCCTGCGCTGTTTTTTTGGTGGAAATGTACTGATGGTGGTTCAATATGAAAAAAATAAGGACTTCACATTCTCTTCAGCACTCGAGGACGTTCCCTGAGTCATAGGCCATGTCAAGTGCTGAAAATCTGCTTTTTAATCCTGGCAAAGATGTCACTCAAGACGTCCATTATGGGAAAAAAATGTTTACCTGAAGTTTATCGTTTGACTATTTTTGATCAGTAGAACCTTGAAATGAATTTGGACATTAAGTTATCAATGACGATTGATTCGTTTTTATAGTTTCAGATGTATACTCTGGTTTACATCGTACCTGGATTGTTTTAACTACAGGATACTCTTTTGGAAATGAACTAGAATCTATAGCTAACATCATATATATTAAATGTTCATATTCATGTAACTCTTCATGAAAGTTAAACATAGTGCTTGTGTCCCGAGGGCCAAACAGTGGGTGGTAAAAGGATATAAAGTAAAACAAAATGTTTTATTTTTGCACTGGAAATATTTCTTATAAGATAAAAGATACAATTTTCTTAAATAGGGGATATTAAATGTCTCTTTTTAAAGGAATGGTTCCACATTTTGGGAAATGATTTGCTTTCTTGCAGAACTAGATGAAAAGATCAATACCACTCTCATGTCTGTGCTGTAAATATGAAGCTGCAGTCAAGAGGCGGTTAGCTTAGCTTAGCATAAAGACTGGAAACAGGGGGACATGGCTAGCCTGGCTCTGTCCAAAGGTAACTAAATCTGCCTACCAGCCCCTCTAAAGCTCACTAATTAAAACCTTATATCTTGTTTGTTTAGTGGGTAAAACTGAATTTTAAAAATGACAGGTTTTTGTTTTGTGCAGGATTTTGTAAGCTAGACAGAGCCAGGCTAGCAGTTTCCCCCTGTTTCAAGTCTTTCTGCCAAGCTAAGCTAACCAGCTGCTAGCTGTAGCTTCATATTTACCGTACAGACAAGTGAGTGGTATCAATCTTCTCGTCTAACTCTCTGCAAGAAAGTGAATAAGTGTATATTCAATCTTGTGAAGGGGTTCATTGCATGGGTGGAATACAGTATGGTCTCAAAAAAGTACAAAATGCATGTCATCTTCAAAAATAACATGATTACCAAAAAGACCCAGCAGCGCTTCTACTCCTTTGTCTTCAAAGTGAATAAGTGTATTTGCCAATTGTTGAACTATTCTTTTAAACCTTTTCTTGATTTGGTGACACAGAAGATATAGAGTTTTCAACAAGTTTATCTTATCATATATCCATGAATATGCTGTCACTTGGTGTTGAAGTGGCCAGAACATACAGAAAAAAATACAAGAAAACAAATGTTTGAGGTATTAAACATGACCTTGTTGGGTGCATGGTTAGCAAAAGCATTAATAAGTTTTTCTTGCCAAAGAAACTGAGCAAGTTTTCCTTATTTCAGGTGCAGCCTTCTCATCACACAGACTGTAATGCTGTTGGATTCCCAATAACCAGAGAGCCTGATGAACAGGGAGGCGGTCAAAGTGAAGCACTATACCTGTCAGATCTACTACCTGCAGCCACAAGACTCAACCACCATGTCCTCGTACTGTTTGTAGACCACATTGTTTCCTGAGTCGATGTAGAGGATGCTGATGGGGCTGAGTTTGGATGGGGCGCAGCAGCTGGGCGGCATGTTGCTGGGGTTCATTGAATTCATCAGAGTCTGGATGATGGCGTGGTTGGTGGGCTCCAGGTGGGAGCGCAGGGGGAAGTCACATACCCCCTCGCAGTGGTACGCTTCATAATCCAACGGGGCGATGATCCAGTCGTCCCAGCCCAGATCTCTGAAGTTGACGTGCAGCGGCTTCTTGCTGCACCTGGATTTGGACTTCTTGCCGTGTCTCTTCCCATGGCGGGTTTTGGACGCAGCCGTCCTCCTTCTCCTGCTGGCTTTGGCACCAGGGCCCCTCTCTTTGGCCTTCCTCTCCAGACCCAGCAATGGTCTCCCCTCTCTCCTTTCACTGAAGAGGGTCTGCCGCTTCTTAGACCTGGTGAACACCACTAAGATGGCTTTCTTCTGCTGAGGCCTGCCGTGCCTGTGCAAGCCCAGGAGGTGCAGGTCCAGCTCCCTCTCTGGGTTGTCCAGCATGGCCCTGAGCTCCAGGCAGAAGTGCTCCCCCTGGCTCAGGTGCTGCTGCTCTTTGAATATTTCCCACACGTCCAACACCTCCCACTTCGGCCTCTGGGAATCCTGCAGGTCCAGTGTTTTGGAGTCGAGCAGCTGCCGGTCGTGGCAGGAGAGGAGTTGGATGTCGACGGGCTCCGTTTCCGATATCCTGAAATTCCCAGACACTTTGGTGTATATCCTGAGCTCGGCTCCCAGCACCTCCGCCTTTTTGGAGAGCGTTGAGACGTCGAACAGATACTGCTGTCTCCTCAGAGGGGAGAGTGGGAGGTCATCTGTGGAAAGCATTAAAGCAGCAGGGTCAGATGCATTCTCATGGGGACGATGTGCATACCGCAGAGATGTGGATTCTGACGGGAAAAATCCCACTATTGTTTGCACTGAATTAATCTGGGAGACAAAGCATGAGTCATGGGTGTTCAATCAATCCTACCTGCATGCACACACACACGCACACACACAGTTGTGTTTCCATCACTTGAGAGGACATTACATTGACTTACATTCATTTCCTGGAGACTTACTCTAACCGTAACCGTAACCATAACTGCTACTTGCCTTAAACTTACCGTATACCAAGTTTTCACCCTAAAATTTAATGATTTACGTTCTGGGGACTTGCATTTTGGAAGGCGAGTCCCCACAATGTGAGTATGTAAACAGATTGATGTCCCCACATCGAGTATTAGCCTACACACACACACACACACACATGTACAGTAGAGCTCCACATACCTTGTCCACTGTCCACAAAGCTTGCAATAGTGTTTGCAGCTTTAGAGGAGCGAAAGAAAGTGGCGTTGAGTCCCAGTCTCTCCGCCGTGGAGAAGGTCTGGTAAATGGACAGCATGAAGTCATGCGGCTCCACGGAGTCTTTAGACGTCGCTTTATTGCTCCTGTCGATGGACGGTGGCGCGTAAAACTCCTTGAAATACCTCGAAGCTTCTTGTCCATCAAAAATCCTCGACACCTTGCTGCTCTTCGGGGCAGCTGGAGGGAAAATAGCGAGAGTGTGAGAACAGGGGATTTCCCAAACAAACGCCAGAGCCCCGCAGAGGAGAGCCAAGTGATAGAGCTCCATCCTCTGGTCTGGTCCGGAGTCAGAGCCGGAGCCTGAGCTGTGGCCGGGGAGGAGGGGGGGGACCACGGGCAAAGCCGGAGCTGAACTCTGCATCCACCTCCGCAGCAAGTGGCTGCTCCGCAAAGTGCGCACAGCTCCGGAGGACAGGCGGTGCAAAGTCAAAAAAACACGCCCACATTGTACTGTTATTGTTGAGGCTAAATGGAGGGCGCAAATTAAGGCTGTAAAACTAATTGTTCCTCTGTCGGCCGTCCCCTCCCTCCCGGGGAGGCAGATGTGCGCTGAAAGGACGCTCCTCCACTTCTGCTGCGTCTGCGGACGCTCACAAAACTCTACAAAACCAAAATGGCTTTTTTTTTAATGTCTCAGTTTTAGTTTTTCTCTGTTCAAGCAGGACTTGAAACTTCACTGCAACTGTGTCTCAGTGGATCACGAATTTAGGATTTCCCACGGAGTCTCCCGCCCTCTAGTGAGGCGCACACATATCGCCCTGCTGCTGCACAAGAGGACACACTCAGCCAATCAGCTTCCTTCAGCACCATGGACAGAGTCCTCACTCAGCTGTAGATTAAATGTGTTGGATTAATGCGGTATAGTATGCAGAATATTTTTGGCATCATTGGGCAAAAATTCCATAATAACCTTTCAGCATATTGTAATTCAAGTGTTCTGAGAGAAAACTAGACTTCTGCTCCTCCTCATGGCTCTGTTTAGAGGATTTAAAAAATCTAGCACATGACAGGAGACTTTGGCCAATCACAGGTCATTTCAGTGAGAGAGCATTCCTATTGGCTGTTCATTCAATGGATGCAGCTGTCAATCACTGGCGAACTCCGGTCAAACGGTCAAACTAGGCAGCGCTGATCAAATATGAATCAATATTCTGTTACTGTAATGACTATTTTTCCCATAAAATGTTTTCAGAATCATCTTGTAGTGTACTGTTTAGCTGTAAAATGAGAAACTTTGCTCAAGCTGGTGGGCGGTGCTTGGTATTTCCTCAACTGATTTCAACATGGTGGCCGGGTCACAAACTCTCTCATTTTACAGCTTAAAGGGACTATATGTAACTTCTTATACGTATAAATCATACCGGGTCAGTGTCCCATGCAAGCTCGCGTGTGGGTACGCGAGCGCGCAGACTCCAACACAAACTACACGGAAGCACCAAAACTGCAAAGTTATATCTAGTGAAGCCAAACAGTGTTGGCTCTTCCTGCTTGGCCCACCCCAGCCGCGGTCGGAGGACGCGGGGGAGACCGTAACTTTTGTCTCCAGGGCTGAATCTCTACTCCGCTCCAGCCTGCTCCTGCTGTCTGCTCCTGCCTGCTTGCACACCGCGCTCGTTCTCACACGCTCGGCTCGCTCCAACTCCACGTGCACGCGCGCACACTACACACTGCAGAAGAGTTAGTTTAGCTCTGAGAATATCTGGTGAATGTGCAGTGGACGTTTGTGCAGGAATAAACGCTGCCGCTCCTCCAGACCAACAGAGGTTTCCCGTGTCTTGTGAAGTGACGGGGCTCCGCAGCAAGTTACGTTATCGTCATCCGACCGGGTCGGGAGGCTGAAGCAGGAAAAGCCAACACTAGGATCAGCATTGATTCATGGAGAGACCTTCGTCTGGTCAGCTAACATTATATAGTAATAGTATAGTAATCAATAACACCGGTGCTGTCACAAGTTTATTAAACGGTGGGAAAATGTCCTCACTGTGACATCCCTCCCGTCTAAAAACTATCATCAAAATCTACTTCTGAAAACATTTAAGCCAGAAATAGGCTATGCCACCGCTGAGTCTCATTTCATTTTAGAACTAGATCGCCTAGTTTGACAGCTTGGTCCAACTTTCGTTAGCCGGACGCGTCGCGCTGGACGGGCTCATTTGCGTAAAGGACTGTTACCTTTCATTTTGAAAAGGCAATGGCCAATGAGGAAATTCAACACTCGGACGACCAATCGTGTAACTTCATCACTCAGTCGGTCACTCAGAGACACACTTTGTTTGTAGGGCTGGCCCTCTGTGATCCAGCCATAAAGCAAGGGATGTATGCTCTTACTGTTTGATCTCAAGCATAAGATGACTCTTAAAGTTCATCTTGTTGTAGAAATAAAAAAAAAAAAACGGTGTCTGTATCTGCTGTTGACATCAGATCTACGTGAGGTCCTTTGTATGATGTATGATCAAAAATATGTGCTTTTGTCAGTCACATACAGTAGCAGGTTATCTTTTTACAGTACACAGCACATCAAAGTGAGTCTTGATGAATTGTGACAAGATGGTGACGTGAGATCATCATCTTCAAGACAACTCATTTGTTGACAGATGCTTTAAATTCTTCCAGTGATCGAGATTCAAACTGGTGTTAACGCTTTGTTCAGATAACGACACAGCACAACTATCACAACAAAAGGCAGAAGAACAGAAGAAGAGGAGTTTTGTTCTCACCTGGTTAGACTGACATGTTGCCGTTCATCTCGTGTTTGGGAGTCCTGCACGTGATTCTTTCATCGGACACACTCTGGATTTCACAAGGCCGGCCTGAAGGCAAAGTCAAGTGTCACAATAACACACCAAAACACACACAGCAAAGGCTTCACTAATGGGAATAGTTCATGGCAAAGTGAAAATGGACTAATAACCTACTCACCTCCGTGTCAGCTGAAACACCACTGAAACTTAGTATGTTTTTTACACATTTCACTGGTCTTTCAGTTGACGGAGATGTGTGTAAAATGACTGGATTTAAATTTAAGGGTGATATATTTCTTTTAGGGCTGTCAATTGATATTTAATCGCGATTAATCGCAAAATAGTTTGGAGCGTTATATAGCCTCCTTCCCTAATTTCTTTACAATGTACTGAAGATAAAAACACATGTACTCATGTGCCATGGTTGCATCGATCCAATACCTCATATTATTTCAATTTCCTCATTTCATCACTTTATTTGTGATATTTTGTTTCATAATTTTGACACTTTGCAGTTACATGTTATATTTTTGTTTTCCAGTGCTTCATTTTGCAAATGGTGCCTCAGTGGTTTCCAAACTGGCAACACAAAATAATCCTTCTGTTTTTTTCAAGTGAATTATTTTGTCATTTTTACCTCTCCAGGCCTCGAAAAATAAAATAAAGAAAAAAATCTCTCTTTGGTCACAATCATGTGCAACCAGCAACAAGAGTTCACTATTAGACTTTGACTGCTGACTAATATTCAGGAAGAAAATAGATAATGTGAGCTCTGCGATGTGGTAGAAGTGGAAAGGGAATCTCATTTTCTTCCGTGTTGTGCATGCTATGAAACTTTCATGAGCAAGGAAATTCGTAGGAAAACGCACAAAAGCTACGTTGTTGAAAGTCGTTCTGAGTGTCATGAGAAAAAGGGAAATTCGTCTATGTACACGAATCAAATAGATTAAATTTCATGACTATTTCACAAACTCCCGTGAGACTGTGTTGAAATATCCTAAATATAGCGTACACTTAAACGGAAATTGATTTTTTTAGGTGAGCCTTTCTTTTAGGTGTCTGAAATACATTTTTCTGCCGTTCCTGTCCACAGCACTGTATTGCTTTGCTCTGGTGTCGGTACTCCTGTCTGTTTCTCCAAACTGGTGGGCGTGCCGACCGTCATCTACTGTAGGTAATACACTGACTATGGATAAGTACCTCATACAACCCTACTTGAAAACACCCAAACTATCCCTTCTGGTTTCCTAATTTTAAAGCATGGAAGTAAAGGCAAGATGGACTATCTAATTAACACTTTGATTTCTCTGGTCGGTTACAGTTACACATGCTTTACCATCAGTAACATATGAACCTTATTGCAGACATGAGGCCTGATTAGGTAAATTACATGAATAGACTGTGTGTACTGTCATTTGATAGTGTATGCTCTGCATTCTGTAACTGATTCATATTCATTTCTGGTGTCCTGTACACCTTGAATTCATTCATCATCATGTCTACAATGTGAAAATGTGGAAGAATGGGGATTTAATTTCGATGATGATTGCGTCAAAGAGCCCTGATTCAAGAAAAGTGACTTCCTTCACTGTCAAACACGTACTGTAACTTTCAACATGTTAAAAGACGCACGGCGTCTTATGAAAGACAGTGCTCCGGCTCGTTTGTCATGGTCTGTTGTGTCTCTAAGCTTTCACAGGATTCTTTCCTTTCGCGTGAGACAGCTCTGTGGTTTCCTTTTGTCTGCTGTGTCTCAAAGTATGCACACATTCTGTTTGTGTTGAAAAGGATTATCACCATTGCACGTTGTTGTGGGGAGACGCACCACATTCATCTATTCAACTCTTTGTACTGTGTGTAAAACAATGTCAGAGAAGCTGTCATGGTATTGGAAACTGGCTACGGCTGGTTGAGTTTTTGGTAAGTGTCCAGTGTGATTACCTCCAACAAGAACACGGTGTTCGTGCTGGGCGATCGGTTTGGTCGAAGAAGCGGCCGTGGATGGTCAACAGGGTTCCGCCCATAACACTGCCCATGGATGGGGAGACTCCTGTCACCTCTGAACAGGAGACATAACACACATTTCACTGTATGAGAATAAATACTACAGAGGAAGTACTTTATTGTGAGCTAATGTCTGTCTGTCTGTCTAACGTACCTGCATAGGTCTGAAACATGGCGAGTTTGCCCAGTGCTGTAACCCTGTACACACTCTTGTCTGTCAAACTCCTAAAGATTTTAAAGAAATTAATTAATATTGTTACAGTTGTTCATACAATAACCTTGTTGTTGAGTGAAACACTTCAATTGACCTTAAAATGTAAAAAAAAGAAAATGCAGAAATTGGAGTTAGCATGACCTACCTTCCATATTCATTATTAACAATGTAACTCATGTTGTGATGCCCTCTTGGAAATAAAACATAATTGTTAAAGGACAATTTGTACAGTTTCAAAATTGACCTTTAAAAAAAAAAAAAAATGTTAAGAGTGGCTGTAATTGTGAACAAAACCAGCTTACCAACATACGTCCCCGTCATTTTGCAGGTCATGTATCCCCAGCTAGAAGACTCAGAGTCCAGTCGTAGGTTATATCTTTAGAAAAAAATTGCGAAACTTTAAAGGGACTATTTGTAACTTCTTACACGTATAAATCATACCGGGTCCGTGTCCCATGTGCGCTCGTGTGTGGGTACGCGAGCGCACAGACTCCAACACAAACTACACGGAAGCACCAAAACTGCAAAGTTATATCTAGTGAAGCCCGTCTTGCAAAACAGTGTTGGCTCTTACTGCTTCGCCCCCCCCCTCCCCCCGGCCACGGTCGGAGGACGCGGGGGAGACCGTAACTTTTGTCTCCAGGGCCAGAGTCTCTGCTCTGCTCCAGCCTGCTCCTGCTGTCTGCTCCTGCCTGCTTGCACACCGCGCTCGTTCTCACACGCTCGGCTCGCTCCAACTCCACGTGCACGCGCGCACACTACACACTGCAGAAGAGTTAGTTTAGCTCTGAGAATATCTAGTGAATGTGCAGTGGACGTTTGTGCAGAAATAAATGCTGCCGCTCCTCCAGACCAACAGCGGTTTCCCGTGTCTTGTGAAGTGGCGGGTGTCGGTGTTCCCTCCGGGTCGGGAGGCTGAAGCAGGAAAAGCCAACACTAGGATCAGCATTGATTCATGGAGAGACTTTCGTCTAGTCAGCTAACATTACTGCCAAGCAGGTGAAATATAGAGTGATATTGTGTGTTAGCTGACGTGTGTCGCTCCACTGTTTAGACCGGTGCTCGTTCATGTCTATGTAGAGCGAGCATAAGTGCAAGAGCGAGCAACAGGACGCCGACTTTCGTTGACATTGCGGCCAAAGGTGTCGCTGTTAACAAGCAATTTCTGATTCTTACATAGAGTCCCTTTAAAGAGTGAAAAGACCAAGCCCCCAGGAAGAGCGCCGGTCGTTGATCCTCTGTTCATGTGAATGAGACCCAGACCGAGGCTGGAGCGAGGGCTGGGAGGCGGAGTTAGCAAGCCGTGACGACAGCGTGACAGCAACACACACAAGGGTTTCATCCAGGAGACCCTTTGTGTCCAGTATTCACAACGTTCAGTGTCATTTTCACTGTACAAACGTAGTAGTTTTAAGCCCAACCATGTTCCTAAACCTTATTATAGTGTTTTTGTTGCTTAATCCTAAAGTGACGCCAAAGGGCGTGACGAAGCAACGGTATGTGACGAGTTGGGATGAGAACATGTGTAGACATTACTCCACTATATCTTTACATAGCAAGTAGTTGTTTGCTGCTATATTAATGCCCTGAATATGATATAGAGAACCAGTAAAAATATTTTGATATTTTGGGAAATAAAATTATTCGCTTTGTTATCGACAGTTTGATGAGAAGCACCTCTAAATCTGACTATTTAACAAGTCATATCTTGTTTTTTTAATCTGTACAAAACTCACAATGTTGTGCACAGCTGTAATCATTATTAGAATTCTAAATTACTATAAATCGCGGGATATCCCGACCGACTTTACTGTCTTTCAGAGGCTGTAGCAGTTTATGCTATTTTCACCTGTTCTAAAACTGTTTCTGCATACTTCTTGGAATTACATAAATTGGGTATGACTGTAAAGATGAGATTCTTGAGGATCCAATGAGCCCAATTGTATTCATGTGTGATGATGTTAGTCCCCATAGTAGCCATTTCTTTGTAGTGAGACCATTTTTTGAAACTCACTGTATAAAATGACCTGTGGTGACCTCTAAGATAATCACAGCCTCATGAAACTTTACAGCCACAAACTACAGACCTAGAGCATTCAGAGGATGGATGGCTTTCCTAGGTAAAGTAGATTGACAATAAGGGGGTTTCTGAGCAGTTTACAGAACAGACTTGCTCACCATCCAATCGACGAAAAATGAAATTCTTGCAGAAATCTCCAAATGTCAAAAGTTTTTTAAACCAAATCACAGCATGGCTTTTTCTATGGTGTTCCTCAAGGTCTTGGTGTCTTAATGTGGTATTTTGGAGGGATTGTTGATCATTTTTATCAATTCTCGAGTGGTAAAAAATGGTTAAAATTAGCACCAAATCTGTGTAACAAATGATATCAACCCAAAAATTGCTGCAACAACTGATGAGACATAATATAGCATGGGGATAGCCATGATATACTTCTATGATAATGTTCTAAACCCTTATACACTCACACAATTTATTTTAATTAATTAATTCATGTTTATTTCTGATTTATGACTAGAACAACTTGACACACAGTGCTCAGCTGCATCTCAAATTAATCTTCAGGTTCCCAGCTTTCAGATGATGTACACCACTTCTATGTGACATCTACTGCTGACCTGCTATCTCCCCCTAAAGACCCCCTGTACCCCCCTAAAAAAGACAGAAATGGATCAATTGTGGGTCTCAGAGGGTTCGATTTTAGTATCTTGTTTTTTCTCTTCTGAATGATTCCATCAAAAAAACAAAAAAATATATTTTTGTAGGTGATGAGTGAATAACTTTCAATGCAAAAGTTCACTACCAGGAACAGGTTATTTTTCTCTCGTCATCTCCTTCCCCGTCTTTTCTTGTCAAAAATGATTGACAGTTTGAGCTAAAGATAGAGACAGAATGGCAGAACTGTCATTATATTTTTAACGTAAAGGGCTGTGGGGCTCTACTATTGTTCTTACAGACGTAACATTTCTTTGAGCAATTAGCTTTTCCTAACCCAGAGCCACCTGTGAGCAAATGTGAGGTGATGTAAGTTAAACTACTACTACTACACACCTGCTTCTATGAAATACTTTGTAAATAAATACAATCGCAGTCAACAAAGGCCTTCCCTAACATCTCTGATGTACTGCAAAGCTACAGGTCGTCTTCATGTAAACGTGCTGAGAGGAGTGGATAGTTTACTGATGGTATAGAACATGATTTTGAGGTAATAATTATTGGATTACCAGTGAAACAGTAATCTCTCTCTACCACTTGAGGCTGCTAAAGTTGCAAAGTTGTCCCCCCACTATGATTCTCTCACTCATCAGCTACACATCAGATGTCTGTCTCTCCTTGTTTGCTTTCTGATGCCATTTTGTTTTATGAGCAAGCCTGACTATGCATCAAACACAAGGAGTTACACACCTCTGTGAGCCTGTACTGCTCATTACACACCAGCAAAAAAAAGTTAGTGTTTATGGTTTGTTAATACAGGAAGTGATGCAATGTAGGGGTGTTGAAGCAAATGACGATACAAGTGAAAATAGCACAGACAAGACAATGGCGAAGACTGGCGGTGATGATTAACACTGACATTACTTTAATAGTCTGATTTCTGTCTGTCCAGCATGTCCTCATAAACTAATAAGATATTGATATCATTGTATTTTCATTATAATTCCATCCATAAGTAACACAATGACAGAATGTATGACTATTTTGTTCATAGATTTCATTCACTTTCTGTAATAAAACATTTAAAAGCAATTTAACCTATCAGATGGGGAACCCTGGGACAAAATCTTATCAAATAGGGGTCCGTGGTCTAATTTGTATCAATTTAGGGGTCCTTGACGTGAAAAAGTTTGCAAACCACTACTATAGACCATATAACCACAGAACACACCAAAACCAAAGACAAGAAATGTTTGACTTTTCATACCATACAATGATATCAATATATTATTAGCTTATGATGACATGCTGGACAGACAGAAATCAGACTATTACAGTGATGTCAGTGTTAATCATCACCGCCAGTCTTCGTCATTGTCTCGTCTGTGCTATTTTGACTTGTTTCCTCATTTCCTTCAACACCCCTACACAGCATCATTTCCTGTATTAACAAACCCTAAGGTATAAATAATTTCTCCATTTCTATCCAACTAACTTTTTTTTGCTGGTGTATAATGAGCATTACAGGCTCACAGAGGTGTGTAACTCCTTGTGTTTGATTCATAGTCAGGCTTGCTCATGAAACAAAATCACATTAGGGAGCAAACAAGGAGAGACAGACATCTGATGAGTAGCTGATGAGTGAGATAATCATAGTGGGAGGACAACTTTGCAACTTTAGCAGCCTCAAGTGGTAGCGAGAGATTACTGTTTAGGGCAGGTGTCTTCAACGTTTCTCAGGCCAAGGACCCCCAAACTGATGGAGAGATGAAGCAGGGACCCCCTACTATATATATTGTATAAAATTGTCAGCGTGTAACATGTGGCCTCGTGATTGGCAGAGCAGCATAGGGGCAGGTCCTCCTCTTTGTGTACAGGAGGCTTGGAGGGACAGGTTGAGGCTAGTCTCGTGCTGTGAGGGAACCGGTGCCCAGCTTGACC
This sequence comes from Sebastolobus alascanus, assembly GCA_916701645.2. Lineage (NCBI taxonomy): Eukaryota > Metazoa > Chordata > Actinopteri > Perciformes > Sebastidae > Sebastolobus > Sebastolobus alascanus. The sequence goes on from CAKAOJ020000045.1 coordinate 1,245,461, forward strand.
TGGGGACACACTGCCAGCATGGTGGCTGCGTGGCGGCTGCGTGGCGGCTGCGTGGCGTGGTTTAGACAGAGAAAGGTCAAGAAACGTAGTAATGGTAATTTGTAAATAATAGTAATAATCCACAATTAAAACCGTACTATATTCATTCATGGAGCTCTCCAAGTCACTGCATGTTCCACAGCACTGTCTGCAAATATTTCAGAATAAAAGCCTTGTGTTAACAAATTAAGGAATTCTGTCCACAGAAAAAAATGCTTGAGGGCTTTTATTTTGAAATGAAAGCAGGAAGTGTTGATTGAAAAACAAGTCTTTACTTTTTTTCATCTCAGTAACATTTTCTACAGATAGAGACATGTAAACTGTAGTAATGTTGCTGATATGATTTTAATATACAGTCAATAGATCACCTTCACTGTCTGTGACATATTCTACAGATGTCTAGACATGTAAACTGTAGTAATCTTGCTGGTATGATGTTAATATACAGTCAATAGATCACTTCCACTGTCTGTTGTTGCTGTGAAACGCGCGCGGCTCGTGTCGAAAATAGGCGAGACCTTGAATCTGGCAGTGTGGCTGCTCTAACCTGTTAACACGGACGCCGAAATAAAAAACAACAGGTAATGCAGCCGCCACGCAGCCACCATGCGGGCAGTGTGTCCCTGGCGGAGAGCTCCTGTGTGTCGCTGAATGTGTGCATTGCTGACTGAAAGATAACGTCTTCTGCCTCCATTCATCTGTTCGCTACAATATGTTGGATTCGTGTTAATGTGTATTTAAAAAAAATTTAATTTGTGGGGGGAAAAATTGTATAATCAACCAAAAATGTATATAAAATAATAATAATAAGTAATAATAATTAAAAAAAAAATTAATAATAAGAAAATTTCGCGACCCCCCTGCAGTAGCTCCGCGGACCCCCTAGGGGTCGCGGACCCCCTGTTGAAGACCTCTGGTCTAGGGTAATACAATAATTATTACCTCAAAATCATGTTCTATACCATCAGTAAACTATCCACTCCTCTCAGCACATGTTTACATGAACATCAGAGATGTTAGAGAAGGCCTTTGTTGACTGCAATTGTATTTATTTACAAAGTATTTCTAGAGGCAGATGTGTAGTAGTAGTAGTTTAACTTACATCACCTCACATTTGCTCACAGGTGGCTCTGGGTTAGGAAAAGCTAATTGCTCAAAGAAATGTTACGTCTGTGAGAACAACAGTAGAGCCCCACAGCCCTTTACGTTAAAAACATAATGACAGTTCTGCCATTCTGTCTCTATATTTAGCTCAAACTGTCAATCATTTTTGACAAGAAAAGACGGGGAGGGAGATGATGAGAGTAATATGACCTGTTCCTGGTAGTGAACTTTTGTTTTGAAAGTTATTCACTCATCACCTACAAAAATATATATTTTTTTGTTTTTTGATGGAATCATTCAGAAGAGAAAAAACAAGATACTAAAATCGAACCCTCTGAGACCCACAATTGATCCATTTCTGTCTTTTTTAGGGGGGTACAGGAGGTCTTTAGGGGGAGATAGCAGGTCAGCAGTAGATGTCACATAGAAGTGGTGTACATCATCTGAAAGCTGGGAACCTGAAGAGTAATTTGAGATGCAGCTCAGCACTGTGTGTCAAGTTGTTCTAGTCAGAACAACAGCAGAGCCCCACAGCCCTTTACGTTAAAACATGACATAATGACTTTATCTTTAGCTATTCTTTTGTCACGATTGTAGATACTTTTTGTGCTTATGTTTTGTACATCTTATATTTCATATGACTTGTAGAGGCAGGTTTAGACTGCAGGTTTAAACAGCCCTGTAATTAAACTGATTTGTGGTACATTGTGCAATGTGTGTATTGGCAATATATTGGAATGCAATACAAAACTACAGCTTGAAAAAAAATTAAACTTGACTTCACTTTGACCTGCAAAACATGCATCACTGACAGACCCACTTTGAGCTTTTTACAGTTGCACTACTTCCTCTTCAGTTCCATCAAAGCGGTTCATAAAGCTGTTACTCATCCTGTTTTTTGTCTTCCTCTGACAGGAAATGGACAAATCCGGATTGATTTCAGCAACAGATTTAGCCTGTGGTGGTGTTGGTGGTGGATTGCATGGATACCAGGATGGGCTGATCTCGACAGTCTCCTCCTCCCAGTTTCAGGTGAGAGGCGGGACACTGAGCAGCCAGCCGTATAAAGAGTTAGTGCAGTGATCTGTGTACAGGAGTGTCTCTCTCTCTCTCTCTAACTGAACACCTGATACAGTCAACAGGGCGCCTCAACGACGTTCTCAACAGGTGGGTTTTATTCATTTTTAAATCACATTTTATTTTGAAAATATCTTTTCAACATGTCTTGTGGTTGTTACAGCTTTGAGAACATTTCATCAAGATGTGGCTCTAACTCTATAATAATCATACTTGCGTCTAATCTCCATGGTGTTTTTTTTTACTTAGATAACTCTTCGTGGTATCTGGATTTTTTAATAAATGGTAAATGTAAATGGACTTGTATTTATATGGCGCCTTTCTAGTCATCCGACCATTCAAAGCGCTTTACAATTTCTGACATGTGGACCGGAGCAGACGGGGATCGAACCACCGACCTTCCGATTGGTGGTCAACCTGCTCAACTCCTGAGCCTAATAATATTCCTTCAGATTTTATAGTTTAATTTATTTAGTCTGATTTACGGTCAGTTCTGCCTAATGAGGACTTTCTTAAAACCTTTACTACTAAAATAACACTTTTGGTGTTCAATGTTTTACAGTTTCCCAGCATATAGGCTCTACCATCCCAGCAGACTGCAGGTGAAGCAGCAGGAATATCTGGGTAATCTCCAGGATGGAGTCCCCGAAGAAGCTGGCTTTTCTCCTCCTCGCACTCTGGTGCTGCTGCAGTAAGTAGCCGGTTCTAAAGTGCCATAATAATGACGTTTATGAAATCTGCATTTTTTTTTTAATGTTGTTCCTTCGGTCTTGAATGTGAGTTTGCGGCCTTTTTAAATGAGGAAATTGCGCAAATGTCCTGCACCGCTAGTGCTGCTACAGTAAGTAGCCGGTTACAAAGTACGGTAATAATGAAAGTTGATAAAATCGGCATTTTTTTGAATGGAGTTTATTCCCTTTTGAATGTGAGTTGCGCCTTTTTAAATGCGTAAATTGCGCAAATGTCCTGCGCCGCTGGCCCACTGCACTGCTCAGGGGGAAACACATTACTTTTTATATTATAGATAGACCTTGTAATATTTCATGTGTTTCAGGTGCTCAACGCGTTGATTACATAACTCCAAAACGAGGCAGCTATAATGGAGGAACACGAATCATGATCCAAGGAAGCGGTAAGAGATTGAATCAGATAGGCCTACAAGTTTGTTCATGGTAACGTTTAACCCACAATGATGATGATGAAATCTTGTTATAGACCTAATTTATCTTTAGGAATAACTGTGGACATTATTTTTAAGTCAACTAAGGTATCTGAAACAGGTTATGACATATAAATATATTGGTTAAAAATGATCAAAAAGTAATCAAAGAATCTTCTTTGTGCTAGTTACCATATTATGACACTGTTTATCTGAGGAGATGCAGCTGAATAAATTAGGTTGAAATAGTTATAGTAGTTATAATTGTGGATTATTTGTTTCTAATCTGTGACAAAAGTCACAGCAACATTTTGGCAACATTGTCATCTGTTTTCATGATACTTAAAGTTGTCCTTCAATAGGACTTGTTTGCTTGTTGACTCCTTTATCCAGAAAAAAACATTTTGCATTTACCTGTATGCGTTTATCCCCCCCAGGTTTTGCCCAGGAGAAACAGTTCCAGCTGTTTCCAAAAGACAACGAATTTGGCAACCGTGTGTTCCTGGTGTCAGACAGGCTGACGGTCCCTTGTGATGTGGAGAGAGACTCAACACATGGCAACCGGATCACCTGTGTCACCAGGTAGCCTACAGGCCGAGAGGACTCTTAATTCAGTGATTCTCAAAGTGGGGTCCGGGGACCCCTAGGGGTGTGTGGCACTCTGTCAGGGGTCCGTGAAATAATTTGCTATAAATAATGAAATTGTGGTGTATCATTAAAAAGTGGGTATGTACAGATGGGGACCATTTGTGCCAATAAAACAAGCGCAGTGTGTCCATTACTCTCACCCACATTAGCTTTGGGCCAATAGAAACTCTGATATGATGTGACACGCAGCAATAAGTTCAATAATTTTAAACACTTTAGACTGGTAAATGTAAATATCTGATCTTAAGATGTCAAGTTGTCAAGTTGTCAAGATGCCTGTCAAGTTGAGTCCAAATGCAGTTTGAATAAAATCACACTCTTTTTAAAGGTAAATAAATGGTATTAACATTCAATAACATTGGAAATGTCCCCACTATGGGACTAATAAAGGATCATCTCATCTTATCTTAAAGCAGCAGTAGGTAGAATTGGAGCATTCAGATTGCAAACATCTTGTAGTGTACTGTTAAGCTGTAAAATGAGAAAGTTTGTGACCCGGCACCCATGTTGAGACCAAACTCTCTAATTTTACAGCTAAACAGTACACTACAAGATGATTCTGAAAACATTTGAGGAGAGAAAACGGCATTACAGTAACAGAATATTGATTCATATTTGATCAGTGCTGCCTAGTTTAGTTTGATCGGAGTGATTGACAGCTGCCTCCATTGAATGAACAGCCAATAGGAACGCTCTCTCTCTGAAATGACCTGTGATTGGCCAAAGTCTCCTGTGATGGGCTAGATTTCCTAAAGCCTGAAAACAGAGCCAAGAGGAGGTGCAGAAGTCTAGTTTTCTCTCAGAACACTTGAATTACAAGATGCTGAAAGGTTGTTATGGATTTTTTGCCCAATGATACCAAAAATATTCTGCCGACTGAAGTTTTAACATCAAATTGAAATGTGTTTCTATTTATCACTATAAAACAGGTCTGAAGTATTTGGGGTGAAGAGTTTTAGAATACAAATATTTCCTTTGGTGTTTAAGAGTACAAATGGTAGTAAGCATTATGCTTGATCAGTGTTACCATTATGAGGGGGTCCTTGGAAAATGTTCTCCCCTGTAGTTGGTCCCTGGCCCCAAAAACTTTGAGAACCCCTGTCTTAATTGAATAAACACATTTTATTATAAGTCACTTCATGCGTATATCTCTATCTAATGATTCATTTGTCCATCACAGAGCCATGCCACGTGATCGCTACATGGTCCACGTCAGTGTGGACGGTGTTCACATTCCTTACAGCAATTTGTGCAGGGGCAGGTACAAAATACACCACTGCAGCTTCAATGTAAGTTTGCAGCTAATGCAACACCTTCATTTACAAATGAATTGATCTTACAGTCAAGTTTGGATCGGTTTCTAACAGTCCTTTTTTTCCATTCCTACTTTAACTTTTCTCAGACTATTTGGTGGCGCACGCCTACTATTCACACTCTGAGTCCAGTCAGTGGTCCCCCAGGTACAGTTCTTTACTCCTATAGCACACGGTGAATTTACACAGTCCATTCATTCAACTTTATTAAATATATTTAAACCCACTTCAAAATGGCTGCAGGCAGCTTGGTGACAGTGCGAGGAATTCTCTTCACTGATGTGTACGGAAGCAACACTGCCAAGAGCTCTAACGGCATCGACGCCAGTATTCTGAGGTATAGAAATAAAATTAAACAGATGCACTTTTTTAATGTTCATATTACTGTAAATCATTTTGTCTCATTAAAGTATCATTTATTTTAAATGAGGGCCATTTCTGACAGCTTTATGATGACATCCTGTCAATATCCCATAAAAGAAGGCAGACTGACCCGCTAATAAATGCTAAAGAAACTAGTTTGACAGAGAGTTACTGAGAGTTACTCAAGACGTTTATTTGCTTGCTTTTTAACAACCAACTTCATTTAAACATTAAAATGTCGTCTTGTAATCGATCAGTGAATGTGATCTTGTTTATTGCAGAGTCTACATGGGAGGGATGCCATGCCTGCTGCTTAAACCGGATTCAGATGAACTGTAAGTAGTTTGTATATCACAGTGAAAACACAGCAAAATGCAAAACATATTGATAAAGTTAAGTTAAGATATGTTTAACAGCTGAGGAATCTTTTGTGTGATGAAGTTATTTTAAAGGTGCTAAATTCGATAACCAGAGCACAGAGATGCCTTATTTCCACAGCAACATATTGCATATTCTCTGACAGTATTGCATAGCCTATGAAACATATAAAGATAGAGGTCTAGACATATTAAACACATTGAATATAATTTAACATCAGATTACATGTGGAGCACGCTCATGAAAATCCGCTATACATCTCTGCCTAGTTTTATAAGAAAGATGCTCAAAAGGAACTAAATGTAACGCTGCAACAAGAGAATAGAACCTAACAAATATCTCCGACTCACAGAGTCCCAATTTCTGCCTGTTCTTGTTGTTCTTGATGCTGTTAGATTGCTGCTCTATAGGGCTGCACGATTATGGCCAAAATAATAATCACGATTATTTTGATCAATATTGATATCACGATTATTTATAAACGATTATTCATTGATTTTAGCGACAACATATTTTATTGCACTTTCACATTAAAATAAACAGAGCGCTGTTTCCACTTCCATGCTGTGCTACATCCCTGTTAATGTACAAATTAGGGCTGCATGAGGTTGGAAAAAACTTACACTGAAAAAAAAAAATCTGTATATATATATATATATATATATATATATACTGTATATTGCAATATGAAAAAATACAGGAATATTCATCCTACCCCTTTGTTAACTACATTTTAAAGTTAAATGCTTCAATCTGGTGCACTTTGAGAGCAAAATTAGGGACATTAAGAGATAGATAAATCATTTTATGCTCTTAATTTAATCATAAACACATTGGTTGTTTAGATAATATCTATACCCAAAAGTGAAGCCAAAACATCTCGATCACCAGCTGGTGGCTGGCTGTTAGTTTAGGAAACGCTTGATTTGAAATGCGGTGGAGAATTATTTCTATTCTATTGTCATGATTTTAATATCTCTCCTGAAATGGCCTGTGTTGAACAATACAAATATTATAAATATGTATACTATTATAACTTTTTACTTACCGACTTATTTATTTATTAAACTTTTTTGCCCGGCAAAGTGAGCGATGGACATAAATGGAAGTTAGAAAAATCCAGCACACAGATTTTGAGAGGAAGCTCAAACTTTTTCATGTCAAGGATCTCCAGAATCGATGAACAACAGACCACAGACCACGGATGTATAAGAGGTTGTGTCCTGTGCTTTTGCCCTGCGTGTTAGTAAACAACCTACAACTCCATTAAATTCTGTTTAAGTCATGCTACTAGCACTACTAGCTACTGTCCGATAGCCGGTTGTTTGGGAACAGAGATGTTAATACATCCACCACGGTACAGGCTTACAGCATACAGCCCATGGGTGTATTATAAGATAATAAAAGTGATGAATTACAGCCAATATATCCATTATTACAGCTGCATACAGCTAGCAGGAAGCTGGCAGAACCGGATATGTTATATCAGCATGCAGGGCGGTACAGTCCTGTGGGTCTGATGCACGTTCATTACGTCGAGGAAAATAACTCTGGATTCAGCTTTTAGTTAATTTTACAACTTTTAGGACATAATAATTTAAATGAGGGCTATTTAAGTGTTCGTATTGGGAAGTTGATTTACCTAAAAAAAAAATGATCCTCTGATTTACAGATGTCTCTTTACACATCCATGGGCACAGACTCATTGGCATTTTCAGTCCAAAATGGCGGCAGCGCTATCGCGGCGGCTGTTGTCAAAAAAGCACAGGAGTTTTGGAGTTCTGCTTCTCTACTCTTTGCGCCGGCTCAGCCGTCGCCATGTTGAGAGCCCAGTGGAGGCAATATAAATGCCCCCAATCTCGCAATTTGGCACCTTTGAATAAAACTGAACTGAATTCTAAGAAAACATATTACAGTATTAAAGGGACTCTATGTAAGAATCACAAATTGCTTGTTAACAGCGACACCTGTGGCCGTTAAGTCAACGAAAGTCAGCGTCCTGTTGCTCGCGCTCGTGCTTGTGCTCGCTCTACATAGACATGAACGAGCACCGGTCTAAACAGTGAGGCGACACACGTCAGCTAACACACAATATCACTCCATATTTCACCTGCTTGGCAGTAATGTTAGCTGACCAGACGAAGGTCTCTCCATGAATCAATGCTGATCCTAGTGTTGGTTTTTCCTGCTTCAGCCTCCCGACCCGGTCGGATGACGATAACGTAACTCGCTGCGGAGCCCCGTCACTTCACAAGACACGGGAAACCTCTGTTGGTCTGGAGGAGCAGCAGCGTTTATTTCTGCACAAACGTCCACTGCACATTCACTAGATATTCTCAGAGCTAAACTAACTCTTCTGCAGTGTGTAGTGTGCGCGCGTGCACGTGGAGTTGGAGCGAGCCGAGCGTGTGAGAACGAGCGCGGTGTGCAAGCAGGCAGGAGCAGACAGCAGGAGCAGGCTGGAGCAGAGCAGAGACTCTGGCCCTGGAGACAAAAGTTACGGTCTCCCCCGCGTCCTCCGACCGCGGCTGGGGTGGGCCAAGCAGGAAGAGCCAACACTGTTTGGCTTCACTAGATATAACTTTGCAGTTTTGGTGCTTCCGTGTAGTTTGTGTTGGAGTCTGCGCGCTCGCGTACCCAAACACGAGCGCACATGGGACACCGACCCGGTATGATTTATACGTGTAAGAAGTTACAAATAGTCCCTTTAAAGTTTCGCAATTTTTTTTTAAAGATATAACCTACGACTGGACTCTGAGTCTTCTAGCTGGGGATACATGACCTGCAAAATGACGGGGACTTATGTTGGTAAGCTGGTTTTGTTCACAATTACAGCCACTCTTAACATTTTTTTTTTTTAAAGGTCAATTTTGAAACTGTACAAATTGTCCTTTAACAATTATGTTTTATTTCCAACAGGGCATCACAACATGAGTTACATTGTTAATAATGAATATGGAAGGTAGGTCATGCTAACTCCAATTTCTGCATTTTCTTTTTTTTACATTTTAACGTCAATTGAAGTGTTTCACTCAACAACAAGGTTATTGTATGAACAACTGTAACAATATTAATTAATTTTTTTTAAATCTTTAGGAGTTTGACAGACAAGAGTGTGTACAGGGTTACAGCACTGGGCAAAAACGCCATGTTTCAGACCTATGCAGGTACGTTAGACAGACAGACAGACATTAGCTCACAATAAAGTACTTCCTCTGTAGTATTTATTCTCATTACAGTGAAATGTGTGTTATGTCTCCTGTTCAGAGGTGACAGGAGTCTCCCCATCCATGGGCAGTGTTATGGGCGGAACCCTGTTGACCATCCACGGCCGCTTCTTCGACCAAACCGATCGCCCAGCGCGTGTTCTTGTTGGAGGTAATCACACTGGACACTTACCAAAAACTCAACCAGCCGTAGCCAGTTTCCAATACCATGACAGCTTCTCTGACATTGTTTTACACACAGTACAAAGAGTTGAATAGATGAATGCGGTGCGTCTCCCCACAACAACGTGCAATGGTGATAATCCTTTTCAACACAAACAGAATGTGTGCATACTTTGAGACACAGCAGACAAAAGGAAACCACAGAGCTGTCTCACGCGAAAGGAAAGAATCCTGTGAAAGCTTAGAGACACAACAGACCATGACAAACGAGCCGGAGCACTGTCTTTCATAAGACGCCGTGCGTCTTTTAACATGTTGAAAGTTACAGTACGTGTTTGACAGTGAAGGAAGTCACTTTTCTTGAATCAGGGCTCTTTGACGCAATCATCATCGAAATTAAATCCCCATTCTTCCACATTTTCACATTGTAGACATGATGATAAATGAATTCAAGGTGTACAGGACACCAGAAATGAATATGAATCAGTTACAGAATGCAGAGCATACACTATCAAATGACAGTACACACAGTCTATTCATGTAATTTACCTAATCAGGCCTCATGTCTGCAATAAGGTTCATATGTTACTGATGTTAAAGCATGTGTAACTGTAACCGACCAGAGAAATCAAAGTGTTAATTAGATAGTCCATCTTGCCTTTACTTCCATGCTTTAAAATTAGGAAACCAGAAGGGATAGTTTGGGTATTTTCAAGTAGGGTTGTATGAGGTACTTATCCATAGTCAGTGTATTACCTACAGTAGATGAAGGTCGGCACGCCCCCCAGTTTGGAGAAACACAGGAGTACCGACACCGGAGCAAAGCAATACAGTGCTGTGGACAGGGACGGCAGAAAAATGTATTTCAGACACCTAAAAGAAAGGCTCACCTAAATAAATCAATTTCCGTTTAAGTGTACGCTATATTTAGGATATTTCAACACAGTCTCACGGGAGTTTGTGAAATAGTCATGAAATTTAATCTATTTGATTCGTGTACATAGACGAATTTCCCTTTTTCTCATGACACTCAGGACGACTTTCAACAACGTATCTTTTGTTCGTTTTCCTACGAATTTCCTTGCTCATGAAAGTTTCATAGCATGCACAACACGGAAGAAAATGAGATTCCCTTTCCACTTCTACCACATCGCAGAGCTCACATTATCTATTTTCTTCCTGAATATTAGTCAGCAGTCAAAGTCTAATAGTGAACTCTTGTTGCTGGTTGCACATGATTGTGACCAAAGAGAGATTTTTTTCTTTATTTTATTTTTCGAGGCCTGGAGAGGTAAAAATGACAAAATAATTCACTTGAAAAAAACAGAACGATTATTTTGTGTTGCCAGTTTGGAAACCACTGAGGCACCATTTGCAAAATGAAGCACTGGAAAACAAAAATATAACATGTAACTGCAAAGTCTCAAAATTATGAAACAAAATATCACAAATAAAGTGATGAAATGAGGAAATTGAAATAATATGAGGTATTGGATCGATGCAACCATGGCACATGAGTACATGTGTTTTTATCTTCAGTACATTGTAAAGAAATTAAGGAAGGAGGCTATATAACGCTCCAAACTATTTTGCGATTAATCGCGATTAAATATCAATTGACAGCCCTAAAATAAATATATCACCCTAAAATTTAAATCCAGTCATTTTACACACATCTCCGTCAACTGAAAGACCAGTGAAATGTGTAAAAAACATACTAAGTTTCAGTGGCGTTTCAGCTGACACGGAGGTGAGTAGGTTATTAGTCCATTTTCACTTTGCCGTGAACTATTCCCATCATTTAAGCCTTTGCTGTGTGTGTTTTGGTGTGTTATTGTGAAACTTGACTTTGCCTTCAGGCCGGCCTTGTGAAATCCAGAGTGTGTCCGATGAAAGAATCACGTGCAGGACTCCCAAACACGAGATGAACGGCAACATGACAGTCTACCCAGGTGAGAACAAAACTCCTCTTCTTCTGTTCTTCTGCCTTTTGTTGTGATAGTTGTGCTGTGTCATTATCTGAACAAAGCATTAACACCAGTTGGAATCTCGATCACTGGAAGAATTTAAAGCATCTGTCAACAAATGAGTTGTCTTGAAGATGATGATCTCACGTCACCATCTTGTCACAATTCATCAAGACTCACTTTGATGTGCTGTGTACTGTAAAAAGATAACCTGCTACTGTATGTGACTGACAAAAGCACATATTTTTAATCATACATCATACAAAGGACCTCACGTAGATCTGACGTCAACAGCAGATACACCGTTTTTTTTTTTTTATTTCTACAACAAGATGAACTTTAAGAGTCATCTTATGCTTGAGATCAAACAGTAAGAGCATACATCCCTTGCTTTATGGCTGGATCACAGAGGGCCAGCCCTACAAACAAAGTGTGTCTCTGAGTGACTGACTGAGTGATGAAGTTACACGATTGGTCGTCCGAGTGTTGAATTTCCTCATTGGCCATTGCCTTTTCAAAATGAAAGGTAACAGTCCTTTACGCAAATGAGCCCGTCCAGCGCGACGCGTCCGGCTAACGAAAGTTGGACCAAGCTGTCAAACTAGGCGATCTAGTTCTAAAATGAAACGAGACTCAGCGGTGGCATAGCCTATTTCTGGCTTAAAATGTTTTCAGAAGTAGATTTTAGACGGGAGGGATGTCACAGTGAGGACGTTTTCCCACCGTTTAATAAACTTGTGACAACACCGGTGTTATTGATTACACCGAACATTTTACAAGAAAAAATGACGATCAACATACGTAGCACGCTTACTTTGATCTTTACCATCGGGTGGCGGAGTGTCTGGCCTCTCTGGCAGCCGTTTGAAACGGCAAGCAGAAAACCAGGGTCCGGCCATATACTATGTTTTGACCGAGTCTTGATAATTCATTTCAAGAGTAAGAAGAGCACATGCTTCAGAAAAGCTCTCTCTCTGGTGCGCCCCATGTGATTCAAAGGTTTTTATTTGAAGTGTGCATTGTGCAAAAGAGTGCTCAAACAAGCTTACGTTAACGTTTGGTTCTGCAAACAATTACAAAAGAAGCAAAAGGGTACTTCATTCCTTGTGTGCTTATTTATACTTTCTAAGAGAACCGTAAGAGATGCAACTAACAATTGATTTCACATGCGATTATTCTGCTGATTATTTTCTTGATTGATGGATTAATATCTTTGTCTGTAAAATGTCAGAAAATAGTAAAAATGCCCACTATAATTTCAGAGAACCCAAAGTGACGTCTTCAAATGTTTTATTATGTCCGACCAACAGTCCAAAACCCAAAGATATTCAGTTTACTATCATATACTGTATGTGAAAGAAAAGCAGCAGATTCTCACATTTGAGCAGCTGGAATCAATAAATGTTGAGCGTTTTTGCTTGAAAAATGACTGAAAATAGATTATCAATCAGTTGCCATTTAATTTTCTGTTGGTGGGCTCATTGATTAATAGAGATGTTCTGATACCATTTTTTCTATCCCGATACCGATAGCTGAACTTACGGTATCGGCCTATACCGGCAAGTACCGATCCAATACCAGCGTGATAAAAAAATTATGTAGTTCTTCTTCTTCTTCGGCTGTTTACTACTGACCATGTATGGATATGATATGATTACTATCTTTGTTGTATGGTCTGGCTCAGGTTGAACCCTTTGTAAAACATTAACAAATACATACAGAGAAAGAATGCAATACAACTTTCTTTCATTATTCATTCATTCATTATTTAGTTTGTCAGTTACAAAGAACATAAATTACTAATATTAGAAAATTATAAAATAATATGGTTAAACAAGTTGAATTTATTCTGGGTTAATAAATTATGGTATCGGATCGGTGCATAGACTGGCATACTCGCTGATACCTGATCCCGAATTTTGGGCAGTATCGGACGCATTACCGATATGAATGCAATAGTCCAATAATGCAATATTCAGTTTGTCAGTTACAAAGAACATAAATGAATAATATAATATATATATTAGAGGTCGACTGATATGGGTTTTTTATGGCCGATGCCGATGCCGATTTTTTACAGAATCAGGACAGCCGATGGCCGATATATGATGCCGATTTTTTTTTGCCGATATGTTTGGCTGGTTTTCTTTTTTTCCTCCATCTGATAAAATATAACAGCTTAATAATAATAAAATAATACACAAAATTTCTTAACTTAAGTAAACATTTATTGAACAACACTTATGGTCTGTCTCTCCAATTTGCACTTTGTGTCTGCACTGCAGTGCATATTATATTTTGTACATGATGGTTAATATAAGTAATAGTACAGGGCTCAAAACCTTTTAAGCACCTTTCCAAAACTGTCCTAAAATATGTTTTTTATTTATGTTTGTTGACTGACACTGTTACAAGCTATTGGGCCATAATCTAATTGATTAAAAAATAATAATAACTTTGTTCACTCTAGGGATGTCAATAATTAACCGTTTAACCGTTAACCGACGTTAAGAACTTTAACCGATTAAAGCTATCGGTTAAAATGGTTAAAATATATATTAATAATGAATTACAAAGCTGAGAAAAACTCAGAGGAGCGACTCGTCTCTTTAAGCAGAAAAGCTGTTCCACCTTAACAGTCCACCTTAAGAGGCGGAGCCGGAGTTACAGATACAGGAAGTTGGCTCCGGTCTATAGCTCGCTTGATCAGAGCGAGTTGTAGCCTCGTAGCATTTATCCACCGACAAATAAACTGTACACACACTGTCTGCTGCACTTACGTTCACACCACCGACAACCCCCCCCACTCCCCGCCGCCACACACATACAGTCTGTCTACACTCGCAAAAGTTTCGCTGCAATGACAGAGCGGCGGCGAGCAGGAAGCTAGCACCAGAGCTACAGCTGCTAACGCAGCACAAAAACACACAAGCTATCATTAATCCCGGCGGACACAGCGGACAATCTGCTAAACTAAACTAAATGTGCGGTGAAGACTTTCACTGGGAACGTGGCTGCGACACTACACGTGTTCCACAGCAACAACACTGGGCTGACTGCAGATGTGCCTGTTTACTAATCGGCTTAATATGCTCAGGCATCGGCCGATGCCGATTATGAAAAAATGTCAAAAAAATCGGCCCGATTAATCGGCCGACCGATTAATCGACCTCTAATATATATATATATATATATATATATATATATATATATATATATATATATATATATATATAAATATATATATATATAATAATCCATTTAAACAAGTTGCTTTTAATCTGGGTTGATAAATTATGGTATGGTGCATAGACTGGCGTACTCGCCGAAACCCGATCCCGAATTTTGGGTAGTATCGGACGCAATCCGTTACTGGTATCGGTATTGGAACAACTCTATTGATTAATCGAGTAATCGTTTCAGCTCTAATTTTGATACACCACCATTTATTTCCATTTTGTCACATGCACCTCTTCTAAATCCAGGTGGAAGAGGCTTGAAGTTTGAGGTGTGGAACGAAACAAGACCCCACCGCCTGACTGACATTTGGACCTACAATGAGAACACAACTGGATACTGGACAGGGTGGATCGACTCCATGCCCCACGTCTTTCCTGATGACATAAGTTATTTCATCTCACGATCCAGAGGTTTCTTTGACCCTCCAGCCAGCGCCAACTACACGATATACCTCCACTGTGATGACCGATGTGAGCTCTACTTCAGCAACTCCAGCCGCCCAGAAGACAAGGTATGAACAGAGGGTTTAGTTCAACATGAATCACATGTTTCCATCTGAAACAATCAAAGATAACTGTTAGGGCTGTCAAAGGTAACGCGATAACGCAAATTTGTTTTAACGCCACTAAATTCTTCAATGCATTAACGCAACTTGGGATTTTTAGCAGGCTCAGTTTTAAAGCTAGAGTGAAGTAGAAAAACTTAAGGAATCCATTGGTACCAACCATGTCATACTAGCTTGTCGAGAAGGAGGATAAATAACGCTCCAAACTTGCGCTAAATTTTGGCGAGGAAAAACTGGCATGGCCATTTTCAAAGGGGTCCCTTGACCTCTGACCTCAAGATATGTGAATGAAAATGGGTTCTATGGGTACCAGCGAGTCTCCCTTTTACAGACATTCCCACTTTATGATAATCACATGCAGTTTGGGGCAAGTCATAGTCAAGTCAGCACACTGACACACTGACAGCTGTTGTTGCCTGTTGGGCTGCAGTTTGCCATGTTATGATTTGAGCATATTTGTTATGCTAAATGCAGTACCTGTGAGGGTTTCTGGACAATATTTGTCATTTTTTTGTGTTGTTAATTGATTTCCAATAATAAATACACATATATTTGCATAAAGCAAGTATATTTGCCCACTCCCATGTTGATAAGAGTATTAGATACTTGACAAATCTCCCTTTTAGGTAAATTATGGACAGATAAAAAAATTGCGATTAATTTGCAATTAATCGCGATGAAATATTTTAATCATTTGACAGCCCTTATAACTTTACAAGTTGTACGTATTATTTTGTGATAAAAATCCAAATATCTTTCTTGCTTTTTTTTTTTTTTTCACAACCTCCACTTCAGGCTCTAATTGCGTACCAGACAAGGTATGTCAAAGATTTCACGAAAACAGCATCGCAAAAGTCTGAAGTACTGGCTCTAGAGGGAGGAAAAACGTAAGTACATGACTCTAATAGCTCTAATTACCTCTTTATAAAACAACTAATCAGTCATTCATAGCACACCGGATTCATTCTATCTGTGAATTTACAGTTTCCCTTGAAAATAATTAAAAACTATTTTTCCTGTAGCTACTACTTCGAAATTCTGCACCAAGACTATGGAAGTAGAGCTACGGTCGACATCGCCCTGTTCCGAGGGGAGAGTTCCTTCACAGAAGACCAGACAGACGATGCTGTCAATGAAGTTCAGGATATCGTGGCTGAATATGACGTGTTCGATGAGGAGCAGGTAGGTAGTTGCTAACCTGCAGCTTCTGTTAAACACAGCACATCCCAGATTGTCTCATCAGCTCCCATTAAAGGAATGGTTACAGACATTTTCTTGCCGACTTGGATGAGGAGACCGAAGCCACTCTCTTATCTGTTCGCTAAATATGAAGCTACAGTTCGCTTAGCTTAGCATAGAGACTGGAACCGGGGGAAAGCTAGCTGGCTCAATCCAAGAAGTCGCTGCTCCTGGTCAAGAAATAGTGCAGCACATCTCACTTTTTTTGTATGTATTAAACAAACAATATATACTGTATATATATATATATATATATATATATATATATATATAATGTGTTAATTATTGACCTTGTGGATGGCTACTGTAGGTGGACTTTTTTCTAAACTTTGAACAGAACTTGCTAGATGTTTCCTCCTGTTTCCAGCATGGATGTATTAAGAGAACTGGATACAGCGTTGGAGACGGGGCCCCGTTTATTCTTATGAAAGCCAAAATGGAGCAGGCGCAGTAGCGTCCGCTCGGTCACATGGCTCGGTCACGGGATCACAGCCGTCATGCTGTCGTCACGGCTTGCTAACTCCGCCTCCCAATTAATTTGTATCTTCTCTTACATCCACCTTTAAACATTTCTGTTAAAAGCAGCTAATGACAATGTAGCATGAAGTGGTTTCTGTCAGTAGCTAATAGGGTACTGTAGGGTTTTTCTTTCAGGTTGTTTCTATCTTTCCAGTTGAATTTTTTGGATACCAATGTCTGTAGTCACAGCAATACAGCCAGACCTTACTGCATTTTAAGCAAAGGATACAGCTTTTCTTGACTTGAAAAGTTCATGTTTTTCCTTCTGTTACATTGCTAGCATTATTGCTAGCATTATCATTCTCTTCATGGAGTTTGTTATCATTCATGTCATTTAGGAGAATGTAGGAAATCACTAAATGAGGTAGAAGTAAATATAGCAGGTTGAAGGAAGGTGGGTTTATCGCTTCTGTACTTCACCTTCGCTCACTCTCACTGTTACCCAGGTGGTGACCTTTGAATCCTGGCCCGGCAATGCCACCGCTGTCAAAGAGGTCCAGAAGGTCACCGTCAGCAGCAGCTGTGCCAGCCATCTTTGCGGCAGCACCTTCTTCAGCCTGGGCTATGGAGATGCAAAGACAGGTAATGTGTTTTGCAATTGATTCATTTAAAAAAATAATAATTTATTGCGTTTGTATCTTGCACATTAAAGCTGCAGAGGGTAGAAATGGAGCAAATATGATTAAAAAGTTATTTTTATAAAACGGTCACTATATCCTGACAGTAGTGCATGAGACAGGTAATCTGAAAAACATCATGTGCCTCGGTGTCCTCCGGTGCTCCTAATGGCATCTGCAAGATTTCACAGACCGAAGGAAAACAACCAATCAGAGCTGAGCTGAAGCCTTGTCGTCTCTGAGCAGCTGTCAATCACTCGCGAACTCCGATAAAACGGTCAAACTTGGCACAATGATCAAATATGAATCAATATTCTGTTACTGTAATGCCTATTTCTCATCTCAAATGTTTTCAGAAACATCTTGTAGTGTACTGTTTAGCTGTAAAATGAGAAAGTTTGTGACCCAGCAGCCATGTTGATGACAGCTCAATAGGAACGCTCAATAGGAACGCTCTCTCTCTGAAATGACCTGTGATTGGCCAAAGTCTCCCGTCACGGGCTAGATTTTCTAAAGCCTGAAAACAGAGCCACGAGGAGGTGCAGAAGTCTAGTTTGCTCTCAGAACACTTGAATTACAATATGCTGAAAGATTATTATGGAATTTTTGCCCAATGATGCCAAAAATATACTGCCTACCCCCACTTTAATTACATTAAAATATCACGACTGCATACATGTTTAGCATTGGCAGCCACAAAAGGAAAACCCTAAACCTGTTGCTCTAATCTAATGAAACCACAGTACAGTATGTACCAGCCATTATGTTTGTTCATAAGCTTTTTTCTTTTTTAGGACCGATTTCAGTCACCGCCTCAGCAGCTGTGGTGGAAGCATCATTGAGGAACCTTTGGTCCATTAAACCCGACACAGTCCAGGTCACCAAACAGGACGACAGCCAAGGATCTCACTACACGGTCACATTCGATTCTGACAGAGGTATGAAGAGACAGAGAAGTAGCTAGTGGTTGTTAAACTTCATTCAAATGCATGTGTGTAACTAACCATATTACTATATGGTATCTCTGTACCTGATACTCTGCATTATGCTTTCGGGTTTTCTGACCATTCTTGTGAACGTGATATCTCAGGAACGCCTGGAGGGAATTTCTTCAAATTTGCCACAAACATCCATTCTGACTCAATGATGAACTGATTAGATTTTGGTGGTCAAAGGTCAAGGTCACTGTGGCCGTAACCCAATAATTCATATGCTATTTATGGAAATTTTAGGTAACACTTCATTTGACACATCCGCAAATTTCATGGTAATTAGGTGATAATTAGCAGGTAACCTATTTGAAATTTCTTTGGAATTACTGTCAAATTAACCTAATATTTACCTCAAAATGTATCGAAAATTACTTTATTATAAACATTATTTAATAATTATATTCAGCTATTTCCCAATAGTTGGTAATTTATTTAATACATTTCCAGGAAAAGAATACAAAGTTAATTGATATGCTTTATTTCCATGCCTGCTGATAAATAGATAATAATTAGCAAATAACTTATTTGAAATGTAAAAAACTCCCTGAATCGTTACATTAGCTACCAGGTTACATTTGTGTAGACAAGAAGTCACACAATGGTGAGATTTGTGCCTGATCAGAAGTGTCTTCTATTAGTTTTGGTTATCCAACTCCGATGAAGAGCAGCACACTGACGCTTCTCAAGCCCAAGGGCCCTATTTTAACCATTATTAAATAATGTTTAGAATAAAGTAATTTTCGCTAAATTTTGAGGTAAATATTGGGGTAACTTGACTGTAATTCCAAAGAATTTTCAAATAGGTTACTTGTTAATTATCACCTAATTACCATGAAATTTGCAGACCTGTATAATGAAGTGTTACCCAATTTTACACAAATGTTGAATACGATGAAATGATGAAGTGATGATATTTTGGACAGACATGGATGTAAGCTGCAACTTGACTGGTTGGCGGAGACATACAACCACAAGGCGGTAATGCTAGGCTTTTTTTTGGCTTCAGGGGATTTCAGACCTCTTCACTGGGAGGTTTTTGGCTTCGACACCAACGTCACTGTTGCCGAGGTTACAAAGGGGAGAAGCAACATGGAGACCTTCACTCTGCTCTGGGCGGGAATCCCTACAAAGCCCATCGCCTTCAATGCAACGGAGTCTGAGGTCTGTTGTGTAAAAATGTCTCTCTTTGTCCTCAGTATCTACACGCCTTATTATTCCGTGATTCAATGTGAAGTCTTGAGACAATGACTTAATCTCATTTCATTTCTTAAACTAATTTGGACAGAAGTTATTGCAGATGTGGCAGCCTGCTCTGTGTAGAAACTAAATAGTAAAAGTAGCAGCAAAATGAACATCCAGCTTGTGTGATTGTGAACAGGTGCAGTCGGCTCTGGAGGACATGATGAAAGCTGAGTGTCCCGAGGAGATCCTGACCACTGAAGGGACTGATGTCAAGTACTTCAAAGACTTTGAGGATGACAACTCTCAGGTCAGTGAGGACACAAAACAGACACATTTTTAATGTGAGTGACAAAAGAATTATTGGAGAAATGTGACAAGCACTTGCATGTTGAGTTCATACCTTGAAATACTAACAAATAAAAGCATTTCCTGTGTCTGTGCTTTTCAAAAGCTGACTTACTTGATTTAACTTTTTCCCCCTTAAAACGCTCTTTTTATTTCTGTGAATTAGCTCACAGACCTTACATCTCTGAAGAGCATCCGGTCTGGGATTCTCACAGTTTTATGATTTTTTGCCCTCACTAGTTCAATAGTGCTGAGGAAGGGACTCCAGTGAAAGACTCTGCTTTCTGTGGCCTGTGGTCGCTGAAGAACGCAGAGGTCCTTTTCAAGGAGAGTTACACCAAAGAGTCTGGTGGCAGCTACGGATCAGTTTCATTGGACACGTTTCCCACGGTAAAACACACAGCCGCTTTACAGTATTTATTGTTCATTTTGTACAGATGGTTAGAATTTATACTGTAAACGGACAAATGGATGTAATCAAGACAGTAATTGATAATTGTACTAAAATACGTTGGTAATTAAATATTTGTTCTTTCTGTTTCTAAAATGTTATTGCTGTGACTTTTTCAGCATACTATTTATTAGTGCTGTCAAAGTTAACGTGATAATAACGCGTTAACGCAAATTTGATTTAACGTCACTAATTTCTTTAATGTATTAACGCAACTTGCGATCGTTAGGTTGTAGCTGGCTCAGTTTTAAAGCTAGAGTGAAAATACTGGCGTCATATGAAACAAGAAAACTTAAGGAATTCATTGGTACCAACCATGTCATACTAGCTTGTCGCGAAGGAGGCTAAATAACTCTCTAAACTTACGCTAAATTTTGGCGAGGAAAAACTGTCATGGTGATTTTCAAAGGGGTCCTTTGACCTCTGACCTCAAGATATGTGAATGAAAATGGGTTCTATTGGTACCCACGAGTCTCCCAAAGTCATAGTCAAGTCAGCACACTGACACACTGACAGCTGTTGTTGCCTGTTGGGCTGAAGTTTGCCATGTTATGATTTGAGCATATTTTTATGCTAAATGCAGTACCTGTGAGGGTTTCCTGGACAATATTTGTCATTGTTTTGTGTTGTTAATTTATTTACAATAATAAATATATACTGTACATGTATATGTATATATTTATTTAAAGCAAGTATACTGTATTTGCCCACCCCCAAGTTGATAAGAGTATTAAATACTTGACAAATCTCCTTTTAAGGTACATATTGAACAGATAAAAGTGTACGATTAATTTGCGATTAATTAACTATGGACAATCACGATTGTGCATTGTTATGGCTCCACGCCTGGCTGTTGCCAGAGGCGTTATGTCCTCCCCATTATCTTGATCTTGATATCTCAGGAATGCCTTGAGTGAATTTCTTCAAATTTGGCACAAACGTCCACTTGAACTCAAGGATGAACTGATTAGATTAATGTTGCCAAAGGTCACTGTGACCTCACAAAATACGTTTTTGGCCATAACTCAAGAATTCATATGTTAATTATGACAATTTCAAACAATGTCTGACAGGTAAAAATGATGATGTGATGACATTTTGGATAAACAAGGATGTAAACTGCAACTTGAGTGGTTGGTAGGGCTGTGTATTGGCAAGAATTTGGCAATACGATACGTATCATGATACAGAGGTTACGATTCAATATATTGCGATACTGTAAGTAAGGCGATATATTGCGATTTTTTAATCTAATTTTAGGAAAACTGTCATAGTATGTAGAACACACCACCATATGCATAACATCCGAGGGAAAATAGTTTACTTTTTATGCAATCAGAACAGTGGGATCTGTATTTGCATTCATCACAGTCCCTGTAACATCCAACATCATAGCACTACTTTGAGAGGGCGCACAGACTGAAAGTGCGCATCTCTTTGCAAACAAAATAAGAGTTAATCTTTGCATGTAATCTGTTAATTAAAAATCGATAGTGTTTTTGAGAATTGATATAGTATCACAAAACATAATATCACGATATTTGCTTTTTTTCAATATTTTCTTACACCCCTACTGGTTGGCAGATGCACACAACCGCGAGTTGGTAATTCTAGTTCTTTCATTCCTGTCCTGCAGCTTTGCTTTGCATACAAAGGAATGTTGAAGGATGAAGTTGGAATGAAGTTCACCTACCGCGACAGCGGAGGCGAAACCAAGACAGAGACCGCAAAGGTCAACGCTCTCTTCACTAAGGGCCACAAGTCAGTAAACACCACTTTGAATTTGTCAGATATGTGCAAACTTCTCTGCCAAAGTTGCAGCTTCTAAATGTGATAATTTCTCGACAGGTGGGGTTATAAATGCATGGACCTGCCAAGTTCCCTGCAGACAGAGTACATTGGAAGCAGATACGTTCTGCAGGAGCTTTACCTCTACAAAGACGCCTCTGGTGCAGATTTCTATGTGGATGCCGTTCACTTCGGGAAGACACCCACCACAGTTAATGAAAATGGTACACAGCTTGTTAGTAGTTTTGGTTGTGGGTTCTTTAATGTCAAAACCAACTATTGTTTAGAAGTGCAATCAGACTGTATTCTATTATTTTTTTCTGCACATTTTTTGTAACGATTCAACAATGTGGACCATGTGAATTCCTTTCTTTGTCTTCAATGTGATGAGTAACAGTAGGACTGTGCAGATGCTGCTCACTAATACCAAGACTTGGACGTTGTTCAGCAGTTGATTTTATTCCTCTGCATTGTTTTCTTACAGATGTTCTTCTGAAGAGGAGGCCTCCACCCTTCGAGAGCTCTGGTCGTTCCTTCGAGGCGATCGCTGTCACCACAGACGCATCAGCTGCGTCACAGATCAGCTACGTGATCAAAGCCACGCCACAAGAATGTGCCTTTGATTTCCCACTGCTAGGAGTCGGCTTCCTGCAGGTAACGGATATTCTGAATTTATGTAACAATGTCATATTCGATATATAAGACTTATTTTTCACCTGCATATTCCTTCTTTGGGCAGCATCAATAACAAGATAGACTCGTCTTAGCTGTAAAATGAGAAAGTTTGTAACCCGGCAGCCATGTTGAGATTTGTTGAGGAAATACTAAGCACCGCCCACCAGCCGGAGCAAACTTTCTCATTTTACAGCTAAACAGTACACTACAAGATGATTCTGAAAACATTTTACGTGACAAATAGGCATTACAGTAACAGAATTTGATTCATATTTGATCAGCGCTGCCTAGTTTGACCGTTTGATCGGAGTTAGGGAGTGATTGACAGCTGCCTCCGTTGAATGAACAGCCAATAGGAACGCTCTCTCTCAAAAAATGACCTGTGATTGGTTAACGTCTCCCGTCACGGGGTAGATTTTTTAAATCCTAAAAACAGAGCCATAATGAGGAGCAGAAGTCTAGTTTTCTCTCAGAACACTTGAATTACAATATGCTGAAAGGTTATTATGGAATTTTTGCCCAATGATGTCAAAAATATTCTGCCTACTGCCACTTCAAGATTCTAACTTCCTGATCTTCTGTGTTGAGCTATGTTAAGAGAGTAGATGGGTCTTTCCCATCTACTTCAGTACAGTTAGAGTCAACAATGTGGAGTCTCTAAATCTAAAATAGACAATATTGCAATACAAGCATGTGCTAAATTGTAGGATTTATCCCGATAGCGCTTCTTTGACACAAGAAAACGCAAGGAAAGACGAGAATTTTCCACAAGTAAAACCGGGTGTCAGATTTAAATGCTTCAGCAGTGTGTGAAATGTTGTGTAGCCGACGGCCATGTGGTGTAACTTACAGTACAGCGAGGCGCCACAGTGATCCTGTATGTGTCTCATGCCTCGACATGCTGTACAGTCATCATTTGCCAAACAGATTAATCGACTCCTGTATGAGGGTTGGCACGGAAACGTGTGAATGCAGGGTGTAGTGACTGTTGTGACATTTGTTTCAATTAAATTTGACGTTAATCCATCATTACCTTATCCTGTAGTTTGTGTGGATTTTGAAGTTTTTACTATACAGTATGTATCCAAAAACAGGTGTTGTTTCTTAACTAAGCTTATTAATTTCATGTTTATTAGGGCTGTCAAAGTTAACGTGATAATAATGCGTTAACACAATTTCATTTTAACGCCACTAAATTCTTATATTTTAACGCATTAACGCAATTGATCTTTCAGAGGTTGTAGCGGGCTCATTTTTATCGCTAGAGTGAAGACCATATTATACTAGCTTGTTGCGGAGGAGGTTAAATAATCGTGATGTGGAGAGGAGGTCGTGTTGCTCTGGCTCTATCGATCTGGCATGGAGAGGAGGTTGTGTTGCTCAGGTTCTACCTGTATGGCGTTGAGAGGAGGTTACGCAGCTAAGGCTCTATCTGATTGGCATGGAGTGGAAGTCGTGCTGCTCTGGCTCTACCGGTTTTGACGTCAAGAGGAGGTCGTGTTGCTCTGGCTCTATCTGTTTGGCGTCGCCTGGAAGCTGCTTGACATCCTCCTGGATCCACCTTCTCACATATATTCACATTATATGTATTCATTTTTGTCATGAATTGTCTATGTTGTGTTTTCATTATGTGGTTACTCTGTACACGCGACATCTATTGCACGTCTGTCCATCCTGGAAGGGGGATCCCTCCTCTGCCGCTCTTCCTGAGGTTTCTTCCATTTTTCCTCCCTGTTAAAAGGGTTTTTTTGTGGTTAAGTTTTTCCTTAGCCGATGTGAGGGTTGCATTGTCAAGGACAGAGGGTGTTGTATTCTGTACAGATTGTAAAGCCCCCCGAGGCAAATTTGTGATTTGTGATTTTGGGCTATACATTTAAAAATTGATTTGATTTGATTTGAAATAACGCTCCAAACTTGCGCTAAATTTTGGCGAGGAAAAACTGGCATGTCCATTTTCAAAGGGGTCCCTTGACCTCTGACCTCAAGATATGTGAATAAAAATGGGTTCTATGGGTACCCAGGAGTCTCCCCTTTACAGACGTCTATGCCCACTTTACGATAATCACATGCAGTTTGGGGCAAGTCATAGTCAAGTCAGCACACTGACACACTGACAGCTCTTGTTGTCTGTTGGGCTGCAGTTTGCCATGTTATGATTTGAGCATATTTTTATGCTAAGTACAGTACCTGTGAGGGTTTCTGGACAATATTTGTCATTGTTTTGTGTTGTTTATTGATTTCCAATAATAAATATATATATATATATATATATACATTTGCATAAAGCAGCATATTTGCCCACTCCCATGTTGTTAAGAGTATTAAATACTTGCTAAATCTCCCTTTAAATGTACATTTTGAACAGATAAAAAAAATTGCGATTAATATGCGATTAATCGCAATTAACTAGTTTAATCGATTGACAGCCCTAGGGTATTATTATAGGGAGAAGTATATAGCTGGGCCCAGTGCCACAGTATTCATAGCCTAAGCTAGTTTGCAGTGCCCGTCCTTAGATGGGCCTTTATACAAATACATAAAACTCAACAATAATAATACATAGAAAACTGCTCAAAACACAAATAATTACACAATACAAGTACTATAAGTCAGTGACAGACACCAGATCATTCAAGACTACATGACTGATTCCTCTTTTAAACAAACTTTAGTATAAAATGATCCCTTTCATGGTCCATTTTCCACATATTGATCCTCCGAACAAAGAAAGACTTGCTTGTTTCAGTCTAGACTTACAGTACGGTGATGTTAAAGGCAACACATCCTATTTAGGATTGTGAGAAGAGGATTGTGGATTAGAAAAATCATCTTTTCTAATCTAATCTCTTTTTTTTTTTCTTCACTTCCATAGATGTCCAACAGCAGCGAGGACATGGCTGAGTTCAGGGAAGGAGCAGCCAGCGTCAGCATCACTCGCCCTCACAGAGCCAGTCCTGCTCTGAACGGCACCTTCGATGTGGAGATCTATGGAGGCCGAGCTCAAGGTACAGTAGCTCAGACGGCCATGTGTAGTGTTTGCATTGCATTGTAAAGTACTTGAGTAAATGTACTTAGTTGCACCCCACCACTGTCTGCTTCTACATACATACATTCACACAGTGCAACATATGTACTAGTTGCTTTTGCAGGGAGGTGTGTTAACACAGCTGCTGGTTGTTCTCAGGTCTGTCGGTGGACATCAGTGAAGAAGACCTGAAGTACGCTCTGCAGGGGATCGCAGGGATGGGTCAAGTCAGCGTTAAACACCAGGGAACCTGCAGACGCCCCAAGTGGAGGGTTGAGTGGCTCACTAAACCTGGAGACCAGCCTCTGATGCAGGTCAGACTCCTATTTCATCAGTTTCATTTTATTTTATTTTATTGATCAATGTCGAACATAGACTGTACAATATATAAAGATGGACGATGTGACAGCTCCCCAAAAGTGAAGGCAAAACATCTGGATCGCCCCCGGTGGCTGGCTGCAGTATAGCTCATAAAGCCCGCCCCCCTCCATGTTAGTGGATGGGACATGGGCCAAACTAAAAAGTCAAAGTATACGTCGAATAAATTTTTCCCAAAGATGGTTTCTGTCATTTTAGGCAGTTCTTATCACGCTGATGTATGTTCAAGTCTTCATTTTTCTGATAAGTTTGGTTTTAATGAGTTATTTGATGTAGGGCTGCACAATTAATCGAATATTAATCGCAATCACAATTTTGTCTTCCCACAATTAAATGAACATGATCGCCTGCACTATTGATGTTTAAAATGCACGTTCTGCTCATTGAAATCTCCACTGCATATCAAATCAAGCGCTTCCTAAACTAACAGCTACCAGCTGGTGATCGAGATGTTTTGGCTTCTCTTTTGGGTATAGATATTATCTATACAACCAATGTGTTTATGATTAAATTAAGAGCATGACATTGTTTTTCTAGATCTTAATGTTGCTAATTTTGCTCTCAAAGTGCACCAGATTGAAGCATTTAACTTTAAATTTAGCGAACAAAGGGGTAGGATTAATATTTCTGTTTTTTTTTCATATTGCAATATACAATATATATATAGCAGAAAACAAATATTGCAATGTCAGTTTTTTCCAACATCGTGCAGCCCTAATTTATACATTAGCAGGAATGTAGCCCAGTATGGAAGTGAGAACAGCGCTCTGTTTATTTTAATATGAAAGTGCAATAAAAATATGTTGTCATTAAAAGTCGATGAATAGTCGTGATAAATAATCGTGATATCAATATTGATCAAAATATTTGTGATTAGCATTTTGGCCATAATCATGCAGCATTGATTTGATGCTATAAAAAGGGGCCGAGACGTCATGATTGGCAGCTGTGAGTCTCTCTCGCTAACAAGCTGCGGCTGTGCTCGGCTCCCGAGCTTCGGGCGGGTAACCTCGACACCGCGGTTCCACCCCCCCCCCCCCCGATCACTACCGCGCAGACTCTGGCTCCAAATGATGTCAAAAATCTCAAGATGGCAGCTCCCGCATACAGGATATTTTGGCTTCACTTCTGTACAGTGGGAGGAAGTTGAGACGCGTCGTCCATCTTTATATACAGTCTATGATCTCAAAGATCTCCGTTTCGGTCTCTTTGGCGGCACCTATGGCGATACGCGGTAATTGCAGGTGTGTTTTTGGATCTCACTTCCCTGAGATCCAAACAGTGTAATTTTTCACACAGACACCCAGTTCGTTATACAGCAAATGCAAGGGCTTTCATGTGATTACAGTGACTTAACAGACATTTATTTAAATGAAAATCTTCGAGATTATTACTTTAATATTGGTGCATTGCCCAAAAACACTTTGCTACTAACGCATTATCTTGATTACTCAAGATTGTATTTGCAGAAATAGTAGCTGTAGCAGCTGTCATAGTAATAATGTGACATAAATATTCATCAGATATGTGTTTTAATATATGTTCCTGACACTTTCTACCTATTCTCAAAGTCATTCTCATAATACGAGCCAGATATGGCTAATATTTCCTTCAGTCTTTCCTTCCTTCCTTGTTGTCAGCTGACTGGTGCTGCATAGCACTGTTTAATTTGTGTGTCTCTGATTTTAACTTTTTCATTTATATTTATGTATTTTGTTTTATTAATTCATGTTTTTTGAATGACTGTCCACTGTATACTGTAGGCCTGTATCCTCTTCATCTCTGGTGTCACATCTGTTTCAATTCTCTTCTCTGTTTTTATATTTGTATCAGTGAAAAATAAAACTAAACTAAGTAATAACAGCAGTAGTACTGCAGCCACAGCAGCAGCAGTTATAGTACTAGTAGTAGTAGTGATACAGTAACTACGGTGTTTATTAGCAGTATTTACTGGTACTGAATGTCTTCTGTTCCAACCATTAACGTTTCTACAGGCTTAAAGAAAGCAGCAGCTTGGTCTGGAGTCCTGATTGTTATTTATTCTCATTACAGGTTGATGACTCGTCGGTTGTCGGCCAGAACGCAGTCGTTTCAGCGCGTGAGCAGAAAAAGGGAGGATTGTTGACGCGAAGCCTGACAGGAGATTATCTCCGTGTCTGGGAATTCAAACCACAGGTACAACCAGGATTCAAAAACCCTCGTCTGGTTTTGGGTTTCAGCATTATCTGTCTGTCCACTATGTGCTTTAACCAGTGCTGTTGAGTGTGTTTGCTTCCTATAAATCCTGTAGAGCAAGTCCTATTTATATCCGTTGCACGAATGCAGCTGTGTTTGTATATTTCGTGCCTCCAGGCAGGATTGATTCATACGATTGCATGCCAACAAATAACTGCTTTCTATTGAAGTGATTGACAGCTACATGCCTCTATTATTCCATTGTTATGACTGCTGTAGCAGTAATTTCACATGTTGGTGCAAGGGCGTAGGTTTGCATATGGACCGTAGGGACATGTCCTTACCAATATTTTGGGAGGACAGAATATTTGAGCAAACTCATTATCTTTGGAGTGAAGTCATATAGGGCTGCACGATTTTGAAAAAAATATCTAATTGGGATTATTTGGACTGGTATTGCAATTGTGATATTCATCTCCAAGACGACCTAGCATGCCAGCATTTGATTGGCTGATATGGAGGGGGCTATCTGAAGGGGTCACGTCACGTACAAATATCATACTTCCTGCCAGACACAGAGGAGGCGAGAGCTGACTTGTAAAAAGTTTGGACTGCAGTGTGGCGTCTTTCCTCTGACCGGGAGCTCTATGTCTCTGTCTCTTTCTCTATCTCTGTCTCTGTCTCTGTCTCTGTCTCTGTCTCTGTCTCTGTCTCTGTCTCTGCGTCCCCCTTGCTTAAAAACACCTTTGCTCTGTTTGGGACTGTGTTTCTACTCCAGGATGCTTCCCAATGAAAAGCTGAGGGAAGCAGCTGTGAGCTGCACTGCATCAGAGGTGGTGAAGTTATATTTTTGTGGACTATAAGCCACAGTGTTTTCTGTTAGCTTTGGTTTTTCCTTCTCCAATGAAGAGCAGCACACAGCTGCTTCCCTAAACTTTGTCTCATCTAGAGACCAAAACGGGGTTCTGTGTGTGTCAGAGGGTCTGAATAACGTAATGCACAGCAGATTAGAGGGCAGGTGGATTTTTTTCTTGAAATATCATGGCTTTATTTTCATTAAATCACGACTTCTTTTCCTCAAAATATTACGACTATTTATTCGCGACTTCTCAGAGAACACAGATATGTAGGATATGTTTCGGTAACACTTCATTTTACAGGTCCGCAAATTTCATGGTAATTAGGTGATAATTTGCAAGAAACCTATTTGAAATTTCTTTGGAATTACTGCCAAATTACCCCAATATTTACCTCAAAATGTATCGAAAATTACTTTATTATACGTGTTTACGGGGCCAGGGTTAGGGTTCTGGTGGATTGAGCCGTGGTTGGGCTCTAAATCTGAATATTGCCATATTTGATTGGGCATCAAAAGGGCTAGAGCCGCGGGCGCTGTTTGGCTCCTGTAACGCTGATAGAGATTGATCTGAAGGTTGAAGCTGTGTGTTAGACTGCTAATGTGCCTGCTCCGAGACAGATACACGCACGCAAAAAAGCACATGGCAACACTTCTGTCATATCAGAACAGAAGACCCCCCCCCCCCCTGTTTTAAATGCTGCTTTTCCGTCTTTTTCTTCCACCGTCTTACCCTCATGTGGGTTTTTATGCCTGATTTAAGTTTGGTCTTAAGATGAGATTTTTCTCATGGATTGAGCCGTGGTTGGGCTCTAAATCTGAATATTGCCATATTTGATTGGGCATCAAAAGGGCTAGAGCTGGCCCTGCCGATTAATATGCGTCCCCCTCCCCCGATGTTGAAACAAAACCTACGCCCTTGTATTAGTGGTCATTCCAACCCAGTGTGTCATTTCTATGTTGTGAAACTTTGTCCCAAACTCGATATTTTCGATGAGGAGTCTTGTGGTGCTGTTTGCAGGTGGTGGTCACCATCAACGGCATTACCTCAAAGTGCTCCGGTGACTGTGGGTTTGAATGGTCCGAGGAAAAGACTCCAGTTGTGACTGGAATCAGCCCATCTCAAGGTGAAATATTATTTCTTCATCCAACAGGAAGCATTATTGCTTATTGATTGATTTTTAAGGCTTAATATACTAATTTGCTTTCTTCTAATTCAAAACAAACCGTTGCCTAAAAGCTGAGACAATTATAATGAAACATTTCAAAAAGACTACTGGTGTAGGCTTTGGTATCAATTATTTAATGTGTAAAATATTCAATACCAGTATATAATAAAATATAAAATGTTCAAGTACTGAAACAAACGAATAAAAATCCTTTTAAGATTTAGTTCATTTCAGCTTTTGTAGAAAAACATATTAAAGCTTCAGGCTTCCTGAACATACGTTCCAAGTAAAACCTGGTGATGGTGGTGAGTGTTGTATCAGTAATTAAACATGGCTGACGTTTTCAGGATCGAATGGCCTGGGGACTCTCCTGACTGTCACTGGGACTGGCTTCGGCAGTGAAGACGCCTCCATCGTTGTGGGAAAGACCCGGTGCCGTGTTGAACAGATCAACGGTAAGTGAAGGAAGTCTTTAGGACTATATCCTGTTGTTTATTATCTAGAGGAAGGAGTTTAACCAGATTTCATCAACTGCATTCCAGCCACCACTCAGGTGTGCAGACTGGGCAGCGCCAGTGCTGGTACCTACCCCGTGTTGGTCAGCTTCCCCTCTCTGGGTAACTCACGCTTCGCAGGAGGCAGCATCTTCCACTTCACCTACCAGCTCATTGTTTCCTCTTTGTCCCCGCTCTCTGGGAGCGTGGCAGGTAAGACAGTACTCAGAAATATCTGTATCAGTGTTACGATTTATCACAAAATCAAAAGCAGAATCACTTTCTCTGTAATACAATAGTATATAAGCATTATGTTCTTTTACATTTTTCTCAGGAGGCACACTGCTGACAGTGAGAGGTTTCGGCTTCAGCCAGAACACCATGGTTACTGTCGGCGGTGACGAGTGCACCGTGGTTCATGCCAGTGACACTGAGCTGAGATGCAGGACGCCAGCAGTAAGTGCACAGACTACAATCTATGAGCAAACTACTAAGCACTTACTATACAGTCAGTAAAATTACTAAAACATCAGTGTGCAAAACCTTATTTATTATACTTGTAGATTAACTTCGGTATCTCCTAGTTTTGATATTGAGTAAATCCGTGGTTCTCAAAGTGGGGTCCGTGGCACTCTACCAGGGGTTCCGTGAAAAGTAGGGCTGTCAATCGATTAAAATAGTTAATCGCAATTAATCTTAAATTAATCACACATTTTTTAACTGATCAAAATGTACCTTAAAGGGAGTACAAGTATTTAATACTCTTATCAACATGGGAGTTGTCAAATATGCTGCTTTATACAAATGTATGCATATATTTATTATTGGAGATCAATTAACAACACAAAACAATACCAAATATTGTCCAGAACCCTCACAGGTACTGCATGTGATTATTATAAAGTGGGCATGTCTGTAAAGGGGGGACTCGTGGGTACCCATAGAACCCATTTTCATTCACATATCTTGAGGTCAGAGGTCAAGGGACCCCTTTGAAAATGGCCATGCCAGTTTTTCCTCACCAAAATTTAGCGCTAGTTTGGAGCATTACTTTAACCTCTAAGCTAGTGTGACATGGTTGGTACAAATGGATTCCTGAGGTTTTCTAGCTTCATATGATGCCAACTTTATAGAGTTATACCAGACCAAGTACTGTAAGGCTGTAGCAACAAAACTCCTGAGTGTTTTATTGAATAAGATTTCAATTTTTCATTTAAAAGTGAAAGAATTTTGTTGTTTCATCAATTTTTTTTTTTTTTTTTTTTTTACAAATAATTTCAGCATGACGTTCTAATAGTTTGCCTTCATTTTCCAGCCTTGCAAAGAGCCTGAGCTCTGCTTAAGGCCCATAATTTACTTATTTCTTGATAAATCAATGCTTATATTCCTTATTTCAGGGGACTGCAGGATCACAGGCCGTCACAGTGATGGTGGGAAACATGAGTCAGACAGCCGGCAGCTCCTTCACCTACGATACTAACCTCACACCCCAGATCTCAGGCCTGAGCCCCCGCACTACCACTGTGATCGGTGAGTTGACAGCCATTTTTTGGGGGGCCTTTATGAACTGTATTCATGCGTTTGATAACCTTTCTTTCAGTGAGCTAGGATCATTATAAAGCCTTAGTGAGATGACGAGTTTGATGGGGAGGATTAGTTTAATCCTGAAAGGTCAATAGAAATCCTATCTGTCTAGTGAATGCAGCAGACACATTATTATAGTCTGCTTTCTCTTTGTTTAAGAAAAGAAAAGGGTTCAATGTTTATTCATTGTGTTTCAATGCCACGCCTCATAACATCTTATTTTTCTCTCATAAAACAACCACTGGTTATCTATAAGCACTGGACATTTGTCACAAGTGAGTTAGTTCTATGAAAATATGTTTTGTATTTCTGGATTTGTATTTTATGGAGTAACCTTTTAAGAGCATGTGAATTTGTGATTATAGATCACCTGAAGTGCCTCTATTGTTGAGGCATGTAATATATCAGTTTAATTATTAGGGATGTCAAAGTTAATGTGATAATAACACGTTAACGCAAATTAATTTTAACGCCACTAATTTCTTCAATGCAGTAACACAACTTGTGATTTTTAGGTTGTAGCGTACTGTATGGAGGACGGAACCTGCCAAAATCAAACATAAATGAATCAATTTTTGATAAATCAATAAATATGTCATTAAATGAAGCAAAAATAATAAAAAAAATAAATATAGCCATTGAGTAATTAATAAATATGTGACATAAATTGCCATGACAGTTTTTTCCTCGCCAAAATTTAGCGTAAGTTTATTTAGGCTTCTTCGACAAGCTAGTATGACATGATTGGTACCAATGGATTCTTTAGGTTCTCTAGTTTCATATGATGACAGTATCTTCACTCTAGCTTTAAAACTGAGCCCAATACAACCTCTGAAAGATCGATTGCGTTTATGCATTAAAGAAATTAGTGGCGTAAAAACATATTTTCATTAACGCGTTGTTATCGTGTTAACTTTTACAACCCTACTTTTTAATTGTCAACAACATCCTATATTATAAAAGCAGATATATAACATAAGGGTTCTTCCTATTACATTTTTTTCAAACAACATACCGAAACTAATGTAGTAACTGTTAAGAGCATGTGAATCTGTGATTATAGATCATCTGAAGTGCCTCTATTGTGTAGGATCGTATTTTATCAGTCTAATTATATGTATGTCTGAAGGGAAGAAGAATAGCATGATGTTTGGGCTTTACTGTTGGCATGTGGCTCCACTATCACGCGTTGTCACCTTTTGTCATCACTGTCACCTCATTACTTCTGTTCTTGTGTGGTGTAATGCTGACTTGCAGGTTTTATCCCTTTGCGCTCACTAAACCTCAGGAATTTGAGCGTGAGTGACTACCACGTCTCCCCATGCAATTATAGTAAATGACACGGAAGCATCCACACAACAAGAATAGCTGTTAATCTTCAGGACAATCAGTGGTACTTCTTGAAAATAACATGGAATTAACCAGGTGACAAGTGCTAATTATCCAGACACCTGAGTGACAAAAGCTCCTCCGTGGAAAAGATCTGTTGATTTTTTTCTTTGACTTCTTTTGTGTAGGACGTGAAGTTCTCACCGTCCAGGGCGCCAACCTGGGAGGCCAAGACAATGACAGCGTCGTGTTGGTAGGCAGGAAGGAGTGCGTGACAGTGCGTTGGACGGCGACGAACATCACCTGTCGTCTCCCCGTGCTGCCGCCCGGCATGTACAAGGTGGATGTACAGGTTGGAAACAATGGCTACCCCCAGACGAGGTACATTCTCACACGGGCAACAGTTCATCTGTTACGCACAAGCTGAAAGAGTCTTGGTCTTATCGGCAGCTGTCAACTCTTTGTTGCACGTCAGAAAGACGACATCACATGAGCTCTTGTTCCACGTTGTTTAAGGGTTAGATGTAAGCGTGGATCTGAAGATAAGGGTTTTTATCAAGACAAAATGTCCCCTGATGTTTTTTGATTTAAACATACACAAACAAAAATCTAACAGTATGTATCTTTAAAAAACGTAACATAAAAGTTAATGTAAATATTGCAGATTTTTTTTTTTATGTGGGGAACAAGGTTAGAATAGTTTTGATTTTTCAATTTTTTTTTTAATTTTACTTTAGTTTTGTCTTTTCGACTTTGTTCTAGTTTAGTCTTAGTTAGTTTTCAGAGTGTTTGCTAGTTTTAGCAACACTTTATGCTGTAATGTTTCATTCAAAGGGAATGGTTTAGGCTGGAAAAAATGTCCCCCGATAGTTACTTATATTTTCATATCACAACTAATAATGCACTTTCAAAACATTTCCACAAAAGTATGTTATTAAAACAGATAATATCACATAATACATTTTTCTCCGGAGCCAGAAAACATGGTTCACTTTGGGACTTAACTGGACTCTTTTCTGCTTTTTCGTTCCTTAGCAACGGTGTGAACGCCACCATTGAATACATCCTGGAAATTTACAGCATCTCCCCGCTGCTCGGCTCCTTGATGGGAGGAACCAGGCTGACTGTCTCTGGATCTGGTTTCAGCAACAACACATCTGACAACAAAGTCTCCGTTGGTAAGCAATATGAGACCCAGCTATTTGAAACAGACTTATGACCACGGCAATAATCCCTGCCATTCAGAAATTGTCAGTGTTGAACCCTCTGAGACCCGGAGGTTAAATAACGCTCCAAAGTTGGGCTAAATTTTAGCGAGGAAAAACTGGCATGGCCATTATCAACGGGGTCCCTTTACCTCTGACCTCAAGATATCTGGATGAAAATGGATTCTATGGGTACCCATTAGTCTCCCCTTTACAGACATGCCCACTTTATGATAATCACATGCTGTTTGGGACATGTGTGATAATGTGTTATTTTCACCTATTCAGAAATGATGTATTTGAATATTTCTGCATACTGGGGTCCCTAAACAGTCTTGAATTACATAAATTGGGTATCAGTGTAAAGCTGAGACTCTTGTGGATCCAATGAGCCCAACTGTATTCATGTGTGATGATGTTAGTCCCCATAGTAGCCATTTCATTGTAGTGAGAATATTTTTTTTAAATTTGACTTCACTGTATAAAATGACCTGTGGTGACCTCTAGGATAATCACAGCCACAAACTAGAGACCTAGACTATTCAGAGGATGGATGGCTTTACTAGCTAGATTGACAATAAGGGGGTTTCTGAGCAGTTTACACAACAGAAGTGCTCGCCATCCAATCGCCAAAAAATGCAATTCTTGCAGAAATCTCAAAATGTCAAAAGTTTTTGATACCAAATCACAGCATGGCTTTTTCTATGGTGTTCTTCAAGGTCTTGGTCGCTTAATGTGGTATTTTGGAGGGATTATTGATCATTTTTATCAATTCTTGAGTGGTAAAAAATGGTTAAATTTAGCACCAAATCTGTGCAACAAATGGTATCAACCCAAAATTTGCTGCAACAACTAATGAGACATAATAGAACATGGGAATGGCCATCATATACTTTGATCATAATGTTCTAAGACTTTATACACTTTACAATTAATTTCAAATAATAAACTTTGATGTGACATCTACTGTTGACCTGCTATCTCCCCCTAAAGACCCCCTGTACCTCCCTGAAAAAAGACAAAAACAGGTCTATTTTGGGTCTCAGGTGGTTAACAAACAGTCAGATTTGATCTAATATAATTGTTGTGGAGGAGACTCATGGGGCTGCTAGCTCGTGGTAGTCTACAGTGATGTAACTACGTGGAAAAGCAGCACTATGATGTAGCTGCTTCAGGTTTCGTACGTGTTCTCACACATGTTTCGTGTTGTGATGCGACAGGAGGAGCAGAGTGTGAAGTGAAGGCCGCCTCAGAGAATGAACTGCAGTGTGTTCTGCAGTCGGAGGAGGAGACCCACGTCGTCACCAACCAGGGATCCCACCATAGTAGGTTCACGTTTCCATCCTTTTTTTCAGGTGTCAAATTAAATCTGAGTTGGCTAAAATAGAATACAACACAAAGAGGATCAGGTTACTGGAAACTGCTGCAAGCGAGGAAGCTGTCACCTGGAGATGAAATGCGACTGCACCTAGAAACTGTTTCAAAAACAACAAACCAGTTTGACTGCCATTTTTCCATTATTAGCCCTATTTAGAAAAGGATTTGCAAGGTATCTTAATCACATGTTGCTTCACCTCAGACTGACATCTGTCCGACAATGAAATTCTATCTGTCAGTCTAACTTCACATTTGTCTGTGTGTACCAGCTTATGGACAGGGGTATGCATGGAGTCCTGCCTCACTGACCGTGTTTGTTGGAGACACAGTGTTGTGGCGTTGGGAGGCGCCGGCCTTCCAGAGCGTCGCTTACCGGGTCTGTAGTGTTTCCAGTCCAGGTGAAACCACCTGCAATGGGGGGTCATTCTCCAGCGGAAACACCAAGACACCCAAAGGTAGAATAATGAGTCACTAGCCCTCGGCAGAAATCTTAACCCTCTCATCTTCCCCTCATTGTTATTAAGCTTCTTTCAAGTAAAAGAAATCCATCCTTAAATTGTCAATTTGTGATGTTCTGTGCCATGGAAGCTTTATTTTGTCATGCAGCTTTGTGTTGGAATTAGGGCTGTCAAAGTTAATGCGTTTTAACGCCACTAATTTCTTTAACACATTAACGCAACTTGGGATTTTTAGGTCGTAGCGGACTCAGTTTTAAAGAGTTTTTAGAGTGAAGAGGAAGGAATACATTGGTACCAACCATGTCATACTAGCTTGTCGCAAAAGAGGTTAAATAACGCTCCAAAGTTAGGCTAAATTTTAGCGAGGAAAAACTGGCATAGCCATGTTCAAAGGGGTCCCTTGACCTCTGACCTCAAGATATGTGAATGAAAATGTGTTCTATGGGTACCGACGAGTCTCCCCTTTACAGACATGTATGTTCTAAGCTCTTATACACTTTCACAATTTATTTTAGTGAATGATTTATGACTAGAACAACTTGACACACAGTGCTGAGCTGCATCTCAAATTAATCTTCAGGTTCCCAGCTTTCAGATGATGTACACCACTTCTATGTGACATCTACTGCTGACCTGCTATCTCCCTCTTTTTTAGGGGGGTACAGGGGACCCCCCTAAAAAAAACAAAAATGGGTCTATTGTGGGTCTCGGAGGGTTAGATAATCGGATAAAAGTGATATTAAAATCTCTTTTTCAAGCAAGAACAGGCCAAGAAGGGAGCTTTATTAAGAGCACTATGACAACAATAAATACATTGCAAATAACATAAGAAACACTGCACGTGTGCTTAGTTGTAGATTATATGCATAAATGGAGAGAAAAATAGAAATGGTAATACTAACTGTATAGCTCATACTTTCTTGCATTTCATTAAGGTCCATATTCATCCTTTTTTAGTGGAATTAGAAATTGATGTTGACGGTTCAGTTCTAGTTCATTTTCCATCAATTCGGCTGCAGCTGCACTTGAAATGTATCAACATGATCTCACTGAGACATGTGATGTGTGTCTCACCTTTCAACATGCGTGAGAGACAAACGCACACACCATGTCCAAGAATGCTGCATGATTTGTTCTCACAGACAGTACAGTGTTCATGAACTCCCTGTCTCGCTCCCATCAGGGTTTTTCGCCTACCGCTTCACTGCTCCTGGTGTGTTTTACTACAGCAGCGGCTACATAGATGGTGCCAACACCAAGCGACTGCAGGGAGTGGTGAAAGTCGAGGCTCGGCAGGAGAGGAGCAGCGAGGTCTCTGTCAGCGTGGGAGGCTTGGAGGCCAGACACGTGACGGGAGGTAAATGTTTATCAGCTTGACCCTCCAGGAATGTCAAAATGATACCGTGAGAGTTCCTTTCTACAACAACTCATCAAAGCGTGTCATTATTGATATTTGACGTATTAAGAGGAAATAAATCGAGTCACATCAGGGAAATAAAGTTTAATATTATTAGATGGACAGGAAACTCAACATCCAGCAGATTCCAACTGAGATCCAAGTCCAAATAAAGACAATCTCAAGTTTAATCTGATCAACGGATTCTCCCCTCCAGGTTCACGACGCGTCTCCAGAGCGGCCTCGCAGTGCGTCGCCTCCCCACAGTGCCCACAGACCAACGCGACCTCAGGCGGCCTTTCCTTCAGCGCCTCGGCCTGCTCCACCCCCACAGTCCGCTCCATCTCTCCCAACCAGGGCTCATACCACCAGATCATCCACATCCAGGGCCAAGGCTTCGGAGACACCGCCTGCGCTAACGAGGTGAGCAGCATTTTTATGCATGTATCTTAATGGAGGGCAGTGGTGGCCTAAAGGTTAGAGAAGCGAGACCGGAAGGTCGCCAGTTCAATCCCCCGGACCGGCAGGATAAATTTGGGTGGGGAAAGTGTAAAGCAGCGCTTGCCCCTCCCTCATTACCACCACTGAGGTGCCCTTGAGCAAGGCACTTAACCCCAACCGCTCCAGTGGAGCTGCTCAGTGGCCAGCAGATCAGACTGTGGTTGTACTGGGCAGCTTCCAGGTGTGAATGTGATCAGTGCGTTCCTGAAAAAGAGAGCATTGCTCTCCCCTGAATAAATAAAGGTAAAAAAAAAAAAAAAAAAATGGATTTAAATTTAAAATGTGTTGAAATGTTAAAATTCTTTGGTTGGTAACAGAGAATTCTACAGTAGCTCCGCTTCAGGTACAGCTTCATGTTTTTGTTCTTTTCTTTTGCAAACGTAACACTTTTTTTATCAGTTGTCTAAAATCAGCTTTTAAAACTAAGAAAGGAAACCATTTGAATGGCTTGATGTGGAAATCAATAACATAGCACAACTCTGTGAGGTTATAGGCCTTTACAGCATTATATACATTCAGTTATTAATCAAACACAGTTTATTATATTGCCCTTATTTACAATGATCATCACATTTCAGTCACAGGCTATAATGAATAAAATATGCAGGATTTAAATTTGTGCTCTGCAGCCAACCAGTCAATCCGCCACTCAGGGGCCAATTCACAAACGGATTGCGCTGCTTGTGCGGCCGCTAAACCTGCACAAATGTTATAATTAAATTCTCAAAGCACCCGCAAAGGGTGAAATGCACCCTGTAGAGGTTAAGCCAAGCTTTAAGCCACTGAAATCTCAAATAGGTTACTTGCTAATTATCACCTAATTACCATGAAATTTGCGGACGTGTAAAGTGAAATGTTACTGGGGTCTCTGCTCAAACTCAGTTATTTTGGGATGCAGTGACAGGATGCACTGACGGTTGTGTCATGAAAAATAATGAATAAATGAATAAAGCTCCCCTACATGTTTTGAAAATACATGAGAAAAAATTGAATTAAAAATAAGGTTATTATTTAAACGAGTAAACACATTTTTTCTTCCCTCTCCCTCCTCACCCAAATCCTGGGCTTACATGTGTCCGTTTCCTCTCTCTTTATCGCCTTTGGGAGGTTTGGATAGAAGTGGCACTCAGGCTGACTCTCACCCCTCACAACCGACGCATTTATACTTTGCCACATGGACAATTGCAATCAGACGCAAAAAAAGAACAAATAGCACTCAGCTGCAAAGCTGTACAGACGTTTGTGATATCATTAGCGCCCTATAATTCGCCCTCAGAGTTTTACCTGTGTTATAGTATCTTTCTGCTCCAGAGGCCTCGTCATCTTTGCGTTGTCTGAAGTTAAACCGTGTGAGTTCACTCACCGTTCTAAAGCTTGTAGTGTCTGACGCCGGTGTCTTTGTGTCCTGCAGGTGACGGTGGGAGATCAGCCCTGTCAGGTGATCAACAGCTCCCACTCTGAGATCAACTGCCGGCTCGGCAGCGGGAGCGGCCTTCCCGTCGGCGTCGCTCACCCCGTAGCCGTCAGAGTCAACAATCTCGGCGACGCCGTCGTCGTCGTACCGAACGAGCTCGGCCGCCGCTTCGTGGTCCTGCCTGTGGTCGACCGGGTCTCGCCTCCCGTCGGCAGCCCCACCGGCCACACGCGGCTGCTCGTCCACGGCTCCGGCTTCTCTCGAGGACAGGTGACTGTAGCCGGCGAGCCGTGCTCTGTCGTGTCGGTCAATTACACCTGCATCACCTGTGACACCGCTCCCTCTCAGCCGCACGCTGGTGATGTCGTCTACCACGAGGGCAGGATCCAGAGCTCCTGTCATTCAAACTGCTCCTTCGAGTACTCTTCCTCGGTCACTCCCGCGGTCTCCGGCATTTCCCCAGACAGCATCAGCGGTCCGACCGCCGTCACCGTCTCCGGCTCGGGGTTCGGCAGCCGCGTGGACGATGTGGTGGTCTTCGCCGGCGCCTCAGAGCTGGGAGTCGCCGCCGTGACCGATAGCAACATCACGCTGAGCGTCGACGCTCTGCCTGCGGGCGACCACCCGGTCAGAGTGATCGTGAGAAGTAAAGGCCTCGCATCCGGCTCCGTCGCCCTGAGCAGCCGCGCCCGAGCCGCCCTCGACCCCGACGCCGGCAGCCTGGCAGGAGGAACCCCTCTCGTCTTCACCGGAAACGGCTTCGCTCCGGGGAACACCAGCGTGACGGTCGGCGGCGCGCCCTGCAGGATTCTGGAGGTGACGGCGGGTCTGCTTCGGTGCCTGACGCCTCCTCACGGCGAGGGTCTGGTGACCGCCAACGTCCAGGTGTTTTCGGTGCAGTATCCTCCTCTCAACTTCACCTACTCGGCAGCCCGCACCCCTGTCATCAGCTCCATCAGCCCCGCCACTGGTAACTATGGTCCTCTGCATCCTGTAGTCATGGTAACACCACCCCTTAACAAGATTTCTGGTCGGGAGGAGAGGTTGTTACCTTATCTGGGATGGCATTTGTTCCATTCATTAATCAACCTTGAAAAACGTTTTTGAAAGCACAAAGCCTCACGATTCAATCTGAACCCTACAATTTCAGTAAAAACAATTTCAAGTAACTTGATTTTAACCCACATGTTAATGGATCTGGCCGACAAAAGCATGCACGTGTCTGTTTACCTTAATAAAGCACAATGTCTGTGATTCAGTGTATTATATTCATGTTTTATCTGTGTAACCTTCCTCTCAATTATTTCCCACAGGGCCGAGCGGTGCGGTCGTCACACTGACCGGTTCAGGATTCGGCAACGACTCTCAGCACGTCTCCGTCACCGTGAACCACGTCCCCTGTGTCGTGTCCACGGTCTCTGACACGCAGGTTCAGTGCACCGCAGGAGACAACCCAGGGGGGGCGTACCCAGTCCTGCTGCATCACCAGGTCAAAGGTCACGCCCAGTCAACTGCCATGTTCATGTATGAGCTGACTCTGAGCAGCGTGCAGCCTAACGAGGGTAAGACTTGTCTGGTCTTCTCAGATACATGTTCATTTTTATTCTTGTGTTCCTTGTTGTCTTTGCTGCTGTGTTGCCTCACAATGCAGGTTCAATATCACCTTACTGAATAAATTCTCCGTCCCACATCTGTGATTCAGGCAGTTGCGGCGGCGGCGCTCTGCTGGCGGTGCAGGGTTCTGGGTTCGACACGCTAAACTCCACCGTGACCATCTGCGGG
Source organism: Sebastolobus alascanus (assembly GCA_916701645.2). Classification (NCBI taxonomy): domain Eukaryota; kingdom Metazoa; phylum Chordata; class Actinopteri; order Perciformes; family Sebastidae; genus Sebastolobus; species Sebastolobus alascanus. The sequence continues at coordinate 1,287,654 of CAKAOJ020000045.1, forward strand.
GAGGAGTGTGAAGTTGACAGAGATATGTCCACGTCGTCCCGTCTTTACTGCCTGTCTCCACCCATCAACGGTAAGTTTTCTTTACTTTATTTCACCAGGATAATAAGCTACGATCAAACAAAACGATAAGACTATGAACCCCCTGAGACCTGCCCGACCGACTTTACTGTCTGAGGCTGTAGCAGGTTCGGTTTTAGAGCTAGAGTGAAGGTACAGATATCATATGAAACTAGGTAGATTGACAATAAGGGCGTTTCTGAGCAGTTTCCAGGACAGAAGTGCTCGCAATCCAGTAGCCGAAAAATGCAATTCTTGCAGAAATCTCAAAATGTCAAAAGTTTTTGATCCCAAATCACAGCATGGCTTTTTTTTTTTTACCATACCTCAAATCAAATCACCTCTAATCATAACATGGCAAACTCAAGCCATGCCGGCCATGCCAGTTTTTCCTCGCCAAAATTTAGCGTAAGGTTGTAGCGTCATTTAACCTCCTTCCTGACAAGCTAGTATGACAGGGTGCGTTAAAGAAATTAGTGGCGTTAAAACGAATTTGTGTTAATGCGTTATCGCGTTAACTTTGGCAGCCTGTTTCATGTAAACCTGAACTACTTTTCCTGATAAAAAACAAACAAACAAAATAGATATAAAATATTTGGAAGGGTCCACATAAACAGTATGTTGTTATATTTAATATTTAATATTTCTTTAGTTGATTAGTTGTTTTGTTATGTTTTTTTCATGCTGAATGACTTATTCCCAAGAAACTAGCTCTGGTAAAAACAAGATTTAAAGTGGTGCTTTTGTGTCATTCTTTGTGTAGAAACTCAGTTTTACAGATCTGTCGATTAAGTCAACTAATCGATTAGTCGACAAAATCGACGAAAGAGTGTTTGTCTACTAAGAATTTCACATATCTTGAGGTCAGAGGTCCTTTGAAAATGGCCATGCCAGTTTTTCCTCGCCAAAATTTTGTGTAACTTTGGAGCGTTAACCTAAAAATTGCAAATTTTTGAATGCGTTAAAGAAATTTGTGGCATTAACGCGTTATTATCGCATTAACTTTGACAGCCCTAGGTGTAGGATTACTTCCTCTCACTAACAGCATTCCTTATTTCTAGGAAAGGATAAGGAGTTAAAAGTTTTTCAAGTTTTTCTTTGTAAAAAATGTGATCCTGCTGGTTGACATTGTTTTTGTTCTAGACTCTTTAAAGCTCTAATCGAGACCAACTTTGTCTCGATTAGAGCTTTAAAGGAATGTTGACAGCCATTAATCACAGGAGAAACTGTCATACATGTCATATTAGACAGATAACTTGTCACGGACGATAAGACATCTAAGGCGGCTTGTTATCTCTGAGCACGCATCTTAAACCTTCTGTCCTTTTGTTGTTGTGTGTGTCTGTCTGTCTGTCCCGTCTGCTCTCAGCCACTCAGTCGGCGGTGAGCTGCGTGGTTGCCGTCGTTAACCAGCTGGGCGCCGTCAACATATCAAACGGCTACACCTACAAATCTGAGTTGACTCCGGTGATCACGGACGTCTCTCCACGCAGAGGAGGCACCGCTGGAGGCACCCGGCTCACAATCACCGGCTCCGGTTTCAGGTGCAGTAAAGGAAGAGACTCTGCAGTGAACAGAGGACACAATGGAGAGACACACCCAGATTATACACCACTGGTTAAGAATAAAGCACTCTGCTTACATAACACAAGTGGTTTCGCTTCATGGGAAATCTCTGCTTCCATTCTGTTAAATGTTTTTTTATATATATTATTCTTTTTACTGAGTTTAACAATTAGTATTCCACATATATTCATTATCAATAGTGTCAAAATAAAGCTCCAATGTACAGTTTTATAAATACCCAAAATGAGACACCTCATACTGCTCTTTAACAACACATTATAATGAACAGCAGACAGAATTATATCATATTGTTTTAATGGTGACTATATCGAGTCACCATAGAAAGACATAAATGATACAATAACATACCATACTTTAGCATAATATACCTCCATAGAGTAATGTACCATATCACTCATATTGATATGATTATATTTTATTATGTTATAACATAATTTCATATGTTATAACATAATAAAAATAACATATGAGATAAAACTGTGTTATAGTATAGAGATATATTATGTGAAAGTACAGTATGTTAGTATAGTAAGTATATTTTATATATTCCCTTCTATTCCATTGAATTGTAGTATATGATATGATTGTAATAATATAATATACTATTATAAAATAATGTAATATAATATGTTGTGTGATAGTATAGGGTATACCATAGGGTTTATTATATAATATTATATTCTAATATATTATCCTATATCAACTATATATATTGGGGTATGATATGTTATATTATGTTAATGTAAGGTATATTATATTATATTATATTATATTATATTATATTATATTATATTATATTATATTATATTACAGTATATCAAATAGTAATGTAAATTGTTACCTAGTATGCCATTACATTATATTATATTATATTATATTACAGTATGTCAAATAGTAATGTATATTGTTACCTACTATGCTATTGTATTATATTATCCTTTATAAAATTATATTAAATGATAACATGTGAGATTTAACTGTGTTGTGGTACATTATAGTATAGAGGTATATCATGTTAAAGTAAAATATGTTATTGTATCTTTTATATATTTTATTATATCCTATTTCATTCAATAGGTGTATGTCACAATACAATGTATAATATATCTCTTATTTAATCTATCTATTTTATTTATTCATCAATTAGTTTATCTATCAGTTGGTGTTAGGGCTGTGTATTAGCAAGAATCTGGTGATTCCATACGTATCATGATACAGGGGTCACGATTCAATATATTGCGTAATGAAAGCAAGGCGATATATTGCGATTTTTGAAAATCTAATTTTAGGAAAACTGTCATAGTATAAAGAACACACTGCAATATGCATAAAAAGTGGGATCTGTATTTGCATTTATCACAGTCCTTGTAACATCCAAAATCATAGAACTACTTTTTGTGCAATCTGAGCAAAGGAATTAACATTTGCCTATATCAGTAAAAAAAATAATTAAATATGCTTGGAGGATTCTTTAGGTAAATAACTTAAGTATATATATATATATATATATATATATATATATATATATATATATATATACATTTTTAACTATTAATTAAATTTAACTAGAAACTACAATCAAGTGTTTTTGAGAATCGATACAGTATCACAAAACATAATATTGCGATATGAGTGTGTATAAGTGTATCGTATTTTCTTACACTCCTTGATGTATTGTATTCTTTCATTTCACTCTTTCCCACCTCATTGAATCTCATCACATTCACTCACTTTCCCACCTTACAGCACCGACATGAATGAAGTCAACGTGACCATCGCCGGCTCCGTGTGTGACGTTCAGTCCGCCAACGACACACACATCATCTGTGTGACAAACTCTCAGCGACAGTCTCAGGAAACCAAAGTCCGAGTCACCATCGGAGACCGAGGCATCGCCAAGATGGTACGAGAGGAGGGTCAGATCCCCATGACCTTACTCACGACACAGTGTCACGTCTGTTTCACATGTAATGAGATTTCATATCTCTATAATACATGTTTGTCTTCATCCAGTATTTGTCTCTTTCTTCAGGATGATGCAGACTTCTTCTACATTGACGTGTGGTCGTCCCGGTTCACGTGGGGCGGTCTGTCTCCACCCGAGAAGGGCTCGTTTGCCGTCATCACTAAAGGCCAATCCATCCTGCTGGACACCAGCACCCCTGTGCTGAAAATGCTCCTCATTCAAGGTACAAAAATGATTTCATCATGGGAGTTTGGGACATTTTTACATATGGACATTGTGTATTTGTAATGATACAGAGAAGCTTTTGGATTGATGTAAGATCTTTATTTATCTGGGTTTTTCTTTCTTTTTTTCTCATCTTCCAATCACTCAAGACTTTTTAAGAAGTGAAATATATTTTATATACGAAAGTACTCTATCTATCTATCTATCTATCTATCTATCTATCTACTTCACGAGCTTGAGGGCCTCACATACAGTCATTGGTCAATACAAGAACACAAAACACGTACCTCTTTTTTTATCACCAGTATTGAGTTTGTAACTTGCTGTTTCTTTGTCCTCAGGAGGGACGTTGGTGTTTGATGAAGAGGACATCGAGCTGCAGGCAGAAAACATCCTGATCACAGACGGTGGGCTGCTCCAGATCGGCCAGGAGGGGGCGCCATTCCAGCACAAAGCCATCATTACGCTTCATGGAAACCTGCGCTCACCTGAACTTCCTGTTTATGGAACCAAGACGCTGGCTGTCAGAGAGGGAGTGCTGGACCTGCATGGTATAAACACACACAAACATATTCAAACAGATGAGAGGATCAATACCACTCTCATGTCTGTACGCTAAATATGAAGCTACAGCCTGCAGCTTAGCTTAGCTTAGCTTAGCTTAGCTTAGTATAAAGACAGGAAATGGGGAGACAGCTAGCCCGGCTCTGTCCAAACAAAAAAAGACCTTGAAAAACTAGATAAAATCGGCTCCACCTCAACCAACTACAACAAAAATGCTCCTCACACATTAATGCATCAGTGATAATATATGATATATATCACACTATGAAACGGGCCATAGTATATGTTAATTTGGTAACACTTCATTTTACAGGTCCGCAAATTTCATGGTTATTAGATGATAATTAGCAAGTAACCTATTTGAAATTTCTTTGGGATTATTGCCAAATTACCCCAATATTTACCTCAAAATTGATAAAAAATGACTTTATTATAAACATTATTTAATATTTATATTCTGCTATTTTCCAATAGCTGGCAATTCATTTAATACATTTCCAGGAAAAGAATACAAAGTTAATTGATATGCTTTATTTCCATTTCTGCTGATTAATTGATAATAATTAACAAATAACTTATTTGAAATTTCTTAAAAAAACTCCCTGAATCTTTACATTAGCTACCAGGTTACATTTGTGTAGACAATAAGTCACAATGGTGAGATTTGTACCTGATCAGAAGAGCTGAAGAGCTGAGAGATGAAGAGCAGCGCACAGCCGCTTCTCAAGCCTAAGGGCCCTATTTTAACCATTAGATGCTATTTTAACATATGATTATTAAATAATGTTTATAATAACGTAATTTTTCAATACATTTTCAGGTAAATATTGGGGTAATTTGGCAATAATTTCAAAGAAATTTCAAATAGATTACTTGCTAATTATCACCTAATTACCATATGAAATATTAATAACCATATTATGAAATTTGCAGACCTGTAAAATGAAGTGTTACCGTTAATTTTTATATTTATGTTGATGATTATGTAATTTTACTTAAATAAGATTTTGACTTGTAACAAAGTATTTTTACTCGTTGTATGTAAGTAAAGGATCAGAATACTTCTCCCACCACTGAATTACAGTCATCCACATTAAGCGACAGAAAACTGAAGTAGTCCTGGCCCACGTATTCCAAAACCCCCTGATTACATGTCATTATGTCACGTAATGGTAAGCTGACAGGGCCATTTGAGTCGTGTGTCCTGAAGCGATGTCATTATTTGTGACACCTCACCTGCCCTCCATTGTTGACAACCCGTTTCACCAGGTATTCCAGTTCCTGTCCCCTGGACCCACCTGGCCCAAACGGCGACCAACGGATCCGTCACACTGACTCTGATGAAGGCGGTGACATGGAAAGTTGGAGGTGAAATTGTCATCGCCTCCACCGGCCACAGGTACAGTCTGGAATCCACGCATGTCGAAGCAGAAACCAAAGTTATTTAGGAAAATACTTTAGTGATTACCTCATAACGCAGTAACTACATAGTTGATCAAAATTGAGTTCAGACAAGAATCTGCCTTTTTGACATCCTACCTTACCATATCAAAATGATTATGTTATAGAAATGTGTCAGTTATGTGTAAAACAACAGCATCTAGAACCAAACAGCAGTGACTGCACTCCGGCTAGCTAAAGCTAGCTGCTAATTTACCAATTTTTTCCTGTTTCTTGTACTTGAAAAATCAATTTTGATGCTCCAACATCGTAGAAATGAGTTTGTTATAACACATACATAAGGCGGTAGCTAAATCAATTATCCCCCAGAGACCCGAGGGATTGATCGACTGTACTGTCTTTCAGAGGTATCATATGAAACCTAAGGAATCCATAGGTAACAACTGACCAGACTTCTTGTCCCTTGATTTGCACCACGTTGGTTCCCTCGACAAAAAGCCAATGGGATTTTTCCATTGGGTTTTGGATTATTGCAGAAAATAAGCTCTGTGGCTAACACACGTTTATGATTGTTGTTCAGCGAAATAATCTTCACAAATGAACACCACTTTTATACTTTTTGAAGTGTGAATACAATCGTCAGAAGTAAAAAGCTAACATTAGGCTATAAACAAACTACACCACGGTCACATGAGCGCGAGTATACACAACGAGGCTGTAAAGGAGGATGACGTTTAGTAGTTTCATTTAGTCACTTGTTAGCAACCGCCTTTTTTAAGACACGTAAAGGCTTCAAAATTCATGAGTGGGCTATTTATTGATGTACATGTATTTTATATAGGTCTGTCAAAGTTAACGCGATAATAACGCGTCAACGCAAATTCATTTTGACGCCACTTTTAACGCATTCATTTCAATTCATTTTTACGCCACTAATTTCTTTAACACATTTACTTCAATTCATTTTTAGGTTGTAGCGGGCTCAGTTTTAAAGCTAGAGTGAAGATACTGGCTGAATTTTGGCGAGGAAAAACTGGCATGGCCATTTTTAAAGGGGTCCCTTGACCTCTGACCTCAAGATATGTGAATGAAAAACTAAACTAAACTAGCTAATTAGTTCAGGACGTAGAGATCTGGTATGTCAATGGGGCCTTCCTGGCTAAATAATACATAAATAAATGGACAAGAAAGCTTAAGAAGAAAGAAGAACACACTTTGTTTGTAGATACTGTGTTTTTCCAAAAGTGCAGTACTTTTGTAGGCCGTTTCATCGGAGTTTGCGAGTGATTGACAGCCGCCTCTGTTGAATGAACAGCCAATAGGAATGCTCTCATAATGAAATGACCTGTGATTGGTGAAAGTCTCCCGTCACCGGCTAGATTTTCTAAAGCCTGAAAACAGAGCCATGATGATGAGCAGAAGTCTAGTTTTCTCTCAGAACACTTGAATTACAATATGCTGAAAGGTTATTATGGAATTTTTGCCCAATGATGCCAAAAACTTGTTCCCTACTGAAGCTTTAAGTCCCCTTTTCAAAGCTTTGGGGAGGTCTAATCATGTTTACTGTATTACTATATATTATATAGATTGACACTAAATGGTAAATGGACTTGCATTTATATAGCGCCTTTCTAGTCCTCCGACAACTCAAAGCGCTTTACACTACATGTCACATTCACCCATTGACACACACATTCACACACCGATCCTGCCCATCAGGATCTAATCTAAATACTCATTCACACACCGATGGCTCAGCCTTCGGGGAGCAATTTGGGGTTCTGATACAACAATGTTATGGAGCTGCAGGTAGAAATCATTTATTTCTGTTTCCAGGCACAGCCAGAGAGAGAACGAGGTCAGGATGATCCTCGCCGTGTCGGCCGACGGCAAGACCATAACCCTGGCCGAACCGCTCAAGTACACTCACCTCGGGGTGACCGTCACGCTGCCCGATGGTACGGTGTTTGAGGGCCGAGCTGAGGTGGGTCTCCTCACCAGGAACATTGTGGTACGAGGCTCCCAGCACCAAGAATGGGAAGACGCGATCGAAGCCTGCCCCGATGGCTTTGACACAGGTACTGTGTTTCAGCTTTTCTGATTTCATTTGACAAAAAAATCCGGTGTAAAAGTAAAGAATAAGAGACAGAGCGTTGCTGTGAAGTAAAATGTATTCAAGTTGACAACAACTTCAGATTCAGCAACATGTATTCTAGATATTCTCTAGTTGGTTTAGAAAGGGTTTACTAGATTATGTTCTTTTAGATTTATTTATTTAATTTTTTTAGATTATTTTATAATTGTAAACTGATCTGTCAGTTGAACTTAAAGGTTTTATTGATAACATATTTATGTAGATAATTTTTTTAAAAGTAATACATCCACAGAACTTTAAGAAAGGTGCCAAATAAAAGTATTGCTTTTCTTAAAAAAAACAACAACATTATGATTGTGAATTCATTTATTATTCACAATATTTATTTATTTAATTTATTAAAAATGTGGTTACACTTCATTTCACAGGTCTGCAAATTTCATGGTAATTAGATGATAATTAGCAAGTAACCTATTTGAAATTTCTTTGGAATTATTGCCAAATTACCCCAATATTACCTCAAAATTTAGCGAAAATTACTTTATTATCAACATTATTTAATAATTATATTCCGCTATTTCCCAATAGCTGCTAATTTATTTAATACATTTCCAGGAAAAGAATACAAAGTTAATTGATATGTTTTATTTCCATGTCTGCTGATATATAGATAATAATTAGCAAACTTGTTTGAAATGTCTTAAAAAACTCCCTGAATCATTACATTAGCTACCAGGTTACATTTGTGTAGACAATAAGTCACACAATGGTGAGATTTTTGCCTGATCAGAAGTGTTTTTTATTAGTTTTGGTTTTTCCACCTCCGATGAAGAGCAGCGCACAGCTGCTTCTCAAGCCTAAGGGCCTTATTTTAACAATTATATGCTATTTTAGCATATAATTATGAAATAATGTTGATAATAAAGTAATTTTCGCTAAATTTTTAGGTAAATACTGGGGCAATTTGGCAGTAATTCCAAAAAAAATTTCAAATAGGTTACTTGCTAATTATCACCTAATGACAATGAAATTTGCAGACCTGTAGAATGAAGTGTTACCAAAAATGTTGACGGGTCCAAAATGAATGTTTTCTTTATCTCTGTGGAAGATATCTGAAATTTGTTAACCCACTTCTAACAAGCTTTGTGAGCCAATAGTAAAACAACGTTGGTATCACGTGGTATCTCTGTGTTGCCAACGATCAAGTTGCCAGTTAGTGTGGAAAAAACTGAGTTTGACAGTATAAGTGCTTGGCAACCACTTGTTGTGAAGTGAATGCAATGGAACGGGGAGGGAGAATGCGACATCTAGTGGCTGAATGGTATCAATGTTATCAATGGCACCTTTAAGACATGAAAAACCATCCTTTCCTCACAAAACCTAGAAAGGTGTCACTGCTGTGTCTTTATGTTTAGGCTGCATCTACTGTAAACATTATTATCATTATCGAGTAACCTGCTAATTTCCCAGAGCCCAAGGTAACTAAAACCAAGAAAAATTATAGGAAATGAATGTCTTTTTATTAAATTATAATTATATTTAATGAAATCAACAGTGACACAAAACAGTATATTAAAAAAATATGATGTGCGTTTTAGGCTTGACCCATACACTTTGGGCATCATTTGTACCTGTTACATTGTTGTATTTATTTGAGATAATAACAACATAATTTTTCCCGTTGCTTCAGGTGAATTCGCCACCCAAACCTGTTTCCAAGGAAGGTTTGGAGAGGAGATCGGCAGCGATCAGTTTGGAGGCTGCATCATGTTCCACGCACCCAGACCAAATGAAAATCTTGCAATCGGCAGACTGGAATATGTTGAGGTGAGACGCTTCAAACTTTCTCTGCTGAAACGTCTTTTATTCTTTACAGCTAATTATATTGATCACTGCTGTTTTTTTTGTTCTTTTACAAGCCTATGTACTTATGTATCTACTAGGGCTGTCAATCGATTCTAATATTTAATCACAATTAATCGCATGATTGTCCATAGTTAATTGCGATTAATGGCAAATTAACTATGGACAATCATCATATTCTTATCAACATGTGAGTGGACAAATGTGCTGCTTTATACAAATGTATGTATATATTTATTATTGGAAATCAATTAACAACACAAAACAATGACAAATATTGTCCAGAAACCCTCACAGGTACTGCATTTAGCATTAAAAATATGCTCAAATGATAACATGGCAAACTGCAGCCCAACAGGCAACAACAGCTGTCAGTGTGTGAGTGTGCTGACTTGACTATGACTTGCCCCAAACTGCATGTTATTATCATAAAGTGGGCATGTCTGTAAAGGGGAGACTCATGGGTACCCATCGAACCCATTTTCATTCACATATCTTGAGGTCAGAGGTCAAGGGACCCCTTTGAAAATGTCAATGAAAGTTTTTCCTCGCCAAAATTTAGTGTTAGTTTGGAGCGTTATTTAGCCTCCTTCGCAACAAGCTAGAATGACATGGTTGGTACCAATGAATTCCTTAGGTTTTCTAGTTTCAAATGATGTCAGTGTCTTCACTCTAGCTTTAAAACTGAGCCCACTACAACCTCAAAATCACAAGTTGTGTTAATGCATTTAAGAAATTAGTGGCATTAAAACGAATTTGCGTTAACACGTTATTAACACGTTTTGACAGCCCTAACAATCACACAAATTGAAATAAAAATGAAATGAAACTTTGTGTTTTATTGCCACAGGTCTTCCATGCAGGACAGGCCTTCAGGCTGGGACGTTATCCCATCCACTGGCATCTGATGGGAAACATCGACTACAAGTCGTACGTACGGGGTTGTGCTATCCATCAGACCTACAACAGGGCCGTAACCATCCATAACACCCACCGGCTGCTGGTGGAGCACAACGTCATCTACGACATCATGGGCGGGGCCTTCTTCATCGAGGACGGCATAGAGACGGAGAACATCCTGCAGTACAACCTGGCTGTGTTTGTCAAACAAAGCACCAGCCTACTGAACGACGACATCACCCCCGCCGCCTACTGGGTCACCAATCCCAACAACATCATCCGCCACAACGTCGCCGCGGGGGGCACCCACTTCGGCTTCTGGTACCGCATGCACGAACACCCCGACGGCTCGTCCTACGACGGAAACATCTGCCAGAAGAAGGTTCCCCTCGGGGAGTTTTACAACAACACGGTGCACTCTCAGGGCTGGTTCGGCCTTTGGATCTTCCCAGACTTCTTCCCCATGAAAGACGGAGGCTGCCGCTCCACAACCCCCGAGCCTGCCGTCTTCCACTCCCTCACCACCTGGAACTGCGAGAAAGGTGCCGAGTGGGTCAACGCGGGTGCCGTGCAGTTCAGCGGCTTCATCATGGTCAACAATGAGAAAGCCGGTATTGAAGCCAAGCGCATCATGCAGTGGGCCGTGAGCGGCTTCGGAGAGGAGGGAGGGGCGACGATGTCCAACAGCACCATCGTGGGCCACGTGGACGAGCTCGGACTGGGAGATAACTACTGCACGCACCGAGGTGTCATCGCGCCATTGGACGATGGCCTGAGTGTCCTTAACACCAAGTTCATCAACTTCAACCGTGGCTCTTGCGCAGCCATCGGGGTCGCCTCAATCGATGGGACGTGTGTGGATCGGTGTGGTGGCTGGGCTGTCAGGTTTAGTGGTAACAAGTACTTCAACTCATCCCACAAGGCCGGCTTCAGGTGGGAGCACGAGGTGCAGCTGGTGGACACTGACAGCTCCCTCACAGGTACTCAGTCTTTAGTCTCTTACCGTTATTTCAATGTATGGCACATATTTCTTACTTCTTCATATTATGTTCAATCCATCTGGCCTTTTAAGTCTGATGTTATTCTGTATTTTTCTTATTGTCAACAAAGCCAAAACCAACAAGACTTCCCTACCTTGTCTTTAACACTGAGCCCTACTGTAAGCCTATTGGTCCGCACTGAAGAAAACGGTTCAATAATATAGAGTGCTACAGGAATGGGTCGTAAAACCCGGAAATAAGTTAGCATTATAGCATCTCCGGTTCCCTCGTCTGGAAGTCAATGGGTTTTTAGTTAGATGCCTGAAATAAGTTCTATGGTTAACACAAGCTTAAGAGATTTTAACGTTTTGTTCTACAATTTAAAATTAGGGCTGTCAATCGATTAAAGTATTTCATCGTGATTAATCGCATGATTGTCCATAGTTAACTGCGATTTATTCACAAATTTTGTATCTGTTCAAAATGTACCTTAAAGGGAGATTTGACAAGTATTTAATACTCTTATCAACATGGGAGTGGACAAATATGCTGCTTTATGCAAATGTATGTATATATTTATTATTGGAAATCAATTAACAACACAAAACATGACAAATATTGTCCAGAAACCCTCACGGGTACTGCATTTAGCATAAAAAATATGCTCAAATCATAACATGGCAAACTGCAGCCCAACAGGCAACAACAGCTGTCAGTGTGTCAGTGTGCTGACTTGACTATAACTTGCCCCAAACTGCATGTGATTATCATAAAGTGTGCATGTCTCTAAAGGGGAGACTCATGGGTACCCATAGAACCCATTTTCATCCACATATCTTGAGGTCAGAGGTCAAGGGACCCCTTTGAAAATGGCCATGACAGTTTTTCCTCGCCAAAATTCAGCCAGTATCTTCTCTCTAGCTTTAAAACTGAGCCCGCTACAACCTAAAAATGAATTGAAATGAATGCGTTAAAAGTGGCGTAAAAATGAATTTGCGTTGACGTGTTATCGCCCTAAAACAGCTCATTTAACAAACAATGAAGCCATGTCATGCATCACCATAAAACAGCATATATCAGTTTTTAAAAGTCATGTTAATGCGGCTCAGGTGGGCTTATCCTCCATCCCTGCATCCAACTAAACTCTGTATCACTCTTGTTTCCTTGTTTTCAGGAAACATCAACCACAAAGTCGTGCCTATGAGCCCCTTGCTGGACCCCGCTCACTGTTCCCAGAGTGCCGACTGGAGCGTGGGTTTCCCCGGCGCCGTGTGCGACCACACCGTCGACTTCCATCGCTTGTCGTTCAACAACCCATCACCGACATCTCTGAAGGCCAAGAATGTCATCTTAACCAACTCAAAAGGTATTAAAATACACAGACGTATTACTTTTAAACGTCAGTTTGTTGTTGAAGAAGCAGAAACTTATCTGTAAATCTTTATTGACCTCTACTGATGACTAGTGGGAAGTGCAGTAGATCTCTGTCATGAATCATCTACTGCCAAAAACAAAAAAAATAGAATAAAACAGGTTATAAATAGCATATAACACAAACAATGTGTTGTGCATAAAATTTAAGCATGCTGTATAAACAGATAATGAATGAGATTGTAGTTTATATTATTATACAGTTATAATATAAAATATGTTTCATAGGAGAAGTTGACAAATACTTTACATGAATAAACACTTATACTAGTCCTTGTATTTATGTACAACTACATTATAAATGTTTATATGCTGCTTATAAATGCTAACACCTCGTTTCCACATAGCTCTGTGTACATATGCGAGTTAACCGGAATTTCATTCATTCCAATGGGAACCTCCGTGGTCTTCGATGTGTTTGCAAAACTGCTCCTTCCGCTTTTCTTCGGTCCGTAATTTGACTCGAGTTCGTTAAAAAAAAAATGAACAATGTTCTTTGTTTTTTACGGACAGACCGTATGCACTGTGTGCCACAGGAAGTTAGCATGTTATGCTAACTTCCTGTGGGATTAGCAAATTAAAAAACTGATTTATGAATGTAATAGAGCTGTATAATTTTTTTCTAAGTGAAAGGTTCTACTGCATATTTAGCGGTTTTGTGAACTATTCTGTTAAAAGACGTATGAACCATTATATGCAGTCTATTAGTTAGTTATACAGCTAGCATGCTACCAATGTTAGCTAAATTACGGTGACCAGACATCCCGGTTTGTTCGGGACTGTCTCGGTTTCAAGCCGACGTGCCCCGTCATCAAACGTGTCATTTTGATTGATTATTCTACACAGTTCCTTCTGCGCATCAACAGGCATTTCCCTCCGCTTATAACTCCCTCAGGACCGTCCGTTCCTGTCAGTCTTCCACCCGGTGTCTCCATCCATTGTTCGGGTTCAAAACTAAAGTTGAAAAATAATTCCCGTTGTCCCTGACAAGGAGAACTCTCTACAGGATTCCCAAACTGTCAGTGCGTCATGAGGGGGATAGCCCTTAGCCCTTGGCCATCCTGATGAAAACACCTATGGTGTGTGCATAGCACATGCCCGTGCGCGCATGTGTGGTTGTTTGAAAATATGGTCACCCTAAGCTAAATATACCGTCGGACTTTTCACTTAGAAAAAATGTATAAATGTGACTCGTTAAACATTAGTCTGTACAGCGAAAAATACACAGTAAGTCATAGATATAAAAACTCAGTTTTATATCTATGCAGTAACTTCTCTCCCATATTTGTGGTGGTGTTTTATCCGTAAAGAAATTCATTTCCTTGCGTTGAACACCAAAGGTCTTAATCCGTATACCATAGGGATTTACGGACACAAAACAAAACCCTGTGGAAACGAGGCTTAAATGGGGGTTAAATTAAAGCGTTACTAAATATATAAATGTATCTGCTGTAATATGAGAGTATATATAAGTTGTTATTAAACTCACTATTATAGGCACCAGTGTGATTCCCTATCTGAAGAAGAGAATGACTCATAAGTTGGGCTGGATGGCCATGCTGCCCTCAAAAAAAACGTACAACTGGTTCTTTGAAGATATGGATCACATCACCAACATCACTTATGCTGCAAAGTTCTACGGCTTCGGCGTACGTGAAAGATCCCACACATGATGTGATATAACAGGACAATACTGTAAATGTACATCAAATATCAGACCAGCTTTCTGCCTATTTACAGTATACTGATGTTTTTTTTGCTCGTACGTTTCCCCTCTCACAGTCAGATCAATATGTGATCATCAACCACAACTTCACCCAGAGTCCAGACAGATTCCGTATCATCGATGAGAGGAACGGCTCGTCGACGCCGCTGAGCTACAGCAGCAACAACAACGGAGACTGGTACTTCGACGACAGCTCCAACAACCTCTACTACATCGGTTAGACACACTTACTAATTTTTAATTCATTTAATTATTTGACAATCTTGCAAGTTATTTATTAAGCAGAAAAAGCAAAACAGGATGAGAAAAAAAATGTGTTTTTTGAACGTTTAAGGTATGTAAACATGTTAAACCCAAAATACGTAAAAGTATGAACCTGAAAATGAGCATGATATGTCCCCTTCAAAAGTTTGCATCAGCACTAATTAAACTTGCCTAATTATTGCCATTATTTTTATTAGCAGTGTTTTGTTATATATCTAAATCGATATCTTAAATCACATTAAGCTGTTGGATTTTATGTGCTTTGTTGATTGTTTATCTCATGATGACCTCAAACTGGAGTTCATAGTTTCTTCTCCAGACTATTTACCACTTAATCACACAAAACATTCGGCAAAACATTCATTGATTTTAGTAATTTGTGCGTCTTTATCCACTTGACATTGTGTTGTGCCTGCAGTATCTGGGAAGACGAGCATGCGCAGGCGTCGTGCCAGCGTCGACCGTTCCTTGATGGACTCCGCCGTGAATTTCAGGGTCTACCGCTGCTTCTACCCCAACTGCATCACACCAACACCACCACCTCCAGCCACACTTGCCCCCCTACCCAGCCACCGGCCTGACAACTTCATGTACGTTTAACCCCCCCACTGCAACATGCTATTCATGACCAGGAAGAAACTAATTCAAACTCATGAGCTATAGTCAGACAGTAGAAAGTATTAATAGCCAAATATACTTAAAGCATTAAGAGTAAGAGTACTCATTTTGCTGTCATAATGTTATATATATTATAGGGTTATTCTCAATGATGCATTAACATGTGAGCAGTATTTTTATTGTGGTTGGTCAAGGTGATTTAAATACTTAAATTAAGTGTTGGGTAGTTTAATCTGAAAAAAACTCCAAACTTATAAAGACATCTCTGTCCATAAGTAAATCCTAAAATACTCGTTTTGCAGCGCAATCTGAATATTTCCACCTGTTTGTAATTTAAATGTTTAAAAATGTTGTAGAAATGAGTGCCTGTGTCTTGAAACAAGACAAAAATTCGGCAGGTCTTGGCACTAGAATTATTACAATTTTGATGTTAGAACATTTTGAAATTTGTTGAAATTTTCTACTAGATATTTTTCACTTTTTGTAAGAAAATAAAACTTAAATTCCAAATTTAGAGGGAAACCGTGAATCTAGTTTTTAGCCCTGGAAGGGACATGGAGGGGAAAAAAGGTTAAAAAAAATTACTTTTGCAAAGGTTTTGTGTGTCTCACAAAAGTACATATTTTTTTTTCAGCCTTCATTTTTCCCCTCCATGTCCCTTTCAGGGCTCCATAAGTTTTAAAAGCTGCATGTTTTGAATCTAAAATAATATGGAAAGTATGCAAAATAACAAGAAATGCAGTAGAGTAAAAAGTATAAAAACTCTCTCTGAAATGTAGTGGAGTAGAAGTGTAAAGTAGAAAAAAATTGAAATACTATAATATAATATTTAAGTAAAGTGGTAGTAAAGTACCTCTACTTAAGAGCAGTACATGAGTAAATTTACTTAGTTATATTCAAGCACTGTTGTTGATCTTTGATTTTTTTTTTTTTACAAACTTTATTAACAATTTTTTACATTTACAAAAACAAAAATACCAAAATACGTTGACATTGGATTGGGAGTAATTGTTGCATCAAAAGCAAACACTGTTGATTTGAAGTGAGTTACTACACTTAAGAAAAGTCACAATATATTTTATTTCTAAAAACTGAAAATAGTTCTTATGTTTACTCTGGTTTCCTAACGCTAAAATGTTCTTTGTGTGTGTTTCTCTCTAGTCGGTGGTCTGATGCCTCTTTCTGGACAAGTTCAGCTGAAAATAACTTCACTGTCCCAGCAGAGGGCGCTGATGTGGTCATCCCATCAGGTAATGTCTAGGAGCAGACAAAATAAATCATGAATTCACCAAAAGAAAGGACAACTAGTGTAGAAATGTTCATTATGTTGACAGTGTCGTTGCTGAATACAGGCCTTTCTCACAGCAGACATTATGGCTTGTCATAGCAGGAAAAGCATAGGTGTTACTAACAACACGACCGATGGCTCCGTTCTATTCAAATGTCCCAGTGAGAGTGACAGTGAACCAGCACGCACGCTACCAGGAACCTGAAGTAAAAGCAGCTTAATGGATTCAGCCATCTTTTTTTTTTATTATTATTTTTAACATATTTTTGATAACATATACCACACAAAAATCAATGCACGCACACACACACACACACACACACACACACACACACACACACACACACACACATATCCGAGGAGTACAAATAACTAAAAGAAATTCATCTTAATCTCATGTCAACCAAGTTCCTGTAGGAGAGAGAGTACTTTGATAATCCCCAGAAAAAAAGGAAAAATTCTTAACCAAAAAGGTTAAATTAGCGGACAGTTATAAATGCGATTCAGCGATCATTAATGTTGTTATTTAGGCTACACCTATGCTTTTCCTACTGTGACAAATCTAAATGTCTTTCATGAAAAAGGGCTATAACAACCAAAGATCCAGTTTGATCTTATGGCTGTATACTGTTATATTATAATACCTTTGTGTCCCCGTCAAACCACAGGGAAGTGGGTCGTATTGGACAGTAGCACTCCTCCCCTCAACAAGCTGACGGTCGTTGGAGTTCTGGAGATCGACGACAACATGAACAGCTCGTCCTCCAGACACGCTCGGGCTGCACCTGAATACAGCACTGTGGTGCTTGAAGCTGTCTACATCTCCATCCAGGTCGGTGGGATCAGTAATTTCATTCTGTTATCACTCTTATTGCTGCATACAAGAGAAGAAGAAAGGTGGAATAAAGTGGCAACCTTATCTTTATCTTATCTTCAGCAGGATTGTCTTCTGATTTTTCTGTATATAAATGTCAGTTTATGTCTCCACCAGCAAGTTGTTAATATCATCAGCAACAGTTAACCATGACTGAACAGAGAAAAAGTGTCACCTATTTAACGTCAAACTAATTAGTATTCAGTATTATTATAGTATCTTTTAGTAAAAGTAGCAATACTACAGTGTAAAAATACTTAAGTAAAAGTTCTGCATTCAAAATCTTCCTAAAGTAAAAGTGAAAAGTATTAGCATCAAAATATACTTAAAGTACCAAAAGTAAAAGTACTCATTATGCAGAATGGCCCATTTCAGAATAAAACATATTATATTATTGGATAATAATTATTGATGAATGCATGAATGTGTGCATCACTTTAATGTTGCGGCTGGTAAATGTGGAGCTAATTTGAATACTGCTAGGTAGCTTAACCTAAAATAACACATTATAATTTATTAGTTTATTTATATTTTGTATTAATAATCTAAATCTGCAAAGTAAAATCCTCCAAAATGTAGTGGAGTAGAAGTAGAAAATGGAAATACTCAAGTAAAGTACCTCAAAATTGTACTTAAGTATAGTTCTTGAGTAAAAGTTACATTGCACCACTGAAATCATTAGATAATGTGAGTAAAAAGAGATGACAGTAGGTCCCACACAGTTAGATTGATAGTTGCTGCCCGGTAGAGTGTGTTCAGTGGGGTGATGTTGCTCTTTCAGGGCGGCAGGCTGATTGCAGGATGGGACGATGAGCCGTTCAGAGGTCAGCTGCACATCAAACTGAGAGGGAACCACCGCACGCCTGACTGGCCTCTGCCCAACGGACCCAACCAGGGTTCCAAAGTCCTGGGTAAGAAAACTGCATCACAATCACCTGAATGAATAGATACGGTATTTGTTTCTGTAACAGACATTTTCATGCAACTTTGTTGTGTATTTTTTTCATATATTTTCCACATATGGAGATCAACAACATTGTCACACATTTATAAATATATTTGTGACATATTGTGCAATACATTTAATAATATATTTAATATGTTGTAGAATAGTCTACTTTATTTTATATACTGCAAATATTAGGGCTGTCCTCGACCAAAGAAATTCTTAGTAGACTGACACTCATACGATTTTGTCGAAAACCGATGAGTTGATTTAGTCGACAGATCTGTAAAACTGAGTTTCTACACAAAGAATGACACGATGACCCTTGACCCCTGACCTCAAGATATGTGAATGAAAATGGGTTCTATGGGTACCCACGAGTCTACCCTTTACAGACATGCCCACTTTATGATAATCACATGCAGTTTGGGGCAAGTCATAGTCAAGTCAGCACACTGACACACTGACAGCTGTTGTTGCCTGTTGGGCTGCAGTTTGCCATGTTATGATTTGAGCATATTTTTCTATGCTAAATGCAGTACCTGTGAGGGTTTCTGGACAATATTTGTCATTGTTTTGTGTTGTTTATTAATTTTTAATAATAAATATATACATACATTTGCATTAAGCAGCATATTTGCCCACTACCATGTTGATAAGAGTATTAAATACTTGACAAATCTCCCTTTAAGGTATTTTGAACAGATAAAAAAATGTGCGATTAATTCGCAATTCAATATTTTAATCGATTGACAGCCCTAGTTTTTTTTCTCATCATATTTCAGTTTTACTATTCAAGGCAAAAGGAATAAATAGAAACAAATACGTGTATATATTACAATATATTATTCAGCACATTTTTGTTTTATAAATGAATACCTGAATGAAGTTACATTTTTAATGATAACCTTTTCAGATTGTATGATGATTTTAATAAAGTGCTATAACTGTGCTCCATGAAAAAGATGATTGAACTGCTCAGTTGCGAATGTTCAATTTATCACACCAAATACTCCCAGCCCAGAGGGATGTGCTGTACGGTGTCCCATGTTTCAGAACTGACTCGGTGTGTGTTTTGTTGTACCACAGGTGTGTTTGGTACCCTGGACCTCTATGGACAACCTCACAACGTGTACCACACCAAACTGGCTGCCACCGCTGACGCTGGATCCAACACTCTGTCCCTGTCGCAGTCTGTCGACTGGCAGGTCAGAGGGCTCTCCTTATACTTTTAACTCAGTGTTTGTGTGTTGAAATGTAAAGATCAAATCATTATTGTGTATGTGATTAAAGGGATAGTTTGGATTTTTTGAAGTGGGGTTGTATGAGGTACTTATCCATAGTCAGTGTGTATGGCGGTCTGCACAACCTCAGTTTGGAGAAAAAGACAGGAGTAACGGCATGGGAGCAAACTTTTAGTCACCTAAAAGAAAGGCCCACCTAAAAAAATCAATATCAGTTTAAGTGTACGCTTTATTTAGTATATTTTCACCGCTTTACCTTGCCATCAGACAGCCCTTTTCGACGGGGAACTGAAGTCGTTATCTATGCTCTCTTCAAAGCCACCAGACTCCATTGACAAAAACAATAATTTTACCTCTCAGAACATGTGAGTCGCTGGTCTACTGCTGCCTCGATTGTTTAGTTTGTTTGTGTTATTGTGTAACTTTGGTGTTTTTTCGGATTCACAAACGTCACACAATAACACAAACTAACCGATGGAGGCAGCGGTAGACCAGCAAATCCTGTATTCTGAGAGGTGAAATTACTGTTTTTGTCAAAGGAGTCCGGTGGCTTTGAAGAGAGCATAGATAACGGCTTCAGTTCTCCGTCAGAAAGGGCTGTCTGACAGCTAGGTAAAGCGGTGAAAATATTCTAAATATAACGTACACTTAAAGGGATTTTTTTAGGTGTCTAAAAACATTTTGCTGCTGCCCCCGTCCACAGCAGTACATCGCTTTGCTCCCACAGTGGTACTCCTGTCTGCTTCTCCAAACTGGCGGCGCGCTGACCGCCATCTACTGTAGGTAATACAGTGACTATGGATAAGTACCTCATACAACCCTACTTCAAAACACCCAAACCATCCCTTTAAGTAAAACCTAATACGACTACTGTGAAAGCTAGAATTCATGTTATGTGTTATTTGTGCGTGCAGGTTGGAGACAAAGTCGTCATCTCCACCTCCAGCTACAATGCGTGGGAGACAGAAAAACATCAGATCGCCGCCGTGTCAGCAGACGGCCGAGTCCTGACCCTGAACCAGACTTTGACCCACACTCACATCGGTCAGTTTATCATCTCTATTGACACAGCAAATGACTCGAGAGCTGCAAAGTGATGTTGAACCTACTGCAATAATTTGTGACATTTACTTTTGAATTAATATCCATGTTGCTACTCGCCAGCTAACATGTCTCACTAGATATTCAGCTTATTGTCACCTTATAAAGGTTTTATGTTATGTGATGGATCTAATTTGAACTTCCAGATATTGTTCAGATTTTACAGTATGTAGTATATTGTGGTGTGCATATTTATTGTATTAAACTGAAAAAAATGTGTCTTTCTCTCTCTCTATCTTCAGGTGAGACTCACTCCGTCTCAGGTACATCGTTCTCCTACACTCTAGCAGCTGATGTCGGTCTCGTGACCAGAAACATTAAGATCATTGGTCAGGAGTATCCAGATATGATGGAGGAGTCGTTCGGAGCCAGACTTTTGGTGGGCAGCTACTCCTGGGCCGGAGTCGACTACAAAGGTAAGTAGTATAAAATGAGTATAAAGTAAAAATAGAGTATCAAATGGGATTTCTATTCTCACAGAATAGTGTCTTGATTTATGTATTGGATTAATCAGCTGTAATGTAATAAATAAACTAGAGTTTCAGACCTTTGTGTCTCTCAGGACAGTTTAAAGCTGTTCATTACCAGATAGATTAGACCCAGGAACGTCTGCAGTTAGATTTTGAGCTGCACACATTGGGATTGAAATATCGTTGCAGCTTTTTTGTCACTAAATGTGCTTAATGTATTTTACCATTTTGAAACCTTGAAACACCTTTGCATCAGTGACTCAGCACAAACTGAGGATCTTGTCATGTATTATAGTTTTTGACATCAAAAAAGATCAAACCAAATCTGTACAACCACCAGTTTTGTCCGCTAATATTAATTTTATATATATATATCTATATATAAATATATATAGATATATATATAGATATGTAGATATATAGATATAGGACACATGTAGTAGCCATGTTCCTGATAATATTTCCCCCCAAATTAAGATTTAAGTTATTTATTATTTGATGAGTTTTATTATTCCTTGTTTCAACAATATGAAGTGCATAGATGTATATGCTGTATATTCAGCCCTGGTATGGCTTTGCCTTCATTATGACCGCCAGGTGTAAGCCTGTGTTAATTTTGGCAGCAGTCTTAAAACAAGAATGCTTATTAGTTTTAGTCATATTTTAGTCATTTTTATCCTTCATAGTTTTAGTCGACGACAACTCAAAACGTTTTAGTAAAACAAAAACTGTTTCTGTCCGCAGCTAATCTCTCATACTGCTGGACCCATCAGCCTAATATTTTCTGTGTTCATTTATGACTGTACGCTCTCATGGTTGTGGTGAATCACAATTTAAAAAAAAAAATGTTATTGACTGTTTTATATCGTCATTGACTGCTGACTCCTCAAAGCAGGTAGGGGCCGCAAGTGATCAATAACTGTCATTTCGGGCGATCGGTCAAGCTAAAAATAAGCCTCACCTAGTCTGTTGCGGGCCACATTTTGGCGTTTGTCGTGGCTCAAAAGCTGACATCCATAGAAAAGTTTGGTCTCATTTTGAACCGGAGCATCTGCAGATTAATTCCATACCCGATATGTTATGATCCACTAAAGCTAGGCACGATACCAGATGAATAAATCCACATTTTTGTTATCTTCGCCGCCATTCGGACTGTAAGGAAGCCGGGAGGGACAATTGAGTGAGATTCAACTCTTCTTTGTTTGGTCGGGGAGAGGGAGACACACTCAGTACACTCTACTGAGTGTACTTTTATAGTTTCTATTTAAACACATTAAGCTCATCATTGTTTGGTGTTTTATTCCTAAAGGCAAGGCTCAGATCAGAAACGTGGAGTTCTTCCGCTCTGGTCAGGAAGGCTGGACCGACTACACCGACCCCCGTTACTCTGTGGCCTTCCTCAACCTGGGAGAGGTACAGCAACACACACACACACACACACACACACACACACACACACACACACACACACACACACACACACACACACACACACACACACACACACACACACAAACAAACAAACAAACAAACAAACAAACAAACAAACAAACAAACACACACACACACAATGGTCCGTTTTTATACAACACAGTGTTTGTTGACGTCCCTCTCTGTACAGTGAGTTACATCCATCAGTGAGTTTGTTGTACTCACCTGTCTGGACATCATTGTGTGAGTCTCGTGCACCATGAAGTCCTCCATGATCTGCTCCAGGTTCAACTCTGCTGCTACTCAAAGTTTTCAGACATGTTGAGCTGAATGAGGCTCTGCAGTCACATCAGGGATTATTGTCACAAACAGCAGAAAGGCCTCACACACACACACCTCACTGACGGTAAAAGTTCCCCAGTGAACACACAAGTCACCGCTGGAGGATCCACCATGAGCATGTTAGCATTTAGCAGGTCGGCCAGATCCAGCATGCACCTTGTTGGTCTGCAACATCTAGGGTGTGTTTGATTTGGGTCACAGAGCGTGCTGGCAGGGTGGTGCATTAAATCAGTGACAGTATGGTTCCTCACTAAATAACTTTAACTAAAGAAGTAATATCGGTTTGACACCATTTACCATGATGTATGACACAATGCACTTTTACTATAAAGGTTTTTATCAGACTAAAAATATGTTCTTAACTGAAACTGTAGACAAACTGAGTTGAGGTGCTTTAACCTCCACTACTGATATTTATTGATCAGTGCTATCGACACAATTCTTCACAAAAAAAAGCATCGATATGAGAATAACCTTCTGACACACAACCCAAACACACTTTGGTCAACCTGAACTTCAGTAGCTGGCAGAAAAAAAACTAAAGTTAGTAGAAAATCTACTAGAACAGTGTTAAAACATTAAAAACACAGTTGAGGTTTTAAAAAAGTGAAATGAAGGAGGACATACAGTAAACGCCTCGGTTAGTGAGGGACACAAGACAAACTACCACCAGGAAAATCACTCATTTCTGTTTGTTTTTTAACTAAAAAAGGAGAATTCACTTTGACTAACAGAAGTCCGACACCCCTGACCATGATGTATGAGACATTATAAAGTTTCTGATGGGCTTAAAAACATGGTTTAAAACATGCAGACAGACTGAGTAGAGGTGATTTAACGTCCAGTACATCCCTGGTTAGCAGGATGAGGGCGCCCTCTTGTGTTGTGCATCAGGTTTCACATTTCTCTTGTTAACCTGCTGTGATGTTCACTGCAGGAAGAAATGTCAAAACTTCACTGAGCCTTTGGCAGCTTCAAATAACATCCGTAAAGAGACATTTAAATAGATTTAATATCACACGATGTCAGTTTGTTCACAGGAGTCACACCCTGTAACAGTGATGCTGCATTCAGGTCACATGGGAAAGATGTTAGAGAGGAGTTTCCACTTCACAAATATTATTATAACGTCAGCTCTCAGGTTGTAAATAGTAATAATGAATGTGAGTTTTGAGGCTGTAGGTTAAATTGTCTCTGACTTCTTGAATTCTGATAAAACAACATTGAAATATTTGTAACCAAATGTAGAGAATCATCTACACAATATCTGTTGTCTCATGTGTGTCAGGACTCAACAAAACCTACTCACACCCAAACTTGAGCAAATTCATTTTTACTATTTTAACAGTTTTTAAGTCTGTGTAATAAATCCTATTTATTGACTAAGTGCACAAAGAAAATAAAGAGAAAAAAAGCAGCAACTGATAGAAAACTCTGCTCATTTCTCTTTGACAAACTGTTTTATTTGAAATGACAGAGACTGACTGACTCTAAACATGAACACTTTGTGGTGTTTCATTAGGAAAACTGTCTCAGTTATTCTCTCATATTAGTTTCACATTTTTTCCATCAGCTTTGTATGATACCCTGGAATGAAGACAAGGAGGAAAATACTTTGTTCATGTTTGTTTATTCATCATGTAAACCTTCAGTTTGTTCAAACATCCCATCAGTGAAGTCTTTTAAATGACTCTTGTTCAATGATCTCAAGTTCAGATTCACTTCATCAACACAATCAGTTTGTTTGAGCGGAATCCCAGCGATGTGAACGTGAATAATGAAGGAGCTCCTTATTGATTATGATCATGATAATTACAGTTATATAAAGCTCATAGGTCTGCCAAACAAATAAATGTCAATGTAATTATAGCTTTTTTTTTTTTACAAATTTACAAAGCGGAAAGATCAAAATATCTTTTAGAGCACAGAGAAGTTTACATAATCATGCAGAGAAATATCAGGTCAGGTGAACAAAGATCATCATGAGCAGTGAAACAGACACAGGAAGGACTGCCACCTGAAGACACTCACACATTTACAGAACAACTCATGAGAAGATGTCAAAGTACCACCATATTGTTTGATTGACAGCTAATCTCTGTGCAGTAAAGACATGAAAAGAAATATCAGCTCTGCAGCAACAATGATGGACACCAGATAAGTTTAAGAGTTAAAACACAGAGTTGAACCCTTAAATGACTTCTGTCTATTTGAGTTTACAGAACTCAGCAGTGACTCCATAATCTAAAAGCCAAAGTCCAGCATAGAGAGGCTCAGTGAATGTGGTCTGGACTCTGTGGAGGAGAGTCATGGTTTCAGAGACGCTGTAGAAGGACAGAATACCTGCACTGTCATCCAGGTACACTCCTACTCTGGAGGACAGAGGACCTGAGACGGGGGTTTGGACTTTGTTGTATAAAAAGCTATAACTGTTGTTGTAGCATCTTAACGCCCAAGATTTGTCATTTTGTCCAAACAGACATTCATTCAACCACCCTGCTCTCCTGATACTCTTGTATGCGACTACTACATAAACTCCTGTCCCTCTCCACTTCACCTCCCAGTAACAACGTCCAGTCAGACTCTCTCTACTCAGGACCTGACACCAATCAGTGAATCTGTCTGGGTGACTAGAATAAGACTGATGTTGCTTCATTAATGTTAGTTTTCTGTTCCCTTCAGATAATAACAGCTGTGTATTTGCTGTGTTTGGATCCAGTATGATTTCTCGTGAATATTTTAAGAATTCAGCTCTGGTCTTGGACTCTGGTTGTGACAGTAAAACATCCACTTCAGTCACTGTCTGTGAGATGTTTGTCCAGTTCTCTCTCAGAACGTCCTGTAGTTTATCTCTGACTTCTGACACAGCCGCCGCCACGTCCTCAAAGTAGCTAAGAGGACGGATATTGATGCTGGACGAGTGTGTAGATTCACTGAGTGGTGACAGTGAGGGGTAGCTGAGTAGAAACTGGTTTTGATCCTCTGTGTGTGACAGCAGCTTCAGCTCAGCGTCTCTATTCTTCAGCTCACTGATCTCCTGCTTCAGCTTCTCCTGAAGCTCTTTGACTCGACTCACTTCACTTTTCTGCTGGGATCTGACCTGCTGCTTCACATCACGGCTTCTTTTCTTCATGAGACGGATCAGCTGGGTGAAGATCTTCTCACTGTCCTTCACTGCTTTATCAGCAGACCGATTGACAGCCTCCACCTCCTGTTGGAGTAGCTTCACATCTTTCTCTCTGTCCTGGATCCTCTGCTGGATGTTGAGTTGACTCACCTCCAGCTCTCTCTGCCTCTCAGTCCTTTCTGCTGCAGCTGAGACGGTGTCGTGGCCTTTATGTTCATCCACAGAGCAGAGATAACAGATACACTGCTGATCAGTACGACAGAAAATCTTCATCACCTCCTCGTGACGAGAGCAGATGTTCTCCTGGAGCTTCTTGGAGGGCTCCACCAGCTTGTGTTTCTTGAACGGAGCTGAGTCATGATGAGGCTGGAGGTGTTTCTCACAGTAAGAGGCCAGACACACCAGACAGGACTTGAAGGCTTTCAGTTTCCTCCCAGTGCAGACATCACAGGCCACATCTTCGGGTCCAGCATAGCAGTGATCAGCAGGAGCAGCTTGGAGTCCAGTCTTCTTCAGTTCCTCCACTAAATCTGCTAACATGGTGTTTTTCATCAGGACAGGCCTCGGTGTGAAGGTCCGCCTACACTGAGGGCAGCTGTAGATCTTCTTCTCTTCTTCTTTGTCCCAGTGGGTTTTAATACAGTTCATGCAGTAGCTGTGTCCACAGGGAATAGTCCCCGGATCCTTCAGTAGATCCAGACAGATCGAACAAGAGATTGCTTCCTGGTCCAGCTGAACTCCTTTCTGCGCCATTTCACCTCTCAGTAGCAACGTCTGTCTGAGTTTCACTTCCTGAGAACCGACACTAGTTTGAACTCTGATATAAACAACATGTGATCGTGCAGTGAATGGAGCCTGTCAGCTCTCACTTCACCACCATGTTGGATACACCCACCTTCAAACTGTAGATCTGAAGGGGAGGGAACAAGGAAATATGTGGACAGAGTG
Source organism: Sebastolobus alascanus (assembly GCA_916701645.2). Taxonomy (NCBI): domain Eukaryota; kingdom Metazoa; phylum Chordata; class Actinopteri; order Perciformes; family Sebastidae; genus Sebastolobus; species Sebastolobus alascanus. The sequence continues at coordinate 1,315,102 of CAKAOJ020000045.1, forward strand.
GAGCTGGCTGTGTTTGAGAGCAGGAAGAGGAGGGAGGGGTTATCAAGCTATGATTCATTCCAGGAAGAGGAGCTTGTGAATTTTAACTCTGTGCGTTCCAATACCCACACTACCATACTATTTAGTATGACAGAAAAAGATTTAGTATGTCCCAATACATAGTATGTCAAATGCAGTATTCCAAAAATTCCAGGATGTCCTACTACATCTGGTCACATTTTGCAGAATACAAGTAAACATGCTTTTCTGGCTGTTCTGACCCACAATCCTCTGTGCAGCAGATATATGAGCAAGAGGGTCAAAGGTCAAGGAGAAGTAGTTTGTCCCAATACTGCATGCAACCAATCCTAGCCTCTGTTTCCTCATTTACAATGAAGCCTCGGTTAAAACCTGCTCCACATTTGAAAACATTTCAGTTTTTAGTTTTAAAATACTTCTTGGTGACGGTTCCATATTTCTCTGACTCATCCTCAAATTCAGTTTGATTTTCTTTTTCTGATTAAAACAGCTGTCTGACAGTAGGTTAGTAGAGTTATCAAAACTAAACTGTCATAAAATAAAAGGATTGCTGTATAATAATTTTCTCAACTATTTAATGATCTACTTTGAAGCATTTGCGACAAAATACTTCAATTTCTGACTGCACCTTGCACGGTGATGCTATCACGGTGACAAAAAAACGTCCAAAGACCTGACAAAGTTCTCAATACTACTGTTATACCTTTAGGCTACAAAATAAATTGCATTAAAAGTCAATGTACACACTAGTGAAACAACATCACACCACAGAGCACTGATGTCCAAACCAACAATTAAACTCTATTTCTATTGATGCACTTTGAAGCATCAATTATATCTATACAACAGCCTTCCTCAGAGCAGCCTTTTCAGAATTAATCAGAAAAAAGACAAAACTCAGACAATTAAACAAAACTGAAGAACAATAAATAAGAAGTCTATGGACACCACGGTGGGTGGCAACAAGCATTATTAAGCCAAATAAATAAAATAACCTGCCACTTCTTATAGAATCAACAGCAGAATAAAACATCACCCAGCAGACAACACACATGTTAAAGTAAAGGAGAGCTGCACAGTTTTATACACCATGTAGCACACACACACATACACACACACACACACACACACACACACACACACACACACACACACACACACACACACACACACACACACACACACACACACACACACACAAACACACACACACACACACACACACACACACACACACACACACACACACACACACATTAAAGCCTAAGGACTACAAGACTGAACGCATATTAAATCAAACTTGAATCTTGAGGCTAAATACACTTAAAAATAAAGGCAAGTCATAGTCAAGTCAGCACACTGACACACTGACAGCTGTTGTTGCCTGTTGGGCTGCAGTTTGCCATGTTATGATTTGAGCATATTTTTTATGCTAAATGCTGTACCTGTGAGGGTTTCTGGACAATATTTGTCATTGTCTTGTGTTGTTAATTGATTTCCAATAATAAATATATACATACATTTGCATAAAGCAGCATATCTGCCCACTCCCATGTTGATAATAGTATTAAATACTTGACAAATCTCCCTTTAAAGGGGCTATATGTAAGAATCAGAAATTGCTTGTTCACAGCGATGTCAACGAAAGTCAGCGTCCTGTTGCTCGCGCTCGCGCTTGTGCTCATGCTACATTGACATGAACGAGCACCGGTCTAAACAGTGAGGCGACACACGTCAGCTAACACACAATATCACTCTATATTTCACCTGCTTGGCAGTAATGTTAGCTGACCAGACGAAAGTCTCTCCATGAATCAATGCTGATTCTAGTGTTGTCTTTTCCTGCTTCAGCCGATACCGACCGCGGAGGGAACGGGGGGGGGGGAGACACCGACACCCGGTCGGGATAACGTAACTCGCTGCGGAGCCCCGTCACTTCACAAGACACGGGGAACCTCTGTTGGTCTGGAGGAGCGGCAGCATTTATTTCTGCAAAAACGTCCATTGCACATTCACTAGATATTCTCAGAGCTAAACTAACTCTTCTGCAGTGTGTAGTGTGCGCGCGTGCACGTGGAGGTGGAGCGAGCCGAGCGAGAACGAGCGCGGTGTGCAAGCAGGCTGGAGCAGGCAGCAGGAGCAGAGGCTCCGCGGAGTCTGCGCGCTCGCGTACCCACACGCGAGCGCGCATGGGATTCCGACCCGTTAAGATTTATGCGCGTGATAAGTTACAAATAGTCCCTTTAAGGTACATTTTGAACAGATCAAAAATGTGCGATTAATTTGCGATTAATCACGATTAGCTATGGACAATCATGTGATTAATTGACAGCCCTACTTTTAATACAATTTAAATCCAGCTAAATAAAAACATTATTTTAGAATAATAAGAGTATCAAGTTTTTAGATCAGAACAAATTTAAAAAATCTGAGTAAAGAAATTGTACAGAAATCATGACTCAAAGAAAGACCAGGTTCAATATCTTTCTTCTGCATCATCTACCTGGATCTCATGTAACATTCAGCAGGAGTTCACACGACCACTAGCTGCTGTTTACACTTGTTGCAGTTTGCTACTACAGTAAAAAAGTATCTATTAAATTCGTAAAATTCAAAATGAGTATTGTATATTTTCTGCGTTTAAAGGTTTCAGAAGAAGACTCGTACATTCAGGGTTGCGCTTTCCACGACGGCTTCTCTCCAGCCATCGGAGTCTTTGGGACAGAGGGACTGAAGGTTGACGACAACATCATCCACCGCACTGTGGGAGAAGGTAAACACTGAACTGTCGAGACACCGTCAAAATGATTTACAAATGCTTTACGCACCAGATTATCCACACTGAATGCGTCCAGTTTAACAAAGTGGAATAATTTCCCCCAGCACTAAAGCATTAAAATGCATCCCTGTTTGCAGGTATCAGAATTTGGGGCGACAAGATAACAGTGAGGAGGAACCTGGTGATGATGTCACAGTGGCCTGGATCATATCAGGACAGAGAGGAGCCCTTCAACTTCGCCTGGAACGCTGCTATCGAGGTCCGTCCTCTCAGGATACAACACAAACCACTTATACTATAAAAACCTGTTGCTGCATTCATGATCTGTGCTGGTTTTTCAGGTCAATGAGGGGACAAATGTTGTGCTGCAGCATAACATTGTGGCAGGTTACGAGAGAGTTGCATATCGCATCGATGGTGAACCGTGTCCAGGTAACGGAAATGATCAGTGATTGTGGACACTTTGCTAAATCCCCCGCGTTGGCCTGACATTTAGTTTGTTTCTAATCATGTCAGGATTTATTTCACCAGTTTGTACATTAAATCTTGACTGCTCAGACTGAGGAGAAAGGTGCAGAACCGATGTACTTTCTTTTTCCTCCGTGACTTCTGCAGGTCATCTGAATGAGAATGAGAAGTGGATTGACAACGAGGCTCACGGCGGTCTGTACGGAGTCTATCTGAACAAAGACGGTTTGCCCGGCTGCAGCCTCATCCAGGGCTTCTTCGTCTGGAGGAGCTTTGACTACGGCATCTACTTCCAGGTTCCAATACTGAACTTCTTCTTTTTATTCAACTTCATTTATGTGCTTAATTCATCCACAAAACATTGTTCTGACTTAATTTGACTGCATCAAGAGAACAGTGTGGAGTTGGGCCTCTCAACCTTGAGTTCAAGTGATGTCAAGGGTCAGGAAAAGTATAAAAAAAAACTGGGCATTTATTCATATACAACAACAGAGAGCCTGCTGTGATCCAGACAACTGTAGATGAACTTATAATTGTAGGGGACATATCCTGAAAAACTCACTTTTTCAGTGCTCGTGCTCATACATTTTGGTATCTGGAGTATCTGGTGACTACCGACCCACAAACTGTGAAAAATAAGACAACCCAGTCAGTTTTTTTGTTGGCTGCCTAGTAGTGTTGTCGCGATACTGGAATTTCTAACTTCGATACGATACCTTGAAAAATATAAATATTTGATACCATTTTCGATCCAACGGGGAAAAACTGACGCAACATTGAATGTATAAAATTTGTATTAAAAGACAAATACAACTTTTATTTTCTTGGCGAATAGCAGAGGACAGCACAATGACTGTAGTAAACATGAACAATAATTCAAGCTTGTTATAATTGAACATAACATCATCTGTCATAAGCTAACAATGTCTCCATCTAGTGTTGAGTTTGAGTTTTGACCCTTTGAGGTAGCCGTAGTTGGTCAGTGTGGAGCGTTGAAGCAGCAGAGTAGCAGATTAAGCTAGCAATGTGAAGTAAGCAGCTAATTAGTTCATTTCCACAGAGCTTACCATTACGAAAAAGTACTATACTTCAAGTTTATTTTATGAAGTATACTTAAGTAAAGTTCAAGTATATATTTCCCAAGTATACTTTATGTAGTAAGTAAGTAAGTCTCTTTGGGCTTGCTGAGGTTTGGAGGAAGTAGCTGAAGTTTATTCTCTGTTTCTGCTCTTTTTAAGATACATTATGCGTATGTACATATGAAACCTTTATGTTTACTGGAGTAATATTTCTGGAGTTCTGGTCTGGCAAATATGTATAAAAGCTGAGTTTAGGAATCGTGAGGAAATAAAGACCACAAGCCACATGTTTAAAAGCTCGATCTAGATTATTATTAAGAAATGACAACAGATCCTCATCTTCCTCTCGCCCTCACAGACCATCATGGATGTTATTGTTTCCAACGTGACCCTGGTGGACAACGGCATGGGCATCATGCCTCTCATCTACGCTCCTCCTTCTCTCTCCCACTTATACGCCGACAAAACTGTACATATTCAGGTGAGAGGGTTTCTGTTGATTCACGCATTCCTAGTTTTTACTCTCCTCTCATATTTATCACTCGTTAGTTTACAGCAGTGACTTTGATATTGACAGATTTCATATTCCTCATGCACATCTTTTCCCAGAATGCCTTGATTGTTGGCAGCAGCCCGAGCTTCGACTGTTCAGCCACGTTGCCAAGCAGTGACTTTAATATGCTCATTAGCGATGCCCATCGAGCCCCGAGACCTCTCACAGGTAAAGTAAAAACTGATGCTGCCAAAACACCACGTATCACTGCTCCAAAGTGGATTTTAATTTAGGGATACCGTGACATTCTTAGGCTGAGAAAATTGGCATACAGGGTTGCAACAGGCTTTAAAAAGGCCTTGAATGGTTTTGGATAAGGACTTTTTGAAATCACCCAAGTTAAATAGTCTCAGCTCACATGCTGCTGATAACTCTTAAATAAAGATTTGTGTTGCTATTAGGGCTGTCAATCGATTCAAATATTTAATTGCAAATTAATCGCACATTATTTATCTGTTCAAAATGTACCTTAAAGGGAGATTTATCAAGTATTTAATACTCTTATCAACATGGTAGTGGGCAATTATGCTGACTTTTGCAAATATATGTATATATTTATTATTGGAAATCAATTAGCAACACAAAACAATGACATATATTTTCCAGAAACCCTCACAGGTACAGCATTTAGCATAAAAATATGCTCAAATCATAACATGGCAAACTGAAGCCCAACAGGCAACAACAGCTGTCAGTGTGTCAGTGTGTTGACTTGACTGACTTGCCCCAAACTGCATGTGATTATCATAAAGTGGGCATGTCTGTAAAGGGGAGACTCGTGGGTACCCATAGAACCCATTTTCATTCACATATCTTGAGGTCAGAGGTCAAGGGACCCCTTTGAAAATGGCCATGCCAGTTTTTCCTCGCCAAAATGTACAGTAGCATAAGTAGCATTTGGAGTGTTATTTAGCCTCCGTCTCGACAAGCTAGTATGACATGCTTGGTACCAATTGATTCTTATGGTTTTCTAGTTTCATATGATCCCAGTATCTTCAATCTAGCTTTAAAACTGAGCCCACTACAACCTCCAAAATCGCAAGTTGCGTTAATGTGTTAAAATAATTAGAGGCGTCAAAACGAATTTGCGTTAATGCATTATTATCACGTTAACTTTTACAGTCCTAGTTGCTACAGAAACTGTTTTAAGAATGAAAAATCAAAACTTGGACATCTGGACTTAAAGCTGAGTAGTAGGCGAGATTGGAGCAAATATGATTAAAAAAAGTTATTTTTATACAAACGGTCGCTATATCGTGACATAGTACATGAAACAGGTAACCTGAAAAAAAATCATGTTCCTCTGTGTCCTCCGGTGCTCCTAACGGCATCTGCAAGATTTCACAGACCGGAGGAAAACAAGCAGTAAGAGCTGATCTGAGGTCTGCTGTCCAGCTGCTGTCTAAACGGTCAAACTAGGCAGCACTGATGAAATATGAATTAATATTCTGTTACTCTAATGCCTATTTCTCACCTCAACTGTTTTCAGAATCATCTTGTAGTCTACGGTTAATTTGTAAAACGAGAAAGTTTGTGACTCCGCCGCCATTGTGAAATCTGGTGAAGGAACGCCAAGTTCCATTCACATGATCGGAGCACAGCCAATAGGAACGCTCTCTCAATGAAATGACCTGTGGTTGGTCAAAGTCTCCCGTCACGGGCTAGATTTTCTAAAGCCTGAAAACAGAGACATGAGGAGGTGCAGAAGTCTAGTTTTCTCTCAGAACACTTGAATTACAATATGCTGAAAGGTTATTATGGAATTTTTGCTCAATGTTGTCAAAAATATACTGCCTACTGCCACTTTAACAAAGGTCTTGAATAAATTAGAAAAGAATTCTAATCTAATCAAAATCTAATATTGATCATTTAAAGGGGCTATATGTAAGAATCAGAAATTGCTTGTTCACAGCGACACCTGTGGCCGCAATGTCAACGAAAGTCGGCGTCCTGTTGCTCGCGCTCGCACTTGTGCTCGCGCTACATTGACATGAACGAACACCGGTCTAAACAATGAGGCGACACACGTCAGCTAACACACAATATCACTCTATATTTCACCCGCTTGGGAGTAATGTTAGCTGACCAGACGAAGGTCTCTCCATGGATCAATGCTGATTCTAGTGCTGGCTTTTCCTTTCTCACCCTGCCGACCGCGGAGGGAACGTGGGGGGGGGGGGGGAGACACCCGGTCGGGATAACGTAACTCGCTGCGGAGCGCCGTCACTTCACAAGACACGGGAAACCTCTGTTGGTCTGGAGGAGCTGCAGCATTTATTTCTGCAAAAACGTCCACTGCACATTCACTAGATATTGTCAGAGCTAAACTAACTCTTCTGCAGTGTGCGCGCATGCACGTGGAGTTGGAGCGAGCCGAGCGGGTGAGAACGAGCGCGGTGTGCAAGCAGGCAGCAGGCAGCAGGAGCAGCGTGTACCCACATGCGAGCGCGCATTGGATTCCGACCCGTTATGATTTATGCGCCTGATAAGTTACAAATAGTCCCTTTAATTTAACCAACTAAGAATGTGAACGGCACTGAAAAGTGCTGGAATTTGTTCCTTTTTTCACGTATATCTGCAGGCTGGTTAAACTGAAACAAATCCTTATTTTGTTACTCTGTTTTCACTCTGTACCAGGTGGCAGATCTGGAATCTGTTGGCCCAATTTTGCATCTGGTCACAACACTGCTCCACAAAAGCCCCATCATCTGAACATGAACTACAACGCCATCAAAGGACTGATGAAAGTCATGGGTGAGTTCAGGCTCTGAGGTTCGGGAGTGATGTTTACCATTGAAAACAATCCTCAATGATTTGAAGAGGAGTGTATTCCTTATTCCTAATTTCTCTTCTTGCTTCTCTTTCATCCCAGACACGACATTCGTCGGTTTCCGAAACGTCTGCTCCAGCGAGACGAACTTTATGTTCCTCACCAACCCAATCAACGAGGACCTGCAGCACCCTGTGCAGGTTTCAGGCATAACGCAGGTTGACAGCACAGAAGAGGCCAGAGTCTTCATCCACAGGCCGGATGTGAGGTAAATCATTGCACATCAACAGATACCAGGCTTGTACAGACAGTAGGAAAATAATTTATATAATTCGAGACACTTATTAAAATATTTTTACACCTTTATAAGTCTGCAATGCAATGACAGCAGCAGAAATAGTTTTCAGAGGAACATGGAAAATAATATTTGACTTTAGCCTTAAAGAAGGATTTAAAAATAAAAATCATCCGTATTTGTTTTCCTGTTTCCAAACTCTTCTGAGTCTTCTGTCACTTGGCAGCTCATCAAAGCCGAATTCATTAATTGTTTAAATTTAGGATTTAACTGTCAAAAACAAGTGTATTTTTACATAAAATATTTCTTTTAACTTGCAACAATTTAGATTACAACCTTCTGCTGTTTTGTGCATGATGAAAATAAAATGACTAACTTGCCTCAGAAAAGCGAACCCCGCTGACTGCGTGGACATGGACTGCGATGCGAAGAAGAAGAGCATATTGAAGGACTTGGACGGTTCGTTCCTGGACGCAGTGGGAACTGTGGTGCCCCAGTCTGAGTATGAGTGGGATGGTGATGCCAGGAGAGGGCTGGGCGACTACCGCATCCCAAAAGTTATGCTCACCTTCCCCAACGGCAGCCGCATCCCCGTGAATCAGATCGCTCCCCACAAAGGTAACTAGACCAACGGAGGGAAAAAAGATCAATACTAATGAAAATCTAAATTTAAAGGGGAACTACGCCCATTTTCAAAATTCATACATGTTACTCCTATGGTCTAAGACAGTCCAAAAAATATTAGTAAACATGAACAACTCTCTCCCAAATCCAAAAACTAGAGTGTTAAAACTCAACTAAAACTTGTGATGTCATAGGGTATAAAGTCTGGAGCTGCTCCACAGACAATGTTTGGGAGACTGATTTTGTGGACCCACAGAATGTTTGTTTTCTTTTTAATACCCAAATGAGCTTTATTCTATTGTATTGTTGTCAATTTTGAAACAGAAGATGTCCCCATATACTCAGAAGATTCTCCTGGGTGCTCTCAGTGTCATCTAGAACATCTTTCCCAATTCATCGTCTATGGAGCAGCTCCAGACTTTATACCCTATGACATCACAAGTTTGAGTTTCGGCACTCTAGTTTTTGGATTTGGGACAGAGCTGTTCATGTTTACTAATATTTTTTTGGCTGTCTTAGTCCATGGGAATAACATGTATGAATTTAGAAAATGGGCATATTAGGACCATTGAAGGTAAAAAAAAAAAAAAAAGAAAAGTATGGAGCCAGGGAAGGAGGATAATATTTTGAGAAACAACTCCAAGATTAAAGTTGTAAATTTACGAGAAAAAATGCTGACATTTTCTCTGAAATTAAAGTGGTAAATTTTTTGAGAAAAAACTCACAAATTTAGGAGAAAGAAATGAATTAAGCTGCCGTTTGAATTTCGTTGCTTCTAAAGTAGTGTTGTTATGGTGAGGACGGCCTCTGAGGGAGGTTAAGGTCCTGAACGATACATATACGTGTTTTCTTTATTGTTCTTTCTGTGTTCCTTTCTGAACATAAATATATACTAATGTAATTAATATATTTTGCACTCGGCCGCTCATGTTACCGTTGCATTTATGGAGTTACTTTTGTGTCTTTATTAGCAAGCATAGCATTAAACAGAATAGGTTTGAGAGCAAAACTTTCCACACTGTAAACAAAAAAATTGATTAAAGAGCAATACTAACAACACTGCAATCAAAAATGTTTTATTGAAAGTAAAATAAAATTGTGATCCAAAATTTATTAATGCAAATTCAAAAGTTTTGTTTGCTGTTGAGCTAAATCTCGTGGGCGGGACCTACGCTGAAAGATGTAAGACACGTATCACTTGGCCAGTCTCGATTGGAGTGACAGCCAAAACTTTTAGATTTGCAAACAAAACTTTTGGATTCACAAACAAAACTTTAGGATTCATTTATTATTTACAAATTTATTTTACTTGCAATAAAACATTTTTTGGATTGTATGTCGATAGTTTTGCTTTCAAACCTATTTTGTTTGCATTAATAAAAAAGATACAAAAGTAACTGTATAAGCGTTTAACGGTGGCGTCTGTGGTGTGATGAGGTTGATCCAACCTTGAAAAGTGAAGTGACGTGGTTCCTTGACTATTTTTCAGAGTTTTTTCCTCGTAAATTTATTACTTTAATCTCAGAAAATATCTGTTTTTCCGCGGAATATTACCACCCTTCCTCGGCTCTGTAATATATATATACTTTTTTCTTTTTTACCTACAACGGCCATCATAAGCCGTCCTAGCTGGTAAAGTTTCAGCTGACAAGTGAAAACTACAGGCGTGGTCGCTCTACTTACCTCTACCCACCTTTAAGTATATCTTTGCTTATTTGCTTTGCTAATTCCCAACTTTCTAATAAAACTGAACTGGGAAGTATAGGAAACGAAATTCAGTCATCCAAGTCACTGCATTCAGTGTCATATTGTGCCTTATTGTTGTGTCAAATAAATGTTTCTATATTTATTCAAAAAACGGTAGTATGAGCACTACAAATTCAAATGAATACATTAGTTTATTCATTTTATGCATGGTGTTTGAAAACCTTGCAGAGTCAAAAGTTTGATTGTAAAAGATCAGAGAAACCTTAACTGTCCTGTAGGAGCCTTCTGCTAACAGGTATATCAGGAAATACTTCATCATAAATCCAATTCGCCAAAACGCCGCGTTGCTTCTGTCCTCAGGTGTGATTAGGAAAGGCTGCACGTACATGAGTTCCTGGCAGAGCTACAAGTGTTTCGGGCTGAACTACAGGATGCTGGCGATCGAGAGTCTCGACTCGGACACGGAGACCAGACGTCTGTCCCCCGTTGCTGTGCTCGGAGACGGCTATCTGGATCTGATCAACGGTGGGTTGCATCCTGTAGTTCTGATGTGATTAAAACCAAGAAAAATCTAGATACTCTCTCTAAAAGCAGAACATTTTTAATTCAGTTGTATGTGTTTGTGTCCAGGTCCTCAGGATCACGGTTGGTGTTCAGGTTACACCTGCCAGATGAGGGTGTCTCTCTTCCACAGCATCGTGGCGACCGGCCACTCCTTCGACGTCTTCTTCAGCAGCGTCAGCCCTCAGAAACTTCGCCTCATGATGCTCAACGCTGAACCATCCGAGGTCAGTGCACAACCAGGAGAATAAGAAATATTAATCAACAACGTTAATAGCTTCACTTTCAGACTTCTCAGGTGCAATAATAATGTTCTACAGTTGTAGAATTCTTTAAATGTGACTCCTGGGCTCTTACACAAAGAAGTCAAATCCGACTTTTTCAGTACTGATTACCGATCCGATACCAGTGTTTAATTAATGAGCTGTGTGCCTCACTGTGTGGACGTGACTGGGATCATTCTTTTATGTGTAAGGCAACATCAGGCTTGACTTAAACATTGCTTTCCTAACATTGTAAAACAAAATATGACAAATAAATACACAGATATAAATTTAATAAATTGTTATTTATTATTAATAAAATAAAATAATAAATGCACTAGCAAAATGGTAGAAACATTTTCAAAATTAACAGGAATTACAATTCAAGTGTAAACCTTTTAAATGCAGCAAAAAATTGGTCAAAACGTAAACAGGAATTAAAATTCCAGTCTATAATGTATAAAATATATAAAATAGGGCTGTCAAAGTTAACGCGATAATAACACGTTAACGCAAATTCAATTTAACGCCACTAATTACTTTAACGCATTAGCGCAACTTGCAATTTTCAGGTTGTAGCGGGCTCAATTCTTACATCATATGAAACTAGAAAACCGAAGGAATCCATTTGGCTTGTTGCGAAAGAGGCTAAATAACACTCCAAACGTACGTTCAATTTTGGCGATGAAAAACTTGCATGGCTGTTTTCAAAGGGATCCCTTGACCTCTGACCTCAAGATCCAATTTTTATGCTAAATGCAGTACCTGTGAGGGTTTCTGGACAATATTTGTCATTGTTTTGTGATGTTAATTGATTTCCAATTATAAATACAGTACATACATACATTTGCATAAAGCAAACACATTTGCCTACTCCCATGTTGATAAGAGTATTAAATACTTGGCAAATCTCCTTTTAAGGTACATTTTGAACAGATAAAAAATGAGTTTGATTAGTTTGCGATTAATCGCGATTAACTAATTTAATCGATCGACAGCCCTAATTTAAACATAGAATTGAACTGAATAGATCGGCCCCATTGTCACCGATCTGGTATCCGATCTGGTATCGGTTTCGGTGCATCCCTAATCAGTTTAGCTTCACTAGTGTTTCACTTTTCACTAAGACACCTGTTGCTGTTTGATTTGTGCAGAGCGTCGTGGTGTCAGTGTTCTACTCCAAGCCGCAGCGGTTGGATGTGTACATTAACAACAATCTGGTTGCTCCGACTAACGCTCAGTGGAACGCTGACAACACTGACTACACCCTGAAGAAGCCCATCCATCCAGGTACTCGTGCTTTACACTGTATCTCTAGTATATCTCACTCTAATCCTATTATGTGCAGTGTGTTTTTGCTGTGTAAGTGTAATCATATATGTGGAGCAGGCCACAACATGTACACATTCTGGTCATCTTTGCATTTGATGAAATCTTTGGAGATGGACTTTTTATTTTCCCTTGATATTCTGGATTTATGTATGGGCTGGATATAGGCTGGTGTTAACGTTTGTATTTTTTAGTTTAATTTAAGTATAATTCAACAATCCTATTATCTGTTTATCTTTCTTTTACCCCTCCAGGTCAATACGTCCCCCAGCTGAATGCCACTGTGGGCACCAACTTCTTCGACCCGGACTACAAGATGCTGAAGGTCGTGGTGAGAGGCTCCCAACCGGTGGAGATCCGAACCGCCCCGGTTCTCTTCATCTCCTTCGAGCTGCCCGCCATGACCGAGGAGGAGTTCTTCGGAGACGGCCTGATTCAGAACCTCGCCGCGTTCCTTAAAGTCCCCCCGAATATGATCCGAATCACCAAGATCATCCGGGAGGATGGAGGAGCGCGGCGCAGGAAGAGATCCACGGGCTTGAAGGTGGAGGTGGAGATCAAGAAACCTCCAGTCCAGCAAACCACCAACACCACTAACGGTTAGTCTCATTTCTGTGCTGATGTTTGTTTTTATATTGTATTTACAGACTGTTTTAATGCCTATTATGTGAACATTGGCCTAGATATCCAGGATTTTTGTAACATCTCTCTGGTCCCTTTGCCTCCACAGATGAGGAGGACTTTACCTTGTTGAGGAGCATCGCTGATGATCTGGGTCAGGCGGCAGTTTCCGGAAACCTCAGTCAGTCCATCGGCTTCAACGTATCTTCAATGGGCGTCATCCCGGCTCCTCCTTCACCATCTGACCCCGATTGGAATCAGGTGAACGTCAAGATTTGATCATAACAACATTTGCATACTAAAAACTACACCCTAAAAACAAAAACAAAATTAGCGTCAGTTTTACGCGAGTGCTCACCGGCTCAATGGTTTTCTGCTTTTAAATGTCAGGAGGCCTCAGAAGAAGTGACGAGGGATGAGCCTGAAGTGAGCTACGTGTCCAGCGTACACGACCTGCTGCTGATGGTGGAGCCGATAGCCGGGGAGTTTGTGGGTTCTCTGGAGCAGCAGCCCAGTCTCATGGCTGTGGATGAGCAGGTGAGGCAATGATGCATCTCCACACAGGTTGTTCTCACCGCACAGCTGCTGCTAAATCAGAGAAGTAACATGAAGAGTGATTTATAGCAGCTCAGAATTGGACATTCTGACCGCAACGTCTGGGGACTTTTGTTGCATCTCTTTCTCTCATTTCCTGTCATCCCTCTACTGTTTGCTATCTAATAAAGGCATAAAATACCACCAAAAATACTATTTTTTTTGGTTTAGAGGTTGTTTGTCCACATTTTTGAAGGAGTATTTGGATTATTGGAAAGATAACAAGAGTTGCTTGTCTGCTTGTTGCATTTTCTGTCCCCAACCAGTCCATCCTCCCCATTTTGATTGCCGAGTACAGTGCTGACTTTTATTTTTTGTTGATTTAGCGTGTGAATTCTGCATTTCACATTGCTTCAAGCTGTGTACCTGATTCTTTTGGATTTGTTAGGGGGTTTTTTGGTCCAAAAATGCAGAATTTTCCTCATCTAGAACCATCTTAGAGGCCTTTTTAGCCTAAAGGAGACCCCTAATTTGAAAAACTAGATTAATTAAATGTAAACCGAATACAATCCAAAAATTCCAAAAACAAATTTGTTTTAATGCCACTAATTTCTTTAACACATCAACGCAACTTGTGTTTTTTAGGTTGTCATGGCTCAGTTTTCAAGCTACAGTAGATACTTGTATCATATGAAACTAGAAAAACTAAGGAATCCATTGGTACCAACCATGTTATATTAGCTTGTCACGAAGGAGGCTGAATAACGCTCCAAACTTACGCTAAATTTTGGCGAGGAAAAACTGGCATGGCCTTTTTCAAAGGGGTCCCTTGACCTCTGACCTTAAGATATGTGAATGAAAATGGGTTCTATGGGTACCCACGAGTCTCCCCTTTACAGACATGCCCACTTTATGATAATCACATGCAGTTTGGGGCAAGTCATAGTCAAATCAGCACACTGACACATGATATGATTTGAGCATATTTTTATGCTAAATGCAGTACCATGTTGATAAGTGTATTAAATACTTGACAAATCTCCCTTATAAGGTACATTTTGAACAGATAAGAAATGTGTGATTAATTTGCGATTAATCGTGATTAACTATGGACAATCATGCAATTGATATTTTTTAATCTTTTATTCTAATCAATTGACAGCCCTAGTTTAGTCATTTCCTCCAAGCCTCCACTTATTCTGGATCATACTATCTTGACCACCTACATAAAACTCATTTTAGGATGAAAGTGTACTTAATGGGATCATGTTTGAGCTGACACCAGAAATAAAAATGGTACAGAATAAACGTGAATGAGACACACACCCAATCATGTTTAAGTAGTTGCTGTGTAAATGCTGACCTGTGCTGTTGTCTGCAGGGTAACTGTGTCTCTGTGGGAGTGACGTCGCTCACTGTAACAGCCAGCCTGAAGGACTCCAATGGGAGCAGCGTAGGCGAACTGGAAGGAAACACCACCATCCGGTTCAGCACCTGCTGGGCAAACTTCACCGACCTGTCCATTCTAAACAGCGGTACGTCTGAATCATGCTACAAACCACTAGAAACATGTACTTACTTAAAAACGCTGGGTTTCTTGTAAGTTCCGTAGTTTTTCCTCATTTTAATGTATCTAAACAGTTAAAAACTCTGTTCAAGAAGGAAGCATAAAAACACTGCAACACAATAGATACAATACAAACGGCAAAATATCCACAACAAAAAAGAGTGTAGTGTGAGGTCAAGAAGAACCGTATTCTCCCCTGAGAGGAAATCAAGCTGAAATAATTAGTCGATTGATAGAAATAATCAGCAACAACAAAAAAAGCCAAATATTGCAGCTTCTCAAACATGAGGATTTGCAGCTTTTCTCTGTTTTATATCATTGTAAACGGATTATCTTTGGACTGTTGGTCAAAAAAGGTGGTTGCTAACAAGTGGCTAAATGGGACTAAATGGTAAATGGTAAATGGTAAATGGAGAGCTAAATGAGACTACTAAGCGTCTTTCTCGCCGACTTGTCCTCCTTTACAGCCTCGTTGTGTATTCTCGCACCCATGCAACTGTGGTGTAGTTCGTTTATAGCCTAACGTTAGCTTTTTCCTTCTGGCGATTGCATTCACACTTCAAAAATCATAAAAGTGGTGTTCAGTTGTGAAGGTTATCTTGTTGACAAAACGTGTGAGTATCATAAATGTGTGTTTGCCACAGAGTTTATTTTCTGCAATAATCCAAAACCCAATGGAAAAATTCTTATTGGCTTTTTGTCGAGGGAACCAGGGCGATGCTAACTTCCTGGTTGGCCTACAAAAATATGTCAGCCTTGGACCTCTCCTGTGGGAGGTGCATCCTCCTCGCAGTGCCAATGTCCAGTTATAAAGAGGCAAAGCCCCTCCCCTTCCGGTGGACCCCATGGGACCTTATTTCAGAAAAAATATAAACGGTAGTCAACGTAGAGAGACAAATATTTTTTTGATCTCGTTTGAATTGCGCCCTGAATCACACATGATGTTTGTCAATATAAAACATAATTTTGAAAATCAAGAAAGTCGCAGTTTGTTGTAAAACTGTTGAAGTATCAGACTGTGAAAATACGTAATTAGAGAGACTACACACCCAAAAGTCGCGTAGTGACGTCTCTCTCTCTCTGAAGCTACGATGCCTGTGTGTTTCCTACTGGGATGTACTCACACCAGCAACGGGTCTGATCGTTCTTTCTCTTCCCGGCTGATAAAAAGACCAGGAGTCGCTGGATAAAACACATCAGTTAGCTAGCTAGTGTTGGTGACGTTTATTGTGCGAAACAACAGATGTAGTTTACTGAGCGGTTTCACAGGAAACTAAATGATACTATGACAAACTGAGACTTTCTTGACCTGAAAAATTATGTTTTAAATTGACAAACATCATATGTGTGATTCATGGCGCAATTCAAACGGGATCAAAATATTATTTATCTCTCTCCGTTGACTACCGTTCATATTTTTTCAGAAATAAGGTCCCATGGGGTCCACCGGAAGGGGCGGGACTTAGGCTCTCTATACAATTCCTTGTCGTAACCAAAAGAATATGTAATGAGTGTCTACGATCTTCAGAAAATACTCCCAGTTCTGCAGTCTTGGGATTTATTTAAGGATATCTCCAAAACATTATAAAAAAAGAAAAACTTGGGTACAAAAGTTCATCGACTTGAGACACGATCAAAAAACATGCAAAACAAATCACAACAATAATTACTTGTCCTCTCCCTGCAGGTGAGAACCTGACCATGGTCTTCACTCTGAAGGAGTGGGGCGCCCAGTCACGCTCCTTCACCATCAAAAACACTCCGACCACCCAGACCCCAGCGACCAGCAGCAGCGTCACTGAGCCAGCGACCACCGACGGGAGCGTCTTCAGCTCCGGCACCGCTGTGTCTTCCGGCAGTCTGTGTCTGGTCAGCGTCATCTACGCTGTGGCCTGCTGCTCAGACAACATCCCCATATGCTAGATAATTCTGTGAGGGTTTTATGAAGGATACCTAAACACCTTGCACTCACAAGTCTGCTAAATAAAACAAATGTAATCCTTGAATATATTAAGCACATGGTGGGTTTTTTCTTTTCCTGTGGGCAATTTTTATTAAAGGGGACTTATTATGCTAATTTCAGGTGCATACTTGTATTTTGGGTTTCTACTAGAACATGTTTACAAGCTTTAATGTTAAAAAAAAAAATGCTTTATTTTTCTACTGGCTGTGCTGTAGCACCTCTGTCTGAAATGCTCTGTTTGAAAAGCCCAGTCTGCTCTGATTGGTCAGCTGGCTCACTCTGTTGTGATTCGTCAACCGAACCAAACTCTTCGGACTCCGCTACAGCTCCGCTCTAACTAGCTTTGTTTGAGGGCGTGCCAAACTAGCCGCTAGGCAGGTATTATGCAAATGTGTTACTTGGTGACATCGCCACGTTACGGAAGAAAAGGCGGGACTTCAAGCAAGGCGTTTCAGGCAGTTCAGGAGCAGTGTTTCTGTGGGGGAAAGGAACTCCCTTTGGGCTTTGTAACTTTGCAGACCTTTTACATGCACAAAAAATTATATAACACACTAAAGAAAAGGGAAAAAGTGCAAAAGCATAATAGATCCTCTTTAAGATTTAAGCAAAATCATTGGGATGGTCTTAAAATATCTCCAAATTGATATGCTTCCCAAATTAAAAATGCAAGGTGCCTCCCGTTCCCCTCTGTAAAGACTGTTCTTTCTTTTGTTGTATTGTGTGTAAATGTCTCTTTGATATGATTACTCTCCACGTGTCAGATCTATATAGAGATTTTCTATTGTTAAACCGGTGCAATAGGTGCATAACTTGACTCTGTAACAAGATGAAGGAAGATGTGAAGTTTGTTGGTGGGTTTTTTTGAAGCTATATTCTCTTTTTAATAAATTCTATTTTTCATCGCATGTGTTTTTCTTCATTAAAGCTGGGGTCTGCGATTTATCCAGTATACACTTTTTGTTATATTGGTTGAAATGGTCTTTACACCCCGACAGCAATCCGTTTCTTATGAGCACTGAAAAAAGACCGGAAAAGATCCGTCATCTGTAGCTGCTGTAATCCTGTAAAAACGTCTACCAGTCAGTAAAAATGGTCCCGGTTGTAAGGAACCAATCAGATGCCTCCCTGCCTCCCTGCTCGTACTCTAGCCTCAGCCTGCACCAGCGTGAACTCAAAGCGCGTGTCCGCCGCACGTTCACTGGAGAGAGGAAGAGAAAACTCAGCTCTTAAAACACCGGACAACGACAACGAACTCGTACCACTATTACCATATTATCGAAAAATACAACTTTGATTTAGTTGTTTATGTTCTGTTAGTTTACTTTATAAAATACTGCAGATTTAAACTATTTATTCTAACAGCTCAAAGTGAAGTCAGACAAACAGGATTATCAACGAGGGGAGACGGCGGATAGAAAACATTGCCGAACAAAATTTACGTTACTCAAACTGCTTTTTCAGTTACAGAAACAAACGAGTGGACTGATCTCCCTCCAGATATTAGAGTAATGTTAAAAAGGGTCGTGTTGTCTCAGCAGGTATCTCTCTCTTTCCCTCCCCTCTCTGCTGCTCTGTGGCCGGCTCTCCAGCGAGCTGCTGCTACCCCCCCCCCTCCCCTCTCCGTCAACCAGGAAATAAAAGCCCCTCGTCTACGAGACCGGTCTCTTGAGAGAGCTCCAGCTCATAGCGGGGTCTGTGTGAGTGAATGCCCGGGTGGAGAGGTGGCGATCCCGGCAGGAGCTAGCTAGCTGTGCCGGCAGTTTGTGGAGCTTCTAAACTCCGACAACAGTTGAGAAAATGTTTGATTCGCCATCTAACATCGTAAAACTGTCAATATTCTAAATCTACACCGTTGATTTCTCGCCTCCACATTTTTCAGAAGTGAATTTAGTGATGAAATAGCTACGAAAAATGTGAAGTAGTTAAGATGCGGCGGTGCTCGTGCATGTGTGTGGGGGGCGTTGCCTTATAAGGAGTTTCGAGGGGAGGGGGGGGTTTAGACGGAGCTCCTGAGGCGATGCGACTTTCAAATTATGCTAGTTTTCCAAGATCGCAGACCCCAGCTTTAATCCAACACATTTAAAGCAACAGTAGGTAGGATTGGAGCAAATATGATTTAAAAAAGTTATTTTTATAAAACGGTCACTATATCCTGAGAGTAGTGCATGAGACAGGTAATCTGAAAAAAATCATGTGCCTCTGTGTCCTCCGGTGCTCCTAAAGGCATCTGCAAGATTTCACAGACCGGAGGAAAAACAACTAATCAGAGCTAAGCTGGAGCCTGCCATCTCTGAGCAGCTGTCAATCATTCGCGAACTCCAATCAAACGGTCAAACTAGGCAGCACTGATCAAATATGAATCAATATTCTGTTTCTGTAATGCCTATTTCTCACATAAAATGTTTTCAGAAACATCTTGTAGTGTACTGTTAAACTACGTCACCACACTCCCGCCGCACTTTGTCTGAGCGTTCACTGTTGCAGGTTTAGATTGTAGTAAAAAGGACGCCTAGTGCGTTTCATACCGGTGCTAAGGGGTGCCTTGTGCGGCGGTACTGAACGCCAATGTTTGACATGACGCCGTGGAAATGAGAAATGAGAAGCGTGTTGGCAGAGAATGAAGTCACCCTCCCTCTTTGTGTGTTGTTTACATCGCCAGGCCGGCCACGCCTGCTTTTAGTGCATGTTCGTGCTTGTGAGCGTGCCCCACGAGCTAGCTCACAACCGCCGCTCTGCACTGCTCTCATATGGCAGTTACAGCTGACAGCTCAGACTCTGGTCACCTCAAAATCCTCATCCTCCTCGACCTCACTGCAGCTCTCGACACCATCAACCACACTATTCTTCTCTCCCGCCTTGAATCCTCCCTCAACATCACCGGCACTGCCCTCTCCTGGCTAAAGTCATATCTCACAAACCGACAAGAATTCGTCAACATCAACAACTGCACCTCTTCCCCCGCTCATCTGTCCCAAGGCGTCCCCCAGGGTTCGGTGCTTGGTCCCCTGCTGTTCATCCTCTACCTGCTTCCCCTCGGCAACATCATACGCCGCCACGGCCTCCACTTCCACTGCTACGCCGACGACGTCCAGCTCTACATTTCCACCAAATCCATCACCACCGCTACACACTCCACTCTGACCAACTGCCTCACTGATATTAAATCATGGATGCAAATCAACTTTCTCAAACTCAACTGTGACAAATCAGACATGATCATCATCGGTCCAAAATCACTCACCAAAACCGCTCACAACTTCTGCTTCA
Source organism: Sebastolobus alascanus (assembly GCA_916701645.2). NCBI lineage: Eukaryota > Metazoa > Chordata > Actinopteri > Perciformes > Sebastidae > Sebastolobus > Sebastolobus alascanus. The sequence continues at coordinate 1,335,500 of CAKAOJ020000045.1, forward strand.
CCATCGACAACTCCACTCTGTCCCCCTTCCCCTCACATCCGCAACCTTGGAGTCATCTTCGACAGCCACCTCTCCTTCGAACACCACGTCAACCACATCACCAGGACTGCCTTTTTCCACCTTAAAAATATTGCTTGTCTCCGCCCATCACTCTCCTTCTCTGCTGCCGAAACTCTGATTCACGCTTTCATCACTTCCAGAATTGACTACTACAACAGCATTCTTTACGGCTCACCATCCAAAGTCCTCAATAAACTCCAGTACATTCAGAACTCTGCTGCCTGTCTGCTCATCCATTCCCGGTCCCGTGATCACATCACCCCTGTCCTCCAGAACCTCCACTGCCTCCACTGTCCCACAACGCATCGATTTGAAACTCCTTCTCCTCACTCACAAAGCCCTCCATAACCAGGCCCCCCCTACCTCACAGATCTGCTCCACCATCACACTCCTTCCCGCTCCCTCCGCTCCTTTGATGCCAACCTCCTGTCCACACCACTCAGAACCAAGCACCGGACCTGGGGCAACAGAGCATTTGCCATAGCCTCCCCCTCCCTCTGGAACTCACTCCCAAAACACATCAGAGACTGCACCAACCTGTCCACATTCAAATCACAAATCAAAACTCACCTTTTTAGAACTGCATTTAATGTATGATTAATATTGTGTTTTATATTTTTATGATGTCCTTGTTTTATGATCATTTCATCTGTGTAAAGTGTCTGAGTTTCCAGAAAAGCGCTATATAAATAAAATGTATTATTATTTATTATTATTACAATGCCGTCGTCTCAGAAGCGTAGCACCCACCCTCCGGTTCCCCCTCCAGGCATAGGCCATATAGGCGGTCGCCTAGGGCTCCACCTTCTGGAGGGCGGTGGTTGCCCTTAAAAAACAGAAAATTCCAAATAGGGCACCAAAAGGGTGGAGCTAGAGCCGGCCTGTCCCCCTCATATAAACACTGTTAGAAGAAGAAGAAACCTTTATTTGTCATAGTACATACATGAAATTTGACCTCTGCATTTAACCCATCCTAAGTATTTTTAGGAGCAGTGGGCTTCTGTAAGCACCTGGGGAGCATCTTGGGGTTTTAGTGTCTCGCGCAAGGACACTTCAACATCCAGCCGTAGGAGCTGGGGATCGAACCGCCAACCTTGTGGTGAAAGGACGACCCGCTCTACCCACTGAGCTACAGCCGCCCCTGTGCTCTCTCAGCACTGTTGCCGATGTTCTCACTGTTAGTGGCTCAGCCGTCACAATGTTGAGAGCTGCGCGGAGGCAATAGATATGCTCCCAATCTCACATATAGCACATTTAACTTAAAAATGTTGGATTCAAGCAAATATAGGTCATTTTGTGGAAACTTCAACCTCAACATTTTAGGCTGTGTTTTAATGATACTTCCAGTCATAGTTCCAAGTGCAGATGAGTCTGATTAGTGGTGAGAGCAGGGTTGGTGTGACGGATAAAACTCTTGGGATACCAAAGCTTAAAGTTAAAACTTCAGTGTTTGTGTCAAACTCTTCTGAATATGTGACCAGGTTGCTCTCTCGTTCATTGGCGTTCACACCCGGATTCTACATGAGCAATCACCCAATAAATGCTCGCGTGTGTTGGCAAAACCAGGCACTGAACAACAACCACACACAGGGACACAAGCTTTCACACTGCCCACGCAACAAACAAAAAACAGTCTAAAAGTAGACTGTAATCCCCCTGTCACTCTCAGTATTCTTTAATGACTGCACGCTCAACTGACAAGTTCTTTCCATGACAAGTCTGGAAACATGAAAAAAGCCAGCAGATATGTAGTCCAGCAGGTTCAGACAGTGATGTAAAACGTGTGAGCATCAGTGCATCAGTCTCAACTTCCTCTGAGTGACACTAAAGAAAACACAATTCCTGAAAATGCAGATTGCATAACTGCAGCAGCATGAGATGTGTTTGACCACAGCAACATTTGATTTCCTTCAGGAAACAAATTTTAAGAAAGTACAAGTATGCACTGGATGATTTCCTAAAGAGAAAAACTAGAAATTGTTGTCTACATTTGAATCACCAACATTTCATTGCTCATGAAATATAGAAATACATTTAATATATACATGTACTTCCCCAAAACAAATGTATTTTTCTGTCATATCTGTCATGTTTCTGTCTTTTTTAAAACACAAATTACTCATCATGCTGTCTGACGAGAAACAAATAATGTTAAGTCTGCATTTTTTTAACAAGAATTTCAAAGACATGTCAAACAGGTGTTCAGCAGCACCAAAGAAAAGGTCAGAACCATCCAGTGACCAAAATAGGCATGATTTTATTTTTTCTTCCAAAACTGCTGCATAACAAACTAAAATTAATATGAAAACACATGATACAAAATAAAAAATAACACTTCAGCATCGCTCACAATGAGAACAAACATCAGTTTGGATTTTAATTGTGGATCTACGGTGAGTAAAAAAATGTCTAGACGGGAGCCGCCTCATTCACAAGGTTGCGTGTTGAGCTAGAAAAGCTCGGATTCTCTGCAGGAGCTCCTTCTTCACGCTGTCCGGTACGAGCGCTGCACAGGGGAGAAAACAAGCGGACAGTAAGACAAACTAATTTATTTACTATCAGTAGTTGTTGACACTGTTTGTGATGTTGGTTGCAAGACTCATTCCACCGAGATGCATTACAGAGCGCAACAGGAAGTCATTCCTGCCTGTGGCCATCAAACTTTACATCTTACATATCTTGTGTGTTTTTTTACGGTGACTACTGTAGTTAGTTCATTTTATTTTTCTTACCTCCACCAAGGAGATTATGTTTTTGTTTGTTCGAGGTTCAAGGTTCTTTATTTGTCATTTGTCAATTCCAGCAAAGCAGTCTTTGGCAATGAAAATATTTGGTCTCAGGTACCTTCAACAATGCTTATAAAATATGTATATATAAAAAAGCAAAATGATAATCTAAGGCATAAAATAGTGTAGTTAAATAAATATAAACATAAGTAAATATAATAGTAATGTAAATGTAAATTTGTAATTTAGCTGATGACAGTATTTCAGATGGGAAAACTGAATGTAAACATTTAGTATGTATATGCATGATGAGAAGTAATATATGTACACAGAGGTGTAGACAGGAATGTAGAATGTAATAATGAGAAGTACTAAAACTATATATACGCAGAGGTGTATGTAGTATGTATAGAGAAGAATAATATGTATATGTATATATACACGCAGAGGTGTAACAGTTTGTTAAACAGTATGTAAAGTATATAAAGGTAAATAAAGGTAAAGTGACAATGGTGAAGTTTGTCTGTTTGTCAGCAGGATTACGGAAAAACTACCGGCCCGATTGTATCTTGGAGGACGGGTGCAGCATGGGCCGAGGAAGGACCCATTACATTTTGGAGCGGAACCCAATCGTGGGGCGGATACACAAATTCACTTTCGTTAACATTGTGAGATATGGCATTTGGCGGAGGTCTAGTATTTAAATGTTTAATTTTGTTTATAGTTGATGGTCATAATGTACATACTATTGCAGATTTTGTTTTTGCTTTACATATCACTTGAATTTCTGTGTGTGGGATGATAAAGCTTATCACATCTCATCTAATTTTAGATGTCTTGAGCATTATTTCATCCACATGTCCCCAAAATGTGGTATCTTTAGAAACTTTAGGATCTCCACTAGACTTTAAAACATAGCTCTGTGGGTTAAACCAAAGTTTGACTGTGCAGTGGGAGTTTTTACTAACTGACCCAGATAATGATGAGTATTATTCCTGTACTTCTTCCACCCCCTGCTGTAGTGTTTGCATATAAGAAGATCCGTACCTCTGCCTTTCGGTGTGACTTCTGTGACCAGGTCCTCCACTGTGACATGCTCCAGACCCTTTTCTTTGATCACATCTGCACAACATAATTAATCAGTAATCCAGGTTCATGGAAGCAAACGTTACACACAAATACAAATATAATACCTTTGCAGTGTGCCTTCAGCTGATCCTTCCATCCACACTCCACCAGCTTTGCCCTGAGCAACTCTTTCAACCTGCGGATTTTACATTTACTTGACATTATTTAAAGATCTGAAACCTAAAACCATTCATGACCAAAACCCAGTGTAGAGAAAAGCTTGACTCACCGCTCTCGTTCTCCCATTTCTATCAGCTTCTGGTTGATTGCAGCCCTCATCTGGGAGTCTTTGCTCATGATCTGTCTCAGATCACACACAGACAGCGTTGGGTTCAACGATTTCAGGGGAATGTAGCTTCAAAAAAGGGTTTTATTTTGCTAGCAATCAGAGGTAGACGTTACCTTATTTTGTCGAGATGGATCAGCTGGGGAACACACAGTCCCTTCATACAACTGTACCGTGTAAAAACGTTAAAAGGCGTAAATGGTTCCGCTTTGGCAGCCCTTAATTTGCTACACAAACCGATGACGTTATAGCTAAAAACTTGGTTATAAAACACACTTTAGCTCCACGTGAATGCGTTTTTTGTCAGGACGAGTAAGCTTATTAAACATTTATCAAATTATTTTGGAGAAAATACAAGAACTCAACCTCCCATGAGCGCCCGGGTGGGTTGTGTCCGCTGTGAAATGTCTCCGGGTGCGCCCAAAACAGGAAGCGTGTGACTCCTTCAACAGCATCTTCTTGTTTGCTTCACATCAAACTTGTGGACAAAACCTGTCATATTTTAAAAAGATATGGCGGCGTCGAATTATTCCCTGCAGGTGAACAGAGAGCTGTTGGACCCCAGCTTTGAGAGTTACAGGTTGTCTCTGGACACAATACCGACCTACAGCGTTGAGCTGGATGCTGGTGAGAGAAACTAACTAACAGTAGAGTTAGCAGCTGAGCTAGCCTAGCACTGATACCACTGAAACCTCTGGGTTAGCACTTCTGTCACAGCTACTTCATTAACGCTAAGTGTGCTTGCAGCCTGTAAGCAAACATAAGTAACAAGCTTAGTTATTGTAATTAACAGGTTGCTAATTAATTCAAAACGTCCTTTTATAATGCTAAGTTGATAACATTGGAGCTGCTTTAGCTGCAGCCCAGTGGCTCCACTGTACTTTATGCTAGTGGGTTCAGAGGGTCCTTAAGAAAATCAGGAGTAGTTTAACATAGTTAGTAACATAATTATAGTTATTTTTATTCACTGCAGATTATTGTGATGGCAACAATGTTTAATGTTTATGTTTTTTAACATACAAACATAACTGCATGTTATCTATCTATCTATCTATCTATCTATCTATCTATCTATCCATCTATCTATCCATCTATCCATCTATCCATCTTCCTATCTATCTATCTATCTATCTATCTATCTATCTATCTATCTATCTATCTATCTATCTATTTATCTATCTTCTTTATCTTTTATTATAAACACAAACAATACGACCAGACAAATACACATGTCAAACACTAAAAATGAGTGACCACAATATGCAGGTAGTAAACATATATATAAATATATACATATATAAACATAAAGAAATGTAAGAAAATAGAAATAAATTAGTATGTTACATGTAAATAAATGATGTACATAATACTACAATATTGTACATAATGCTACAGTATAAATACAATATATGTAAAGAAATATAAGTAATTAATACAATTTAAAATAAGAAAAGAGAATATAAGAAATATGAACAAATATTTGCATTAAGGCATGCAATATATAACATATACCCACAGTGCAAATAGGTAAATCCAAAATCCAATATACATACAATACAAAAAAACTAGTTATAATGCATGAACAGGTACAATTTTCTAAAACAATATCAGTGAAAAATTAAGGAGCACATTGACCAAGAGCGCTGAAAGCAGTGTTGGTGAGGAATTTATATTGTCCACAATGTGAGAAATTCCCTTTAGCTTCACCACACAGCATTACAAACAACACAAGACAAGAACATGCAGTTCTGAAATATAATTTAAAAAAAAGAGAGGCTGGTGGCAAGATTTAGTTTGTGTAGGAGGCATGAGGAGGCATTCACTGTTTTAATTGCATTTGGCGGGAATGAGTTTCTTTACTTGCTATAACGTGTCACTGAGAGTTAGAAGGTGCCAAAAATAATATAACACAAAAACTAAAATGTATAGTTAAACAAGACTCGGTCAAAACCGAGTATATGGCTGGACCGTACATGGTCAGTATATGAATTTGTGATTGAATTGTTACACAAATAGTCAGTGGTCATGTCTATAATGTTTTGTGAACAGTTTTTTTCCACTTATATCTTAATGTTTGATTGAAAGACAACTTATAATGAAGCAAATGACATTTAGTAATGTAAATGGAAACATTTGTAGTATATTATACATTTTATAGAAGGTGAGAAGGTATTAGCATGAGATACAGTATGCAAGGTTAAGAGTACTTCAGTTTTTTATTTAAAGCATGTGTATCAAAAGCATTCATCATATAAGTGGTGTGTAACGATATATACATACTTCGCAAAAGTTTATCAGCGTTGAGATATTCCCGCTGTCATCACTAACGTTTTTGATGCCGTATTTATTCCTAGATGGAGTGTTAAAGGAGCAGCTACAATGTTAGCATAGCCTAGCACCGATCGATCCAAACTCCATTCAGAAAACAAGCATTTTAAAAGTTGTTTGCTTGTTGTCTTGCGGACAGACCCGACAAAGCATGAATTCAGACTTTTTAATAATCAGCATCAGTATGTAGTTATTTCGGCATTATTTTGATCCGTTTATTGCAATTAAATCACAGCACAGTGTTTATTTTGGGTTCATACCGCAGTAGCGACGTGTGGCTTGCCAGATACAGTCAGTGCACGTATGTGAATACAGATCGCGGCTGGGTTACGTTATGAACCCAGACACAACGGCGTTTGGTTTTCTGACATATCTGGGACTTCCACAACATGTACAAAGCAGCAACAGTGATTATTTCTTCCATGCTGATAGAGGAAATGGAGGAAAGCGAGGCGAAAATGTTCTTCGCGCTTGGTGTGAATGCATGGTAACACAATACGAAGCACAACATAACGTAACTTAAACGAACATAAACAAGAGCACATGTACAACAACGACACTATGTAATGTTACATTACAGCACTTACACGCTCCCCAGAAAACGTAAACACAGAACTGTTCTCCGCCTTTTTCATTTTGAAAGAGCAACGGCCAATGAGGAAACTCCAACAGTCGGCCGACCAATCCTGTAACTTCATCACTCAGTCAGTCAGTCAGTCACTCACTCAGTGACAGACTTTTGCGTTTGTAGGGCTGGCCCTCTGCGGTCCAGCCAAAAATCTCAGTCAAGACATGAAAGTAAAGGTACGAGTAGACAATGAAAGAATGATAGGGAGGGATGTGCTGGTGTGTTGTTCCATTCATTTGGCCTCAGCTGCAGAAATGCATTTTTAACAGTCCTAATACAATGTAGGTGCAAACAGGTAAAGGTTTTCTGACATGCTTATCTCATGCTAATTACGTGGCTTTTTTTCTGTTACTAATTAGGCATATTAAAGCTAGGGTTGGAAATCTTAAAAAAATAGCAAGAGTACGCTAGATTTACAAAAATATCCAACCAAAATTCCCAGCCCAGTGTTGCCAACTCTTTTCCAATGAAAGCAGCTAGCAGCACTAGCTCCAAAAGTCCCTAAATCTAGAGAGAAAGTCGGCAACACTGACAGTCCGTCCTGGCAGGTAGCCTGTTTATTACCGTTCTGCGACAGCCACAGATACCGGATTTTTTTCTTTTTTTGTCAGAGCATTTGATTTATTAATTACTGTCAGGATGAGAATTTCAACTGATATAACAAAACATGTTTTTGAAGATTACCAAATCTAGCTTTAACGGTCTTATTGATAACATTTTTATAGAGACAAATATTAAAAAAAACATATAATACATCCAGTGCTGAATAAAAGTATGGATTTTCCTGAAAAAAAAAGAAGTATTATGATTGTGATTTAATCATTTTAAAAATTTTGGCGGGTCCAAAATGAATGTTTTGTTTATATCTGTGGAAGATATCTGACGTTTGGTTTCCACTTCTAACAAGGCTTGTGAGCCAATAGTAAAACGATGTTGATATCACACGGTATCTCTGGGTCGTCAGTAAGTGTGGAAAAAAGGGATAAATGGCTGAGATTGACGGTAAGTGCCTGGCAACGACTTGTTGTGAAGTAAATGCAATGAAACAGGGAGGGAGAATATTGAATGTTATCAGTGTTATCAATAGCACCTTTAAGTCGCATACAAAAATGATTAATACAATACAATACAATACAATACAATAAAACTTTATAAAACTATATTTTTTATGTTGTTGTGATGTCTCATAATCTGCCACCTATTACTCATAAAGATAGTGTCGGACTGACACTGAGATTAATAGTATGTTGAAATAGAGGTGTATTGTATCTCTTTAATGTGTAACAGTAGTTGTGGTAATCTCACCTGTACATTATTGAATTTGAACAATATAAATATGATCCAAGAACTGTCTCATTTTTGTGCTTTATTTTAAACGTTTGACTTTCCATCTCTACTGCAGCTGTGGAGGAAGTGAAGCTGAAGGACACTCAGTACACCCTGGAACATATGCGTGCTTTTGGCATGTACAATTACCTCCACTTAGACCCTTGGTATGAAGACAGCGTTTTGTTTGTTGACTGCAAAGGAAGGGTTCTCAGTCTCACCGTCACCCTGGTAAGCTTTTTACGTTTGTATCTATCGTTACCTAGTTGCCAACATATCCCCCCAACTGATGGCTATGAGGCAAATTCCTGTATATTTATTCTTCAAATGGTTGTGGTTCTGATAGGGCCGTCAGAGTTAGCACGATAATAACGTGTTAACGCAAATTAGTTTTAAAGCCACCAATTTCTTTAATGCATCTTGCGATTTTTAGGTTGTAGCAGGCTCAGTTTTAAAGCTAGAGTGAAGATACTGGCATCATATGAAACTAGAAAACCAAGGAAAATTAGGAATCCATTGGTATCAACCATGTCATACTAGCTTGTCACGAAGGAGGCTGAATAACGTTAACGTTAAATAACGTTAACGTTAACGTAACGTTATTTTGGCGAGGAAAAACTGGCAATGCCATTTTCAAAGGAGTCCCTTGACCTCTGACCTCAAGATATGTGAATGAAAATGGGTTCTATGGTTACCCACGAGTCCCCCCTTTACAGACATGCCCACTTTATGATAATCACTTGCAGTTTGGGGCAAGTCATAGTCAAGTCAGCACACTGACACACTGACAGCTGTTGTTGCCTGTTGGGCTGCAGTTTGCCATGTTATGATTTGAGCATATTTTTTGAGCTAAATGCAGTACCTGTGAGGGTTTCTGGACAATATTTATCATTGTTTTGTGTCGTAAATTGATTTCCAATAATACATATATACATACATTTGCATAAAGCAGCATATTTGCCCACTCCCATGTTGATAAAAGTATTGAATACTTGACAAATCTCCATTTAAGGTACATTTTGAACAGATAAAAAATGTGCAATTAATTTGCGATCAATAACGATTAACTATAGACAATCATGCGATTAATCGGGATTAAATACTTTAATTGATTGACAGTCCTAAATAATACTGGAGGTAAGTGTAATGTATTACTTTACGCCTCAGAAATGTATTGAAATTACTTTGGGTTTCAGTATACCAACAGATTTTTTAGGCATAAAACTAGTCAACCTACTACTTCAACATGACACGTTGTGCACATGTTGCAGCCTCAATCTGAGAATGCGAACATGGGCCTTCAGAAGCAAATATCATTCACACTCTATTGTGTGGCTGGATGTTATGAAACAGGTCTATATTTGGGAAACAATGACAAGATATGAAAGAGACACTGCCTGTTGGGCTGCAGTTTGCCATGTTATGATTTGAGCATATTTTTTATGCTAAATGCAGTACCTGTGTGGGTTTCTGGACAATATTTGTCATTGTTTTGTGTTGTTAATTGATTTCCAATAATAAATATATACATACATTTGCATAACAAAAATATTTTCTCATTCCGATGTTGATAAGAGTATTAAATACTTGACAAATCTCCCTTTAAGGTACATTTTGAACAGATAAAAAATGTGTGATTAATTTGTGATTAATTGTGATCAACTGTAGACAATCATGCAATTAATCGCTACTAAATATTTTAATCGATTGACAGCTCTAGATTCTGACATTGTGACAGTGGAATTGTTGGTGGGCTTTAATGCATCTAACACACCAGCAGGTGGTGACCAAATACTTGTGTAATAACAGCATCAGCCCACGATGCATTTCTGGCAGGTGATGTGAAGAGAAAATCATCTTTGCAAAAATTGCACAATATTAACATTTTACAAGATGCAATATTAATGTGGCTCATTATAATTCCCCTAATTTGCTGTTCTATTGTTTATGATGCTCAATTCGAGACAATTAAAGAGGGAGTGAGAGTCCCAGTGTTCATGGGAAAAAACACAAGTTTTTATTCCACCTTTAGTCCATCGTATGAATCAGCACGGAAGATTAAGTTTTGGATGAGACATTGTATGTCTGTCGTTAATCACAGGAGCAATTACATAATTGACTCAAGGAACTAATCCAGGTTTGTTACCCAAAACCATGCTGAGACAAGGACCAAAATCAGCCCAAAGACCTTTTCAGCACAGACTTCTTTTATGTCTAAGACATCATTGACCATGATTAGAGATAATTGGTGCCATATCAGTTTTTTTTTTAATGTCAGATCTGGCCTTAATGATGATCATCAGGCTATAATCCTGCGAGACAGTATTTCTGGCTTTCAGTGGCATCATTAAATCACTGAAAATGTGTTGCTCAAATTCTAATTACAATCATCACATGATAATTATCGTCCCCGACGAGGCCTCTTTGCGTATATTTGCAGGGAAGTGTCGCTCGGCACATTGTACATAGGCGGTTCACTCTCCGTTCGGGGCATTAACAGCGCGGATGCTGGAGAAAATGATCTCAAAGGTGCATCATACATTAGGTAGCAATATAATACGCAGTGTCACGCTCCATGGCAACAACAGGGCAGCTGCTGCACACTCCTTTTGAAACACTGTTACTTCACGCGATGAGTAATTGATGCTCATGTGGTGGCATATCTGTCTATTACTAATAAGGCTCCTGAGAGTCGTGAATCACATGTGAAGCCAAGTCACATGGGCGGCCGCATGACGGTTGGTAACTCGGTCTGTCCTTGATGAGTGCATGTTGTTTTATGTTATTCAGCTCCAATGTTGAGTCTATCTTCCTGTGGCCTTTTACCAAGAAGAATATTATGGAAAATTGTGTTTGGCTGTGTGTTTTTATATCGCATGTTAATTGCAGAATTTTCTTATGGGATTAGAGTGCCCCTTTCAATATGAAAGCAGCGACCTTTCTGTTCTTCTCTAGTTCAAAGCATTCTCATATTAAGTGTCCATTTCAGTCTTTGTGAGTCATGACTGGACTGCTTAAAGAATGCAATCTGATAGTTTTGTAGCAGTGACAACAGATATATCACCCATTTTACATAATCATTTCCTCATTTTAGAGACAAAATCCATTTAGTTTCCATTGCTTTTCTCCACCACTAGTGCTGAAAAACGATTAAAGGGATAGTTCGGGTGTTTTGAAGTGGGGGACGTCTTCAAATTGCTTGTTTTGTCTGACCAACAGTCGAAAATCCAAAGATATCAATTTACTGTCATATATGACAAAGGAAAGCAGCAAATGTTCACATTTGAGAAGCTGGAATCAGAAAAAAAAAAAAAAGAATTTTGGTTGAAAAGTGACTCAGTTATTAAAATAGTTGCCATTTAATTTTATGTCCATCAACTAAGAGATTAAGGGGATAGTTTGGGTGTTTTTATAAGTGGGGTTGTATGAGGTACTTATCCATAGTCAGTGTATTACCTACAGTAGATGACGAACGGCACACCCCCAGTTTGGAGAAACAGACAGGAGTACCAGCACGGGAGCAACGCAATGTACTGCTGTGGACGGGGCAGCAGCAAAATGGATTTTAGACATTATTTATGATGGTTGTTTCTTATAGTTTACTCAGTCGGTAAACCTAGTATGTTAAATAGGTTGGTACGATGAGTGTTAAACTTTATCAAACTCATTTTTTTATTGACGTGACTGAGATGTAATGTTTCTAAATGTCTTCTTAATTTGTTGGGTCTCATACTGTCAGCTGCCAGAGTTTTCAGACATAAAATACACACTGGTCTCCTCCTCATCTCCCACCGCCTTCATTATTATATATATTTATAGAAATGTAATTTATGGTGCTCTTGGATTGCCGCCCTGTTACAGGTGCGAAAGCAGTTTTTAACCACAGTGAAAATGTTGTTTTTGAGGTTAATCGCCGAAAAATATGGACTGAAGCAGAATATTTCATTAGATAAAAAAATGTAGTGAATTTGGAAATAATTGCGATCTCTTTTTCAATAAATATTGACTTTGGGACTGAGGACTGAGGCTATTACAGAGACCGACGGTGCACCGCATCGCTCGCTAAGTGTGTTTGAGAGAGAGGAGGGAAGAGAAGGTGGAAGGTAGGCTAATGTTTATGTAAGTTTAATAATAATTAGAATGTCAACGTTATGAATGAAGCTTCGACCTACTTGGTTCCTCATATTTTCTTTTGATTACCATCAGATGAGCACATTGTCTTGTTCGTCTCTGAAGCATCGTCTTTTTTTCTTTTTGTACCTGTCAAATATCTGTCCATTCTGTAAACCTACAGACTACCCGTCTGAATGAACACCATTGCTACCACGGATGTATAAAGAGCCAATTTGTTTACTGTTCCACTGTGAAAAAGATTCCGACGTCAAAACTTAAATTGTGCATCCCATTTTCCCCCAGTCACACGGGCCCCATCTGTCATGGCTCTGGCCCCACAGTTTGAGAACCACTGGTTTAAGTGTACTTTATATATAGAATATTTTTACCGCTTTATCTTGCCGTCAGACAGCCCTTTCTGATGGGGAACTGAAGCTGTTGTATTCATCTATGCTCTTGCCAAACCACCAGACTCCATTGATAAAAACTGTAATTTTACCTTGCTGGTCAATGGAGTCTGGTTGCTTTGGCGAGACCATAGTTAAACGGAAATATAGACTCTATAGCTCACGGCAATGTAAACTGGCTTAAATATTCTAAATATAGCGTACGCTTAAACTGATACTGATTTTTTTAGGTGAGCCTTTCTTTTAGTTGACTAAAATACGTTTTGCTGCTGCCCCGTCCACAGCAGTACATTGCTTAGCTTTCATGCTGGCACTCCTGTCTGTTTCTCCAAACTGGGGGCTTGCGGACCGTCATCTACTGTAGGTAATACACTGACCATGGATAAGTACCTCATACAACCCCACTTAGAAAACACACAAACTATCCCTTTAATCTCTTAGTTGATGGACGCAAAATGAGATGTTAACTATTTTGACAACTGAGTCACTTTTCAACCAAAACTTTTTTTTCTGATTCCAGCTTCTCAAATGTGAATATTTGCTGTTTTTTTTGGTTCATATATATGACAGTTAATTGATATCTTTGGGTTTTTCACTGTTGGTCAGACAAAAACAAGCAATTTGAAGATGTCACCTTGGGCTTTGAGAAATTGTAATGTGCATTTTTTTCACTATTTAATGACGTTTCATATTCCAAAGGAATAATCTTAATTGATTAATCAAGAAAATAAGTTTTGGTTTACTCTAATGTACTCCCTGCCCATATGAATGAATCAAACAAAGGTCAGATGTATGTAGTAATAGTTATATCTGTCTGTTTTGTGGATGCAGTACTGACTGATGGGTCTGTTGTGTTGTGAATCCAGGACACGACCCTGGGGAAGCCCAGAGAGGTCTACCGTATAACCGCTGACTCCAGCCAGTGTGAGGATCGTCTTTGCGCGTCTCTCAGCCTCACCTCAGCGACCTGGGCGACTCTCTCTGACGGCGCCGGCCGACTGTACCTTCTCCGCACCGGCAAGAGGGGAGACAGCTCCCATACGAAGTGGGAAGTAAGTATAACAGCTGAGTTTACTGCTTTAAGTAATACACAAACACATTTAAGACATCTTTGGTAGGATATTAAGTGTATCAGTTGCAATGTAATCTAGCAGTCAGTTGAATCTAAAAGGGCAGTAACTAATCCATGACCTTTATTGACCTCTACTGGTGACTATATGGAAGCGCAACAACAAAGATTGAACATGCAACTTTGTACAACAGTCCCTCTTGTCTCCATGAATTAGTCAGGGTTAGTTTAAAATTAGTCTAAAGTTAACACGACATTAACATGTTCACAAAAGACGCGAGTAGCTAAGCAGACATCCTGCCTACTGTACTACTGTAATAACAATGCTGTTTTGTCTTCGGCTTTTTTGGCTTGACACAACTATTTATTAACATTTGTACTTCTTGCAATGTCACTTGATCATTCACAACTGTTGAAAATGAGGCCAGGATTGAGGGATATCGGTGACACTTTGAATGTCTGGAAGTGAGTGTCCACAACCAGATATCTCAGCAACTTGAGATATAATGTTTGAGTTAGGGCTGCACAATATATTGTTTATTATTGTCATTGCGATATCAACTTGTGCGATAAACATATTGCAAAAGACTGCGATATTGTAATCAGGGATTTTTTGAGTTAGTTGAAAGAGAGTAACAGTAGAAAACTGCACTTTAAAATGTAACTATCATTCCTTTTTTATTGGTGCCTTTTGTGTTCAGTTAAAGGAATGTTGGAAATAATTTCCTTTCATTTTTTTTAATTCAACATGCAATTTGTTGTATTTTAGCAGTACACTGAAAGCATCAGAAAGGTAGAACTGAGGACAACTTTAATATCTGTTTATCACAAATAATATTGTCATATTCAACAACGTTATCGCATATTTTCCTCATATCCTGCAGCCTTAGTTTGAGTCATGAAAATAGCAACTTCAAATTCCCACAGGAGCAGTAATACTAATTATTAAAGAAAGGTAATTAATTATGACCGTGACAAATAAGTTTTTCTATGCCAGCAGACACTTTTGCTGGTGACCAGCCAAATCTTAGGTGGTTGGTAAAATAATTGAAGAATAAGGCTGGTGATATTTAAAAAATGTTCTGAATGTCAATAAACCCCATTAGGCGACGCGCGAAAACACGAATGGCCCTATCTAGAGCCAGTGTTTGGTTTGTCCGTTCTGGGCTACTGTAGAAACATGGCGGACTCCGTGAAGAGGACCTGCTTCCTATGTAGATATAAACAGCTCATTCTAAGCTAACGAAAACACAATGATTCATATTTTCAGGTGATTGTACTCTAATGAAAACATACTTATTAATATTATATTCCATTTCTGCCAATAGATCCCCCTAAATGCTACACACTGGACCTTTAAAAAAAAAAAATCAATCCCATGAAAAGACCAAAACCATCTTGATCTTATTAACAAGTACTGTCTGTGTATCCAAAGCCTGATACAGCTTATTCCTCTGTGCCATAGAGCTCCATTGTTGTCCAAAAACTATTAAAAACACATCACTGAGCCTCACTGTTGCACTGGTTGACATGTTCAGTCATTATGATGAACAGAGGCACTTTCGTATTATATGAATCTATCCTACTTACTGAAATGTGTATTAATCCGTGGCTGATAATAGTCCCCAACAAATGCACTATTTACTCCTGATAAGGAGCGTTTGGTAAATGGGTAGGGAAGTCAGAAAGTATTGAGAGAGACAGACCAACACATTGTTGTTGGTTTTAGTCTCATAAGAAAAATATAGAATATCACCAGCCCAGCCTTATTCTTTAACCTGGCATTTACTATATCCCTATTCTAGAGAATAAAGAATAAATAGTAGTTGAAGTACTGTATGCAAAATTTAAAGGACTGTATGTACAGCGTATTTGAAGGTAGAAATATCAATATAAAAAAATAGAAATATCGATATCAGAATTAACAAAATCAAGCAACCAAGAGTCATGTTTAGAAATTCAGAGAGTGTATAGCCTTTAAATATGCTGTTGCATTATGAAATGTCCTGATATTCAGCATATCAACTTGTCAAAAGACACATTTTTTGAGCTGTTATGCAAATTGAAGCTTTAGAAGCAGTCTCTGTGTTTATAAAGCTTAGCCTTGGCTTGCGGTAGTGAGGAATCAAGTCTTTGATAAGATGAGTCTTTGTGCACTGTGTCCTGTTAACAGGCTGCAATTGGGATTGGCCACAAATGAGAGTTCACTCTTAGAACAAGCACACTTGATGCAATCCTGAAAGCAAAGTTCAAGAGTGGCACTTGTAATGAAGATTTAAGCCCTCAAGTCAGTAACTTCCAATGTTCTAATTTTAAGTTTCAGCACTCAGGGAGCTCTGCCAACGTCCATATTCAATCTTCCACTGTGGTTCGTGGGTGTTGTGAAGATACCGTTAATAAACGGACTCATAAACCAGATATTTTTATGCAGTCACTCTAAAGATGGGCTTCTCAGCATCACATCACCTTCTTCAACCAGACAACTGCAGACACTGATTGAGAAATACTAGTTTGAATTAGCATTTTATTGATAAAATAAAGACAAATATCTCAGTATAGACCATTTAAAGCCAGTTGATGCTAACAGTTAATGCTGGGTTTTCATTAAAGAATCTTTTACAGCGTAAAAGGATGATGCAGGGATAAAATTGTTATTAAATTAAAGACTATTCTAAAGTTTTATATTCAGATACACTAACACCGCTCAACTCCTCACAAGTTTTAAATTGTACATTTGGGTATGGGTTAGTTATAACGAGCACTCCTTATTGCTAAATAAATACTGTAGTCTTCTCATCGTCAGCAGATGATATAAAGTGATCGCTGATCTTCAGCATGTGCATCGTATAAATACTGAATAGTTACAAAATTTGATTTCAGATTGTTGTGAATAATATGTTTTTATATGCGTAGTTGGTTGATATATTTAGTTTTGAAAGAAACGAGCCTCTAACCAAAATGTTCCAACTTTGACTTGAAGTAGTTTTAGGGTGTTGGCAAAATGTCAAAGTAAATCTCTTTCCACATTTTGTCAACATCTTTGCTCCTAAGCACTAATTTCTGTTGTGTTTCTGTATCTTGGATATTCTCTTAGATAGAAACTTTAATATCCACAATGCGGAAAGTTGTCTTTGTATTTGAAAAAGTCAATGAAAATAGTCAAAGATGTGAAATTTTGCTAGAGATAGGGGCTCTCCTTAAAGGAACAGTATTTAACATTTTGAGGTATCTATTAGCAGAAATGTAATATAATATTAATAAGTATGTTTTCATTAGTGTATAATCACCTGAAATGAAGATTTATTGTGTTTTCGTTAGCTTAGAATGAGACCTTCATATCCACATAGGGAGCAGGCCCTCTTCACGGAGTCCACCATGTTGCACCGCCATGTTTCTACAGTAGCTCAGAATGGACAAACCAATAACTGGCTCTAGAGAGAGCCTTTCACATTTTAACGTTACCTGAAGGTCACCGTAGTTCTCAGACACGCTTGTGAAACTGTGGTAATGTGAGCCGCAGAGTGCCAAACCGTGGTACCGCCAGCTGCCGTCTGACTACCTTTGCTCTTAAAGTAGTGTTATTATGGTAAGGATGGCCTCTGAGCGAGGTGAATGCCGTTACCACGGTTTTGCACACGGCGGCTCATGTTACTGCAGTCTTGGAAAGGGAGGAGTGAGACGAGGGGTATTCAGTTGGTTGCAATCTGCAACCACATCTCCAGATGCCATCAAAGCCTACACACTGGTCCTTTAAACAAAAAGCATAGAAGCAAAGGGACGAAACTCTGGTGCTTTTTTGACAACTGCCGCTAGCTGGCGCTGTGGTAGCGCTGCCGCCAATTTGTACAAAAAACACTAATGAGTCTGTGGCAATGGATGTATAGACAAGTCTGTAAATCAGAGGATAATTTTTTGAGGTAAATCAACTTCCCAGTACGAACACTTATATAGCCCTCATTTAAATCATTATATCCTAAAAGTTGTAAAATTCACTAAGAGTGGGGCAGTTAAGCTGAAATATTCATAACAATTGTGCATTTTGCGATAAAAGCAACACGTTTGGCACAGACATAGGTTTCTATTTTGTGAAAAGATATAGATATCGGGGCACTGTAAATTTGGCCCTGAGGGCTGTGGCAGCCATTTTTCAAAATAGCATGGCATGTTTTTCCCTCTTTATTTTTTAAGGGTGCTTTTTAAAAACTGAGAAAAACGCGAAACTGAGAAAAACGCGAAAACCCAATACAAGGAGCATGGTCACTTTAGGGTCAAAGTTCATCTTCTTACCTTCATGGTAGAATAACAACCACCTACAATACAGTAACTGAAAATACACCTTTAGAACAGCAAGATCTTCAGCTTTCCATCACTATATACTGTATCTCTTTTCATTAGCAGTAAACCTGTGACCATGCCGACTTAGTTGAACCTATAAGGAAACTAAGATCAGTCTACTGTCGGAATAGCTCACAGGGTCAAAGAGACACACGAGCTGTGTCGTGCATTTTACAACTTTTGGGCCTAATGATTTAAATAAGGGCTATTCAAGTGCTCGTACTGGGAAGTTGATTCATCTCAAAACAAATTATCCGCAGAGTTACAGACGTCTCTTTCCCAATGTAAGTCTATGGGAAAAAGTCTTTTTGGGCCCAATGGCATCACGTGACGGACACGGAAGTTGTAGTACCGCCGTTTGACCACTACGAAAATTGGGATCAACAACCGGCGCTCTTCCTGGGGGCTTGGGGTAGAAGTGCCGCTAAACTCTGTGTAGTTGACACATCCAGTGAGTCCCCAAAATGCTGACAAATCAGAGCAGACTGGGATTCTTTGGGAGGGGTGTTAAAGGGACAGGTTCTAAAACTGAGCGAGCGTTTCAGGCAGAGGGTGAATACAGGCATAGTCAGACAGACAGTATGAAAAATAATGTGGCATTGTCAGGTAACACATAGGGTGCGTCCCCTGAAAGTTTAACCAGCACAACATATTTGCGAGGTCCTGCCACTAAGCCGTCTGTGACTGACGGGATAGATGGACTGGTACCGCGGGAACATTTCAGAATCTTAATATCTTTCGTAGGTCTCGCGCTGAGTAGCCACCAGGGTGCATGTGTGGAGGAGGAGCTGAGCCCTGCTCTCAATGAAACACCAACACAGAGAGTAGAGGACAGAAGCAGCGTGCCCATAAATGACCCCAAAACAAAGCAGTATTATTTTTTTTTCTGTTTATTTGGCTTAGGCACAGTGAAAAAAACGCTTATAATGGCAGGGAAAACCCTGATGTTTATTAATTGTATCCATATTTTGGCAAATTCCACAATATTCTGCAGTTTACAATTGATCCGATTTTTATTATCAAATTCTGCGATTCCGCATTGAGGATCACAGGCCCCACAGAGCTTCATAACAACACATCAAAACAACACAGAGCTTCATAACAACACATAACAACACATCAAAACAACACAGAGCTTCATAACAACACATAACAACACATCAAAACAACACAGAGCTTCATAACAACACATGACACATAGCTTAAATAAAAACACATGGCAACATATAGCTTAAATATAAACACATAACAACACATAGCTTAAATAAAAACACATAGCAACACATAGCTTAAATAAAAACACATAACAACCCATAGCTTAAATAAAAACACATAACAACACATAGCTTAAATAAAAACACATAGCTTCATAGCAACACATAGTTTCATAAAAACACATAACAACACATAGCTTCATAACAACACATAGCTTAACCCCTTGCCATTCCGAACTCTGTTTTTAGAGGGATAGTGGTGGGGGACAGGGGATGTTCAGGGGTAGATAAAAAGTCAACAATTAATGTACATCATTTGAAAGCTGGGAACCTGAAAATAATTAATAAATAAACGAATTAATTAATTAATAAATTAATGCAAATAAATTGTGAAAGTGTATCAGGGCTTAGAACATGATGATATGAGTTTGTGATGGCCATTCCCATGCTCTGTTATGTCAGGTTTTATTTCTCGGGTTAAAAGCTTTAAAAAAGCATGTCTGTGATTTTCTGACATCTGATCTAATCAGCTTGAACACACCTTGAAAATCACCAAGTCATAAAATCAGTTTTCTAAAATACTTTGGAATATTAAGCACCTATTTGGTGGCCATTTTGAAAAATGGCTGCCATGGTCCTCAGGCCCCAAATAAGTAGTGCCCCGATATCTATATCTTTTCATAACATGTAAACCTACATCTGTGCCAAATGTGTTGCTTTCATCACAAAATTCACAGTTGTTGTGCTTGAAGCTGCAGTATGCGAGATTGGCGCAAATATGATTTAAAAAAGTTATTTTTAGAAAACGGCCGCTATATCGTGACAGTAGTACATGAAACAAGTAACCTGAAAAAAATCATGTTCCTCTGTGTCCTACTGTGTCCTCCGGTGCTCCTAACGGCATCTGAAGGATTTCACTTACCGGAGGAAAACAAGGTCCGCTATCCAGCTGCCGTCTATGAGAGCCGGCTGTCAATCACTCGCGCACTCTAAAACTAGGCAGCGCTGATCAAATATGAATCAATATTCTCTTACTGTAATGCCTATTTCTCACCTCAAATGTTTTCAGAATCATCTTGTCGGCTACTGTTTAGCTGTAAAATAAGAAAGTTTGTTACGCGGCCGCCATTGTAAAATCTGTTGAAGGAAGCCAAGTTCTGGTCACATGACTGGAGCAGAGCCAATAGGAACGCTTTCTCTCTCTGAAATGACCTGTGATTGGTCAAAATCTGCCGTCACGGGCTAGATTTTTCTAAAGCCTGAAAACAGAGCCATGAGGAGGAGCAGAAGTCTAGTTTTCTCTCAGACCACTTGAATTACAATATGCTGAAAGGTTATTATGGAATTTTTGCCAAATTATGCCCAAAAATTGTTGCCTACTGCCACTTTAACTGCCCCGCTATAATAGCTGAATCCAGAGTTATTTTCTTCGGCATAGTGAACGTGCATCAGACACACAGGACTGCACCGCCCTGCACGCTCATATGACATATCCGGTTCTGCCAGCTTCCTGCTAGCTGTATGTGGCTGTAATAATGGATATATTGGCTGTAATTCATCACTTTTATTATCCTATAATACACCCATGGGCTGTATGCTGTAAGCCTGTACCGTGGTGTATGTATTAACGTCTCTGTTCCCAAACAACCGGCTATCAGCCAGTAGCTAGTAGTGCTAGTAGCATGACATAAACAGAATTTAATGGAGTTGTAGGTTATTTACTAACACGCAGGGCAAAAGCACAGGACACAACCTCTTACACATCCATGGTCTGTGGTCTATTGGACATCGATTCTGGAGATCCTTGACATGAAAAAGTTTGAGATTGCTCTCAAAATCTGTGTGCTTGATTTTTCTAACTTCCATTTATGTCCATCACTCACTTTATGCTCCTCTGGGAAGCAGCCAGGCAAACAAGTTTAATAAACAAATAAGTAAGTAAATAAATAATTATAATAGTATGCATATTTATAATATTTGTGTTGTTGAACACAGGCTATTTCGGTAGAGACATTAAAATTATGACAATAGAATAGAAATAATGTTGTTTTACTTTTTTATGCTACTTTGTATCTGAAGGGCTTGTTTCTTTGTATTTGAATGATAGTTCTTGCTCACTTCTGGCCCTTGCCTTTTAAATTTGCTAGCTGTATTTACTATTCTCTGTAGGTAGTGCTCTATCTCTGAGAGGTTAGCCATGACACAACTCATCTCCTGATCAAAGCAGCTAGACAAATTTGTCGGTGACATCCTAAACAATCACCACACTCATTAAATGTTTATCATGCTGTGTGAAATAGCACCTCAGCCCTTTTTCCTGAAGATAAATGTTTTATTTCATAAAAGTCTATTACGTTTTATGATGTTAATGGAAGTGGTCTTTATTTTAGGCGAGGTGGCCCACCACCCTGACATGGTGATCAGCTATTGTTGCTCATGCTTAATAGCCTTTTTTTTTGTTTTCAATTAATTCCAAATGAAGCAAGGTTGCTGCCTCTCGTTAACAAGGTTTAAGAGATGTAAACATCAGCAGTAGGGCTGCAACTACTGATTATCTTCATTATTTGTTCATCTCTCCAATTATGAATCGATTAATTGTGTAGACGTTAAAATGTCAGAAAAATAATTAAAAATTATCAGAATTATTATTTTTTTCAAACATGTTGTTCTGTTGTATCCAAAACTAGATATTCAATTTACAATGATATAAAACAGAGAAAAGCAGCAAATCTTCACATTTGACAAAATTGAAACTAATGATGTTTGCTTGATAATTTTAGACTCTGATTTAGACTCTTCAGTTGTTGAAATTATTGGAGATTCATTTTATGTCCATTGACTCATCCGAATATTGGCCAATTATTTCAGCTCTAGTCAGGGTTTTGTGCGCTTGGTACGAGTTGAATGTCCATTCATTTTATATTACTCTGTCGCAGATTACCACACATCTGGCTTCTACTTGTATGAAAACTTTATTATATTATTTATTATATTAACATTAATGCCAGTTTACAGATTTTGCCCACTGTCAACTGCATCCTGTTAAAATGATTGTATTTGTTGATTGTGTACTCGTAGCCACTGTTCAGTGAAGACATGGGGGAGCCGTTCACCATCCTCCACAGCAGCTCACATGTCCAGGACGGAGTCCACAACATGGAGGTCCTGCTGCTCCGCATCCAGAAAGACCCGCAGGAAACCAAAGGAAGTGGATTCTCTGTGTCTCTTGAGTGGGTCACAGTCGCCAACACTGCAGGACATGGTGGGTGGTGCACTAGCCTATCATAATCATCATTTTAGTAATTGAGCATGAAGTAAAATAAGATGAGACAAGCATGTCATACATAATTAGGTCTGAATTAGGATTTAAATTTCAAGCCTGTTATTTCATTTTCATGTTCATTTTTATGATATTCATACCAAGCAGACGACAGAAATCCTTGTTAATTAAACCATACTAGGAAGTTAGTCATGCTCTGCCATTAATGCGGTTTATTTTATTATGTCCCAGATGAGATTAGTGTACTCTAAAGCAAACATTGACCAGAAGAATTTTCATTACAGTTCTTGGTGCTTGCTGAGAAAGAAAGAAACCCTGACTAGTGATTCAAAGATTGGAAAGATGAAAAAAACAAACACAGTAGCAGCCTGTAGAGAGCCCCTTCCTCATTAAGTTGGATTTAAAGATGCAGCCCTTTGATATAGCTGTAGAATAATCTTTTGTTGTTTGTTGACGGTTTCAATGTTCTTCACTTTTCATCTAGCTTTACAATTTTATCTGAATATCACTGTAGCGGGGAATGTGAGTTTCTAAAATCAATTTTGTCAGACAATATGTTTTAATGCAAGGTATCGCCACTATTAAAGGGATAGTTCGGGTGTTTTAAAGTGGGGTTGTATGAGGTACTTATCCATAGTCAGTGTATTACCTACAGTAGATGACGGTCGGCAAACCCCCAGTTTGGAGAAGCAGACAGGAGTACCAGCACGGGAGAAAAGCAATGTACTGCTGTGGACGGGGGCAGCAGCAAAACATATTTTAGACACCTAAAAAAAGCTCACTTAAAAACAACAAAAGCAATGTCAGTTTAAGTGTATGCTAGGTTTGCCGTGGTAGGTGGTGTTACACGGTGTTTGGGCATATATTCCGATTACATTACTTGCCCACCGCCCCACGTAGCAGGAGACAGATTTCACACATGGGACAAGAGAGAATTGACAGACAAGACAATGGCGGAGGATTTGGGGTCAAAGCGAAAAGCAAACGTACCTATTTGGCAACATTTTGGATTTAAACCCAATGCTATAAGAGAACTATGACGTTAATGAAGCAGTTGGCGCAATGCCGCCAGGTGGAAACCTGCGACCCCGCAGGGACAGCTCGACCGGAGAGGCCAGACACAGAGCCATCCAACGTTAAAGATCAAAGTAAGCGCGCCACATATAGCATATTGAGCGTCATCTTTTCTTGGGAAATGTCCGGTGTAATCGGTAACACTGGTGTTGTCACAAGTTTATTAGCCGGTGGCAAATTTTCCTCACCATGACATCCTGAGTGTACACTATATTTAGAATATTTTCACAGCTTTACCTCGCCGTCAGACAGCCCTTTCCGACGGGGAACTAAAGCCGTTATATCGCTCTATTCCAAGCCACCAGACTATTTTCACAAAAGCAATAATTTTACCTCTCAGAACACGGAAGTTGCTGGTCTACCACTACCTCGATCGGTTAGTTTGTTTGTGTTATTTCATATTTGTGTTACTTTCTGATCCCAACTAACGTGGCGTCCACAGCAGGACATTGCTTAGATTCCGTGCCGGTACTCCCGTCTGCTTCTCCACAGTACTGTAGGAGAGCACCGACGGCAAATCAAGTTACTGTAGGTCATTTTTATTTATTTATTAATTTATTTGACAGGGACAATACATAGGCATTGTTACACTTAATTAAAGTGCAACTGAAGCAACGTATATAGCACTTCCAGCCATAGCTAATTTGCAGACCTTGTCCCTGGTTAGGCTTTTAAGAGAGAGAAAATAAATAAAAAATACAGAATAGCACATCATACATAAAATCACATATTACAACATCGTTCATTACAATCAATTTACATATGTACGTTCCCAATCAACATACATACACTGAATGGATAAGGATATATGTGTAGAACACCATCATGCAGAAACCTACGTCAGGTCACGTGGGAAAAAGCTTTTATAAGAGCTTGGGAATATAGCATTTTCACGCTAAAATATACGTACTTCGACCAAAACTTTCGGATTTGAATACATAGGGAACACCACTGGGAAGCTACAGAATGATATTAAAACCTAAAAGAAACCCTAAATAATGGATCTGCCCTTAAAAAGTTTTTTAAGTCTGAGATATTGTAGTAATACGTGGACACCCAGTGGTGGTTAGAAAGTAGAGTAGGGAGCAGTCTGGTTTATAGTCAGTTGACAAATGAACAATAGTTACGAAAACTACAGCAATAAATAAAACGATAGCAATACATAAAAAAAAATGCACATTATACAGAAGTTGATGTCATCACTTATAACCAAGAAAATCTAAACAAAGCAAAAAAGAAACCAGGAGACAGCCCCCACTCACTGTCACACCATGTTGCAGACCAGTTACATTTTGTTCAAAGAGCTAAAAGCTAATGGAATAAAAGATTGTGTATTCCTCTTACGTCTGCCCTGATGGAAGCGACTTCAACTCTTGGGAGTCCGGTAAAATAACCTGAACTTTCTACATAGCCCTGACATGAAACATGTCAATGATGATGGAGTCTTTGTCAGAGTTTAATGGAAGACAAGATTACTTCACACCTTTATCACTGTGTCCTTTGGTTGCAGGTCAGGAGAAGAAGTATGAGGTGAAGAAGAGGAGGGTCCTCAGGGGGAAGTCTGTGCCTCACTACGCAGCGGTGGAGCCGCAGGGGAAGGGGTTGATGGTGGCCTCGGCGAAACCGTTCGCCTTCACACATGTGGACGGTCGTCCTGTGGAGCTACCTGGCCCAGAGCCCATGGAGGTGGAGAAGACAGGTGGGTCAGAGGTGCTGCTGAGAAATCGCACTGCTCGAAAGTTATTACTGTGGTTAGGATAGATTTCTCTTCTTTACATCACAACTCTTCCTCATGCCACTACCGGTTATTTTCTAGGTTAGAAACCAAAGTTCTCCAAAAACACCCAAGCAAAGTCATTTTACAGCTGCAGTAATTCTTTTTTGGCACATTGGGTGAGAGGATCTCCACAACAAGTTGAAAACACTCGCTCTGACATATTATGGCTTTATAAAGTTGTTATGGGTACTGTGTTTACTATTTATTAGGGCTGTCATTTGATTAAAATATTTAATCGCGATTAATCGCATGATTGTCCATAGTTAATCGCGATTAATCGCAAATTAATCGCACATTTTTTACCTGTTCAAAATGTACCTTAAAGGGAGATTTGTCAAGTATTTAATTTTCTTATTAACATGGGAGTGGACAAATATTTTTGCTTTATGCAAATGTATGTATATATTTATTATTGGAGATCAATTAACAACACAGACATTACAAATATTGTCCAGAAACCCTCACAGGTACTGCATTTAGCATAAAAATATGCTCAAACGATAACATGGCAAACTGAAGCCCAACAGGCAACAACAGCTGTCAGTGTGTCAGTGTGCTGACTTGACTATGACTTGCCCCAAACTGCATGTGATTATCATAAAGTGGGCATGTCTGTAAAGGGGAGACAATGAAAATGGCCATGCCAGTTTTTCCTTGCCAAAATTTAGCGCAAGTTTGGAGCGTTATTTATCCTCCTTTGCACTTTAAAATTGAGCCCACTATAACCTAAATATTGTAAGATGCATTAATGTGTTGAAGAAATTTGTGGCTTTAAAATGTATTTGCGTTAACGTGTTTTTATCACGTTAACTTTGACTGTAAGTAATCTTAATTTCTCTCTGCTGTGTTACTGTAAGGTGATCTCTATTATAATGCTGATATTTTTTTAGCCTTTTGCAAAGAAGTCCAGTTGCAGCTTTTCGGTATTTACCTCAGTGCCAATATTAATTTCAGACCCTGGCTCTCTTTGTTGAAAGCTTTTGTTCAGAATGCAGAACTAATTTAGGAAAAGTTGTGATGTCACATCTGAATATTTGACAGTCTGACTCATGATTTAGAATTTGTGAAAACACTGAAAGAGGTTTTGACATGGTTTGGCATTGATCATATTCAAAGTGCCATCTTTCTTCTTTTTTTACTCGTTAAGATCACTGTCTGAAAGTGGCCAAAGAGCAAACCAGTCTGTCTGTAAAACTGTTGAAACAAAGTGAAATACAAACATCATCTGGACTCTCTGACCTGCTGTCCTGCCTCCCTCCATGAGTGATATGATATCACCACACCACTCATTTCGTGGCATTTCTGTGATGAGACTGTTTCCGGTTAAGATTCATCATGCAGTTGCATCTGGTTGTTTTCAGTCAAGCGACGTTGGCTTCTTCCGCTCATTACCTTTAAGAGGCACAAGCTGACTAGTTGGGTTGTAGCCATAGAAACGCCTGAGCAGGCAGCAGAATATCCCCATCAGACTGGGGTCTCTGTCACATCTGATAATCTGTGTCTGTCTACAGGGATACGTGTCAAGGCCATTTATTACTTCTTCTACTGACGGTGTGCGTCTGTGACACACACAACCACACCATAATCTTTCTTCCCTCACCAGCAGCAGCGGTGCATTAAAGTGTCTGTTTAGTTTAGTCCGTGAAAGAGTGAGAATTGGGGATTTTTGTTTAGGCCTACAATTGATAAATATTATTCATTAATATATTTGTTTTATAGTTGATCAATCGATGAACTGTTTTGTCTAAAAATGTCACAATCAATGACAAATGCCTGTTACTTGAAGTGATGTCTTCAAATTGCTCATTAACCAACAGTCAAGAACTCAGTGTGTGAAAAGTAGCACATTCTCACATTTAGAGACTGGAGTAAACAATATTTGGTTTGTACTTGTTAAATGACTGTTAAACAATTATCAAAGTGCCAATAATTTATTTCTAATCAAGTAAAGGAACTGTATGTAAGGTTTTACATGTATAAACGATTTTTAATCGTTTTTTATTGCCAGTGTGTGAACAGGTTGTAACCTACTGTAGCCTAAAAAATGAGACCTTCCGCGACTTTCTGGGTTTCCTCTATCAGCCCTATAGACTGCTTTTAATGTGTAGAACCTGGGCCCGTTTTTCTGGGAAAATCCAACAGATGTGACATCATGCGTGCTTGCGAGTGCCTTTATTTTCAGCTCCGCTACAGGGCTAACAATGTGCAACCATAGCTAACGTTCGGTTAGAAATGGAGTCCGCTAACGCCAACAAACGACCAGCCCCCACCACAACTCAGACTCAACACAAACTCCACGGAAGCACAAAAAAAACCATAAGTTATATCTAGTGAAGCCCGTCTCGCAAAACCTGAAAAAAAACAATTCAAATATGTTTGTACGTGTAAAAACTTACACACAGTCCCTGTATGTAATTTGATCAGCCGTGGGAAACATTCATTGTTTAGTGTGAGATTGTTATCTAGCGCTCAAAATAATTAGTGCAGGCCTCGCTCGGGCTCAGAGAAAGTTGTAACCTGTTGTAAATTAATCATATGTATCAGTGTTGATGGAAAAATAGATCAGGAATACTTGCACATATCACGGAAAGTTTGGCTGCTCTTTTGCTGCTCGACGCTTTGAAATTTGCGGACAAGACGGAACCGGTAAAGACAATCGCTTCAGTATCACTTCAGCGCTGTCGTGACGTGACGTGACGCGACGCGACGCTGACGTGAAGCTTGCTGTCGGGGTAATTCTCTGCAAAAACGCAAATAAGCGAGTTTCCCAAAATGTTGAACTATTCCTTTAATTGACTAAATCTTTCAGCAGTAATTATGATTTGTTTCAAAGTTAGATTCTTGACTTGGCTTGACTTTTGTATTTCATATTCACTAGCTTTATAACCATTCTATTTATTTTTATAAAGCATCAAATCATCAAAGAAGTTATCTCAAGACACTTTTCATAAAGAGCAGGTCTGTACTCCAACAAGAGATCCCCATGAGCATGCACTTGTTCCCTTTAACGGGTAGAAACCTTGGGCAGAACCAGGCTCTGGGTGGGCGGCCACCTGCCTCGACCCAATATCATTGGGGTGGTCTTCACACCACCAGAACTTTTCTTAAATTCACAAAACATCCGGTTTCCAATCCAAACTGAACCAAACTCGTTTTTTATGTTTCCACACTTAGTAATACTCACAACCTCTAAACAAGCAGACAAACAGCCACCCTGTTTTTCAAAAGAAAACCACCTCGGGTGACCGAGACAGGGCAAAGTGTGTGTGTGTGTGTGTGTGTGTGTGTGTGTGTGTGTGTGTGTGTGTGTGTGTGTGTGTGTGTGTGTGTGTGTGTGTGTGTGTGTGTGTGTGTGTGTGTGTGTGTGTGTGTGTGTGTGTGTGTGTGTGTGTGTGTGTGTGTGTGTGTGTGTGTGTGTGTGTGTGTGTGTGTGTGGATGGTGCAGAAGCAGAGTAATGGCAGCTTTTTAGCCAATGCTTTTATCAGCGCTCTGCATTTCTGCTTTCGGAGTGGAAGAAGTGGATTAGATGTCAAGAGAGGAGGCATCTTCAAAGAGGTTTGTAAGTGATGAGAGAGGAGATGCAAAGATGGGAGGAGAGATGGAGGTCACTTAATGGGGCGCTGATGGAGAAGAGGTGCAGATATGCATATAGTAGATATACTGTATAGATTGAGAAAGCATCCAAATGAATGATTGGAAAAGTCTCTGAAATAGGATCATCTCAGGACACCAAAAACACTCCACTCATGAATATATGAATGCCAAAAGCACTACAGTGTGACTATGGATCATTTAAGTAAGTGGATAGTTGCATTATATGTGTCTGCAGCAGTTTGGCCGTCAGAGAAGTTCAAATGATGAACAGTGGAGAGGTAAGGAGAAGATTGGGCAATGAAATGATAGATTTGGCAGCTCTCTCTCTCCCCTTCTCATTAGTGTCTTTGTTGATTCAGTCGACAACAACAAAAGGTGATAATGAACATGTCTCAGTTCCTCTCATCCCTGCCAGATATGGAGCAGGTCTGCTGGTTTGAAGCATCATAATTGGACCAATTTCAGTGCTCAGGCTTTGCCAGTAATCACAGAGTGAGTGTGTTATATGACAGTTCTGGCAGAGTTTTCTCAATAGGAGTGTTGTATATGAGAAACTGGCACAGAGTGGTCTGTGTATGAATCAGAAGATTCATCTTTCCCTTCTGTCGTATATAAATATCCTCCATAGTTCTTTCATTGTTTCTTTTAGATCATAGTTATAATTTAGTGTAATTTACAGCTGACTCTATTTGAACTCTTTTCAGAATAGAATGCTGCAAGAACGAGTCCTAAAACCCGGAAATGAGTTAGCATTTTAGCACTTTCGGTTCCCTCGTGTCAAAGTCAAAGGTTTTTAGTTAGATGCCTGATATAAGGTGTGTGGTTCATGCAAGCTTAAGAGATTTTTGTTCTACGATGTAAAATACGTCAGTAAATATCCCACTTGTGAATTTTGAATCTTTTACGTGTCTTAAAAAAGGCAGTTGCTAACAAGTGGCTAAATGAGACTACTAAACGTCTTCACGCCGACTCGTCCGCCTTTACAGCCTCGTTGTGTATACTCACGCTCATGCGACCGTGGTGTAGTTTGTTTATAGCCTAACGTTAGCTTTTTACCTCTGGTGATTGCATTTACACTTCAAAAATCATAAAAGTGATGTTCATTTGTAGATATTATCTTGCTGAACAAAACGTGTAAGTATCATAAACGTGTGTTTGCCACAGAGCTCATTTTCTGCAATAATCCAAAACCAAATGGAAAAATCCCATTGGCTTTTTGTCGAGGGAACCAGGACGATGCTAACTTCCTGGTTGGCCTACAAAATACGTCATCCCTGGAGCACTCTGTAGAGGAACACACTTATGACATTTTAAGGTCTGCATGCTCTCTATGATCAGAATAAAAAAACATTTATCTTTCAATTTTCTTCGCTAAGATACCTCCTGTTTAAGGACTATTTACATGAAACCAGAGAAAATAATAATCATTCTTTACTAAAGTATTAGCACCAATAGAACAATATAAAAATACTCCATTAAAGTACTGTAAAAGTCCTGCATTCAAAATCTTTAAGTAAAAGTACAGAAGTATTATCAGCTAAATGTACTTAAAGGGAAGGTCCATTATTATTATTATTATTATTATTATTATTATTATTATTATTATTATTTTATTTTTTTATTTTTATATTTTTATTTTTTTTTAGATTTTTGTATCATTCTTTAGCTTCCCAGTGGTATTCCTTATGTATTCAAATCCAGACATTCACATTTTGGTCAAAGTATGTTCTTTTCCCCCTTTCCGACAGGGAAACCATTATATTGCTCTCTTCAAAGCCACCAGACTCCATTCACAAACATAATATTTTTACCTCGCAGAACACGGGAATACATTCTACTCCACTTGAAAAAAATCAAAACTAACCAGGGTTGGAAATGAGCACCAGCCACCAGCCAGATGCTGGTCAAATATGCAAGTGGCTGCTCGATTTGCTTCAATAACCAGCCAAAAAAACAATAGTAATCTATTGAGTGGCTGGGAAAATTTGGAATCCACCAGCCACAGTGGCAGCTGAAAAAAAAAGTTAATTTCCAACCCTGGAACTAACCCTTTCAGTTATTTCCAAACTTAGCATTTTACTGTTGTAGCTGGTCAAGGTGGAAGTAGTTACTGACAGTGGTCATAAGATAGAGGGGGGAAAAAGTTCTGATACAGAGATTTGTATGAATATTTTGTACTTTTCTCCAATCTTTACTTAAAATATACATTTTTCTTCTTTGAGCCTCAAAACAGTTATTTAATTGAAACCTTTTTAGGAGTGACGTGGGGAAATCAATCTTAGGTGGAACTGCTAACAACTCATAGACATTTGAAACATGTTAAATCAGGGCTGTCAAAGTTAATGCGATAATTTCTTTAACGCAACTTGTGATTTTTAGGTTGTAGCGGGCTCAGTTTTAAAGCTAGAGTGAAGATACTGGTATCATATGAAACTAGAAAACCTAAGGAATCCATTGGAGGTTAAATAACGCTCCAAACTAATCCAAAATTTT
Organism: Sebastolobus alascanus; assembly: GCA_916701645.2. Lineage (NCBI taxonomy): Eukaryota > Metazoa > Chordata > Actinopteri > Perciformes > Sebastidae > Sebastolobus > Sebastolobus alascanus. The sequence goes on from CAKAOJ020000045.1 coordinate 1,367,339, forward strand.
GGTGAGGAAAAACTGTCATGGCCATTTTCAAAGGGGTCCCTTGACCTCTGACCTCAAGATATGTGAATGAAAATGGGTTCTATGGGTACCCACGAGTCTCCCCTTTACAGACATGACCACTTTATGATAATCACATGCAGTTTGGGGCAAATCATAGTCAAGTCAGCACACTGACACACTGACAGCTGTTGTTGCCTGTTGGGCTTGAGGCTGCCATGTTATGATTTGAGCATATTTTTTATGCTAAATGCAGTACCTGTGAGGGTTTCTGGACAATATTTGTCCTTGTTTTGTGTTGTTAATTGATTTCCAATAATAAATACAGCATACATTTGCATAAGGCAGCATATTTGTCCACTCCCATGTTGATAAGAGTTTTAAATACTTGACAAATTTCCCTTTAAGGTACATTTTGAACAGATAAAAAATGTGATTAATTTGCGATTAATCACGATTAACTATGGACAATTAACGATTAACAACAATTAATCAACAATTAATTGCGATAAATATTTTAATCGATTGACAGCCTTAGTAAGAAGCATTTTACTGTTACAGTAGCTGGTCTAGGTGGAGCAAGGTACTACTTTAAATACTATGAAGTAGTTTAATCCAGTGGTCATAAGATAGAGGGGGGAAAAAGTTCTGATACACAGATTTGTATTAATATTTTGTACTTTTCTCTAATCTTTACTTAAAATGTGATCATTTTACTTCTTTACTTCTCAAAACAGTTATTTAAATTAAACATTTTTAGGAGTGACGTCAGGAAATAAATCTTAAGTGGAACTGCTAACAACACATAGAGATTTGTACAGACAGAAATCACAAGCAAAAAATGAAGCTGAAAACCACTGGTTTGATCTTTTTGACAATGTATTGTACTTTATAAACTTAAAATATGTTTTTATGTAAAAACCTAATTTGTAAAGTATATAATTAACTAGATACATGTAGTGCAATAAAGAGGATAATATTTCCATCTGAAAGGTCGATGAGTTGCACCAAGTAGGTTCAAATGGAAATTCTCAAGTCAAGTACAAATAATTTAAATATTAATTTACTATTTACCATTTAATTTGAGCACTCACAGCGATGCCTACTAATTCAGAAGAGGGATTGAATATTATCTGCCTCCCTGGTATCTCCTGTCTGGCCGTTTAGGATTGTGAATCTTAAAATGAAAGTCCCCAAGGTGTTCCTTGCAGCGGCATCTAACCATATGTTGTTTAGAGAATACTAAGCAGGATTTCTGAATTAAGTTTGGATTGTTATTCTGTTTCCCAGCTGGTGAAAGGAGGTTTGACTGTTCAGTGATGGGGTCACTGTATTATTCTCCTTTGTAAATACCTCGCAGCTACATAACAGGAAGGAGGAAACCTATCACCCGAGGCAAGAACTCAGAAAAAAAGGGAAAAACTGTTGCCTGAAAGAAAATAATGTATGAATCTCCCTTCTGATCAGCAACGGATGAAAAGGACTTTGCTGGTGAAAGACGGATTCAAAGGGGCTTTATTTTAGAAATATTTATCAGTGAACAACCTCTGCCCATTCTTCAAAATGCGATTCAAGCACAAGGCTGCAAAATAGTTTTCGATCAGATTTGCGATGGGATTGTTTGCTCCATTTATGATTATGTACTTGGCAGCCAAAGTAATTTTATCAAGCATCTGTGGACTGTTAGAGAAAAGTTAAAGAAGGACACAAGGCCCGCTGTTTATACATTTTCCAACAAGGCTTGTAACAAAAATGGCCTGCTGACCTCCTCCTCTATACATATGTTCTCATTTTCACTCTGTGATGACTTATATTGTGTTTCATTATAGAGTGCCACACAGTATAGGTTTTGTCATTGACTACAAAACCAATTATTTGATCGCGCATCACAGACTGCTAACAGGCCAGTGGAGGTGCTGAGTCAGAGGCAACAGAAAATTGGCTTCTTAACAATGTGGGCAATGGTGAGAACAGATTCGTTCCTTGTTAAGAAGAAGCGGAAATGCAGCTGTCGTGTTTGTGGAAAAGGTCTATAAAAGAAGTAGTTGAATGCCAATGCTTGAACTCATTCAGTGCTTTGTCTTAAAATACTCATATCTGAAACTTATTACACTGTAGTTAATGCTTTAGCTATTACTTTTACAACTCAAGAGCACTTAGAGAGACTGTGCCTTCTCCTACACTCTAAATGTTAATTTGAACGATAGAAAATAAAGTTTTAAATCCGGATATCAATTGAAACGCTACTGGCACAACAACAGTATATATGTGCCAGATTTTTTTTTAATTCAAGTAAGAGCAGCAGCTCATGAGAAAAAGCCTTATTTACCATAGCAATATTAAAATCATGAATCAGCACCTGGCTTGGATCCACACCAAAAGCAGCTTAAGTGTTCTTTGGCCGATGGCCTAACGTTGCACCAAATTTAATTGAGAACTGTTAACAGGGTTTTGAGATATCATTCTCACCTGCACTAAAACCTCTCAGATATGGAGGACGGAACCTGCCAAAATAAAAAATAAATGAGTAAATGAATACATTATTCAATAAATACATAAATAAATATAGCAAAAATAATATTAAAAATAAATGTAGCCATTAATTAATTGATATAATGTGACATAAATTTATATTTCTGTTTTAATTTGCTTCTTTATTTATTTATTTTTGTATTAATTCCCTTATTTATTTACTCTTCTGTTTAATTTTCCCCTTTATTTATTCATTTTTATTAAGTTATAAATCTATTTATTTTTGCATTTATTTTTTATTTATTTTATATCTATTTTTAAATGTATATATTTATATAGTTATGTATTTATTTCTGCACGATTTTCCTTCTGCATTTCACCTCTTATTTATTTCCCCAAACTTATTATTTTCTGTATTCTTTTCTTTATACATTTCTTTACACATTTCTTTATGCATTTCTGCCTCATTATGCAAAAGAGGAGGCTGTCACTCAACGTGTGTCATGGATTCATAGATGGACTATATGCTAGCTAGCTAGCTGCCTTCCAGTCTCCATTCCCGGCTCCTTACAGCGGGCCGTCCCCCCGCCGCTGCTCCCCCCACCGCTGCTCCCCCCACCGCTGCCTCGTAGCGGTACAGGTGTGCAGATCAACCGTCTAGCTGAACTGTTTCGCAGACTGGACCCACCGCCAGTCTTCTCCCTGAGGTTTGGCTCATTCAGAATGGGAACCTCCAGGCCCATGCTGCCGGGAAAGGCATATACTGTAAATACCCATTTACTGTGCTGTAAATACCTTAAAATTTCTACCTTCAGCTTTATTATGAGTGATAGGGTCCTACATGAACACAGTTATTTTGGCCAAACAGTTTTGGTTATTTCACAGCAGAGATTTTTCGTACAGGTATTTATGTTTTTGTCTGTGCTCTTCTCACTGGTTTGAAGAGGAAGTTATGTAGTTCTGTGCAGCAATCAGAGTTAAGAAATATTTTAATCACAGTCTGACAATAGTTACTGTGTTTCAGACAGAACATGAATGGCGGTGCGATTACATAAAAAGTTGATGGAAATCTTTTTCATAAACGTACAAAGACGAGAGGATAAAGGAGAGAGACTGGGGGGAAATAAGAGAAAGAACTCTCTCTGTCTCTGGTGAGTTCTTAGTTCAGTCAGAGATTGAACACAAACGGACACAGTTGTTTGTTGTGTCCTTGTACAGACATTAGCTGTAAACCCACCAGGGGTTTACAGCTAATGTCTGTACAGTTGGTACGTACATTGCCTGGTTGGTCCAGCGGTCAAATTCATGTGAATGATGTGAGGCGGAAATTTGCTTTCCGTCTGAAAACAGCTTTATATGATTGTTTGCTTATATGTCACGCAAATCGGATCAAACCACACCCACACAGTCCCCGTGAGTTTTTAAGTGTTAAACTCTTAATAAGTAATAGGTAAGCAGTTTTTTTTCCAAACCTTAAAGTTGATTGTTGCTGATTTAGTTATGAATATTTAAAGGGAACATATCATGCTTATTTTCAGGTTCATACTTGTATTTTGGGTTTCTACTAGAACATGTTTACATGCGTTAATGTTCAAAAAACACATTATTTTTCTCATACTGTCTGTCTGAATATACTTGTATTCACCCTCTGTCTGAAACGCTCTGTTTTAGCCCCTGTCTCTTTAAGCCCAGTCTGCTCTGATTAGCTTGAGAGAAAAATATGATGCACCCTTGCAAAGGTAGTTCTCAAGCTGTGGGCGGTATATTCTAATGAGCCTGCATGTGACATAGGAAGGGGAGCCAAATCTGAATGGCTTGTTGAATCACATGTTTTCTGATCCAGGCAGCCCACAAAATACTGACTGGGTTGTCTTATTTCACAGTTTGTTGGTTGGTAGGTATTCCAGATACCCAGATGTGCACAAGCACTGACAAAGTGTTTTTTTCATGATATGTCCCCTCGAATGAAATACTTTGATTTTAACGTTTTAGGGTTTTAATATCAGAAAATACAAATGTTATTTAATGTGGCCTTCAAGATCTATTTCCACCTAAATGTTCACAGTACCCGCAGGTCCATATCACAGTGTGGATTTTACCCATTCTGGGATACTGTATACAGAATTGAGACCTAAGATTGTCACTTATATCTACAGTGATTTAATATCATTCCTTCTCTAGAGGTTCGACAAATTCAAACTGTTGACCGATGATTGACCTCAATCTGAAAATAAATCAATAAAAGGATGATTGCTAGTAAATTACTACAAGTAGCACAACAAAATCTGCAAAAGTTTAGGTCTGACAGGATACTTCTGCACAACACTGCAGGTTAAAATGTCAAGTTGTGCAGGAGAATTAATAGCTTCACTGTGAGCTCGGTCCTCGTAGTGCCCCCTCGCGGGATGATAATTCATTTATTTTAATAGTCTCCCATCTGCAGTGTCGCTGAATATTTAGCAGTAATTCCCCTCAACTCCTGCACTGTATTAGATGCTTTATGTATGACTCTGAAACAACCGGCACAGGACTGTCATTAACTTTTGCACCATACATTTCTCTCCTATTTGAATTCAGATCCCATTTACTTCTGGCAGCAGACGGCGGACGACATCACGGTGTGTGTGCGCATGCCCGAGGGTTTCACCAAAGAAGACGTGCAGTTCAGGCTCACGGCAGAAAAAATCAGGCTTGGAGTTCAGGGTTTCCCTCCTTTACTGGAGGGCCCGCTGCACGCATCTGTAGACCCAGAGGCCAGCGCCTGGATCATCAAAAATGACAAAAGGTGTGCAAAGTTGTTTTTTTATTTCAGTATTTTCAGGAGCAGAAACAGCAGTGACACAGTAAACCTCATGGTACTGTACATTACAGCTGTATTTCAGTTTTTTAAAGTATTGCTTCTGAATGAGGTGAACAGGGAGCCACAAACCATCAACTCAAGGAACAGTTTCCATCTCCGCTCTTGTTTATTCTCCTGTGTGTTCACAGCCTCATATCAACAAGACTCGGTCAAAACTGAGTATACAGTATGTCTGGACCATGTATGGTCAGTCTGTGAATTTGGGGCTAAATTGATACACAGATAGTCCGCGGTCATGTCTATAATGTTAAATCCAGCGGTTCGTGTCCACCAGGTCCGGCGAGGACACTAGAGGACGCGCTGCTCCACTCAACTGACCATTCAAACAGTGATGTGGAATGCACGTGATTGGTCCCGTTTTCTGCTTCTGTTTCAAGCAGGAAACAACATGGCGGCCTGCTCGTAAACTTTCTGTTATTCCGTCTAAACAATCCACCAAAATCTACTTCTGAAAACATTTTAAGAGAGAAATAGGCTATACTGCTGAATCTCGTTTCATTTTAGAACTAGATCGCCTAGTTTGACAGCTTGGTCCAAGTTTGGTGAGCCGGAGGTGTTGTGCTGGACGGGCTTATTTGCATAAAGGACTGTTCCCGCCTTTACATTTTGAAAGAGCAACGGCCAATGTGGAATCTCCAACACTCGGCCGACCAATCGTGTAACTCCATCAGTCACTCGGCCTCAAACAGGAAACAACATGGTGGCCTGTTCATAAACTTTCTGTTATTCCATCTAAACAATCCCCAAAAAACTACTTCTGAAAACATTTTAAGAGAGAAATAGGCCATGCCACTGCTGAATCTGGTTTCATTTTAGAACTATCGCCTAGTTTGACAGCTTGGTCCAAGTTTAGTGAGCCGGACGTGTTGGGCTGGACGGGCTCATTTGCATAAAGGACTGTTCCCACCTTTTCATTTTGAAAGAGAAACAGCCAATGAGGAAACTCTAATCCTCGGCCGTCCATTCATGTAACTTCATCAGTCACTCAGTCAGTCACTCACTCAGTGACAGACTTTTGCGTTTGTAGGGCTGGCCCCCTGCGGTCCAGTCAAAAACATAGATCTCACATACTGGTAGTCCACACCCCATGAATCTCCCCATCAATATTGACTATGTGCAGTAGTCATGCACCATTCCAGGCATTTAAGAGACCTGGGACATGTTATCAGCTTGCATCTTGAGTCAGATTAGTTTCACTTAAATGTATTGTATTTAATTATTTACAGTTTTTCTTTATTTATTACATTTTCTGTAGTCGTACGTCCACTTATTTCACGTATTGTGACAAAAGGACAAAATATTCCTCATCTCTAGGAGAACATTCTTCATCTATTGAGCGATATGGCCAAGTATACAGCCAAGAAATTCAGGTCTTGAGAAGGTGTCAAGTATGCAAGGCATCTAGTTGTATTTTCACAATTTCCTTTTTTATTTCTTACAACATTGAATCACAGGGTGTGTGGCTGGGATTTAGTTTGACACTGAGCATCAGAACCTCGCTGTAATTTGCCACCTTGTTGTGTGTATCTGTGACACTGGTCGCAGTGTCCTCGAAGGGTCTCTCAAGGTACCAGGTAATGAGCCAGACCCAGAGCGATTCAGGAAGCCTTATACATGAAATCAACACCATTGGCAAAGAGTCACCTCGCCCAGAATAAAGGAATACTTCACCCACAAATGACCATATGTATATCAATTACTCACACCGTGTTACCTTGAATTCATGAAGGAAACTGTTTTTCTTGCATGCCTCCACGGTGAACGAAGAACAAAAAAACAAAAAGGAGTCTTGATATAGTGAAGTAATGGGGACCACATTTAAATTGCCCCCATTTACTTTACTTTTCTCCGTTTTTTTATTCTCCATTCACCGTGGAGGCAAGCGAGAAAAACAAAGTGTCCTTCAAGAATTCAAGGTAACATGAGGTGAGTAATTGATATACAATTGGTCATGTTGTGGGTGAAGTATTCCTTTAAGGAGTTAGTGAAAAGCAGTGCCCCAACACCCTCTCTGTTTGAAGCCTGCTTTCATTCTACGGTCATGTCTGTCGATTTCAGAAGTTTCTTAAAGTTCTCCCTTTACTGACCAACTATATCCCTGAGTCAAGGTCAGCAGTTCTCCTCCCCGGCTGAAAACAGTCTGAGCGAGGCCCTGCCTTCTCTTCCAGAAGAGTCCTACATTCGCCTGAAAGCTCCACCTGGAGCCTGGCTACAGGAGTTTGTCCCAGTCTCCCTATTTCGGGCTAGGTGACTCTTTGCCAATGGTGTTGATTTAATGTGTAAGGCTTCCTGAATCACTCTGGGTCTGGCTCATTACCTGGGGACAATTTGCCCTGAGTGACCCTACGAGGACACTGTGACCAGGGTCACAGGGACACACAACAAGGTGACAAATTACAGAGGGGTTCTGTTGCTCAGTATCAAACCAAATCCCAGCCACACACCTTGTGATTCAGTGTTGTAAGAAATTAGTGAAAATTGTGAAAATACAACTAGATGCCTTGCATACTTGACACCTTTTCAAGAACTGAATTTCTTGGCTGTATACTTTGCCATTTCGCTCAATAGATGAAGAATATTCTCCTATAGATGAGAAATATTTTCCACTTGAGCTAATGTCACAGTTAGGGCTGTCAATTGATTAAAATATTTAATCGTGATTAATCGCATGATTGTCCATAGTTAATCAAAATTAATCGCAAATTTATTGCACATTTTTTTATCTGTTCAAAATTTACCTTAAAGCTGGGGTCTGCGATCTTGGAAAACTACCATAATTTGAAAGTCGCATCGCCTCAGGAGCTCCCTCTAAACCCCCCCCTCCCCTCGAAACTCCTTATAAGGCAACGCCCCCCACACACATGCACGAGCACCGCCGCATCATAACTACTTCACATTTTTCGTAGCTATTTCATCACTAAATTCACTTCTGAAAAATGTTGAGGCGAGAAATCAACGGTGTAGATTTAGAATATTGACAGTTTTACGATGTTAGATGGCGAGTCAAACATTTTCTCCACTGTTGTCGGAGTTTAGAAGCTCCACAAACTGCCGGCACAGCCAGCTAGCTCCTGCCGGGATCGCCAGCTCTCCACCCGGGCATTCACTCACACAGACCCCGCTATGAGCTGGAGCGCTCTCAAGAGACCGGTCTCGTAGACGAGGGGCTTTTATTTCCTGGTTGACGGAGAGGGGAGGGGGGGTAGCAGCAGCTCGCTGGAGAGCCGGCCACAGAGCAGCAGAGAGGGGAGGGAAAGAGAGAGATACCTGCTGAGACAACACGACCCTTTTTAACATTACTCTAATATCTGGAGGGAGATCAGTCCACTCGTTTGTTGCTGTAACTGAAAAAGCAGTTTGAGTAACGTAAATTTTGTTCGGCAATGTTTTCTATCCGCCGTCTCCCCTCGTTGATAATCCTGTTTGTCTGACTTCACTTTGAGCTGTTAGAATAAATAGTTTAAACCTGCAGTATCTTATAAAGTAAACTAACAGAACATAAACAACTAAATCAAAGTTGTATTTTTCGATAATATGGTAATAGTGGTACGAGTTCGTTCTCGTTGTCCGGTGTTTTAAGAGCTGAGTTTTCTCTTCCACTCTCCAGTGAACGTGCGGCGGACACGCGCTTTGAGTTCACGCTGGTGCACGCTGAGGCTAGAGTACGAGCAGGGAGGCAGGGAGGCATCTGATTGGTTCCTTACAACCGGGACCATTTTTACTGACTGGTAGACGTTTTTACAGGATTACAGCAGCTACAGATGACGGATCTTTTCCGGTCTTTTTTCAGTGCTCATAAGAAACGGATTGCTGTCGGGGTGTAAAGACCATTTCAACCAATATAACAAAAAGTGTATACTGGATAAATCGCAGACCCCATCTTTAAAGGGAGATTTGTTAAGTATTTAATGCTCTTATCAACATGGGAGTGGACAAATATGCTTGTTTTATACAAATGTATGTATATGCAAAACAATGACAAATATTGTCCAGAAACCCTCACAGGTACTGCATTTAGCATAAAAAATATGCTCAAATCATAACATGGCAAACTGCAGCCCAACAGGCAACAACAGCTGTCAGTGTGTCAGTGTGCTGACTTGACTATGACTTGCTCCAAACTGCATGTGATTATCATAAAGTGGGCATGTCTGTAAAGGGGAGACTCGTGGGTACCCATAGAACCCATTTTCATTCACATATCTTGAGGTCAGAGGTCAAGGGACCCCTTTGCAAATGGCCATGACAGTTTTTCCTCGGCAAAATTTTAGTGTAAGTTTGGAGCGTTATTTAGCCTCCTTCGCGACAAGCTAGTACGACATGGTTGATACCAATGGATTCCTTTTGTAGTTTCCTATGATGCCAGTATCTTCACTCTAGCTTTAAAATTGAGCCCGCTACAACCTAAAAACTGCAAGATGCATTAACGCGTTAAAGAATTTAATGGTGTTAAAACGAATTAGCGTTAACGCGTTATTATCTCGTTAACTTTGACAGCCCTAGTCACAATACATGAAATAAGTGGACGTACGGACCAACAGAAAATGTGCTGTGACAGCTTAGTGGGACTGAAAGATTAAAAAATGTAAAAAAATGAATGAATACATTATGATGGTAAATGAAGTTAATCTGACTCAAGATCTAAGCTCATAACATGTCCCAGGTCTCTTAAACCATGGAGGCATGCAAGAAAAACAAAGTGTCCTTCAAGAATTCAAGGTAACACAGGGTTAGTAATTGGTATACAAATGGTCGTTTTGTGGGTGAAGAATTCCTTTAACCTCTATTATTGTCATTGCACTCACTATAACCATCTGCATCCCTCCATCTCTGCTTCTTGTATTTTGGGGATGCAGGAAGGAGCTGCTCTGGTTATTAGCAAATACTATAGATAATTATTAATATCAATAAAATGTATAAATTATCAATTTATATTAATATTTTATTTTATATTAATAATAACGGGGCACTACAATTCTGTTGGTGCAGGAGCTCAAAAATGCATTTAAATGGCTATCAAAATTAATTGATAATGATAAAAAAATCCTTCATTATATTGAATAATATGATTTAATTTACATTAAATCAATCGGGGCACCACCCTTCTTAACAAAGGGAAAATGATAGCCAATTAATGTAGTCTCATAAAATATTATGATCTAAGTATACTGAACTGTCAATTTGAGACTCTGATTAATAATTAAAGGACCAGCGTGTAAAAATTAGGGAGATCCATTGGCAGAATTGGAATATAATATTAATAAATATGTTTTCTTTAGTGTATAATCACCTGATAATAAGAATCGTGTTTTCGTTAGTTTTTTTTATATTAGGGCTGCCTCGAATACCATTTTTTGGGCTTCAACTCTTCGTTGAGAAATATTTGAAGCTTTGCGGCACGGCGGAGCTCAGCAGTCTGATATGTTCTTCTCCATTTCACTGCTGCTGCTGCACAACTCTACACACACGCACTTCTACACACAACAAACAGCGACATCCATCTAACAATAACTAATAATAATTCATTAATAACTAATTATAATGTTGTGGGATTAATTGGCCTATTTGGGATTTATACATTATTATTACATACTTGTATATATAAAAAAAACAAAAAAACCGAAGCATTCGAATACTGATTTGGAGGTTGATTACCATGGCAACGGTCGAAGCTTCGAAGCATTAGGGTCAGCGCTAGTTTATATCTAAACAGAGAGCGGGTCCCCTCTCCTCGGAGTCCGCCATGTTGCACTGCCATGTTTCTACAGTAGCCCAGAACGGACAAACCAAACCCTGTTAACTTTTCCTGCTTAGGCCGGAGTTGATTACATTACTCGCTCCCGTGGCCGCCGCTCTCTCTCTTGCTTCACCACTCACTTCCCACATACACACACTCACTCTACGCACTGGTTCTGCTCCAACTGGCTCTAGAAAGGGCCATTCACATGCTTGCGTGCATATTTTTTAGTTGCTATTTGTGAGTTGATATAAATGTAACTGATTGTGTTAAATGGGCATATGATATTGTTTCATATCAATCACAGGCCCCTGAATTGAATGACATCGAAATCGTATCGTGGCAGACTTTGTGATATCGGCAACTATTGTATTGTTGTCCAAAGAATCAATATTATATCATATCGTGATGAAACTGGTGATTTACACCCCTAGAGGACATGTTGTCCTAATTGTGGAACAGTGGACCAGCTTAAAATTACATCCGCTGTGATTCAGTGTTGCAAAACAATAAAATATAATAAGGCCAAGGGAGCTGAATACTTTTCATAAGCATTGGATCTATTAATCCAGTAGTCAATATGAGTTGAGTCATATCCTCCACTTTAAGACCTTTCATCTGTGTCTCTGTGAGCTCTCTGTCTCTGCTTCCTGTTTCCTTCAATGCTCCATTCAGTGTAAAAAACATTACATAGCCTGCTTGTTAGATTTCTGATAATCCTTGATACGTTTCAAGGTTAGTTTGTGTGCGTGCGTGCGTGTTTGTGATGGAGAGAGAGTATGCCTGCGTCTATGACTTGTTGTGTGCAGAAAGAAAAATCTAAACATAATGTGGCTCAGATGAAGAACTGTGAGGTGGACGTTTTATATTGTATTCTTTAAGCCTATCCCTGCTTATGTATCAAAGATACATTTTACTGACATTTGGCGCTCGGTGTGTGATAATTCCATACAGTGACCCTCTCTCTTCGTCTGCTGTTTGGGTGCTGCTGTGTGCATCTAGATACCCTTTTAAGCTGTGAATATCTCAGAAAGTCACTATTGATGGTGTTTTTCCATAGATACACAAAGGACAGTAGTAGTAGCCAAACAAAATATAAAATAGATGGTCTGATTTGTTCCCTAGATGGAAATCTAGCTGGGAGAAGTGTGTATGTTTGTCTGTGTGTGTGTGTGTGTGTGTGTGCATGCAGACTGCATCTGGATGTCCTTCTACAATGTAAATACCTAGATAAGAACACTCCTATTGTTTTTATTGAGCATGTTTTTCCATACCAATGGATTATGCTCTTTATAGACCGACAGCTGAGCACCATCCTGCTTTCCTCTGCCGGGAACTGAATTAAGAAGCTGCCCCTTTTGTGTCTCTTTCATGTCTTGTCATTGTTGCCCAAAGATAGACCTGTTTCATAACATCCAGCAGCACATGAATGATATTTGCTTCTGAAGGCCCATGTTTGCATTCTTAGATTGAGGCTGCAACGTGTCATGTTGAATTAGTAGGTTGACTAGTTTTATGCCTGAAAAAATCTAAAGAATTTGTTGGTATACTGAAACCCAAAGTAATTTCAATACATTTCTGAGGCGTAAAGTAATACATTACTCTTACCTCCAGTATTATTTAGGGCTGTCAATCAATTGAAATATTTAATCTTGATTAATCGCATGATTTTTTATAGTTAATCGTGATTGATCGCAAATTAATTGCACATTTTTATCTGTTCAAAATGTACCTTAAATATAGATTTGGCAAGTATTTAATACTCTTATCAACATGGGAGTGGGCAAATATGCTGCTTTATACAAATGTATGTATATATGTATTATTTGAAATCAATTAACGACACAAAACAATGACAATTATTGTCCAGAAACCCTCACAGGTACTGCATTTAGCATAAAAAAGTATGCTCAAATCATAACATGGCAAACTGCAGCCCAACAGGCAACAACAGCTGTCAGAGTGCTGACTTGACTATGACTTGCCCCAAACTGCATGTGATTATCATAAAGTGGGCATGTCTGTAAAGGGGAGACTCGTGGGTACCCATAGAAGCCATTTTCATTCACATACTATATCTTGAGGTCAGAGGTCAAGGGACCCCTTTGAAAATGGCCATGCCAGTTTTTCAGTTTTTTCCTCGCCAAAATTTTGCGTAAGTTTGGATCGTTATTTAGCATCCTTCGCAACAAGGTAGTATGACATGGTTGGTACCAATGGATTCCTTAAGTTTTCTGAGCCCGCTACAACCTCCGAAAGATCAATTGCGTTTATTGAGTTAATGCGTTAAAGAAATTAGTGGCTTTAAAAACCCATTTGCGTTAATGCGTTATTATCACGTTAACTTTGACAGCCCTAGTATTATTAAAAATGTATCTGAATTTTGTATGTAAAAAAAAACAGAAAAGCCATTAAGTGAATACGAATGTATAATTACCTCCGCCAAGGGGGTAATGTTTTCGGTTCGGCTTGTTTGTCAGCAGGATTATGGAAAAACTACTGGCCTCAATTTCATGAAACTTGGTTGAAGGGTATAGCATGGGCCAAGCAAAAACCCATTACATTTCGGCCGATATGCACATTATTTTTCACTTTTGTTAACATTGCGAGATAGAGCAAAGCCTTGGCAGAGGTCGGCGCTCTCCGAGTGCCCTTCTAGTTGGACTTGGGTTGGTTTCTGGTTTCTAGCCAGTTCTATTTGGATCTGGTCACCAGGTTGTTAAATATACTCGTTCAATTCTGACATCAACGAATCCCTTTATTGCATCTTTCATCTCTCCTCGCTCTTTTTACATTAGCAAAGAGCAATGTAGAAAACATTTAGGTAGCAAACTTCTCATTTTTAGCGATTGCTAACCATGACAAACATCATTCTCAGCTGTAGCTAATTAACTATGATTCCATAATGGCAATCATGAAACTTTTGGCTGTTGTCTAAAGAGTACAGAATGAATCATGAAAAATAAGGTTTAAAGTAAGTAGGCAACACCTGCTATTTCAGTGTCTCAGAGACATTTAATGTATTATGCCACTAAAAACTGTAGTGTTTCTGCCTTCTCAGCCAAGAAAAGGCAATAATAGCAAAATACCGGAATCCAGTTCCTTGTGTGTGTTCACACTTGGCCATTAAAGCTAATTCTGATTCTGACTCTGATTCTGATAAACGATATTTGAGTTTTAGCTATTTATTACCTGCAAATGTTGAAACCTAATGACCTGACCTAATTAAATTTGATAAAGGATTCGATACTGGATTCAGATTCAATAAAATGCTATCCAACCTCAACCCTAAATTAAACTAAACTAGTTACAACTCTCACCATCATGTTCCTGGACACTTTTTGGTCCAACAGTACAAGAAGCATTTAGAGTGCAGCTACAGTATGAAAGCTTTCATTTGAACACATATTTAGCTACATTAGACTGCCAATGCCTTCAGATGGCATGTTTTGGGATTTCAGTCTTATGTGGACTTCTATGCCCAGGAGAGATGTGTTAATTATTGGTTTACATAACGGCAGAAATAAACTTCATTTTTATAGCATTTTTCAAAACACAAGTTTCTTTACAGGAAGATGAAAAGGGAAATAGGGAGGTAGAAAAAGATGCAGAGAAGACAAAATATAAGACAAAGGTAAAAGGGTGTATAAGTCATAAAGGAAAATGATTCTAGTTAAATTAAATTACAATTAAAAGATCACATGCTCCTAATAGTTTGCTCATGATACTGTGCTGTACTATGTTGAAGTTAAAATGGTAAATACAGCCCTATTCAGTAGACCATAATGCAATGCAGTACATGATACATTCAGTACCAGAAAACATGATAAAGCACCAACACACAGTAGTTCATTATGCTTGCCTTGCTTAATGGAAAACAGCAAATGGTGCACTATGACTGAATATACTCAGAACCTCTGACATCCATAGGACGATGTGAGATGAAATCGCTCTGGGCAAAATGCACATATGCGAAAATATCATGTATAACAAGAAAGAAAAGAAAATGTTATTCTGATTTTATTCTAATTCATTCATATCTTTGTCAAAAACGATTCCCAAATATATATGATGCAAAAGTAGCAAGTTCTCACGTTTGAGAACCTACAGTAGAACTATCAAGTTTTGGAAGTGTTTGCTCATAAAAATAGCTTAAATCAGCAACAATTATTAAAACAGTTGCCAATTCATTTTTCTGTTGATCAACTAATCAGTTATTTGACTAATCGTTGAAGCTCTAATCAAAACAATCTTACTATATAACATTTTAAGTAAAAATTCAAGAGGTGTGAATCCTTCTGTAAAACCTCAAGCTTATCTCAAACTAAGGCTGCGAGATATATGCAGTAAGGCTGTCAAAGTTAACGTGATAATAATGCATTAGTGCAATTGATCTTTCGGAGGTTGTAGCGGGCTCAGTTTTAGCTAGAGTAATTCCATCGGTACCAACCATGTCGTACTAGCTTGTCACGAAGGAGGTTAAATAACACTCCAAACTTACACTACATTTTTGGCGAAGAAAAACTGTCATCGCCATTTTCAAAGGGGTCCCTTAAGTAATGGGTTCTATGGGTACCCACGAGTCTCCCCTTTACAGACATGTCCACTTTATGATAATCACATGCAGTTTTGGGCAAGTCATAGTCAAGTCAGCACACTGACACACTGACAGCTGTTGTTGCCTGTTGGGCTTTTTGAGTTTGCCATGTTATGATTTGAGCATATTTTTTATGCTAAATTCAGTACCTTTGAGGGTTTCTGGACAATATTTGTCATTGTTTTGTGTTGTTAATTGATTTCAAGTAATAAATATATACATACATTTGCATAAAGCAGCATATTTGTCCACTCCCATGTTGATAAGAGCATTCCCCATCTTGGCGAAGTGACAAGAGAGGAGCTAAGTACAACCGAACACTGAATAAGACATTTTTAGGCGACCAAAATGTTACAATTAACTTGAATGAACTGAAAACACACTGTGAAAGGGTTAAAGTTCTAAGATGAAAACGCGGACAACGCCGTGGTAGCGACCTGTCAATGACAAGGTAGCCACGCCCCAAAGCATCCCCTGCTTTATTGTCTATTTGACTCTAAATGGGACTATAATTTACTAAATGAACATCATGCTGTATTGAAGAAGACTTGAAACTAGCGACTGAAACCATAAACCAGTGTTTACAATGTTTACTGAGGTAATAAATCAAGTGAGAAGTAGGCTCATTTTCTTATAGACTTCTATACAATCAGACTTCTTTTTGCAACCAGAGGAGTCGCCCCCTGCTGGCTGTTAGAAAGAATGACAGTTTGAGGCACTTCCGTGTTGGCTTCACTTTTCAGTACTGGAGTTAGCCCACTGGGCTTAGCACAGAGTGACATTTTTAGGCTTCTACCTCTCAGATGGGGGGTAGTAGATTTGGTTTGTACTCTCTCCCTTGATTTAGTCTGCTGCAACTTGAAACACTTCTCACTTGCTACTGAGGAACATAATTTGTGTCAAAGCCCGATGGGCCACAGTCCAGTCAGTCTGAATAACTCCTCAAGTTCTCCTCTGACCTTTCTCATCAAAACTGCATTTTAGCCCACTAGACTGCTCCTGATTGGATGTTTACTGGTTGATTGCATCATTCTCATTCTAAGTACACCGTTTGCTCTGTAGTTCATAAAAATCACGCTCTCAGGCAATTTCTGAAAAGTGTGGAACCAGAGTTTTTGGCCTTTTGGCAGCTTGTGACAAATAGGAAATCAGTAAGTGAGCTCTCTGACGCTGCATGTCTGCGTACTTAAGCCTTATCATTTACATCTATATGACTCATTGACCACCAGCACTTTAGATGAGTAGGAACATGTTTTTATTTGTATTTGTGCTCATATGAATGTGTCCTCAGCCTGGAGGTGACTCTGCAGAAGCGCAGTGAGGGGCCGATGTGGTCGGAGCTGGTGATGGGTGACAAGAGAGGGGAGTATGTGGTGAGCGACGAGCAAGCTGCCCTCATCCACGAGAGACTGACTTTCCTCACATCTGAAGATTTGGTAGGCTCATGCTGATAACTCAGATACTAAATGTTTTATTTTTACTTTTATCTGTGCCATCATTAAAGCAAATATCTTGTTAGAGCTGCCTCCCATTCATGAAAATACCCCAAACTTTGCTGAGTAGCCCCGCCCTGTCCAAACTCTTAGGAGTGAAAAGGTGCCCAAGAATCAAATGATAATCTACCAAATACAACATGAGATATTTTGTGTGCAAAGTTGACATTTTGTCTTGAGCATTGTGCTGAAGAAAAAAAACTGTTCAAGAATTAGGTCGCTATTTTTATGGCATTCTTCTGATTCTTTAATTTTGATATTTAAAAAAAATAATTATTGTGATAGATTTTTATTTTATTATTTATTTTAATCAAATATTATTTTATATAATTTAACAGTAACTATAAAATTTTGCATTATGCTTTATTTTACAGGTCCGTAATTTTGAATACTTTATGAATAATTTCCTTGGGAGTCAGTGTCACTCCAAACTCAAAAGAAAGGTTTAGAAAAAATCATTTATCTGTTGATCTTAAGTCACATGTAGACGTAATGTATTGACTGTATAAGAAAGAGAAAGAAGAAAATCTGCAGATTAATACAATGCCATCATAATGGCAAAAAAAATATTATGTACACAAAGCCAAATTTATGAAAATCCCACCCAGTTGTAATGTTTTTAATAATGAATTTTGTCTATATTGTAAATCTAAAAAAAGATGCAAAAGAGTCTTCAATTGGTATAAAATTATACAAATGAATAGTTTGAATATAATAACATTTAATTTAAATAGACCATATTTATTTATTTATTATATTGTTTTATTTTAACAATTTACAATTTTAGGTACTTTAATTAATTAATTAATTTAGTTTTTTGTTATTGTTTCGTTTTGTTTCATTAACACTCGCGCTAACTTTGACAGCCCTTTAACGCAAATTCGTTTTAATGCCACTAATTTCTTTATCACATTTCCGCAATCGATCTTTAGGGGGTTTGGTTCGTCAGTCAGTTTTAAAGCTAGAGTGAAACTATAAAACCTAAGGAATCCATTGGTACCAACCATGTCATACTAGCTCGTCGAGAAGGAGGCTAAATAACGCTCCAAACTTGCACTATGTCCACTACCATGTTTAGAAGAGTATTAAATACTTGACAAATACCTTTAAAAAATGTGCGATTAATTGAGATAAAATATTTTAAGCGATTGAGAGCCCTAATATATACACATACACAGATACATGGTTTATTTAGTTTTATTTCACAATATCAATATGTATTGTGATGTAGTCATATGGGAAATGGTTGATAAATAAAATAACAATCAGAGAAATGTCTGTATTTTCCTTATCCGGTGAATTGAATACTAATTATTATATCAACAATCCTGTAAACTCAGTATTACCATAAAACAGTCCTTCTAACTGATTTGAAACAGTGCCTGCGATGGATTAACACACCAAGAAACAGTAAAGTACTATATATCTTGGTGTAAACATCATAAATCTCTAATAAATCTTTTCGCAGTAGATATTGTCATAGCGACCAGCCCTATTGATAAATGTGTGGTTGAACCACTTCGGTGTTAAATCAATCAGCAGTATGTGTATGAAAATATGACTCAAACATAAAACTTTCATGAAGCACAGCTTTGGCCTGGGTTTGTTTTCTCAGGAGGGTTTCTCATGACCTCACAGACATTTCTTATTTATGTCCACTCCTAGCTTTTAGCATCCCTCCCTCCTCTGAGGCCTCTCGTCTCTGTCCTTTCCCTCATCTGCTGCTCTGAGCCCTCCTCCGTCTGACGTCTTGTACGCATCATCACACCCGGGTCACCAGAGTCACCCTCGGTCTCATGTTCGACAGCATTTTAAGCCACATCCTGTCCTGCCCTCACCCTTCATTAGTATCATCTGTGCCCACTTGAGGCCCTCAGTGCAAATCGAGCCTTTTACATGTTAATAAATGCAAAACAAGTGTAACCGAAGCCTCTGTCTTGTTTTCCTGTTCCTCTCTTTTATCCAGAACGGAAACCCTGACCGGGACAAGCCCCCTTGTAACTCTCAGGAGCTGGAGGACTGTGATGGGTTCCCAGAGGACAGCTCCAGTCTCACACACTTTGATGGAGAATCACTCAAGCCCACTCAGGTGGTGAGTAACACCTCTCTCCTTCACTAGTAAACACTTTATGCTCCAATCCTTCAAACTGGATCCCTCGTATTTAATGTTTTCAGTCATTCCTGTCAGCTCCTTTCATCCTTCATTCCCCTAAAGTACACTGTTGGCTACCTGATGCTCACTGCCTTTATAAGAGAACGTTTTTATCCAGCACTGCCCCCAGTGAGCAAGCCAGCTCCGGCTGTGCCCTTTAACAAGCCACTTGACCAGAGAGCACCACAAAGGCCCAGTCAAGAAGAAAGGCACACCCACTTCATTTCCATCACCCCTCCTCGTGACTCGAATAGTAAGAGGCTGAACCATTGCAGCTGACATCTTCTTTTTATAAGTGCTCATTCTGAGAATGTATTTGTCAGGGTACAACATGTCACTTGGCAGGGTTTTCGATTGGTTAGAGAGACTGTACTGTGTTTCCACAGCTATTGTTGTGCAGGTCACAACTGAGGCACATATCGACTCTTTGCTTTTGTGCGGAGAAAGGCGTGGTCATGTTGACCTTTCTGAGACACTTCATGCTCGCTGTCACACGCGCTCTCTCTCGCACACTCGCTAACGTTACACACGCAACGTACGCACTGAGTTATTCCTTAAAGGAGTTTGCTACTTGTATAACACATTGTAGTTTAAGAAAACGTAAAAATACTAGGGTTGTCAAAGTTAACACGATAATAATGCATTAATTGAACTTGCGATTTTTAGGTTGTAATGCGCCCAATTTTAAAGCTAGAGCGCAGATACCGGCATCATATGAAACTAGAAAACCTAAAGAATCCATTGGTACCAACCCTGTCATACTAGCTGAATTTTGGCAATGAAAAACTGTCATGGCCATTTTCAAAGGGGTCCCTTGACCTCTGACCTCAAGATATGTGAATGAAAATGGGTTCTATGGTTACCCACGAGTCTCCCCTTTACAGACATGCCCACTTTATGATAATCACATGCAGTTTTGGGGCAAGTCATAGTCAATTCTGCACACTGACAGCTGTTGTTGCCATTTGGGCTTCAGTTTGCCATGTTATGATTTGAGCATATTTTTTATGCTAAATGTTTATTAAATTAAATATTAAATATTTGTCATTGTTGTGTGTGCGATTAATTTGCAGTTAATCTCGATAAACTATGGGTAATCATGCGATTAATCGCTTGACAGACCTAGTAAAAATACATTAAAACAATCCCGATGCTTAGGCAAGGTGGGCTAGTTTCTCTCCGCTCTCTTGTTTGGTGTTACACCGAAACACTGCTTGCTTTCTATGCACTTTTTGTGACACAACAGCTTGTGACAATTTTCTTATCCATGGATAAATTACATAAATAACCTACATTTAGCAAAAAAAAACAAACACACAACGAATAGCCGAATCCCAAAATTGAAAAGCAAACCTACCTAATGAACGAATATCTGAATAGTCAAATATTCGGGACCAGCCCCAATATTTTCCGACTATACTCTGATCAAAGACTCTACTGGGCTGTCTGTTTACGCAAAAGGTCACAGAGGATTTAAAAACTCCATTGCTGGCATTTATACTGTAATAGTGTTTACAGTCCACCCCCAACATATTCTCCAACAAACAATAATTACTATCTGTAACACTATACACTATAATAACCATCATTCATAAATGGTAAATTTATAGTTAATTAAACAAAGTTAATAATTATTTTACTGTTAACAAACAATAAAATGATAACTAATAGCATTTACTATTTATCAGTAATGCTATAATTTATGTTATTTTAACGGTTTATTGTTGCACACATTATACTATATATATTTGTTAATGATTAAAATATTATTGTAAACCTTAAAAAAAACTGTTTGTAAACCATCTATGAATATTACATGGACAGATGTTTGTAACACATTGTTAACGGTTAATAACTTGTTTGTAAACCATCTATAAACATTATTTGGATGGCTATTATGAAGTTGCAACTGATGATTATAATACCTTGTTAAATGGGTAATAAATACTTTGTAAAGCATCTATAAACATTATTTAGATAGATAGTTAATACTTTGTCAACGGTTCATAATTGGCTTCTGTTCCATCTATCTATGTAATGTTTATTGATGTTTTACAAATGATTTCTTAAAGGTTTACAAACCATTTGGTAATCACTAATAAATACTTAATATAGTATATATAATGTTATAATGTGTGCAACAATAAACTGATTATAAATAATTTACTAATGTAATCAGAAATGTAATTGTTATCATCTCCTATAAGTTGTGATACAATATATCATTTATAAACTAATTATTTCATATTACACAAACTAATGATAAAATAACAGAAATTATGGCATTACTAATAATTAATAAACATTATTAATGCTCATTTAATTGATAGTTAATTAAACTTAATTAATAATTATTTTACTGTTAACAATATATCAATTTACCATTTATAAATGATGGTTATTATAAAGTGTTACCTTATTATCTTAAAGCTGAAGTAGGGGAGATTGGAGCAAATATGATTTAAAAAAAAAAACATTTTTATAAAACGGTCGCTGTATCGTGACAGTAGTACATGAGACAGGTAACCTGAAAAAAATCATGTTCCTCCGTGTCCTCCGGTGCTCCTAACGGCATCTGCAAGATTTCACTTATCGGAGGAAAACAAGCAGTAAGAACTGATCTGAGGTTTGCTGTCCAGCTGCCGTCTATGAGAGCTGGCTGTCAATCACTGGAGAACTCAGACCCAATGGTCAAACTAGACAGCGCTGATCAAATATGAATCAATATTATGTTACGTTAATGCCTATTTCTCCCCTCAAATGTTTTCAGCATCATCTTGTAGTGTACTGTTTAGCTGTAAAATGAGAAAGTTTGTGACGCTGCCGCTATTGTGACATCTGGTGAAGGAACGCCAAGTTCCGCTCACATGACTGGAGCACAGCCAATAGGAACGCTCTCTCAATGAAATTACCTGTGATTGGTCAAAGTCTCCTGTCACGGGCTAGATTTTCTAAAGCCGGAGAACAGAGCCATGATGAGGAGCAGAAGTCTAGTTTTCTCTCAGAACACTTGAATTACAATATGCTGAAAGGTTATTATGGAATTTTTGCCCAATGATGCCAAAAATATACTGCCTACTGCCACTTTAAGTTTATGTTGTCAACAAGAGTCTACAGCCATGCTAGCAGTACGCTCTTTGAGGCTGTACTTAAGCACAGCAGTGCTTTGAGCGAAATGCTAAAGTCGGCAGTGACAATGCTAACATGGTGATTGTAACGGGTATAATGGTTACTATGTTCACCATCGTACCTTAGCGAATTAGCATGATAACATTTACTAATTAGCATTAAATACTAAGTTCAGCTAATGCTTATAGGAATGTTTACAGGTATTTAAGATAAGATAATACATTATTGATCCCCAAGGGGAAGTGATAAGATAAGATTTTGACCTGATGATGGCAGTAGATAGAAAGTTAAGGGCTCACCAAAGCTTTTATAATTCATCCTCAGGGGAACATGAGTGCCTTTACCAAATGTCATGGCAATCCATCCAATAGTCATTGAGATATTTCAGTCTGGACCAAAGCGGAGGACCGACTGACAGACATTGCCAACCCTAGACTCTCAATGCTAGGACGGTTAGAAAACACATAAATCTGGAGAAAAACAGAGAATATTGTCTAGTTTGATTTAAGAATGGCTTTTTGTGTTGTTTTCAGAATAGAAGAAATGGACATACCGGTATCCTCAAGATAGCAGATAGAGACTTGTCTTTTCATTATTAAACAAGAAGTTTGCAGTTGAGTAAGACACATTAGTTTTTACAGCAGTGTCCTTCAGGAGAAGCTTTGGTATGAAGGCGCTTTGCAAACTTTTATTCTGGAACGCTGCGCATGGAAATCCCTCTTGTATTATTTGTCATTTTTCAACTTGTTCAAAGCATTGGGAGGTTTTTGCTCAAAAACAGCAATTGTTGAGAATGATGGGAGCCTGTCTCTTCCCTCCATCCATAATGTATGAGGAAAAATTGTCCTCTTACATTACTTGTCACAAGGTGAACATGTCACACGTTGACGTCTTTCTTGAAGACACGGTGATCTATTTTGGTTTGAGAAAACAGGCTCACAGTTGATAAAGAAAACACTGATTTATTAAAAGTTCCGTAGACAAAAAAATCTAGTTTTTCACTCATTTCTACAAGGGGTGTACCGATCCATCGATCCAGATCAATGTATCGATTCAATGATCCTATATAATCGATGCAAGGTGAAAACATCGATACATATCATCATCTTTAAGATGATGCACGTCTGTTTCCCCATTTCCGTCCAAGTGCACGTCATTCCTAAGCACCCAAACAGTGCTAGCGGCGCTTCGGTTAGGATGCCGCAAGGACTGCCGCATGGACATGAGCTGACATGGAATTATGACGAGAAAACGAGCGGCGTTAGCGAGCGGCGCTAGCGAGCGGCGCTAGCGAGCGGCGCTAGCAGCATAACATTAGTGAGTGTGCGGCCGGCCGAGAGAGAGAGTGAGAATGTGATGGTGGGTAGCAGTGACGTTATAGCTGTGAACGTAGCAGTGTAGTGTGTGCAGCAACCTCTGGACCTAAGTCTATTTTTATTCTTTTTTATTAAAAAGAATAGATTATTTTTCATTTAAATGTCTGGAAGAGCCCAGTAATTAAATTGCCAAATCATATTTTAGTTGCTTTTTGTGAGTTGATATAAATGTGTTAAATGGGCGTGTGCCCCTGAATTGAATCGAATCCAAATTGTATCGTGGCGTGATATCGGCAAATATCGTATCGTTGTCCAGAGAATCTATATAATATCGTATTGTGATGAAACTGGGGATTTACACCCCTAGTTTCTACATAAGTTTCTAAGAAAGCGACATGTTCACTTCCAATCTCTGTGACATAAATATTTCTTGAAGCTAATAACAACCCAGTCCGGTCTGCTGAGAAAATCTCGGAGGAGCGGCTTGTCAAAAATGATCTGGTCCACCCAAAGAGCCTGAGCCAAAGTTGTCGCTAACTTCTGGGCCAGCCACGGGAGCTGTAGCATTTATTCATCGACAAATATCTGCTACGTTCACAGCTATAACATTACTGATAACTTCATACTCCCCCCCCCCACCCCCCCATCTCTCTCTCGCGACCGCACACTCACTAACATTACAGGACGCCAGGCTTGCAATACACTGGATGTCCTTCATGTTGCCGGCCTCGGCTCGGCAGTAAATTGGGCACGGCCTGTTAGACACTATGTTAGTGGCTTCGTTAGTACTGATGGTGCCAACACATCAGTGGGCTGAACGTGAACATGTGGTGAACTGCTTTTGTAGTTTTAAGAAGACTAAAAGCTGTTTCTCACCAGTGCGATGCGAAAATGTGGTACGGGAATTTTCAGCATTAACTATGCACACCGGGTCCGGTGCGAATTATTCGCGTTGTTGTGTTCCATTTTCGTCAATGGGGCCCAATGAGTTTCCTCCTACATAGGCCTGTGTCCACTCCACACAACAAAAACGTATCCAGTCAGAGAATGTCTATTAGGTAAATGTTAACTACACAATACCTAAACTAATCGGACCCCAAATGTGATGCTAACGTTAGCTGTAGCAGCTACATTAACATCTTCATCGTATCCCAGCTGCTGGGCGATCTCAAGCCATATATTGTTCTTTATTTGCTTGTTGAGGTAGTATTGTTTGTTGTACATTATTGGGTGTTGAGATTTGGACGGCCCATTGTTATTCCGAAACAATGGTCTGAAAAATGTCCCATTGGACCGAAAAAAACCCCCATTTGCCCGACAGTCCGTTATCCAGAAAACAAACTCCCTTTGTCCCAAATACACACCCTCCATGCAACAAACAGAAGCACATGATTTTATTAGTCAAACATATATTTTCGCATGCAGAAATCCGCTGAAATTGAGGTCCGTCAAATATTTATTTCCTCACACGAATGTTTCACCGGGGGGTGCAAGCATTCATAAGAACCCACGAAATCAGTTTTTATAAAATTACGTGCAAATTGTTTTGTTCGAAAATCCGGGCTTTAAAAGGCTTTAAAAGGCTTTAAAAGTCGAGACAAATGCTAAGTTGATGTACGAATGATGATATACAAGTGGTATGTACGAGTTACGAAACTTTACATTTGTTTGTGAAGACTGTTTTAATACCATAGAAACCCTGGAATAATGAGCATTAATGGGCAATAATGAGTTTGTCTTTTCCCAAAGCAGATATGTAGCAGTTTGAAAAAGCTCTATTCATTTGTGGACATTAATGTATGTCCATCACTGATGTGCCACTTTCAGTTTCTGTTTCATTTGTACTAAATAACTTATGGTTAAGAATTCCCCACACAAAAACTCTCAAAAATAAACCCTTTCACTATGTAATGAAAGGCTAATGAGTATTGGATATAAGGGGCAGTGTTTCTGCCCAGGCTGTGATGAAGGGCTGGATGTGAATACAAGCCCTTTAATGTTTCTCCCTCCATTTACTCTGCAAATAGTGCAGCCAGGCAAGCTGCTGCCCTTAAATAAGGTGGATCGTAATATAACCTGTACCATCAGCCTTTTGAAGGACAGTTGGGTCTGCTTTTTTCCGTGTGTGTGTGTGTGTGTGTGTGTGTGTGTGTGTGTGTGTGTGTGTGTGTGTGTGTGTGTGTGTGTGTGTGTGTGTGTGTGTGTGTGTGTGTGTGTGTGTGTGTGTGTGTGTGTGTGGATGTTTGCCCGTGTTTATCTGTATCTCACCCAGGGAGCCTTACCTTTCTATTCTTCACTTCGCTCCCTCATTGTATCCGCCTTAATGCATCAGTCGCTCGCCTGCCCACTAGGACATACGCTGACCTTTTTTTTTTATAAAACCTTTCAGCTTAAAATTGTGGCGCCTCCTATTAATTTGGCACCTTTGTCGATGTGCTTCTCTTTGGTTCCGATCCCAGTTGAAAAGACTAAGAATGGGTTTTATGCGTGTTCCCCAGAGGGAGGCTGAGTCATATCCACTGGCCATATCTGTAATACCTTTTACAATGGAGTATATCTGTACATCTGTTAGCTGTATTTAGTGCAGGCTTTGAAGCTTTCTATCAAAAAGAAGATTTTGGAAACCTTGAAAATGTACAGTTTCCTATGATTACTGATAACACCATTGAAAATCAAATTGTAGTAATTTAAACATAATATATATATATATATATATATATATATATATATATATATATATATATATATAATATATATATAATATAATTATATATTAGAAATATTGTATGTTGCCAGAAAATGCAGATATTACTTGAAATTATGTGTGTTAGCACCATGTGTTACAAATGTGCATTTTCTACTCTTTTTCTAACTATTTTTAGTCAGTTCATCCACCACTTTGGTCCAGACTGAAATATCAACAACTATTGAATGATTTGCTAATCAATAATAACGTGTTTTCGAATTTTGGTAAGGAAAAACTGGCATGGCCATTTCAAAGGGGTCCCTTGACCTCTGACCTCAAGATATGTGAATGAAAATGGGTTCTATGGGTTCCCACGAGTCTCCCCTTTACAGACATGCACACTTTATGATTATCACATGCAGTTTGGGGCAAGTCATAGTCAAGTCAGCACACTGACACACCGACAGCTGTTGTTGCCTGTTGGGCTGCAGTTTGCCATGTTATGATTTGAGCATATTTTTTATGCTAAATGCAGTACCTGTGAGGGTTTCTGGACAATATTTGTCATTGTTTTGTGTTGTTAATTGATTTCCAATGATAAATATATAGATACATTTGCATAAAGCAGCATATTTGTCATGTTGATAAGAGTATTAAATACTTGACAAATCTCCCTTTAAGGTACATTTTGAACAGAAAAAAAATGTGGAAACTATGGACAATCATGTGATTAATCGCGGTTAAGTATTTTAATCGATTGACAGCCCTAGTACAGACATTTATGGTCCCCCGAGATTTCCTACTGACTTTTCCTCCAGCACCACCTGAGGTTGACACATTTGTTTTTTCTGAAATATGTGGATTATCACAACATTTGGTAATATACACCCATCAGCCATAACATTAAGACCACTGACAGGGGAAGTGAATAACATTGATTATCTCGTTACAATGGCACCTGGCAGTGGGGGGGATATATTAGGCAGCAAGTGAACATTTAGTCCTTGAAGTTGATGTGTTGGAAGCAGAAAAAATGGGCAAGCGTAAGGATGTGAGCGACTTTGACAAGGACCAAATTGTGATGGCTAGAAGACTGGGTCAGAGCATCTCCAGAACTGCAGCTCTTGTGGGATGTTCCCGGTCTGCAGTGGTCAGGACCTACCAAACGTGGTCCAAGGAAGGAAAACCGGTGAACCGGCGACAGGGTCCGACCCAAGGCTCATTGATGCACTTGGGGAGCGAAGGCTGGCCCGTGTTGTCCGATCCAATAGAAGAGCTACTGTAGCTCAAATTGCGGAAAAAGTTAATGCTGGTTCTGATAGAAAGGTGTCAGAACACACAGAGCATCGCAGTTTGTTGCGTACGGGGCTGCGTAGCCGCAGACCGGTCAGGGTGCCCATGCTGTCCTAATGTTATGGCTGATCGGTGTATATGCATCATAGAAATAATAAAGAAGTAGAAGGGTCATTGAACTTTTTGCTGTGATAATTTGACTAGTACAAAAGAAAATGGTGATGGTTGTTAGTTGTTATGGTGACAACAGAACCCACGTCATTGGGGCCGTAAAGTGTGTGGTTTCACCTCGCCCGGAAGAAAATCGACGCAGCTCCCGGCCCAAACCTTTGTAAGGCCACCATGAGGTTGACATTTTTTTTTTTTTTTTTTTTTTTGAAATATCTTTGACACCTTTTGAATAGATTGTAATGACATTTGGTGCAGACAGTCCCTCAAGAAGTGAAATAAATTTGGTGATCCTCTGACTTTTCATCTGGCATCATTATCAAGTCAAAAATTTTAATTTGTGCATTTTGTGCTGTTTGAATCAGTGAAGATATGGTGCTGCTGGGCTTACACTATTACTTCCAGTGTGTGAAGATAAAAACATGATGTGAACTCGTCTCTTTCATGGTGTTGACACTGTCAACTAGGACATGTGTGACTGACACCAATGTTTTTATATAAAATACAGGATACCAGCTTTAGAAAAATCGGGTTTCTTCCCCTTTGATTCAAGAGAGTGACACTAATTAAATGTGATGTCCAAGAGATTGACACACTGGGGGAAAGTGAATTTACTATCGTATATTCATGATCACATACCAGACTGAGTGATATGAAAGATCATCATGTCTGACTGTTGTTTGATTCAACTAGTGTCTTTACAGTCAAACAAAGTACAAAGTTCAGCGTCTGGCACTGAAGAGACTCTAAATAAACAACGATTTGTCCTCTCGCTGTAAAGTCGAGTGAGCAGCAGCCTTACAGGAACATGACGGAAGCAATGATGATGATGACAGATAGTTGGCATTTCAGCTGTTATTACAGACATCTGGCCTCTGTGGATGGATACATTTGCTTTTAATGCCAGCCTCTCACTTCCTGTCCTCCATCTACAAAGTCTATAAACCCCTTAATAAAAAGAAAAGAAGATTCACTAAAAGCTTTTTTTCAAACTGAGAACGGGTAATTTATTTTGAGTATTTGCCAATACAGAGTCCAACTGTAGTACTTCATATTGTGTACATCAATTATGCAACCCATACAACAATATATAGATATCTTGACAAAAAATTCTCAACACAAGATTTCGACCACATCTGGTGGCCATAAAATTGAGCATGACAACTGAGAAACTCTCTGCTATAGAAGGCCATAGGTTAAGGTTGAAAGAAGAAGTCTTTATTAATCCCAGACTTTTTTTCTCTTTTACGCACACATACACACCATCACTTTCCATCACTTTAGAGGATATTACATTGACTTACTTTCATATCCTGGAGACTTACCCTAACCCCAACCATAACTGCTACTTGCCTAATCCTAACCCTTACCTTAACCTTAACCTTAACCTTAACCTTAACCTTACCCTTACCCTTACCCTTACCCTTACCCTTACCCTAAACCAAGTCTTCACCTTAAAATGTAATGATTTATGTTTTGGGGACTTGCATTTTGTCCCCGAAAGGAAGGCGAGTCCACACAATGTGACTGCGTAAACAATTTGATGTCCCCACAGCATGAGTAATACACGCCCACACACACCCATACACACACACACACACGTTGTGGCTCCGGCAAGAGTTTGATTGACTGATGGTTAATCCAATCACCGGCCAAGTATTTTTTTGGAAACAATTCCCTAACAGTTTCCAATAACGGCTACACAGATTGTTTTGGGTAAAAAAACATCTTGCGGGTCATGTCAGTCCACACTGGCCACCTAAGTAGTTAGCTACTGTCGTCCCCAAAATCCTGATTCCCATAGCGGGATTTGAACCTGGGCTGCCTGGTTGAAAACCAAAAATCCTAACCTTTAGACCATATGGAAGATCATCAAGGATCTGGGATCTTTAAAAAATGACATAAAAATAATATCAACTTGGAAACATTTCCATTTGAGCAACAACTTTAGACATTGTTCCAGTAAACAAAACAAAATCCTAGGGGACTTGTATAACAGGTACACTAAAACATGATTCTTTTCTTAATTGCAAATCAACTAACTATAAAGAAAGATATTACAATACACTCAAGCGAACTTTGCGTTTTACCACAAGGTGTAAAGCAGACATAAAGGAGCCTAATGGCAAAACGTGTTCATCCCATTCTGTTTCTATAGATGCATTAAATACATTTAACAGTCTTGCAGTATGCAAGAGAACACCTGAGAGGGTTTCCACTGTGTCCAGCCTTGATAAAAATCCCTTGGTCCCTAAGAACTGAGCTCACCTTTCATGTTTTTTATCGCTCTCTATTTAGAATAGCGCATCTCGGTTTAGCAGGTAACATAGGAATTAACAGGAATTGAATTCAAGAGTTTAATCCGATGCTTTGTTCTGCTGCTGGCAGTTAAATCCTCCTCATTCAGTAATGGCTTTGTAAAGAAACTAAAGCAGAATAGAAGAGAAATGTCTTTTATATGTATCTTGTTTGGCTCAGATTAACTTTTTATAGAGATTTTGATTCTTGCGATCGCCCCGGTTTGTAAGTTGAGACCTGAACCCTCTGCTGTACATACCCGACACAGGGAACAGGCCAGAGGCTGTTGGTAAAGGTGTGTTGTAAAATAATGAGTAGATTTTTTCCTTTTTAAGAAGGTGAAGCAACAGAATATCAGAGGAAATGGTTTCATTTCCAAGACCCAGGCGAGGCATAGATCATTATATTAGTCATATAATAACAGTGCTTAGTCACTGACTTTGAAATGTCTTGAGTTGGAGAGGGAAAACCTTATAAGTGTGTTTGAGAATCTAGATTTATTCTGGCTAATAATTCTTCATAAAGGTGGCAGAGAACACCGTCGCTGCATCCTGTGCTTAGCGCCGCCCAAGACGATTGTGATTGGTTTAAAGGTGCTCTATATGATATCCAGAGTATTAGTACAGCAGTAAACAACTATTTGTTATGCAAAGATATAGAGGAGTAATGTCTACCTGAGTAGAGAATGAAGTCACTCTCCCTCTGTGTGGGTTGAAATCAGAGCTTCTCCATGCTTTGTTGACATAGCCGGGCTAGCTGCGTGTGCTTTTAGTGCATGTTCGTGCATGTGAGTGTGCCCCATTGGCTAGCTCACGGCCGCTGCTGTGCACTGCTCTCAAACGGCGGTTACAGCTGATAACACCGTCGCGGAAGCACAGCAGCCACTCTCCGGTTCCCCCCAGGTTAACACTGTTAGCTCTGTCAGCACTGTTGCTGTTGTTTTCACTGTTAGCGCTGTTAGCACCGTTAGCTACGTGCCGCTGGCTCAGCCGTCGCCATGCTGAGAGCCATGCTGAGAGCCATGCTGAGAGCCATGCTGAGAGCCATGCTGAGGCAATAGAAATGCTCCCAATCTCGCATTTATAACCTTTAAAGAAATACAAACAAGTCAAAGCGATTTCCCCTAGTTGGATTGATAATGTGGGGAGCCAGACCTTTCTTTAGCGCTGACAGCGCTGTGGAGATAGGTCTGGCTATGTGAGACTAATTTGTGGCTAACGGCTAAGCTCACTATCCCCTCTCGTTTACACTGAGAACAGTTTTCACCAAAACTACTTTCTACCAGGGCTGCAGCTAAGGATTACATTCACTACTGATTAAACAACCATTTATTTTCTTGATTAACCGTTTGGTCTATAGAATGTCAGCAAATAGTCCCCAGAGTCCAAGGTGATGTCTTCCAATCCCCCAAATCACAAAGAGACACATCGCTAGAAACGCTCTGCCCGCAAAACCATTGATTTCCTATGGTACGGCGCACCTGCTATGCGCTACTTTCGGTGCCGTGCGTCACATTTTTTTAGCGGTTTTTAGAAGCACCCAAAAGTTAAAATATACTTTTCAGCACCAGGCGCGAGTCGCACCGCTCGTTAATGTCACACTTGTCCCAGGCAGCTAATCAAATCAAGTAAGAAGCGGACTTCACTGCTTTACCACTTCCTTCCTGTTTTGATGCTGGTAGATGTGGTAGAGCTAGCTAGCTAGTTAGCTGTTGGGCTGTGAGAGGAAAGGGGGAGTTTATATCTCATGTCATGATAGTTTCATGTAGGCTACTGTCTTTTAGAGAGAGAGAGACCACATTTTCCGTTAATCATGCAAGGGCACCCTGGCCGCGCCTGTAGCGACGCTTCACTGATTTGATCACCTTACAGTGTCTTTTTTTTTTTTTTATCCGACCAACAGTCCCAAACCCAAAATTTTCGTTCACTATCATAAGGGACTTCTAATTTTCTAACAGAAAATAATCAGATTTGAGAAGATGGAACCAGTGAATTTTTACAATTAATTGATAACCAAAACAGTTACCAATTAAATCTATGTTGATTGAATAATCTGTTAAAGACAGGGTCGGTAATCGTGAGAAACTAACAAGAGTACACTAGATTTGAAAAATGATCCAACTGAAAAACCCAGCCTAGTGTTACCAGCTATTTTCCATTGAAAGTAGCTTGCACCACTAGCTCCAAAAGTCCCTAAATCTAGCGAGAAAGTCGCCAAGTCGGCAACACTGACATTTCATCCGCTTACAGTAAACAATGAAAATGGCTATTGTTAGTACTCACAGCTGTCTAGCTATGAGCTTGTGGAAGACTCTGGTGACAGAGGTATACAGGCAGGTAGCCCGTCCAACAAAAATGTATTTGAACAACACTACCAACCCTACCTTTAACTGGGACATTGTTTCTTGAAAGTGTTGCTGTTGAGTTTTTCATTTTATCAATGCTCTGAGGAGCACAAATGAAACCCAATTCACTTCCATTTTATTGGTGTGGTGACGGATGTTCATGGTTGGAATTTCAGGAGTTATCTCAAAATCTTGGCACACCACCAACATGTGTAATGATAATACTCAATTTGGCAGCTGCGTGCCATGGAGGGCTGACTGTTTTTACGTCATTTTTACACAAGGTAATTCACTGATTGATTAGCATTTTGCAGTGCAGTCAGGAAACTAATCATTAAAATTGCAGGAGGAATGAGTTTAATAAAACCTGCACACACTCTGCCCTCCATGACAGATACGACCTTTTGATTCACATCAACATTGTGTTTATTCTTTGTTTTCATTTTCTTGTTTGTTTTTATTGTTCACAAATCATGACCCGGCCAGTCACTGGCGTCATTGTCAGTCAATTCTCGCACACACAAGCTCTACTAAAGCATGAGCGAACGTCTGCCACATGCTCCAAGTCCAAACACAAGTGGCAAGAAAATGAGTTTTAGAGTGGAGGAGTGATAGCTTGCTAAGAGGCTTGTCATAGCGCAACCATCAACCACCAACATGTGTGCTGGTTTATGCTGAATTTTCAATGCCTGTCAAGTGTGTATTGAGTTGGGGAGGACAGCGCTGCCTGACAGCCTCTGAGACATGTTGGCAGTTGGATTCACAGGATGTGGGTTGGCGAGTGAGGGGTCGGTGTGAACAGTCAGATGTCGAGGAGTAATTGTGTCACAGCGACGGTCATTTTCTCTCCAAAACAAATGGAGTCAGACTAGAATAGATTCGAACCGCACACAGGCAATTACATTGAGCACATCCATCAGTGTGAAGTGAATGTGGGGCAAATACATAGACTTTTATGGCTGTTATCACATACTATTCAGTACAGTGGTGTGGTTGCAGATTGCAACCAACTGAATAACCCTGCGCTCACTCCTCCCTTTCCAAGACTACGGTAACGTGAGCCCAAAATCATGGTTACCGTGGTAACGCCGTTCGCCTTGCTCAGAGGCCATCTTTACCATGATAACACTAGTTTAGGCGCATTGGAAGTCAGACGGCAGGTGGTGGTACCACGGTTTGGCACTCTGCGGCTCACATTACCGCAGTTTCACAAGGATGTCGGAGAACTACGGTGGCCTTCAGGTAACGTAAAAACACGAAAGGCTCTCGCTAGAGCCAGTGTTTGGTTTGTCCGTTCTGGGCTACTGTAGAAACATGGCGGTGCAACATGGCGGACTCCGTGAAGTGGACCCGCTCCCCATGTAGATATGAAGGACTCATTCTAAGCTAGCGATTCTTAGTTTCAGGTGACTGTACTAAAGAAAACATAGTATGAATATTATATTCCATTTCTGCTAATAGATCCCCAAAATGTTACACACTTCCTTCAATGATATTGGTAACCAATGCGGGAAGAAATATGTAGAGAAAGCTGTATTTTCTAACTAGTTTTTGTAATTAATTAATCAATGAGCACAAGCTCCCACACAGGGAAATTGAAGTGTATTTGCAAAACCAACCAAAGATAAAAGAAGTAAGGAAGTAAAGACACAAGGAAAAAGAGAGGAAGGAAGGAAGGAGTGAATGACAAAAGGAACGAAGGAAGGAAGGAAAGACAGGAAAGAAAGAAGGAAAGGAAGGAAGGAAAGGAGAAAACAAAGACAGAAGGAAAGCCAGAGAGAAGGAAGGAAGGACAAAAGGAAGAAGTAAGGAAGGAAGGAAGGAAGAAAGAAAGAAAGAAAGAGGGAGGGAAAGGAAGACAAAAGTAAAGAAACAAACAAGGAAAGACAAAAAGAAGAAAGGTAAGAAAGAAAGCCAGACAGACTGAAGTGAGGAAATAAAGAAGGTAGGATGGAAGGAAGGAAAAGAGAGAATAAAAATGGAAGGAAAATCAATCTGGGTGTGGCCACACAACCGATTACAACCGGTTACATCAGTAAAATCATTCCTTCACGCCATGCCATTGAAAAATTGGCACTAATTTGCATTCTGTCCGTCTCTCTGCAGGTGAATCTAGGCAGCAATCAGTACCTGTTCACAGTTGACGTGAACCCCTCCGAGATGCCGTGCTTCTGCCTCAGACATGATGTGGACGCTCTGGTGTGGCAGCCTCGTCCCAACCAACCCAGTAACATGTGGGAGCACGTTGCCACGTTCAACGCCTTGGGTAAGTCTTAACTAAAAACACCCATTCTGATGCTTCCACTTAGGCATGTATACATTGTATTTGCAGCAGTATCTCCAAAACCACAGAAATATATGCTGTATTTGTTACATTGCTTTTACATGCAATGTGTGATTAATTGGTGATGCCTAGGAGGTGCAAACATGATGTGTCTCCAGGACCACATTTTGCCATGATGACACACACACACACACAGACTCACAGCGGCTGTAACAAATACAAAGTGAGGATATCACGGGTCACAACAGTTTGTCAACAACAACAGAAGATTTCAACATCATTGAAGGTCACTATAGGCTAACTTCTTATCCTTCCTTCGCTTTTGAAAAAATCAAAAAAGATTGATTTGTTTTTTTTCCACCTGGACCTGTATGCTCTGCCATTTCTCCTCTACTCTTCCCGCTGTAACTTTTGTCACTCAGCGCTGACCATCAGACCCCTCCCCCAGCAAACACACACACACACACACACACACACACACACACACACACACACACACACACAAAAACACACAGAGACCTGCATTTGAGAGGCTGTTATGTTACAGAGACTATCGCCCATTCACACATATTTAGCTTTTACCGAGCTTCACATAGGCTTACATTACGACAAAACTACCTGGCGTCGCCGATGCCTGTAACCATAGTAACACTCCTGCCTGCGTGCGCACAGCAAGAGAGGAGAGGGAGAGACGCTGCCAGAGGAGCTGCTGACTGAGTTTACTCTGAGCAGCAAGTCGCTAAAAGGGTCTGAAAAGTCCAGGGCTATTCATAAAACATTGTGGGCTGTAACCATGGACGCACTGGCCACTCTGCCTCTGTCTTTTATTGGCCTGCAATTTCTCCGTGCCTCCATGTGCGCTTTGTCTTATCCATTTTGCCACTCTATTCGGCAGATGCGCTGTTTAATGAAGGTACTGAGCCCCCCCACACACACACAAGTCATACTGTACATCAAATGCAACTCCAAGTGCTGAACATAAAGGGTTAAAATGTACACAAGTTTGATAAATAAATTAAAATATTTTAATTACCATAGACTTTTAAAGGAGTAAAATAAAGTATAGTATAATAAAATTAGTTACTAGATAAAATGCTACTAGCTACTAGTTATGTCACCGTTGTTAAGGTCATTAGAAGTACCTTTCACCATAACACATTGTATGTAAGAAACATGTTGAACACATTTCTTACCTCATAAAACAATTGCAAAATAATGTTTTTAAACTTACAGTGTTTGCTTCCATTCATCTTCTAGAGTCTGACTTGATAAACAACCATTAGAATTTATTGAACATTTTTAGGGTACACGGTAAGTAGCTAAAATATACTACAGGAATACATTTAAATAAACTGCTGTTAAAAAAAGGAAATTTGAAACCTCAGCATTTGTGGGAAATCAGCTCCTCCTCATAAGGGACTAAGCTAAACAACTCCATAGTAAAAAAAAAAATATTAAAATTCTACCACAGCTTCCTCTACTGCCGACCAGCGCACCTTGGTTTTTGAAACACAGCACATAAAGCCAGTAAGGGGCATCTGGGATTTACCAGCATTTATCACTTTAAACTAGAATTATTAAAAAGCTAGGTCTGTCAATCGATTAAAATATTTAATCGCGATTAATCACATGATTGTCCATAGTTGATCACGATTAATCGCAAATTAATCGCACATTTTTTATCTGTTCAAAATGTACCTTAAAGGGACTATATGTAACTTATTACCAGTATAAATCATACCGGGTCAGTGTCCCATGCGCGCTCGCGTGTGGGTTCGCGAGCGCGCAGACTCCAACATAAACTAAACGGAAGCACCAAAACTGCAAAGTTATATCTAGTGAAGCCCGTCTTGCAAAACAGTGTTGGCTCTAACTGCTTCGCTCACCCCAGCCGCGGTCGGAGGACGCGGGGGAAACCGTAACTTTTGTCTCCAGGGCTGGATCTCTTCTCTGCTCCAGCCTGCTCCTGCTGCCGGCTCCTGCCTGCTTGCACACCGCGCTGGTTCTCACCCGCTCGGCTCGCTCCAACTCCACGTGCACGCGTGCACACTACACACTGCAGAAGAGTTAGTTTAGCTCTGAGAATATCTAGTGAATGTACAGTGGACGTTTGTGCAGAAATAAATGCTGCCGCTCCTCCAGACCAACAGAGGTTTCCCGTGTCTTGTGAAGTGACGGGGCTCCGCAGCGAGTTACGTTATCGTCATCCGACCGGGTCGGCAGGCTGAAGCAGGAAAAGCCAACACTAGGATCAGCATTGATTCATGGAGAGACCTTCGTCTGGTCAGCTAACATTACTGCCAAGCAGGTGAAATATAGAGTGATATTGTGTGTTAGCTGACGTGTGTCGCCTCACTGTTTAGACCGGTGCTCGTTCATGTCTATGTAGAGCGAGCGCGAGCAACTGGACGCTGACTTTCGTTGACATTGCGGCCACAGGTGTTGCTGTTAACAAGCAATTTCTGATTCTTACATATAGTCCCTTTAAAGGGAGATTTGTTAAGTATTTAATACTCAACTCCACTTATCAACATTGGAGTGGACAAATATGCTTGCTTTAGGGCGCCCCGACAGCTCGAGCGGGCGCCCATATAACAAGGCTGAGTCCTAACCACGGCGGCCCGGGTTCGAATCCGATCTACGGCCATTTCTGCATGCCGCCCCCTCTCTCTCTCCCCCTTTCTAAACTGTCCACTGTCCTATAATAAAGGCTTGAAAATGCCCAAAAAATAATCTTAAAAAAAAAAAATATGCTGCTTCATGCAAATGTATCTATATATTTATTATTGGAAAACAATTAACAACACAAAAAAATGACAAATTGTGTCCAGAAACCCTCACAGGTACTGCATTTAGCATAAAAAAATATGCTCAAATCATAACATGGCAAACTGCAGCCCAACAGGCAACAACAGCTGTCAGTGTGTCAGTGCGCTGACTTGACTATGACTTTCCCTAAACTGCATGTGATTATCATAAAGTGGGCATGTCTGTAAAGTAGAGGTCGACCGATATGGGTTTTTTATGGCCGATGCCGATGCCGATTTTTTACAGAATCAGGACAGCCGATGGCCGATATATGATGCCGATTTTTTTTTTGCCGATATGTTTGGCTGGTTTTCTTTTTTTCCCCCATCTGATAAAATATAACAGCTTAATAATAAAAAATAATACACAAAATGTCTTAACTTAAGTAAACATTTATTGAACAACACTTATGGTCTGTCTCTCCAATATGCACTTTGTGTCTGCACTGCAGTGCATATGTTATTTTGTGCATGATGGTTAATAGTAGTAATAGTACAGGGCTCAAAACCTTTTAAGCACCTTTCCAAAACTGTCCTAAAGCATGTTTTTTATTTCTGTTTGTTGACAGACACTGTTACAAGCTATATGGCCATAATCTAAGTGATCAAAACATAATAATAACTTTGTTCACTCGTATTACACAGCCTGCTGCTCATATCTGCTGCGGACTACAAACAGGCCAGTGACGTCATAGAGGCTGTGAAGGACCCGTAGACACGTTTAATGAGGAAGTGAACTTTTTGCTAAATGTTTCGACAAATTGCTCTTGTTTCCGTCCTCACACGCAAACTTGCACTTATGACAAGCATTGTCAGCATCAACTCTAGTAAAGTGTATTCACGCTTTATAAGTCAAGGTTCTCCGCCATAGTTACTAAGAGCAGAAGCTCTGTGTGTTTGTGTGTGTGTGTGTGTGTGTGTCTGCGCTGCAGCAGCGTGCATGTGAGAGCTGCTCCGCCCCGCACACAGCTAACGTCACCTACGGAGAGAAATTCTCCGTTACCAAAAACAGAACTGATAACGTCGGAGCATTTCATATCTAACCAATTAAATATATAGGGCTTTGAAAGAGAAGAATTTAAGCCTACCGGTTTCTCCCTGCAGAACGGCAATTTGATTGACACACAAGGGGCGGTGTCACACGTGTTCCACAGCAACAACAACACTGGGCTGCCCGCAGATGTGCCTGCTTGATAATCGGCTTAATATGCTCAGGCATCGGCCGATGCCGATTATGAAAAAATATCAAATAATCGGCCCGATTAATCGGCCGACCGATAAATCGGTCGACCTCTACTGTAAAGGGGAGACTTGTGGGTACCCATAGAACCCATTTTCATTCACATATCTTGAGGTCAGAGGTCAAGGGACCCCTTTGAAAATGGGCATCACAATTTTCCTCGCCAACATTTAGCGTAAGTTTGGAGCGTTATTTAACCTCCTTCCTGACAAGCTAGTATGACATGGTTGGTACAAATGGATTTTTAGTTTCATATGATGCCAGTATCTTCACTCTAACTT
The DNA here is from genome assembly GCA_916701645.2 of Sebastolobus alascanus. Lineage (NCBI taxonomy): Eukaryota > Metazoa > Chordata > Actinopteri > Perciformes > Sebastidae > Sebastolobus > Sebastolobus alascanus. The sequence goes on from CAKAOJ020000045.1 coordinate 1,406,493, forward strand.
TAAAACTGAGCCCCCTACAACCTAAAAAGTTGCGTTGATGCGTTAAATAAATTAGACGTTAAAACAAATTTGCGTTACCAGTAGCGGGGCTGCAGGATGAGTGATTCTTTTGGACTGGAGCCGGTGAGCTGTCTGTGGCCAGCCCCTGGTCTATGGACAATTCCCCATCCTGAGAGATACACAGGTTCCTTTCCAGTGTCATCAACTTCTCCTCAGTCAGGGTCAGCAGAAGGTCTCTGATCTTCTTTAATAATGTGCGAAAAGGCCAAAAGAGCTCAGACATGTCCTCTGATTTTTGGCCTAGGTTGAGAGGTCAACGTTAATATCACGTTAACTTTGACAGCCCTAACAGGAATACATTTAAATACACTGCTATGGGTCTGTGCAACAAAAAAGTAAATTTGACTTAACCTCAACATTGTTGGGAAATCACCTCGGCTTTTGGCACACAGCACATAAAGCCAGTAAGGGGCATCCGGGATTTACCAGCATTTATCACTGAACTAGAATTATTAAAAAAACACTTGTATTTTGGTTGACAGAGTGAAAATTCCTGAGATTATCTATTCATTGCTGTTAGATGCCACAATATACTCTTAAACATGAGTCTCACAGGTAAAAGACTGGTCTTCTGCAGTCAGCAGAAATGTGTATCACATGACCTGCATCCTTTTGCATGTGCTGGTAGAACATATACAACCAATAAGAGGACCCGCTCATGAAAACATAACTCTGCAGCGTCCCTAGTGGTCAAAATCCCCACAGGGTTCCTTTAAGACGTGTAAAGTTACATTAGCCACAGTATGTGGGATTGGTCTAAAGATGTAAGCAGCAGTCTCAGCGGAGTCCTACCTTAATTTCCATTTTTGATGAATCGCGACAACTGAATTATTCATTCTTACAGCTATTAACTGTGTTTACATCTGCTGCCATGCTGCCACTGTGCCTTCTGTGCTGCAGAGGGTAGACGACAGAACGTTTTAAACGGCGGCAATAAAACCGCAGTTAACGACAACAGGGAGTTTACTGACACAGCTTGTAGCCTACAAGGAAACAAAAAGAAATCTATGGAAATAGGATCATTAACAGACCTCTCTTCTGCTCTGCATATAAACCACTCAAAGAGGTCTAGATGATAAAACCTAACTGGATTATATTGTGCCTCCTAGTTTAGGCACTGACTGATGTGTTGAGATTGTTGTTTTTATTTAACTCCAAATCTCAAATCAAATACTCAGGCCATCAGCCAGCGTACTCATTTCTAGAGCCTCTTTCAATCTCTTTCTTCATTTAATTTATCTACTCATCTATCTCTCCTCAACGACGGCATCTGGAACCAGTTTTATTTCAATTTTCCGCTTTGACAGGTACGACATCTTCATTTGTCTTTTTTAACATCGCAGACTTTTACCAATCTGCCCATCTCTGTTTGGAATCCATCATCCAGTTAGAGTGCAGATGGATCCCCAGTGATATTTTCAGAAATGTTGTCAGTGAGTTCAAATGAGGCTCAGAGAGAAATGGGCTGAAAACATGCATGCTTGAACATCAAAATTAGAATTGTTAAGTTAAAATAGAAAGAAACTTGTCATTATTATAGTTTTTCCCCTTGCACAAGTGGATGTCTAGACCCGCTCTCTCGACCGACTTTACTGTCTTTCAGAGGCTGTAGTAGGCGCTAGAGAGAGCTAAAGTGAAGGTACAGATATCACATGAAATCGAGGGAATCCATTAGTACCAACCATGTCATGCCAGCTTGTTGGGAAGGAGGCTAAATAACGCTCCAAAGTTGGGATACATTTTAGCGAGGAAAAACTGGCATGGCCATTTTCAAAGGGGTCCCTTGACCTCTGACCTCAACATATGTGAATGAAAATGGGTTCTATGGGTACCCACGCGACTCCCCTTTACAGACATGCCCACTTTATGATAATCACATGCAGTTTGGGCAAAAAACATACAGTTTTTTGAATGCAGTATAAATGTGTTATTTTCACCTATACTAAAATGGTGTGTTTGAATATTTCTGCACACTTGGGTCCCTAAACAGACTCGGAATTACATAAATTGGGTATCACTGTAAAGCCGAGACACTGGATCCAATGAGCCCAACTGTATTCATGTGTGATGATGTTAGTCCCCATAGTAGCCATTTCATTGTAGTGAGACCATTTTTTGAAATTTGACCTCACTGTATAAAATGACCGGTGGTGACCTCTAAGATAATCACAGCCTCATGAAACTTTACAGCCACAAACTAGAGACCTAGAGCATTCAGAGGATGGATGGCTTTCCAACTAGATTGACAATAAGGGGGTTTCTGAACAGAACAGAAGTGCTCGCCATCCAATCGACAACAAATTCAATTCTTGCAGAAATCTCCAAATGTCAAAGCTTTTGATACCAAATCACAGCATGGCTTTTTCTCTGGTGTTCCTCAAGGTCTTGGTGTCTTAATGTGGTATTTTGGAGGGATTTTTGATCATTTTTATTAATTCTCGAATGACAAACAAATTGTTAAATTTAGCACCAAATCTGTGTAACAAATGGTATAAACCTAAAAATTGCTGCAGCAACTTATGATACATAACAGAGCATGGAAATGACCATCATATACTTCTACTTCTACTATTATACACTTTCACAGTTTATTTTATTATTTAATTAATTAAGTAATTAATTAATTCATGTGTCAACTTGACACACAGTGCTCAGCTGCACCTCAAATTAATATTCAGGTTCCCAGCTTTCAGATGATGTACACCACTTCTATGTGACATCTACTGTTGACCTGCTATCTCCCCCTAAAGACCCCCTGTACCCCCCTAAAAAAGACAAAAACGGGTCTATTGTGGGTCTCAGAGGGTTAAACCAGCATTTAGTGGATCACTCAAGTTTGTATATTCTTATATAGAACATATATATAATGTTCTGCACTGTTGAATCAAACATTAGGTTTGTGTGTATAAAGCTCAGATAATATATTTCAGAATAAAAATGTTTTTTAGAGAGTAGAAGTTATGTAGCGTAATAACGGCTTTTGTATTGATTGTGCTGGTCGAAGCTCTACACCACAACATTATTTTGTAGAACTTATAGCATTAGTCTAAATGACAACGTTGAGCAGCAGTACAGAAAAATGTCTTTTCTTCTGTTATTGAAATCCCCTGGTGTCAGATGGGAAATCTCAGCACACAGGAAGTGCCTGATCAGATATTAAGAGTGAAAGATAATCTGTTTTTCAGCAGCGATGGAGACCTCCGTTCAACAACAGCTCAGTTCATCAGGTTCATCGAGCGTCGGGTCTTTTGTCCTCTCTCTTGTCGTCATGGTATAAAGTAACCACAGACCTTCTGTTTGATGAGCAAGCTTTGTGCAGTTCACTGATGGCTAATGATTGAAGTTCCAGGGATTTTTAAATACCTTAACCTGAAGGACTGAACAAAAAGACTGAAAAGCTATGTCACTGTTGCAGGTTTTAATGTGATTTATATTGTTTGATTATCCAGAGCCCAAGTGGACGTCTTCTAATTACTTGTTTTGTCCATTCAGTCAAAAACGCAAAGATATCTAATTTACACTGATATGAAACAGAAAATAAATCTACAAATCCTGATATTCAATTAACTGGAACGAGCAAATTAATCCATTATCAACATTGAATTAGTTAATGGAGAGAAAATGAATCAACAACCAACCAATTGTTTTCGCGATAATTGTTTTTACTGTATTGATGTGTTACGTCGTTTTCAGTATATGTGACTATATCTCTGCTACATTAGCGCTACCGTTGTCTAACTAACTGAATTCACTAGCTCGTTAATGTGCCTTCTGTATTTCAACCCCCTAAAGTAAATGAAAGGGATTGGAACATTTGCTGCTGATTTTAACCTTAGCCTTTACTACACCAAGCACTTATTCCCTGTGCAATAAAGCTTTAAGACCTTTTTATGCCTCCACGCCGGCGACAGCTGTGGCCGGAGGCATTATGTTTTTGGGTTGTCTGTCCGTCCTTGCGTCTGTACTGTACATACCATACTCGTGAACGCAATATCTCAGGAGCGCCTGGAGGGAATTTCTTCAAATTTGGCACGAACCACTTGGACGTCAAGGATGAACTGATTAGATTTTGGTAGTCAAAGGTTACAGGATTACAGATAATGGTTTGTGCCTGGAAGGTTGATCCAATGACAATCCAACTTCATTCCCTGGACTGGTAGGATAATTCTGGTTGGTGAAAGGGCAGCTCTGCCTCATCCCCATTAAGGTGCCCTTGAGCTGATACCCCAACTAGGAATGGTTACAAGTAATACATTCATTGATTACTAGTAATACATTCATTCATTAGTAATCAATGAATGTATTACAAGTAATAAATGAATGGCTACAAGTAATACATCCATTGATCACTAATCGGACACATACCTGATCTTTTATTCCCCTGTGAGCATGTGTGCACACATCAGCCACTCAGCCAAGGCATTCTGAAAGATACCATATTTGCACAAATATAATATTTATTTTTCTGGAAAATATGTTTGAAAAAAAGCATGGGTTAAAATATTTTTGAAGACTAGACAATCAGTGTCTGGGTTACAAAGTAACGTGTTAGAGTACTCAGATTACGTTTTGGTTGTAACGAGTAATATAAATAATCAGTTATTTAGTCAGCCTACAGTAGGCTACTCACCCACAACAATATAACCAACATGTTATTAAGGGGTTTTCATTTTTGGTAAATGTAAATGTAAAAACGTCTTTACGACGTCTTTACGACGTCTTTTACTCAAGAATCAAACCTGAGACCGAATCAACTGTCAAAAGCCAAGAATTACCACTTCCAAGAGCCTGACAGCAGAGTGTGAGTATGTTATTGATAGACAAGCTACAACTTACGCTTTTATTGTATTATTTGATGTTTAATTTTTACATTTATATTGTCAGGGGAGTCTAATATTCGGGCCAGTACGGTAGATTTCTTCTACGTGTGATAACTGGAATCGAGTTTATTACATGACTAGTCCTTCACTGAAAAATGTGAGATTCTCAACATCCCTAACCCCTACTGCTCTAGGGGAACTGCATTATTACTCTGCTACTAGGCACCTTCCAGTTGTGAATGTGTATAACAGTGTGAGTGTGAACAGGTCACTCCTGTTATCGCGTCTCTGATCTTACCATTCTGTTTTCACAGGCTACGTCCAGGCGTCCAAACGGGACAAAAAGTTTGCGACCTGCCCTCCCAACTTCTCCTACGCGTCATTGTGCGAGTGTCTCCGCCGAGCATTCATCTACCGACAGCCGACGCCGGTGGAAACCGTCCTCTTCAACAGGAAGCAGGGCCGTCAGGTAGGACAGGTTGCCAAGCAACAGGTGGCCAGCCTGGACTCGGATAAGCCAATCCTGGGCTTCAGAGCAACCAATGAGAGACTGTACATCCTGACCTCCAGTAACCTCTTTGTTCTAAAGGTCAATAATAATTAGATTTGGGACTCTTTTCATCTCGTTCCCCCCCCAGAGCGCGACCATTCCAAACTAAAGATGTTATCTGCTACAACTGAAAAAAAACATCCTCATGTGCACATCCGTGCTGTCTGTACTGAATTTTTGTCTCCTCGTGTTTCAGCTCCCACAAGTCTTCTGTTTTGCAAAATGTCTATAAGATCAAAAAGTAAGGCAACATGTTCTTAAAGAGAAATTATAGTAATAAATGTTCACTATAAAATTAAAAGGATTAAATAATCATCATTTCTTTGAATGCCTTAATTCAAGAATTGCCATGTGAATCACATTTGATGGTACTTGGTGTTTCATAAATATCAATTTCATATATGTGGTGCCCTATTAATGCTCACTGCATTATTACAGACATTTGTAATGCCATGAATTCCCATTCATAAATACAATTGTACACATTTCTCGTGATGAATGACTGATTTACTGAATGCTGGCTGTGTTGAAGTATTTGGTCAGATGGTCGGTGGGGAGGAGGACGCTGAGGAAATCCCTCTGCTTGGCTCATTTTACAATCATTACTGTGGAAATATGAAAGAAGCGAACATTCATTTCCATAAATTTCCATAAACATGTTTCACACATCACACTGGCTCCTGTTGCATTAGCCTCAATCTTGTACGGATCGGATGGACTTGAAGCCTAAAATCTCAAGAGGCCTAAAAATTCAATCATGTCTGATAGCTTGATTTTTTTTGTGTGGAGGTGAAGGTTGTAATGCAACACTTCTCATACATGTTTGGAGTAACACTATGGCGTCTGATGCATTTTCCCTCTGAGATATTAAAGCTCGGGAGGCAGTTTATTTTTGGTGTTATTGGGCAAAAGATTCCATAATAACTTTTCAACATATTGTAATTCATGTGGTACCACAGGGTAGGCAGTTTAATGGAAAAGTCAAAAAAATGCCAGTTTGGAAATACAGCCCTCATCCTGCAGCTCTCCCCTCTGTCCTAAGCCCCTCCCACCTGACGAGCAGGAACATGATCATTCCTGTAGGATATTCTGCCATTTTTACTGAAGGGACGTGCACGCGCATCTGTATTTGTGGAACAGCCAATAGGAACGCACTGTCTCTGAAATGACCTGTGATTGGCCAAAGTCTTCCGTCACGGGCTAGATTTTCTAAAGCCTGAAAACAGAGCCATGAGGAGGTGAAGAAGTCTAGTTTTCTCTCAGATCACTTGAATTACAATATGCTGAAAGGTTATTATGGAATATTTGCCCAATGATGCCAAAAACATTCTGCCTACTGCAGCTTTAAACTAGAGTACATGTGCCTTTTAGATACCTGGGGCAGATAATGGAAGAAAGTTCATATTTTGAACTTTTGAACATTTCCTTAAGCATTAAACACGGCGAGAGCTGCAGTTTGCATTAGCTACATTTTTCACATCTTCCTGCCAAAGCCAAAATAAAAACATTTCTGCCCCTGAAGAAGGCCACTCATCCAATCGACCAACCAGATACGAAAAGATTCAAGAGAGACACTAATGGACTTTATTGTGAAAAGAAAAAGATGGTCCACTTCCTCTTTTTTATATACTTTCTTTGATTGCAACACAAGAAAAAAGGTGAGAGAGACACAAGCAGGGGAGATACAGGGATGAAGGTTTTCGCAGGATTAAATCCGAAAAGCCAAGAGGCTTAAACACGACGACGCCTTCAACTCTGGCAAGAAACAGATCCATATCTGTGTGTTTTCATGTTCGGCTGGGGGCAACAATAAACAGAAGCCAGCCAGCCTGTGTTGCCTGTCTGGGAAAACTTGCAGATCTTCAGAAATTATAGAATTACTCTGACCAATTTATTGATCAAGCTTGAAATTGCCAGTGTTGTGTGAACTGGAACAACCAAGGAACAGTGCATCAGTGTGAGATCTAGTCAAAGGCAGTTGGGCTTTACAATTCAATAGTCTTCATCATCAGGAGGGGCAATTTTCTGAAGACTATCTGCAATTTGTGTCCTCAGCTCCCCCAAGTGCTGCCAGTTTCCGAGGCGATTTGTTTCCCTCAGCTAAGCCACACTATAGGCCGTGGCTAATCACCCTTTTCTCTTTTTCTCTGTCATTGATTTGCTCAGGAAAATCCTGTTTACTCTCAGTTTTTATTCAATTATTGGAGTGGAATTGAATTAGACTCCACCACTTGTTTTTATTAGCTGTGGCAGCATCCCTGGAGTACTTGAAGGCAGCCTGTCAGAGACGCTAATGTCTCCGAGGACAGCCTCTGTCTTTACTCGGATACAGAGAGAATAAAACACTTTATCAAGCTATCTGACCAGAGAATTGAGTAATGGAAGATAGTTACCGCTCGCCACCTGCATTTCCCAAACTTCCACACTGCTGCGATCAGGCAAACACCACATGCCTTTTAAAAGTGGCCTGTTTGAGGACTTTATTAAAAGAGTATTTTCAAGATTGACAGCCGTGCTTTTTGATTTTAAATTTCATCAGTTCCTCTGAGTGAGTTTCATTGGCTGCAGGGTCAGGAAACTTGATCTGGCTCCAAATTAAAATCGTGTTTCCTGAGACGACGATGTGCAGCTGCCTCCTATTTCACCACCAGTGTTATTTTCAATAACGCCATGTAATACCGGTACACATTCACTTATTCAAATTACATATATAGCATGCTCATTTTCAGGTTCATACTTGCATTTTGGGTTTCTACTAGAACATGTTTACATTCTTTAACGTTCAAAAAACACATTATTTTTCTCATACTTTCTGTCTGAATATACCTGTATTCACCCTCTGTCTGAAACACTTTGTTTTAGCGCCTGTCTCTTTAAGAAAAAGCCCAGTCTGCTCTGATTGGCTTGCGATAAAAGTATGGCACACCATTGCATAGGTAGTTCTCAAACTTTGGGTGGTATATTCTAATGAGCCTGCATGTGACATGACATAGGAAGGGGAGCCAAATCTGAATGGCTTGTTGAATCACATGTTTTCTGATCTATGCAGCACACAAAAAAACGACTGGGTTGTTTTATTTCACATTTTGTGGGTTGGTAGGTACTCCAGATACCAAGATGGATGAGCACAAGCACTGAAAAAGTGTGTTTTTCATAATATGTCCCCTTTAACTAATGCATGAATCATTATCAAATACGGAAGTTAAAATAGGGATTATACAACTGACTCAGGCAAACAAATGAGTCACATGGCATTCAATAAAATATAAATGCAGCTTTAATGAAGATGATCACATTTAATTCATTTAGAGCCCGACTGATGGAGATTTATGCCCATTTATTGCTTATTCTAAAACATATTGCAGAAGGTAACGTAGGAACAATGTCATCAAGAAGTTTGCCGAGATGATTCCAGTGTATCGATGATCTAGATTCTGCAGTACAGACACAGTGTGTATGTATACGTGTATATATAAGTATGTGTATGTGTACGTGTATATATGTATGTATATGTGTATATATACGTGTATATATGTATGTATATGTTTATACTGTATATGAATATATATATGTGTGTATATATGTATATATGTACATATGAACTGTATATATATATAGACTTTAGACTTTAGACTTTAGACTTTAGACTTTATTGTCCCACAGGGGGAAATTCTTTTCCACAGCACTGTATCTGTCAGACACCAAAACATACAACAGCACACAGTAACAGTAACAGTAACAGTAACAGTAACAGCAAACAGCAATACAACAGTGTCAACAACAGAAAATGACGGACAGCAGTCCACACTCAGGACCATTCAGCGACGCCTGTTGTTTAAGGCGGCTATGACTGCCGGTATCAGGCTTTTCCCAAAGCGAGCCTTATTGCACTATTATATATATATATCAATCACCTGTAACCGCTTATCCTATTCAGGGTCACCGGAGGGCTGGAGCCGATCCCAGCTAGGTACACCCTGGAGAGGTCGCCAGACTATCACAGGGCTGACACATAGAGACAGACAACCATTCACTCTCACATTCACACCTACGGGCAATTTAGAGTCAACAATGAACCTAACCTGCATGTCTTTGGACTGTGGGAGGAAACCGGAGAACCCGTTACAGGCAATGGTTCCAGTGAACCACTGACTGTCAGAAGTGGGATTCAAACCCACGCCTCCAGGGGAGACTGTAACCTGAACGCAGCACCTTAGACTGCCCGGCCATCCTAGTAACTAACTAGTAAGTAGTACTACTACTATAGTTATAGTTTTGTGCATTTTGGTAAGAACAAATAAAAGAAACAAAACAGTGTTTACAGGAAAGCTCCACAGGGAACCTTGAGTACTTCTTACTGGGCATTATCAGGCTCAAGTGACACAGGCGAGCACACATGAACCTGGCATAGCTAGCTATTCTTTTTCTTCTAAAAGAAAAGAAAAACATGTTACAAAATCAAACTAAAGTGTTCACTGCCTTGGCCTTGGGAGCGCGCACATCTAACAAGGAGAGATGATTCCTCACAATGCACAGGTTACTGTCTTTTACATTGGAATCCTTGAATTGCAGCTGTGTTTGAAAGGTGCTGTGTCACTAAATAAAACTGCCTTGCCTTAAGTTCTTAGGCCACTTCAGACTCTTTAGAAATAAAATGTTCAGGTGTTTTTAATTGAATTATTTTCTTTTGATGACCAACATGTAACTCCAGACAAAACAAACTATATTTGAACCAACATATAAAATCACTTCAGCCAACTAGGCTCTGGGGTGCAAATGAGAACGCATCAGTGTTTGTCCCCTGACTTATACATCAAACAAAGCATTTACTATTATAAATAACTTAGAAGTTTCAACAACAACTGAACAACAAACATTACATCATTTGTATGTATTTATTTTTAAGAGGAGATTATATGTGTAACTGAAGGTGTTTCAATCGGCCTTGTAGTCACTTCACTTTCCAAGTGTAAAGTCAAGTCTTAACCGTCAAACAGTCCTTTTCAAAGTGCTGTTTAGGGGTCAAGTCTCAGTAATCCCCTCAAGTATACAAGAACAAATGTGTTTGTGTATATGTGTGTGCATTTTCTATTCCTGAGCATGGAATTCTGGAGCCGGGCATTAGTCACTAAACCAATGAATATGATCAGTAGGTGATTTGAGGGGGGATGCCACCCCCCTTGTTAACCTACCAGAAGCAGCTCTCACTGTGCTGTGCGTTGATGAATCCATGGCGCTGTCCGTGGTGCTGAAGTAACAGACGGCTTTGCAATAGGGATATTTTCTCTGCAGTCCCGCCGTTCGTCCCGGGGCCTTGAAAAAACAATTGGTGTGTGATTAAAGCTCAGCTCTTCATGATGAAACTGCTTTTCTCTGCAGGTGTAATTGGCACTTTCTTTAAATGATTAAACGATTAAAGTAAACAAACCCACATATTCCTCCAGTAGAAGAAGCATGTAGATAAATCATTATTGAGTTGATTGCACATTCTTTAGTAATGAATAGAGATCCTCCCCGATGGGATCGGTAGATGGAGGGAAAATAATTACATGTTATGGATGTCATACCTGCACGGTCGTCTCTCCACAGGTAGTGAATGTTACGGCACCATGGAAAGTGGCAGATTAGTCAGGCTTTAAAACAACCTTATTTTAACTGACAGATTTACGTTGCCAATGTTTTCATGTTTTCTAATTAGATATTGTTTACAGTAATTACAGATGATTTATAGTCTACTGTCAACGTATGCAAGGTGTGTAAAGTAGGGCACTGTAGTTTTTAAGACCGTTTTTAAATTCCCAGGATTTTGAGAAATACGATTATTTGCTTTCTTGCCGAGAGTTAGATGAGATGATTGATACCACTCTCATGTTTGTAGGGTAAATATAAAGCTACAGCCAGCAGCCACTTAGCTTAGCTTACAGTAGAAACTAGCACAAAGACTGTAAAGAAAAACACAGCAAAACCACAATGTGTCATTTTGACATTTCGGTCTTTGTTTGTATCAAACAAACAACATAAAACGTGTGTAAGAAAGTGAGGTTTAGAGGTGCTGGTAGGTGGATTTTATTACTTTCACATTTCCAGTCTTTATACTAAGCTAAACTAACTGGCCATACTTGCCAACCTTAAAAATAGGGAGGATTTCAAAACCAAAGATGGAGGTCAGGGGGTCCTCCCCCAGAAGAATTTGAGTTTCAGAGACTTTGTTTCCTGCATTCTGGTGTCTTTAAAACAAAGAAAATATCAAAAATAATAAGTACACTGCAACAGTATTTTGATGTTAAACTTTTAATTTTACCTTTATTCTCAGGAAAGAAAACTGAATAATTCGCCAATCTGGCGTAAAATTGATATGTGAATCTCTAGCATAAACTAATATCAGTTTTTTTGCCCCTGCTTGAGTATTTCTTTCTGTTAGTACTCTCCATTTCTCTCTCCGTCTCTCACTCAAAGCCCTTTCAGACACAACGTGACAACGGCACCACTGCGCTCTGAAACCCATTATTTCCAATGGCCGCGCCACGCCACATCGACTTTTCACTACATCGAGCAAAGCCCAACTTCGCGCGCTGCACGCAGCTCAAACTGCGATGTGTCGCAAGCATAGACTGCTCTCTTCTGCTGGGAAATGACATTTGGTGTAGCTCAACAGCAGCTTGAGATAATGAAAAGGAAAAAAGTGTGAAAGTTTGCCATAAGTTGGGAAAAATATGGGTGAATTGTGAACCCGGGAGGAAACCGGGGGAGGGCAATGGAAAACGGAAGTCTCCCGGGAAAATCGGGAGGGTTAGCAAGTATGCAACCAGCTGCTGGCAGTAACTGCACATTTATCGTACAGACGTGAGACATTGATCTTCTCATTTAACTCTCGGCTAGTAAACAAATATGCATGTTTTCCCAAAATGTCAAACTTCTTTAAACACTAGCTGTAAACCGGAGGGGTGAAAAAACTGTGAAAAACTCACTTTTCCGTGCTTTTGCTCATACATTTGGGTATCTGGAGTACCTACCAACCCACAAACTGTGAAATAAGACATCCCAAGGCAATCAGAGCAGACTGGGCTTTTTCTTAAAGAGACAGATGCTAAAACGGAGTGTTTCAGACAGAGGGTGAATACAGGTATATTCAGACAGACAGTATGAGAAAATTAATGAATTTTTTGGACATTAACCCATAAGAACCCGGACCCATTTCTCCTTCAAGGAAAATTATGGGGGATATAAAACAGACTAAACAGACCACATAGAACACATTTCTGAATTTTTTTTCAAAATACCACCCTCTAGTGTTAAAGTGACATATTTGTCACATTGGGCCTTAACGGTAAATTTATGTCTCATTTGAAAATGAATTAGCCTGACAGTCTTTTTGTGTTTGGTAACAAAAACTGTACTGAATTGAACAATATAAAATATATTAACTAAATATCATTGAATCACCTAAATTAACTGAGCAGATCATAATCATTCTTCTCATTGAGCATATATGTCACATGAGTTTTTCCGTGACAATTTTAAGGTTAAAGGCCCGATGTGACATATATGTCACAACGATATTTATCTGATTTGTTTGATATCAATTTGTTCAAGAAATGTGTTCACAGCAGGTTAAATGTAATAAAGGACATGTTATGTAAGCATTGGAATTCTTAAATGGCTTGAATCTTACCTTTAGCAACAAAAAACAAGCTTTTCTAATTTAGCTAGTTCTGTCAAATGTCTTAACCTGGCACACAGACATCTTGGAGGTGTTGTTGTGGGAACAAAAAATCACATGACCTGTCATATGACCCGCCAGGATGTTCAGTAAGTGTCACTTAGGGACTTCTTGAGTTAAAGTCAAGGATAAACCTGTATAAGGAACTTTCCAGAACATTTAAAGGATGTGTGACACCTGTGTCACTGTGGGTCCTTATGGGTTAAAGTATGTAAACATATTCTAGTAGAAACCCAAAATGCAAGTATGAACCTGGAAATGAACATGATATGTCCCCTTTAATATAAAAATATTGATTAGAGCAGCTTTAAAGGATAAGGCTGGTGATATTCTATATTTTTCTTATCATCAACAAATCTCTGATCTGAAAAAAACAAAACCTACCAGGTGTTAGTCTGTCTCTTAAAACGTAATCTTCTAAAAAAAAAAAAGCCGGGAACTGTAGTTTTTAGAAAATTAATAGGTCCCAGGTTTGCTAGGGTCTATTTTCATCTGTGGATTAATTAAATTAAGTTAAATTAACATTTGGGGGTGTGGTGAATATTTATGGCAACAAGAGGGTGAATGTATGACGGACTCAAAATAAACTTGAGTGCCTGCATTCATCGTACAGTAATGAAGGAACATGTCACACAGTGTGACTCATTTCAGTATAAATCCCTCTGAGACCCACAATAGACCTGTTTTTGTCTTTTTTGGGGGATACAGGGGGTCTTTATGGGGAGATAGCAGGTCAGCAGTAGATGTCACATAGAAGTGGTGTACATCATCTGAAAGCTGGGAACCTGGAGATTAATTTGAGATGAAGCTCAGCACTGAGTGTCAAGTTGTTCTAGTCATAAATCAGAAATAAACATTAAATAATTAATTAAAATAAATGGTGAAAGTGTTTAGAACATTATGATAGAAGTCTGTGATGGCGATCGCCATGCTCACTTATGTCTCATAAGTTGTTGCAGCAAATTTTTGGGTTGATACCATTTGTTACACAGATTTGGTGCTAAATTTAACAATTTTTTACCACTTGAGAATTGATTAAAATTATCAAAAATCCCTCAAAAATACCACATTAAGACACCAAGACCTTGAGGAACACCATAGAAAAAGCCATGCTGTGATTTGGTATCAAAAACTTTTGACCTTTGGAGATTTCTGCAAGAATTGCATTTTTCGGCGATTGGATGACAAGCACTTCTGTTCTGTAAACTGCTCAGAAACCCCCTTATTGTTAATCTAGCTAGGAAAGCCATCCATCCTCTGAAGGCTCTAGGTCTCTTGTTTGTGGCCGTAAAGTTTCATGAGGCTGTGATTATCCTAGAGGTCACCACAGGTCATTTTATATAGTTATGTCAAGTTTCAAAAAATGGTCTTACTACAATGAAATAGCTACTATGGGGACTAACATCATCACACATGAATACAGTTGGGCACATTGGATCTAAAGACTCAGCTTTACAGTGATACCCAATTTATGTAATTCCAAGACTGTTTATGGACCCCAGTATGCAGAAATATTCAAATACACCATTTTAGAATAGATGAAAATAACACATTTTTTTGATAAATGATGATTTTATTATGTTTTTTTATCAAGTAGGCATGTCTGTAAAGGGGAAACTCGTGGGTACCTATAAAACCCATTTTCATTCACATATCTTGAGGTCAGAGGTCAAGAGACCCCTTTGAAAATGGCCATGCCAGTTTTTCCTCACCAAAATTTAGCCCAACTTTGGAGGATTATTTAGCCTCCTTCCCGACAAGCTATGACGAGATGCCAATGGATTTCTTAGGTTTTCTCGTTTCATATGTTCATATACCAGTACCTTCACTCTAGCTCTAAAACTGAACCTGCTAGAGCCTCTGAAAGACTGTAAAGTCGGTTGGGATCACCCGTGATCCCGCGGGTCTCAGAAGGATAACAGCACAGTCTTTGGATACACAGAAAATACTTCAGATAAATTTATTGTTGTTTTTGGTCTTTTCACGGGATTTGATGGCATTTTAAAAATACAGAATATTACCAGTCTTATCCTTGAAATATATGGCCACATAAATCCTGGGTTGAGGGTTTTACAGCAGTTGGTTTCATTACTGCAGCTGTATGAAATGAAAAACTGTAGTTTCTGAAAAGTGACTCCTCTTCCAACAGCCACTCACGTTTTCTTCCACGTGTAATTATTCATAAAAGCTGAGGCTGCTCTCTGGTTGCAGGAGAGCTGTAATTACACCACCCCTCGTCTTTGTTGCTGTCCCTGTCCAGGGTGTCATAACGAACATTACAACCCCCTCTTTATTGCGCTGAAACACTTTTATTTCAGAGTTAATGAGCCAGAAAGTTTCTTATCTTTACCTCTCTGCATCATCTCTCGGCTCATCCGCCCTCATTTTCTCTCTCTTTCAACTTTACTCTCTCTTCATCAGTTCCTCCTTTGCACCTTTTTCTGTTTTGACACTTGATTAAGATAAATTCAGACTGCTTCATATTATAGCGAGGATGTACTGTTATTTAGCAGTAATGGGATTCATCTAATTCAAGGCCTGCATCCCGCAGACTGTCTTCTAATTATAGCCTGTCATAAATGTACATAATTTTAAGTGGTATTCTACTTTTTATTTTGTGCTTGTAGTTAATGGATAATTACTGTGGTGTTTCTGCTCTGCAATTGCCAGAAATCACCTGTCAATCAAACAGTGTTGGTGGCACAGCTGTGTCTTATAATGTTTTTTTTGTGTTGATGAAGTTTGAGCTTCTTTAAGTAGTGCTCTTAACCAAAATACTTCGTAAT
This sequence comes from Sebastolobus alascanus, assembly GCA_916701645.2. Classification (NCBI taxonomy): domain Eukaryota; kingdom Metazoa; phylum Chordata; class Actinopteri; order Perciformes; family Sebastidae; genus Sebastolobus; species Sebastolobus alascanus. The sequence goes on from CAKAOJ020000045.1 coordinate 1,422,429, forward strand.
AGTACCACTTATTAATGCGGCAGTAGGCAGAATATTTTTGGCATCATTGGGCAAAAATCACATAATAACCTTTCAGCATATTGGAATTCAAGTGTTCTGAGAGAAAACTAGACTTCTGCACCTCCTCATGGCTCTGTTTTCAGGCTTTAAAAAATATAGCCCGTGACGGGAGACTTTGGCCAATCACAGGTCATTTCAGAGAGAGAGCGTTCCTATTGGCTGTGCTCTGGCTGGGTGGGCGGTGCTTGGTATTTCCTCAACTGATCTCAACATGGCTGCCGGGTCACAAACTTTCTCATTTTACAGCTTAACAGTACACTACAAGATGATTCTGAAAACATGTTATGTGAGAAATAGGCATTACAGTAACAGAATATTGATTCATATTTGATCAGCGTTGCTTAGTTTGACCGCTTGATCAGAGTTTGCGAGTGATTGACAGCTGCTCAGAGACGGCAGGCTCCAGCTCAGCTCTGATTGGTTGCTTTCCTCCAGTGTTTTCTTCCACTGGCACATGATTTTTTTCAGATTACCTGTCTCATGGACTACTGTAAGGATATAGTGACCGTTTTATAAAAATAACTTTTTTTAATCACATTTGCTCCAATCCTACCTACTGCTGCTTTAATGTTTAGCTTAAGCTAAATGGGGTTTAGTTAACCTAAAGGAAACCCATCAGGGAGCTGGCTAAAGGTTTCTGTCTCTCTGCCTTCTTTCTAAGGTGCTTTATAGCCATTCTCACCTCTGACTCTGGAGCCGACGGCAGACCAACATGTGCATACAGGTAGGGGGAGGGCTCGCCTCACAACATTATTTACACTCCAGAGAAATTGTATGAAGCCTTTTGAGATTCCACTCACGTACTTTAGTCCTGGCGATGGCAGTAAATTAGCAGTTAACTGGAACTGCTCCCATGCTGAGTTTATATTAGATGATGCTCGGTAGATATGGAAACAGAATTTACATGTATTGGTGAGAAGCGCAGTGTTTATGTCTTCACTTATTCTCTTATGGTAAATGTAGGAAGGGGGTCCATTTTAATGCAAATTAGTGTTATTGTTAGGTTCAATTTAAAGTGATGGATGTGATGGGAGCTGTGGTTTGACACATTTACATACTAAACGTCAGTAAATTTCCACTCTGTCAAAGGAGCTGTCTGTCAACAAAACAATACATGAATATGATTTGTTGTCTCTGTGGAATAAATCAATAATAAAAATAAATCTAAAAATAATCAAATCTTTAATCAAATCATCCACCGTATTCACAGTATTATCGTAAGGATGTAACTAGATTAGGGCTGTCAAAATTAAAGTGATAATTATGCGTTAACGCAAATTCGTTTTAACGCCACTAATTTCTTTGAGGCATTAATGTAATCGATCTTTCGGAGGATGTAGAGGGCTCATATGAAACTAGAAAACCTAAGGAATCCATTGGTACCAACCATGTAATACTAGTTTGTCACAAAGGAGGTTTTAAGATAATTTTTGGGGCTTTTATGCCTTTAATGATAGTGACAGAGTTATAGTTATGAAAGGGGAGAGAGAGAGAGGGGATGACCTGCAGCAAAGGGCCACAAGTCGGATTCGAACCGCCATGGCCATTTTCAAAGGGGTCCCTTGACCTCTGACCTCAATATATGTGAATGAAAATGGGTTCTATGGGTACCCACGAGTCTCCCCTTTACAGACATGCACACTTTATGATAATCACATGCAGTTTGGGGCAAGTCATAGTCAAGTCAGCACACTGACACACTGACAGCTGTTGTTCCCTGTTGGGCTTGAATTCACCATGTTATGATTTGAGCATATTTTTTATGCTAAATGCAGTACCTGTGAGGGTTTCTGGACAATATTTGTCAATATTTTGTGTTGTTAATTGATTTACAATAATAAATATATAAATACATTTTCATAAAGCAGCATATTTGCCCACTCCCATGTTGATAAGAGAATTAAATACTTGACAAATCTCCCTTTAAGGTAAATTTTGAACAGATAAAAATTGTGCGATTAATTGCTATTACATATTTTAATTGATCGACAGCCTTAAAATAGATAAATGAAAAACCATAACATTTATTATTCTTTAAAGCAGTATTAATTGTTTTTTTCTTTTTGCCACTTGGGGGCAACGCAACAATCTGCCAACACAACACTGACATATTATCACCTTTGTGTTAGTAAACAGTCGCCTATTTAGTCATCCAGCAGATACAGAGCAACATTAGCATTTGTTTTGAGTTGTGTTTCTTGCCACCTGACGAATTTAAGTCCAATATGCACTCTGTTTTGGTCTCCACCAACTGCTCAGAGAAATGTCTGTCTCTTTAGCTGCTAAATGCTCCTCTATCCCGGATGGGCAAGTGGGACAGAAATCTACTTGCCCAAAGTCCATTTTTACTTGCCCCTATACAATTCCAGCAACATTTTTTTGAAACTCGACCTGCCTTTGAAAAACAACCCCGTTTTATCTGCGGCAAACTGCGCAATACATAGTTGGAGTTTCGCCCACATCCTGTTATCATTATTGCCACCCAAAGAAACTCCTGTTTCCAGGATAGTTGAAATACTCACTTATGCTTTCAGCTCATAAACTTCGTCTTTACCCGCTGCCATTTTCTCACTAGCGCCCAATCGGCACTGCTCATGTGCAATCCTCAACAGAGATGAGAAGGAAGCAAGATGGCTCACTCCTTAGCTACTTCCATCATCAGCTCCAGAAAAAACGATGTGTTTGATTATTTTTTACAACTTGCCCGTTGGGCAAGTGATTGCTAGATTTACTTGCCCGACGTGGCATTTCACTTGCCCCGGGGTCATCGGGCAATCCTTAATGTTTTAGTGTACAGCGAGATTATCAGAGCTTTATTTGCTGAAAACAGCTGCCTGCTGATGGAAAGAAGGCTGATGAGAGCTGTGGGAGTGAACAAAAACGTCATACAATCATACAATGAGCTTAAACTGCAGAGTGGGAGTTGAGTGATAATTCTCTGTAGGTTCATCACTATGAGCTACAATTTTTACATTACACCCAGTCACTTAACCTATTGTTAATATAAAATATTGAGTAGGGCAGCTTTAAGTAATTTACACACCGGCAGCGGTAAACTTTATTACTTCAAACTTGACAAAGGCAGAGCAGAACAAATCCACTCCTTCCGTTCATACCTTTCACAATAAAAGCCCGAGACATATAATATTCACAGGCAAGTATTTCGCATTATTGTGTTGTTTATTCGTCATGCCCCCGGTGTTTAAAGTTCTTTAAAGCGAGACTAGGTAACTTTTGGTTACCAGTGACTCAGTAATGTCAGTTAAACAAATATATTTGCAGAAAGTTAGCTAACATTAGCCACCATAAGCTACTGGTCATACAGATTGCGAAATGCTGTAGCAGCAGAGGGTTGATGTGAGCAAGGGTGCGATTTATTGCTTATGAATTTAACTTTTAATTTGAAAGAGGAAGAATGTCTTATTTCTTCATTTGCGTAGTCTCACTTTAATATGCATTATTATTTTTTGGGTCTTGTCAGCTGCCAGGAGTCTTTTGATCTACTGAATGTCCAAGAAAGATATTGAATTTCAGGACTTTTGGATTTGTCCTTTTAAATCTTCTCCCTCCTGTCCGTTGACTAATGCCCAGTCCTGCTCAGCGTGGGTGGTTAGTGCTTGGAGGAACAGTTGATTGAAATAGTTGTCTAAAACATCTTGGAAGTCCTGTGTTTAATTTCTAATGGAAAAGAGAGGTTGACATCCCCAAATGTGCATTTCTGTACTCAAAAGAGAGAAAGGAAATTAAAAGAAAAGGCCTAAAAATCATCTACTCTAATTCCAGAAACAACTTTATTTGGACCATAAAGATAAAATGTACAAATTAGCAATTTCTAGATAATCATCACACATACTGACTGGATCACATTATTCTAAAAAAGCAGGACCAAGGCAGCAGCTTCCACATTGTACATCACAAAATAATATTTATGTTTTAATGGGCAATAACAAAAGCAAGAGTGGCATAAAAATATACAGATAACTTCTCTTGACAAACAGAAGTTACCATACATAACAATCACTTTAAATACACATGGAACATTCACGAGTGCATGAATCTACTGATACTCAAGGCATTTACAGCATTGGTACAATATTTAAACAGAAGCTGTAGCTTTTATTTGATATTTTCCACACACAGTAGTGAATGAAACCACTGATCCAGAGCAAGAGCTTCGTCTCTCTCTGCTCTGTCTGCTGCTGCTGCTGCCCAATTACATTCCCCCGCCGTGTGGCAGACTGCTCAGAAATTCATAAACAGCCACTGATCTGGCAGAAAACGACACCGCACAACATCAGCGTGTCGAAACATCACACGTCCATTCAGCCACGTTCACCGGCTCACTGACGCCGTTCACAGCTAGACGAGCAAAGCGATGGTTTGTTAAATCCACAGTTCACATATGATACTGAACACGGACCAAAAACATTCACTTCACTTTGCTTCAACTTGAACACTGAGGCTTTGATGGAACTTGTAGTGCTGCAGCTGAAATATATCAACATATTTTTTATGTTACACTAAATCTTTGTAACACTATATACAGTCTGCTATGGTGTAAAGCACTGAAGTTTACAACCACTGCTGCTGCTCAAACAAAAATTTAAAGGGGACATATCATGCACATTTTCAGGTTCATCCCTCCTGAAAAAGCCCAGTCTGCTCTGATAGGCTTGTTCTCAAGCTGTGGGCGGGATATTCTAATGAGCCTGCATGTGACATAGGAAAGGGAGCCAAATCTAAATGGCTTGTTGAATCCCATGTTTTCTGAGACAGCCCACAAAACACTGACTGGGTTGTCTTATTTCACAGTTTGTAGGTTGGTCGGTACTCCAGATACCTAAATGGATGAGCACAAGCACTGACTGGCACAAGCACTGAAGTGAGATTTTCATGATATGTCCCTGTTAAAACTTTTTTGAAATTAATGAATGAATCATAGACTAATAATTCAATAGTGAAGGAGGTACCATTGTCTAATAAGGCTTATTTTATAAAGGGTTAATAAGTTGTAACTAAGGCTGTATTAAAATGTGTTCACAGTTTTTTAACATAATAACTGCGTGACTATTGACCACTAGAAAAATCAACGAGTCATCGATAAAGGGTAATGACTTTTTTACTTTATAAATTAAGCCGTTAACAGCAGTGAAAGTCTTGTTTGCACTTTTCTCACCTCACTGCAGTGATGTAGAAGTGTACTGTGTCAGTACACTGTGACATCATTGGTAAGTGTGGTTACAGGTGAACCTTTCAACCAGAGAAGGCAGTGAAGTTTGTCTTTAAAGGTTTATCTCACTAAACTAATAATTGAAGTTATAAATATGAATAAGTTGTTAATAGAAGGATTTTGGTGTAGATTCTCTGCAGCCCTTTTCCTGTTAGAAAGTGGCCGAACTATTTAACGTAGGGTCGTCATGTTAACTTCATTATCTGTTTGGAAGGTGGGGTTATTTTGCTCTAACCGGTTAGTAGTGACTCGTTGCCAATCGCTAGGAACAGTTAACTTAGTGTTTGTCTCAAAGAGTTATAGTATTTTTAAGACCTAGTTACGTCCATCTCATCCACACCTACAGTGCCTTTCTTGTTTTGGAGAGATTCTGTCGTTGGCACAGGAAAATTACGTCCCCATTCTTAATCCCACCTACAAAGTTGCTTTTCCCGACTGATATCAATAAAATAAAATTACAAACCGTAACGGAAGATTACATACATGCATCATTTCCTGTGAATTCCTCGTGCGTAGAGAGATGTAACTCGGCCATTAACAATAAAAAGTACTATACAGAGATGATTAATTACTGAATTGAGATACATAAAACGGTTTGATTATATGAAAGTCTTAGAGAATAATTTCTTTTAAGAGCTACATAAAAAGACAAATCAAGTTATGCTGGAGTACACAGCAACCAAAGGGACACATCGCAACCCATAGATTGTTCTTACTAATTATTAAAGATTATTATGGTTTTTTTGCGGATAAATAAAGCCATTAGTGACAAAGTATAAACTAAGGCTGTCAGAGTTAACTTCATAACAACGCGTTAAAGCAAATTCGTTTTAACGCCACTGATTTCTTTAACACATTAACGCAACTTGCGAATTTTAGGTTCCAGTGGGCTCAGTTTTAAAGCTAAAGTGAAGATACTGGTATCATATGAAACTAGAAAATATAAGGAATCAATTTGTACCAACCATGTCATACTAGCTTGTCAAGAAGGAGGCTAAATAGCTTTACAACCAAACGTACGCTAAATTTTGGCTTGGAAAAACTGGCATGGCCATTTTCAAAGGGGTCCCTTGACCTATGATCTCAAGATATGTGAATGAAAATGGGTTCTATGGGTACCCACGAGTCTCACCTTTACAGACATGCCCACTTTATGATAATCACATGCAGTTTGGGGCAAGTCATAGTCAAGTCAGCACACTGACACACTGACAGCTGTTGTTGCCTGTTGGGCTGCAGTTTGCCATGTTATGATTTGAGCATATTTTTTACGCTAAATGCAGTACCTGTGAGGGTTTCTGGACAATATGTGTCATTGTTTTGTGTTGTTAATTGATTTCCAATAATAAATATATAGATACATTTGCATAAAGCAGCATATTTGACCACTGCCATGTTGATAAGAGTATTAAATACTTGACAAATCTCCCTTTAAGGTACATTTTGAACAAAAAAAAAAGTGTAATTAATTTGAAAATAATCACGATTAGCTATGGAGAATCATGAGATTAATCACGATTTATTATTTTAATGGATTGACAGCCCTAGTTATGAACTATTCTGTAAAGCATTATAATATGTTGTTGCCTATAAATAAAGCCATTAGTGACAACTCATAAACCCATTATAAAGTATGCCTTATTAGAGACAGGATGATGCTGTGGGAGCTATAACAACATAATAAACTTCATTATGGCACTTTTTGAATTTAAGTCACAAAGTGCTTTGTGTATATTTTCCCCTCTCTGTCAACACTTTGCAGTGGAAAAACTCAACAAACCATCCAGAGATCTTTCTAAAGACTGAACCTCGGCCTCTGGAACAGACTCGGCACAGTCCGTCTTGGTTTTCACATCATGCTCAAGGCCGTATGCGCATCCTTCATAATAAAAATAGAGCCTGTTATGTCCGCGAAGGTTCAGTCGTGACTCACCCATTAATGGGCTGCTTGCCCTGAAAATATCAGGGGGGCAGGATGGCATACAGTTATTAAAGCTGCACAGGGTGAGGGGTTTTATTTTAGTGTGAAAATACTCTTTTTCTCAGCCTAAATCCCAAAGTCGGTGCGAAGCTGAGGAAAACGACCCATCCTGAATTTCAATGAATCAGAACATAATGAATGATTTCCGCTCTCCCAAGCCGGACTTGTTGACGTTATTCTGTTTGCTTCTGTCATCTCTTTGGTATCCTTTGGTATTAAAGCATCACTGACCAGCTGTGTTGGTTGACTGTGTCGAGGGCAGTTTGCAGGATTTCTGGGTATTGGCGGTATGTCACACTGTAACCTCTCGCTGCCGTTTGGAGCCGCTGGTGTGCCACGCTGCCCTGTGCAGCTTTAAGGATCCCAGATGAGTCTGTGCTGGTCTGGATTGTGGCACAACACCATGTATCTGAAGTGGGAATGGTGTTTTTGTTCACATTCATGTTTTGTTGACTCATACACAGTATATTGCGTGGGTAGGTTCAAGATAAGATAACAGCTATGCAATAAGAGAGTGCTTATCTGTCCATGTTTGTTGCTTTACAATGTCCGGGATCATTCTGGGCTTTGTGGATCAAAGACTGTCATTACGCATCAGTGGCTGTAATCTGTGTTTACATCTCAAGCCAAAGCAGCCTGGCTTTGGAAAGGTCAGCAGCCACTCAGGAAACAATATTCCCTCTTAACAGACTCCATTAAGCAACATTTTCAAACTCAATTGACCCTCAGAATCAACCGTCTGGCCTCATACGAACCTCAGGCATCGCTGAGATCCACCTTCCTGTACGCACAAGGGTCCGGGAACATCATCTTCTGGTCAGTAAGCAGCTCGTCTGTGACGGTGAGCTCCTCCAGCTCAGTCGTGAAGTGGTCGGTGCTCTCCACCATCGACGTGTCCTTGACTGCGCTGTACGTGAGGGCCACGCTGTAGGTGGCGGGTTTATCCGTGCCTTTCCTCCCGCAGCCGCAGATCTTGCGGAAAGCGGCGCGGAACTTCTGAGACATGGCGTTGTAGATGACCGGGTTGATGGCGCTGTTGAGGTAGATGCAGATCCGGCAGAAAAGCAGGAACCAGCTGTCCAGGTAGGCCGGGTCCAGGAAGGAGTTGACCACCACCAGAGTGCGGTACGGCATCCAGAGCGTGGCGAACAGGATCACCACCACAGCCAGCATCTTAGTCACCTGTAGTGGGCGACACTGACAAATATGACAACTGCTGCTGTAATGAAACTCCCAGAGGAGTCTGTAGAGGAAAAATCAATTCTGTTGAGCTCTTAACAAGTAAATACAAATAACAGATAACACTGAGGAACAAGCTTATAACGATTTTTTTACACTTTCAGTTCTTTCTCTATGATTTTGAGTTCATAGACATTTATAAAGAGCCATTCATTTTTTTTTTAGTTGACAATGAGGAAGTTCTGGCCATTTGACCAAAGGGTCAGTTCACCCAAACTACAAAGAAGCCTTGCATGTAACAAATGTATATATATATATATATATATATATATATATATACTGTATATATATAAGACATCCTCCCTTGGCATGTTACCAATCAACAACATGATACATGCATACAAGATTGACATTGTGTTTGTCCAATGATGATTTCCAAATGTCATCTTCAGTCTCTACCGCTGTATTGTACGTGATGAACTGTCAGAAAAGTATCACACAGCAACATATAAGGAAATGAATTATAACGTGCAAATTGCAAACTACTTTTAAACACATAACAAAACAAATCCTTTTTATTTAGGCCTTTTACTGAGCTGTAGCTAGCCACTAGGGTTAGCCAACACAACCGTTAGCTTGTTGTAGCAGCCCTGAAGGACCCGTGCAGCAGTCTGTCGCCCATACCGGGATCCAGTCCCGTCGGGCCGCTGCACGTCACTGTATCCTGCCGTGGGTCAGTCCGGACAGCTGAGCGAGGGCAGAGGCTGCCTGGGGCGTGCGACAGCGGCAGGAGTCGGACTCCGCCGGGGAGTGGATGGAGAGAGATCTGCTCGGACCTCGCTGCTCGGGCCTCGCCATCAGCTGTCCGGGTTGACCCACAGCGGAGCTACGGTGTGCGGCGGCCCGACGTGCTGCTGCTCCCGGGACAGGAGTCAGAATGACGTTATAGATATCTTGAATACAAATTCTGACTAGTCACAATATAATTACGATTAATCAAAATGCCGTTGTAGATATCTTTAATTTTAATTCCAGATAGTCAAGCTTAGCTATTAAATGTTAAAATGGCTTGCCATACGAACATGCACTAAAAGCACGTGCGGCCGGCCCGGTTATGTCAACAAAGCACGGAGAAGCTCTGATTACAACACACACAGAGGGAGAGCGACTTCATTCTCTGCTCAGATAGACATTACTCCTCTATATCTTTACATGGACAATAGTTGTTTGTTGCTATATTAACACTCTGGATATCGTAGAGAGAACCTTTAAGTTACTTATCATAAGTTATTTCTTTAAGCAGAAATGCCAAATATTTGCTGGTTGTGGCTGTTGTGGCTTCTCAAATGTGAATATTTGCTTCTTTTTTTAAGTATTCTAGTAACTATGAAGCACACACCCACACACGCACACACACACACACACACACACACACACACACACACACACACACACTCACACACACTTACTGCCGCTTTTATGTTTAAAAGGCATGACCGCTCGCTTGGCTTGCAGATGTGAGCAGCTTGTCAGACTTGACAGATTTTGGCTTACACTAGCTACTGTATATCGTATCGTCTTGTCACATGATCGATTAGAGACTTGACCATTGGACAACATCAATATACATATTACCCAGCAATCATTGCATATCTGAATATGACAAAAATATGAAGTACAATAAGAAATGATTCATTTAATTGAATAGTTCTTTTTATAGTTTATGTAGAATAAGCATAATTTTGCTATAGATTGCTACTGACTATTTTACAAAAAAACATGATGGAGATAGGTTTGCCTTTTTGATAGCATAAAAAATGGCACCCCTACTTGCTTAATGTGAGTTCTTCAAGGGTACTGTTGCATTTTTAAAGAAGTTAATTAAATCAATAACACATTGCTGGAGGGCCTGTCAGCCCCAGTTCATCCACACTGCCTGCACTGGTTTACACTGGTCTGCATGTTCCCCCACGCCATCAGCCTGTACTGTCTATTTTACACTCTGGACTTTGACATCTTATAGACCTAAAGGTTAATCAATAAATCGAGAACATAATCGGCAGACTAATCTATAATGAAACGAATCATTAGCTGCAGAACTAATTTATTCATTTATTTGTTTATTTGTTCATTTACTTTTAGTAATCTGGGTGATTAACCGCCTGTTCAACACGTTATTTCCTGGAAGATGAGCACTAAGAGGAAGTTAAAGAGGTTACTATAGGATTTTGTTATTATGTAGAAAATATGTAATGAAGTGTAATGCAACAGATATTCATCTGAAGCCATTCAATACTGTATTAACTTTAACAATCTTGTTTTTTGATTAAGTGTAAATCCTTCTGCACAGAGAATGCCACTTGTTTAATGCAGATTGCATTTAAAAAAAAAAAAAAAAATTCTTCTCTTTTATGTGGCGTTTTGTTGTTGAATTGTTCTGCCTTACTGATCTTTTTCTCAAGACTATTTGTTTTAGTTAGTTAGTTTGTAAATGAGTTAAATTATTTTTTTTTATCATTTAGAGTGGTGGAATAAGTATTCAGATTATGCACTTAAATTGATGTAATTTCCACACTGTAAAAATACTCCATTACAAGTAAAAATCCTAAATTGAAACTGTTTAGTAAAAGTACATAAGTATAATCAGCAAAATGTACTTAAAGTATCACAAGTAAAAATAATCTATGCAGAAAAAAATGCCACTTTGACTGTTTATATCATATTATTGTATTAATGCAATATTAGTGATGCATTCATGTGTGAGCAGTATTTTACTGTTGTAGTTGGTGCAGTATTTTATATACATCTATTCTGTAATAATCTTCATTTTTTGGTCTGATTTTTTTAATATGTTTTGCGTAAAATCTTAATTGTCGAGAAACTAGGCTATAGCTCTTTAATACTCAAATAATGTTCGAGTACATCATATATGTACTTAAGTACAGTACTTGAGTAAATGTAGTTAGATACACATCATCAGCAGAATATTTTAAGATAAGTAACCATGCCGTGCCATCCTCTCCCGGCTCACACACACCGCTGACCCACCTGTCTGCGGGAGGTCGCAGTGGAGCTGGAGTGGCGGGAGTTCTTGCAGCTGGTCCTCTTGTTGTTGGTGTGGTTGTTGTGTCCGTTCTTCTTCTTGTCTTTGGTGTCGGATGGCAGCGGGTTGAGGAAGAGGATCCTGGCGATGAGTCCGTACAAGACGGCGGAGAGCAGCAGCGGCAGCACGAAAAACACGCCGAAGTCGAAGAAGTAAACGGGTAGATAGAACTTCCTGGGGACTCTGTAGCCGCACGCAATGATAGTGATGTTGTCGTACACCTGCTCCTGGATGTCTGACAGGTAGAACCACATCACGCAGTACAGAGAAGTAAAAGCCCACACGACCAAAATGATCTTCTTCGCTCTGGACAGGGTGCACAGAAACTGAGCTTTGATCGGATGGCAGATGGCGATGTACCTCTCTATGGTGAACGCTGTTATGGAGCACGAGGACGCGTTGATCCCGAGATACTGGAAGTAGGTGATGCAGAGGCACCCGTAGTGGCCAAACACCCAGGATCCAAAGATGCTGTCTGTGATAGACGGTAAACCCGCCGCTGTCAGCACCATCAGGTCCGCCACTGCCAAACTCACCAGGTAGCAGTTGGTCGGAGTCCTCATGTGTTTGGTTGTGAGCACCACCAGGATCACCATAACGTTGCCAACGACTCCTAAAGCGCAGATCACGAAAAGCAGCAAACTACTTATCACTTTGTACTGGATGCTGTAGTCCGTCCAAAAGCCCAAAGTGTGGTTCAGCTCTGGAGCTGCTGTTGTAAAGTTGTCCATCTTGATGTTTCAGCTCAAATATCCCAGAAAAACTAGACTTTTCAGCGGGTTTTGTTGCCTTCTGCCCTGACGCACCAAACCGGTTTTACGCGCGACAGAAGAGAGAGATCATTCAGCTCTGCAGGTCCGGGGAAAGTGTACATCGATCTCAGAAACAGCTCAAAGTTGCACTCAGTCGTGTGCTGCACGTCAAACCATCATAATGTGACAAAGAGCTGCTCGGACTCTGGTGTTATTTCCGCGCTGGTGTTGTGCGTAAAAAGCGACGCGTAGCCGTGTGCTCGTCAGAACAAACTGCGTCTGAGTGTCGGGCAGATGGAGGTTTGGTTTTGAGCCTCGCTCTTGGCACGGGCTGTCATTACGCATGCGAGGGGATTAGCCCATCATTACATTTTCGACACCAGACCTCCCCCCCATCAACACAGCTGCTCAAACGCCAAAATGTTACAACATATTCGTGTCTTTCTGTTAGTCTGATATGATTAGTATATTCATGGATGTCGTCTCTGGACTGTTGATCTGCATCTTCAAAGCAATTTTAACTTGAGAATCAGAACTCAGATTTGTGCGTTTTTAGAAAGCAGTTTAACTTCTCATGACCAGCTCAGCTCAACAGGCTGCCACTTTAATATAGTAGGCAGCATTATGGAATGAACTGCAGTCTCTGTAAGATGGAGCTGATTAATAGTTGCATGACTTTAGGTAAAGCTACACAGTTTCTCATTTAGAATCTAACTTAAAAGGATGCTTTTTTTTGAAACATGGTGGAATAGCTTGTGCACACTCTTTTGCAGGACTGCATTTGTCATTACATAATCCTAAATAATTTAGTAAAATACATTTTTTTAATTGTTCTATGGCATATTTCCAAGTTACAGTTGATGGATGAATTCTTGGCATCATCTAGGAAGAAAATGCTGACTAGCCTTTAAGCAAAATGTCCACAGCCTATAAAATACCAACCATATATAGGATATGACCTCAGTGTTAGCTCTAGCCCTGATTAAGATGACAAAGAGGGTATAGATTCAAGGAAGAAAGACTCAAGAACAGTGGAGATTTAGGTGTGAATATTCATTTGTTTTGCATTTGATTGTTTCACACTTTCTGTCGTATATGCTACAGCACCTTCTGTCCACTTTTCATCATCAGATCTGACACACGTCTTTATGATATCTCTTACTTTGCAGCACCTTTATGCACTTGGTAAAAAGTCGCCCTAAAACATATTTAGTTAACACTACTAAAGAAAATCTTCCTGATACATAATGCACTAAAAGCAACATTGTGCTGCTAAAATGTGAGCCGTACTGAAATTAATTAAAGCATTAATTAGAGTTTGAGCTGCATGTATCAACACTGCACTGTATCAACATCTTATTTCACTGGGTAGGAAGCTGATTCAGTGTAATATTTTTTTTCTGTGAGGCCTTGAAGCTGAAAAATAAACCAGCACTCTATTGTGCCGCCAACATGAAAAGCACAAAAAGACAGATCTGCAGTGACCTGTATTAGCTGCCGTGCTGTCCAACAACATGGGAATCTGCTGTTGCCTGTTCTCTGCACAACAGTGTGGAGGTGGGAAACTCTCCTCCACACCAACTGTGCTCATCCTCCAAGAACTGAGCTGAGTGTGTTGACGATCACGCCAACACACACACACACACACACGCACACACACACACACACACACACACACACACACACACACACACACACGCACACACACACACTCTCACACTTTATTCACACTATCGTGCTGCGAGCACTGAAGCTGCTAGCCGTCCATCCCGAGCAACAGGTGGACCGGGACTACGGGGAATTACATAATAATGACGCCCCCCCGCTTTCTCCCATGATTCCTATTATCTCTCAGCTATGAAGAAAGAGTCCGTTTTAGCTCAGTTTCTTCTGTGTATCTTTGTTCGTGTGCTTCTTCATCCTGGGTGAAGTTAGCAGATACAAATCTGTTGCGATTAATTAGTCTGATTTGTTTATTAGCAGCAGAATTTGCATGCTTTTTTCTGACTTGATTCTAATTAAGAGTCTACTGTCCTGACTTTAGAGTGGAAAGGTTAATAATGTGGATTTAAAAAGCCGTTTTCATGACAACTCGTAAAATGGCACAAACGAAGCCTTCAACCATCTGCCAGCCTTTTATCACTTGGTTATGTATAAATATACAGAGTGAAAAGCTTCTGTCATGTCCCCAGAACAGGCTCTCTGCAAACACTGTTCACATATTCATGATAAAATCAGTGCTCATTATTATTGTTTTACATATACAGCTCAACGGTGCCATCGTATACAGTTCCTGTTTAAACATCTCTGCTTGATTACATTATTCAAATCGTAGCAGCAGTGGCAGAGAGAAAAAACAGCTGAAGAGAATAAGTGGAAGAGTTTTACTGCCACCCAAAGGACACACCTGACCAGCACCCAAACTGAGACATTCCTATTACTTTATTCACTTAATCCTACATTTATATTTCTGACGTTCATTCCACAAACTTGAATCCAAAGGACCATTTCTCCTTATTTAGACGGAGAGCAGTATAGAGGAGAGAGGGATGATGAAAGACCTGCATCCCCATATAGATCAATAAGAAAATCAATAATGAGTACAGATGTTAATGGACCTCATTATTAAGAGAGCAGCTCCACAAACGTGGTGTCATTTTAGAGATGATGTGTTTGCTCTTAAAATAACATTAGGAAGAGTTAATTACAAGATCTCAACCTTTATAACGTTGTTAGCATACAGGTTAGCTCTCCTAAACTGGAGAAACCCACAACCTCCCAGTTACATGTTAGAGTTAAGAGACGTCGTACAGCACTTAAAACAAGAGAAACTCATGTTCCCTGTTTGTTTTTAACTCTCTGCCAATTATTTATTTTACTTTTTGTTCTTTTGTCTGTAAACACAAACATATTATTTGCCTTGAACTTATCTGTAAAACTGAAAACCAATAAACACAATAAAAAAAGCATTAGGACATGCAGACAAATAACGAGATTTGAAAAGTAATTAGTACAAAAAAACTCCCTATATTTCAGTTTGTATTAAAGGTAGGGTTAGTACAGGGTTGTAACGCTGTTCAAAACCAAAATCTTATTACATCCCAACACGAATCAATAAATCAAATGCTCTGACAAAAAAAGGAAAAAAATATGGTATCTATGGCTGTCACAGGAATATGTAATAAGCCTGTCCATTCATTTCATTTGGCCTGAATGAAATGATTGGACGGGCTGTCTGCCTGTCCACCTACCTACCTGCGTGCACTCTGCCCGTGCACTCATTGCTCGTCACCGGAGTCTTCCACAAGCTGCTAGCTTGACAGTTATGAGTGCTAACAATAGCCATGTTCACTGTTCACGCTCATTATGATATGTTGGGGGAGTGGCTTTGGTGGGAGGCCTGAAGGGACGGACTGTCTGTGTTGCTGACTGGGAGACTTTCTCTCTAGATTTAGTGACTTTTGGAGCTAGTGCTGCTAGCTACTTTCATTGGAAAAGAGATGGCAAAACTGGGCTGGGTTTTTCTGCTGGATCATTTTTAAAATCTAGTGTACTTTTGCTCGTTTCTCAATATTACCAACCCTAGCTTTAAGGGGTGAATTTATGGAACAGTTCAACACAGTCTCACAGCAGTTTGTGAAATAGTCACAAAATTTAATCTATTTGATTCATGTACATAGACATGGATTTCCCTTTTTTTTTTGGGACAGCACGACTTTCAACAACATATTTTTCGTGCTTTTTCCTTCGAATGTCCAGCAACACGTCACGCACATGTCAATTTCTCCTCCAGTCTTTTCAAAATAAGAATACTTAGTTAGGTTTTGGAAAATATTGACTTGGTTAGGCTTAGGCAACAAAACTACTTAGTTAGGTTTAGGAAAAGATCATGGTTTGGGTTAAAATAATACCGGAAGTGCCGTAACCTAAGTATGGAAGTTACGTGACAAATAAATAAACTTTTACTTGTGGTTTCACACGGGATACGAACACCGGTGTCCTGGGCGAAAGTCCCACGTTTTTTGACCCTCTCATCCACACCCACCTTCTCCCTATGTCGCGTTTGCCGATCTTTATACTTCCCAGCTCACAATTACGTGGATTACATGCGAACTGATTTTGTACAGGCCATCACGAAAAATATGTGAAATTCGTATCTATGTACTCAAATCAATACATTCAATTTCGTGACTATTTCACAAACTGCTGTGCGACTGGGCTGAACGAGGAACTGCAAATGCGTATCACATTTTGTAAGTTAAAAAAATATTTAGAAATTGAGTAACATTTTGCATTATGTTACTTTCTGACACATACATACGGTACATATCTAGCTTCACCTTGCACCTTTTTGTTCTGTAGAAACTCTTTATACTAAGTTATATTGACTGTGAACTATTGCCCTTTTTCTTTTGTTTTAGGCCACATCATTTGTATACTTACAAAGTGAAAAACATTTCAGACTGAAAAAGTTGAGCATCCAGGTGGTTTAGTCAGCTTCATTTACGCACTACACATATCTGACCTGACTCCTTTCTTCTAGTTATTCTCTTTATTTCTACTGTAAATATATTAAACAGTATCATATCTTAAAGGGATACTCCAGTGAATTAGTATCTTACACTTACTAGAGGACTTGTGATAGAAAATCTAAAAACAAGAATGCAGCAGAGGGGGCGATATTTCATGATTCTTAGTCACTAGTATGAATCAACATCCAGAATCTAGACCCTTTGTGTTTGCTCTCTCAAACTGCACTCCCCAAGTCTGTAATGCAGGTCTTCTGCAAAGTTTAATTTAGTTTCTGTCAGATGTATATTTTACGGAAGCCCTGAAAGGCAAGTGAGAATTTTTTTTCTGGTGATCCATTTTCTGAGTCTGATCTAAATTATTTTCTCTCCTGTTTATGACTGAAGAACATGTGGAAAAAATGCCAGGATAATCTTTCTCCCTTTTTTCTGTGAAACAGGTGGAAAAATATTTCAGGCTGATTTTTTAAAGTGACTTTTGTTTTTTGTCTCTGCGTGAAAACAGGTGAAAAGGTTTTTTTTGGCTGATCTTTCTAAGTAACTTTTTTTTCTTTGCCCCTTAGTGAAAACAGATGGAAGAAAAAAATTTAGGCCGATTTTTTTGAATGGTTTGTTGTAATACTGATTTCAACCACCAGAGTGCATCACCACCCCATGTTCTAAATAGGACTAGGGCTAATTTGTCGTTAGCATTAGCTATACTGAATGTGAACTCAAAGATTACAGTAAATGCAATGGTAAGTATTACAAATTAAATAAATTAGCGCCGATTAAAATATAGACCAATATAGACCAGATGATAGATGTCACAGTTGTAAACGTATACATTACAAATGTGTCACATTTAATTTCCTGTTACAGTGTATGTGAATGACATAAACTGACAGGAAGTACGTGGGGTGGTGGGTGGTGGTGCACTCTGGTGGTCGAAATAAGTATTACAACAACAAACCCTTAAAAAATCTGCCAAAAAATGTTTTTTTCTTCCACCTGTTTTCACTAAGAGGCAAAGAAAAAAAAAATGTAACTTAAAAAAATCAGCCTAATTTTTTTTTCACGTTTTCACACAGAGGCAAGTTTTTTTTTCCCACCTGTTTCACAGAAAAAAAAGAAATTACAAAGAGTATCCTGGCAAAACATTTTTTCACCAGTTCTTACGTCATAAACAAAGGAGAGAAAAGGCTTTAGCTCAGACTTAGAAAATGGATCACCAGAAAAAAAAAAGTCTTGCTTGCCTTTCAGGGCTTCCGTAATATTTAGAAAGAGGGCAAGAAACAGAGTAGAGAAATGTGCAGATGAAGCTGTGCCTGGTCTCAACCTGAAGCCAGCAGGGGGAACGCCGTCACTGTAGAGCTGGAGGACCTGATGATGCCCGCGCCCACAGACCGTTACCTCCGACAATAACAAAAACAGTCAGTGCCGTGTTTCACTAACAGTCAGCACAAGTACTGCTCAGTTCTGACAATAAAAACACCATAAAAGATTATGATATCCTGTGCAGGTACTTCATGAATATGGATAGACCGAGCCTGATGATATTGTGGACCATTTATGCCCATAACATATATATCAGCGTGCTTGTATCTCTTCCCAAAGAGCTATAAACCATAAAATGTGTCGGTTCCTTTGAGTTATGCTGCTGTTACACAATGTGCACACAGCAGTTGAACACACAAGCTTCCTCCTGTATTGTTCAGTAAATCAAAAAATAATTATTTCTTGTAAGAAAAAGATTGCTTTTGCATTTCTCCAGACAGTTACTGTGAAGCGTAATAACTCACCAAAAGCACAACAGTACTTTAACACGTTAAGTGACCTTTGGCCGCTCTGATTTACTGAGACGGTGGCAGGTCATTTTAAAGGGAGTCAGTCCGAGTCAACTGAGACCCATACGGCTGTCAACAACCTCACATACTACAGAGCCATGACTCAAGGTCGGTCATAAAGCAGCTGCCCGCTGCTCTGACCCTGACCTCCCTCTATTAATGATAAGTACACTGTGGGGTCCGGTCCATAACCTCCCCTGACAGAAAGCATCACTCCTGTTTATAAGACAGCTCTCTGTCTTGTTCATCGCCCACCACATGTCTCCTCTCAGTCCTGCAGGGCGTTCCCGTATATCGACACACACCAACGGTCGCTGCACAGACATCTGGGAAGCCTGATTGTGCTCACAACAACAGCAGATTGTTCAGTTTGTTCAAGGCAGCTTCCAGGTGTGATAGTGCATCACATTCATAATTCATAAAATTGAAAGCAAGATTTTAAGACAAGACATTACGGGCAAAAACATTTCATGCACTGGTCAATTTTGAGAGTTTGGGCTATTTTGCTCCATAACATGTCTTCTTTCAGAGTAGTGGAAAGAAAACAAACATCCAAAATACACATTTAGATGTTTATTTAAATTCACTTTGTCTATTGGCGTCTGTAGATTTCTCCTAAATTCACCAAAAGTTAGCATTAGATTATTCCTCATTTGCATATTTAAAGGAGATATACCATGCTCATTTTTACTTGTATTTTGGGTCTCTACTAGGGTTATCTATCGATTAAAATATTTAATCACGATTAATTGCATGATTGTCCATGATTAATCGGGATTAATCGCAAATTAATTGAACATTTTTTATCTGTTTTATCTGAAAATGTACCTTAAAGGGAGATTTGTCAAGTATTTAACACTCTTGACAACATGGGAGTGGACGAATATGCTTGCTTTATGCAAATGTATGTATATATTTATTATTGGAAATCAATTAACTACACAAAATATTGTCCAGAAACCCTCACAGGTACTGCATTTAGCATAAAAATATGTATATATATATATATATATAAATATATATATACTATATATTCACTTACAGTAAGGTAGTTATAATGTTGAATTTATAATTTGTAATTTTATAATTTTACAAGTTTATAAAGTCAAAAGTTTGGGATTGAACAATTTGAACAATATGATAATGTGATAATGAAAGAGCTACTAAATGGACCTAGTAGTGACATTGTCTCTTGACTTTAGGGTTTCCTACTTTACAACAAGCCATCATATCTTGAGTTGTACTAATAAATATTAAGTGTCAGTTTTTTAAAACCTGGATGCTCTCCAGTTTTCTCCCTGAAATGCTCAAGTGGTCCACAAAGTAAAGTTTGAAGAGCTGCCAAAAGACAAATCATCACATTTGTTCATATGGTTGCTGCTGTATTCCTTTGAGATGGTGAGGCACAGTTAAGTTGTTGTGTTTTAGATACTTTCTACACTGCAAGAGAGAAAAAAGAAAGGTTACAATAAAATGTTTACATTATTTTTCATGAGATGACAATGTAAATACTCGGTTAATGTCAATCTCAATACATATGCAATGAAATTTACAAGATTGTTAACACAAAGAAATAATATAATCTACTTAGTCCGCCATGTTTCTATAGCAGCCCAGAACAGACAAACCAAACACTGTTAATTTTTCCTGCTTGGGCCGGAGTCGATAACGTTACTCGCTCCCGTCACCGCCGCTCTCTCTCTTGCTTCACCACTCGCTTCCCTCGTACACACACTCTACGCACTGGCTCCGATCCAAATGGCTCTAGAGAGAGACATTTGCTTTTTCGCGTCGGCCACCGTAGCTCTCCAACACGCTTGGCACACGGGAGAGGCTTCAGTTGGTTGCAATCTGCAACCTCACTGCTAGATGTCGCCAGATCCTACACACTGGACCTTTAAGGTTTTAAGGTTTGAATATTGGACTTTTACTTGTATTGGAGTCTTTTCTGAGCTTGTACAACACTGTACATGATGACATCACAGTCATGTATAGATAAATATTCTATAGTGTAGTTTGAAGACAAAAACATGTGGAAAGTTGCACATTTCAGCATTGAGTCTGGTCTCGTAACCTGACGTCTTTAAGTTCTTCTAATTTACATAACAGCGTATTCACATGTCACAGCTGATGTTAAAGAAGTAATAAATGACTTTACCTTATGACTTTGAAAGCTAGGCTTTGTAGTCTTCTTCAAATACATTTTTTGTTATATTTGTTCAAATTCTCATTACATACTGACAGCGATCAATAAATCAAATGCTCTGACAAAAAAATAGAGAAAAATTCAGTATCTGTGGCTGTCGCAGGACTGTAATAAACTCGTCCAATCATACCTGCCTGTCTACCTGTGCACACTCTGACAGTGCACTCCCCTGCTAGCAGTGTTCTATCGGGCCACATCAGGGTGGGGTGCGGGACATCTGGTGCACTGTCGGACTCGGGTGATGTCATCAGAGCCAAGCGTGGGCCGATAGCTGTAGTATAACGGGTGCGGCTGAGTACTGGATAACCGAACGCGGCCATGATGGCCATGATGTACTGGGCTCACATCTGGAAATAAAAAACTCGGGCCAATAGCAAATGTACGCAACACGTCCGCGTTTGGTATAAGGCCACGCCCCAACTTCCGGTCAGCAAGGAGCGCGAATCTTTCCCAGTCATTGCGAAGTCACCACGGTACAAGGAGACAACACCAGCTTCTATAAGTATTTCAATTTAACGTTATGTTTTATTTATACATAAGTATTTTGGTATCGTCCCAAAGTGCGTCACCGGAGTCTTCCCCAGGCTGCTAGCTTGACAGCTGTGAGTACTAACAATAGCCATGTTTGTTGTTTACATTAATTATTATAATTTTGGGGGAGCGGCTTTGGAGGGAGGCCTGAAAGGACGGGCTGTCAGTGTTGCCGACTTTCTCTCTAGATTTAAGAACTTTTGGAGCTAGTGCTGCTAGCTACTTTCATTGGAAAAGAGTTGGCAACACTGGGCTGGGTTTTTAAGTTAGATCATTTTTAAATCTAGCATATTCTTGCTGGTTTCTCAACATTACCAACCCTAGCTTTAGCCATTCATAAAACAACACGTTTTTTCATGTTCTGACATGTAAGCTGTTACCGACACGCTCATTTCACACTGTCCCGGTTCTGAAACAGGATTTTTGTCTGAATTCTACAAAAGCAAATAAAAACTTCTCAGAAATATTGATGCAGCAACTGTTTAGACAATCTGGCGAAAGAAAAAAAACACACACACACATCTTGGCCCGGTTTCTCCTGTGCAAGCTGAAACAAAACTTCCCTCCCTCGACAGATTTTGAACAAGCGACTGCAGCAGAAAGTTCAGTTATGTTGCTCCAAAAACCCAGAATTTTAATCGGGAACGTGTCCAATAATTGATGGGTGAGCCGGTGTGTGTTTGACTGTGGATGGAGATGTTCTCGATGGATTATCAGTGAAGTGGGGGTGAGAGGAAGTGAACAGGGGCCCTCAGTCTCCTCTTGTCCCTGTAGTTTAGCTGCTCTTCTGCTGTCGGGGCAAATGTTTGTTTTATGATTTACCTGTTTGAACCTCATCCAAAATAGCCTTTAAGTTGTGCTGAGTGACACCACGGAGAGAAATAAGACTACTCAGCTCAGCTTTGCATTGCAGCTTGACTCAGCTCTAACGATTAGTGAACACAGTATGTGTGTGTATGTGTGTTTATCACTGCTCTGTCCACTCAAAGACGTCCTCCCTCCCCTGCTGAAAGGCCGTCTGACTCAGTTGTGTCTTCCTGTCCTCCTGCTTTGCTGCGACCTAGTCTAACCTTGGACCTGCATCTTCGCCTCTGCTGCTGCTGCTGGCTTCCCATCAGCTATTCTTAGCTTTACTTGCGCCCTGGCTTCACAGCAGATCCGTCAATGTAAAATGCCACACTTCGCCCGGATGGCGTAAATAAAACGGGCCCTGCTGGTTGGGAGCATCTCTGGAGGAAATGACAAATCACTTTAGATCATAAACAACAGAGCAGCGGCGTCTCATGGGAATAGTCTGGTGGTTTTCTGTGATGCAGAATATTTGCAGGCGCTCATCTCAATACATCTCTCAGTGGTTAGTTTTTATTTTACTGCAGCGCTGCACTTAAAGTCGTAGTTAGACAGATGAATTCCCCTGTTTTTCTGTTTACTGCCGGGGGGACGTGGTTACAGGGGGAGATTAGGTTAACATCCCAGGAGAACACATCACTAGCAAAACACTGCTCTGTCAGCTGGAGAGAGGCTGACTGTTTGCTGCTTGGCTCCAGGGCCGGCTCTAGCCCTTTTGGCGCCCTAGGCGAAATTCGAATTTTGGAGCCCCCCCCCCCCTCGCTGCTGCCAGCGCTGCTTTAGGATTAGGTTAAGCTTGGTATATGCTCGCCGTAGTGAAGCCGGCGCGAGTTGCGCCATGTCATTGCGGCTTTTGCGTGGGGGTTAGGGTTAGGGTTAGGGTTAGGGTCTTGCGCGTATAACGCGAGTATAACAAAGCTTTAGGGTTCAACCCCCCAGAACCCTAACCCTAGCCCCGTAAATCGCGACACACATCAGACATCACAATAAAGATTTTTGTTTTCATAGATAATTGTATTTATTATAATATAAATAAACAATTGGTCCCTGATATTGTTGGCTTGAAATTGTTTAGTCAGTTTCACTACAACGAGAGTTACAGGGGGGAAAAGTCTATTTCTTTCTTTATTTATTTGTTCATTTGTTACCTCAATGCAGAAAATGAGGACGGCCGCCCACCAGCATTTTTTTCTTTTCTGTTTTTTTTAGGGGGTGACCAGCGCCCCCCACAAGGTGGCGTCCACGGCGACCGCCTATATGGCCTATGCCTTTAGGCCGGCCCTGCTTGGCTCAAAGGCACTGATGGCAGTTTCTGAAGGTGGAGAGGGGGCTACATATTTATCCCCACTCTGTTTGTTTCCTTTTAAATCAGATAACTACAGTATATAAATATGTATGTGTTCAGAATTGATTTGCTCATGTTTTGAGTTTTGAATACATGATTATTTAATGTACAATCAAATGAATACTTATATATTTCTTTACAATTCTCGTAACATATTGGACTAATGAAGCAACATTTCATCCTCAACCTCCAGCTGCAGTTTGGCATGTGGACCATGTTACGTGCCATGTTTAGCATTGGACTGATGACAGCGGCCCCCTCAGGCCCCTGTGTGTGTGTGTGTGTGTGTGTGTGTGTGTGTGTGTGTGTGTGTGTGTGTGTGTGTGTGTGTGTGTGTGTGTGTGTGTGTGTGTGTGTGTGTGTGTGTGAATGTGTGTGTGTGTGTGTGTGTGTGTGTAGAGGTTATGAAAGTGTGCGTGACTCTCTCTGACATGGCAGTCATGGTTATGTATTAAGGGTTGCTATAGGCAGGACAGCAGGAACTGTAGTGGCATTAATGTTGCAGCATCGTCTTCATATTATGAGTCAGCATTTCAAGAATTAAGGTCTAACAAAGGATATTAGGTAATGCTGTACTTTAAGTCCCTTATTTAGCATTGAGGAGCAGTATACTGCGGAGTCATAGGAGTGCCATAAAAAATAATGAATGCATAAAAAAATAAGAAAATAAATGTGGAAATATAAAGACAAATAATAAAATATAAAAGACTAATTTTGAGCATTTTCATTTTTTGTATTTGTTAAATTATTTCTATATATATTTAAAAATATATTTAAAAAAATATATATACAGTATATATATACTGAATATGAGGTATGCTTTCAGAAAATGTGTGTAAACAATTTGAGAGTAATCTAAATGTAAAAAATAAATAAACATATATTTTATATAAATAATATAATAATAATATATAATGGTATAAATATATACAGAAATTAATGAACAAATAAATGTGAAAATAACTGAAAATCTTAATTATTATTATTTTATATTTCGTTATTTGTCTTTATATATTCACATCTATTTATTCTTTTATTTATTTCTCTTTATATTTCCACATTTATTTTTGTATTCTTTTACAGGTTTACTTTTTTATGGCACTCCTATGACTCCATAGTATACAAGCATTTAATACATGATTTACAACACTATATAATGTAGTTATAAGCAAATATAAGAACATTTTATGTGGTGTGTTTATTAATGTACTATTAAGGTTTTGTTAACAACTATAACTTCTCCTATGAAGACATATTTTATATTATTACAACTGTGTTTTACTATATTGTAATTTATTATCAGTTTATACACCAGCCTCCACTTGGTGCCCACAGGAGAGGTTAAGTTGTTGACAAATGCATTAATAAATGCTTATAAATACATTATAGTGTGTTATGAACAATTTATTAAATGTGTATGTACTGCTTATAAATGCTAAATAGGGGGACTAAAAGTAAAGTATTGCGACAATATATTACGATTGGCAGGTTATAATAATTACAGTATCTCTTAGGATAATGTTACATGCTTACTGAATGGATACTTTTATCTTGACTATGATACACTGTTACACTTTTTATTGTTTGTTTTACTAAAGTTTATTTGTGTTATTTGACAGTGTGGCTAATTTTCTTAGAATTCTAAACACAAAATGCAAACATAATTTCCAGCAAAATGAAAGCATTACATTAAAAGCTATATCATGAAATCTCAACATTGAATTTTTGCAACAAAAACACACACAGACATAAGCCGTATGATATGAGACACTTACAGTAAGTACTGTCTTCAGTAGGTTCTGTGTTGCACCACATTGTTTTCTCTGCCAGGCGATCATGTGTTTGGTCGTGTTTATGCTTGTATCTGTCTGTCTGTCCACAGCTACTCTCGCATGCTACAGGACCCATCAGCCTGATATTTTTGTGTGCTCATTTATGACTGTATGCTTAAGCTCTTTTGGTTGCTGCGATTCACAATTAAAAAAAAAATAATTTTATTGACTGTTAAACCGTCATTGACTCCTCATTCCTCTTAACCGGCCGGTAGGGGCCACAAGTGATCACCAACTACTTCCGAAGCAAAAGGCATTTCTGGCCATTGGCTAGGCTAAAACAAGCCTCACCTAGTCTGTTGCGGGCCACATTTTGGCGTTTGTCGTGGCTCAAAAACTGACATCCTTAGAAAAGTTTGGTCTCATTTTGAACCGGAGAATCTGCAGATTAATTCCATACCCGATACGTTATGATCCACTAAAGTTAGGTATGATACAAGATGCAGAAATCCCCATTTTTGTTATCTCCGCTGCCATCTCGACTGTAAGGGAACCGGGAGGGACAATTGAGTGAGATTCAACTCTTCTTTGTTAGGGAGGGGAAAGAGAGAGACACACCTGGAGGAGATCTGCACTTTTCTGGCTCTGTATGCAGAATACTTTGCTGAAAAATACACAGACTTCTGGTTTTGTACAAAACACAACGATGTAGAGCAAATGTACTTTAAACAATGGACTGTGGGCTGCGTGTACAGAACAGCAAAGAAAGAGAGAAACTTTAAATGTATATCAGTCTAATATTGCCTGGAGTGTCGTCTCAAACCTTGGTTCTCGCCCACATCAGTATGACCACGTCTCCTCCGCTGCCCGGAGGGAAGGCATGCGCACGTGGAGCTGATATTCGTACTATTTTCCATCATCGGGCTGAAAAGAACTTTCAGAACATTCAGAAGTGGAGAATGTGGATATTTTTCAGGAGATAAAGAACTGTGAATTCTGGTTGTCCTAAGAATCAGAAGAGGAAACTCATATAAGCCAACTTCCAGCTAACTGCTGTAGTATTAAGATCTCCCTCTACTGGAATGAAGAAGCCTAGACCAAATCAACCCAAAAGTACACACAGGATATGAACAGTGGCGTCTACATACTTTTGTCCATATCTTGTATTTTTCCTACATGAGATGCCTTTTTTCTAATTCTTTTTTTGTTTGTTTGCTTACTTGAGGTGTATTCATGGTGCTCGAACTTTGATTTGAAAATATGAAAAGCTATTAAAATTTTAGTGTTTGCAAATGTGAGGAAAGCGTGAGACCCATTGTTAGTGTGGCATTTTGATTCATGTGCCTTTGCAGCAAACAAAAGAGATCTATTTTTCTTTTTTTTAAAGGAACAGTGTGTAACAGTTTGGGTGATCTATACATCAGACCGGCAAATACAGGTACTTCGCAAAAAAGTCAAGAGTGCGCCCCCTTTAGGGGGAAAGAAAACCGACGATCCCATAGACTTCAATGCAATTTGACGTGTGTTTGGATTATAATTTTGACAAGTTTGTAAGCATTCATCTCTTGTTATACAAACATTTCTTTTATACACATGTCTAATAATTATTTTGCGACCTTGCCTGAACCTGAGCGTTCATGATACCTTAATAAATTAAGGTTTATTCGCCGTCATGTTCCTTCAGTCTTCCCCCGTCCAACACAGTGGCCGGATATTGCTCATCCAGACTTCTATACATATCTGATTGAATCCTGTTAGGCTAAGTGTTGTCTGTAAATAACCAATGAGTTAATAACCAACTGTTTGATCTGATGCTGCTATAACCTTAATGTATGACTGTATTACTGCAGCAGCCTCCCCAGTGATTTACCACACTGACAGTGAATATTCACGTATCGTATGTGCCTCAAATCTCAGTGTGAAAGCCTCGGTTAACCCGCTACACAACAACTTTTCATCATTTTCTCTCCTGTGACAGCAAGTTTCTTTCCCCAAAAGGGAGCGTAGCCTCGGCGATGACGCCATGCTGGTCTGGTCTATAGCTTGGAGCCATAAAGACCATCTATTATATCTTTTTTAGGACACGGCAGGGGAACAAACCGGAGATCAGCATCTTTGGCATAGCATTATTACTATTACCAGTTTGTTTAAAGTCGAAGTTTGGAGACATGTTTCAACTTCTTGTGATTATGCTGTTACCGTCTATGAGGGACATGGGATTGTTTTCCCCCAAAAGGGGGCGTGGTCATGAGAGCCTACTCTGGATGACGTATTACCGGTCTGATGTATTGGCAAAAATGGAATATAATATTAATAAGTATGTTTTCTTTAGTGTATAATCACCTGAAAATAAGAATTATTGTGTTTTTGTTACCTTAGAATGAGACGTTTATATCTACAGACGGAGTGTGTCCTCTTCATGAAGCCGGCCATCATGTTTCTACAGTAGCCGTGAACGGACAAACCAAACACTGGCTGTAGACACGGCCATTGGCGTTTTCACGTTTTTGCGTCGTTTTGTCACTCAGTGACAGACCTTTGCTTTTGTCCAGCCAAAAAGTGGTTATAGATGAATCAATCATTTAGTCAATCACCAAAAGAAGGATACCAAATTGTGCGTAAGATATTTTGTGTTACATGTACAGGTCTGCAGAGGTTTCTGAATGCTCCCAGCTTGCCTGTCTCTGCTGGACCCTCTGCAGACTGTACGTCTATATGCTGTGTTGTGCAGCTGTGAAATCTGTTGCTTTAAACTTGTCTCCCTTTCCTCTTTCTCTGTCAGAAATGTTAAAGCCACCATGAAGCGTGCAGCCTTCACGCTCTTCTCCCTCGGAAAAGGTCCTGACCGCTAAATGTACAGCGAGCAGAGCGTACAGTATGTGTGGAGTAGCCACAAGCATCGGGGTGGTTGATCTTAGTAAACAGAGGAAATGACCTTGAATGGTGGAGCATTGAAGCGCTTCGTAATCATGACCTTTGGCTACTTATAGCCTACATACAGTATGCTCCAGTGTTCTGCAGAGCTGGAGGATTTCTATAAGGGGCTCAGGGAAGTGGAATATGCCTATTGCTGCAGATTGTGGCTGTCACTTAAAACCTTGTGACATCAATTTTTTCTCATTTTAATCTTTTAAATTCAGTTGAGGGATGAAATTCTCCTGTTGGTCAGAAAATTATAGTCCTTGATGTGTATACAGTATACTACCTCTGTTAAACCCATGATGATTGTGTTGGTGAAGCTGATGTGTTTGTTAGTTCCTGGAAAGCTGCCAGTTTGGAGATATGAGCTTTTCACTCAGCACTGACTGTATAGGATTTGACATGGTTTTGATTGAATATCAAAGTAGAGTTTTCTTCCGGCTGCACGGTGCTCCTCTGAAAATGGGCCAGTTAGGGAAGCAAACCGCTCATTTCAAAGGAGGAGAATCACTTTTTCTAGACTTAGATCAGTTTCTTTGTCGCAATAATATTGTTTGTTTGCTGTTTCGATAATGATGTTGAATATGTTCCCAGATGGAAGGCTAGACAGGTGATTAATGAGACTGTTCTTTGACTAGAGGATCCCATTTTGCTGAAGTGCTACTAAGCACAAAGCTACCACTGAGGACACTGAGATTATGCCATCTATATTTTTTATTTCTTGGAAATTGGGGTGGGGGGGTGGGGGGTAGTAAACTGGTGGCAGAGTGATTCTTGTATTTTACACCCACTATATTTAAAGGATTAGTTCAACATTTGGGGAAATACATTTATTCACTTTCTCGCTGAGAGTTAGATGAGAAGATTGATACCACTCTTAGGCATGAGAGTGGTATCAATCCTCTCGTCTAACTCTCGGCAAGAAAGTGAGTAAGCGCATTTTGATAAACGTAAGAAAGAAAGAAAGAAAGATTGAGTATTTCCCACCAGAATTTGAAGCTGCATTTAGACCTTGAATAAATAAACCATCAAAATTCAAGTAGCTTGAAAAATATAAGGGGGAGGGTGGGGGTGGGTGTATTGAGGGGGACTTGGACCTATGAGCTTCAGTATTTCTAAAATCCTGTCTATAGCTGTGGTTGAGTAAGACACTGTTCTGTGGAGGACTTGTTGCCTCAGCTGCTGTTACCTCCTCCTAATGACCTTTGACCTCCCTAAAATGAAGCCATGCTCTTCAGCAATCAATAAAGCATAAATCACATCACTGTTATTTCAGAAAAAGAAGCTAATTCCTGCTTTGTCATTTACCATTTCTTCCTATAAACCCCTGAAGGGTTAGTAACAAATGACTTTATTGGTGGCTAGTAAATTATTGACTGATACTTCATAGATCAGATATCTGTCATTATTAAGAACAACTTTTGGTTGCCAGGTTGTGAAAAATCTTTCTGACTAGTGTTGTGTCCTGCTCCAGCAGATCACTCGTTTTAGTTCATGATTCATCAAGTAGACCCCTCCAATGGACCTTTGACCTTTGACCTTCTGGAGAAGAGCTGCAGGGCATCTGGACCAAAATCCATTTATTAACTATTTATTGACATTTCCAACTTGAAGACTTGATGATTTATTGTGAAAGCCCTTTTTATACTTACTAGCCACGTTGTCTGCATGGCTATACTGTATGTATGCCGACCAATCAGTCCACCACTTTGGCCCTTCCTGTAAAATCTCAACAATTATTGGATGGATTGTAATTATATTTAGTACAAACATACATGGTCCTGGGCTTTACGGTGGTACAGTGGTTAGCACTGTCGCCTCACAGCAAGAGGGTCGCAGCAAGGGCCCTTCTGTGTGGAGTTTGCATGTTCTCCCCGTGTTAGCTAGGGTTTTCTTCGGGTTCTCCGGCTTCCTCCCACAGTCCAAAGACATGCAGGTTAGGTTAATTGTTGACTCTACATTGCCCGTAGGTGTGAATGTGAGCGTGAATGGTTGTCTGTCTCTCTGTGTCAGCCCTGTGATAGTCTGACGACCTGTCCAGGGTGTCCAGCCTCCAGCCCCCCCGCAACCCTGAATCGGATAAGCGGTTACGGATAATGAATGAATGAATGAATGAATACATGGTCCCCTGAGGATGAATCATAATGACTTTGGTGTTCCCCAGACTTTTCCTCTAGCGCCACCATTAGGTTGTGGTTTTGAGAAAAATATCTCCACAACCGTTAAATGGATTGTCATGGAATTTGGTCTAACGTTCATCCTCAGGATAAATTTAAATGACTTGATGATTCCTTTACTTTATTTTTCCTCTAATGCGCCAACATCAGGACAATTTTTTTTATTTCTCCAACACTTTGGTTTATGATCAAATACCTGCAAACAAATGACATTCCCTTCAGCCTTAGCTGTCCTTGTTCATGTCCTGTCTGTGTTTAGCGCTAATTAGCAAATGTTAGCATGCTACTACGCTAAACTAAGATGGTGAACATGGTGAACATTGTACCTGCTAAACACCAGAATGTTAGCAGGCTTACTTTAGCATTTAGCTCAAAGCACTGGGTGCCTATACAGCCTCACAGAGCTGCTAGCATGGCTGTAGACTCTCGGTCTTATAGGCTAATTGCAGATTAATTTTTTCTGGTGGTGTACTAGAAAGTGAGAAACTCATTAATGATGTTATTGAAGGTCTTATTGATAACATTTTAATGTTGACAAATATAAAAAAAAAATTAAAAAAGAGAGAATACATCCACAGAGCCTTTAGAAACGTGCCGAATAAAAGTATGGCTTTTTCTGAAAAAAATATTATGATTGTGAATTAATCATTTAAAAAAATGTGACGGGTCCAAAATCAATGTTTTTTTGTTTATCTCTGTGGAAGATATCTGACGTTTGGTTGCCACTTCTAACAAGGCTTGAGAGCCAATAGTAAAACGTGGTATCACGTGGTATCTCTGTGTCGTCAGTTGCCGTGGAAAAAACGGATAAATGACTGAGATTGATGTCTGCCAGTGACTTGTTGTGAAGTAAATGCAATGGAACAAGGGTGGGTGAATGTGACATCTAGTGACTGAATGTTATCAGTGTTATCAATAGCACCTTTAACATGAGTAATATGCAGAATTTATGGTTTATTACTCTTATAACGTGTTTGCTTTTAAAGTTAGGGTTGGTTATCTTAACAAAGAGCAAGAATACGCTAGATTTTAAAAATGAGCCAACCGAAAAACCCAGCCAATTGTTGCCAACTCTTTTCCAATGAAAGTAGCTAGCAGCACTAGCTCCAAAAGTTGCTAAATCTAGAGAGAATGTCGCCAAGTCGGCACCACTGACAGTCCGTCCCTTGACGCCTCCCTCCAAAGCCATCCCCCCAAAATTTTCATTATGAATGTAAACAACAAACATGGCTATTGTTAGTACTCACAGCTGTCAAGCTAGCAGCTTGTGGAAGACTCAGGTGACGCGCAATGAGTGCACGGGTAGAGTGCACGCAGGTAGACAGGTAGGTAGCCTGTCCAATCATTTCATTCGGGCCGAATTAAATGATTTTTTTGAAATTATGTTTATTACAGTCCTGCGACCGCCACGGATACCATTTTTTTTCTCTTTTTTGTCAGAGCATTTGATTTATTGATTTCTGCTGGGATGTAATGAGAATTTCAACAAATATAACAAAAAATATTTTTGAAGATTACCAACCCTAGCTTTAATAAGAGTCTCAGAAAGTGAGAAAATCATGACTTCACCATCAAATGTCTTCCCAGCAAGATATATTTCTCACAACCTGCCAAACCCAAAAGTTGCTCTTATTAATTGCGTCTAGCTGATCTATAAAGTATTTATTAACTACCCTTCCTTACTGCTCATAATCCATGTCTATAGAGTGGAGGTGGTACAGTGATGTGAAATATTTCTGCTCATTTGCCCACAGTGCAGAGGCAGACTGTCATCTGATTAGTGTGCATGTGCCGGGGAACACTGAAGTTGGCTCGGTAATAAGCATTATAAGGCGGGCTGCCGGAGCCCAGTCCGTGGGAGGGGTCTGCCGAAGCTCTCCCTCTAATTGACCAGGGAGCAGAAGCAGCCGGGGAGCGAGCAGCAGCCACAGACGGGCAGAGAGGTACTCAGCAAACCGCATTTTGTTGCTTAATAACCGATTATTGAAACACATTAGGTGGAATTAGATTCATTAGCGTGTCGCATGGTTACTGAGTGTTGTGGAGCAGCGAGTTGAGAGCTTGTGGAAGACAGAAAAGGCAAAAGAGAAACTGAGCAGTGGGAATGCCATTATTGGACATTGTCATGGGAATTAATTTAAGACTTGCTTAGCTGTACTTTAAAATGCTTGCGGTGCACCCGGGGGAAAGATGCGTGTAGATTTTGCTTGTGCGAATATTTCAGGCACAAATATAAAGTGGCTTGCAGCGACAAAGCGTGCAACATTAAAGTCATTTCAGGGAGTTGAAGCATCTTTTTTGGTCTCTTTTTTGCATGTTTTACTGACAGAGGCGGACGCATGGGCTTGACAAAACGGGAAACCCAGCCTCGTGCTCAAATGGCTGATCTCGAACTGTTTTACTTTGACCACAATGATCCGAGAGACACCTCCCCGGTTGTAAATAAGCAAAGTGTCAACGAGATCAGCGGCGGAAAGTCTCTTCATCCCGGCGGAGGAGAGGCTTCAGCACCATGGACAGAGACACGGAGAGCTGCGCGCCGCGAGGAGGAAACAGAAACATCTTTCACTTGCAAACACCGAGATGATGAAGATGATGATGATGTCCAGCTGATTGGGACAAATCCACAAACGTGCAGACTGAGTCAGAGCTCCTCCAGTGAACTGTACGAGGAGGAGGAGGAGGGTGTGGTGGTGGAGGAGGAAGAAGAGGAGGACATCCCGGAACTTTACTTGCTGTCCGATGACGACCTCTCCTCTGACGGCTCGGGGAAGTCTGTGGATTACGGCTTCATCATCGCCGTGACGTGCCTGGTGACTGGCATCTCTTTGGTCGCCATATCCTACACGGTCCCCCGGGACGTCCGGGTGGACCCGGACAGCGTGACCGCCCGGGAGATGGAGCGGCTGGAGAGGGAGAAAGCCCGGGTGGGGGCCCATCTGGACCGGTGCGTCATAGCGGGACTGTGCCTGCTCACCCTCGGGGGCGTGTTGCTCTCCACCCTGCTCATGGTCTCCATGTGGAAAGGAGAGATGATGAGGAGGAAAGCCTTTGCTTATTCCAAACACGCAGCAAACTTGTATGGCTCGATCAATCTGAGAGCAGGCTCCAGCCCGACCCGGGAATCCTGCTCACATTTGTCAGCGGCTGATGAGGATTTAGAAGTGCTCAGCTGAATTTATGGACAGGACAAGCGGAAAAGACTCTGAAAAGTGTTTAGGAAATCCTGCTAGTGCTGCCCTGTAATCGGGGGCTTAATGCCTTTTTGGTTGAGGCTGTTTTTGGTTCATATGGACATTTTTTAGACATGTTTTTTAAAGGATATGTCCACATTTTTTCCAAGTCTGTCTTAATACAATACTCACATGTACACTGACAGTTTTTGTTTGCTGTAATTGTTCCTTCTGTCCATACTGGCCCTGAACAGATCCAGTCCTAGTCGAATTCCAATGTAAGTAATTGGGGACAAAATCCAACTCCTCTTTTTGAGTAAAAAGTTGAATTTGCAGGAGTTCAGACCAAAAACAGACCTGTAATTAAACAACACAAGGGGCTTTATTGGTGGGGGCGTGTTGCTTCAGGAACCAGTGAGACAATGAAATGCAATCCAGGAAGTCCAGACTGAGTAACACATCAATGAGTTTGAAGGCTTATCAGATGCCAAAATCCGAGCCAAAAGTCAAAGTTCATTATTATTATTTTGTTTTACGTGCACAGATTAATAACATAACAAATGGAAGCATTTTAAGCCAAACCATGATGTTTTTTACTAAACCTAAGAAAGTAATTTTGGTGCGGTTTTTGGTTTTGTCTCAATTTACAATGTTAACTGCGTGTTTAAAACGGTTTAAAACTGTTTAAAACTATGACCGTAATCCAGGAGAAAATCTGTTTCCCTTGAAACGTAATTGAGAATGCAGTTTAGCTGTATGGGAACGTAATTTTGAAGGAGACAGGTTTACAATACTTAGACAGGATTAAACAACTCTGGACAGCTATGACAGCGGTAATTATTTTATTTTTTGTCATCACAAGGTAATAGTAGAAAAAAGTTAACTTTTTTTCATGCAGTGCTAAAATCTCTCTGAATGCGTCATATCAAGTGGGTATCTTTCAGTCTTTGTGCAAACACCGTCTGGGAAAACACAAGGAGAGAATTTGTACTAAAAAGACTGTAATTTTGGAACATACTAACTTGATTCGACTAACTCAGACTACGAAAGCACACGATTCGACTGTTATCAGCTCATTAAATGTGCGTTATCATAGATGTGGGTCAGTAGGGGCCTGCTACACCTACTACGTTGTAAAAGTGAACTTAAAAGCAACATGTTCTAAATAAGGGATAATGTACTGCAAGCTGGCCACTGTTGTGAAAGAATCCCCGACAGGGCGATGCTGCACCCCTCCGCTTCACGTCGGGGTGCAGCCTCGCCCTGTCAGGGATTCTTTCACAACAATGACCGTCTCGCTGTACATTATCCCGCTTATTACACGTCTACTTACTGAAGAAATCAATATTTTGACACAAAAACGGTCCGCCAGAGTCTGACATCAGTACAGTCTGCTATACAGAGCAACGGTCTGCTATACATAGCAACAGTCTGTTATACAGAAATTACAGACTGCAGAACGCCGTGATTGACCAATCAGAATTGAGTATTCAACATAGCCGTGTAATAACACGTTGTAAAACTGAATGAAACATTACATTTTGAACACAAACAAAGCAGGTTATTTAGGTTTAGGCAACAAAACCACTTAATCAAGTTCCTGTCTACACGTATACAGATATTTTTAAAAACGGATATTTTCCCATCTGGTTAAAAAAAAAAAATCTGTCCACACGACCTTCATTTAACAAAATATCTCCGTCCACATTCGAGCGCAAAAACATCTCCAAACGCTCGCTGTAATATTTACATGTCACCACAAGTGAGATCACAAGTTAAGGGTCAAGGAATTTTGTTACCACCCCTCTCACTCCCTTTCCTTCGGCTTCATCACAGTCAGTTTGATATTGTTATTGTTGGTGGGGGGCTGGGATTCCTGATCCAACTGCTCAACCGTCATCACTCTGCTGTCATCAACTGTCTCTTTACATGCATAAATGACGAAAGGGATGTCATTCAGGTTTATATCCATAGCCCTTCTGAGTGCTCCAAACCTCGCCTCAATCACCATTCGGTGTTCCTGCTTTGGCCTCCTTTGACTGGAGTATTAGTCCAAGCAGTGCTAACAAAACGTAAAAAAGCTGGTAGTCTGCCATCTTTGTTATTGTTTCTGGCGCATGCTCATTACACAAAGCAACAATGGGCATGCATGATATGAGGAGAGGACCTCATCGTTTCCCAGACACGTTTTACACGTCCAAACGGATACAAAGTAACCGGAGTTTTTAAAAATCTGCACCTTAGAATGCGTTTTCAAAAATATCCATTTGTGTGGACGAGACGCCAAAACATAGAGGAAAATATACCTTTTTAAAAATATCTGTATACGTGTAGACAGGGCCTAAGTTTAGGGGAAAAGATCGTGTTTTGGCTTCAAATAACTAAGTTTGAAAAGTAAAAGTGAAACTTAAGGTTGTGAACACAAAGACAAACATCACATTGCTGGTTTCACATGGAATGCAAACCTCTGAAAGTACTATGTTCTGTGTCCCATCCATCACCCTGACCTCCACCCAATATGGCGCTTGACGCTGTCTATACTACAGTGCCTGACCGCCACTAGAGGTCACTGTTTTTTTACTGCTTCTTTTCCTTCTTTCTGTGATGTGAATCAATGATAAAACCTACTAGTGGGTGTACCAGGCCCCCACTGACCCAGATCTATGAGGCTTATAACCATTGATAACGCCCATTTAATGGCCTGATAGCAGTCTAACCAGCTGATGAAAGCCTCATATTAACTTCAGATAAACTTTGAAATGCATTATTATCACAGAAAGAGGACTGTTGATTTTGTCCCCTATCACTAACATTGGAATAGAATACCTACATACAGCATACACGATGATGAGCTGTACAGAAGTTCCTTTTCAAGGTAAAAGATGACATGTGCTCTACTGAAATATATATTTTGTTTACCTGGTTGGATGGTGGTTTGCCTTATGATGATCTCTGACCCACTGTTTTGTTTACCGCTGCATCTCTGCTCCTAATGATGCTGCTATTTCAGTGGCTCCGTATCTACATGCCGGAGCAGACTCGTGTGTTTGAAGGCCTGTGTGTAGCTGCGAGGGAAATCAAACCTGAACCGGTGTCATTGCCGCTGCCTTCGTTTCCCACCTTGTCAGAAACAGAAAGCACGTCGCTGAAGCCCAAGTAACGAAGCGGTGCAGATGTGGTTTACAAAGAACAATAACAACAATTGCATGAATCCGTGTTGAACTCCAAAGAAATTCTGTTTAATGTGACTGTGATGTGCTGAAGATTTGTTTGCTTGCTGAAACGCAAATAGTAATACCACAGGAGGTGTAATTAGATTTTGTGGTTGAGTACCGATGTCGGGGAAGTTCAGCTTACCCCAAATACACGTGGGGGTTTTGACTGCAGATGTTCAAAAACATACAGAGAGAGACAGAGAGAGAATCAAGGAACCCCTGGGAGAAAGCTCTCCTGGTAATTGGTGTTATACTTAATTGCTCGTGGGAGGCCTGCGAATCAGTGGGAGAAAAAAAAAATCCCAGAGTATTTTAACAACTGCCGCAATCAAGCTCGCTTAACTCGCTTATCAAAAACCAAACGGTTCCAGCTGCAGTACTGGAGCGAACATTGCATTCAAGGGGTAGGAAGTAATGGATTGCCTGCTCTGACAGAAGATGCTGTGAATGAACAATTGTATCCCCCCCTGCTTACAGTGCACAGAAAGCTGTGCTGTGCAGCCTCTGTAATTGGAAGTGCTTACGGCCAGCGGGATCACATTATCCTCCACACGACCTTCGCTCACTCTCGCCTCATTAATGTAATTAAATAGGTGGAATCGGCTGACCTCTTAATGAAATATTTAGTTGATTTCTAAGCCGTCCTTGTTTGTGGAATAACAGTTTACATCACAGGTGTTTTCCTGCTGTTATTTTGTGTCAAGAATCACACACTTCTCTTCAACCTGACTCATCTGCTTCAGTTGGTGATTTCTTACATTTACCAGATTGACTCGTTCGACAGTCGTCAGAGAGAACGGCTGCGAGCGAAGTATGTGGGATTGGATAGTGTGGTACAGCATTGTAAAAGCAAGAGAGTGACTAACATGAAAGTCAGCCTTTGAACTCAAAACACAACCTGCAATGCACTCTGGTCTATTGAGGCTACTGTCTGTGGCGATACCAGTCCTCCCAGCTCTTGTTCGGCACAATAGATTTCTCCCAGTTGATGTTAATTCAAAGTGATTCAGTTTAGAGAGGAAATGTTACAAGACTGACAACACAACACTTGACATTTACTGCTGAGGAGTTAGATAATTGGAGATTTGTCTGTTAACCATGATGGAAATGTCTCATTTTGATTTATGGGAATTAGAACCAACACAATGGCCCTGGAAATAAAATAATGGCTTTTTAACATGAAGTAGCTTTAAGGTCTATTTTCTCAATTAAAGCAACTGAAAACTTGGCAAAACAATCTGAACACCATTTCAACGAAGTTTCATGGCATTTCGTGAAATGGTCACGAAATTTAATCTATTTGATTTGTGTACATACATAGACACGATTTTCCCTTTTTTTCGTGACGCTCAGCACAACTTTCACCGATGTATTTTTTGTGTATTTTCCTATGAATGTCCAGCAACACGTGACGCACATCTCAATTTCCGCTCCAGTCTTTTCAAAATAAGACTACTCAGTTAGGTTTAGGAATAGATTGACTTGGTTAGGCTTAGGCAACAAACTACTTAGTTAGGTTAAGGAAAAGTTTGCGGTTTGGGTTAAAATAACACCGGACGTGCTGTAACTTAAGTATGAAAGTTACGTGACAAATAAGTCAACTCTGACTTGTGGTTTCACACAGGACACGAACAGCGGTCTCCTGGGCGAAAGTCCAGTGTTTTTTGACCCACCCATCCACCTAGACCCCCTCCATACACGGCATTTGCCGCTCTCTATCCTTCCTGGTTCACAATTACGTGGATTACATACAAATTGATTTTGTGCTGACCATCACGAAAAATATGTGAAATTCGTGTCAATGCACACAAATTAATACACAAATTTTCATGACTATTTCCCAAAATGCTTTTTTACTAGGCTGACCATTTAGTGGTAGTTGTTGTAGTCCATTTAAAGCTAGGGTTGGTAATGATGAGAAACTAGCAAGAGCACACTAGATTAAAAAAATTATCCAACCAAAAAATCCAGCCCAGTGTTGCCAACTCTATTCCAATGAAGTAGCTAGCAGCACTAGCTCCAAAAGTCACTAAATCTAGAGAGAAAGTCTCCAAGTCGGCAACACTGACAGTCCGTCCCTTCAGGCCTCCCTCCAAAGCCACTCCCCCAAAATGATCATTATGAACGTAAACAACGAACATGGCTATTGTTAGTACTCACAGCTGTCAAGCTAGCAGCTTGTGGAAGACTCCGGTGACGCACAATGTGTGCACGAGCAGAGTGCACGCAGGTAGACAGGTAGCCCGTCCAATCATTTAATTCGGGCAAAATGAAATGATTGGACGGGCTTATTACAGTCCTGCGACAGCCACAGGTACCAGATTTTTTTTTTCTTTTGTCAGAGCTTTTAATTTATTGATTGCTGTCAGGATAAATGAGAATTTATACAAAAACTAAAAATGTATTTGAACAGCACTACCAACCATACCTTTAATATTGTGCTCAGATTATACTCGTCAACTATTGTTTCCAAGTTCAAGAATGAATTGTTAATCTTAACCTAAAAACTAATTTTCAAATCGAAGTTATTAAATATTTGTGACTCAATAAGCTAAAAACAATGTTAAAATGAGAAAAAACTGCTTAGTTATAAAATAATGGTAGGCTAGTTTAAAACTTAAAAACTCAGCTAATCTGCTTTGTCCCACCAGCTATTCTTAAATCCATCACAAAATTTGTGTGTAAAGTCCCTTCTAAGTTCTCAGCATTCTCATAGTTTCAAACTAGTGATTTATCACAGCGGCTGCACCATTAAAACTAAAAAAAAATGTCTCAGCTAGTAAAGACTTTAGTAATGTATATTCTGTTGCCAGGAAACAGTGTGAACAGGTAGTCACTGAGCTGTGGCTGACATTATTTCAAAGAAGAACAGTTTTAGGAGTCCAAAAGAAAAAACGTATATTAAACATAAAAGCAAACCTGTTGTAAAAGTGTTATTTATATCAGCATACATGGTAAAATATGACTGTTACAGGTTAATGTAATTAGTATTAATAATTCAAGGTGTATTGTGGATTTTTTTTTTTTTTGGGGGGGGTTAATGTGTTTACGTTACAGCATTTTGATCAAGTGTTAAATCACATATGTCAACCATATTCCCTTTTTCTCTCCAATTTAAAGGGGCAGTTATGCCTCAGTTACGCCTGGCAGTTAGTAGGTCTAAATATTTCATCACAATTAGGTAAGAACTAGTTTGTGCGGTGCAACTTGTTTTAATTTAGTGGTGTGTAAATTTCCGAGTAACTCTTGCATTTTTAAAGCTACTACGAGGAACTTTAATTTTGTGTTGATTTCGGCAGCTCCTGCGGACAAAAGCGGTAGTGTTTCCGAGCACCAGAGTTCCTTTAGAAAACCACTCATTTTACTGCAGCAGGTGGTGACAGTCTGCCCTGTTCAGTCCTGTTTCTGGTTCTCCCCTGCCTCCCTTCCCTCCAGCGGGCCCAGCAATACGGCCTGGGCCTCCAGCAGCGTGGTGTCGGTGTTGGCTCTCAGCGGGGACCGGCGGAGCAGCGAGGCCAAGCTCTGCTCCTGGCCGGAGGAGGAGGAGCCGGAGTTCCGACTGCAGGTCGAAGCGGCAGCGGAGCTGGATCTGGGTATGTCCGCGGTGGGCTGGTCACTGCCAGAGCGTGAACTGAAGGAGTTTCTGGTGAACCTGCAGGATTTTGTTTGATTTCCACGGAATCGGACCCGGTGGACAATATTGACACTGATGGTCTCATTTATTATCTTGTGTAATATCAGTATTACACTGAGACTGTTTCATAACCAGTTAAAAGTTCCTCACAGTAACTTTAATTAGGTGAATAGCTGGTAGCATTGTGTTTGTGTGGTTTGTTCAAGGTTTGATTAACAGTGGTGTTTCCATGGTAACCTAACCAGACAATCCAACAGCTATTATCAGATTCGGATTCTTTCTTATATTGTTAAATTCAAAGGTCAAATACAGACCTCTCTCATGTCTGGGTCTAACTTTAGCAGATGATGGTGTGTTCATGTATAAGGCCTCGTTGCTTGTAGCTGATTGAGGAAGAGAAGCTGAGGTGAGGATGAGAAGGTTAGAGCGGCTCGTTTCTTCTACAGGCACATTATTAGTGATGTAAAGGGGCTGGGACACTGCAGCAGCTTTAATTGCTGTCTGTGTTTGTTTTGCCAGGGGACTCTCCCAGACACAAAATCAAACTTGTAATAAAAAACGACAAACACACCTACACACACACACACACACACCGAACAGAATCCCACGCACTCGAACACACCGCGAATCGCTCGGGCTTGTGCACAAAATGTGTTGTCTCTTGCAAAAACGCACCCCGACAGACGGACAGACACACAAGACACTCCACTCACAGCTGAAACACACACATACACGCACACTCATAGCCCCCCCCCCCCTCTGTGAATGGAGTTAGTCAGAGTAATCATTCAGGGCAGCTGGCAGCAGGAAATGGGATTGGATTGCTGAAGGGGTCACCGGGGGTCAGGAGCTTGGGTGTGGCTGTGGACACTGGGGACCAGGAAGAAGAAAAGCCTGTGCGGCGGCGCTTTGCATCA
This sequence comes from Sebastolobus alascanus, assembly GCA_916701645.2. Lineage (NCBI taxonomy): Eukaryota > Metazoa > Chordata > Actinopteri > Perciformes > Sebastidae > Sebastolobus > Sebastolobus alascanus. The sequence goes on from CAKAOJ020000045.1 coordinate 1,463,827, forward strand.
GCGTCTGGCAGCCTTTACTTATTATCAGCTGTCATAACCACTCATCACGCTGAGCGACAGAGAACCGCACTGCACAGGAAACCTCTCTCACACAATCTCACATACTTTGTTCTGTTGGCTTGATGAATTAGGAGTAAGATCATGCCTCCAGGCCTGAAATGCCCCTCTTGAACTATTGCCTTAAGTTAATGACTTATTCAATAATGATTCCCGTTACTCCGATTGTTGCATAGCAACGGCAGGCAGTCACAGCTCCAAGACAGAAGGGACTGAGCAGGGCTTCGGCTAAGAAGGTATAGAGGAACAAGTTGGAAATAAAATCACCATCCACATCATTTATCAGCTTTATTCATTCAGCTCAGAGGGTTTTAAACCCCCAAAATCCTGCCCAGACTGACATCCCCTCTTTAAAGCTGTCTTTCAGGAGGTTTTCAGAGCTGAAAGCCGTTGAGGCGGATATACCTGCAGGCTGCATCTTAACTTGGCATTCTTGGGTGGGGGGAAAGAAAAGTCAAGTACCTGGAGGTATTCACCGATTGGTTTCAGTTTAAAAGCTCAATCATCTGTGTTGAACTTGCTACAACCCCTTAAACCTGCAGTAGGCAGAATATTTTTGGCATCATTGGGCAAAAATTCCATAATAACTTAAAACTAGATTTCTGCACCTCCTCATGGCTCTGTTTTAAGGCGTTAAAGAATCTATGGCCAATCACGGGTCATTTCAGAGAGAGAGCGTTCCTATTGGCTGTTCATTCAACGGAGGCAGCAAATATGAATTAATATTCTGTTACAGTAATGCCTATTTCTCGCATAAAATGTTTTCAGAAACATCTTGTAGTGTACTGTTTAGCTGTAAAATGAGAACATTTGCTCCGGCTGGTAGACGGTGCTCGGTATTTCCTCAACTGATCTCAACACTTTCATAGGCTACTCTGCCAAAAAGTAAGCATAACTACAAGCCAAGTACACCTTTCTGTAGGCTTATAAGGTAAGAATTCTTAATTATACTTTTCTTAAGTATATCTCAATCAAAAGATAAAGTACAAGTAGGCCTATAAGCCAAGTATACTTAGACTTTTCTGTATACTTGTCAGTATAAGCCAAGTATACTTAGACTTTTCTGTATACTTGTCAGTATAAGCCAAGTATACTTAGCCTTTTCTGTATACTTGTCAGTATGAGCCAAGTATACTTAGCCTTTTCTGTATACTTGTCAGTATAAGCCAAGTATACTTAGCCTTTTAAGTTTAAAAGAATTATACTAATAGCACACTTGAATAAACTTATTTTTTCTCCAGCCGGTGGGCGCTGCCTGGTTTTGACTCGACTGTTTTCAACATGGCTGCCGGGTCACAAACTTTCTCATTTTACAGCTAAACAGTACACTACAAGATGTCTCTGAAAACATTTTAGGCGAGAAATAGGCATTACAGTAACAGAATATTGATTCATATTTGATCAGCTCTGCCTAGTTTGACCGTTTGATCGGAGTTTGCGAGTGATTGACAGCTGCTCAGAGATGACAAGGTTCCAGCTCAGCTCTGATTGGTTGTTTTCCTCCGGTCTGTGAAATCTTGCAGATGCCATTAGGAGCACCGGAGGACACCGGAAGACACAGAGGAACAGGATTTCTTTCAGATTCATGCACTACTGTCAGGATATAGTGAACGTTTTATGGAAATAACTTTTTTTAATCATATTCGCTCCAACCTGCCTACTCCAGCTTTATCTCAGTGTATCATAGAGAGGAGCGGAGATGTGAACTGTGCTGTAGGTGCAGGAATCCTGCTCCAAACTCCCATTTATTAACTGCTGGATTCTTCCTTTCCTTTGTTTTTGGTGATTAAGTGAACCACCTGCTGTAGGTTGAGCTGCGCCCACATACTCATGTGCCTTTTTTTTTTCTTTTTTTCTTTTGCCATCGTTGTCCTGGAAGAAATGCAGAAGGGACACCATAACCATAGAAACGGGGTCAGCCTGTTGCTACGGAGAAATGCCTGCGTGCCACGGCGGCTCAGTGTGAGGGAGTTAAAGATGCTCTTCTCTTGATTTGCCACTCTAATGGCAGCCGTGGCAGGCAGTGTGTGGTGGAAGCTGACACATTCCCTCTCTTATATGCGGTATGATGAGGCTTTTTTTGAACTACACACCTCGTTTGAGTATAGATGTGTCAGGTGCTGTCACCGTTTGTCTCCTGTCAGACATCTTCAGAAATGTAAGAGAAGACACTTCCTCTGCAGACCTGCACTGTGTTTAGATCAAACATGGAGCTGGAGATGCTGAGTAGACTACTCGCTGTGGTGTTTCACTGTACCGCAGCATTTTCAGCTATAGATTTGTTTATGCATACAGACATTCTCGACCTGGGTCAGGACACTTGAGAGGATAAAACTGCACAGAGTCTCTTCTTATCCTTCATTTTTATTGTACTTTTTGTATTTTATTTGCTTGGTTATATGTCAGTCTCCTCTCTTGGTGTGTTGGGAAAAAGATCCTCATTGTTGTTGTTTGCATTGAAAACAAGCCATTTTTAAAAAAAGGAAATGAAGCCACCAACACCCCTCAGAATAATTTCTCACTCATTTGCAGCTTCGGTGTATCTAATTTGAGTTTGATCTCGCAGAAAAGCTTTTGTCATGTTTGTCTGCAAAACGGCGGAGTCACCCAATCAGCCAAGGTCTTCTTTATTTATGGAAATAAAGCAAAACCTTCCCTAAACATTTGTTTTATGATCAAAATTTTGTATCTTAAAGGGACTGTTTGTAACTTCTTACACGTATAAATCACTGCGGGTCGGTGTCCCATGCGCGCTCGCGTCTGGCTACGCTGTTCAGACTCAGACTCCAACACAAACTACACGGAAGCACCAAAACCACAAAGTTATATCTAGTGAAGCCCGTCTTGCAAACCAGTGTTGGCCGCGGTCGGAGGACGCGGGGTAGACTGTAGTCTTGGTCTCCAGGGCCGGAGTCTCTGCTGTACTCTGCCTGCTTGCCTTCACTCACACATCCGCGCTCGTTCTCACTCGCTCCACCTCTACACGTGCATGCGCGCACACTGCACACTGCAGAAGAGTTAGTTTAGCTCTGAGAATATCAAGTGAATGTACAGTGAATGTTTGTGCAGAAATAAATGCTGCAGCTCCTCCAGACCAACAGAGGTTTCTCGTGTCTTGTGAAGTGATGGGGCTCCGCAGCGAGTTACGTTATCGTTTCCGACCAGGTGTCGGTGTCTCCCCTGTTCCTTCCGGCCGCGGTCGGGAGGCTGAGGCAGGAAAAGCACTAGGATCGGTATTGATTCATGGAGAGACCTTCGTCCGGTCAGCTAACATTACTGCCAAGCAGGTGAAATATAGAGTGATATATTGTGGTTTTAGCTGACGTGTGTCGCCTCGCTGTTTTGACGGATACTCGCTCACATTCAGGTAGCGCGTGCACACGGGCGAGCGCGAGCAACAGGACGCTGACTGTCGTTGACATCGCGGCCACAAGTGTCGCTGTTACAACCAATTTCTGATTCTTACAAACAGTCCCTTTAAAACAAAACAGAATGTCTCCTTTTGGTCCAGTACAATACATACAGTTGTCACACCAATGATGCAGAGTGTCCCTACAGAGTGTCCTCCTTCAATGTTTGTTCAAGACATGCAGGGAAATACACAAATCAGTACATGCAGACAGACATGTCATAATTACATTACATGTCAACTGCGTGAAGGATATACAAAATAAAAATGCAAAGCAGAATCCATTTAAAACTGCAGTTGGTAACTTTAAAAAAAATTACTTTTTGTCATATTTGCTCAGACTGTCACTATATCCTGATGGTAGTACATGAGACAGATAATCTGTGAAATAATCATGTTCCTCTGGTACCTCCTAGTGCTCCTAATGGCATTTGCAAGATTCCACCACGCCCGAACGAAAACATCCAATCAGAGCCGAGCTGTCTCAACAGCAGCTGTCAATCACTGCTCGTGAATTTTGTGAACTCCGATCAAACTGTCAAACTTATTTTTTCTCCAGCCGGTGGGCGGTGCCTGGTTTTGCCTCGACTGTTTTCAACATGGCTTCACAAACTCTCTCATTCTACAGCTACACAGTACACTACAAGATGTTTCTGAAAATACTTGAGGCGAGAAATAGGCATTACAGTAACAGAATATTGATTCATATTTGACCAGCGCTGCCTAATTTTACCATTTGATCGGAGTTCATGAGCTTCACAAGCAGTGATTGACAGCTGCTTATAGAGTCTCGTCTCTGATTGGTTGTTTTCTTTGGGCGAAATCTTGCAAATGCCATTAAGAGCACTAGGAGGAGACAGAGGATGATGAGCATGATTTTTTCACAGATTATCTGTCTCATGTACTACTGTCAAAATATTAAGGCTGTCAAATTCGTTTTAACGCCATTCATTTCTTTAACACATTAATGTAACTTGCGATTTTTAGGTTGTAGTGGGCTCAGTTTTAAAACTAGAGTGAACACCAAACTTACATTACATTTTGGCGAGGAAAAACTGGAATGGCCATTTTCAAAGGGGTGCCTTGACCTCTGACCTCAAGATATGTGAATGAAAATGGGTTCTATGGGTACCCACGAGTCTCCCCTTTACAGACATGCCCACTTTATGATAATCACATGCAGTTTGGGGCAAGTCATAGTCAAGTCAGCACACTGACACACTGACAGCTGTTGTTGCCTGCTGGGCTGCAGTTTGCCATGTTATGATTTTAGCATATTTTTTATGCTAAATTTCTGGACAATATTTGTCATTGTTTTGTGTTGCTAATTGAGTTCCAATAATAAATATATACATACATTTGCATAAAGCAGCATATTTGCATATTTGTGTATTAAATACTTGACAAATCTCCCTTTAAGGTACATTTTGAACAGATAAAAAATATGCAATTAATTTGCGATTAATCATGATTAAATATTTTAATCGATTGACAGCCCTAATATACAGTATATATATATAATATGAAGTTTTTTTGTTTTAATTGATATTGGAATATTATTAGAATCAATTGGATTTCACACTTCTACTTATACATCAGTGATTAAGAAAAACAGGCATTGGGATTTTGACAAAATCATCTGATCTCAAGATGCACTGACTGGCTTTTTCTGCAGCTTTCAACCACATCAGGGTGAGTGTAAAGGTCAGGGGTTCGGATAAATTTTCTCAGTTGTCACATTTTCATGTGACCTGATTATGGACCATAATGACAACTTGATAAAAACTAACTTATTTCCATGACAACTGAGCAAAACTCTGAAGAAAGACTACAGTTTCTATGGTCAAGACTGAACTTTCACACTCAGAGGTGATTTCAGAAAGGCCATCCATTGTATAGAATTACAGCAGTGGTTCCCAACCTATTTTCCTTGAAGCCCCCCTACTTGTATCTAAGAAAAGCTGAACCCCCCCGACACCATCAACCTAAAAAAAATTAGAAATCCTTGAACAAAATCCTCAATTTCAATAAAGTGATTCAGTGTATTGAATTAGTTAGTCGTTTTTATTAAATCAACTTTCTTTAATGAATAGAACTCAATAAATGTAATTTATGGTGGTTTATGGTTAATACATGTGCGAAACTCCCTTTGTGTGCATCCTACAAATATGAATTGAAAAAAATACATATATTTTTAAAGGGCGGACCTCCCTTTGTGTGCGTCAAGCAGAAGAGCAAATAGATCTTTGACCACAGTGAAAATTTTATTTTTGAAAGGCCAAATGCCAACAAATGTAGATTGAAAAAAATATGTATTTTTAAATATTTTTATATACACACTTTTGTATAAATTATCCACTAAGTGTTATTATGATTTTAGTTATACATGAGCAAATCTAATTTTGACAACCTCAGAGCTGACAAATCCTGGTGCACCGCCTGTGATTTTTGGCGCCCCCCTACACTGTACGATTTTTGCCTGTTTCTGGCCTGAATTTTGAGCCGCACGACTCATTTTAAATGCAAAAATGCAATGCAAAATTGCAAACCATGACTAATTTTGCTAGTTGATGGCTCGTTCTAATATTAAAATTGCATGTACTGTATGAGGCAGGGTCTGAGAGGAGAATCATAAAAAGCTCAGAAGTATAAAACGCCCTCAGACCCTCGGGAGTACTGCTGACATAGATGGCCGATGTAGAGGAATGTGTGATATAAAATGGTTAAAATACTGTTGAATATAACTGATTAAACTATGAATCAAAATGATAGAGGAAGTGGGATGTTAATGTTTGAATTGTTATTCACAAGTTTAATAGTTTAAGATGGACCAGTTGGTCTTATAAAAACACAAGTCCGTCAGATACAGATGCATCAAGATGACGTGAGCATTTACCAGCATCTCTCAGAGAAAAACATGATGTAGCCTCTCTGTAATTCCACTGAATAGATATTTCAGCACTTTGGGGGGTGAAGTGAAGGGAGGAGGGTAAATTAATCTCGCAGCAGGACAGTTTTGCTCACCTTGTCTCTGATTTATGCGGCCATTTATCCTGTGTGCCAGGTTTTCATATCTGTACAGATCGTACGCTAGCAAGAACATAAAAGGTTTCTACAGAATACTAATTCCATTTTTAAGATGTTCTTTAACGCTGAGTCTAGATCTTCAGAGGGCGTTGAGTCAATCTCCTGGATACTGACTGACTCAGAGGAGGTTTTCTCAGACAAAAGCCTTGAATGGCTTTATTTGGAATGAATCAATTGAGTGCAATCTTTCGGTATCAAACACTACAAGAGTGTTCTGTTATTCTAACATTGATTGTGTCTATTCTTTTTGTGCTGCTCTATCAGAATCAATATTTGTATATTTCTGAGGCTACAGTGTCTCAGCTGTGGCTTTTCCCGTCATCTGATGCGACTCTGTACAATTACCTGGAAGTTTAAACTTGTACTTTCTCTCTTGTGCTTTGATGTCTGCTTTTAAAATCGCACTGCCGGGAAGATACACGTTTCTAAAACTAAAAAGAAAATAAACTACCGAAAGGTGTTTGTAATTGCTGGCTTCGTGGTTTAAATCCATGCCTGCAAGAGGTAATTTGTTACAGAAATGTGCAAAAATAATCTTCTAACATTATTCCCACTTAATTTTAAAGGATTAGTTCACCCAAATTACAAATAAACATAGTTTCTCACATTTTCCCCTATAGTATTACTGAGCCATGTAGAATGTTGATGGTTTGGTTATAGCCTCTTTAAAGCAGCATGGGGTAGAAATGGAGCAAATATAATTAAAAAAGTTATTTTTATAAAACGGTCACTTTATCCTGACAGTAGTGCATGAATCTGAAACAAATCATGTGCCTCTGTGCAAGATTTCACAGACCGGAGGAAAACAACCAATCAGAGCTGAGCTGAAGCCTTGCCGTCTTTGAGCAGCTGTCAATCACTCGCGAACTCTGATCAAACGGTCAAACTAGGCAGCGCTGATCAAATATCAATAAATATTCTGTTACTGTAATGCCTATTTCTCGTCTCAAATGTTTTCAGAGACATCTTTTAGTGTACTGTTTAGCTGCAAAATGAGAAAGTTTGTGACCCGGCAGCCATGTTGAAAACAGTTGAGACAAAACCAGGCACCGCCCACCGGTTGGAGCAAACTTTCTCATTTTACAGCTAAACAGTACACTACAAGATATTTCTGAAGAAATTTGAGGCAAGAATTAGGCATTACAGTAACAGAATATTAATTCATATTTGATCAGCGCTGCCTAGTTTGATCGGAGTTTGCGAATGACAGCTGCCTCCGTTGAATGAACAGCCAATAGGAACGCTCTCTCTGAAATGTCTCCCATCACGGGCTAGATTTTCTAAAGCCTGAAAACAGAGCCATGAGGAGGTGCAGAAGTTTAGTTTTCTCTCAGAACACTTGAATTACAATATGCTGAAAGGTTATTATGGAATTTTTGCCCAATGATGCCAAAAATATTCTGCCTACTGCAGGTTTTAAGTACAATTTTCAATGCACGGCTTTCACTTGTAATCAAGTATTTTTACAATGTGGTATTGTTATTTTTACTTCAGTAAAGGACCTGAATATTTCCTCCAATGAGATATATCAATCTCTGAGGTTTCTCTCTCCACCACAATGCAAACCTGTGAACAGTTTTCACAGGAACCACTTTCTACTAAGAAATAGTCCTTGTGAAAAACTGTTGGCAGCATGTTTTGTGGATAAGTGTGCTGTTGAATTTTATATGTGATGTTTTTCAATGAAATTCCTTTCACCTCCAGAGTATTGGGGTGGAGGCAGAAATGTCAAATAAAACCCAATTTTCTTTTTGTTATTCAGGTGAACCAATCTTTAACAAGCAGTACTCGCAATACTACTTTTTATTTGAATTATTTTTCCTCACAAACTGGCAGATGTTTGCTGAGCAGTGCAGCTCTGTGGAGTTCAGGATGTGTCAACTCACTCACGAAATTGTCGGTGACTCGTCGTGACAACATATCCATCATCACTGTGCTGGAGACAAAATAAAACACACGATATGGGATCAGTTTTATTTGATAGAAATCTCTTTGGTCATCTTTACAATTGTTTTTTAACCTAAAGCAAATACACATCACAGAGTACACAAGGTAAAGATGTACACATTTCAAACACTACTCATCTCTGAATATACATATTTATATTTTTAATGCGGCTGCATGCAGGCAGGGATGGCAGTCTCCTTTAATGAAGACTCGTGACTTTGAGTAGACTCCTGATGAAATGTTTCAGGTTGCAGATCCAGAAACAGCGGTTCTTTGTTCTTGTTCAGCGTGTACACCCCACCTCGTCTGTTCTCCAGGGCGTATTATGCCGCCTGTCATTCAAACCACATCAAACCGAGGTGATTCACATCTGTACCATGATGCAAAAAATACACGTGCTCACAAACACTACACTTTGTTTCTCCTCCTTTACACAGAAAAAATAATGAGCCTGCGCACCGAGCGGGAACTTCACAGACCTCATTCAGTCGAAGGTTCCTGCCTTTAAATCCCTTGTAATGCAGATGACAACATCGTGCTCCTCTTCACTCTGATGTGCATCCTCCAGCAGCAGAGTTGCAAAAATATATATTTTTATTTCAGGATTCATTTCTCCTCTGCATATATTAAGTATTCTCCATGACGACTTCTGTCAAGTGTATCAGGGTAATTAGCTATTAGCTAATTAGAGTTATATTTCAGAGGTGTCAACAAGCTTTATTTTGATTTCTGTTGCCTCCTTTGTGTTCTGACAGACAAATTAAAACTCTCGCTCTCACTGAAGGGTTAATTTGAGGTTGCTATGTTGTCCCAGTCATTGACACAATCACTCTGCCCTGTAAATGGTGACACATGTCATGTGAGTCAGAAAAACAGCCTTCCATGAAATCCATAAAATTGAAAGCTCGGAAAAAGACACACACACATAACAAGACACATTCATTAATAATGATTTAAAGAAAGAGAATTAAAGGTTTTTTTTTGGAAGATAACTGTAATGATCTCAGAGGGGGTGTGAGACTTAAAAAAATCTTGGCAAAAGGCTCGTATCACACAGAGAGAATGAGGGTTTAAAATGTGATGAGTAAGCCATTACGTTTTAAGACTCAAGCCCAAATACATTAGTAGCACCATTCACTCCTTCATTAAGGTCTTGTGCTTTCATTTGGTTTTAAACACGTCTGCACATTGCAGCTTCGATGCAACAACTTTACAGGAGAAGGCATTTAGGGGGAAAATAGATCTTTTTAAACTAATCTGTATGTGGCAGAAGTAGTGAAATCTACTTTAAATGCCCAATAATCAATGTTTTATATTAACAATGGATTAAAGGACCAGTGTATAGGGGGATCTATTGGCAGAAATGGAATATAATATTAATAAGTATGTTTTCTTTAGTGTATAATCACCTGATGATAAGAATCGTTGCGTTTTCGTTTCCTTAGAATGAGCCGTTTATATCTATTGTACATAGGGAGCGGGTCCTCTTCACAGAGTCCGCCATGTTGCACCGCCATGTTTCAACAGTAACCCAGCACCGGGCCAGAGTTGATAACGTTACTCACTGTCGTCGCCGCTGCTCTCTCTCTCTTGCTTCACCACTCACTTCCCACGTACACACACACTCTAGGCACTGACTCTGCTCCAGATGACCTGCACTACTCTTACAACAAATGGCTCTAGAGAGGGCCAATCGCGTTCAGATCCTACTCACTGAACCTTTAAATGAGTAGGTAGCCTATAATGGGAAAGGTCTTGCTTGCTTGCTTTGTTCAGCACGACGATCATTTTGCTCATTGTTTTGGTTTTACGGTCATCACTGTAATTTCCGGCCACGCAGCTGTTTTGAGTGAAAACACTCATATAAACCCACTGTACGCTACCTGTCCAGCCAGCCTGTTCTAATTTCCAAGGGCGTCAAATACCAATGCTTTGTCATGGCCGTCAGCGTTAGATACCAACACACAAGGCACCCTTTAGCATCGGTATGAGATGCACCAGGCTTCCCATTAACTACAATGTAAACTCATCCTCGTCAATATTAAACGCTCAGGGAAAGTGTCCCGGGAGTGTGGTGACATAGCTTTAAGAGTGAAAAGACACACACCGGGCAGGGGGGGGGGGGGGGGAGGTGGATGGGTCCAACAAATATAAGGCTTTGATCCAGGAGACCACTGTTCGTGTCCTGTGAGTCACGTTACAATCAGCTGTTCGTTTGTGTCCCATGTTCACAACGTTAGTGTTATTTTCACTGTACAAACGTAGTTTTAAGCCCAACCATGTTGTTTTTTCCTAAACCTAACTATAGTGGTTTTATTGCCTGAACTTAAGAACATGTTTTTGTTTACTTCACATTAAGCACATGTTTACTACGACCGAAAAGAGTGACTCTGAAGGGTCTGACAAAGCGTCAGTAGGCTATACAGTATAACGAGTTGGGATGAGAATGTGTTGGTCCAGCACCAAAGAGCAGACAGACACAGTTAGCAGCTAGCTGGTGAACATAGTGGAACATTTAGCAGCTAAGAGCCAGATATTTCCTCCAGGAGATGGTGGAGACCAAAACTGAGCTAAAAGAGACTAACTGAACTTATATTCGTCGGGTGGCCAGACACATGACTTTGGTTGAATGCTAATGTTGCTCCGTGTCTGCTGAATGTGTAGCCTGCACTGATTGCTAGTATGCTGAATGGGTAGCCTACACTGATTGCTAGTATCTGCTGAATGTGTAGCCTACACTGATTGCTAGTATGCTGAATGTGTAGCCTACACCGATTGCTAGTATGCTGAATGTGTAGCCTACACTGATTGCTAGCATGCATCAACTTTACAAGATAGTGTTGTGCTTTAAAGTCATTGAAGCCAAATAATAATTTAAGCGTGTAGCTGTGGTCTTTAATAAAATTAAAGTGTGATTATTCTGCATGAGCTGAATTTTCTGTTCACAATCCAAGACCTAATCTGTAGGAACAATTTTAATTCTCCTGTTGAGCACAGAATGTTCTGCCCCTCAGGCTACCGCTGCATCATGTTCACGTCTTGCAGAAAATTGTAGTGAGATTGACAGCACAATAGTGAGACGAATAAATATGAGCAATGTTTTTCTCAACCGTAAGCCTGTAACTACTATCATGCAAATCATTTTTATAGATTGTACACCCATTTTATAGTAGAGTAGAGTATATTGTGAGGCTGCCACTGAGTGACTGTGGTTCATTCACACTCAAGGCCACAAGTCAATATGCATTTTCCCTACTTCATCTTACATTGAATTATTATTATTATTTAATTAATAATTCTATATTCTACTGATTTTTTTTTTGCCTAAACCAAAGAAGCCTTTTTGTTTGTGTTCATAATGTGACCTTAACATGTTAGAATGTGTTGCTTTTAAGTTTCACTTTCACTTTTACAACGTAGTAGGTGTACTAGGCCCCTACTGACCCACAGCTATGGTGCTTATAGCAACTGATAACGTCTATTTAATGGCCTGATAACAGTCGAATTGGGTGCCTATCCTGTCTGTCCTCAGAATCAGCAGCTGTCAGTACTTTCTCTGCACAGAGCGTTTGTTTTTATCTCTTTACATCCACAAGTCGATGGTTAGTTGCTGCTCTGTGCGCACAAGACGACACCGCAGGCTCTGTTTTTGTGAACCAGCGGTGCGACCAGATCACAGTCAGGTGCGCCCTGCCAAGTGCATCGGGAATACACAGTTCAGCCATATAATAGGTCTCCACCTAGTCTAGTTTTGAATAGACAGCACGTCATTTATTGGCGTGAGCGTGTTTTTTACGTCCTAATGTCTTTTCCTAACCACTTTTCCTTGACCTCAATGGAAAATGTCATGAGGTCAAGGAAAGATGAGAAGGAGAATTCAGAAGGACTTGGGAAAAGACAACCGTGGTGTTAAGAGAATCCGACTGCACTTTCACTAGGCTCCGTAATTATGATGCGACGGCGGCGGATGTTAGTAACACGGGTCTGCCGTGGTGAAACTACAATGTTCTGAAGATGGACTACAAACAAATTGCGTTGTTAAATAGGTCTTTCAGTGACAGGCTGCTTCCCCCACGGTGTGTGAAAGGGAGATACCGCAGGTCCTTCTGCTTCTGGAACACTTTACATCAACATATAATAAAGGATCATCTGACCTAACGTGGACAACCGGTGAAAATATCACTTCATTCCCAAGGTTGGAATTGAAATAAACAAAGGAATATATGATAAATATCGAGTTAATTGTTCGAGTTATGGAGAAGGTGTAGGACCATATATTTCTTCCAACTTCTTTTCGGACATGTAATATTTATTTATGTTGATTATTTGTTAATTGATTGTTAACTGTTCATTGTATTTGTTATTCTTGTTTTGTTTTTTATATAGGTATTTGTTACATGTTCGAAATTTATTAAAAATAAAGTGAAACGAAATGGTTGTCACTGTCCACTCATATTAAACATGAATCCCAATTAGTGTATGAGCGTATGAAAATAATATGCAAGATAAGCATATCGTTTGTTATTATGAACGGCCGAACGGTGCGTCGCATTAAATGCTGCTGCCGCAAGGAATTGTGGGATGTTATTCTCTCTTTTCCTTTGGTAAAGGATGGTCCAGTGTATCCTATGCTAAAGGAGATAAGGAAGGAAGCACTGAAGCTCCTTTCCTTTGCATTTGGAGAATTCGAACAGCTCTTATCATGGCTGCTACTTAGGTACTTCCGGGTCATTTCGCTCCGTTAGGAACCTTCCTAAGCAAAAAGGACTATTAGACCGCAGCCCAGTTCTCTTAATACATCCATGGGTTGAAGTTAACTTCTCTGACTAGCGACTCACGTGACTCACGGGAATCACGGGGCTGACGATACTAAACGACTCACATGACTACCGATTCACGGGACTGACGATACCGACGAGTCACGTGACTAAAGACTGACGTGACAATATAAGTCAACATTTCTTTTAATTTCACATGGGACACGAACACCAGTCTCCTGGTTGAAAGTCTAGTGTTTGTTTGACCCAACCACCGCTCTTTGCGCCCACCCTGAATGGACTCACATGCTATTAATACCACACTTGCTCCGACTGTCGAATAACGCTGCGGTGGGTTTACAGTGGAGTTAGTTGAAAGCCTGGTTCGTCGCGTACTGTTGCTAAAGGGTTCCTCTGTGCGTTGGTTTACCGATGCCGAGGGGCACTTACCAAACGGCAGTATCGGACGAGTTGGGAGTGAAAACGGGTTGGTTTTTCCACACATTCATCCATACTCACATGGAAATGCACAAACACATTTTGTTGAATTGTCGTGTATCTCTGTTGAGTTTAGTCTTATAAATAAACTTGCAGATTCATTTGAATGTCCTTGTTTTGCCCTAAATCTCTAACTGTGACAAACTGAGACAAAGCGAGACAGATTCGTAGAGTGAGACTTTTGTTTGCCTTCTTCTGTCTTTTGTTATTTATGTTTTCTCTTTCATTTCTCTTTCTCTCACACTGTTTTCTTTCACACCACAGACTATATCCTCAGTGTGCCTTTCCTGTCACCTGTGCTCTGCTGGTGATAAAGAGTGCACCACCCACCTTAGGTTTAATGTCATTCATTTCATGTGTACAGTATATATACATGCAATATTCATACATACAATATGGAGATGCAATAAATGTCTACATACAGTACATTAGCATTACCGTATTGATTTTACATATCAGTGTAATTAACTAACAGTCCATTATCGAGAAGATTGGCAGCCTTTTATGGCCCCTGCACTGCAGTCTACTTTACCTGCATCTGGGTCAGACTTTACAGGAAATCTGCGGGATAAAACATGTCTTCCAACACAAATGGAGTCAAAGCTTTCAGAGTTCACAAGGTTCTCAGAGGAAGATGCACTTCCAACGTGTTTTTCTTCTTAAAGAGTAAAGAAAAAGAGAAAAACAACATTAAAACAGCAGCTTTTTGTTGGGGCCGACTCGTAGCGACAACAACTAGCAACATTGTCTTTGTGACAGACAGGAGAAAAAGGGGGTTTATGGGAAATGGGTCTTCGTTTTGTGAAATGCTTGCACTTGCACACACAATGCTGCAACCAGCTTCCTCAGCAATGGTCTAATCTCTAACACAATTGCTATGACAATGTATATATACTGTATAACCCCACATACTGTACAGTCTTTACCTAATACATACATTAGAAGAATCAGCTTTAATGGCAGAGTATATCTTATGAACAGTGCAGTCAACAAATTTGCAGGATACAAATAGAGACAGCTAAACAAAGATAACACGCTGTATACATGCAAGATCTGGCCGACAAACAGTATTAAACAGGTCAGAATGCTGTAAATAAATATAATATAATATAGATAATAAATGGCAGTGGGGCTCTCCAACAGCCACTCTGCCCCACTGTGACTGTCTCACACACACACACTTCACACTACTGCCCCCCCACTATCTCTCTCTCTCTCTCTCTCTCTCTCTCTCTCTCTCTCTTTCTCTCTCTCTCTTACACACACACTCACACACAACACACCACTGCCCCCCCGACACTGACTCTCCCCCTCTCTCATACACACACGATACAACCCCCCACTGTCTCCCTCTCCCTCTCTCTCTCTCTCTCTCTCTCTCTCTCTCTCTCTCTCTCTCTCTCTCTCTCTCTCTGGTACCTGATTGTTGCACACTGGCAATATTTGCACTATCTGTTTATATTATGTTTATTTTATGTTTATAGCTTATATTGTATATTGTATATTGGTAAAATTTCAATTTTTCTATTCTTATTTTATTGTAATATTTTTAACTATTCTATTGTTATTTTTACTGCTTATTTGCACCAAGAAACCAAAGCAAATTCCTAATGTATACCTGATACACCTGGCAATAAACACGATTCTGATTCTGATTCTGATAAATTCCTGTATATACAGAAAGGGTTTTATGTGCATATATTGATGGAAGAGTTATATACTACAGTCTGCCTCAATCTATATATGATAATGAAAGTATATATATGCTATTGTCAGTGGTGGAAAGTATAGTAAATTTACTGTATAAGTACTGTACTTGGGAGCTGCAGTAGCTCAGTCCGTAGGGACTGGCTTGGGAACCGGAGGGTCACTGGTTTAGGTCCCTGCATGGACCAAGTACTGAGTGTTGAACTGGTAGCTGGAGAGAGAATGGACAAAGCTAGCATACCTAGATAGGGTCATTCGTGTTTTCATGTTTTGGCCACCGTAGTTCTCCTACAGGGTTGGCACACAGGAGAAATTTCAGTTGGTTGCAATCTGCAACCTTACCACTAGATGCCGCCAAATCCTACACACTGCACCTTTAAGTACAATTTTGAAGTACCTTACTTCCATTTTTTGCCACTTAATTATTTTACTACACTACAATTCAAAGAGAAATATTGTACTCTGTGATACCTTTAGTTTATAGTGACTTTGCAGATTCAGATTATACAATATATAATCAACAAATAAATTATGATATACTATGATGTAAGACTTTATTGATCCCTCGGTGGAATTCACAAGCTACCTGGCAGTACATATGTATAGTAAAATATTAAAGTAATGTACATATAATGCATCAATAATCATATTTCAATAATATAATATATACGGTCTGAAATGTGTCATTCTGCATTGTGAATACTTTTATTTTTGGTACTTTAGGCAAAATAGTGAATGCATGACTTTTACTTGTAGTAGAGTATTTCTACGTTGTGCTATTACTTATTTTACTTTTCAAGTACAAGATTTTAGTACTTCTTCCATCACTGGCTATTGCATAGTGTGTATGTTACAATACAATATACAGAAGGCCTCGTCAATCTGATGACTTGACTTGACAAAACAAAAAAAGGTTGCAACTTTGACTTCAGCACCAATGACTTTATTTTTTATACACTCAATCCAACACTCTAACATTAACCAAATAAATAAGCGTGAAGTCCTAATTATAAGTGTGTAACATCCTAATGTACATAAATAGTCTCTTTGTTCAGCCCTCAGTCATGATTTGGAGGGAAAATGCTGACAGGGAGAAGATGGTCTAAATTCCTTGGAGTGGCTCAAAGCCCTGGGTATGGTAATCAAAACTGATCACGGAGACTCAGTGACACTCAATATATATAGTTTACAGGCTTGTGACTACAGCCTCCCTCAGACACAAATCATGAGTGCTGTGCGTAGCAGCATAACAGGCGGATGCTCTGCAAGGTTCAAAGCTTGATCTCAAGTGCACGTTTGAATTAGATGATAGACAGCTCACTTATTTATTTAAATCATCATGTGTAGATTATTGTCTCTCAGGACAGTTTTCAGAGATGAGATGTAACTGCTCATTTTATTCCATCCAACTCAGCCTTTCTGCAGCAAAATTTTTTTTTTGAAATTTGGCTTCACTGTATAAAATGACCTCTAGAATAATCAAAGCTTCATGAAACTTTACAACCACAAACTAGAGACCTAGGGCATTCAGAGGATGGATGGCTTTCTTGCAGAAATCTCCAAGTGTCAAAAGTTTTTGATACCAAATCACAGCATGGCTTTTTCTATGGTGTTCCTCAAGGTCTTGGTGTCTTAATGTGGTATTTTGGAGGGATTATTGATCATTTTTATCAATTCTCCTGTGGTAAAAAATGGTTAATTTTTCACCAAATCTGTGTAACAAATGGTATCAACCCAAAAATTGCTGCAATAACTTATGAGACATAATAGAGCAAGGTGATGACCATCATATACTTCAATCATATTGTTGTAAGCCCGCATATCCTTTATGCCCGTACATTTACTTTAATTAATTAATGAATCAATGATTTTTTTATTTCTGATTTATGACTAGAACAACTTGACACACAGTGCTGCATCTCAAATTATTCTTCAGGTTCCCAGCTTTCAGATGATGTACACCACTTCTATGTGACATCTACTGTTGACCTGCTATTTCCCCCCTAAAGACCCCCCGTACCCCCCTAAAAAAGACAAAAATGGGTCTTTGAAAAAGGGGGGGAGAGTGGAAAAGGTTAAGGACTAGCACCGTCTTCAATGATAGCAACACTCACCATTTTATCTTTAATGTCAGTTTTATTAATAAGGCTGAGCAGTGTGAGAAAGTGTCTCACCGCTGTTGCTGAGCCACAAACTATCGCTGGTCTCGTTTTCTACCGATGCACTAATAAACATCACCCAGCAGACTGCGTTAGCGGGGAAACAGCATTGGAAGTTGATGTTCAGGGTGGGGGTAGGAGTCCCTCGGGACAGGCTGTTGTTCCTGCTGTTTTATTTCCTTTGCTTCACTGTCAGAGCGTGGAAATTCATTCGCTTTGACACTTGTGATCCTCGGTGGCTCCAGAGAGCAGTGGTACAGTAAACTACCAGGTAGCAAGCAGAGCAATCGCACAAGAAGGCACTGACTTTGTATTATCATCCAAGGGGGGATATTACATTTTTTTTTTCATAGAATGCTCTTTGTCGGTATTAATCAGTTTCATTAGTGTCTCTCGCTCTTGTGTCTTTATTAAATCCTTGGCTCCTTCTGTAAAGCGCTTCACATCCAGCTGGCTCTTGTTCTCATAAAAAGAAGTGGAAGTGGAAGGCAGCCAGCCGCTGAGATTGAGCCCAGGATATGTGCAGGCCTCGAGGATGGACAAGAGAGAGAGGGATGGAGATGTGTGCCAGTAAGAGCGACATTACATTTACTCAAGTCGAGGTTTCCTTTGTGTGATAGTAAGGCATGAGTAAGAGATTTTATGTGAGAATTCATCGCCTATAGCTTTTCAGAAACTGATGAAAATGTCTGCGCTCAACTGCAGCCTTTGAGAAAACTGCAAAAGTGATGAGGGAGCAGTTTTATTTTCTTTTTATGAGTCACCGCCTCTATTTAACTCTTAAATGGATCTGCACACACACACCTAGACATTATATGGCTCAACAACAATGTAGTACTGCAGGTCTTTGAGCAGCACCCTGATGCTTCCTGTATAAGGGGAAAATGAGTCTCATTTTGTTTGTAGGTTTCTATGAACCAGCTTCTGACATATGGGATCAAAGCTGACCTTGCTCCTGAGCAAT
The DNA here is from genome assembly GCA_916701645.2 of Sebastolobus alascanus. Lineage (NCBI taxonomy): Eukaryota > Metazoa > Chordata > Actinopteri > Perciformes > Sebastidae > Sebastolobus > Sebastolobus alascanus. Next base: position 1,482,412 of record CAKAOJ020000045.1, read on the forward strand.
TTGGCACTCTGGTTGCTGCTGAGATTCAGAAACATTAAGAGGTACATGAAAAACATGCTCTTCTGCTCACTCTGCCCCCTGGAAGAAGGCAGTTTGGGCTTTTTCCTCTAGTACTAACTCTGGTAACTCAAATCTTATTTTGCACTCTGGTTTGTGATGCACCCTTATACTTGCACCCTTTTAGCCATGGTAGCTGCACAACTCTATAGGGATGACAATGCAATATATCGGGCAGTCCACCACTGACATATCTCGACTGTTCAATGGATTGAGGTTTTGCACAGACTGAGAATCCTAATGATTTTGGATTTGGTGATTACTTGAGCTTTTCCTCTAGCACCACCATTAGGTTTGCATTTGTGGTTTTAAGCATAGACTGTATATAAGAAGTGGACATAGTCACTGTGACGTCATCCATTGGGTTGTCGACAGCCGTTTTGAAGCCTTTAGTTCGGCATTTTGTCTGTCACCATTTTGGTTTTTGGCCGTCACCATCTTGTTTTTTTTGCAACCAGAAGTGACACGAGAGGATGGAGCTACAAGCGAACATTGAATAAGGCATTTTTAGGTGGCCAAAATGCAACAATGAACTTTCATGAACTGAAAACACACTGTGAAAGGGTTAAAGTTGTAAGACAAAAGTATGGATAACTCCTAGACTGGACAACGCTGTGGTAGCGACCTGTCAAGGTAGCCACGCCCTAAAGCAGACCTGTTTTTATGGTCTATTTGACTCTAAATGGGACCATAATTTACTAAATGAACATCATGCTGTATTGAAGAAGACTTGAAACTAGTGATTGAGACCATAAACTCATGTTTACAATGTTTACTGAGGTAATTAATCAAGTGAGAAGTAGGCTCATTTTGTCATAGACTTCTATACAATCTGACTTCATTCTAAACGTCAGCATGCTAGCATTGTCTCTGTGAGCATATTATCGCATGCTCATGTTAGCATTTAGCTCAAAGCATTGTTGTGCTTGAGTACAGCCTCACTGAGCTGCTAGCTGGCAAGTTTTTTTTTTCTCGTAAGCTTTTCTTGGGAGTCTTATCTGAGAGTTTGGTGGTGAGTAGTCAAGAATGGATGGTAGCTTAGCTAGACCTGTTATGTCTATTTTGTAGCATACTATATTGCATTATTTTGTTTTTTGATCAGTTATTACCTAGTTAGATTTGGTAGATTTGCTGTCTGTTAAGTCTTTTGGATTTCAGTTGACTTCATTTTGAACCACTGTATCTTTCCCTTGCCATCGACTTTCTGGCAGCCACAGTGGCTTTGAGGTGTTTGATCATTCTTCCTTGCGCCAATAAGAAATTAGACTCAGGAAACAAACCAAGACTGCCTCCTTAAACAGAATGGATGTTTCTCAGTGACTATTGACCGGTTCGAGCTGGTAACATCCCTGGCAGGCTGGGGAGTGCTTTTTCCTCCTCATTGACTGATGAGTGTCTCACATCTCTGATCACAGTCCCTGCTGTGGTGACAGCTGCTACCTATCTGACCCATCCCTCTTCTGACCTCAAGGAGGTCAATAAAACAGCATATAGTCTCATTTAGGTTGGCCACATAGTCCCAAAGTGTCCTTCTAGCCATATGTTTGATCTAAAATATTTTTGAGACATTAATACCTTCTTGTGGTAATTTCAGAAGCTTTTCTCAGATGTGAGATGCCTTTCTAACAACTTGCAAGACAAAAGTAATAACAATTCAGCCATTAATATGTTTATGTTTCCTGATATACTGTATATGTATTTCTACTTATTTGTATGCTTTAGTGCCAAAACAGAAATATTTTGTGCACCATATTCCTGGCTGCTTGAAATAGCTGCAGGGAATAAAAATCTAAATCTGTACTAATGTGGACCAATCCACAGCTTGAGCTCTAAAACCAACAGTTACATTCATGGGGCTAATGCACTTATGGTGATATTTTCAGAGCTTTTAGGCTTTTATTCTTTGATGTTACTGGTTCCCAAAAACATTATCCAATCCAAGAACAAAAAAACTCCACTAACTAGACAGGGTCAGCAATGACTTTCATTCAATATAAAACACATACGCTACTTCTATCTATCTATCTATCTATCTATCTATCTATCTATCTATCTATCTATCTGTCTGTCTGTCTGTCTGTCTGTCTGTCTGTCTGTCTGTCTATCTATCTATCTAACTATCTATCTATCTATCTATCTATCTATCTATCTATCTATCTATCTATCTATCTATCTATCTATCTATTTATCTATCTATCTATCTATTTATCTATCTATCTATCTATCTATCTCATGTTAACCCCTTAACACTCCAACGGCCAGATACTGGTATCAACGGCCAGATACTGGTATCATATGAAACTAGAAAACCTAAGGAACCCATTGGTACCAACCATGTCATGATTGTCGGCAAGAACGCTAAATAACGCTACAAATTTTGGTGAGGAAAAACTGGCATGGTGATTTTCAAAGGGGTCCCTTGACCTCTGACCCAAAGATATGTGAATGAAAATGGGTTCTATGGGTACCCACGAGTCTCCCCTTTACAGACATGCCCACTTTATGATAATCAAGTGCAGTTTGGGGCAAAAAACATGCAGTTTTTTGAATGCAGTATAAATGTGTTATTGTGTGTTATTTTATAACCTATACTAAAATGGTATATTTGAATATTCCTGCATACTGGGGTCCCTAAACAGTCTTGGAATTGCATAAATTGGGTATGACTGGAAAGCTGAGACTTTTGTAGATCCAATGAGCCCAATTGTATATAACAAACTTATATCATCATGTTCTATGCTCTTATACACTTTCACAATTTATTTTAATTCATTCATTCATTATACATTTTTTTTTTTTTCTTATTAATGACTAGAACAACTCCGACACACAGTGCTAAGCTGCATCTCAAACTAATCTTCAGGTTTCCAGCTTTCAGCTGATGTTCACTACTTCTATGTGACATCTACTGTTGACTTTTTATCTACCCCTGAACATCCCCTGTCCCCCACCCCTACCCCTCTAAAACAAAGAGGGTGGAATGTTAAGAGGTTCATCACATAATTTGGGGTAAATATAGGCCTAACGTTCACATTTATGAAAAAAGAATAGCAGACCAATTTATATGTCTTATATTAAAGCTGCAGTGCGCGATATTGGCGCAAATATGATTTAAAAAAGTTATTTTTTAGAAAACGGCCGCTATAGCGTGACAGTAGTACATGAAACAGGTAACGTGAAAAAAATCCTGTTCCTCTGTGTCCTACTGTGTCCTCCGGTGCTCCTAACGGCATCTGAAGGATTTCACTTAACGGAGGAAAACAAGGTCCGCTGTCCAGCTGCTGTCTATGAGAGCCGGCTGTCAATCACTCGCGAACTCCGACCAAACGGTCAAACTAGGCAGCGCTGATCAGATATGAATTAATATTCTGTTACTGTAATGACTATTTCTCTCCTCAGAATCATCTTGGAGTTACTGTTTAGCTGTAAAATGAGAAAGTTTGTGAGGCAGCCGCCATTGTAAAATCTGTTGAAGGAAGCCAAATTCTGGTCACATGACCGGAGCACAGCCAATAGGAACGCTCTCTCTTTCTGAAATGACCTGTGATTGATCAAAATCTGCCGTCACGGCTAGATTTTTCTAAAGCCTCAAAACAGAGCCATGAGGAGGAGCAGAAGTCTAGTTTTCTCTCAGAACACTTGAATTACAATATGCTGAAAGGTTATTATGGAATTTTTGCCAAATTATGCCAAAAAATTGTTGCCTACTGCCACTTTAATTTAATTATGTCAGTTAGGATATATTGACAGAAAGGCAAAGACACTGAATTAAACTGATATTAGCCTACTAAATTTGTGTTGTCTCCTGCATTTTGCTCATTTGTAATTCTTCTTTGTCTTTTCTTTCCCTTTTTATCTTATCATTCATCACATCTGTTTTTTTATTTTCTGTTCAGTTAAAACGTTAGAATATGTACGGTGTCTGTTGTATTTAATTTGTGTGGAGGACATGATCCCGGGAAAATGAGATGACGTAGCTTTGCCAGGTTTCCGTCAGCGCTTGTTTGTCAATAAAGTTTTATTTTTGAACCTAGCCAAGATGGCGGACTACGACTTGACAACCAAAATAGCTCATTTTCTGGACCGGCACCTGGTTTTTCCTCTCTTGGAATTCCTTTCTGTGAAAGAGGTACAACAGCATTAGCGTCGCTTAACACTCACATAATAACGTGGCTGTTTATTAGCGAGTATCAATACATGAAAACACGGTTAGCTGGCTAGCAGTCACGTTATAGACTGTCAACAAACCTTAGCAGCTAAACTACTCATTTATTCAAGTCTTTTATAACTGGAGTGTTGTTGTAATGTTAACTATATTAGCAGCTAATTGCTGCGAATCCGCTGAACTGATGCTGTTTTCAGGGCTTTGGCTAACAAGCTTCTTATTGTTGTTACCCAGCGTGTTAGCCTATAGAAGAAGTGGTAAAATGAAGAGCTGTTTGATGAGTCGGCCCAGCAAATCTAACTTCAGAACAAGACTGACAGATGAACATATTAAATGACTCCATAAGAGTGAACCTAAGTGGATTCACTCCAGCATACACCCCTCTTGTTGACTCCATGCAGCGCCAGTCATCTCACTAACTGTTAAAAAGACTGAATGCATGTAATACATGCATGTGAACTACAGATGATGAAGGGAAGTGATGTAATACAGTGATATGTGGACAGACAGAAAATAAGGACAAGTAAAATAAGTAACAACATTTTGTTTTCTATGACATTAATCTGATGTGAATTTAATAGTGTGAGCTTGACACATTGAAAATGTAAAGAAATGCATACAGAAAAAAAAATGCACATGCTGCTGAATTTAAGATGTTTTGATACAAAATGTGAGTGTTGGATATCAACCCTTTCTAAATGTTCACACAAAAGAAGCTTATTCAGCTGGTTTTGGTGGAGCTGAGCGATGTGAATAAATGTTACTAATAATATAAAATGTGAGTAGCTCTCGGCCACTTTCATTTTGTCAAAGTAGCTCTCAGAGGAAAAAAGGTTGGAGACCCCTGCTATAAGGTTAGCTAATACCTGCTATAGCGGATTGACGTTGGCCACAACCGGCTGCATGTGATGAGTGGCCTTCATCACTGTTTCATAGTGTCCTGATGTTGTTTCCCTTTTCTGTTTTGTACAGTTGGGTGTAAAACTGAGCGTGTGTCCGAAAGAAAACTACATATTTTTGTTTTTCACAGATCTACAATGAAAAGGAACTTCTCCAGGGAAAGCTGGACCTCCTCAGCGAGACAAACATGGTGGATTTCGCCATGGATGTGTACAAAAACTTGTACCCGGACAAGGAAATCCCACACTGTAAGAAACAGCAGTTTAATAGTTTGTTCTGGTTCAATAGCATTTCATTCTGTCATAACATCTAGCTTTTAAACAGTACAGTTAATGATACATCTTGGGCACTTGTAATGGTGGTAATAATTATTCATGATTTACATTGTGTTAACCTGATATGCAATTAGAAGCAGATTATTAGTCATGTAATAAACCACATTGTCGAAGGGAAGAATATATTTGACGTCTTGTTATGTAGCCTCTGTGCCTGTGATTGACCAGCCATTTTATTGATCAAATAGATTATAATATAATAGTACCTTAATCTGGAATGTGCTTGGTTACTGTGCTTGGTTTTCAGGACATTGAAGGCACGGACAAACAGATTAAAGAACAGTTTTTTTGCCAGAGCCATAACTGCACTAAACACAGCAAAACCTGAACATCTTGTAAACACCAATGTGCAATAATGATATGAGTCGTGCAATACCTGCAGAATGTGAATGCCTTGTGTGTGGTATGTGTGTTTTTTATTATTATTTATTATTATTTATTTTTTTATAGTTTTTAGAGGCACGTTACTGTTTATGTTTCTTGCACTTTTTAAGGATTGCATTTTAATTTCGTTGTACTTGTACAATGACAATAAAGATATATTCTCTATATATTCTCTATTCTCTACTGGTCAGAAAATGTTTGGTAGAAAACATCTTGCCTATATTTTGCTGTTTGGTGCTGTTTATTTCCCAACCAGATGAATACATGTCAAAGTCATTGCCACTGATGTAACAACATCACGTTAATGCGAGAATTGTTTCTGTTCCAGCTCTGAGGGAGAAGAGGAGTACTGTGGTGGCCCAACTGAAGCAGCTCCAGTCAGAGACTGAGCCAATTGTCAAGATGTTTGAAGACCCAGAGACGACTCGACAGATGCAGTCCACAAGGTCAGATCACCTTGTCAAAGAAATGCATCTCTCAACAGTTTGGTCATTCTATAGTACTGACAGTATTATAACACTTGTGAAAGTGTGTCTATTGACTGTTAATGGCTCATCTGACATCTATTAATCTATCTGTTTTATTCTTCATCAGAGATGGGAGGATGCTCTTCGACTATCTTTCAGAGAAACACAATGTAAGGTTTGAAATGTTAAATGGTGTATTCGCACACCTCTTGTTGTATAAAGAGTGCACAGTGTGTTTTTGTTTCCATAACAACCAGCTGCCACTGTGAGCCAGCAGGACTGTTATCCAAGTCTCAGAATCTTAAAACATCCAACAACACCCACAAATGTGCTCATTATTCACTCAATAATCAGAATAACTACTTGTAACTTTTCTGCCCACGGTTTCTTTATTTTACCTTGTTTTTAATATAATCTAAAGATAAATTATGCTTGCATAAAAATATTGTCCACATCATGTACACTACCCTTAAAAGAGGACTTGTTGTCAGTGTGAGAAAGAACAGGCTTTTGTTGCCTAAAAAGATGAAGGTGCTGCCACATTCCCCAATCAGCCCCAGTCTGTCAGCCTTGCAGCCTCTAACAGTTAGCTTTCTTTGAAGGTACTGTTTGTAACTTCTTACACGTATAAATCATTGTGGGTCGGTGTCCCATGCACACTCACGTGTGGCTATGCTGTTGCAAAACAGTGTCAACTCATCCTGCTTCAGCCTCCCGACCGTGGTCAGAAGACACAGGGGAGACCGTAACCCTGGTCTCCAGGGCCGGAGTCTCTGCTCCTCTCTCTGCCTGCTTGCTTTCACTCACACACCGCGCTCGTTCTCACTTGCTGTATCGCTCCACCTCTCACGTGCATGCGCGCACACTACACACTGCAGAAGAGTTAGTTTAGCTCTGAGAATATTTAGTGAATGTACTGTGGACGTTTGTGCAGAAATAAATGCTGCAGCTCCTCCAGACCAACAGAGGTTTCCTGTGTCGTTTCCTAAAGTGACGGGGCTCCGGAGCGAATAACGTTATCGTTTCCGACCAAAACTCCAGTGTCTCCTCTGTTCCCTCTGACCACGGTCGGGAGGCTGAAGCAGGAAAAGCCAACACAAGGATCAGCACTGATTCATGGTGAGACCTCTTCAGCTAACATTACTGCCAAGCAGGTGAAATAAAGAGTGATATTGTGGTTTTAGCTGACGTGTGTTGCCTCACTAGTTTTGACCGATGCTCGTTCATGTCTATGTAGAGCGAGCGCGAGCAACAGGACGCTGACTTTCGTTGACTTAACAGCCTACAGTTGTCGCTGTTAACAAGCAATTTCTGATTCTTACATAGAGTCCCTTTATGAGAAAAAAAAGCAAAGGTGCTAGCAGTTTGAAAAACAGTGGATTAGTGTGACTGCACTCCAGGACTATAGACTGTTTGAAGCCACATTCATTATAGCCTTAATATTGTGCCACACCTTTTTAGAATTGAATTTCCCCCATAAAGTGATTCTTCTTCTTTTTTCTTCTTCATAATGACTCTTTACCAGCTAAATTGCAGGTAGAAATGACAAACCTTTCAGTAAAAGATAGACTTTACCTCCATATAACTCGTTGCTGGTCAGTTTTCAACCTCGTTCAGTGTGCTTTCATTTATATGTCCCCTGTATTTTTTTATTTCTTAGTTTCGACAAGAATACTTGGACACACTGTACAGGTACGCCAAATTCCAGTATGAGTGCGGTAACTACTCTGGGGCTGCAGAATACCTCTACTTCTTCCGTGTTCTGGTAAGAAATATGAACCACATCAGAATAGAAAAAGTTAATTACTATGGAGGATGTAACCTGCCAAAATAAACAAATAAATAAATTACTCGATAAATAAATGTCATTAAATGTAGCAAAAATAATATTCAAAATAAATGTAGCCATTAATTAGTTGATAAAATGTGACATAAATCGATTTTCTGTTTTAATTTGCTTCTTTATTTATCTTTGTATTAATTCCCTTATTTATTTACTCTTCTGATTAATTTTCACTTTTATTTATTTATGTATTTATTTTAATACATTTTTAAATTTATTTATGCATTTATTTTTTGAAGACTGGAGTTGATAAGCAGAAGCAGACACAGTTAGCTAGCTAGCTAGCAAGCATATAGTCATTCACCCTGACCCCATGATGACACATGTTGAGTGACAGCCCCCTCATTTGCATAATGAGGCAGAAATGCATAAAGAAATGCAAAAAGAAAGGAATACAGAAATAAATAAGTTTGGGGAAATAAATAAGGGGTGAAATGCAAAGGGAAAATTGTGCATAAATAAATGCATGAATACAGAAATAAATACATACATTTAAAAATCAATATAAAATAAAGAAAGAATAAGTGTAAAAATAAATAAATGAATTAAAAGTAAATGCAAAAACAAATGAATGAATACAAAATAAATGCAAAAATAGATATAAAAATGAATAAAAGTAAACACATAAAAAGGAAAGCTAAACAGAAGAGTAAATAAATAAAGGAATAAATACAAAGATAGATAAGGAAGCAAATTAAAACAGAAATACCAATTTATGTCACACTTTATCAATTAATTAATGGCTACAGTTATTTCTAATATTATCTTTGCTAGATTTAATGATATATTTATTTATTGAGTATTTTATTGTTATTCGTTTATTTTTTATTTTGGCAGGTTCCGTCCTCCATAAATTACAAGCCACAATATATTTAAAAAGTTTTCATCTATTTCTTAGTCTTCTTCTTCTTATTATTAGTAGTAGTATTTCCAAAACACTGCTCATTCAGTTTTGATTATGATACACTGAATTTTTTGCTCTCTGCTCAGGTTCCCTCAACAGACAGGAATGCCTTGAGCTCTCTGTGGGGGAAACTGGCCTCTGAGATCCTGATGCAGAACTGGGAAGCAGCCATGGAGGATCTCACTCGACTAAGGGAGACTATTGACAACAATGTAAGTGAATAATACTTAGTAAATCCTCAATAAGAAGCTTACAGGTGTTATCGAGATTAGCTAGTTTTACTAGTGATTACATTAGCAATATAGAAATAAAATAAGACCATGATGGACCAAGCAGCACATTGCAACATGGGATGATATTTGAAGTTTGTAGTAAAGTAAACTCTGAAGTAGAACATGGCAGTATTGTGAGAGTGGAACTCTTTTTCTGAGATGTTAGAATCAATACCGATGTATCCTGACTGAAATCAAATACCCAGATGAAGCTCTAATGAATGATTTACTGCTATTTATAGGTCATTTACCTCAATAGTTGCTATGTGAACCTGCTTCTGGACCGTTTCTCTGCAATTTGGCAGGAATGTCATTATTGAACATTGGTCTGAATTGTATTTATAGGTATTCTTGCTCTAAAAACATTGTCTGATGCAACATTACAGAACATCTACCATTTGTGTCCCCTCTCTCCTTTCAGTCTGTGAGCTCTCCTCTCCAGTCACTCCAGCAGAGGACCTGGCTCATCCACTGGTCCCTCTTTGTGTTCTTCAACCATCCTAAAGGCAGGGACAACATCATCGAGCTCTTCCTCTATCAGCCCCAGTGAGTCGCTGTGCTTTCAATATAGTGAAGAACAGCCACCTTTTAGAAACAATACAAGGCACATAAACAGTAGGGCTGGGACGATACACTTACCTCCCAATTCGATGCCATCACGATACTTGGGTGCCGATTCGATAAGTATTGCGATACGCTATTACGATTTATTGCGATTTTTTTTTTTTTTTTTAATACTAGACCATGGGAAAAAGTTGACTCATACACTTCTAGGGACTTTTACTTTGGAAAATATCTAAATTGATATAGTAAAAATGTTTGGTTTTCAGCATGTATGTAATCAGATGTCCTGAAGTCAAATATATCAGGATCATTGTCAGGAGTTATTTATTAAATTTTTTTCAGCAACTCAATAATCAAAGAACTAAATTTCCCTCTCAAATTAGTGGTATTTTCTTTCTCTTTTTTTTCTTTGGTACTTATAAGGGACATGTAATGTTTTATACTTCTGGTGAATATAATCCAATCAATCTCATCTCCATATATGTATTTTGTATATACAGTTCCCTTTAATACCTTATTTTGAAAACCGGACGTAGTCACACGTGTATACTTCCGCTAACTTCGCCAAGTCCGTCGCTAGCTCTCCTGTCAGCTCCTTTCTCTTCATACATTATGGTCAGCTCCATCGGGGCCGTTTGAATGCATTTAACATAAATGTCAGTATATGGGTGCTCTACAGTTGTAGTGTCGGCTGATTTGACCACGGAGATGAGAATGACGGCTGGCTTGACCGCACGTTACCGCAATACGATAACGTTTCCTGTCCACGAAACGATAACGTTTCCTGTCCACGACAGAGTTAGCATGCAGCTTTAGCCGTGATGTCTAGCTATGCTTTTCCTGCAATGTGTGAAACCCAAAGTGTTTCCATACTTTTCTGTATGTGTAGTGTTTACCACTATGGATTTAAAATGTGAGAGTGCCGGTCGTATCCCCGTGGACCCTCTACTGTTCTCTGCTTTGTCGTTTTGGCTCACTGCGGTTTGTTTTGGTGACGGATACGGAACAGATACGACGTCACATTACTCAGACTACAACAATGAAAGCGGTAACTTCCTTCTACCTCCACATAGACTCAAATGAAGCAAAAAATCGATTCTGATATTTAAAAAATCAATTTCAAAATTGTACAAAACGCGATACATACTGTAGGTGAATCGATTTTTTTCCCACAACTAATAAACAGGCTTTATGGTGCTGTCATCCAGATCATAAACTAAATTCTTCATCTTGCTTGGATGAAAGACACACTGGCTTTTTCACATCTTAAACCTGAGACCTTTATTGAAAAGGCCTTTTTAGTTTGAAGGCCACCCTGCTGTTGTATTGTTAGTTTATTTTGTAAATGTATTTTTGATTCAAAATATGTTGCAGCTACGTAAGTGTACAGGTTTTGTTTAAAAACTGTACTTTGTAATGTATTTACTGCATGAATCAAAGCTTTTGTGTGCAAAAAAATAAGTGTTGTTTTCTTTTGTTAAATGTTAAATGACAATTTCGTTGTGATGGCAACTCATTATGCTGCCTTTGTGTGTTTCAGGTATCTGAATGCCATCCAGACAATGTGCCCACACATCCTGAGATACCTTACAACCGCTGTCATCACCAACAAAGACGTACGAAAGCGCAGACAAGTGCTCAAGGACTTGGTGAAAGTCATTCAACAGGTAAGGTAGATAAATATTGGCAGAATCATTTTTATCTAAAATGGTTCAAGGATTCAGTCAACGTATGAACAGGGCTCCAGACTAACTTTTTACTTTACTAACTTTTTTCGGTTGCACTGGTACGCCTGACTTTTTCATTTAGCTGCACCAGCACATAACCCCACATTTTTCACCGTGCCTTTTGGCGCCGCAATAATACATTTTAAGTGTTTGTCAGTTCCCATAAGCCTACACTAGGGATGTCACCATACCAGAAATTTTGTAGTCAGTACCAGTACCTGTGAAATTCCATGATTCACGATACCGTGTACTTCAACATCCACTCCAAACTCCGAATTTATTCAAGTTTCTTAACAAAAACTACATTTTACAGGATTACATTTGAACACATGTTAGAATTTACCGTAGCCCAATAGTCATACTAACTAGAGCCTGAACGTATCATAATGTAAATCAGGGGCACCTCCCGTCAACTAGCTCCAGAGACATAGAGTATCTTTGCTAGCTCTCGTCCTGCCTATTTCAACGTAGATTTGTTGTTCACAATGTAGCATCGGAGATCATCGGAGCAGAGAAGAAATTAGTGGGAAAGTTGCCTTATTAAATGTATAGTAGTGTCGCACACTTTCACTTTGTTCTCCCCACATGTGAAATGAATCCGGCGCAAATGAAATTAAGTATTGACTAAGTTAATCTTTGCATGTAAACTTAAATAATATCGCGTTATTTGATATTTTCAATATTTTCTTACACACACATACACACACACACACACACACACACACACACACACACACACACACACACACTAACACACCTGTCAGGCGCACCGGTGTGACCAATGAAAATATTTAGTCGCACTCTGCAGATTTTTGGTCGCATGTGCAAAATAGATAGATAGATAGTAACTTTATTGATCCCGAGGGAAATTCAAGATGTGAAATGGGTTCACTCTGGAGCCCTGATGAATGATGGTTTCTCTCTCTCGCTCCTGCAGGAGTCGTACACATACAAGGACCCAATCACAGAGTTTGTGGAGTGTCTCTACGTGAACTTTGACTTTGACAGCGCCCAGAAGAAGCTGAGGGAGTGTGAGTCGGTAAGGATCGCTTCCTAAAGTTTCTCCTGCTTGACAGTGTGTGTTTGTCACGGTGCACAGGCCTAAATCGCCCGATAGAAGTTAGCTGTCTCCTGGGACTGAGGGGTAATATGAAGCTTCCCTTAGCTATGGTGCTCTGATCTCCTGAGTCCCAGGCATTTGACTTTGCAGCTATTCACCCTCCGCAAATCCATGTCTGGCCTGATTTGCTGGCTCTTACTTTTATTCAGTTTGAATTTCAAAGCGGAACAGCTGTCAGATTTGGGGCTCGGTGCCTTCTCTTTAGAAACCCTGCAGTTTTTTTAGTCGTGTTGGGGGACCACTTTGCGCAGTCTCCGAGCACCAAGCATCAATTGGCTTTTACCCCTCTTGTTTAAATGATGCAGTGATTGCGAAGGCCTCAACTATCTTGTCAGATACGGAGTGCGAGCGCTCATGAATTCTGCTGACTTTTAATTGTCAGGGGAAAGTCAAATTTCCATGTTTTTGTTCATTTTCCCTCTAGAGATCATCAACTTGTCTTAGTTACTGTATAAACATCACATGATGTTTTTGTTTTTCTGTTTGCATTTTTTTTAGAATAATTTCTTTTGTTATTTAAAGAGAACTTTTTGATTGATGTAAAATATTAAAGTCAGCACTGGACCTGGTTTGTCTCAATCACATGATAAGAATGATTGAATTGGTAAACTAATTGAATATTTATGGTGGACTATGGCACCTTAGTTTGTGTGTTTACCACAGCAAAGCACTGAATAATTGGATTTCTTACACAATAACAGCTCCTTGTGAAATAATGGTGCCACGTCTCCTTTCAGACACTAATATATTCATAAATTTAAGCTCCTCTGGAGATTTGAGGTGGTCAAACATCCCATTTGATGTTTCTGTGATCGTTTCTTTAATAGAGACAGATAGAGACGTCACAACATAATCTTCTACACTCATGTCTGGTGATCGCTTTATGAGTCATGTTGTGTGACGGGCTGGTTCCATGTTTTCTTTAGCACAAGCTTGGCGATGATGATGAAAGAGAAATATGTTAACATCTTGTTGTGTAACAGTACAACTTCACATATTTATCTCAAAAGACATGCCACGTGTATACATAAAAGGGCCAGTGTGTCGCATTTTAGGGGATCTATTAGCAGAAATTGAATATAATTTTCATAACTATGTTTTCATTAGTGTATTAATCACCTCAAACTAAGAATCGTTGTGTTTTCGTTAGCTTAGAATGATTCCTTCATATCTACATAGGGATCGGGTCCTCTTCACGGAGTCCACCATGTCTCTACAGTAGCCCAGAATGGACAAACCAAACACTGTTCTCTAGAAAGAACCATTCACGTCTTTGCGTTGCCTGAAGACCACCGTAGTTCTCCGACATACTTGTGAATAGGGCTGAAACGTTTCCTGGAGTCAGTGAATCAATCTTCGAGTCTTTTAATGGAAGATTTGTTTAATCAATTTTGAATTCAAACACCTCATCACAGTTCGATCACTTAAAGTTAAAGAACCTTTACAGGAGTATCCCACAAGGTGTAAACCTTTTTAAAGCAGTTTGAAATTATTTTTTTAATTTATATGTTTGCATCTCAGAAAATGTTTTATTTAAAACCCAGAAAATAAAATAACACTTAAATGCACTAAATGGGTTTAGTATTGACAGATAATATTATTGTATGCAAATTAAGCAATAAATATGTAGATTTTTCTAAAAAGGAAACCTATTAGTTGTTGATTTTAAGAGATCTGTCTTATTTTCTCTTTTGCATATTTACTATTGCTCCTTAATAAAGCAAAAGTATCCGATTACTCGATTAATCGATGGAATAATTGGAAGAATACGCGATTACAAAAATAATCGATAGCTGCAGCCCTACTTGTGAAACTGCGGTAATGTGAGCTGCCGTCTGACTTCCGTTGCTCCTAAAGTAGTGTTATTATGGTAAGGATGACCTCTGAGCGAGGCGAGCGGCGTTACCACGGTTTTGCACTCGGCGGCTCACGTCACCGCAGTCTGGGAAAGGGAGGAGTGAGCGGACGGGTCCTCAATTGGTTGCAACCACGCCACTAGATGTAGCCAAATCCTACACACTGTCCCTGTAAATATTTATAGCTGTGAGCATTAGCATTTGGCTTCTTCTTCATGTAAACAGAACAATGGGCCTCATGCAAGAACCGCTCGTATGAACAGATTTGTTCTAAAGTGGCATGTACGACTGATTTAGGGGAACTTGCCGCATTCGCCAATTTTCTCGTATTTTGAATTTTCTCTTAGGCATGAACACAGTTTACGAGTAGTCCAGACCTGTCGTAGGAGTCCTGTACAGTTAGCGTGCTGTTACGCAAACCTACGTTTTTCACTAATGGATTGTATATTTCATTAATTTGAAGCAATTTTGAGTATGGAAATCTTATATAAATTAAACTTAATAATTATGTTGACATTATCCTGTTGACTCCGCATTCGACTTATAATATAATTCTAAATGTATTCATATAGCCTAATGATATCTTCACTAATTTTAATTGGCCATTGGTGTTATTGTATGACACTACAATATCAATACGAATCTCAAACTGCAAAACAACCTAAATTATGCAAATTGAAGGTTGATGTGTCTCTGTATATAAGGTCAACGGGGAGTGTAGCCAGGCGCGTCTTGGCTGACTTGTGCTTGATTTATGCTTGCCTGCGAGTGTCCGCTCGGCCATAGTGACGTCACACCATCAGACATTACCCTTCGCGGGGGTTCCGTGCGGCAGGATTTTGCCCGGCTGCGCACATCCAAATTTTTCGAAAATGGAGAACTTTGAAACGCTTCCTTGTCACGATTCCACGTCAGCTCATGTCCGTGCGGCCGTCCTTGCGGAGAGTATAACCGAAGCTTTACTTCTCTTGGAGGCCTTAGTGCGTCAGATGAATGCGGCAGGACGCGTAGCTTTATATTTAGGCTTTTAATTATGGTAATTCACAATTCTTATGAATGAAGCGTCATGTTTACGCACAAGCGTCATGTTTACGCACAAGCGTCATGTTTACGCACAAGCGTCATGTTTACGCAGGTCATTTACACAGTTCTGTGAAGTCAGGTGCTGAACCTGACGTGAGACACTGGTATGAGCCCAAGGTACCAAAAAAAGTTAGAGAAAGTTAAGACGTTGTTCTTGCATGAGGCCCATTGTCTTGTGATTTTCTCTCAACATCAGTACATGATTTAGCCTTCACACTCACACACCAAAGGAAGCTCCTATACTGCAGACAACTTGAAGAGATTTGGAAGCATATTGATGCATAAATGTGCATTTAATGAGGAAAATTTGGTTTTCATTTTTTTTTTTTTTTTTAAATGTGATATTATATACATTATATATACATTATTACCATATCTTCTATACATATATGGGGAATTGGTAGTTTGGACAAAAAGAAAAACCCTATCCAAACCAGATACCCAATACAAAACTGTCTTATAAATACTCTACATTGTGAGGTAGGATAGTTTTGACCAGGACATTTTAATGTATGGGTGCATAAACCAATAGCTGGAAATTCTGACAAAACGGTCAGACCACAGGACATAGTTTCCAGCACATCATATGTGGTTGTCTGGTGTTGCTATTATGTACTCAAGTATACTTATCATTCCAGTAAAAAATGGATATGATGTGAAATTATAGCTGCACACATACGTTTTGAATTTGACTCCGTATATGCATATATTGGAAAATGTGCTGGCAGAGAAACTAGAACTACTAACTCAAAGAACACTTTGTCTTTTCCAGATTTATTTCCTACACTTTCTATACACGAATGCTTTGTATGTAAGTGATGGATACTTACAGCTGTGTGGTCTTTTTTCCGTCAGGTTCTTGTGAATGACTTTTTCCTGGTCGCTTGCCTCGAGGATTTCATCGAGAATGCCCGTCTCTTCATCTTTGAGACCTTTTGTCGGATTCATCAGTGCATCAGCATCAGGTACACCGTCTTCATAATAGGCGTACTTGTCATAAACGGCGTGAGCCGTGCCTTTTATTTGTGGAAGCACAGTTACTTTACAACAGGAGAAAAAAGGGTGAAAGGCTCTTTTCAACTTGTTTACCCAGACGATTGATGTTCTCATTGCTGCCAAATTGTAGATGTTACTCATTTATGTCCTGCTAGTTTTTCAAGTATATTCAACAGTAAACTGTAAAAAAGGTAGTTTTGAAGACTTTGGATTACTTAACTGAAATGCTCCCTCCTCCTTCTCCTCCTTCGCTGTCTCCACTCAGCATGCTGGCAGACAAGCTCAACATGACGCCAGAGGAGGCGGAGAGGTGGATCGTCAACCTCATCCGTAACGCCAGACTCGACGCCAAGATCGACTCCAAACTGGTGAGGCTCTGCATTCACTGATCCACCTCCAGTCAGATGAGCTTCAAATCACAGCCTAGCATAAACAGCTCTGTCTAGACTACTCATTTAGGTAGTCGTTATGGCAATGGATTTATTTTGCTCTTGTAAGACTGAAAGCAGCATCCAAGCACTTACCACTTTTGTGGTACTTTAAAGGCAATCCTACAGGTATATTAACTTTTGTGAATTTGTTCCTCAGGGTCATGTGGTGATGGGCAACAACGCAGTGTCGCCGTACCAGCAGGTGATCGAGAAGACCAAGAGCCTGTCCTTCCGCAGCCAGATGTTGGCAATGAACATAGAGAAGAAAGTGGCCCACAGCAACAGGAGCGAGGTAAACAAAGCACTAAACATTGTGTAGGGATGTGAACTTCCTTCACAAATATCGAGTCAACTTAGAGATTGTTCAAGATCAAGGCTTGATTTATTTGAAATTATAGCCATTTTTTCATCAGTTTGTTCTAGGGCTGTCAAGGTTAACGTGATAATAACGCGTTAGCGCAAATTCGTTTTAATGCCACTAATTTCTTTAACATATTAACCCAACTTAGGTAGGCTCAGTTTTAAAGCTAGAGGGAAGATACTGAAATCATATGAAACTGTAAAACCTAAGGAATCCATTGGTACCAACCATGTCACACTAGCTTGTAGCGAAGGAGGCTAAATAACGCTCCAAACTTAGAGGAACTTCCCACTGAACACACAAACAGAAAGTGGGATTTTTTATCATTTCAGTTTAGATGTAGCAGTGTTGCAGGTTCAGTTTTAGAGCTACAGTGAAGGTACAGATATCATATGAAACTAGAAAACATATCCTAACTAGGAATCCATTGTTACCAACCATGTCATACTAGCTGGTCGGGAAGGAGGCTAAATAATGCTCCAAAAGGTATGCTACATTTTGGCGAGGAAAAACTGGCATAGCCATATTCAAAGGGGTTCCTTGACCTCTGACCTCAAGATATGCGAATGAAAATGTGTTCTATGGGTACCCACGAGTCTCCCCTTTACAGACATGCCCACTTTATGATAATCACTTACAGTTTGGGGCAAGTCATAGTAGGGATGAACCGATCCAACTTTTTCAGTCCTGATACCGATAGTGATACTTGGGCTTTGGGTATTGGCCGATACCGAGTACCGATCAGATACCTGTGTTTAATCAATAAACTGTATGCTTCACTGTGTGGAAGTGACTGGGATCATTCTTGTATGTGTAACGCAACATCAGGCTTGACTTAAACATTGCTTTACTAACTTAATAAGACAAAATGTGACCAATAAATACATAGATATAAATTTACTGAATTGTTATTTTTTTTATTAAAATAATGAATCCAACAACTTGGTAAATAATCTTCAAAATGAATAGGAATTTCCAAAGTGTAAATATTTTTAATGCAGCAACAAATTAGTCAAAACTTAAACAGGAATTAATTTCCAGTATATAATGTACTGTATATGGTATATAAACATAGAAATGAATTTAATAGATTGGCCCCTAAGTCACGATGCCAAATCCAGCTACTTGACTAAGTTTAGGCTCGATATCCAATCCAGTATTGGTGCATCCCTAAGTCATAGTCAAGTCAGCAAGCCTGTTGGGCTTGATTTAGCCATGTTATGATTTGAGCATATTTTTTATGCTAAATGCAGTACCTGTGAGGGTTTCTGGACAATATTTGTCATTGTTTTGTGTTGTTAATTGATTTCCAATAATAAATATATACATACATTTGCATAAAGCAGCATATTTGTCCACTCCCACGTTGATAAATACTTCAGAAATCTCCCTTTAAGGTACATTTTGAACAGATAAAAAATGTATGATTAATCACTATTACATTTTTTAATCGATTGACAGCCCTAGTTTATACTTAACACTGGATCTAGTGTAAACTGGCCATTTTTCATGTTAGCATTCAAAGATACAAGTGTAGAAAAGTGAGGCACTTAATGTTAGATCACTCACATTCTTATTGATCACCTGTCATGTCAGTATGTGCAGACCTCGTTCCTCTGTCCTACTGCCCTCTGATGAATCCATGTGAAATCATTCTCAGATAGTTGATTGTACAGCGCAACATTTCATTTCGGGTAAAAACAAGTAATCAGGATTTTAATTAGTCATTTAGTAGTCTGTACAATCTGTCGTGATTTCATCAGAACATTGTTTTTGTCCTGTCAATCATTACGAGAGAGAAGCAGGCAGGTGTTTTCAGTTGGTGGATTTCTAATTTTGGAACAAATATCCTGTTGTTTTTTTATAAAGTAGTTTGAGCGTTTCTTGTAATGTTTTTTTTTGTTTTTGTGCTAATTTCTCAGACACCAAACTGGGCTGCTCAAGACTCCGGCTTCTATTAAAATGGAAATCAGCTTCAAGAGGATGCAGATGGCTCTAATGGATATTATTTAAGCTTTTTATCGAATGCATTTATTTATTATGTTAGCAACTATTGTTATTTAACTGGCAGCTAAACTTCTGCAGTAAAACATGTCCAAGACGAGGCAGCATGGCTTGATTAAGACATTGTTATTCAAGGTATTATTTATTTAGTGGACATTCTCTTCATCATAACTTATTTGTAATCTTTAAAAAACAGTGTTCATTTCTCAGTTATTTACCCAAACTCTGGAAGTAACGATCCAACCAGAAATATCATAAATTAACATTAAACATTTTTTTGCCTCTTTAGAGAGATTTGTTTCTTCCTCCTCTATTAATATTTGACCACTAGATGGCGCAGTTGGTTTATTTTTTTCCTGCAGTCTGCAGACTGTTTCGTCATCTCTATAGTAGTTCCTACTACAGTCGGTGTCTGATTTAATATTTGCATGATTTGTCGTAAAAGTAAGAACAGACAGAACAACAGATGCAAAAGTGACATCTAGATGAAACTAAAAAACACTGAAAACTTGGGGAATGCTGTTGGTATGAAGATCAAATTGGATGGAAAGCACTGCAACAGCAACTAACACGACAGATCTCTTTTTCATAGACCCATTTTAGTCTTTTTTAGGGGGTACAGGGAGTCTTTAGGGGGAGATAGCAGGTCAACAGTAGATGTCACAAAGAAGTGGTGTACATCATCTGAAAGCTGGGAACCTGGAGATTCATTTGAGATGCAGCTCAACACTGTGTGTCAAGTTGTTCTCGTCATTAGTCAGATATAAACATTAATTGATTAATTTATTAATTAATTAAAGGCAGGGTAGAAGATTTTATCCAGTACACACTATTTGTTATATTGGTTGAAATGGTCTTTACACCCCGACAGCGATCCATTAGTGATGAGCTCTGAAAAAGGACCGGAAAAGATCCGTCATCTGTAGCTGCTGTAATCCTGTAAAAACGTCTATCAATCACTGTCTCTGCGCCCAGTTGTAAAGAACCAATCAGATGCCTCCCTTCCTCCCTGCTCGCTCTCTACCCTTGGCGTGCACCAGCCTGAACTAAAAGCGCGTCGCCGCCGCACGTTTACTGGAGAATGGGAGAGAAAACTCAGCCCTGCAGTAGCACTGCAGTAGCACTTGTTGAGTTGAGGTCCTCTCTCCGCTCTGTGTCTGTGAAGTAGTTACGTTGCGGCGGTGCTCGTGCATGTGTGTGGGGGGCGTTGCCTTGGAAGGAGTCCCGAGGGGAGGGGGTGGGTTTAGACGGAGCTCCTGAGGCGATGCCACATTCAAATTATGCTAGCTCTCCAACATCGTCGACCCTATCTTTAATTAAAATAAATTGTCAGAGTGTATAAGGGTTTAGAACAATATGATAGAAGTATGTGATGGCCATTCCCATGCTCTATTATCTCTCATAAGTTGTTGAGTTTTTTGGGTTGATACCATTTGTTACACAGATTTGGTGCTAAATATAGTCTTTTATTTACCACCCGTGAATTGATAAAAATGATCAACAATCCCTCCAAAATACCACATTAAGACACCGAGACCTTGAGAACACAATAGAAAAACCCATGCTGTGATTTGCAAGAATTGCATTTTTTGGCGATTGGATGGCGAGCACTTCTGTTGTGTAAACTGCTCAGAAACCCCCTTATTGTCAATCTAGCTAGGAAAGCCATCCATCCTCTGAATGCTCTAGGTCTCTTGTTTGTGGCTGTGAAGTTTCATGAGGCTGTGATTATCTTAGAGGTCACCACAGGTCGTTTTATACAGTGATGTCAAGTTTCAAAAAATGGTCTCAGTACAATGAAATGGCTACTATGGGGACTAACATCATCACACATGAATACAATTGGGCTCATTGGATCCACAAGAGTCTCATCTTTACAGTGATTCCCAAGTTATGTAATTCAAGACTGTTAAAGGACCCCAGTTTTCAGAAGTATTCAAATACACTTTTAGAATAGGCAAAAATAGCACATTTGTACTGTATGCAAAATCGGCATGGTATTTGCCCCAAACTGCATGTGATCATCAAAGTGGGCATGTCTGTAAAGGGGAGACTCGTGGGTACCCAGAGAACCCATTTTCATTCACATATCTTGAGGTCAGAGGTCAAGGGACCCCTTTGAAAATCACCATGCCAGTTTTTCCTCACAAAAATTTCAGCCTAACTTTGCAGTGTTATTTAGCATTCTCCCCGACATGCTAGCATATGGGTGATACCAATACCTATGTGTACCTTTCTACCTGTTTACATAGCTTTAAAACTGAGCCTGCTTCACCTACGAAAAAAGTAAAGTCAGCCGAGGGCGCCGGCGCCGGCACCCTCAAGGAGTGGGAGAGGTTAAATGTCTGTTAAAGTCAGTTGTTTCTGCTCGTGTAGTAAATGTTTAACCACACCTTATTTCTGAATATTGAATTACGCTGCGAAGCCTAATCCGTTTCAGTATGTCCTCTGCAAATATTTGACTTGTGTTAATGTCCTGTAGCACCAGTCTTCAGTGCAGCCAGGGTTTGGAACAAGTCAAGTTTATTTATATAGCACATTTCATACAACGGGTGTAGACTCAATGTGCTTCAAAATAAAAAGCAAAACCAAATTAAAATAGACAAAGATTATACATGAAAAAAAACATATAAGATAAGCAGGTATTACATACATCGATCAGCCATAACATTATGACCACTGACAGGTGAAGTGAATAACATGGATTATCTCATTACAATGGCACCTGGCAGTGGGGGGGGGGGATATATTAGACAGCAAGTGAACATTTTGAACTTTGTGTTGGAAGCAGAAAAAATGGCCAGCGTAAGGATGTGATCGACTTTGACAAGGGCCAGATAGTGATGGCTAGACGACTGGGTCAGAGCATCTCCAGAACTGCAGCTCTTGTGGGATGTTCCCGGTCTACAGTGGTCAGGACCTACCAAAAGCGGTCCAAGGAAGGAAAACCGGTGAACCGGCGACAGGGTCAGACCCAAGGCTCATTGATGCACGTGGGGAGCGAAGGCTGGCCCGTATTGTCCGATCCAATAGAAAAGCTACTGTAGCTCAAATTGCTGAAAAAGTTAATGCTGGTTCTGATAGAAAGGTGTCAGAACACACAGTGCATCGCAGTCTGTTGTGTACGGGGCTGCGTAGACACAGACCGGTCAGGGTGCCCATGCTGTCATAATGTTATGGCTGATCGGTGTATATACATACACACAAACACAAGATAAGAACATAAGAGTTAAGAAGGTATTACATACATAAAAACATAACATAAGAAGGTACTACGTATATAAAAACATAAAATAAGAAGGTACTACGTACATAAAAACATAAGATAAGAATGTATTGCATATATAAAAACATATAAGATAAGAACATATAAGATAAGAAGGTATTACATTTATAAAATATAAGATAAGCAGGTATTACATATATAAAAACATATAAGATAAGAACATAAGATAAGCAGGTATTACATATATAAAAACATATAAGATAAGAACATAAGATAAGGTATTATATATATAAAATATAAGATAAGCAGGTATTACAAATATAAAAACATATAAGATAAGAACATAAGATAAGAAGGTATTGCATATATAAAAACACAAGATAAAAGAAGGTATTATACGTATTATTTAAAAGGAAATAATACTGATTCTAAAATAAAAGTTTTACCCTTTAAACACACAAAACTAAAAGCTTGTGAAAGATATCTTTTTAATTTTGCTGTTAGAGGAAGACACTGTCGTAGCAGACCTTAGTTCATGGTAGAGAATTCCAGAGAGGACCATAATGACTGAACAGGGCTTATTTAAAACCTGTTGGGTGAATGGTTTTAGTCAATTAAAGTGTGCACTCTTTGTTACCGTTGTCTCACAACTGTCTATGTCTGTCTACGAGATGTAATCTGGACCTGAATGTGCAGTTGGTGTTTTGGTCATGTTAATGTAAGAAAAATGCAGTTGTGTTAGGCGACACTCATACCTCTGTCAAACGTACTACTGGCAGGTGTTCAGGTAAAGAGGGGAGTTGCCCCTCAGCATTACAGCCTCTTGGTCCATGTGAGAAGTCCTTCTGATGTTCAGCCTGGGAGTGGTTCAGCCTGCCGCTGTATAACTCCTAGCCACTCCTCCAAACTGTTTTCCTTGTGCACACACACACTTTTCCAGGACTCAGTAAAACACAACAGACACATACGCGAGCAAACACACACACGGTTATACACACTCAGAGCTGACGTGGGCTGAGGTCTGTGCACGGCTCCTTCTGGAACAGCTGGTATCCATCTGTGGTTGCCGTTGCTCTGGCTGCTGCTGATTCTTCTTCCTGCTGCTGTAGGCACCGTGGCTGCCCCGAGAGGACACAGACCGGCCCGCTCCAACCCATTCATGAGCTCTGCTGCAGTCACACTCTGGGAATCACACAGTAGATAGTGAGGCTCTAACTGATGACAAGCACACCGGCCCTCAGCATGGATATCCTGACAGCCTGGGCCATCACTAACCCGGCTGTGGCCCGGCTCCTCTGGGTCCTAGTTCTGGTGCTGGCCACGCTCCTGGTCTGGCTCTTCTTCTTCTGCTGCTACAGTTGGAACCAGAGATCCTCGCCCTCCCTGGAGAGGTACCTGGCAGGTAGGTGGGCCCTCAACCCCCCCCTCCCCTCTGTGGGTGGGTGTGTGGAGGCCTGTGACAGGCTTACAACAACACTCGTGCTGCTTACTGTGTAGTTTTAACTTCAATTCAGGCTCAGTTTTATGAGGAGGAACACTCAGTGGAAATGCATTTTTTTCCCCAAAGTCCGGTAATTGTAAATTGTTAGTGTTTCCTTTCCAAGACTGCAGTATTGCCAGCTCGTGTTGGCTCTGCGTCCGTTTTGCGGTCAGAGCAGTTCTGATTACTGTTTAAATGTGCTTTTACCCACGTGAGAGCATACAATGGGGCTTTCATACTTTTTAGTACAATAAAACAAGTTTATTTTTAGGACGTTGCCGTGAGCCGTCACATGCACGCTTTTCTGTTCAGCTAAGAATGTGGAACTACACTTTAACGTTGCACCACACTCCAGAATGTGAGCTTAATGATATGTTATAACTTTGACATGATGTAACATCATGGGTCTACATGTAGCTCAAGCCTACAAGTTACTTGCAGAGTCATGGTAACCTGCATGAACACTGCAAGAAACATGGCTCTGTGTCATCTGTGCTGCACTATACACATTTAAAGCACTGTCACTTTTACCACTTCATGATAGTAGTTGAAATAATGATGATTAAATCCACATTTTTTGTTCTGTCTAAGGTAATAACTGATTGTTTTTTTTTTCCCCATACAGCAATGGCTAAGCACTCCAAATCTAAAGCTCCAACTCAGGTGAGTAAATCTATCTCCTAAGAGTGACTTTGTTCAGTCTGTTTTAATGAACACCTACTAAATGTAAACCCCTCATACCTAACATTCCTGTATAACTATGATGGAGTCCTCAAAGTGCAGTGTGCTTTTATTATCACAGTAGCACGTCAGCCTGTAATGCAAACTTCAGACATCAGAGGTCCTCGTTCACTTGCACTTTGCTCAGTTTCATACAACGAGCCTGAGGACGAGAGGAGCACAGAGACCAGCAAGCTTGACAAGTTCATTATACTGAACCATTATTATTCAGTTGTATGACATGGTTGTACCTTTCTGCTAATGTATGACACATATTTAAACTTGATATTGTCATTAAAATATTATGCAGAGTGTTAGTCATTTTAATTACATTTTTCTTTCTTTCAAAGGTCTTTTTCTTGATTGTCAATAATGAGTAAAACAGTAACTGTACAGGAATTTTAGTTTTCTGAACACTCACTTGTGTTAAAACACATCCATCTGCTCAATCTAAAAACAAATGCACAGCCAACCACAGCTGGTGTGTGTTGGTACAGCCTCTTGGTCCATGTGAGAAGTCCTTCTGATGTTCAGCCTGGGAGTGGCTGACAGTTCAGCCTGCCGCTGTATAACTCCTAGCCACTCCTCTATATCTTCTGACCACAGAAGATATATTCTAAATTATGGATAAATAAAGTAGAATTTATAGACAACAATACAAAGAGAATATCTATAATATACCTTAATAGTAAAAAGTCGAAAAATAATGGAAATAGAAAATTAATAGCATATACAGTATGGTGTATATATATATCAATAAAAATAAATAAATAATAATAGAACAAAAATAATACAAATATAAATAGCTACTCAGATTACTGTTGTAGGTTTCTCAAAAAATATTAAGAAGGGGCACCACAAAATGTAATTTTTTAAGTCATGCTTGTGTGCGATAATGCCTTGAAGAGATCATATTGGAGGATTTTATCAAGGTTTCATCACAGCTCTTAATATAGTCACTGTCAAAGAATGTGAATTTGAGCATCTAAACCTAAATTGAACATCATTTGAGAGGTCCTTCGGGTTGTAAATAATGACAAACAAAGCCCTGGTGGATTAGGTCTTGATTGGTACCTCTTTGGAAACAAGTGCCACATTCTTCAGTTTTCAATAAAGCTGCCTTACAGCATTTAAACAGTCCATCAGGAACGCCTCCCTTTAACTAGGTTTGATGCTTTGAAATGAACACACAGCTTGGAATGAGCTATCAAAGCAGGTCAGCAGCATTTAAATTGGTTAACATAGACATAGTCTCTCTCTCTCTCATAGTCTTCTCTCTTCATATAGTCTCTTCAGTACCTGCACATCATTGTCAAGCATTGAGAATGTATGGAATTATTTGTTCAAAACACTATGAAATGGAAATAATAATCATTTTTAAACTAGACTAAGAGTGTCTGTGAGGTTACACTCTGTTGTACTTCCAGGCACCCCAGTGCTATGAGCTAAATGCTAACATTAAAGGGAACACCGCCTAAATGAAGAATTCCAATATGTTATTTCCATGGCCTAGTAAAGTTCAATCAATATTTGTGAACACGAGCTACTGTCTCTCAAAGCAAGAAACCCGAGAAGTAAGTCTCAAACTTGTGATGTCATCAAGTATAAAGTCTGGAGCTGCTACATAGACAATGAATGGGAGATCCACAGAATGTTTGTTTTCTTTTTATACCCAAATGAGCTTTATTCTATATTCTATATTGTGATGTTCTCAGTTGTGAAACAGAATATGTACCCATATACTCAGAACATTTACCTGGGTGCTCTCAATGCCATCGTTATCTTTCCCAATTCATCATCTATGGAGCAGTTACACACTTTATACCCTATAGCATCACGAGTTTGAGTTTTATCACTCTAGTTTTTGGATTTGGGAGAGAGTTGTTCATGTTTACTAATATTTTTTGGACTGTCTTCGACCACAGGAATAACAGGTATTAATTTTGAAAATGGGTGTAGTTCCTCTTTAACATCCTCACATGCTCACAATGACAGCGCTATCATTTTGATGTTTAGCAGGTGTAATGTTTACCATGTTCACCATCTTATTTAGCTAGTGTTAGTATGCTAACATTTGCTAATTAGCAAGGTGCAGCTGAGGCTGCTGTGAATGTCAGTTTTGGAGGTAAAGTCAATAAAAACTTTGACCTGATGATGGCGTTAGATGAAAAGTTAAGGAACTAGATTGGCTCTCGGAGAGCGCAGACCTCCACCAAGGTGCCTGACTTTAAAAACAGATCACAGCTCACAGCTGGCGGTACCGTGAGGTGCTCGGCTTATTATTAACACGGTGTGTTTCCGTGTAACTATCGGCGGATGCCTCTCTCATTCAGCAGCTTTGTTATGTATGTATAACGTTTCACTACGTTGTCTCTCATCCCGTCATCTACCGCTTTTTTCTTTCTCACCGCGGACGGCCAGCAGCTCCCGCCGCACCTCGATGTCTCGCCACACATCCACACACGTATCTCTCTGCTCGAAGAAGGAAGAAGGCGGGGTCATGCGTCATCAACGCGTCATCAGCTACACTGTGCATGTGTTCTACCCTGTGGTCTTAATGCTCAGGCTGATCGGAATTCTTAAAAAAATTCCTGAAAAAACTAAACCAAAATCTAATGGACTGTTCATTGTGCTACACCCCACCCCTCCAAATAATTTCATTCAAATCCATCGCGAACTTTTGGAGTAATTCTGCTACCAGACAGACAGACAAACAAACAAACAAACCAACGCCGGTGAAAACATAATGGCCTTGACGGAGGTAATAACCAAACAATTCATCCTGAGGAGAACACAAATGTCTGAACCAAATTTCATAACAATCCAATAGTTGTTGAGACATTTCACTGAAAACCACAAGTGAACCTCGTGGTGGCGTTTGAGGAAAAATCAGGGAATCACTGGGAACAATGAATGTCAGTGAATGTCTGTATCACATTTTGTGTCAATCCATTCAGTAGTGCTGGGATATTTCAGTCTGGACCAAATTGGTGGGCCGACTGAGAGCCGCAATGCTAGCTAGTAGCGTGGCTAAAAACATTTTGGAACTTAAAGGAACAGTGTGTAACATTTCAGGGGCTCTATTAGCAGAAATGGAATATTATGTTCATAACTATGTTTTCATTAGTGTATAATCACCTGAAACTAAGAATCTTTTTTTTCGTTAGCTTAGAATGAGCCCTTCATATCCACATAGAGAGCTGGTCTTCTTCACAGAGTCCACCATGTTGCTCCACCATGTTTCTACAGTAGCCCAGAACGGACAAACCAAGATAGAGACTTTTGTGCTTTTATGTTAACTGAAGGCCACCGTAGTTCTCCGACACGCTTGTGAAACTGTGGTAACGTAAGCCGCAGAGTGACTTCCATTGCTCCTAAAGTAGTGTCATTATGGTATGGATGGCCTCTGAGCGAGGCGAATGGCATTACCACGTTTTTTCACTCGGCGGGTCGTGTTACCACAGTCTTGGAAAGGGAGGAGTGAGCGGAGGGGTACTCAGTCGGTTGCAATCTGCAACCACACCACTAGATGTCGTCAAATCCTACACACTGGACCTTTAATGTTGCTGACGTGTGTAGCACTACAGTCATTCAACCTGCAGTGTTTCCTGTTTTTAAATTTGATGCTCTCCTTCAGTAATAAGGGGAAGTGATGCATTTAATGTTTCCAGCATGAGCAACAGTGTTTCTTTATAAATACAAGAGGAACTGGCATTTGCTGAAGCTCAAAACAAAGTGCATTACTCAGTCCCAGTCATCTGAACATGACATGCAACATCTACTACAGTTTGTGTAGCATACAAGTCATGCAATATAAATGCAATATGCCTTCAGCTTTAGCCCTGTCTTGTCCCATCTTGTTGCTTATATAATTCCTATATAGTACTGTAATATAACCTCTCTGCAGCTGCAGCTTTATCACGCTGCAATTCCATTGCCAAGTATCCTGCAAGTGGGCTCATGTTATACCGAGAGATCTGTAACTGTACTGGCCTCGCTCAGTGTGTTTTGGCACCGTCATTATGAGTGTTGTTACACAGTGGAGAAGCACTGTGCTGTCATTGTTTGTGATAAGTTTGAGAGGCTCTCTGAAATGCCTCCATGAGTGAAACCCTTTGTCTGTTTGGCACTAACACGCCAACAGAGGTCCATTTCCTCCTGCAGCGGCCAGAGTATGGACAAAGAGATATGTGAGGTCTCTGTCTGAAGAACAGAGCCACACACAGCAACCAACGTAATGCTGTGACCATAAGTTATTAGGCTGTCAGTCTGTTTTTAATCCGATCACATAGAAGAAAATGCCCGCAAAGTATTTGTACCCAAATATCAAAGTATATGACTATGGAGAACACATGGATCTCATTGTGGCAACAGCTAAATACTGTATAAGCAAGCACTTCCATGTCTTAGAAGAGTGGTCACACTACGATCAATTTATCGCAAAAACGTCCTCAAAAGACAATAAGAGGCTGTGGGAGGGTCCGTAGATCATGATCTGCTGGCGGTTCAGAGGTTACGTTACATTTCTATCTGTCACACTGTAAGATATGTGAATGATTGAATTATGGTTGCATGTGACGTTCAACAACTGTATGAAAGAAAGGCTTGTTCATTTTTTTGGACAATGGAAATGTCACTCACGCATTCTTTGGGTTTTAATTCACAGCAAAGAAAGGTACGGTGGCCCCGAGAGCTCAACACACTGCAACTTAAAAGAGGACATATTATGCTCATTTTCAGGTTCATACTTGTAGTTTCTACTAGAACATGTTTACATCCTTTAATGTTCAAAAACCATAATTTTTCTCATACTGTCTGTCTGAATATACCTGTGTTCACTCTCTGTCTGAAACGCTCCGTTTTAGCGCCTGTCTCTTTAAGACCCCCTCCTGAAAAAGCCCAGTCTGCTCTGATTGGCTTGCGAGAAAAATATGGTGCACCTTTGCAAAGTGCGTTCCAATACCCCTGCTACCATACTATTTAGTATGAAAGAAAAAGATTTACGCCTCGTCTCCACAGGGTTTTGTTTTTGTATAGTATACGGATTACGGCCCTTGGTGTTCAACGCGAGGAAATGCATTTCTTTACGGATGAATAGAAAGACCACGATCTATTCACTCTGACCATAGACTGTATATGACTCTGACCCATGCTCTGACCCCATGACACACGTTGAGTGACAGCCTCCTCATTTGCATAATAAGGCAGAAATGCATAAAGAAATGTGTAAAGAAAACAATACAGAATTAAATAAGTTTGGGGAAATAAATAAGGCACAATACAAAGATAAATAAATAAAAAAGCAAATTAAAACAGAAATATCAATTTATGTCACATTTTATCAATAAATTAATGGCTACATTTATTCTTAATATTATTTTTGCCACATTTAATGACATTTATTTATTTATCGAGTCATTTATTTACTTATTCATTTATTTTTTTTATTTTGGCAGGTTCCGTCCTCCATAGCTGCAGTACGTACTAAAAGTAAAAAGAAAAAGTATGTGATTTGGAACGCAACCTTTCTAAAGCCGTGGGTGGAGATACTCAGGGGGCGGTATATTCTAATTACCTGCATGTGACATAGGAAGGGGAGCCAAATCTGACTGGCTTGTTGAATCACATGTTTTCTGATCTCGGCAGCCCACAAAAAACTGACTGGGTTGTTTTATTTCACAGTTTGTGGGTTGGTAGCCACTCCAGATACCCACATGTATAAGCACAAGCATTGAAAACGTGAGTTTTTCATGATAAGTCCCCTTTAAGAAAACACATTAATGAAGTTGCTTGCTGCAGTGCATTGCGCTTTCAATGCCACTGTAGAAATACAATCACTCCTTTCAAAATATTGCATTCCTAAAATCTCTCAACTGCTGATTACTGCATGATAAGATAAAACAGAACGTTATTCATCCTGAAGGAAATGATTGACAGTTCATGACTCCTCCCAAAGTCTGCTGACAGATGACTAATGGATATAAAAATAACTGTCATTTGACTCTACTGTCTGATTTATAATCTTAAAATACAGCAGATCCGCTCTGTAAAAGCTATTATCGTGATGCCAAGTAAGAACTGTAACTTAGGTAATTTACTTCCAAAGTTTCCATTTAATTAAATACGATTTTTCACTTGGGTGCAAAAACCTCATTCGATGTAGTTATATTCCCCTTCAGGGAATTTCAGCAGCAGGAAAAACAAAACCCCATTTGTTTACCTGACAGCACTAATCATAATCAATGGCCTCTGAATAAGGAGGCTTTTGTCCGGCTCAGTCAGTGCATGCCAGATATCAGGAGCTGCTGTTTTCCAGTGCTGAGATCTGTAATTGCAGAGTGGATTTTCCTCAAAGCAAACATTAAAAACGAGCCTTAATATGGAAATAAAAACTGAACTTGGTTCCATGTGGGATAGTGGATGCTATGTTAGAGAGAACTGTGTTTTCGGCAGAATGGGGGAAGCCTCTGAAACATCACGTTGTAGCTGAAGCTCCAACTGAAAACCTTCAAATAAAAGTCTGTATGTCAGAGAGGCAGCTGATACAGTAGGGACAACTCTGCTATGGTGATCAGGTTAACAATAATGTTAAAAAATTGAATGCATTTTGTAATTTCAGAGGAAGAAAAAGCTAAAAGAGAAACCAGTCGCTTCTGTCCAGTCAGAGGAAGCTGTGGTGAAAGAGTCTGTGGCCCTTGGACAGGAGCCACCACGTCCGGCAGTCAGGAAAAGGAAGAGACGACCTCTAAAAGTCGGCATGGAAACTGTGACTGCAGTGAGATCGCAGAAGGTGAGGAATGTTTCTCCACTGTGTGTCATCAAAGGCCTCGTTTCCTGGCGTTTCAGGATCACTCTCTCCACTGTGTTTGGTTGAATGAGTCCGTTTTTGGACCTTTTAAAACAATGATTTGGATTTGAGCTGTTCGTTAACTGAGTTCTGGTGGCTTTAACTCAGCTAGTCTAAACTAGAAGCAGAAATAACTAATGCATGTTGATCTTTCAGTCTTTCAGTTCAATTAACAGTGATGATTTTGCTTCGCATTGGTATGAGTGGGTGCCTGAGGAAACAGAAAGGACTGCTTCTTTTGCCAAATATTGTAGTTTACTGTGGATATGAAGGCAGTAGATTCATAATAGTGATTGACAGGAAATATACTTAAGGTGTGTTTTTTCTCAATGTACTTATCACATATGAGTTATATATATACTATATTATATACTATACTAAGTGAAGATTAAAGCTGATCACAATATAGTGTACTTAGTTGTGTTAATTTTTAACTTTAAAGGAACAGTGTGTAGCATTTATGTGGATCTATTGGCAGAAATGGAATATAATATTAATAAGTAGTGAGACCCGAAGGGAAGGAGGCTAAATAATCCTCCAAAGTTAGGCTACATTTTGTCGAGGAAAAACTTTCATGGCCATTTTCAAAGGGGTCCCTTGACCTCTGACCTCAAGATATGAGAATGAAAATGGGTTCTATGGGTACCCACGAGTCTCCCCTTTACAGACATGCCCACTTTATGATAATCACATGTAGTTTTGGGCGAAAACCATGCCATTTTTTTCAAGCAGTATAAATGTGTTATTTTCGCCTATTCTAAAATGGTGTGTTTGAATATTTCTGCACACTGTGGTCCCTAAACAGTCTTGGAATTACATAAATTTGGTATCACTGTAAAGCTGAGACTCTTGTGGATCCAATGAGCCCAACTGTATTCATGTGTGATGATGTTAGTCCCCATAGTAGCCATTTCATTGTAGTGAGACCATTTTTTGAAACTTGACTTCACTGTATAAAATGACCTGTGGTGACCTCTAGGATAATCACAGCCTCATGAAACTTTACAGCCACAAACTAGAGACCTAGAGCATTCAGAGGATGGATAGCTTTCCTGGGTGGATTGATACGCTTTCACAATTTACTTTAATTCATTAATTCATTTATTCATATTTATTTCTGATTTATGACAAGAGCAATTTTACACACAGTGCTGAGCTGCCATGTCAAATTAATCTTCAGGTTCCCAGCTTTCAGATGATGTACACCACTTCTATGTGACATCTACGGCTGACCTGCTATCTCCCCCTAAAGACCCCCTGCAATCCCCTAAAAAGACAAAAATGGGTCAATTGTGGGTCTCAGAGGGTTAATAAGTGTTTTCTTTAGTGTATAATTACCTGAAGATAAGAATATTTTCTTTTTTTTACCTTAGAATGAGCAGTTTATATCTACATACAGGTCAGGTCCTCATTTTCATGTGGTTGAAAATCTGCAACCTCACTGCTAGATGTGGCCAAATCCTACACACTGCACCTTTAAAGGGACTATATGTAACTTCTTACACGTATAACTCATACCGGGTCGGTGTCCCATGCGCGCTCGCGTGTGGGTACGGGAGCGCGCAGACTCCAACACAAACTACACGGAAGCACCAAAACTGCAAAGTTATATCTACTGAAGCCCGTCTTGCAAAACAGTGTTAGCTCTTCCTGCTTCGCCCACCCCAGCCGCGGTCGGAGGACGCGGGGGAAACCGTAACTTTTGTCTCCAGGGCTGAATCTCTACTCTGCTCCAGCCTGCTCCTGCTGTCTGCTTCTGCCTGCTTGCAAACCGCGCTCGTTCTCACCCGCTCGGCTTGCTCCAACTCCACGTGCACGCGTGCACACTATACACTGCAGAAGAGTTAGTTACGTCTGAGAATATCTAGTGAATGTGCAGTGGACGTTTGTGCAGAAATAAATGCTGCCGCTCCTCCAGATCAACAGAGGTTTCCCGTGTCTTGTGAAGTGACGGGGTTCCGCAGCGAGTTACGTTATCGTCTCTGACCTGGTGTCGGTGTCTCCCCTGTTCCCTCCGCGGTCGTGAGGCTGAAGCAGGAAAAGCCAACACTAGGATCAGCATTGATTCATGGAGAGACCCTCGTCTGGTCAGCTAACATTACTGCCAAGCAGGTGAAATATAGAGAGATATTGTGGTGTTAGCTGACGTGTGTCGCCCCAATGTTTAGACCGGTGCTCGTTCATGTCTATGTAGAGCGAGCACAAGCGCGAGCGCGAGCAACAGGATGCTGAATTTCGTTGACATTGCGGCCACAGGTGTCGCTGTTAACAAGCAATTTCTGATTCTTACATAGAGTCCCTTTAAGATACACATTTAATACATCTAAAGCATCATATAAGTGTGTTCCATGGACACTTACAACATTATATCAGCTCCTTTCTAGAGTACTCAACATGCTCCTGAAGTATTCAAACATGCCTAAAAGAGCAAATTTCACACGTGGAGGAGCAGGAGTATTTGGAGTTCTGATAAAAAGCCTTTATTGGTCACAGTGCTTGTTCATGACTGAATGATTTACCACAGCATCCTTCACCTTCCTCCGACCTCCGCCGCTCTCTGGCTTCATGAAGCACATGGTTGACCCCTCAGCACAATGGGTACAAAGCTGGCACGGACGCTGCCATTCAGAACTGCGTGTCTTACGCATCGTTTCTGAATACAAGAATGGGCTGAGGGTGGGACTGAGCCAGCACGTCACCTCCCCCAAGCCCCCGACTCCTCCATGCCCATTGATTCATTCTACAAGTGGGAGAACTAATAATGTAGTACGGCCACACAAACAAGCAATCTATCATTCATGGTGTTGTGATTACGTAATGGCTCAGCATGACAGTTTTTAATTTGACTCAGCACAACTTGGCCGCGTTTAGAGCGAAGAGGAAACTTGAAAAACAGAATGAACAACTTCGAAGGCAAAAGGAAACTAAATGGAACAGATTTATTGAATAATAGCATTTTAAAGACATCAAAGTGCAGACGGAGGTCAGCTGGCAGACACTAGCAAACACATACAATATTCAGTAGATGTGATGAACTGGGTTTCATAAACGCTGGACTACAGTTGCTCATATTTACTTATTCATTTATTTTTTATTTTGGCAGGTTTCGTCCTCCATAAGGAATACCATGTATGAACTTTGAAAATGGGCTTAGTTTAGTTTAATTAGTTTAGTCCCCTTTAGGACAACCAATATTCAAGATTGAAGATTCCTTTATTGTTTTGTCCAGAGCACACACATAGGGGTTAAAAATGACAGATCCCATATGTACAGTAAGTGTATATAGAATCAATGTAATCACAGTAAGTTTTCTATCACAGCAGCCATCTGTTTCCACATACAGGACAGATGCTGAGCTCAGCAGAAGTTGCTGGCATGTAACAGCATCCTGAAGGTGTGAAGTTCAAGGAAACAGTAGAATCCCCTGTGTATGGAAATATAATGGATTTATGATTTGTTCACTCCAAATAAGAATCACAACAGGCTGATATGATATTACAGTTTAGATCATTTATTTCTCCCACAAGGTTGACATGAAACCACTTGAATGTAACGTGTGGAGGAGCCGCTGCCTCCCTCCCCACGCTGCAATCAAACTGATCTGAGCTCAGTTTTCACATGATGCGCGCACCGAGCACGCAATCAGATCTCTCCTCTCATCTTCATCCATCCTAATGCGGGCCTGCTGTTTATAGCGACAACTTCGCCCGTGCAGTTGTAGTCTACTAGCGGGGAGTCATGCAGGCTGAGGGAGCAGATTGTACCTCTCTGCTCGCCCCGCAGCCCGGATCAGCGCAGGTCTGACCGGCTGGAGGCTGGACATCCCGCCGCCAGGATACCGCAGGACGTAGGCACGACTCCCGCTGCTGCGGCTGAGGAGGATGCTTCTCTAAGTTTGAGCGGATCTAACTGGGACCAATCCACCGACGGCAGGAACCACACTGCGAGAAACTGATTTTGCGATTGTTCATCTGGGACCAACTCAGCACGTCATCCTGGATATTTTTGGCGTGAGTAAAGCAGGAATACAGATTATTCATAATTCATGTTTTGCCGCATCGTCGACGCTGTCAATCGCATGATTTAGTGTCATTGAAAGAAACTGCAGATTAGAAATAATCCTAATAAACCTATCACCACTGTGAGGAAATGCGAGGGTGTTTTTTTTTTGCATCTTCCTAACCTGTCAAACAGCAGGTGCACCTCTCAGGTCTGTCATCACTGCGGCTCAGGTCAATTTCAGGTGTGGCGATGCGGTGCAGCTCAAAGCCTGAATGGGTTACTATTCTGGGATGGTTTCCAGACTTGACAGCCTTATCTGTCAAGTGATGATCAACAGATCCAGTCCTAATGAAGTCCATCAGTTGTTCACAGTTTAGAAGGAGGAAGACAGAGTGTGTGTGTGAGAGAGAAGGGAGCCTCAGTCAGCTGTCAGTGTGATGCAGACACTGTTCATACCAGCACACACCACTTAACTTTCTTCCATTTCCAAGTCCTGAGAGTTTCAGGAGCATGCTCTCTACAGCTACTCGAGGTTGCCTGGTAACTACGGATCACCCTGATGCTTTTCAGCTGGCTTGGGTGAAGGCCATACTAGAATGTCAGTCTGAATAGTAATGAGGCAGGAGGAGAGAAGTGATTTCAATAGAGGTGTTTATTAGGTGTATTAAAGATACAGTGTGCAGAATTTGGTGGCATCTAGTGGTGTGGTTGCAGATTGCAGCCAACTGAGTACCCCTCCGCTCACTCCTCCCTTTCCAAGACTGTGGTAACACCATTGGTCATCCTTACCATAATAACACTATTTTAGGAGCAACGGAAGTCAGACGACGGTACCACGGTTTTGCACTCTGTGGCTAACGTTAGCGCAGTTTCACAAGCGTGTTGGAGAACTACAGTGGCCTTCAGGTAACGTAAAAACGTGAAAGGCCCTCACTAGAGCCAGTGTTTGGTTTGTCCATTCTGGGCTACTGTAGAAACATGGCAGACTCCGTGAAGAAGACCCTCTCCCTATGTAGATATGAAGGGCTCCGTCTAAGCTAACGAAAACACAATGATTCTTAGTTTCGGGTGATTATACACTAATGAAAACATAGTTATGAATATTATATTCCATTTCTAAAAGATCCCCAGAAATGTTACACACTGTTCCTTTAATTGTCTCAAAGTCAAAGCAGCAGATGATTTCAGGCGACTACTGAATAGATCAGTGCTCTGCAGTACAGTGATAATTAATTCACAGATTGCCTTAAACATGAAAAAAGCTCACACTTTGCTGCCTGACTGACTAAAGGATTCTTTATATTGAGGCTATTCATATGCATATGTGATAACTTTCAGTGGTTCCTTGAGGCCTTCTCTGTTGTGAGTAAGGGCTTTTTTTAGAAGCTATGAATTTTTTAACATGGCTCCCTTACTGTATGTAGCTCTAGCTTTCCATACAACCGAGCCTGCATTCTCCTGAAGTATTCATACAGTAGCTTGTATTGTATTTGAAAGACTGAATCCATCGAAGCCAAGCTGAACCCAAACACCAGTATCAGCTGACCAGTCAAATATTGGCTAAATGCCCATCTGTCCATTAAGATGATCAATGAACTGCCACAGGAAAGTATAATGTGTTCCTGCTTGGCTTTCAAAGGCAAACACTGTTATTAGTTTGTATGCAACACATTGAGGTATGGCACGATAAGCTGACTGGCAAAACACAAGTTTTCCTGAAAAGAAAACTTCCACACATGTCGAGTATGTTAAGGCTGTCAAAGTTAACGCGATAATAACGCATTAACGCAAATTCATTTTAAAGCCACTAATTTCTTTAACGCGTTAATGCAATTGATCTTTCGGAGGTTGTAGCAGGCTCAGTTTTAAAGCTAGAGTGAAGATACTGGTATATCAAACTAGCAAACCTAAAGAACGGTACCAACCATGTCATACTATCTGTCGCGAAGGAGGATAAATAACGCTCCAAACTTGTGCAAAATTTTGGCAAGGAAAAACTGTCATGGCCATTTTTAAAGGGGTCCCTTGACCTCTGACCTCAAGATATTGAATGAAAATGGGTTCTATGGGTACCCACGAGTCTCCCCTTTACAGACATGCCCACTTTATGATAATCACATGCAGTTTGAGGCAAGTCAAGTCAGCACACTGACACACTGACAGCTGTTGTTGCCTGTTGGGCTTGAGTTTGCCATGTTATGATTTGAGCATATTTGTTATGCTAAATGCAGTACCTGTGAGGGTTTCTGGACAATATTTGTCATTGTTTTGTGTTGTTAATTGATTTCCAATAATGAGTATATACATACATTTCCATAAAGCAAGCATATCTAAGGAACACCAAGTTCTGATCACATGACCGGAGCACAGCCAATAAGAATGCTCGCTCTCTCTGAAATGACCTGTGATTGGTCAAAGTCTGCCTTCACGGGCTAGATTTTTCCAAAGCCTGAAAACAGAGCCATGATGAGGTGCAGAAGTCTAGTTATCTCTCAGAACACTTGAATTACAATATGCTGAAAGATTATTATGGAATTTTTGCCCAATGATGCCAAAAATATACTGCCTACTGCCACTTTAAGGTACATTTTGAACAGATAACAAATGTGAGATTAATTTGTGATCTCTAATCGTGATTAACTATGGACAATCATGCAATTAATTGCGATTAAATGTTTTAATCGTTTGATAGCCCAAGTAATAATATGTCATTTGCAGAAGTTCAGAGTCACTCTTCCTTTATTATTAAAACAGTCTTTTGCTGCGCTCTGAATTAAATAAAGATATGATGACAACATAAGAATGAATAGTGTTGCAGTACTGCAGTTCTAACCACAAACAGTAAGTAGACAAAATTGGCTAAATCATAATCTGAACTGCACTGTAGACATTACTCCTTTGACTTTGGTTGTGTCTGCTCCTGTCCAATCAGAGAGGCTGTGGCAGTGCAGCCAGCGCCCCTGTGGGGAGCATCCTGAGTGCTGGACGGTGACTCAGCTGAAAATGAAGCTAGGAGTGTGGTGATGACGTTGTACAGTGCATCAGCAGCACCTGCTCTGCTCCTCACAGCAGCTCTCTGAATGAGCCAGGGCTCAAGGATTTTGGTGAAAAATACTCCTACTTCAGAGAGCAGTCTGAGCACCGGGCTGCAACACTGAGCTTGTGTCCTATTTACTGCAGATTAGGTCTAAATATAGATGCTCCAAATTATGGCAGGGCAATCATTCGATATCATCATTTATTAACCTTTTGTGGAATCATGTTATGATGGTATTATTGTATGGTGTTGCTAATATTAATCATTGTCAGATAACTGTAATTGAAAACTAAATAAGTTGTTGAAGTTGTTGTTTTGCTATGTGAAGTGTTTAACAGTGGATCACCTTTACCTGCCTTGAGCACCAATTTGATTACTTTATATGTGTGATACATTAGCCATACTGTGATATATAGATATCAGAAATGTATTCTTATTAATATCGTGACATGGATATCAGCCATACCACCCAGTCCCGCTCCAGAATATTGTTTTAATCACTGACATAAAATAATACCTTTACGTGGTTATTTTAAGATCTTTTTGTCTCCAGCCTGAACATGAGACGTTATTTTATTCTGGGAATTATTGAGGAAAAATTGGGTGTCGTATTGTATTTGAGGAGTAGACATTTTTATTCACAACTGCTGATTTTTTTATTAAAGTTGCAGTGCGCGATATTGGCGCAAATATGATTTAAAAAAGTTATTTTTAGAAAACGGCTGCTATAGCGTGACAATAGTACATGAAACAGGTAACCTGAAAAAAATCATGTTCCTCTGTGTCCTACTGTGTCCTCCGGTGCTCCTAACGGCATCTGAAGGATTTCACTTACCGGAGGAAAACAAGGGGCGCTATCAGCTGCCGTCTATGAGAGCCGGCTGTCAATCACTTGCGAATTCCAACCAAACGCTCAAACTAGGCAGCGCTGATCAAATATGAATCAATATTCTGTTACTGTAATGACTATTTCTCTCCTCAAATGTTTTCAGAATCATCTTGGAGTTACTGTTTAGCTGTAAAATGAGAAAGCTTGTGAGGCAGCTGCCATTGTAAAATCTGGTAAAGGAACGCCAAGTTCTGGTCACATGACCGGAGCAAAGCCAATAGGAACGCTCTCTCTCTCTGAAATGACCTGTGATTGATCAAAATCTGCCGTCACGGGCTAGATTTTTCTAAAGCCTGAAAACAGAGCCATGAGGAGGAGCAGAAGTCTAGTTATCTCTCAGAACACTTGAATTACAATATGCTGAAAGGTTATTATGGAATTTTTTGCCAAATTATGCCAAAAAATTGTTGCCTACTGCCACTTTAATGGATGAGATGAGGACACCTCACCTGTGTTTACCTTAGGTTGCTTAAAGTAGCCTGTTGCTTTAAGAGCGCGTTGCATTATGGGTTGTTTTTAGCCTGATGTTAAGCTAGCGTCTGGAGCTGGAGAAACTGATTTAACTCTGCGCACTTTACTCAACCCGGATAACTGGACTAAAATGAAGAAACTGATGGAATATCTGCAGTTTTGGACTATATGTATATGTAAAAAAATAAATAACTGTTAAGATGATAATTTAATAATCAGTAGGGGGCAGCAATACGCCATTACAGCGTCTCGTCCGCCGAAGACCAAACCCGACGGTCAACAGGTGTTTCTACAATTAACGTTAGCTAATACACGTCAGTCCCGTTTAATTTCAGCGAAATGGACTTTACAGAATTGTCTGTCAGGCGAATAAGAAATGATTTGTCACAGAAAGTCCCGCTGGAAGATGGTAAGTCCAAACAAGCTAGCTAGCTGTAAAGTTAGCTACCCAACAGTCAGAGAAAATATTTCCGTGGTCCTAAAACGTAGTCCTTCCCCTTCAAACGCTCGACGGGAGATTGTTTGATAAACATGACTGAAGAACAGAATGAAGGGAAGTCTGTTAAAAGTTACTCGAGCCGTTTTTAACTGAAAGCCAAATGGCTGAATTCAACACTTAGCATGTTGACTCTCTCAAAGATGGTAAAATATAGCTAACTAGCTAATGAGAGAGACCAGTACTATGTCTTTGTCCCCCCCCCTGTAATTAGCTTACCAATTTATATATATAATATATAATATATAATATATATATTTATATATATATATATAATATATATATATATATATATATATATATATATATATATATATATATATATATATATATATATATATTTATAATATATATATAATATATATATTTATATATATATATAATATATATATAATATATATATTTATATATATATATATAATATATATATAATGTATATATAAATATATATATATTATATACATATATATATTTATATATATATAATATATATATTTATATATATATATTTATATATGTATAATTTTATATATTTATATATATATAATATATATATTTATATATATTTATATATATATAATATAGATATTTATATACAGGAATTACAGAGACTCTCTCTGTTCTGTTTTGAGAAGTTTTCTAACTCCATATTTATCCCTTTCTTCTCACTATGTCCATCCAGACCATGGAGGAGGTGAAGGACAAGCCCAAGAGGAGGCCTCTGGTCAGGGCTGCGTCAGAGGAGAGCTCCAGTGATCTGAGTTCAATAAGTTACTCTCCATCCCCTGGAGACACGCTGCCCTGGAACCTGCCCAAGCACCATCGCATGAAGCGCTCCAAGTCAGCCTCAGGAGATGTGCTGGACCCAGCAGAGAGGGCTGTCATCCGCATAGCAGGTACGACGCTTACATAGAAAGAAAATGGAGGTAGAAGTGTCTGTGAGGGGGATGTATGAGTCAAAGCGGGTTCTTTTTAAGTTCTGCCCACTTGTTTTCTTTTATGTTCCTGCTGTAGTGCTCATTTGCAAACTCTGCTGTAACACTGCTGCTAATACCGGTGGTTAATGCTGCTTCTCACGTAGTATTTCAAGTGGAAGCTCTCCTCTCAAGAGTCGATCGTATCACTTTGGGGCAGCTTTGTGATAATTGTGTTTCTGCTGTGGTCCTCACTGCGGCTGCTGGCATGCTGTAACTGTATTTGTCATCCGCTCGTCCTATCAGCTGTCAGTGCTGTTGGCTGTTGACTCACTTGCTTACTTCACAGAGCTGAGGATCTGTTGCATATGCTAACATTCATTCTGCGTGTCTAACCCAAACCAGTAAAATAATAAGCTTTGATGCTGCTGGCTGTTTTATTACCATCCTGTAGACCTGTGTGCTGGTGATATCTTGGTGTTTACATAGCGAGTAGTTTTTGCTCATATGTTTTTATGCTACAGTATATCTATTTACCTATGTGCAGCCATCCCTGACCCGGCGAGCGGGGCAAAAGGGCACCGCTGTAAAGGAAAGGGGTGTTCTGGATTTATAACACAAAACAGAACGAGAGCATCATTGCGAAACGGAATGTGGCAAAATAATCGTTTTATGTTGATTATCTTGTTTTCATAATCGTTGGAAGCCAGTGTAATTGAAATTCGATTAATTGCACAGCCCTAGTAAACATGACTGTTGCCTTGTGCGCAGCTCATTCATGTAATTATTTCCCTGTAATCTTGGCTTCTTGGCTTGTGCCACACACAAGACAGGTAGTTACATTCACATTTTCTCCATACACTTTGTATTCAGCCAAGCATTAGAATAATATTTACTCAAAAGTAAGGGTGTTATGTGAGCCTGTTTACTATTCTTCATATCATAATTACAGTACACCTAAATGGTTTTGTTCTGTAGTTTACACAGCTGCCACACTGAGCCACCCATTTTTTACTGATGATCATCTGTTGCTTAACAGCACAAAAGAATTTAAGAAGATATTGTCTGCTTCAAACCCTGCATTGTATATCATAAAAAAAGTCATAGTATAGTATGTCATAACAAATATCCTAGTATAGTATGTCATAAAAATGTCATTGTATATTACTGTAGGAAGATAATATACATAAATAAATGAATAAATTGAATTAAATAACAAACAACAACAATAGTAAGGCAAGGCAAGGCAAGGCAGCTTTATATGTATAGCACATTTCAGCAACAGGGCAATTCAAAGTGCTTTACACAAACATTCAAGGACATTGCGACAAAGTGCAAAAGAACATTGCGACATAATTAAAACAGTCATAAAAACATAAAAATGTTAAGATTAGAAATTCACAAGAGTAAAAGTTATAGTGCAGTATAAGATAATTATTTGGTTTAATAAAGGCAGCAGCAAACAAGAAAGTTTTAAGCTTTGATTAAAAAAAAATAAGAGTTGGAGCGGTAGCATGTAGATGATAAACAAAAGAGGCCCCAAGATGGAGCCAGGGGGAACTCTGCATGTGATTTTGTTCAGCTCAGATTTGCAATTACCTATATCCAAAGAAGTCCCTGTCGTTTAGGTAGGATTTAAACCAGCTGAGTGCTGTGCCAGAAATACCAACCAAGTTTTCCAGTCCAGTATATTATGGTCAACCGTGTCGAATGCAGCATGAGATCCAGTAAAACTAAACTGAAATTCTACCACTGTGTTCAATCGGATGTCATTGAAGACCTTAACAAGAGCAGTCTCAGTGCTGTGGTGTGGTCGGAAACCTGACTGGAAGACATCAAAAGAGTTGTTTAGTGCCAGAAAGCTATTTAATTGTTGAAAAACTGCTTTTTCAATTATTTTAGCCAAGAATGGAAGATTTGATATCGGTCTGTAATTTTTTACTATTGATGAGTCCAGATTGTTCTTTTTGAGGAGCGGTTTGATGACGGCAGTTTTCGGGGCCTGTGGGGAGACTCCTGAAACAAGAGATGCATTAACTATCTGTAAAAGCTCTGAGACCAAACAATCCGATACTTTTTTGAAAAAGCCTGTTGGCAGAATGTCAAGGCAGCAGGAGGAGGATTTTAGATGTTGTATAATTTCCTCCAGGTATGTCTGATTTATTGGATAAAATTCTGTCATGTTATTTGCACCAGGTTTAAGTGGACGCAGGGGCAACAAACATCCTGTACATGATAAGGAGGAAGTGACTGCTTGTCTGATTTTGTGAATTTTTTCTGTGAAAAAGGAGGCAAATTCATTGCAGGCCCTGGTGGATAAAAATTCAGAGGCTACTGACACAGGAGGGTTTGTTAGCCTGTCGACAGTAGCAAACAGGGAACGTGCATTATTGTTGTTTTTGGTGATGATTTCAGAGAAGAAGGACTGCCTTGCATTTCTCGGTTCTGAATTATAAATGCAAAGTCTCTCTTTATAGATGTCATAATGAACTTGTAGATTTGTTTTCCGCCACTGGCGTTCAGCTTTTCGACACTCTCTTTTTTAATTTCTTACTAACATGGCATTTCTCCATGCAGATTTTTTCTTACCAGAGACAGTTTTCACCATGATGGGTGAAATGGTATCAATAACATTTGTAATTTTAGAATTGAAATTATCTACAAGCTCATTGACAGAGGTCCAGGGGAGGGTGGGCGTGGAAGAGAAAGCCTGAACAAATTGATCACTGGTATTTTCAGTGATATACCTTTTTGTGATTACCTCTGTCTAATCATTTCTGTGCACAGGGAGAATACTCTCAAAGAATACACAGGAATGATCAGACAGAGCAACATCCATCACTACAACCTTGGAAATGTTCAGGCCCTTTGATATGATTAAGTGTGTCCCCTATTGTTTGTGGGCTCCGTCACATGCTGAGTCAGTCCATAGTTATCAAGAACCTGACACAGTTCTTGGTCCCTCTGTCCTGTTGGTTGTCAACATGGATGTTAAAATCCCCAACAATAACTACACAGTCAAAGTCAACACAAATTATAGACAGCAGTTCAGTAAAATCATCAAAAAAGTTTGCACAGTATTTAGGTGGCCTGTAGATATTCAGGAACGAAGCTCGCGAGGAGGAGTTCAGCTGAAGAGCGACATATTCAAAAGAAGCTAAATTTCCACAAGATATGTTT
Source organism: Sebastolobus alascanus (assembly GCA_916701645.2). Lineage (NCBI taxonomy): Eukaryota > Metazoa > Chordata > Actinopteri > Perciformes > Sebastidae > Sebastolobus > Sebastolobus alascanus. Next base: position 1,527,143 of record CAKAOJ020000045.1, read on the forward strand.
GCATTGGAGGGAATCATTAAACAATATGGCAACTCCACCTCCTTTCTTATGCATTCTAGTTTCGCTCATAAAACTAAAGTTGGGAGGAGTTGACTCGATAAGAACAGCTGCACTGTTATTTTGGTCTTACCAAGTTTCAGTTAAAAACATAAAATCAAGCTTGTGCTCAACAATAAAATCATCGATTAAAAACATTTTTCCTGCCAAAGACCTGACGTTTAATAAGGCTAGCTTTAATGTGCTAGAAGCATTATTATTATTATTTGGGACATGGTTTGGCTGCCAAGGAATCAATGCTAAATTTGATAAATTTGCACAATCAGTCAAATGCTTCCTGTGTCTTCGCTGATTCATCATTCCTTTTCTATTACTTATCAAAACTGAGATTGAAGAAGCTCTCGTCACACAGGGCCCCGGCTTGTCCTGGCAACAGTCATGTGTATCATTAGCCTTGAAGCCTGGACCCGGCACATATCAGTTTGTGCTTGTACACGAACATCCTTATCAGGCTAAGGAGACAGAGGCTGATTCCATCGTGGAGGGGAAGGAGGTGGTGGGTGTCGTGGTTGTGAAGATTGTGCCAAAGTTGTTCGAGTTGGACACCGAGGGGGATTATGGGAGAGAAAATGGGTGCAGGGCGGGGAGTTAGTTTTGTTCCAGCAGTCACCAGCTCCTTCATGTGGTCAGTGAACTCCAAGAGGGGGGAGGAGGGAGAAAGGGTGACAAGCGAGGAGGGTGAACTGAATAGTGTTTGGGGGGGTGAAGTAGGTGGATCCTCACAGGCCTCGATTTTGGTGTACGGTGTGGAGAGGGGTGAAGACGCCTCCTCTTGTCTCTGCTGTATCCCATTATCAGGGCTGGCCTGGGGTGGGGGGTGAGATGGTTCTCCTTGAGGGTCCGTGGCACATTGTGTTGTGTCTTCCTCCAGTGGTGATTCCTCTTGTCTCGCGTCCTTGCCGGAGGGAACAGACGCAGGAAGTAAAGTAGGTTAGAGTTGAACAGTTTTACTCCTGACTTGTTTAGGCAGAGTCCATCTGCCTTAAAGTGATGTCTGCGGTCCCAAAAAAAAGTTAAAATTGTCAATAAAATGCACTGAGTGGGATTTACATGCAGTTGAAAGCCATGTGTTTAGTCCCAGCAACCTGCTGAATCTCTCGGCTCCTCTTCAGATCGGCGGCAGGGGACCACTGATAAACACCGGAGCATTCACAGAGCTGACCGTGTTTAGCAGACCAGTGAAGTCCAGTTTCAGCACTTCAGACTGTTGTTTCACAACATCATTGGACCCAATGTGCAGTACCACATTTTTCACATTTGGGTGTGCAGTCACAATATCCAGGATTCTTTCTGCCAGATCAGAGACCATATCTTTGGGAAAACAGAGTACTTTGATGTCTTTACTCCACATGCCTTCACATCTTTAACAGCAGCATCACCCACAATCAGAGTTTGAGTTTGAGGCCCAGTTGTTAGCTTTCCCTGTAGCCTTTTACCTTCAGAGTTGCTTTTGGTTCTTACCCTGCTGTGTGAAGAGTTGAGATTATCCAGGGCATCAGATCGAGATCCAGGGTTCTGCAACAGTGGAGCAAATCTGTTCTCCAGTTGCAAACTTGTTTGTTGGGGAGGTTTGTTACTCATCCTTCCTTTCACAGTTGTCCACGGTTGGACTTACTTTGTACAGGGGTTGATGAGGCACTATGCTTGGATGCTAATGCAGGCCAGCCGGTTGCATCACATATCTGATTGTGCTGGGTTCTGCCTGAAAGTTTTCCTCCCATTTCCCAGGGACATGATTTACGCTTTGGCTTTGCACCAAGAGAGTTCCAGGCAGGACTACTAGTCGATTTATTGCCCTGTACACAGCCCTCTTGCTTCTTGGTGGTCTTGTTGGTGCTAATTAGCTTTCTATTAGCCTGTTCCTGTTCACAGTTTTGAGTCAGTGGTAGAGTGGTTTCATTCCCACATAGTCCATTCACCTCCACATTCACTTCGAGCCAGTGAATTTTTGTTTCCAGCACTGCAATCTTCTGTAGACGTTTGTGGTAGTCATCTGTGGAGAAGGGAGGCATCTTGCTGCTGATTAGCTTTAGCCAAACACCTCGCTCCCGTTCACTATAGTACAGTCTTGTGCTCCTGATAGGCCACGCTCACAAAGTAAAACAGTTTTTAAAAATAGTGGTAGCCTTCAGTTTCTTTCATAAATTAAACTCCCAGTGATTTCTAAGTATCCAGGACCCGCTTTCCAAAAATTTTGTAGTGAAAGACAAGCATTGCAACGGAAAAAAAGAAAGCAAAGCAAAGTAATAGAAGATAAATTAATACATTCATAATGAGCACATTACAAAGCACCAGGAAAGGCTGATCTAGTATAGTATGTCATAAAAATAATAATATAGTTTGCCATGAAAATAATAATATAGTATGTCATAAAAAATGTCATAGTATAGTATTAGGAATTTTAATATGCATATGTTAACTTTCTGCTGCATAGCTTAGATTGTTGGGTTTAGATCTATCCATCTGACTTCACTAGACACAGTATTACCTGAAATGTCAAGATCTACTCATCAAAGTCGCATACATACTGTACACTACGTCAGGGACTATTGTAGGCAGTTGAAAGAGATATATTGCATAACAACGTTATTACCATCTCTCATTATGCTGATTTAGTTCCCATGGGGGGGGTTACTTTCAGACTGATAGGGAAGTTCTGCAGCTCCTCCACCTCTATTAACTGCCTGAACACTGAGGCAGGGCTCAGAAGATGGGACTCGCTGCCTCAGCACTTCCTGTGGTGGGTATTGGTCCGTCACTTTGGACCAGAAAGAGCAACACCAACTCGTTCTCCCCCCTCCCTGGTCGTCTCCCTGATATTGATTTGGTGGGGTGGGGTTCTGCAGCAGTGTTGTGTGACTGGTTGTTATTGTCTCTGCGCACACAATAGCAGCAGCAGGATTGTATGACTCCAAGTACTTCTGCAGAGCTGGTTGATGAGCTAGAGTTTCGAGAGATATAGGGGTGTCTGCTTGATTTATTTCTGCAGTTTGAAATTTTTCACTTTAATGTCCAGCTCATGGCTTACTGTAGTAACCATTGTGCCTCTAGCAGGAAGCCAGGGGCCAATTAAATATATTAGATAAAGGCGACTGTATCAATGTTGTCTCATTGGATTGCTGCCATAATGGCCCTGGCCCGATTCATTAGCCTTGTGAAACACATGTATGGGAGGCCGGAGCTGCAGCTTTATCTCACAACAAATGGAGACAGGACCATTTGTTATCGAGCTGCAGACAGTTTGAGAGGCAGGCAGTGTTGGCTGATACTAAATAAGATGTCAGTAAGACTGCATCAAGGTTTTTGTAGCTTTCTAACATGTTAGGTTATTGATCAGATAACTATAAAGTTGCTCCACTGATGTCCGTATAGAGTGATAGTGATAAAAAAAAAAAACACAATAAAGTACTGGTGAACGAAATGAAAACTGTCATAGAAATAGACAGGTCAGCAGAATTGTAGAGAGGAGGAGAGTGAATGATCCTGGTTTAGCATGTCCCGTGTTATTGTACTGTAGTAGTGGCTCATAACGACCACCAGGGGCTGATAGGCCTAAACTGATTGAATGAATGTGTAAGTTTATCGCTTATTTTTTTATTGCAACGCCAAATTACAGGCAATACAGCAGGTTGGCGAATACATTTTGATCATGTAACCAAGCTGAATGAATGTGTAATTGAGTTCTTTACTGGACCCATGAGGTGCTTTACATCGAGACAAACATAAAAACACTAATATCTTATTACAAATGACTGGACAAACTGAAATCAACTGGAAAAACCACTCCACAACCACAATGCACCTAGGGAAACATGTTGCACAAATGCAACATGATTATCACCCACAAGTATAAATAAGTAGTATAATTGAATTCATATTTTTGTTTACCTTACTGGGTAACAGTAGCTGGGTTAAAATCTGATTGAGGTTAAATGGATAGTTCCGATTTTATGGAGAAGCAGGCAGGAGTAGCAGCATAGAAGCTAAGCCATGTACTGTACAATGTAATGTTTGTGTTATTGTGTGACTTTGTTGAATTCGAACGAACCCTTTAAAAGACCAAAGTCACAATAACACAAACAAACTAACCGATCGAGGCAGCGGTAGACCAGCGACTCCTGTGTTCTGCGAGGTAAAATTACCAGTTTTCTCAAAGGAGTCTGGTGGCTTTGAAAAAGCAAACAGAAAACGGCTTCAGTCCCCCCGTCAGAAAGGGCTGTCTGACTGCAAGATAAAGGGGTGAAAATATTCTAAATATAGCGTACGATTAAATTAAACGGGTTAGGTGTCTAAAATACGTTTTGCTGTTGCTCCCGTCCACAGCAGTACATTGCCTTTCTCCCCCATGCTGGTACTTCTGTCTGTTTCTCCAAACTGGGGGCGTCATCTACTGTAGGTAATACACAGACTATGGATAAATACCTCACGGCTAACGTCATGACGATGTCGGCCTGTCAATTGGTCTTGGAATTGTTTGAAGGTGCAGGTTATTCTCTGCTTTACAATGTTAGAAGCAGTACATGTTTATTGACAAAGTTCTGGTACGGTGATAGTATAATTATGAACACAGTGGTGTCCATAAAGATTGGGTGGTTTTTGGTCCATGGTCGGTTCTTGAATACACAAAACAAAACCAAGTTTTTTTTATAGTTCTTTTTTTAAGGTTCTGAACTAATAATTCTGTTTCTCAGTGAGAGATCCACCATGACTCATGCTGTGTCATGCCCCACAGTGTGGGAGAGGAGTGCAGTGTTATTGCAGTACCAGTGAATCGGTCCACATTTCATCCAGGAACATCGCTGTAGGGTGTTTAACTTCACAAAACAAGGTTGTAATACGGAATGGGGAGGGAACAGCACATTGGCTTTTCTCTTTTGTTTAATGTAAAAGTAATAGTATTAGCTGTCCTTACTTACTTACTCAATTATTTAAAATGATCTAAAGGTTACACCTAATACTCAATTCTCAATGTGCAGAACAGTGTCACGCGTAAGTCTTAAAATGTCATGCTGTAGTTTTTTACTTCTTTGTTCTGTTTTTAAGGAACACTGAGTCGAGAAAACTTCGTAGGGTCTACTCGTAAAAGATTGTGATAAATTATTCAGAACTGCTTTCAATGTGGGGTTTTATGTAGTTTTTGTCAGAATATTGAATTGTGGATCCATTATTGATTTTACATTTTACAGTCTTCAGCATGGCTGCTTGCGTCAGCAGTGTGTAAGGATGTCTTTGGGACTCTTGTGTGGCTTACAAGTGCAAAGTTTTGTTTCCTCTGTCTTTCATACAACAGTGTTTCCTCACTAACCACGTTTCTTTACTCAGGCTTGTCCTGTCACTTTACTTAAGCTGTTTCCAAATAATGAAGACTGCCTTTGTACCAGTGTTAACAGTTAATGCATACGTACCCATTTTAAAGTGATGTGAAAAGTATCTTACAGTTACATGCTTTAGTTTAGTGTACTATGATCAGGGCTCATGAACCAGCACAGAGGGGTTTGTCTGTGCAGTATACATGCTGGACACTAGAGGACAGTATCCAAAGATAAAGTGCAGTGGAGTGTGTCTGCATGTTTCTGGGTCCCTTCACTCACTGCACTGTGTTCCTGCTCACAGGATACATCTTCTTCTGTGAACCATTTGATTCTACATTGTGGAAATTAATTTGTATACATTTTCTAGAGTCTTATAGAACTACATGTGTGCACAGTAGTAACATGTTGAGGTGAGTCAGCGGAAAGAGCCAATGTTCAGACTGCAGAAAAAAAGCAACAGAAAATGATGTCAGGGTCATTGGCCAAACAAGGTTGTAAACGCATTGAAATTTAAACTACACAAGGAAAGCAATACATTTCTTTATGTCCTAGCAGAGTTGGGGTTTCTGGCACAACTTCCCCTACTTCCAAGGTGCATGGGGAAGCAACACTTGCAGTATATAGATCAACATCATCAGTGAGGATGGGTTGAAGGCCACAAGCCGAAACACATTGGTCGTACAAAGTCGTTCTATATACTACAAGTGTTGCTGCAGTTTTGACCTCTTATTACTTCATGTCCTCAAACTATTTCAGAAGGATGTTTGTGTTAGCTCGGTCAGTAAATGTATTCAAGTAACTCAGGGCTAAGTAGGTTTTTAATAAAGATACAGTCTGTCTGTCTTGAGTTTTATATTATGACTTTGTTTACTTGTTCATGTGTGCTTTACTTGTAATTTAGATCTAATTTAGATGACTTTGGAGTTATTGGAAATGTTTGGAAACAATCCTACGTAGCCACTAATGAATAGACATGCAAAAAAAGCTGCAAGCATTCGAATGTTGATTTAGAATTAGAATGTCAAGTACAGTCCTAGTTTTATCAAAAATATTTATTTTTATAGTTTAAAAAGTGCTACCCAAAACATCTGCGGCATAAGCTAAAAGAACAGCCCTCATGTGGTTCTCAAATTATGAGGCGCACCGCGAGGCATGACAGGTGGGGCGCGCGGACAATGTTCATTCAGACAGGTAGTCTGTAGGTTTACAGAAGGGACAGATATTTGACAGGGACAAAAAGAAAAACAGACGAAGACAACGTTCTCATCTGACAGTAATCGAAAGAAAATATGACGAAGTAGGGCTGGACCGAGTAGTACGAAGCTGCACTCATAACGTTAACATTCAAATTATTATTAAACTTACAGAAACATTAGCCTACCTTCCAGCTTCTCCTCCCTCCTCTCTCTCAAACACACACAGAGCGAGTGACACGGCGCTTCGCCCCTCTCTGTAACTGCCTCAGTTCAAAAGCAGAAATCCAACAGCACCATAAATTACATTCATATAAATATAAATAATAATGAAGGCGGTGGGAGGTGAGGAGAGACCAGTGTGTATTTTATTTCGGAAAACTCTGGCAGCTGATACCCTACCAATTAAGAAGACATTTAGAAACATTACACCTCAGTCACGTCAATAAAAAAAGGGGTTTGATAAAGTTTAATCCTCATCCTACCAACCTATTTAACATACTAGGAATACCGACTGAATAAACTATAAGAAACAAACTTCACAGTTATGTGAACTTATTTCTTCTCAAAACATTATTAGTTATATAATTAATGTCATCTGAAGAAAAACTGCGGATTATTATTATTTGACCAAAGTTACAGTTCATTTGCATATTGTGTAAAACGAAAATAGACTCGAGCACATGTCTGTGTTTCCTTCACAATGATTGACAGAGTGCCCCAACCCCCTGATAGTGTGTGATACTTTAAATTCGGACCCATGGCAAACAGTTTATCCATCTATTCTATTTTAACTGCATAGGCTGGAATTGGGTGCTTTTGACTAGAGTCCCCCAGGACCCCAATACATTGGTCTTTTTAAAAAAGGGGAGGTGGGGGTGGGGGATGGGGTAACAGTAATATATAACTTAGAACACATTAGTGCTACACTGACTACATTTCAACCTGTGATTAGTATTCAGGCTGCCGACCTGTAAGCTAGTAACCAGGCAAGGTCTTCCAAACAGTCAATGAATAGTGAGGGGGCCGGTCGTATCCTTGCTTAGATGTGTTGTTGTTTTCTTTTATTTTAGCAGAGAACATAAATTAGTGACACAGCCGGGGCAGAGAGTCTTTTGGGTGATGTGTGGGAGGGCTGGTTGGCACTGCAGTCAGTCCCTCCAGCCAAAGTCAGACAAGCAAACAGAGAGACAAAAGTGAGACTCTCTCTCTGAGAGACACCATCCGCTGGCCAGTGATGAGAAAACAGCGGGGTGTTTTTTACACCCATATTGTGGCAGAGAGAGACTCATACATTTTGCCCATCAAATAGAAATATCAGAGCCAACTTGTTCTGTCTGCTGTAGAAAAAAGCCATGGGATAAATCATCAAGCCCTCAGTTTTAAATCGGTAATCTGTGTTTTACTTTAGTGGTATCTTTAGAGCTGAGCTGTCGTTGATGTGGTAGTTTGCACTGCACTTCCCACAGGTGACTTGTCGTCAAACTGTTTTTGCTGTACATTGACAACATTTTCCTTGATTTTCTGTTGATGCAGTTTGACTCTGTAGGTGTCTCTCTCCTCTGCTGGCTGTCAGTTTACCTGCAAGGTTTTCTGCCTTTGTCTCCAAACAAGCCACTGTTGTTACTTTTTCTAGTCTGAGTCTGCCTGATAATGATCTTTTAAGCCAATATGAAATGTGATATTTGAGTTCCACTTTTATGGCTGCACATGGAGCTGTATGATATTCATAATCATAATTTGTCAGGCTTTGTAACCAGATTGCCTCCTCTATTATACCAAATCAAGTGCTTCTGTTTTATATGTCTATAAAAGTCAGTTCGAAAAGTCCGATAACAGGTGTTTGTTCCCAAAGATGTATGAATAATCTTTATAAATCATGGTTATATTCAACAAAATCAACATTATCATCATTTTAGCCATATTCATGTATTCCCACTGTATTCCTGCTATTAATGTAGATTGAGTCCTACAGCACTTTCTCCACTGAAAGTGCTGTAGGTGCTGGAAGTCATTACAGATGAACATCATCATTGTCAGAACTTTGCACTTCACTTTTAGGTCATAACTCACTGTTTGAGAAACACTGCACTTAGTTGGGTGGCTCAAAGTTGCAACGCTGTACTTGATTATTTAAGTGTCTCAGGGTGTTGAAATATTTTTCACATTCCTGATGTGAAGGATTTATTCATGTAAATTGTAAATTTTGCAATTTGCAGTTTCATGCTTGCTGATGAAAATTCTTTCCGATAGCTGAGTAAACAAAAACTCCCAGCTGTATGAGAAAGTGATAACACACACACATGTGCTCAGGCTGCAAGGATCATATCTGCAGTAATTTGTTGCTTTTAACAGCGAGAGTGTAGATGCATTACTATTCTGACTGATCTGATTTTAATGGTGCAAATTGTCAAACTTTGTTAATATAATTTATATTTTTGAGATGGTACTCAAGCTGTGTGGCGTGTCATACAGACACACACATAATTACACACTTAAAAAACTCACATGATGAGATGACATTGGCATGAGATGCTGTAGCACTTAGAACCTATCAACAACAAATAAGCCAGTCTATTTCTGTTGGCATTTGTTAATACACAAGTAATTTTGTGTACAAAATCCATGCACCAACTGTTAGGTAAGTACTTGCTGCATAATAAGGCCTGTTCAGGACACAAATTATTACATGTCATGATGGCAGAATGATGGCTGAATTAAGCAGCTTCAGTCTCAGGGTCCTGGTACTGTTCATGCTGGCTCACTGTCTCACTGTCAAGGCTTGTTGGGACACTTAAATGGAACGGAGCGGTAATTAATGTTATTTGTTCCATCTGTGTTTTTCCTTTTATGGCAAGTCTGAAATCACTCCTTCGTTCAGTCATAATTCACACTCAATAGATTACTACATAATGAGCAGTAAGTTCTAATTGTGGATACAATTTTTACTTGCCCTATAAAAATTAGTAGCGGTTATCAAATAACAACAAAGACCAAAGTTAATTGTCATGTTTAATAGTCAATGGTCGTATTCCCTTTACCATAAACAGAATTTAATGTAGTTGTAGGCTACTTACTAACTCACAGGACACAACCTCTTACACATCTATGGTCTGTGGTCTATTGGACATCGATTTTGGAGGTCCTTGACATGAAAAAGATTGAGATTACTCTCAAAATCTGTGTCCTGGATTTTTTAACTTCCATTTATGACCATCGCTCACTTTATGCTCCTCTGGGAAGCGGGCGGACAAAAAAGTTTAATAAATAAATAAGTAAGTAAGGAAATAGTTGTAATGGTATGCATATTTATAATATTTTTATTGTTCAACACAGGACATTTCGGTAGAGACATTAAAATTATGACAATAGAACAGAAATCATTTTGTTTTACTTTTGTACGGCACTTTGTAGGCGGACGTTTTACTGGTGTCCGGTAGTCGCTTTCAGTCCAAAATGGCGTAACCGTAGCTCTGCCGCTGGGCGCTAATGTTGCAATGGAAAGACCAATTGCCTTTCACTTCTTGTCAATATACGTTCTTTGCCTTTGCCCCCTCTAGTTGCTCTAACTTCCGGGGAAACGCAGGAAACACCAAATGATTCGTCAGGACGGAGTGAGGAAGGAAGTTTCACACTCCTTGAAGTACATGGCCTAAGAATTAGACCCTGTTCATACTGCATCTTGCACTGTAAACGGACGGAATCAGATTCATTTGAGTTTCCCACAGTTATATCAGGGCGTGGCAGTAAAAGTTGGTTGATATTGTCAGAGTTCAAAGGATCACATAAGTTCATTATGTTTTGGCTTATGAGCAGTAGGGATGGGGAAAAAATCGATTCACCCATGTATCGTAATTTTGTAATACATTTTTGAACACCTGAATTGATATAATTGCTTCATATGAGTCTATGCAGAGGTAGAAGGAAGTTACCACTTTTATTGTTGTAATCTGAGTAACGTGACGTCATATCCGTTTCAAAAAAACAAAGCTGAAGCGAGCTGAAGCGAGAAAGCAGAAAACAGCGGAGGGTCTGCATGGATACGACCTGCACCCTCACATTTTAAATCCAAAGTGTTAAACCCTACACATACAGTAAAGTATGGAAACACTTTGGGTTTCACACATTGCAGGAAAAGCAGAGCTAGACATCATGGCTAAAGCTGCATGTTAACTCTGTCATGGACAGGAAACGTTATTGTATTGCGGTAACATGCAGTCAAGTAAACAAAAATCACAATACAGGGCTGTATGTTACCTTTTTTTCACATAGCACTGGTGCTACAGGGGTTGAAAGTTTTTTAGCACACGGCAAAAAATTGTAGCATGAGTATAAAAGTATCAAGTAAGTCATATCAAGTAAGTCCACTGTAGTTTGAGACGATTCAAATTCTGGGCGTGGAGCATACACAATTACAGTTTAAAAAGTCAATTTCCATGACCTTTTAAAGGAATATAGTACTGAATAAATGCAGACATTGTTTTAAATATAGGCCTATGTATTTTTTTATTATTATTATTTATGCATAAAGTATGGATCCGGAAAGTAGGGGTGCAGAGGGGGCTGCAGCACCTCCTAAAACTAGGTATTATAAAAACTATCAATTGATAAAACTAGTTTAAACTTAATGTTAAAACTATAGTGTTTCTCTTTCTTACTGGGATACAGGCTATACACTGTATGTGTAGTACACAAGTATTTGTGGTGGGAAAGAGAATTTTCTTTCTTTTTTATCCGTTTGTTATCATATGTATTAGTCCATTATTAGATTTCTTGACATGAAAAACGATTGAAAACATTGGTAAAAACATACAGTAAAAAAACAAAAGTAAAACAATAAATGTAAAACAGGTCATAATTCCCTCTATATGTTGCGCTGTACAGCCCTGCAATAAGTCATAATATTGAATTGCAATACTTGTCGAATCTCAATACTTAAAAATCGCAATACATATTGTATCGGCACCCAAGTATCGTGATAGTATTGACTCAGAGATAAGCATATCGTCCCAGCCCTAATACGCAGTACTGCATATAAAAAGCAAGTATTATGAAGACATTATCATGTGATTTGACATTTCAGTTTACTTTGGCACAAGTGTTGGTCACATGGATATTTTTTTCTGAAGGAATTAGTTCTGTCATCAACTTTAGTTTCCTTTTGCTGTGGTTGTAATGTTTTACACGTATTCAGAGCTGTTTATCTCTGAGCTGTGTGATCCAGCACTGATCCAGTGCTCAGTCCTGTACTGAAGAGGTGTGGTCCATAAAAATGTGCCGTCATTCAGTTTTGGGAATATGACGTGACTTTTAAGAGAACCATGTAAGTGCTCTGGGAGTTTTTTTTTTTTTAAAGCTGTGAATAGTACAGGATCCACTTGGCGTGCCTTGCCCCAGTTTCTCAAGCAGCAGGAACTCGAATAACCCCACGCAGCTCCGTCATTTGTTTTTTTCATCGAGGTAGCCATGTGTGTCTCTATCTGGGGTGGAGTTGGCCTGTGCGGTGTGTGTGTTTGTGGGATCTGCTGGTCTGCCTCAACTGGTATCTATCTGTGTGGTGTGTGTTCGCCTCTGTGCCTTTAAGAGGAGGGTCTGATATGTATGCGTGTGTGTGTGGGTATTTCTCAAGCTGAGGAGGGGAGTGGTGGTGGTCTGGAATGAAACCTTCAGCTTCAGAGGGAGTACTGTGACTGAGTGTGGGTGAAGAAGAAGGTGGGGACAGACAGATAGGTGGACAGGCAGCCAGGAGGGCTTTTATCAGCACTGAGAGTCAAAGAGGGGCGAGCAGTGCCAGTGGAAAGTTAAAGAGAAAGTTTGAAGAGAGGAAGGTGCCCTAACTCCGACTCAGTATCAGCAAGGCCATGTCCATGCCCACGTTTGACCCAGGTCAGCGGCTGTCAGAGGAGCAGGACTATGTGCAAGCCTATGAGAACGTCAGAGAAAAGTATAAAGGTAACAACACCCCCCTCTTCTCTTCTGTAGTGACTTTCACTGTACATAACTCAAATGATGTTGACAATATGTTTGAATGGGAGGTTTGGTGTGAGTGAGTGCATGCTCCAGTGAGTGTAGTATGGTGACTTACCTACCAGCTTTAATTGGTTTCATATTGATGTGCACAGATACACTTTGGTCTCTGTGTGGGATGAAACAGAAAAGTTATATTGATATATGGTCTGACACCTTTGCACAGAGCTGCTGGAGAAATGTCATAAAGTTCATTGTCAAGTCTTTGTTACTATTATATTTGGAGGCTGGTGGATGTGATTCATAGAAAGTGTCCCTTCCAATTTAACACTATGGTTTCCTCTGTGGTGATTTTTGAGCGCTTAAAGGAAAGATGTCCCTCTGAGATGCAGGAGGCTGAGCTGTGTCCTTCAGGTTAAGCAATTAAATACCAATAAAACACAAAGGAGTCCTCGTCTGTGTCCTCTGCTCTGACCTGGCAGCCTCCTTTGCATACAGGGGAATCACTGGGCAGTGTGGACTGAGCACACAGAGGTGAGACATTTGGTTGAATGGCACAGGTCCAACGGAGCAGCATGAGTGATACAGTAAGAGCTACCAGCCAAATAGGCGGCACATCAGAAAGACATTCACCTGATTATGTCTGGGTAAACACTGCCTAGACTTGATAGTGTTTTTCATTTCAAAATGCAGACACAGGAAGCTGGATCAACCTCAAGATGTTCCTGCAGCTCATTTGCTTACTAGATTCATGAGTCTGAATTTGACCAATGCAAAACCTGGGACGGAATCATGAGCTCTGTGCTGCAGGAAGCAACAAGTTGAAACTGTTTTTATACACTATTCTACTGGTTTACTTATGTACAAAATGGGGCTGTCAGTCGATTCAAATATTTAATCGTGATTAATCGCATGATTGTCCATAGTTAATCACAGTTAATCGCACATTTTTATCTGTTCAAAATGTACCTTAAAGGGAGATTTGTCAAGTATTTAATACTCTTATCAATATGGGAGTCGGCAAATATGCTGCTTTATGCAAATGTATGGATATATTTATTACTGGATATAAATTAACAACACAAATCAATGACAAATATTTTCCAGAAACCCTCACAGGTACTGCATTTAGCATAAAAAATATGCTCAAATCATAACATGGCAAACTGCAGCCCAACAGGCAACAACAGCTGTCAGTGTGTCAGTGTGCTGACTTGACTATGACTTGCCCCAGACTGCATGTGATTATCATAAAGTGGGCATGTCTGTAAAGGGGAGACTCGTGGGTACCCATAGAACCCATTTTCATTCACATTTCTTGAGGTCAGAGGTCAAGAGACCCCTTTGAAAATGGCCATGCCAGTTTTTCCTTGCCAAACTTTTGCACAAATTTGGAGCGTTATTTAGCCTTTTTCGCGACAAGCTAGTATGACATGGTTGGTACCAATGGGTTCCTTAGGTTTTCTATTTTCATATACCAGTATCTTCACTCTAGCTTTAAAACTTAGCCCACTACAACCTAAAAATGGCAAGTTGTGTTAATGCGTAAAAGAAATTAGTGGCGTTAAAATGCGTTATTATTGCGTTAACTTTGACAGCTCTAGTACAAAATAGATTCATTTAAAATTTTACCAAAGAAAGCTTGACGAGTTAAACTGTTAAAATGCTACTGTTGCAGCCCTGATCAAAAGCTGTCATTCAATGTCCAAGTCTACCACTCGACTGATGCTCAAACACTGACCTTCATGACCTTGTAGCACTCAAAGACCAATCTTCAAAATAAGAGCCTTAAATGATAATGGTATATGCATGTTTGTGCGAGTCTGTGTGTCGCTCGTGTTTGAGAAGTTGAAATGAAAAACTGTGTTTGCACATCCAGACGTTGCTGCTTTGTAATCCAGACTAAGTTGCTTTTAGCACCAGGGCTGTGGCGGTGAAGGAATTTCCCCTACGGTGACAATAATTGTCTCAACAGCACGAAATGCGTTATTATTTTTTTTTTTTTGTTGTTTTTTTTTTTTTTCTTGTTCTTCATTTATCTTGATTTTAGAGCTACGGTATATAGAGTGCTACAGGAGTCCTAAAACCTGGAAATGCGTTAGCATTTTAGCACTTCCGGTTCCCTCGTCTGTTTTTTTTTAATGGGTTTTTAGTTAGATGCCTGACAAATGAAAAATTTAAGAGATGTTAACATTTTGTTTTATGACATAAAATTCGTGAGTAAATATCCCACTCGTGAATTTTGAAGCCTTAATGTGTCTTTACAAAGGTGGTTGCTAACAAGTGGCTAAATGAGACTACTAAACGTCATCACGCCGACTCGTACTCCTTTACAGCCTCGTTGTGTATACTTGCGCTCGTGTGACCTATGTGTAGTTCATTTATAGCCTAACATTAGATTTTTACTTCTAGCGATTGCATTCACGTTTAAAAGAATCATAAAAATGGTGTTCATTTGTGAAGATTATTTTACGGAACAAAAGTTGTAAGTATCATAAACGTTTATTTTCTGCAGTAATCCAAAACCCAATGGAAAAATCCCCATTGGCTTTTTGTTGAGGGAACCAGGGTGATGCTAACTTCCTGGTTGGCCTACAAAAGTATGTCATCCCTGGAGCACTCTATAAATAAGCTTCATTGTTAGGCTATCATTAGGTATATTGATGCTTTTTAAATAAATACTTGTTTATTGTTAAATGAAAGACAATGAGGCGCTTTGGTTGTGTCTGGTTGCTATAATACGGAATATCCGCAGAAGTAAAAATGTCAGCACAAGATACAGTACTTCTTCTGGATGAAGGGAAGGCTGAAGCACGTAGGGATCCGTTGTTGTTGTTGTTGTTGTTGTTGTTTAGCACTTGTAGCATTCAGGTAGGATGTGACGATTGGTCTATGTGGTATTAGTCCCCGCCCCTCCTCCATCGTGATTGGTTGGCTGGGTAAAAAGTGACAGTGACGAGCGCAGCATTTTACCCAATGTTGAACGTTCTTAAACATCAAATGTGCATCGCTCACCTCGTCACACTGCTGCCGTTTGTAGCATAGTGTAAATAGGCGGCGCTCCCATTGCAAAGAATAAAAAAAAAAATGTGAACATGGCGGTTGTGGTGGTTGCTTGCCAGTTGGTGTGTCAGTAGAATTGCAATATTGCAGTTATATCCCTATTTAAAGCTGAAGTAGGCGAAATTGGAGCAAATATGATTAAAAAAAGTTATTTTTATAAAACGGTCGCTATATCGTGACAGTAGTACATGAAACAGGTAACCTGAAAAAAATCATGTTCCTCTGTGTCCTCCTGTGTCCTCCGGTGCTCCTAACGGCATCTGAAAGATTTCACTTACTTGAGGAAAACAACCAGTCAGAGCTGATGCTCTGTAATGCCTATATCTCGCCTCAAATGTTCTCAGAATCATCTTGTAGTGTACTGTTTAGCTGTAAAATGAGAAAGTTTGTGACGCCGCCGCCATTGTAAAATGTGGTAAAGGAACGCCAAGTACCGGTCACATGACCAGAGCACAGCCAATAGGAACGCTCTCTCTCTGAAATTACCTGTGATTGGTCAAAGTCTGCCGTCACAGGCTAGATTTTCTAAAGCCTGAAAACAGAGCCATGATTAGGTGCAGAAGTCTAGTTATCTCTCAGAACACTAAATATGCTGAAAGGTTATTACGGAATTTTTGCCCAATGATGCCAAAAATATACTGCCTACTGCCACTTAAATACCAACTCTTTTAGTTCTAATTTTAAATACCTTTTGTATTGGATAGGATGCATTTGTATGAGGACATTATCAGGCAGGCATCATATTGAGTTTTTGACCAGTTGCCTCTTGCCTGTGTGGGTCACTCTCAGGCTCAATGTGCAAGTAAAGGCAGATGAATTACAGCAACATCTGGAGGTGTTTTGGGCTATAGGACAAAGGCTGACAGGAACAGCTGTGCTCTCTTATTGCACTTGCCATCCATATACAGTAGGACATAAGTGAATAAGCAGCTCTCTTTCTGTGGAGCCCCGAGTAGTTTGCTCTGTGCAGGCCTTATAGTGTCTCTGTGTGTAACTATCAAAGCAAGGCATTGTTGCTGAGAGGCAGCATGGATGTTCAGCTAAATCTCTGGTTAAAAATAGGTTAGAAATATAAACAGAAATTATAACTGTGGGCACAATTTCCACCCACTTACAACAGACTATCAATAAGGACAAATGGGCCTAGGCTTGGTCTCTATGTTGGGAACAGTATCAATCCATCCAGTCACAACAGTTTAGTCACTTTCTTCCCATGCGGTTGCCTACTGTGCATGTCACTGTGGGCAGCATTCCTGCTGTGTAGCTCTGGCACCAGTCTGGTGCTCCACCCCCCTGTCATAGTCTAGTCCCTATGCCAAGATCCCACTTCCTGTTACTCTTTCTCATCGTTATTTTTTGACTTGGTGCTATTTGTTTTAGATAATTGTACATCTAGTGTGAATGGATAAGTCTGGACACTATATCTGGGTGAAAAAGGGAGGCGGAGATTAAAGAGTGAAAGTTGCTTCATCAACTGTTCCTTGTGGTGTGAGGCTGATCTAGTTTTTGAGCTAAAAGTGGGTTTATTGTTTAGAGGTTTGTCATGAGATGTCAGCCCTTTCTCCCAAGCCATTGCTTGAGTCTGTATGTGTGTAGACGTCTGTGTGTGTGAACTGAATAACTCAAGTATTTAATGCTTTGTTCATGTCATCAGAAGAAGCAGAGAACTGTTTTTTAATTAGTTGAAAGACACACTTACAAATGGAGTTTCATGAGTTTAAAATCAGCGATTAATAACCTGCAGCTGATATTCCTCATTTATTATAAGCAGTAGGGCTGGGACTATACACCTATCTCCCGATTCAATACTATCACGATACTTGGGTGCAGATTCAATATGTATTGTGATCCTACAAGTATTGCGACTCGATATTATGATTTATTACGATTTTTGTTCACTTAAACTCTAGATCATGGGAAAAAGTTGAATCATACACTTTTAGGGACTTTTAATTTGGAAAATATTTAAATTAATACATTAAAATATTTCATGTCCTGATGTCAAATATATAAGTCATTGTCAAGCATTAATTATTAAATTTTTCCAGCAACCCAAAAATCAAAGAATAAAGACATTTCCCTCACAAATTAGTGGTATTTTCTTTTGAATTTATAAGGGACATGTAATGTTTTATACTTCTGGTGAATATAATCAAATCGGTCTTCCCCTTTATTAACACCTTATTTTTAAAACCGGATGTAGTCACACGTGTATACTTCCACTAACTTTGCCAAGTACGTCGCTAGTTCTCCTGTCAGCTCGTTCTCTTTATACATCCGTGGTCAGCTCCATCGGGGCCGTTTGAATGCATTTAACATAAATGTCAGTATATGGGTGCTCTACAGTTGTAGCATCGGCCGATTTGACCACGGAGATGAGAGTGACGGCCGGCTTGATCACACGTTACCACAATACGAAAACGTTACCTGTACATGACAGAGTTAGCATGCAGCTTTAGCCGTGATGTCTAGCTCTGCTTTTCCTGCAATGTGTGAAAGCCAAAATGTTTCCATACTTTACTGTATGTGTAGTGTTTACCACTATGGATTTAAAATGTGAGGGTTCAGGTCATATCCACACAGACCCTCTACTTTCTTGTTTCGGCTCGCTGCGGCTTTGTTTTGGTTTTTGACAAATATGGAACGGATTTGAAGTCTCATTACTCAGACTACAACAATAAAAGCTGTAGCTTTCTTCTACCTCCACATAGACTCAAATGAAGCAAATATTCTGGCATTAGAAAATCTATTTCAAAATGTTAAAAAAAGCAAAGAAAAAATCACGCGATACGTAGGTTAATCCATTTTCTTCCCCACCCATAGTAAGCAGATGTAATTATTATAATTATACCTTATACCTTATTATCTTGCTCTGCTGACAGTGATTCTCTTCTATTTTTACCAGTGGTGTTGATGCCAGTTCAAAATTCATAACACTGGTGAGAGATATCAGAGCCTAAAAAAAGTATGCCTCATGTACAACTTGTATTTACCACTGGGAGGTTGAATGTAAATGTTTTTCCTAAATGTAATGTCTTAATCTCACATTAATCAAGTTGTTGTTCTTGTCTTGTGAGGCCTATTTGTATAAGTTATTGCAACAGGTGAAAGTCCCTTGGGAATGATAAAGTGCGGTTGAGTGGAGCTCTGTGTTATAATAGTAACTGAACAGATCTATTAGTGTAAAACACGCAGCTCTCCTTTAAATACTCACCACAAATACATCCCAGGAGTTTACTCTGTCAGTCCTCAAGTTATTCTGGTTGAAAGACAAACTAAAACGACTTCTGACATTTAGCTCAGAGAGATGTTGCTTTGGAAGGTTGCAATGACTGGTCTTTCCTTCTACAAATGTTATTAGTCTTGCAGCATCAAAGTCTGTTTTTTGTGCAATCAATGTGTTCTAATACCAATATTGGATATTTCCTTTTGGAACAAAGATCCTAAGATTATGCCATTATAGCTGTTTGGCTGCAGTGCCCCCCCCCCCCCCCCCCCAAGGAAGTGCTTGGAAAATCTGAAATACTGAGGCAGGAACAAAACAGGATGGAGGGATCTCAGTAATGACTCCCTCAAATACAGTTTAACTACCTACACTTAATGACTCCACTGACCTCGCCTCAGACTAAGGTGATCTCTTAGCCTCAAGGACACATTCTTTTGAGGTTACTTGGTGGTTCTGCTGCCAAACATCCAAGAAGTTTTATTTAAAGTAAAACACAGACTTTTCCCTCAAACCTTTTGTTTTTAAGATGAATAAAGTTCTACATTTTAAACTAAAACTAAGAGAAAATTACAGCCGCAAGCGGCAGTTCGCGGGTTCAAACCTTTTTTCGCTCAACAGAGGAAAGCACCTGAAATCAAAGCCACGAGCAGCAGTGATCGTGTTTAGGGCTTCACGAAGCAAAGTAAAGTCATTTCAGCTGGTTTAATTCTGTATAAAGAAGGAGTGAGACCAATCACACTCTTGTTTCATAATTACAGTGTATGCAGCCTTTCTGTACTTGTACAATCAAAGTCCCACCAGTCATATTTCTTGGCATTTTGGGGACGTTTCAACAGGTTAATTAAAATATCCATCAAGTTTGATGATGCTGGGACGAACTCCCTTTGATTTGTGCCGAAATTTGCGCCAGGCCCATGCAAATCTTTGGAACTGGTGGCGCCCCCTATGGAGTAATTTCTAAATAGTTTTAAAAACGTGGTTCAAAATTGTTATGAAACGTATCCTGTGAGTTTGGTATTGATTGGACAAACATTTTCTGATGTATAGTCTGACTTGTAGCGCCCCCTAGTGGTCGATTTGAATGAAACTTTCAGAGGATGTTTCAGGTACTCATATGAACATATCCTGCAAGTTTGGAGAAGATGGGCCAAACAGTTGTGGAGTTAGGTCTATTGATGTGCTAAGCCACGCCCCTTTAAAGTTCATTGGTCAATATCTTCAGAACGCAATGACATATCAACAAGCTTTTGATAACTTTTGATAAACTTGGTCCAATAATGATCCACAGAATGTTTGGTAGCAATCGGACGTAGAGTTTAGGAGGAGATGTCAAAAATATGTTTTTCAAACTATTCAAAATGGAGAAAAATCTAGTTGGCAGACTTTAGTGGTCCAAGAGGCTTTTTTGTAGAACACATGAAGATTAATATTTGTATCAAATTTCGAATCAATTGGACTTATGGTGTGAGGGGGGCCGGCCTTGAAAATATTGTAGCGCCACCATCAGGCCAATTGGGATCATATTTTTTGTGAAGCATTATGACATCATTTCCAGCTATGGTACCAAGTTTCATGTCTCTAGCTCATTCCAGCTCAAAGCAAATTGAGCAAAGGCATAATTTAGCATAAAATGCTAAATAGGCCACGCCCACATGCACCGATCAATATGACACTTCAGATCTTGGTTAATACTTGCCCCCAGATCATGTGTACCAAATTTGATGAAATTCTGTCCATCAGATCTTGAGGTACAAGTTTTTGATAGTTTTGGCGCCCCCTATGGGTCGAGACGAAAATGCTTTGGTACGCCTATTCCCAGACACGCATTGAAGATATCTACCAACATTTATGACGATTAGACTGATAGTCAATGAGTTATGGCTAATTTCCTGATAAGCTCCGCCCAGTGAAAAGTTTGTTGATCCTTATCTTCAAAACGCAATGAGATATCAAAAACCTTTTGTTAACTTTTGCTAAGCTTCATCCAGTAATGATTCGCAGCAAATTTGGTACCAATCGGACCTACGGTTTAGGAGGAGAAGTCAAAAATGTGTTTTTCAAAAAATTCAAAATGGCGGAAAATCTAGTTTGGCGGACTTTAGTGGTCCAAGAGGCTTTTTTTTAGATAACATGGAGCTGGACATGTGTGTCAAATTTCAAGTCAATTGGACTTACGGTGTGAGGGGCGTGGCCTTTCCAAAATCGTGTGTTTGGGCGTTAATTACAGCGCCACCATGTGGTTGATTGGGGTCATATTTCTTGTGAAGCATTTGCACATCATTTCCAGTTATTGTGCCAAGTTTTATGTTTGTAGCTCATTCCAGCTCACGGGAATTTGAGCCGCGGCATAAGACAACAAATAATAATAAAATTCACACAAAAACAATAGGGTTCTACCCCTTCGGGGTTTGAACCCTAACTAGGTGACTAAAGCTCTTTTACAATAAGCTAAAATAGATATAAATGAGACAACAGCGCAGTTAAGAGGGAATTTATTTAAAGTAGAAGACACTGAAAAACAGTGCAGAGAAAGCAGGAACATTTCAAATTTGTGAAAGAACCATAACACCGGCTGTAAACATAACAGAATACTTTTTGCAACTTTTATCATTTATAAATTCAAAAAAATTCAGCTACCACCAAAACTAGAGGGGAAACTTGTAAATTGTAAAGAAGCACACAAAATTAATGAAACCCACAAAACCTAAATTAAAAAATAAACTGAAGCTGGAATGAAAATGGAATAGTAATGAATCGATTCGGTAGTAATCAACGGCGAATATTTGAAGCTTCGGCCGGGTGTGTGTCTGTGGGGGGTCAGGGGTCACTCTGCAGCACGTTCTCAGCTTATGGAGGAAGGAACCTGCCAAATTAAAGAATAAATGAATAAATAAATAAATGACTCGATAAATAAATAAATGTAAATAAAAAATGTCATTAAATGTAGCAAAAATAATATTAAAAATAAATGTATCCATTAATTAATTAATTAATTAATTAATAAAATGGGACATAAATTGATATTTCTGTTTTAATTTGCATCTTTATTTACTTATCTTTGTATTAATTCCCTTATTTATTTACTCTTCTGTTTAATTTTCCCTTTTATTTATTTATTTATTTATTTATGTATGTATGTTTTTATTAGTTTCTTAATGTATTTATTTATTTCTTATTTTTATTTATTTATTTAATTATTTATGCATGATTTTCCCTTTGCATTTCACCCCTTATTTATGTCCCCAAACTTATTTATTGCTGTATTCTTTTCTTTATACATTTCTTTACACCCTTTTTTTTAAATTCTTTTTATGTATTTCCATTACTGCCTGACATATTTCAAACTGATCCGCTGTCAAAATTGACCAAAATGACCGTTATCTTGTTTTGTGGAAGCATTTTTGATGAACAATAGCGGTTAGTGTGAAGCTCCCTGACAAACACATTGCATTTCCTGTGAATACTTATAATAAAAGTAATCTCGTGTTTGGACAGTTAAATGCTTTTAATATGAAGCTGCAACAGTCGAAAATGTTTGGTTTGCATTAGCAGAAACTTAATATAGCATTTTTTCCGGGAGTAATAATACTGCAAATATATAAATATTGCAATACTTTCATCAGTGGGCCATAGACTCAATCACCATTTTGTTACCCCTTTAGAGGTGATAGATACTGACTTAACAGACATTTATAAATTAAAATCTTCAAGTTTGCAACTTTAGATATAAAATAATTTTAAGTTTTATTTTTCCCGTTGCTCATTTGAGCTTACAGGTAAACTGCAACAGGTTACACAAGACAATGACAATAGTCTTTGTCTTTGCTGATCTCATCCTTGTGTTTGCTCTGTAAAGTGGAGTTCACTGTGTAATATAATCCAGCCTGCAAGGTGCATTATAAACGCATTCAGTGTCCCACTCCCCCTTCTCAAACAGTCTTAAATAAGCCGACGTGCTGGGAAAACCTGCAGATACAACACACCCTGTTTCTGCATTTAGACTCTGCAGTATGTTTGTGTGTGTGTGTGCTTGTGTGTGTGTGTGTGTGTGTGTGTCTGTGTGTGTGTGTGTGTGTGTGTGTGTGTGTGTGTGTGTGTGTGTGTGTGTGTGTGTGTGTGTGAATACCAACAGGGTTCACTTCTAAAAGGGCTGCGACAAGTTTGTCTTGTGAATCACTGTTGAGCCGGAGTGTCCACAGAGAAGCCCCCTCCACACTTCACTTCCAGTACTTGCCTCAGATCGCTTTCATGCAACCTGATCTCATATTCAAAAATAGCAATAGCCCTCAAGTTATGCACGCATGTTGTGCACATAGAGAATCACTCATATGCACAGATGCATAATCAAAACTCTTAACTTGAGCCTTTAACCTTTTCACAATGTAAAAGTTCACATTTTAGTTTGAAAACATCCAGATTGAGGCTGGAGGAAGTTTTGGGATGTGGTTGCACCATTGGATGCTGTGACAAAATCTGGGTGCATGGATGTTTTTTTAATAGGGATGGGTACTGAAACCCGGTACTAAACGAGCCCCGGGGCAATTTTTTTCAAGACCATACTATCGATAAGATCCCTAGTTAACGGTTCTGCTATCGGTATTGGAGAAATTAAGAAAATGTATTTCCTATTTGTTTAGGCTACATAAACGTTATCTTGCACCTTTGAGCTCTCAAACTGTTTCTAATTTGTAATAAGATGAAAACATTCATCAATGATGCATTTTCCAATCCAGAGGAGAGATCTCTCTCAGTCTGTTGTCTGTGTGCGTCTCTCTCCCATACACACACAGACACACGGAAATACATACATACATACATACATACAATAATACTGTCAAAACATCTAGCGAAAGTGTGTCAGGTGCGGCGAGGTTCAGGCGAGGGATGCACACCACACGGAGGAAATGCGCCGTAAGAGGTCCTTCCACACGGGGCGAGCGGCCGTCATTCACCTGCCAAGTTGAATCCCCCGGGCAAACTGTGCGCCCAACAAACCCCACCGATTGAGAAAGGTAAAAATATTGTCGGCTCATTATGAAATTGTGGTGGGCGTAATTAATAGGAAACACAGGAGCCTAATCTGTGTCCCTCCAGCTGATCATTGAGAAATGACATCACCCCCAGTGGTCGGACTCATACACGGATTCCCCAAATCATAAAAATAAAATATGATATAATGGAACTTCCTGCAGTCATAGGCCTCCTGTATATGATACAGTATGATGATAGTGAAGTCTGTGGAGAGATGCACCGTTTTCGACAGACTAGCTTGCAGTTCATCTCACGTTGTCCCATCCACCATCACATTATAGTTTATAATAGGGATTTGTTCAAAACATGACCGTCCCTTATACTATAAATAATAGTTTATTTATTTTACATTTTAATTAACACATTATCAGTGATTTTTTTCAAAACAATGTTGTTGCTACTTGAATGTTAATTCATATACAGTTTATATGACAAAATAAAGCAGTGTTAATTCTGTTATTTGTTTAGTTTTTTCTCTTAAAAAACAACAAAAAGAACCGTTAAAGTACCGGATCGATAAGCTGAATCGGTAAGAGTAGTAGTGCCGTTAAAATCTTAACGATACCCATCCCTAATGGGGTTGTATGTATATTTTCATCACTTTACCTTGCCATCAGAGAGCCCTTTCTGAGGGGGGACTGAAGCCATTAGATCGCGGTCTTCAAGACCAGACCAGATTCCACTCACAATAACAGTCATTTACCTTGAGGAACAGTTGCTGAGTTGCCGGTCTACCGCTGCATTGATCAGTTTAGCATCAGCAGTACATTGCTTAGCTTCCGTGCCGGTACTCCTGTCTGCTTCTCCAAACCGGGAGCGTGCCGACCTCCATCTAAGTTACTGTATGTATGTACAGTATGTAACTGTATGACTATAAGGCTGTAAATATACTGTATATGTAGCAGCGTCATCATGCAGAAACCTACGTCAGGTCACGTGGGAAAACGTTTTTAGAAGGGCTTGGGAAATTAGCATTTTGACACTAAAACATATGTACTTTGACCAAAATTTGAATGTTCGGATTTGAATACATAAGGAACACAACTGGGAAGCTACAGAATGATATAAAAACGTAATAATTGAACCGCCCTTGAAAAATCGAAGTGTGAATACAACATCTTTCCGTCACCATGCCAACTATTTATTGGCATGGATCTACTTTGTAAAAGTGACATTATTTTATCAACAACAAGCTTGTTACCTGTCTAGACTGTAAAAAAGTTTGATAGATTGGTGTCATTTTGTGTTATCAATACATATACATTAGTGTCTGTGTCTGCGTTTGTCCAGATAACCTCAAAAATCAGGGTTTGTTTGTGCAATTTGGTTCACTGTGTGAACTCCTGTTTCAATGAAAGGACTCCTAATTTGAATTAAAAGGCCTCCTACGTCTGCTGTTGGCTTGTTGTGAGCTGTCAATCATCTGCTGAAATAATGTGATTAGTATCAACACGCAGAACAAGAAACAGCAATAATGACAAATTAATCCACAGTTCATGGCAGTTTAAAACCAATCAGACAAATAAGTCAGACTGTAGCTGTTGGACGTATTTGTGGAAATTGTGGACATGGGATTCTTTCTTTCATCCATCAATTCTTCAGTCCCTCTGCCCTGCAGTTGGAAGGCAGGCTGTGTGTATGGTTGGTCCAGAGGAAAGTTTCTGTCATGGAATATGATTTAGTCTGCTTGCATGAACCGAGACCTGAGTGTTATTTTAGAGAGAAGTCTTGTTGCCTGTGAGTGTCTCTCTGTCTTCATCTGACTGTCAAGATTATCCACTCATTCAAGATTATCGTGTCAAAGTTAGCGCTATAATAATGCATTAACGCAGATTCGTTTTGATACCACTAATTTCTTTAACACATTAACGCAACTTGCGATTTTTAGGTTGTAGCGGGCTCAGTTATAAAGCTAGAGTGAAAATAGTGGTATCATATGAAACTAGAAAACCTAAGGAATGATTGGTCCAGTGCCAATCATTTCATACTAGCTTGTCGCAAAGGAGACTAAATAAAGTTATGCTAAATTTTGGCAAGGAAAAACTGGCATGGCCATTTTCAAAAGGGGTTCCTTGACCTCTGACCTCAATATATGTGAATGAAAATGGGTTCTATGGGTACCCACGAGTCTCCCCTTTACAGACATGCCCACTTTATGATAATCACATGCAGTTTGGAGCAAGTCAAGGTAAAGTCAGCACACTGACACACTGACAGCTGTTGTTGCCTGTTGGGCTGCAGTTTGCAATGTTATGATTTGAGCATATGTTTTATGCTAAATGCAGTACCTGTGAGGGTTTCTGGACAATATCTGTCATTGTTTTGTGTTTTTAATTTATTTCCAATAATAAATATATACATACATTTACACAAAGCAAGCATATTTGCCCACACCCATGTTGTTAATTTTTTTATGTGTGTGGGAGTTTGTAGAGTTTCTTAACCTACTGATAAGCAGGCAATTCTTTGAATGAAAACATGAAAATGACCAAAATGTATAGGTCACTTATGTATTGTTTTAGGGCTTCTCAGTGTGATGACCTCCACTGACAGAGGACATACTCATATATTATCTCCACATATGTTCACACCTACACTCGATCCCACGGTGGCGTGCCAACAGGATGACTCAGTGTACTGTACATTACCCAGAAATCTCTGCTGCAGCAGAATCATCTCACCTGTCTGCTACTTCACAGCAGTTTGTAAGATGACCTGTTTGGTCTCTGTTTGTTCACATGTGCAGCTGAAACATATTGTGTGCTGAGTGAGTACATGATGTGGGTGTGCGTGTGCGTGTGCGTGTGCGTGTGTGTGTGTAGAGTAATTGGACGTAACTGTGCATCTCCACAAATTTCGCTTTCCTTGAACAAAAAAAACAGCTTTGTTTTCAAATGCGTTAGTTTTACTATCAATTAACCAATTAATTGCTTTTTAGATAAATAGTAGGGCTGTCAAAGTTAACGCAATAATAACACAAATTCGTTTTAACGCCACTAATTTTGTTATAGCATTAACATATCAAATCCTCACATTGGAGGTATTGTGACCAGTAAATGTTTGCAACTTGTTACTTGTTAACTGGCAAACAATTAATACGTCATCGGTCCATTCTCCATCATACTGAAGCCACCAAAAATTAAAAAAATTCTGTTTGCTTTTATATCCGAGAAGATGTAATGACCGTGACAGCTGTGAGTTTTGATGCCGCTTGGTCTCAAACAGCACTGTTCCTGCAGTAAGACCAGTTCGTCAGCACAGTCTCCGTTGGTCATGCCACTTTATCTGGCAGTATTAAATGAGTTCACATTCTCTCACTGAGTCTGAATCCCCTTCATGATAAATGACATCAAGATGTAATTGGTTTCTTAACTGTGTCTTTGGTTTCTTCTGTGGAACAACTTGAAGTCTGCAGAGAAATGCAAGAGAAGTCCCAACCATGACCCACCGTAGAGTGAACTCAGCCTGGAGAGGACGGGGTAGAGCTGCTGTAATTGAGATGGGATTTATGTTAGAGCAGAGGATTAGTTGCTTCCCAAACCCAGGGAGTCAGTAACAGCTGACGTTAATTATGGAGCCGGACTGTAAAATATTCATTCTAACAAGTGAATCAGAAAACATCTCATGGTGCTCTTCATCCCCTTTGGTTGAAAGGTCTAGAAATACCAAGAATGTCAAGAATGAATTTTTATGCCCAATCACATATTTTTTCGAAAATGTCACAGCTTTTGACAAAGTTTTTAAAATTTTAAAACATAAATGAGGTCTGTTGCAGAAATGTTAAAATGATTAATTTAAAAAATAAATAGTAAATTGTTTGTCATTTGTCAAGAACATACTGTATATCTATGCAAATACAGCTAAAAAAGTCTTCATTTTGTCTTTCGTCTTTAGCCTTTTTTTGTTAATGGTCTAAACGAGCAACTTTTGAATACATTTGACTCCAGTAACCTGTGACTGGCCAACATGATTTCATCCCTACCCGTCATATTTTGCCACTTGGGCAGAAGCCATCCACATGCGGTTAACGTAACATGTGGTAAATTGTTGTTGGTGTTGATTGTAAAACAGTGGTGGTTAGGTTTCAGGCAATAAAACTAATTGTTTAGGGTTAGAAAAAAATATGGTTTGGCTTAAAATGAGTACACTTGTAATGTAACGTAAGCTGCGGACGTAACGGGCCACTGCACAAGCGTCGGTATTTGGACGCCCTAGAAGTGAGACCAGGCTGGACCGGCATTTGTCATAATTTTAGACTCGCAAATGTTTAGATGTTTGATCAAATCACTTGATTAATTGATAACAAAAACACTAACCTCATAAAAAGGTGATGGGAATTATTCCATTCTCTTCCTGCTTACTGCACATCTGCTTTAACGGATGCTGTATCTGTTACTCTCATTGGCAAAAGTAAAAAAAAAAAAAGGAATCAATGAGGTGTTTAACAGTTAACTTCAGGTGAACTAACAGTATCAAGTCAGTGTTTACTTTCCCACAGTGTTTAGAGATACAGATGCCAAACGGAGTCCACGGTGCATCTGGTAAGGTATTGACTGATAGCAGGGACAATATGAAAGGATGTCTTTCTAATCTGCCTCTGAGGATGATGTCACCGGCAGAGAAATCTGTCTGGTCGCAGGGAGATTTCTGTTTCCAGGATACAGTCAAATACAAACTGTCATTTTATCCTGCCTGAGTGCTCTGTGCGGTCGAGCTATAAAAGATTGTGAGTGGATACAAAAATAGACTAAAATATCGTTCCAAATAGTGATTTGCACTCTGTAGCATTGCGTTTGGGATTTCTGTAGCCCCACATGTCCATATTGGGTGTTGGTTAATTACTTAAATACAAGCAAGCAATACGAAACATCAATCTGTGTTTTACAAAGTGCCACCTTTAGAAGAATACACCTCCATGTGTTGACTGTTCACCCCACAGCCTAACCTGCGTGCAGTATGAGGGTACACTGAGATCCTGGCCTCACGTTGGTCCTGGGGTGTGGAACAATGGTGCTAACACCCTGGTTCTGGCATGCTACAGTAAGCCGGACTAATGCCAGGAATGTCAGTAGTGAGCTGGCTGGCATGTACTCTATTTTTCAGCAGGGGGCCTGAGTTTGAGAAGCACTGGTGCTGCCTTTTCCACGAATCCATTCCACGCCCAGCTACTGCTAAACCGTGAGAGGGCTTTAGCAGTAGCTATGAGCAGTGATTCAACAATAACAGCATTTACATTGGTTTTTGTCTCACCCTTTCGATCTAATTTTAGAAGCAGAGAAAGAATGAGCTCATAGGTGTGAAACATGTCACGGACCTATAGAGATACAATCATAATCAAAATGCTTGTACTCCTGTAAGGTGTTGTTGTCTTGTCATTTGAAAACTTCTCCTTTCTGAAGGTTTATAAATCACAAGTTCATGGTGGTCAGAGTAAAAACTATGGAGGACGGAACCTACCAAAATCAAAAATAGTGAATAAATAAATAAATTACTTGATAAATGACTATGGTATTTAAGTAGTAAAAATATTATTAAAAATAAATGTATTTACATAAATAATATAAAAGTGGAAATTAAACAGAGTAAGCAAAATAGAGAGTAAAGAGTAAACAAATAAAGGAATTAATAAAAAGGTAAATAGATAAAAAAGCTAATTAAAACAAATATCAATTTATGTCACATTTTATAAAATAATGAATGACTACATTTATTTAAGATATTATTTTTGCTACTTCTAATGGCATTGATATTCATTTATGAAATTATTTATTTATTTTTATTTTGGCAGGTTCCATCCTCAATAAAAAACGAGGCTGACAAGTTGACAGTAACACAAGGTTTTCACTCCACAGCGACGGTATTAATGTTGTCATACATAAAACACTGTTAAGTTATACAGTTAAGTATTTCAAAAATGTTTTAATCAGCTTCATCTTCATTCACGTCTTTAAAAGGGTCAGTTATTAGTAACACCATCCACACAGAATGGATTTGTTATAATGGATTGGTAATAAATGTATCCTCCGGCTGGCCCTAGAACAGCCTCTAGTGGATCTCTGTCAGTGCTACACAAAAGGCATACAGTAAAGACAGCCTGAATGTGTCTCTTTCACAGTTGTAGATCTGAAGGATAGCAGGCCTCAGAATACATTTTTCATCTTGACACAGTCTGTGAATTCCTTCTGTGTTGGTGTCTTCCTGTTAAGTGCTCTCTTTCTTCTGTCTCAAAGTGCCTCAGAGAACACACACACACACACACACACACACACACACACACACACACACACACACACACACACACACACACACACACACACACACACACACACACACACACACACACAAACCATGTTACTCTGTAGTTGCTCTGTTTTGCTCACACCTGCTGTATCTTTTGTGCTGCGTTCATGTCGTATAGTTAATATCAGCCTCCGAGTATCAGGAACTTGACAGCGATGATATCTCCCACTTAGTGAAAGGACTACAGTGTGTAAACAGTGAAAACAAACCTTTGACGAGAGTCAAGTCAGCATCACTGGCAGTTACATGTAAATAAAATCACTTGTATAGTAAATTCTGCTAATTTAAAAGGGGCTACTTTGTTTGTATTTGGTTTTACTTTAGGGATGCACCAATCCGACTTTTTCAGTCCTGATACTGATAGCAATACCTGGGATTTAGGTTTCGGCCGATACCGATTACTGATCCAACACCAGTGTTCAATCAATAAGCTGTATGCCTCACTGTGTGGAAGTAACTGGGATCATTCTTTAACGTGTAAGACAACATCAGGCTTGACTGGAACATTGCTTTACTAACTTTGTAAAACAAAATGTGAACAATAAATACATAGATATAAATGTACTGAATTGTTATTTATTATTAAAATAACAAATCGCACACCAGAAACTTGGTAAAAAATCTTAAAAATTAACAGGAATTATTTACATGAATTGAAATTAAAGTGTTAACCTTTTTAATGCAGCAACAAATTGGTCAAAACTTAAACAGGAATTAAAATTCCAGTATGTAACGTATATAGTATATAAACATAGAATTGAACTGAATAGATCGGCCCCATTGTCACCAATACCTGATCCAGCTATTTGAGTCAGTATCGGCCCGATATCCTATCCGGTATCGGTGCATCCCTATTTTACTTGTTAATGAACTGCTGCAAATACGTTACACAGCAAGAGTAGCTATTAGGCCCTGATCAGATGGAGCGCGTTGCTTTTCCTCACATTTTTCCACTCTATGCGCCTTGCGTTTTTGCAGGAGCGCACTGAACACCTTGAGTTGAAAAAAATTCAACTCGGAACGGAAAAGTGTCCAACGCCATTACCATTTTTCTCATTGTGGGCAACTTTTACTGGATACCCGGACTTTACCAACCGGAGTTACCATAATATGAACAACAGCAGGAGGCAAATTAGTGCAGTACTATAGATTTCAGTCAAGTTGTTTTTATTAATTTAAACTGTACTATTAGCCAAACTAATTTTCAAAAATGGATCATGATTGTAACACAGCTCCTCTTTTTACCACTGGTATGTGTCTGTGGTGTAAGTACAATAATATAAGAGTTCCCAACCTTTCGGCACTGCACACCGTTTTTATATTGGCAGTTTTTTGGGGGCACCAGATGTCTGGGCAGCGGTAGGGCTTGGTGATATATCCAGGTATAGGTAATTTCATACCTCGATAACGATATATATCACGATATAGTTTTTTTTCTGGTAATTCAATGAATAGAAAAAAAGTGTAAAAGTATGGAGTATTTTCTCATTCTAAGAACTTAAGTTATATAAGATAACTTATATAAGATTTATAGATAAGTTTTAAGAGAAATTATAGAGAAAATAATAAATAATAAATAAATAAATATAGGCCAAGCCTATATCGCAATAGAAACGATATAGGAAAATACGTACAATAGACATTTTTATATCATTTTGATGATATATATATCGTCATATATGGGGGGCGGGTTTAATTGCTGAGCATAATTTTTCTCTGCACCTCAACACTTCACCAGACGGAGAAAAGAGAGTACGCAAGGGCGAGACTGGGCGAGCAACTTAGTTTGCTCGGTTCTTTAGTGTGGCTACCTACTAAAAATACAGACATTCCTCCTCTTAGAAACACAGATTTCATGTACTGGTAAATGCTGAAAGGAAGCGACGACAGACTTGTTCACTACTGACCCACTTAAATGAATTAAAAAGAAACATCACTCTTTCTATTATTTTTGGTATATCAGAACACTTGTAGTGCATTATTGCTTACATAAACTGTTGAATTTGCCGATTTTGAATGTGTGAGAGACGCAGTAAGGAGTGGCAGTAGTGAACAGATTATTTTTAGCTGCTGACAGTTGACTCACTGACTGGTTTGTTGTCTGTTTGTATGTGTGTGCAGATGGGCTGCAACAACTGCACTTGGAGTTTGATATCACTTTAATGAATCGGGATGGCACCCACAGTATCATCTCCTCCCCAGGCCCCTCTCATGGTGTGTGTCATGTCTGAGATTGGTTTGGCTCTTTAGCTGACCCAGTACACACCCTCACCACAGAGTGTACTGGTCCAGCTCCAGCTTCTAATGGCTCAACTCCATGGTGGCAAGAACCACATCCCAGAGAGGGGTGGAGGGGGTGTATCAGGTCTTCCGACTCTGATCAAAAGGGACTTGAGACTTCTGGCTGTGTTTCAAACTGAGTTTTGACACCGTAGTACTGAACAGCTGCATGGAAACAGAAACATCCAGTCACCCGGGTGTATGGAGTCAGGTGGCTTACCATGCCATGCGATGACATTTAGCTAGGAAACTCAATTTTCTCTGTCTTCTGAAACACTTCAATTGCATTATGAATAATGGCATTTATCATGTGGTATTTTGGAAAACTTTAAGTTTTGAAACTAAATCTAAGAACAAAGTCAGCAGAAATTGAATTTAGCAGTATCTAATAAGGATGAGACAATGGTATAAAACGTAATTATTTGCACATGTATCATATATCTCACACTTCCTCTCTGATTATTGGCATCAATATTTGTATTCTGACCCTATCAAGATATGAATATTATGCATCTGTCTCTTCTCCTTTTAAAAATGTATATACTGAGGTAAACATGCATCCGTGAAATACTAGTTTGACCCTTAAGTGGCAAATATGTACCTCAATATTTAAAAAATGTGCACCACTTTTTCCTATTAAAAGTGCAATGTATAATACCTGGCCACATGCTCCATACAAATATGGGGCAGTATTTCACCTTTGCTACTGGGTCCATACAATCTAAATTTACAGTCATCAGTTATTTAAAAAAAAAAGCCAACTACTAACTAACAGCTGGCCAAGAATACGCAAAATTGCTATTTTATGGGCGCCCCGATAGCTCAGTTGGTAAAGCAGGCGCCCATAAGGCTGAGTCCTTACCGCGGCGGCCCGGGTTTGAATCCGACCTGCGGCGATTTCCGCATGTCGCCCCCTCTCTCTCTCTCCCCCTTTTTTAAACTATCCACTGTCCTATAAATAAAGGCTTGAAAACCGGCAAAAAAATAATCTTAAAAAAATTGCTATTTTATAATCTTCACGTGTGCCGTTGATCTATAGTTTACGTTAGCCATCTTTGTGTTTACTGTTACTAACCGGGGGCTGTACTGTCCGTGCACGTTTTGATAGTATATTTATTGGATTAAATCCAAAGTGGCAGAAACGAGAAAACGACTCAAAACTTTTTTCGTTTTGTCCTCCCCGCTGCCAGAAGACTTCTTTGCCAGGAGTAGAGCATGCGGCAGCTCCGGGAGACGGACCTTCAGTTGGCGGAGCTGTAGCAACTCAAATTCAGCCAGTGCAAACCTCAGCACCGGGAGTCACAGCGGGCTGGTGGCCAGCGGCAGCGCTAGCTCTAACCTGAGTAATGTCAGCAACAGAAAGTTTGACATGATTGAGAAGGCCTCGGGGCAGACAGGACAGGAAGACAGGACCAGGGCTAGCTGGTTAGCATGCTCAATTCAGTAGATATGCAACTGATTTGACTGTTATCAGGCCATTAAATAGGCATTATCAGTCGCTATAAACGCCATAGATGTGGGTCATTAGGGGCCTACTATGCCTACTACGTTGTAAAAGTAAAAGCGAAACTTAAAAGCAACATGTCCCAACACGGTAAAACTGAATTAAATGTTACATTTTGAACAGAAACAAAATTGCTTCTTTAGCTTTAGGCAACAAAAACACTTAGTGAAGTTTAGGGAAAAACATTGTGTTTTTGCTTAAAATAAAGTTTCAAAAGTGAAAGTGAAACTTAACACTTGTGAAAACAAAGACAACTACACGTTGTTGGTTTCACACGGGATGCGAACCCCTGTCTCCGGGGTGAAAACCCTGTGTTTTTTGCTTGTGTCATAATTACTATGGTCACTAGAGGTCGCTGTCGTTTTCTTTCATACCTTCTTTTGGTGACCTACCATGTGAATTGGGGATGTTAATAATTAACAGTTTAACCGTTAACCGACATTAAGAATTTTAACCGATTAATGCTATCGGTTAAACTGTTAAAAGAAATATTACAAATTAAATAAAAAGCTACGCAAAACACAGAGGAGTGGCTTGTCTCTTAAAGGAGAATAGCTAGTCCATCTTAAGAGAGTCTGAGCCGGTGTTATTGCTAGCTTGCTAGCTATCAGCAGGTGGCTGGCAAGCAAGACACAGGAATTTGGTTTGGGTTTTGAGGAATTGTAGCATTGATTCACCAAAAAACAACAACTGTGCACTCACTGCACTGCTATGTTCACAGCTATAACGTTACTGATAACTTAATACTCACCGTCGTCACACACACAGTCTGTCGGACACTCGCTATTGTTACGCCGGGTTGACAAGAGTTCATCGTCGTCACACGCACACGCTCTGTCTCTCGACCGGACACTCGCTAAAGTTACACCGTGCTCACAGAGTACGCCAGGCAGACAAACAGCTGACAACCTTGCAGCTAAACTAAATGATGCGGTGGAGACTAAAGTGGCTGCATGTGTCCATGACAATACATGCAGCATCTTGGCTGCTACAGTAACTCTCCCAGACGGATGTACTGGGGACTCAGTTGTCTGTTTTGCACATACACTGCAGCTGGTGATAAATGATGGATTCAACCTGTTCGTGCATTAGCTTATCGTTGCAGCTGGGCGGCTCGTTAGGTACTAAAACCACAGCACCGCTGCATGAAACGCACTAATCTTGTTGGTTAACGGTTAACAATCGGTTAACGAGGGTCAAGAAAGGGTAAAAAAAAATTCAAAATTAGCATCCCTAATGTGAATAGATGATAAAACCTACTAGTGGGTGTAGTGGGACCAGGGTCTGAAATGAACTTTTTTCACTTCCTGTCACTGTGGCAGACAAGTATTTTTTTTTGGCTGCCACTCAGAAATTTATCTGCCATTTTTGAAATCTCAGCGCTAAATGAAGGAATAACATTTTAGATCTGATGTCATTCGATGTTCAATATATTTAACATAAAAAAACATTATATACATGCTAAATACTGTATTGTACTGTACTTTACTTTGTGATTGTCATCTCTAGGGGTTATTTGCATAAAAACACAATTCAAATGATTATGATTATTTAAATATTTGCTTTGATTAAAAATCTTGGTAAGTTGTTAGGAAGTTAAACAGGTCATAATTCTCTCTCTAGTATCTGTTTTATATTACTGTGAAAATATCTCCTTCAAACAAATGGATTTATTCAAGTTTCTCGCCAAAAACTTAATTTTACGAGATTACATTTGAACGCATCATGATAACGTTGTAATTTACCTTCACTCAATGGTCATTTTGCTGAGCAGACCGTGAACGCCTCATAATAATAACAGAATGGCACCTCCTATGTTAGCTCAGCTATTTATCCAAGCAGGACTTCGCTGCCCACCGGCTGCTAACAGCTAACGTTACGAACACTCATCCTGCTGATTTCAACACAGATTAATCAGGGAAAAATAGGCTGCGTCCCCAATTGCATTATGAATAATGGCATTTATCATGTGGTATTTTGGAAAACTTTAAGTTTTGAAACTAATTCTAAGAACAAAGTCAGCAGAAATTGAATTTAGCAGTATCTAATAAGGATGAGACAATGGTATAAAACGTAATTATTTGTAGATGTATCATATATCTCACACTTCCTCTCTGATTATTGGCATCAATATTTGTATTCTGACCCTATCAAGATATGAATATTATGCATTAGTCTCTTCTCCTTTTAAAAATGTATATACTGAGGTAAACATGCATCCGTGAAATACTAGTTTGCCCCTTAAGTGGCAAATATGTACCTCAATATTTTAAAAATGTGCACCACTTTTTCCTATTAAAGGTGCAATGTATAATACCTGGCCACATGCTCAATACAAATATGGGGCAGTATTTCACCTTTGCTACTGGGTCCATACAATCTAAATTTACAGTCATCAGTTATGTAAAAATAAGCCAACTACTAACTAACAGCTGGGCAAGAATACGCAAAATTGCTATTTTATGGGCGCCCCGATAGCTCAGTTGGTAAAGCAGGCGCCCACAAGGCTGATTCCTTACCGCGGCGGCCCGGGTTTGAATCCGACCTGCGGCCATTTCCACATGTCGCCCCCTCTCTCTCTCTCCCCCTTTTTTAAACTATCCACTTTCCTATAAATAAAGGCTTGAAAACCGGCAAAAAAATAATCTTAAAAAAATTGCTATTTTATAATCTTCACGTGTGCCGTTGATCTATAGTTTACGTTAGCCATCTTTGTGTTTACTGTTACTAACCGGGGGCTGTACTGTCCGTGCACGTTTTGATAGTATATATATTGGATTAAATCCAAAGTGGCAGAAACGAGAAAACGACTCAAAACTATTTTCGTTTTGTCCTCCCCGCTGCCAGAAGACTTCTTTGCCAGGAGTAGAGCATGCGGCAGCTCCGGGAGACGGACCTTCAGTTTGCGGAGCGGTAGCAACTCAAATTCAGCCAGTGCAAACCTCAGCACCGGGAGTCACAGCGGGCTGGTGGCCAGCGGCAGCGCTAGCTCTAACCTGAGTAATGTCAGCAACAGAAAGTTTGACATGATTGAGAAGGCCTCGGGGCAGACAGGACAGGAAGACAGGACCAGGGCTAGCTGGTTAGCATGCTCAATTCAGTAGATATGCAACTGATTTGACTGTTATCAGGCCATTAAATAGACATTATCAGTCGCTATAAACACCATAGATGTGGGTCATTAGGGGCCTACTATGCCTACTACGTTGTAAAAGTAAAAGCGAAACTTAAAAGCAACATGTCCCAACATGCTAAAACTGAATTAAATGTTACATTTTGAACACAAACAAAATTGCTTTTTTTAGGTTTAGGCAACAAAAACACTTAGTGAAGTTTAGGGGAAAACATTGTGTTTTTGCTTAAAATAAAGTTTCAAAAGTGAAAGTGAAACTTAACACTTGTGAAAACAAAGACAACTACACGTTGTTGGTTTCACACGGGATGCGAACCCCTGTCACCCGCCACTGCCAACAATTTACCCGCATTTGGCGGGTGCTAATTTCAGACCCTAAGTAGGACCCTATTGAACCATATCCATGGTGCTTATATCGACTGATAACACCTATTTATTAGCCTGACAGTCTAATCGGCTGAGATATCTCTGCAACACAATACATAGACGTTTTTGACATAATGTCAACACTGTAACCTCTTCACATTCTGTTGATAACGTTAGCTCATTTTTTAAATATTTTAAACTAAAATTCAGGCCAGATCTTACACATTAATGATAATGTATGTTTTAAACTAATGTATTTTTGAGGACACATTTGTTAAAAAGGTAGATGCTTAGTAGAGAAATGGACCTGCAGTGTAGTGTTATTTCTCATTTTAGAGTCTGATATCTTCATAAAGATGATGTTTCAGGTGTGGCGTGCCAACTGGTGCGTCATTTTTACTGCCTGTCATCACCTGAGGCCTCACTTCTTTGGTGTGAAGCCCTTTGCTCTACACTCTACTACAGCACTGAGGCTGCTATGTCTTTGCATGCTGTGTTTTCTGTACGTACCTTCACAAAGCAAACTGATGTAAGAGGAGGAGTGCTCCAGCTTTGGAATAAAATGTTGGTTGTGTGGAACAATTGGGAGGTGTGTGGGGTAGGCTACTTATTTCTCATTACATTATGGCTATTTGTTAATTTTCTCATGCATATATCTCGAAACTTAACTAATACGACTCAAGATGTATCTCACCACTATTGCTGTGAAAACATTTCCTTCAAACAACTGGATTTATTCAAGCGTCTCAACAAAAACGACATTTTACAAGAATACATTTGAACACATCATGACAACGTTAGCATTTACTTTCGCCCAATACTAGTTTTTACTGAATAGAGCCTGAAGATCTGACATCTACTGAACATCATAATGTAAATCAATGGCACCTCCCGCGTTGAAATCGGCAGGATGAGAGCTAGTTAGCGTTAGCTGTTAGCAGCTGGTAAGCCGCACAGTCCTGCACGAAGCTAATGTTAACTAGCTCTCATCCTGCCGATTAAAACACAGATTTGTTGTTGGCAATGTAGCATTATCAGTGAAAAAATAGGGTTGCGATAGTGAGTTTACTGTGTCCCAAACACATTTTTATTGTTCCCGGGATGGCGGTACGCTGTTAGTCTCGATCCTAGACGGTACCTACCTGTGGTACTGTAGAAAAACAAGTACCATCATGTTTTCAGAATTTTGGCATTGACTTGGTACCGAAGTATCAGTTCTTGTGACATCCCTACAGTACACCCTCATCATTACATCCATGTATTTTTTCAATTTCGCTGTTTTGCTAAAACAATATGCTATGTACATTTACAAGCCAAAAAAGTTCAAGGACTTCGCAGTCGTGTCTGCAGGGATTGCTTTCTCCGAGGTTGTTTACCGCCCCCAACAAGGTGCATTAAGCTCAAGATGGCTTTAGTTTGGTGTTAGGGCTATTATTGGACTTAGGGACTGCCAGACTCAGGAGTAAGGATTTGAGAATGTTCTGCTTGAGAGCCTCAATTTTGGGAATAAAAGTCCTCTGAGTCACAACAAAGTGAAGTATTTGATTAAACAGGATGGAACTCTTGGAACTCTGTATCAAGGAAGTGACTGCATGTTTTGTTGTATAATTGTGTTGTTGTCCTTGTTCTTTTTAGTTGGCAGTAAAAAGGAGCATTAGGATAATTGGATAGTTTGTTCCATTTTGTTCTCTGTTACACTAAGTGAATTCATCCCAAACGTAATATTGAAATCTAAGGGTCTGTTGTCATCATTTGAAGGGTTAATCTCTGTCAGTTCCCCCCCATCTCCCACCCACAGATACTGTACCTCTACAGTATGTTTATGTCCTCTCTGCTGCTGTAGCCGTCTGAAACCGGATCTGTGCCAACGAGCATTTATTGATTGTATATTGATTAGAATAGGGGTCATTACAGCCCTCCTGAATAATTTCTCGACTACAGCACAAGGCTGTAGCAAACCCATGGCTGAAAATATATCAGTAGCAGCGTAATACAATTTGCTATACAGGTGTTTTACATTGATGTAAGTGTCCTACCTCTGTTTTCTCACACTTGTATTCATTTGGCAGCTCAAGTAGTTGGGCACAAGTACAGGATGAAGGATCAGTGTGTGAGAGAGTGCGATGTAAGAGGCAAGCTGTTGAATTCAGCAGCACTCTGTTAGAAGACAACCAGGTGGCTCACGTAAAGTTGAATAAACAAGAGCTGAGTTTACCTATCTATCTTCATACGGGCCAAATGACTTCCTATTAGCATCTGAAGGATTTTAAAGTAGATAACCTCATTGGTCCCCAGTCATTTAGTGTAATGCATGTTTCATGTTTTGATTTACCTCACAGAGGGAGCCTTGTTTTATTTCTGAATCCTGTTATCATGATTTAGTGTGTGTGGTGGGTTTGTAGGCAATGTGAAATATTTCAGCTATTTATATTTTATAATAAAAAGCAGCTGTCAAAGCTATGCTCATTGGATCATGGCATGCAGTACTGAGAGCCTTATAACCAGGTTCATTGTAATAGATGCTTTTAAAAAGCTTTGCATTTAAATAGTCTGGCCACTGAACATTTAATTAGGAGGGAGTCAAACCTTGAGCAGGAAATGGCATCGACTCTGAAACTTGAACCAGTGTGGATCTGTGGCCCTGATGCATGGGGCCGCATCACCATCTGTCCTATAGAGCTGTGTGATTAATCAGATGATGTGATATTGACAGAAGTAGCAGTAGGAGGTATTTTGGGTTGCTTCTTTATCCCATAAACAACCCAAGAGACCTACACACAAATAGGTCATACAAACCAAACAACTCCTATTTTACAAAGTAAAAGCCTATTTCCAAAATGTCTCGGTGCTGACTCAGTACATTGTGAGGTGGATGATCTGAGCTTTAGACAACACTCTTGATTGTGTGTTTCAGTGACTCATGGATTTCACCTTTGGTTCAGCTATTTTTCCTCATAATCTTTACCAGTCTGTTGTCGTCATCCTGTTTTGACACGTCAGTTCCCAAAAGTAGAGCTTTAATTCAGGAAAAAAAAAATAAAGAACCTCATTTTCTTTTCACTAGTGCAGTGAAAACGTGCCCGTAAGGAAGGGGCTGATTGCTTGACCTCGGTTATTGCTGCTCTCTCAAGAAGCGCTCATCCAAACAACTTCACACTTGACACTGCGCTTCCTTGGGTCCTGAGTGCTACAGGAGTGTGTCCTAAAACCTGGAAATTAGTTAGCATTTTAGCATTTCTGGTTCCCTCATCTCAAAGTCAATGTTTTTTTGAATGGGTTTTAGTTAGATGTCTGAAATAAGGTCTGTGGTTAACACAAGCTGAAGAGATTTTAACGTTTTGTTCTACGATATAAAATACATCGATTAAATACCCCACTCGTACATTTTGAAGCCTTTATGTGTCTTAAAAAGGCGGTTGCTAACAAGTGGCAAAATGACATTACTACGTTAGCTTTTTACTTTCGACAATTGCATTTACGCTTCAAAAATCATAAAAGTGGTGTTCATTTGTGGAGATTATTTTAGGGAACAAAACATATCATAAACGTGTGTTTGCCACAGAGCTTAGTTCGATTAGATAGTCTCCAATATCTTCATTGCATTCAGCTTGGCTTTATGACGGGAGCAACACGGATCATCACAGTTATGGTGTTAAAACCAGAAAAGAGATTAGATTGGACACTTTATTGTGCTGATACCGAATCCTCAGAGACATTTTTTCTCCCATCTGCAAAAACCTTGTCATAGAATCTCATTTTACCATAAAAGAGCTACTGAGCAGTAATGGACAAATTGAAATCTATTCGCATGCATTAACGGATTTGTATACAGATTTAATAACTTAATTTAATAACTTTAATAACTTTAATAACTTCTTATACTCACAGAACATAATTTTTGATCTTAGTTAAAATGTTAACTCCACTTGTCATTTGGAGCTCTTCTGATCAAAGTCTTGTCCTCTGTCAGTCTATTCATACTGAAGCAGACTAGCAATTTTATTATTGCTGACTTCAGGCACGACACAGCAGAGCACCAGCCAGTCATTGGAGACTTGAGGAGACTGCTGAGTCAAAGTCAGCATAACCTTCACTGTCATCTTCTGAAATAACACTGTCAAGGATCTAACAATGTAAACCTTTAGATGACTCTTAGAGCCCTATTTAAATCATCTATAGCGCATGGTCTAAAGTGCATGGCTCAAGTGCATTTAGGGCATGTCCAACTCCACTTTTGCTAGTTAACCGGCGCATACCTTAAAGTAAGGTGCAAGGGGCAAAGGGGTTGTATTTAGTCTCTTAATTAATCATAGGTGTGTTTTGGGCGTAACAGGAATTAAATCAACTAGAGTGTTTAACTCCCAAAAGCAAGGTGCGGCTGCAACGGGTGCATTGCTATTTAAAAGGCGGATTCGGCAAATTGGAGAAGCGAGCCGTTTTCTGCTGAGGAAACGGATCTGCTCGTGCGTGAAGTGAAAGTGTGCGAGCAGATGTATGTGGTGCTTGGCCGGTGGACCCTCTGCCTCCACCGTCTCTCAATCCTCTGTCCCATCGACAACTCCATTTGACTGTATGTGAGCAAATGCACCGATAACCTATTGAACCATTGCAGGTTAAATTCATTATATGATTATAAGCACTAGGCTAAATATCATAAACATGTATTGATAAATAATGAAAACTGTATTGCTTTCTGATGCAACCCACGGGTGGCTCGGACCAGCTGAACGGAATCCTCCAGAGCCCCGTTATGCACGTGCTTGCAGCCGGGCGCTGCCGGAGAGGCGGTGCAAACGCACGGATCCATAAGCCTCACAAAGCTGCCATTTAGGGGGAGAGGGTCCGTAAACGTTGAAGTAGACATAGGGTCTACACTCGCACACACAGAGGGATGAGGAGAGGAGACGCCACAGAGGCGTGTGTGCACCGTGATCTCTCTGGTCACGGCGGTCACGCCTGTGACTGGAGGAGCGCTGAGAGCGCGCTGCAGGTTGAGCATACAGAATGCCTGAGAGCCTTACTTTGTTATAGTCTATTATATTCTGAATTGTCACCTGCAGCTTGAATTTTGTGTTTTCCTTAATATAAATAAAAACCTTGTTCTTGCGCCGACACTGTATTTAACTGAGGAGGAGCACTGCTGCGTCCCTGTCTGTGTAACAACCCGCCTGTGTAGACGCATCTTACTATCTGAATAATATGCCCCTTAAATAGCAGGAAAAAACTGCACCAGACTTTAGACCAGGTTTTTGTTGGTCGCTTTCTGCTGCGTCTAGATAGCAATGCGCCGACAATGCTTCTGACCACACCTCATTTTAAGACCAACACACCCATGGGCGCACAGATGAACGCAAGAACATTTGCTACTTGCACAACGTGGGCGCTGCGCGTGAAAATGCGTCTGTCTGAAACTAGCAATGACAGTTGCGCTGCACTCTGCGCCGCTTTGCGTCGGGTGTAAGATAGGGCCCTTAGTGTATATTGACTATGGTTAATTGATTGGATTTTTTTTTTTTTTTATATATATATCTTCTAAAAGTGTATTATTTTGGGCCGTCAAAGTTGACTGGATAATAATGCGTTAACTCAAATTTGTTTTAACGCCACTAATTTCTTAAACACATTAAGCAACTTGCGCTTTGTAGGTTGTAGCGGGCTCAGTTGTAAAGCTAGATAGTGACGATGCTGGTATCATATGAAACTTGAAAACCTAAGGAATCCATTGATACCAACCATGTCATATTAGCTTGTTGGCAAGAAGGCAAAGTAACGCTACAAACTTGCGCTAAATTTTGGCCATTTTCAAAGGGGTCCCTTTACCGCTGACCTCAAGATATGTGAATGAAAATGGGTTCTATGGGTACCCACGAGTCTCCCCTTTGCAGACATGCCCACTTTATGATAATCATATGCAGTTTGGGGCAAGTCATAGTCAAGTCAGCACACTGACACACTGACAGCTGTTGTTGCCTGTTGGGCTGCAGTTTGCCATGTTATGATTTGACCATATTTTTTATGCTAAAGTACCTGGGAGGGTTTCTGGACAATATTTACATTTGTTTTGTGTTGTTAATTGATATCCAAAATAAATATATACATACATTTGCATAAAGCAAGCATGTTTGTCCACTCCCATGTTGATAATAGTATTAAATACTTGACAAATTTCCCTTTAAGGTACATTTTGAACAGGTAAAAAAATATGTGATTAATTAGCAATTAATCGCTATTAACTATGGACAATCATGCAATTAATTGCGATTAAATATTTTAATCGATTGACAGCGCTAGTGTTATTTCATTATTATAGATGGGATTCAATTGTACACATAGCTACTGGCGAAATCACAACTTACAGTCCTGAAACCTTGATTTAATTTAGGGGTAATTTGTGGGAATTTGTTTTTCAGCTCTACTGAGTATTTTCAGCTGTTAAGGGAATATATTGGAAACTAAACTATTGCAGTGATTTAATTTTGTTCAGATTGCAAAGTTTAGTTTCCTTAAAAGTGCTCTGTCATCTGACCCCCCCCCCCCCCCCCGAGGTCCAAGGTCCCCACTGCAGCACTTTTCATGAAAAATAGAGCGGCTCCTTCAGACCAGAGTATTTTAAGGGGATATAATGCTGAGTCACTGACGCTGTTGTTCTGATGGAGGAGAAATAAACCACCCAGTGACTATTTGTCAGGTTTACCTTCATTTTATTTTTAGATTTTAACAGATTTATTAGTTTTATAACACCACAATTCAAAGTAAGCGGTTTATTTTATCACCTAGACAGCTAGAGTAATATATTATCAGTGCATTTAAATCTTTAATTGAATTGTATCTGGTTCAGAAGTATTTTTTCCATCCCCTCCTACCTCTCAGTCAAAACAGTCATCACTTCACACTCTCTGCATTGGCAGCTTTAGGTAAGCTCTACGCACCGCCGTGATATGAAGGTGGAGCGTGCCAGTTACTGGTCGAGGCACCTCCCTGAACACCACGAGG
Source organism: Sebastolobus alascanus (assembly GCA_916701645.2). NCBI lineage: Eukaryota > Metazoa > Chordata > Actinopteri > Perciformes > Sebastidae > Sebastolobus > Sebastolobus alascanus. The sequence goes on from CAKAOJ020000045.1 coordinate 1,571,568, forward strand.
ATGAGACGGGACAACATCAGGGAGGGGTGAGAGGTGGAAAGCAGGGTGATGTGCTCCTTTCTTTCACAATTCCTCTGCTGACAGGGATTGTGTGCGAGCCGGCAGGAGAGAGAGAAAGAGAGAAAGGGAGTGAACAAAAACACTAAGCTGCCAACTTCTGTGGCGGTAGCGGAGCAGAGAGGGAGAGACAGGGATAGAAACCGCCTGCAGTTAGCAGAGAGAGACATCCTCCAGCGTGGTGTTTCAGTGCTGAGCTGACCTTGCAGAGCTCAGACTCGACAGTTTGGAGCCTCAGGCAGTCGCGAGCATGGATCCTGGAAGATCTATCCAGCATGAGATCAGCTCTCTCAAAGGTACTCCTCTCGCTTTTTTTTAACATTTAGCTTCCTCGGACTGCTGTCATCACCGTCATATGCTAACAGGACCGCCTCGTTTTCCCACAATCCCTCTCTGGTGAGGACCTCCTCATTGTATAGATGCGGGCTGAACAAGAAGTTCAGTTTTGAAGGTGTCAGGGCTGTTGAGTTAAATGGAGGAATTCCAATCCTCTGCTCTCCCTTGCTCTCCGCATGTTTTTGTGGATGAAAGGAATTTAAAAGCTTTTGTTCCCCTTTGTGTTCAGGCGTGACCAGAGCAGTTGGAGCAGAGGACAGGGGTAATGATTTTGCTGAGATGGTGTGTTTTGCGAGCCGTTACGAGGCTGCTGCTGCTGCTGCTGCTGCTGCTGCATGCGGCACGTTGAATGCGTCTGCGCCGGGAGATGCAGAGCACAGTAGCTGCTGCAGAGCGGCTGCTTCTGCTGCATCGCCGCGGTAACAGCAGCGATACGGCCAAGTGTTGCCCTGCCCCTCAGTCAGTGATGGGACTGTTCAGCCTGGTCAGAAGTGAACATCTGTAGTTGTGAAGGAAATATTTCTCTGTTCTTGTCTGCTGCTTGTCAGGGTGCAGCATGGTTAGATGTTTCTTACGTTTACATCAGCAGTGTGTGCTCCTCCCTCCTCCCTCACTTACAGGTGTCCCCAGGGTCTGAAATGAACCTTTTTTCACTGCCTGCCACAGTCTGCCACTTTTTGAAATCTATGCGCTAAATGAAGGCATAACATTTTAGATCTGATGTCAATTCAATTTTAATTAATTAATTTTTGATTTAGTGTCAAATCATAACAGAAGTTATCTCGAGATGCTTTTCATATAGAGCAAGTCTAGACCGTACTCCCAACAAGAGACCCAACAAGAGATCCCCCATGAGCATGTATTGTTATGCGACAGTGGCAAGAAAAAACTCCCCTTTAACGGGTAGAAACCTTGGGCAGAACCCGACTCTGGGTGGTTGGCCATCTGCCTCGACCAGTTGATGTTATTCAATGTTTGATATATTTTACACAAAAAACATTATATGCATGTTAAATAACAGTGTTCGAATTACATCGTAGCTCTGGGGGAGCCCTATTTTTCGGGGGTATGAGGGTACTGTACACAGTACTTTACTGTACTGTACTATGTTATAGCCATTTGTAGTGGTTATTGGCATAAAAACACAATTCAAATGATTAGGAAATAAATAATTGTATTTTTACTTAAATATTTGCTTTGATTAATACAAGCTAGTGTTAGGAAGTTAAACAGCTCATAATTCCCTCTCTATTATCTATTTTATATTGCTGTGGAAACATCTCCTTCAAACAACTGGATTTATTCAAGTTTCTCGCCAAAAACTACATTTAACAAGATTTTTTAACACATCATGATAAAGTTAGAATTTACTTTCTCACAATATTTTACTGAATAGAGCTTGAATGCATCATAATGTAACTCAATGTTACCTTCGTTAAGGTTAGTAGCTCCGTTACTTAGCCAAGCAGGACTATGCTGCCAACCAGCTTCTAACAGGTAGCGTTACTAACTCTCCTCCTGCCGATTTAAACACGGGTTTGTTGTTCACAGTGTAGAATTATGAGGGAAAAATAGGGTGCGCCCCTCAGGTTTAGTAGCGCCATGCTTTTGAGCACTTTTTTCTCTCCGCCATGTTTCCAGTCCCAAACAAAGTGAAACGTGATACAGCGTGTGTATGCCGTTATGTCACTGTGCATGCGTAACTGTCGGAGAGCATCGAAGAAGAATCGATAGTCATGGAGGCATGAAATGCCAAGGAATCGGAAAACTAGGAACCGGTTCTCAACGGAAACCGATTCTCTATTCCCATCCCTAGCGTTTTCCCTGCCTGCCAAAAGTTTCAAATGGCCTGACAATTTTTCCCGCCACTATAAACAATTTGGCAGGTGTCAGGTGCTAATTTCAGACACTGGGTGTCCAACTACTTCACTGTCAGACAATTAGAAATCCATTGTTACAGTCATTTTGAATGTCTCATTTCTCACAAATTATTCCGCCATTAGAGCTGGTTATCAAACCTCAGTACTTTTTTGGTTACTAACCGAAATGTGTCTGATCAGATACTTTTGAATGTCTGCCCCGTTTTCTCGATCTTGTTTACCTGTTCTTTGATCGAATTAAGGCTGCAACTGATTATTTTCATTATCTATTAGTTTGGCAATCATTGTCTAGACTAATCGTCTATAAAATGTCAAAAAAAGTGAAAGACTCCCCATCACAATATCTCCACAATAGTTCAATGCGAGAGGTGTCTTCAGGTGTCTGTTTTGTCAGACAGTCCAGAACCCACAGATATTCAGTTTACTATGATATAAAACAGAGAAAAGCAGCAGTTTTCTGATTGATCCACTAATAATTTCTGCTCTAGACCAGATACCTGCTTATTTTAGTCAAAATGTTCATTTATTTAGGGAAAGTTCTTGTATGTATGCTATTTAATATTTGTGACCTTTGGCTTATTTGTTAAAGGTGCCCTATACGATAACCAGAGCATCGCACACTATTGTCTATTTAAAGATATAGAGGAGTAATGTCTACCTGGGCAGAGAATGAAGTCGCTCTCCCTCTGTGTGTGTTGTAATCAGAGCCTCTCTGTTCTTTGTTGACATAGCCGAGACGGTCGCGTGTGATTTTAATGCATGTTAGCTGCCCAACTGGCTAGCTCATGGCCACCGCTCTGCACTGCTCTCACGGCGGTTACAGCTGATAACACTGTCCCGACCGACGGCGTTGTTGCGGAAGCATAGCACCCACCCTCCGGTTGTCCCCCAGGTTAACACGGTTAGCTCTGGCAGCACTGTTACCTTTGTTTTCACTGTTAGCGATGAGCCGCTGGCTCAGCTGTCGCCATGTTGAGAGCCGTGCAGAGGCAATAGAAATCCTCCGATTCTTGCATTTAGCACTTTGTTATTGTTTACTATTGGAGAAAGTATTATCTGGTATCAGTACGGAAACTTTTCTAATAATACCCAACCCGATTTTCCACCAAGTTTGATGCAAACCAACTGTGGTAAAAGTTTGTTTGACACAATGTTGCTGTGACAACATATTTACACAATAGAGTGCTCAAGGAGTGATGTAGCTTTGGAGGCCAACCAGGAAGTTGGCATCAACCTGGGTTCCCTTGACAAAAAAACAATGGGATTTTTTTAATTGGGTTTTGGATTATTGCAGAAAATAAGCTCTTTGGCAAACAAACGTTTATGATACTCACACGTTTTGTTCAGCAAGATAATCTCCACTAATGAACCCCACTTTTATGATTTTTGACGTGTGAATGCAATCGCCAGAAGTGAAAAGCTAACGTTAGGCTATAAACCAACTACACCACAGTGGCATGAACGTGAGTACATACAACGAGGCTGTAAAGGTGAACGAGTCGGCGTGATGATTTTAGTAGTCCCATTTAGCCATTTGCTAGCAACCTCCTTTTCAAAGACATATAAAAGCTTACAAATTCAAGAGTGGGATATTTACTGACCTATTTTATGTCATAGAACAAAAAATTAATATCTCTTCAGCTTGTGTTAACCACAGACCTTATTTCAGGCATCTACAGTAACTAAAAACCCATTCAAAAAACCCATTGACTTCCATACAAGAGAACTGGAAGTGCTAAAATGCTAACTCATATCCGGGTTTTAGGACTCATTCCTGTAGCACTCTATAGGACTTTGTTAATTGCTCAACTTGCAAAGAAAAGCAAAGGCCTTTTTTCCATTATGTGTTTCAGTTTTTGGAAAAAACAACAACAACAAAAAATCAACAAAAAACAAACTCTTAGCATAGTGCAGTCTTTTAATTGACATGCTCCCAACTGTATGGCTATTCTGAGCAATTTCTGTCTCCAAGGCATCTTAATATATTCATAATACTACTTCTCTCCTCCCATTTGCCTCTCATACTCTGTAGGTACCACTGTCTGCATGGTTGGTATACTGTATTTCCAGTCATAGTTCATCAGGTATTCAGGCCATGGAGAGTGCGCTACTTTTACACCAATCTTTGAATCAGTGTGCACCATCTACATTTCACTAAGTAAAGGATTAACAGCAGACTGACTGACGTTTATAGGGACAGAAAGCCTCCTATTTGAGGAGACAGAACCCAACCAGACTATTGAAACTGGCTCAGCCCAAAGGAGACTCTTTTTAAAAGTTGTTCCTTCTGTGTGGAGTTGAGGTTTGTCTGAAGTATTCTGGCAGAATGTGGCAACGCTTTGGCACAGTTTTCCGGGTGGCAGGGGCATTTAAATGATCCTGGAGAGGGATCTGAAGGAGTCCTACCCACTGGGACAGGCTGAGAATGTTTTCCCCAGGGCTCCGGGGACAAAAGCTCCCTCGCTTCACTGAGCACTCCCAATGGAGTTACTTAATATGTTAAACACCGCTGCTTACTCAGTGCAGCTCAGTTCATTTGTAAGCATGTCGTCACCTCAAGACCAGTCCTCCCATTGTGCATTCTAGTCAGCTATTTACAGGCACTTGGTACAGAATCAGCTTTTTAACACAAGAGCCTGTTGATGCTCTCCTGTATGTGTTGAGACATGCAAGGCCACTGTTAACACAGGCCTTGGTGACTTATCACTGACAGTAGAGTTCACCTGTTAAAACAGGATGATATTCCCCTTTTTGTACCAGCCAGTTGTGGGTCTTGACCCATATATTTTGAGCTAATTTTAGGCTTATACAGATCTCTGAACAAGGGCTGAAAAAAGTGGCATTTAGCTGCATTTGCTGAATGACAACGCACTTACATGGAAGATATTGAAGCCATTCTTTCTTCTCTTACTTTACTCTTTTTCTTTCTATCCTCTATATTCTTTTTGTCTGTTGCCTGATTTTGTGTTGTTTTGTCGGCAGCTTTTTATGCTGCAATCTGTGCATTCACACCAAGAGCGAAGCAAACTTTTCGTGAGGTGCGATTGCATACAAAGTCAATGCAAGGAGGCAAATAGACGTGAATGTGCGCTGGGCGACGCGAATGGAGCGAATGACGTGATGCAAACACGAAGATTTCGCGTATTCGCGGGAGTTAAAATAATACAACTCGAGCGAAAATTTTGCGTGACGTTGTGTCGCGAAAGCCTATCAACGTTGAGATTCTCCTCATGTCGTCACTGACGTCCTGACGTTGTTGAATCAGAAATGGAGGAACATTTACAACAACATTACTGCCGTATTTATGCCTAGGGGACATCATGTTGAGTGTACAGTAGATTGAGCAGCTACAATGTTAGCGTAGCCTGGCACTGATCGATCCGAACTCCATTCAGAAAACAAGCATTTTAAAAGTCGTTTGCTTGTCGCCTTGCAGACAGAACTGACAAAGCATGAGTTTATACTTTTTACAAATCGGCATTATTGTAGTTGTTTCAGCATCGTTTTGATCTGTTATTACAATTAAATCACAGCACAATCTGTTTATTTTGGGTTCATACCGCAGAAGCGACGTGTGGCTTGCTAGATGAGAAAATTCGCTTCGCTCTTGGTGTGAATGCAACATTACACAATTTATTCTCATCCTTTTCATCCAAGTCTTTTTTAAAACAAGAGAAGAAACCACAACACAATAACATGAACAAAGTGAACACAAGACCCTCAGCTTTTTCACTATGAGCTCATCTACCAGCCTGTTGGCACTCTTAACCTGTTCTAACCTTTTGGCCTCTACCGTTAGTTATGTCTGTGGCTCTTTGTGTTTCAACACTCCCTCTAATCCAGGGTTTCTGTTTAGCCCTTATCAGCATGTTTTCACAAACAGTGCACTGTTGTGAATGATGCTTTCTGAAGGTTATGTGCCGGTGAAAGGAAGATGACGAGGCTTTTAAGCAGATGCAGCTTCAAACCAGGGCTATCCAGTTAAAAGGAAGTTCAAGGCAGGGGTCAGTGCACTTGACCTCTGAGCGGTTTAGTGTTTCTGATGGACGTGGCAAAATGGCTTCCTGACATTCGGCAGGTTCACTCTTCAGTTCCGTAGAGCTACTTCAATATTGTTCACAGATTTAGATAGTAATAGAGTGTAACATTAGTCTATTTTCAAATTAAAGAAGCAACTGTATTTTATGCACATAATAAAAACATTGTAGAGGAATTGGTCGGGAAAACGTTGAAAGGTAAAGTGAGAAACTTTAAATTCCTTTTAAAGTGGTAACGGGTGTTCTACACACGTGATATACAATGTATGCACATTAGGGCTGTCAAAGTGAATGCGATAATAACGCGTTAACGCAAATTTGTTTAACTATAAAACCTAAGGAGTCCATTGGTACCAACCATGTCATAATAGCATGTTGTGAAGGAGGCTAAATAACGCTCCAAACTTAAACTAAATTTTGGCGAGGAAAAACTGTCATGGCCACTTTCAAAGGGGTCCCTTGACCTCTGACCTCAAGATATGTGAATGAAAATGGGTTCTATGGGTACCCATGAGTCTCCCCTTTACAGACATGCCCACTTTATGATAATCACATGCAGTTTGGGGCAAGTCATAGTCAAGTCAGCACACTGACACACTGACAGCTGTTGTTGTCTGTTGGGCTGCAGTTTGCCGTGTTATGATTTGAGCATATTTTTTATGCTAAATGCAGTACCAATATTTGTCATTGTTTTGTGTTGTTAATTGATTTCCAATAATAAATATATACATACATTTGCATAAAGCAGCATATTTGCCCACTCCCATGTTGATTATTATTATTAAGAGTATTAAATACTTGACGAATCTCCCTTTAAGGTACATTTTGAACAGATAAAAAATGTGCGATTAATTTGCGATTAATCACAATTAACTATGGACAATCATGTGATTAATCGCGATTAAATATTTTAATCGATTGACAGCCCTACCAAAATCAGAAAATATTTTTTAGCAGACGTTCTATGATCATGATGTGAAAGTGAAACTCCTTTTTCTTATGATGCATTGATTCACAGGCATGATTGAAGCTTCCATATAAACAATATGTGGACTCTCCGTAACCGAATTTGTAAAGTAAAAATAACAACATAGTTAACATCATGACAGGGTTATTATGTGGTTCCCTGATGACCTATAAGTACATGGTTTGGATTGTAATATGCAATCTGGGGATGACTAAGTATCCCTCTATGATTTGCTTCCTTATTTCCCCACAATATCCTGTACATGTTGATCTGCAGTCGCGCTCTGTTTGATCTGCAGATAACAGTCCAGTCCAGCATTAGATCAGCGTTTTCTTTTTCCTCCACTGCTGCACTTTTCTGCTTGCCAAGAATTTCCCAGTATAAAATGATCCATGAGGACAATGCGGGGGATCAATACAGAGCAGGGACGGAGCGGAAAGGCTCATAGTTTACAAAATTTGACTCTCATGAATGCACCAGATATGTGTGTGCAATCTAGATGTTTATCGTCACATTTCTGTACAGTTGTAATTTCTGAAAGTATCAAGTGGCTTCATTCATTAGGTGTGTCTGTTGAATGTTGCTGAGGCGTACATCCTGTATTTCATGGTCAGAGATGGAGGGCTCATATGTCAGCCTCCCAGTTTCAGTGGCAGCAGTATTCAGTAGCTCTCAGATGCTTCAGCTGCTATTTGAGCTGCACGAATCGGTAGACGGCCACGTTTCAGATTCCTCACCTGTTTCTGTCCAGCCGGGGGTATGATTCACTCCAGATGGGAAAACCGGAGCCACGTAAACTGCATGCCGAGGAATGAAAAGACATCAAAGAGCATGCCGCACCCTGGTTAAATTTTAATCAATATTTTTACATTAACAATAGATCACATGACTGCTTGCATATGAAGGTTGCTGCTCGTAGTGACAAACACACAGAGAACTAGAAGGGCACTTGGAGAGCGCAGACCTCCGCCAAGGCCAAATGCCCTCACAAAATCTCGCTATGTTAATGGAACTGAAAAATAATTTTATGGAGTCGCCCTGTGATTCAGATTTGCACCAAAATGTAATAGGTTCTTTCTTGGCCTATGCTACACCCTTCCACCAAGTTTCACAAGCACTGTTAGCACGTTACCTGCAAGCTGCCGGCTCAGCCGTCGCCATGTTGAGAGCTGAGCGGAGTCAATGGAAAAGCTCCCAATCTCTTATTTAGCACCTTTAACAGGTGGTAATATGTTGGTATTATGTTTACAGCCTGTTTCTGCCGCCCCCCCAAGTGGCCTAAAAATGTACTTCTCCACAACGACAGTTTAGAAATACACGTTTTTACAGCATAGAACTGTCAAACCAAGATTCAGACCTTAAGACTAAGTGAAGCAGTAAAGAGTTTTGAGTAAACTCACATCTCCGATTTGTTCAGCGATTGTGTAAAAGCAATGAAGTAATTTCAGCAATTGATGACATTAATAAAAACAGATAACCTGTTACCAGAAACATGGACTACAACAAGTCCAATAAAATAAAGCCTATCAGTCCTAACTGAGTCCCTTGTATAATGAAGAGTTTGTATTGGTGGTATATAATTCAGTCTGTGAGTAGTGACTGTGTGGTCGACTTAGGGTCCGTATTCCTCAGTAATAGTGTAATCCTGTTAGAGCTGTCAGTGAGTCTGTCAGTCAGGCTGTTTGAGAAGTCTGGCCATGTGGCCTCCTAACTTAGCTGATGTGATTACATAATGTCATTAACCCCAGGTTTCCTGTAATTCAGAAGAGCGACTGCCTCTGTAAATTGACACATCCTCTCTAATCATCCACCCCTTCCTCTAATCCTCCTCTCGGTGGGGTGTGATTACGCTCTCGCTGTATGCTTTGTTTTGTCAGGGAAAGGGGAATCAGCTTTGGGATTGAAACCAGGTGACTCTTAAAGCACTTGTAAGACGAGGTTTAAAACACTGCTGCTGCTGAGTGTTGAGCTTTCCCTGAAGTGGCCAGAAGGTGGCACTGTTAGTGAAGCTACTGCAGGCTGATGATAATTACCAGAATTGGTGGAGGCCTTAATGATAATGCATTCACAGAGTTAAGTGCTATAAAGACAGCCTCTATTTTCACAGCTATTACCATGATTTTTTTCCCTTTCTTTAATCCTGCCTAAATGGTCCTGTGGGCTACACATTAATCTGCATCTTCTGTCGTTAAAAGCATTTTCTCCAATAGCCCTGGCGCTGCCCAATCCATTAACATCTGCAGCAACACTTGTGTCCGTGTGTCGACACCACTCCTGTTTTAAAATAAAGCTTTATTTCCATTTTTTACAGGCAGTTAAATTTAAAGAGTATGTTTTTTAAATAGTGGATATTTCACTTTGGAACAAGCTATATTTTGGCTAACTGTGTTTGCTTCTTTCTCTTGTGTTCTTTTCTTCTAGGTAAGTGGCTGTTCCTGCCTTTAAAACTGTTTGTGGGTTTGAGTTTCTGGCTCCCCGGTGATGGTGTGGGCCAGTGGAGGCTGTCAGCTGGCACAGAAAGGGTGAGCTCCTAATGCTATGGACTTCTCAGATAGGAGACTTTTATAAAATTGAGGTCTTTGTCAATACCCCCCCCCCCATACTATTACCCAAATTAATTTCCCTCTTGTTACACACCAGCTTTGTACTGTATGTGGCCTGGCTTTCAAATGAATACAGCTTTTCATTTGACATAATAATGATAGTGACTGGGCAGCCTGTGCCGTGGTTGTTGGTGGCGTTAGAGGCTGAAGGATGGTCGTCATCATGTCTGACAAACTCTTTGCTCTGATGCCAAGTGAATCAACTGTATCTGATCTGCAGCTCGAGGCTGTGTCTCTGTCTCTGTCCCTGTCTTTCTTTCTGTACTTGTATATCTAAAATTAAATCTTTAACCCCTTGGTGATAGGACGAAATCGCATGTGTGATATTAGAGCTGAAATGAATTATTGTTTTCATTTGATTTATTCTGTTCATTATTTTTTACAATCAGTCATTAAATGGCGGCATCTAGCGGTGAGGTTGCAGATTGCAACCAACTGAAACTTCTCCCGTGTGCCAAGCATGTAGGAGAACTACGGTAGCTGACGCAAAAACGCGAATGGCCCTGACTAGAGTCAGTGTTTGGTTTGTCCGTTCTGGGCTACTGTAGAAACATGGTGGCTGGCTCCGTGAAGAGGACCCTCACCTTATGTAGATATAAACGGCTCATTCTAAGGTAACAAAAACATGACTATTCGTATTTTCACGTAGGGCTGCACAATTAATTGAATATTAATCGCGATCACGACTTTGGCTTCCCACAATTAAATGAGGAGGGAACATGTGGAGGAACAACCTTAAATCATTTGGAACAATTAACTTAATCAGACACTTACTGTATTTATTGTAATTCATTCCCATAATGCTGCTCAGAGTAATCGCAGTGACCGGCTCTTCTGCCGACAGCACAGAGCTAATCAGTTCTGTTAACGGAGGTTTCATTGATTTCATTAATTTATGATGCGTTCAAGCACTACTCAGTTAAATTGAGTATTGATCGAAGATAAATCGTAACGCTATCATGTGATCTTGTAAAATGAAGTTTTTGGTGAGAAACCTAAATAAATCCAGTTGTTTGAAAGACATGTTTTCACAGCAATATAAAATAGATAATAGAAAGGAAATTATGACCCTAACTTCCTAACACTAGCTCTAAGCAGCTTATAATATATAATTAGAACTACTAATGCCAAGATTTGTTTTGTCAAAGCAGATATTTAAATAAAAATACAATCACTTGTTTCCTAATCATTTGTATTGTGTGTTGAATATAAATAACCACTAAAGATGACAATAACAAAGTCAAAGGATGACATTTAGAATTTTTGACAGTTTGACAGACAACATGAAATTGCAATAAAAATATTTTGTTTTGTCCAAAACCTAAATATATTCAATTCACAATTATATAAATAGCAGTTGTTGTTGATACATTTTATGTCAGTTGACTAATTGATCAGTCGGGTTGTTGTTTCAGCATTAGTTGATAGTTATTGACTTGTGGATCAACTATGTCCGTAGATGTTATGAGAAATGTTTCTGTCTTGCAAAGTCTGCTTGAAGCTCAAAGTACCTCAAGTTTCCTACACATGATATATATACATACACTATATTTTGCTTATGTAGCCTAACTATCCAGAGTGGACTATATTCAAGCATCCCTCCCACTGACATTTAAGTCAGTAATTGTAAGTTATAAAGCCGTCGTCCTTGTGCCATTTCCAGAACTTGCCTGGCATGAGACAAAGTTATAAAAGCTGCAGAGGCTGTTTGTTTTCCAGCTCTCACCGCAGGCAAAACAGCCGACAACAGCCAGCAAGACGCCCCGCCATATGAAAATATCTGCTCCCTCCTCACAACACCTCTTCTTTGCCACTCTCTTCCAGGCAAATCGTAGTTACTATCATGCATTCTTGTCATGGCGGTGCAAAGTCTGGGAGTGATCTGAAAAAAGAGGGAGAAGAGGGGAATGTAGCTGGAGGTGAGGGGAGGTGAAGCATCAGTGAAAGGGTTTATTTTAAAGTAGCCCCTTTCACACTGCCACGGTTGAGTTTATGAAGAGGGCAAAGCTGATATATAGGACTCCATTAATGGCACCCCACACATATCAAGCTGACAAAGTGGCCTACAAGTCTTTTTTAGACCAAGGGGTGTTGTAAATATGGGAGTGTCATCTAGGGCTTTGCCAAAGTGCCTTTAGGTTTTGTTCTTGCTTATCTGGCAGTTAAAAACACCATTGTTGCACCACGGTGGATATATTACCTATTACTTTAAATTCCCTTTGGGTGATATCCTCGCAATGAAGTTTCTTCTTCATCCGGTAGTTAGTTAGCTTCTAAGAAGCTAGTGTTCCAAGTCTGAGAATAAAGGTACTTTAGTGAGCCGTGGAGCTGTCTGATTGAGGCCTTGAAGCCTCCATGGAGAAAAAGTTGCTGAAGTGTAACTATGTGTGCTGTTTGATCTACAAACAGTACACCATGGTTTATATTAGACATGTTTCAATCAAGTTTTTCAGTGCTGATGTGTATTTTTTTGTTATGGAGAGAACAACCCCCTTCTCCATGAGCATCCTTCAGCCATGAACAAACCAACATATATACCCTCACCTTTCAAGATATAGAGATAATCTACTTGCTAGAAATTGTCCATGTGGTTGCAAAATTCATGTTCTGTTGTGAAATTCAACCAATCACTACATAATAAAGCTTTCTATTCTATTCTATATCAGCTTGGTTTTGAATCTGAATCTTTAAGGTAAAGTGTGTAGGATTTGGCAGCATCTAGTAGTGTGGTTGCAGATTGCAACCAACTGAGTACCCCTCCACTCACTACTCCCTTTCCAAGACTGCTGTAACGTGAGCCGCCAAGTGCAAAACCATGGCAACGCCGTTCGCCTCGCGAACACTACGCAACGGAAGTCAGACGGTGGCTGGCAGTACCACGGTTTTGCACAATGCGGCTCACGTTACCGCAGTTTCACAAGCGTGTCGGAGAACTACGGTGACCTTCAGGTAACGTAACAATGGGAAAGTCTCTCTCTAGAGCCAGTGTTTGGTTTGTCCGTTCTGGGCTACTGTAGAAACATGGTGGAGCAACATGGCGGACTCCGCTCCCTATGTAGATATGAAGGACTCATTCTAAGCTAACGGAAACACAACGATTCTCAGTTTCAGGTGATTATACACTCATGAAAACATAGTTTTTTACATTATATTCCATTTCTGCTAATAGATCACCTGAAATGTTACACACTGGCCCTTTAAAAGAATACTCCTATATTGTAGTTTCCTAGTATGACTGCCTGTAAACATAAAATATGTCTGTTGGTGGCTTGTATCACAGCAATTACAATGGATTCCAGTAGTGACCCAGAGTCACAGCAAAAAAGCATGTCAAAGAGTTAAAAATGTTCATAGATATTTTTCACACCACCCCCGCAGCATGATTAACTCCTCTTCTGTTGATCGGTATGTTCAGTATGTTGTAAACAATCCTCCCTTCGCCAGTAAATTACTCAAAATGCTGCTTCCAGCAGAACTTCTGAGCTATGAGGAGGCAATAGCACGATGTGGTGTAAATAGCTAAGCTGCGGAGAAGCTATGAGTGTTTGGAACATACAAAAACAGCGGAGATACTCAAAACACAAGTATTCCTTTAATAATTCAACTTCTCGTTCCTGTGGTCAGGTTTATATTTTGGGTTCAGGTTTTAATAGACAGGAGATGAATGTTTGTGGGCATGGTAACATGGAAAATCCTCTCCAAAATAATGTCAGAACCAGTCTGCACCCACCTCATCCTGTATTCACGCTGCCAGTTTGCCAGTCATCTGGAACGTTTTGGATGGTCAGTTATGGCTGCGGGGTGATGAGCCACTGAGCGACTCTCACTTCCAGGAAGAGTGTAACTGTTTTGTGTGTTGCCAGTAGCGATGTTATCTCCTCTGACCACTGTTCTGGCCTTGTGCATTTACTCATATTTCTATTGTGCGTCATGTTTCTATGGTTACAGGCATTCCTTCTCGACCACACCCTACCATGGGTTTTTGATGACTCACTGCAGTGGCCAGTCACACACACACACACACACACACACACACACACACACACACACACACACACAGAGAGAGAGAGAAACTCTCATATTTCCTCCTCTTCTGTTGCTATGGCATCTTAATCGGTAAAGTGTAGTCATCCTTTAGCCGCCTTCCAATTCGGCCATTTTAGCTCAGTGATCTTTGAGACAAACTAAGTCCTGCCACCTTTGCACTGAGCAGCATTTCCACTTTAAATGCTTTCTATCGTTCTGTCGACACCGCAGCTGCTTCATGCCTCCCTGCGATCCCTCGTGGGGTTTTCTCGTAAAGTCTCAGTGGTTCAGCCAAACTCAAGGCGCACAGCGCTGTGAGCATCCATTAGCTGCTCATACTGACAGCCATTTTACCTCAATTGCCCTCTAGACAGCTCATGTTCCAATGCTTTTATACTGAGCAACGTTTACAGCCTGAGTGGTCTGTGCAATACCAGATTAAACTTTTTGCTTTGTCATGTCCATCATCCTGTTGAATATTGAATTTTTATGTACTTCTCATTCCCAAATTGGGTAGCAGTTGCTCAGTCCATGGGGATTTGCTTGGGAACCAGAGGGTTGCCGGTTCAGGTCCCCGCATGGACCAAGTACGTAGTGTGGACTGGTAGCTGGAGAGGTGCCAGTTTGCGATATATTCATCTTGGTTAGTCTTTCCAACAATCACCAACTCTGGTTTGGTCAAAATAAACCCGTATTTCACTGAGTTAGATGTTGCACGTTTCCCCCCCCCCCCGCTGTTCTCTGGAGGCAGACCATTAAATTAGCAAAATAAAATGACAAACATCGCACAAAAAAAACCTCCGGTGACGTACTCAGCCAACCGCTGATAGCCGATATATTCGTCCAATTGCCCAACCCTGCACAGAACCCTCACTGGCCTACCTCACCTCAGCTGCCTGCTCTTATACAGACTAGGCTGTGTCAGTCCTACAGTAGATGGGATAAAGTCGAATCGTCATCAGACCTGACAGGGTCTTAATCGCTGTCCTGCGGTTTTTGAGGGACACAAAAGCGTTCTGGATTGACTCACCTCCATATCAAACATTGATATTTGATATTTCGTAGATTTATTAATCTTAATCGAGTGTTGCTGAGAGTTTAATCTTTATATTTTTGTTTTCAGTAAGATTCTGTATCTGATAAGTTTCAGTTTATGCTCACCCATTCTCTCGTATTCTCTCTCTTTTTCATCCTCTCTTTCTCTTGCTCATTTTTAAACTACATATTAAGGCTTATTTGTGTGTTGAGGATAAATATAGAAAGCGAGACCCTGAATACCTCAATATAGGCCGGAATAATAATGGTTACCTTATCTGTGTTTTCCAACAAATCATCATTAAAGTGGCAATAGACAACTTTTCAACTTTTCCACTAGCGTTTCCAAGTGGTATTATTGTTGGTACCGCTGTTGCAAAGACAACCAGATTGCTTTCCGTTTTCCTCAGAGCCGAGCAACTACCAACAACACAGGACGCACTGCGTTTTGTTTTCCACAGTTACTTTGGTTGTTCCACTGTCCACCATTTCCGCTACTGGGGATAGACACTACCAAGAACTTACATTCATACTTTTTGGTAACCGGGGATAGCTACCAGGGAAAACAGAACCACTATCCTCTTCCTGTTCTGGTTGCGCAGTGGTTGACACACTTTTCTTTGTGCCCTAAATTGAGCCTTCTTATTCTTGGTAGATCGTACCCGGTGGCAGATAGAATTGCATAGTGATAGCGAGGCTTATAGAGAACCAATTTTAAACACAGATGGTGTCATTACTCTCTAGCCCTTACACTGTGCAATCAATATTTACTTAATAATGATAAGTTAAAGCAAAAAATTGACTATTGCCACTTTAAATAGATGTTCAGCCTTACTTTGAATCAGTAAAGGACTTTTAAATTCAGTGAACATGAGGCGGACAGATGTCAGATCCAACTCCAGAACAGAGAAAACAGATGGAACATAGAAGAAGACAGATGAAGTCTCTGATACTTAGATATGCAGGGGAACTGGCTTTTATTTCACTGTAGACAGTTTACCAAGCAGAATGGCCTTAGGTGTTAATTGATTGGCATGCTGGATTGTGATCGTTGCAGCGTAGTCAGAGAGTTTACCACCAGATGTGTGTGAATGTGTATATTGTTTAAGCAATAGTCCTCCCACCACTTTTCCCTCTGCTTCGTTTCCAAATGTCAAAATGCAGAGTTGCATTTAACGACTTGGAAGACAACCATATAGCTTAAATTACTCTACGCTATAAAGTCTCTACTGGAATGCAGAGAGCACTTCATCTGCCAGAAAGGTTGAATGAGTTTGTTTTTAAAGCAGCCACTGTCACCTTGAGTTGTCTCCATTCTCTAGTCGCCTGCCACTTCCACCATGGCAATGTGCTTTCATCACGGCTGAAAGAGGGACACAATAAACCAGCGTCTTTATTTACATCCAGGCAAAGGTTAAGCATGCTGGGTTTCTTCATGGTTACACATATTCACATGGGGTAGCTGCTCAGAATTTGGGAGATTTTCCCAGGCTTCATTTTAAGAAGTTTGCACTTAGTATATTTATTCCCATTTGGTTGATAATGAATTTGTGACTCAGTAGTGTTTATTAGGGGTTCAAGCCCCAGAAGGACCTGAGAGGGGCGCTATAATTAAAGTCTTAAATTTTTAACCTTGAAAAGTCCTACGTTGTAAGTCCGATTTACACGAAACTTGCTACAGACATTCATCTCCATTCACTCTACAAAAAGTGGTCGTGTCTAGAAGGGAGCCCACAAATTGTGAAATCTGATCTCAGATCTGCAAAAACGTGTAAAAACTCTCACGAGACTCGCTGTCCGACAAACTTAAGATCATTTCCTAACCTTAACCATTCAAGGTCAATGCCTAACCTTAACAATGTAGCAAGAGTTTCCCCAGTTTGCTGGTTCCCTTCTAGCCACTACCCAAAAAAGGCCCGCGAACCACAAATGTCCGTCTGACTAGATTTTCCGCCATTTTTAATTTTTTAAATTTTTTTTTTGACATATCCTTATAAACCATAACTCTGATTTGTACCAAGTTTTCTGTGGATCATTATTGGACTAAGCTTATCAAAAGTTATCAAAATCTTGTTTATCTCGTGTTTAGAAGATATTGACCAGAACTTGAACTTCAAAAGGGCGTGGCTCAGCACATCAATAAACGTAACTCCACAACCAATGGGCCAATCCTCGCTAAACTTGCAGGGTATGTCCTCATAAGTACCCGAGACATACCCTGTAAGTTTCATTCAAATCGACCCCTAGAGGGCACTACAAATGCAACAGCTTTAGTCGTAAATGAATGAGCGTATGTCCAATCGTCATAAAACCTGTTTGTTATCTTTAATGCAGATATCGGAAATATTGTCAAAGGTTTAGACCCCTCCCTAGCTTTCAACCTCTAACGGTCTGTGTTGGCTTGAATCTCAGAATCGCCGCTTGCGGCTATATTTTATACATTTGTAATTGTGTTATAGCCAATGCTTTGTGTCCTGTGTGTTATAAGAAAGGCTTTAGTTGAGAGCTGAAGCTGGAGAAGGTTTGACGCAGGTACAGACTGTTTCATTTCTCTCCATCTGTGATTTGGTGGTATAGTAGCCAAACAAAAATCTGCTGCTGCCGTGAATTTGTTTGATTTAGAGCCAAAGGACAGGTAATGAGGAGCACATGAAGATACAGTCTCTGCATCCAATGAACCAACACAACCCAGGCCTCAAGGTTTTAGATGAATCAGAACACCACTGAATTCTTACACTGTGAGAGATATCTGTTTTCTTCTACAATAAGTGATTTTTATCTGTTATGCCATATATCAAGACTTTACCCATGCTAGCAAAGCAGCAATTCAGCCATGTTTATGATTTGTGATTCGTTCTGCCAGATATCTTCACTTGCCACTGCAGTATATCATCCCTAGCTATCAAAATACCAGAGAACTGGCAGCACATCATTTGCCTGGTATGATCTTGTCTGGCGCAGTATTTGGAGTAACGTTACCGTGTCCCATAAGAGTGGGGTTTTCTCCATCTGCAGAGTTCACAGTGTAACTAAAAGGACTTTCAAATACATCCTATTATAATTTTTATGTTTTATGTGGCCTACACACAAAGCCCCTATTAAACTGTAAGAATTATTGACTAATACAGATAGACCTGCTGGAGTCCTTACTAATCTTATCGCCTCTTCTGCATGGTGTTCCTCTCAGCGATTAGTTACGAAACCTTGCTCCCAGTAGAGCAAGAATCTGTTTCTCATTATTTTTTTTGACAAAACAAACAGGCCAAAGGTGATTTTCATTAAGGGGATTACAAAATGGTTGCAAGGGATGAATTATTAAGACAGCGACTCCCCGAAACCAAACAGTGCTAACAGATGTTCTCCCATAGTTGCAGTTAACTCATCACTTTTCTCTGTGCAAGGCACCATGCACAGTCTGGTACTCTTAAAGATGACCTATTATGCTCATTTTCTGGTGCATACTTGTATTTTGGGTTTCTACTAGATAGGGATGCACCGATACCGACATTGGATCGGATATCGGGCCGAAACCAAATCAAATAGCTGGATCGGATGGGGCCAATCAATTCAACTCAGTTTTATGTTTATATACTATATACATTATAGACTGGAATTTTAATTCCTGTTTAAGTTGCATTAATAAGGCCCACACTTGAATTGTGATTCCTGTTAATTCTGAAGATTTTCCACCAAGTCACTGGTGCACGATTTATCATTTTAATAATAAAGAACATTAAATAAGTTTATATTTATGCATTTATTGGTCACATTTTGCTTTACAAAGTTAGTAAAGCAATGTTTAAGTCAAGCCTGATGTTGCCTTACACATAAAAGAATGATCCCAGTCACTTCCACACAGTGAGGCATACAGCTTATTAATTAAACACTGGTATTGGATCGGTACTCCATATTGCCCGATACCTAAAGCCTATAGGTATCGGATAAAGTTCAAAAAACACTTTATTTTTCTCACACCCCCCCCCCCCCCCATCTCGAAAAGCCCAGTCGGCTCTGATTGGTCAGCTGGCCCACTCTGTTGTAATTGGTCAACTTAACCAAACTCTATAGACTCTCTGCTCCGCTCTAACTAGCTTTGTTTGAGAGCGTGCCGAACTAGCCGCTAGGCAGGTATTATGCAAATGTGTTACTTGGTGACATCACCACGTTACGGAAGAAAAGGTGGGACTTCAAGCAAGGCGTTTCAGGCAGTTTAGGAGCAGTGTTTCTGTTGGGGAGAGTAACTCCCTTTGGCGTGGACTTTGGACTTCGTAGCTTTGCAGACCTTTTACATGCACAAAAAACTATGTAACAAACTAAAGGAAACGGAAAAAGCACAAAAGCATAATGGGTCCTCTTTAATGTGATCTGCAGAGGGCACTGTAGCGTGCTTTATTTAGCGTGCTGATATTTATTATAGGATGGCATTGAAGAAGTGCAGCTGTCAGAGGGAGGTCACAGTTCTAACACATTATTTAAAGGCAAATGGGAAAAATCACCATCCCCTGCAAACATTTTCCAAACCTCCTCCTTGTATTTTGCTGCCAACCGTGGTTACCCTGGACTCCATATTGCTTTCCAGTGTCGATCACTCTCAGAGGAGGCTGAGTAACAGAAGTTAAACACAGGCACAGTTGTCTTCTCTTAGGGGAAAGAAATAACTTGATGGCTTTTCCATTTAGGTTTGCATAGTTGGCTGGTTGGAGATGTGGGCTATGACTGACTGCAGAGGGAAAAGTAGGGAGACCAGAGATCATGGATTCTCTCAGTGAAAGACACATTACATTACAAACACTAACAAAAGTAACATTTGCAAACTTAAACTACTCAATCCAGTACTCGGGACTAGACAGGCATGATGGGAAATATGGGCCGTCCCTGTCGCTACAATACTCAGGGCACTTCCTGCATATACCTATGGCATTTTACACTGCATGAATTAGCCTAGCAGCTAGCAGACTTTAATTAGTTAGTTACTTTTCCTTACTCATAGCTCTTCTACTCTTACTTGGTTTCACATTAAGTCACAGCATCTCCCGACACAACAACACCATGGTTGAATTTCAGCCTACATGCACATTTTTTCAACTCAACGTTCAGAGCAGCTGATATTGGTAGTGAGAGCAACAAGCTAGCGGACTGCTGAGTGCCGTCTCTCAGCTCTCTCTAAAAGAAGAATTTGAAAGTGTAAATGGCAGTTATCAGGGCATAAAACCAATGATCTGTTGATCTTTACGAATCAAGATTTCATCGTCTAAAAATGGCATGTTTAAATCAAAAGTCAAATCGAATCGTGAAACCCCTAGACATGGGGAACTATTGAAGTGTGAGAACTAAAACCATATTATTATTTTCTCTAATCCTTACCAATTCCATTTACATTTATATTTGCAAGAGAACAATCTAGGCTAAATGTGTGTGAGCAAGTGTGAGATAATCTTAACTGAGGATTGGTTTCCTTGTTAATATGTTTGATTTTTGCACATTATGTTTAAAACTGGCTAATGAGACAGTGATGGGTTTGAAGCAGTAATGCCCATC
Source organism: Sebastolobus alascanus (assembly GCA_916701645.2). Lineage (NCBI taxonomy): Eukaryota > Metazoa > Chordata > Actinopteri > Perciformes > Sebastidae > Sebastolobus > Sebastolobus alascanus. The sequence goes on from CAKAOJ020000045.1 coordinate 1,592,047, forward strand.
AGCCACACAGGATACAAACCTTCTGTACTCAGCTCCCTCTGATCCTGTTGCTTTCTGTTTTCATCCTGTGTACACACCCCCTTGCATTCTCCTCCTTTCTTCCCTCTCGTCAACACAGTTTCTCTTTCGACTGAGGACTGAGAAAGGTAGGATGGTTAGTGGGCATCGCTGTTTCTCCATGCTGACTCATGATGACAATTTAGTAGATAGATCCTTTATCACGGTGAAACAAAAGTGATGCAAAAGGAAAGCTTTTGCCTTCTTTGTTTGATCTAACTGCTTGCGAACACTGTATATTGAAGTGGTACTAGTCAGATATTTAGAGAAGAAAGAGCTAAGAGAAAAATCGATGTCAAAATGGTGGCAGGAATGGTAATGCCCTTAGCCGACCTAAGGGCAATCTATGAGCTTCTCTTTCGAGATGGTGTCATTGTGGCCAAGAAGGACAAGCGTCCACAGTCCATGCACCCTGAACTCACGGGGGTTACCAACCTAAAGGTGATCCGCACCATGGGCTCTCTCAAATCTAAGGGCTGTGTCAGGGAGACTTTTGCTTGGAAACATGCCTATTACTATCTTACCAACGAAGGAATTGCGTACCTGCGAGATTACCTGCACCTGCCGCCAGAGATCACGCCTGCACCCCTTCAACACGTTTGTCGCCCTGCATCCTCCGCTCGAGTCCATACAGTGAAAGGCCCCCCATCGGACATCCCAAAACCCAAGCCTGGAAGAGAATTCCAAGAGGCTACGATGGACAGGCACATTTACCGCCACAAGAGAGCCGGAGAAGAGAGAGAACAATCTGAGAGGCCTCCAAAAAACTTCAGAGGTTCCTACCAGTTTGATGCATCAGTTGGCCAGACTGGTGTTCAGACCAAGACCTTTTTTAAGAGAGACATGGGTTTCTGCAGAGGAGAGGAACGTTGGGCCAAGGAGGGTAACAAGGAACGTTTTGAAGCTTCTTGTCTCCCCACTGAGGACAGAGTCACCAGATGTTCTGACTCAGCCAAGGAGGCCAAGCTACCCGTTTCTTCAGTCCCCTCTTCTTCAAGTGTACCAAAGTTCTCAAAAGAGATGCCAATTGTTCACATGACTCCTTGTGCCCCAGTGAAGGAAGTCCTGCAGAAGTTTGTTAAGATGACTGCTGCTCACCCACCTGCAGCTTTTGAAGAGTCTGAATGTGTGAAAATGCAGGACTGTACGATTAAGGAGTCCCCAGAAGAATTGATCCCAGGCGTGACGAGAGGAGAAACCTCAAATCTAGCCTTGGAGGTGCCTGGAGAGGTACCTGATGTTGAACCTGGTGAACATGAGTTGGTGGACCGGCAAACAATCCCTTTGTTGGCAGAGCTTATTGAAAAGAAAGAACAACAGGACGTTAGAGATGAAGGTGTTCTTGAGGAAGCTGATGTGGCGACTGAAGAAACTGTTGAGAAGTTGTCATATGATGTTGAGATGATGAAACAGCTGAATGTTGAGGTCTTCAGCCCTGTGACCAAAGCTAAGACCCCTAAGTCTGATCCTGACCGTGACTCAGCAACCCCTCCATCAACAGCCAGAGAAAAAGTGGTGGATTCTGACATTGCTGATATAGAGGAGACCCAGAAAGTCATGGAGAAGACCATTCCTATGAGAGCCATCTCTGAGTCTCATGTCTCCTCGGAGACCTCCACTAGGGCATTCTTCGGCGCCGTAGTCTCTTCAGAGTGTCCAGTTGTTGCCCCGAAGACCGCTCTGCTTCAGGGAAACCAGAACTTCCTCACAGAGGACCCTGAGAAGGAGCAGCATGTTCAGAGGGTCTGGCCTGACTTCCTGGAAGGTTTGAGCTTGTTTTAGTTCTTCGTCCTATTCTTTCCTCTTGTCTGCAGTAGAGGCTGTCTGGGCGTTGCTATGGGCACTGCTTGTGCTTGGGAGGTTGAGAGAGGGATAATTTGATCTTCTAACAATACAAGTAATGCTCTTGTCATTTTCCATACAGCTAAATAGCAGCCTGACTGCCAATTAGGTGTCATTTTACTGGATGCATGAAGAACTGAGCCAACCTTTGGCTTGCTTGCATGAACAGTTATGAAGTGTTAATTTTATATCTAAATTTCAATCCCACAGAAGAATCCAATAATTTATTTAATGTAGATGTTTGCACAAATCTCAGTGTTAATTTTGTGTTAAAAAAGGGGACATCTGTGCTAGCAAGAGTTTTAAAACAATATAAATACCCATTTGCATATTTAGTGTTCACTTACTTAATTTAATATCACAATTTCCCCGACTAATTAACTAATTTCTGTGCTGTTTTTTGGTGCCACTGTCTGTACTCTGAGTTGTTCTGCACAGTTAGTCTACAGTGTCTTTCCCTGCATTTAAAGTGGCCTGTGATGCTTTACGTTTGCTCTGTTTTATCTACTCTGCAAATATTTAGAAATGCTTCCTGAGAAACGTTTAGGGGCGAAATCAAAGCTGTGACGCATGCACGCAGAGGTAGCAGATCATCAGTTTAGTAATGCTGATCAGTTTTGAGCAGTAACTCATTTTTCAGTAATGCATTACTGTATTATTATTACTTTCCCCAGTAACGAGTTACCCCTTTATATGCAGCTAGCCGGATTGCAAACCGTTTTTTGACAATGAAATGTTGTTTTTGAAAGGCTAAACGGCAACAAATATGGATTGAAACAGAATATTTCGTTAGATAAAAACTTGTGCATTTTGGAAATGATTACATCTATTATGTATATTTTTTCAATAAATTTTGATTTGGTGAAACAGTTCATGAGATTATATCGGACCGGTACTATTTTATCTATAATTCTAATGTATCTCACCTCGTTCATGGTCACATAGTTTACTAATTATTACAAGAAAGTAATACAGTGATATAACGACTAACGTAACTAATTACTTTTGATACCAAGTAATAAGTACATAACTTTACTTGAACATTACTTTTTTAAAGGAGTAATAAGCAAAAAGTAACTTATTAAGGGCCGTACACATGCCGCGTCTTTTGCACTCTCAGTACGCTTAGTAACGGCAGGCATGACAGTAGCGCAACCTCTGAAGCACCTTGGATAGAAGGATGAAAGCGGCATGGCTGACATTTTCCACACATTTTTAGACGCGGCATGTGAACAGCCCTTTACACTTCCTGAGTAACTTACCCAACACTGCTGCTGGTACATGCTTGTTCCATACAAGTACAGACCTAGGCAGTCACCCTGTAGGATTTATTTATAGTCTATACTGACACATGACCGCACACATCCAGTGTATCCTCATGGGGAAACTTATCTTGGGATTTATCATGCTATGGACTGGCTTTAATTACATCAAGGCATGTAAATAGATATACATACATACAGTATATACATACAGTTTAGTTCAAGGAAATTGGGGCACACTAGAGCAACTTAAAGACCTCTAGTTAGTTGATATTCAATTTTGTAGGTATTTTACTAACATAGAGTATTAAAGCATTTTTTTTCATGGCTTGTGCAGAATTAAATCCATTAACAAATTAGAAGAAATTTTAACCTATTAAAATTTTGAGATTTCACTTTCCATATAGTACTGTACATATAGATATATTTGTTATTGAGTTGTATTTGCTCTGATGTAGTTCATTCTGCCCCCTGCTGGGGAAAAAGCGATGCTGTCCCGTTACTTTATTGCACATTATTTATGTGCACAGACCGTCCAGTCATTTTCTCTTCATCTTGCAGAATATGCAGCATTTCCCAGAGTTCCCATATAAATATTTATGAAGACTCGCACAGCTTGATGATGATCAGTGCTTTTTTGCATAAGCAACATATTTATGTTCCAGGCTTTACATTAATATGCAGCCTGCCTGCGAACTTTCCATTGTCAGGGCTGATGAATGACTAAGCAGAGAGAGACTGGGAAATGTGAGTCCCATTAAGCCACACTCAGCTTTTCCTGCCTGTGCCTCCGCAACACGGGCGAAGCAGTCCAGATGAGGACATGTGGCAGTTGCCACCTTTCATCTGCCCTTCAGTGTTTTAGCCCAGCCTGCAATGAACGTAAACTCCAACATTTTAGAAAGATCATACTGTACTTGAATGGACCAGCCACAGCAGCAGCACACCGTCACTAACCTGCTGTCTCATAGTAGTATGTGTTGCATTTATTACGTGACATAGAGAAATCCACAAGAAACCGCTTGAGCTACGATGGAAGTGAGTTATACTAGAGACTTCATGGAGGCTTTGATTCAACACGGCCAAGGTAGGAAGTCTTCCTTGTTGGAACAGTTCTGTCTTCTTACCAAAAGGTGTCAGCACAGAAATACTTTATGGTGAGTCTCAGCTTGTGTAGAGGACCAAAGAGGATGATGCAGGTATGGGTGTGTCTCTCACTGCCAGTGTATCAGATAACAGTCCACGACAGGGCTTTGTGTTTGTCATTAAGTAACAACACATTGTTTTAAGTGTTCCTAAGATAGTTTTTTCTTTACCAGAAGTGCACACAGTGTCTGGGTTATTCTGATCCCAGATGTACAGCAAGTGTTTATTTAGAGAATGTGAGTGAAGCAGAATATAGTTCATAACTTTACAGTGAAGACCTTGAGTTAGACGCCACCCACGCTGCCTGGAAGTGTCTGGGATCATGTTCCCTGCTGTTAAATCCAGGGGGTGTGGGCAGCAGAGGGGCCCCTGACTGGCTGCTCCATGTCTCTCCCTTGCATAAGATTGTAACGGGTGAATACAAGGCATCACAGTGAAGTACTAGAACTGGGTTGGCTCAGAAATAATACACAGCTGCATAGATAACATGCCTTTAAGATGCACAGACTGTATGTTGCCTTGAATAGATGCAGCGTTTTAGTTTTGCTTGGTATTGTCATTTATCTCTTGGGCTTCCACTAATGAATTCTTCTTAGATAAATCTTTTAGTTGATAAAAAAAAAAGAATAATTTAGCCCAGAGATGAGAACCTTAAGTGACCTCTTCATTTTGTTTGTTTTTTTCCGACTAACCAGCCCTGTCTCCTAAAAATTCCATTCCATCAGCGAAACTGCATTGTGAATTCCGTTTCGAGGGAAACGTATTTTGTCGTGGATTACGTTTGTTTTTGACTTATCACAAATATGTTTGTAATGAAAGTCTGTGTAGGGAGGAGGTTGGGGCAGAGGAAACAAACACCCGGGAGACCGCTGTTTGTGTCCCGTGTGAAACCAAAAGTCAACTTTCACTTATTTTAATTTACGTCCGTAGATTAAATAATGTAACAAACGTAGTCATTTTAAACCAAACTATGATGTTTTTTTTTTTACTAGGGCTGCCCCCTCTTAGTCTCTTAGTTTACTACAGTAATCGGCGTTTTGGTCTTAGTCGACTAAGATTTCTTTAGTCATTTAGTCGTTTTCTATGCATTTTTCATGCCGAATTACTTATTTCTAAGAAACTTGTGAGCACATCTCTGGTAAACACGAGAGATTTATAGTGGTGCTTTTGTGTGGTTTTTTTTTGTGGAGAAACTCAGTTTTACAGATCTGTCGATTAAATCAACTAATCGATTAGACGACAAAATCGTATGAGTGTTAGTCGACTAAGAATTTCTTTGGTTGAAGACAGCCCTATTTTTAACCAAACCTAACCAAGCAGTTTTGTTGCGTTTTTTGTTTTGTTTTGTTTCAATTAACAACGTTAACCACGTGTTTAAAACTGTTTAAAACGGTTTAAAACTGTGACCGTAATGTTTCCCTCGAAACTTAATTGAGAATGCAGTTTAGTTGTATGGGAAGATAATTTTTATAAATACATTTCTCATATTTGAGAACCTGGAACCAGGGAATATTTGGCATTTTTGCAGAACGACTTCAACAATCAATCAAATTGTTGACAAATTTTTGTCAAATTAAGTCGTTTTTTCAGCTCCAAGTGTATCATAAATGTTACTGCAAGTGGTAGTACAAAGAATAGTACTCAGTTAATGTTCTTAAATAACAGTTCAACACAACTAAACCACAGTAAGAATTAGGTCCAAAATGAAGCAATACATTTATACAAAGATACTGTTGTGTAGATGTCTGCTAATATAGCCAATATGTTTGATAAAAATATCGTCTAATATTATTTTTTAATTTCAGATATTTAATATCAGTAAGATTTTCCAGCTACTACTGTTTTAGTTTTAAATCTATTGCTGTATTCACACAGTATGATCCACGTCCTGTGGATGTGGTGCGTGTGCTTCCACAGAGAAGCCTTTGTTATAGTAGCTTGCTGGCAAAAATCATGTTTTCCGCTCTTTGTCTAAATCCTGTAAGAAAATGTGTCCCTGGGAGTTTCTGCAGCCCTGCACGTGGACTCAATCCAGTGGCTCGTCAGAAACCACCGCGCATGAGATGCTGTTTCCACTGAGGAAGCCTCTCAAATTAAGTTTAACTCGCAACGCTGTCTAGTTTTCACTCCCCAGCCGTGCCTCCGGTTCTCCTTTTTTCTTTTTTCCTGTGCTTTTTCAGCACGCCCCCCTGCTTTTCATCAGAACACAATGTCATGAGGTCAGATTTGACTCCCTGGCAGTTCAGTATTTTCTCTAAAAGTTGTGAAGACGCTGAGCAAAGATGGACTTATGCTGCTGTCTCTGTTCAGGACCATCAGAAGGTAGGTTTGCTTTTTACAGGAACTTTTCATTTGAGACTCTGTATCGGTGCATGTGGGGATGCTAAAACGGAAATAAGCTTAGTAGAATTTCTTGCCTTATGCATGTCATCTGAGGACAATGCCACTCCCAGCATCAGTATCTTTTTAGAAGATTGCATATTAACAACGTCTCCGACATTCCTCTCATTGCTCACCTACCTGTAGCATTGGGGAAATCTTTCTCATTAGCGATTGATGCATTTTAACTGAAATCCAAAGAACTTTTTACTTAACAGAGACGGATGTGAAGTTCGTCTTTATTGCCTTCGTGTGGGTATGCAGAGCAATATGGGAGTATGGGAATCATTGTGCAAATGCATACCATGTGAAGAGAGTGGGAGGGGGCCGACTCCTCCCATGAAGGAGTGGTGGAATGAATTTATTCCAGACATCTGTACAGCTCCCTTGGTTTTACTCCCTTTGCTCAGTCTCCACTGAGACTAATTGCCAATTTGAGATGCCAGTTTCTAAGGCTTTGGGGATTTGACGTTTTGAAACTGGGATCATATAAGGTCTCAGCCAGAATGATTGCCAACAGATGAAAATCACTCAGTTACAATCACCCTTTGTTGTGAGTTCACTTTAGCTTCTGTTCCCAACTGCTCTACTTTTGAGGCAGCTTTAAATTTATTTATTCAACTCATCATAACAGTGTCCGAGATTAGCTTTTTGACTCTCCGTCCAAGGGGAGTGGTAGATGAAAAAATCCACACACCGAGCAAATTTTCTACCAGCCAAAAAAATTAATTGCCATTTTGTGTCACATATACATTTGTTTCAGCACATTTCATTGAAATAATGATAAATTATGATGAATACAAACTTAGGGAAGATGCCAGAGCAAAATAATGTATTATAAATATTGACGGCCTGGAAAACTAGGCTTGGGAGGTATCTTTTTTTTCGTATTTTCCTGACATTTTACTGTTTATAGGCTGCTATTTGGTTTATGACGGTATTCGAGAAAAAGAAAAAACAAAGCTCAACAAAACTCTGAGGAGTGGCTTGTCACTAAAATGAGAATAGCTGGTCCATCTTAAAGGTCAGCCCACCTTAAGTGCGCCTGGGCCATTGTTGTTGCTAGCTTTGGGGCTAACCCCCTTCACTTTAATCAGCAGGTAGCAAGAAAGACACATAAACTTGCCTTGTGTCTTGAGGAGCATTTATTCCCCGACAGCCTGAACTGTACACGCACTGCACTGCTACGTTCACAGCTATAACGTTACTGATAACTTCTTACTCACCGTCAGTCACACGCTCGCTCTCTCTCTCGACTGGACATTCGTTAACATTACGGGCCGTCTGGCTTGTAACACACTGACTGGCAGAAACCCGTCTTGTCTCGTCGTCACCCCAAAAAACACATGAACTTTCTAGTAAACAAAGACAACGTGCGGCATGCGCCTGTTCCCCCCTCCCACCTCTACTGAAATTATATCTCTGCACACTCGCTAAGCACACTTGCTAACGTTAAGTACACGGTGCGTGTGTGTGTCAATCTCTGACAAAGAGAGCAGAGGACAGAAGCAGCGCACCCGAAATGACACCAAAACGCGTTACAGACTCTCAGTGTAACGGAGCATAGTTTTTTTTATGACATTACTATTTTGGTACAAATGTATACCCGCCAGCGGATAGCCTTCTGAGATTTACTCGCCAAACGAAAAATCTACCCGCATTTGGCACTTGGCGGGTGTTCATTTCGTACCCTATGTGTCATAATGTACTCTTGTTTGATCAGTCTGTAAAAAGCACGTGAATATTAATTCACGCTGTGCGCATGCCCAAAGCTTGAGGTCGAGGTTCTACCGTCTATTTCTGCTTGTTTTATGGAGCACGGTTGACGTGTGGCACTGCATAGCCGTCAGTGTGTTATCATGACACCGGTCTTGGTGTCGGGTGTCTGCGTGACACTGTTTCTAGTGCACACCGATTAAGTACATGTAATGTTCCCTGCTTGATGTTCTGACTACAGAATGTCTGGCAGAGATGTCGTTTTGCCCGCAGCAAGATGGTATTGATGTCTCAACAGTGATGCAAGCAGGTGTTGTGTGTTTATTTTTGCAGTTACACTTATTAGAAGACCCATCAAGTGTCTATGGGGCTTATAGTCCTTGCATAGCTTTACTGTATGCACTGAGTTAACACTGAATACAAAGCATGTTGCTGAGAACCAGGTGAAATGCTCAGAGAGGAATTAACTGGTGATCATACAGTGACAGAAAGGTTGTAGTTATATCTGATTGACAGGTTTGAAAATGTCTAAATCACTGAGTTTAAAGGGACATTAGCCGTGTTTCCATTCAATTGTCGAGCGAATTTTAAGCAAGTCTTTTTTTAAGTTTCCATCAACTGGCTTGGAGCGAATAACCTCGGCTACAGTGTAGTTTGGTCAGCAGTTTGCGCTATAGGCTACGCACGGCTATAATCCGACAGTAAACACAGTAGAGGTTGCGAACCGGCTTGGCCATCTAACCAGCTACGATAGAATAATGGAGAGAGGTCTTCAGGAATTGTTGAAGACCTAGGAAATGTTTCATATTGTCCGGAGACGAAGACAAGCATTCACACGTTATGGGTCTGATAAGACGCTGACAGCAGAAACAGGTGATCGGTCATGTGAATTAAATGTTCGCTACGTCAGAATAGAGTGCTCCAGGGATGACGTATTTTTGTAGGCCAACCAGGAAGTTAGCATCGCCCTGGTTCCCTCGACACAAAGTCAATGGGATTTTTCCACTGGTACAACTACTACACCACGGTCGCATGAGTGCGAGTATAAACAACAAGGCTGTAAAGGCGGACGAGTCAGCGTGATGAAGTTTAGTAGCCTCATTTAGCTACTTGCTAGCAACCACCTTTTTTAAGACACGTAAAAGCTTCAAAATTCACGAGTGGGGTATTTATTGGTGTATTTTATGTCGTAGAACAAAACATTAAAATCTCTTCAGCCTTTTTTAACCACCGACTTTATTTCAGGGATCTAACTAAAAACCCATTCAAATAACCCATTGACTTCCAGGCGAGGGAACCGGAAATGCTAAAATGCTGACTCATTTCTGGGTTTAAGGACTCATTCCTGTAGCACTCTATTTATTCGGCAAAGGTGTTTCCATTATCCATTTAGTGCATCAACTCTTTTCGATAAAGACAAAAACCACCTCAGATGAGTGTACAATTTTACAATTTTTTTTTGCAATTCAGGAAGTTTTATTGAATTTTGCCATTCCCATACTTGCGATACTTCAAAATGTGAATACAAATATGTAAATGGAAACACGGCTAGTGTCAGATGGGGCTCAGTCTAGTTTAAGCGGACATTTTCCCTCAAGGCTTTTCAGTGTTTTAATAGCAGGACCTCTCCAGAGGAAGAGTGACAAGCACTTTCTGATTTAAGGGTTAAATTTTAAGGGTGATTTTGAACCGGTTGGTGGTAAAACAGTATGCAGTTAAATAGGTTTCTGGGAAGCTTATAGGCACTGGCTGTGCTGTCCAAGCATAAGGAAGCAATTACAGCAACGAGCGAGGGAAACATAGTGAAGTTGCATAATGAGAATGAATTGATAGCGAGCGGGTTATTATGTGAAGGGGAAAAATGTACCGGGGAGGCATGGCTTCAGTATAAACATTTGGAAAAGGAGGAAGGGGTTGGCCTTGGATAATCTGTGACTCGTAAACCATGATGGAAAATAACTGAAAGGGATCTAGAGGAAGAGAAAATCCTATAGAGTGAGTTGGAAACTTTGAGACTGGCTCAAGGTGGATCTAAGTTTTGCTGCTTATCAAGGCTGACTGGAGTGTGTGTGTGTGTGTGTGTGCGTGTGTGTGTGCGTGTGTGTGTGTGTGTGTGTGTGTGTGTGTGCGTGTGTCGGTCACACAAAACAGCCTCATATATTATTAACTCCTGCAGATAGGCTGCAGCGAGCGAGGAAAGCACCGAGCCAGTTGCTGCAGGGCAAAACTAGTGGAGTCACTTGAGCCATGGAGGAGGACATAACTTCTTTTTAACAACTTCAAGGCTGCAAAGATTGCTTGTGCTGGGAGAATTAGAGCTAATTTTGAAATAAGTACAATTAAGAATAACAAAGAAGAGTGTGTAGAAGAGAAAGAGAGGAATTGTTAGAGTAAAGGACAGGGGAAAGGAGGGAGGAAGGGAGGAGAGCAGCCACTTCTGCCAGAGGACTGAGTCACAGGGAAGAGAGGAGCGGGAGGGGTGGGGTGCTCTTTCGTTCTTCTCTCTCTGTCGTAAAAGTCACGGACAACTTGGCCGCACCGCTTGTTTTAAAGCCCGGGATGGCACCACACCCCTAGGCGCACACCCCCCTCCACTCCCCCTCACCTTTCACCCCCCCACCTCCCGTCCCCAGCCCTCCCGTCTGTCTGTCTTCAGAGCCTGGGACTCTCCACTTTGTACCAGGCCCGATGCCGGCAAGCCCCCCTGGAAATGTGTTCCCAGCCCTGGTGGTTGTGGGACACATTGTTACCTTAATCTTTGCCTGGCAGTGGAGAGTACGGAAGAAGCAAGGTAAGAAAAGCTTCTCATGGCTACAAGGCTTAATTCATTGAGAGATTACGGTGCCTTAGTAGTGCATCAGAGGTTTTTCAAATAGTTTCTTGCCGGCTGTTCTCGTCCGTCGTCTCCGCTCTCTCTCCTGTCCTGTGTGTTTTTGTGGCACACACTCCTCTCTCTCTTCCTCACTCCCCCCCTCTTTTTCCCCTCACATGTCTGGGTTTCCTGTGGTATGGAGATGTCGCAGTTAACCCCGTAAATGCCGGCTGTAATGTGATGACGTTGGAGGTGGAGTAATCTCGTTGACTGGGGGGAGTTTTGGCTCCGTCAGAGCTTCGGTGTGCAAACCTCAGCATCGGCTTTGCTGAGGCTTTTTCCTTGAATAGTGTAAAAAAAAAAAATGTTTCATCATTTCATCCGAGTTGTGTCTTTGTAGAGATGTGGCTCGAGTTGATTGGCTCCCCTTAAAGTGACTTGATGCGTGTTTAGTCTAGTCAGAGTATCTTATCTTCAACTAACTAACTCCTTTATTGTTAATAGACTTGTTCAGCCGGTTTCTTCTTGGAACGGCTTCATTGTTAAGCATATCTCCTTCACATACCAAACATGTGCTGCCAGGATAAAAAAAAGCATTACTCTCTATTCAACTCATTGAACAGCCTGAAGGTTACCTGCAGGCACCTGTTCCTTGTAATGTCACCAGACACACCTATTTCACTGTTGACACAGCTTGGCACAATGGCGGCTGTCAAAGACACCTCTGCAGGCGACACACCCAGAGGCATATTATAGGATGTCTGCCTGGCAGTCTGCAGGTGTAGATAAAGGGCAATTGTTTTTTTTCCCCTACCTCTGACACTATAGTGAGAAACCAGTTTGGCCAACAGACACTCTGAAACAATTCTGCAAATTCACCTTGGACAATGAAGCAGCCAAAAACAAAAAAGTAGCCGCAAGTCACATCTTAACTCCTCTACTGTACCTGCATTGAGCTTGCATTTGAAACAGTGTTAATTATGTCAGCTATTTTAGATTTAGTCTTGCTAAAGTCTTTAGAAAATGCTTATTAGTTTTAGTCACATTTTAGTAGTTCTTATCCTTCATAGTTAGTTTTAGATGACGACAACTCAAAACATTTTAGTCCATTTTTAATCACCGAAAAGTCATTTGATTTTAGTCAAAATGTTTTCTCTCTTAATTTTGTCAGCTCTTTTTTGTATTTAATCTTAGTCCTGTTTAGTCATCAGATTATATTGAACATTTCTGTCATTTTAGTCAAACTTATTTCACATAAAATTTTATCTTATCTGATGAAAAACAGGTTGAATGATTAAGAATGCAGCTTTGCAGTTCGTTTGACTCCTTCTGACTGCGCTCATTAATGATGCGCGGTTCAGTCGCACCCTCTGGTCCGTTATGAGAGCCAATCCGCCCACCCAACATGTAAAATTATGTGTTACTCAACCACCTGAACCAGACCCAACTTGCAAACCGCCAACTTTATGCATTATAGTAGAACAATTGTAAGGATTGAGGTGTGCGACAAGAAGGACAGAGACGGACTGAGCCGCAGCGCGTTCGTCACGTTAGCGTTTAATAACGTCGGTGCCGTCTCATCATCGTCTCATCATAGTCATGGAAAAAAAGGTCGTTGATGAACATATTTCCTCATAGTTTTCGTTAACGAAATGAACACTGACTTGAAATTAATCCAGCTGTAAACTGTAACAAGATGCACACCATCCTGAAATGGTTGGTTGTTTTGCTAAACTGAAACCAGGCTCTGTACTTTTCCCTTATCGCTCCCACTGGTATAGGTCGGATAATAAATTGCACAATCGTTTTTCAAAGGAAGTCGAGGAGGACACACCTCGAGTAGATAAGAGTAGTTTTCACAACAGTGACTTGCCTGGGTTTGTTATGACTGGATGACTAAACAGTGTCAGAAAAAGACCCCAAAAACTTTCGCCTAAAATGCCCCTGAAAAGGCTTAATATGCAAGTCATAGAACAAAAGCAAAAAGTGAAAACAAATTAGAAACAGATCCTCCTCTCCTCATGTGTGCAGCATGAGGGTAAATATACTCTGTAAACCGTGCACAGCTGAAGTATAAAGGTTGCCTGGAAGAGCGGTTTGACTGGTAAATTGCGGGCAAACATTGCATTGCAAAACTAGGCTGCGTGCTATCTCTACCTGCTGTCAATATGCAGCCCATTTGCATTTGAAGAGATCTGCTTTCAGCTGCGTATTTGCCGCAGTGCAGACAATAAGTCTACACCCTGTACATCAGCAACGGTCACATTCCCTCTTCCCGGCGCTTCTCTGTACTTTAATGATGTATTTTCAACAGAGGAGGGATCGATTTCTGTCTGATTTGTACTGGAGCTGTAATGTAAACGATGACCACACTTCCAACCATCTGCAGTGTCACATGCTGGACGTGAGCTCGTCCACACGTGTGAGTTTCAACTGTAGTCTGCAGGAGCAACAAGGTGCCTTTGACACAGTGGGAAGGTGAAAGTAGGTAAAAGGGATTTCACCCAGAGCCAGGTTTAAAAAAAGCTCACAGAGCGCCACACATGGCGGGCCGGCTGATGGTAGTAAACTGGTCACTTGGGACGGTGGACTGTGTATCCTGGATACGCTCATAACAAACTGGAGGAGGAGGTCTGTGGTTTTCCTTCACGAGGCCTCACGCTGATCCTCTGGACCTTTAAGAGAATCTGACCTGCCTGTTGGTGCTTACATAATTAAGAGTCATTTGCACTAAGTGATTATGTGTTTCATAAATCATAAACCGTTACGAGTTCTGCCGGAGGGCTTCTGTTGATCTTGACTTCCTCTTCAATGCTTTGTAATGGTGTACAACCATGCCAACCTTGAGTCTTTCAAAATAGGGAAGGGTTCCTGTATTCTGGTGACTTAAAAAGAATGAAAATAACAAAATAATAAGTACACTGCAACAGCATTTTTTATGTTAAACTTTTAATTTGACCTTTATTCTCTGGAAAGGCGTAAACTTGGCGTGTGAATACCTAGCATGAACTAATATTCATCAGTTTTTATTCATTTTTTGCCCCTGCTTCAGTAGTTCTTTCAGTTAGCTCTCTCTGTCTCTCACTCACTGTAGGCCCTTTCAGACACAACACGGCAACGGCACCACTGCGCTCTGAACCCCGTTATTTCCAGTGGCTTGCGCCACGCCACGCCAGCTTTTCGCTACGTCGAGCAAAGCCCAACTTCGGGCGCTGCAGGCTGTGATGTGCCCTGAACCCAGCGGCGAGCGCAGCTCAAACATGAGGTCAAACTGCGCTGTGTCGCGACCATAGACTGCTCTCTTCTGCAGGGAAACAACATTTGGTGTAGCTCTATTGTCGTCCGAGTGGAAACTATAGGCATTATACACGATATACAGTGCAAACAGGTTAGCGAAAAGGAAAAAAAGTGTGAAAATTTGCCATAAATCGGGAGAAATACGGGAGAAAAGTGTGACCCCGGGAGGAAACCATGAGAAGGCAAAGAAAAATGGGAGTCTCCCTGGAAAATTGGGAGGGTTGGCAAGGAGAAATGCCGTCTCTTGTTGCAAGTTTGACTTTTAACTTGAGATTTCCGTAAACGATTTTGTACGCTATTAAGACTCAAAAGATTAGAAAGCTCTGTTCACTTTACAACACTGAAGATGTTTAATACCCAAATCTGCACCAGTGTTCATGGAGGACCCACTATAGACTGGCGGCTGTGTCTGCTAAACCACACGCCACCAGCCACACAGTAGGATTGGGTTTAGATATTGGCTGGTGGCGTGCAGCTGTGACTCACTTCCCCTGTCTCCCGTCACCGTGGCAGTAATAACAGACTTGAGGAAGGAGGACAGCTTGCTCTGCTCCAACTGAGAAGTGAAAAAAACATTCCGTTATTGGAGGTTGCCAAGTGTTGAACACAATAAGCAATAAGCAACGTAACATAAATCACATTGGTGGTAAAGCTTGCTATAGTCAGGCTTGTCACTCACACAGAACACCGTGTGCCCATGTTGAGGCAGGAGCTCGGCTCTGATCTGTGTTTATGTCTCAGAGGGTCAAGGACCAGCCGCCGTGTCTCCTCGACACGCTCTGTGATAAAGTCTGGATCACTCCTTTTAGGAAAATTCTGGCACTAACTACTGCAAAAACATCTGAACACGTGCATCCTCCTTCAATCCAAGTTTTAATTATTTTAAACTTAAAAAATCACTGTCAGATACAAACCTGATTTTTAAAACTGATAACATCCACATATAATTTAAAACTACATCAAACTGAATGAATTTCGTTGATTCCATTTTACAAAACTTTTAAATGATTTGTGCAAAAATAGTAGAGGCATTTAAAGAAAAGCATGCTTTATGGGTGCACCGATGCACACTGTTATGCAGTTATGTGTTAGATTCGTGATCTTTACTCTCGCTAAATAATTCTTAAACTACAAAGCTAAATATCTGTGTTTTTGTAACCAACAGTTGATAAAAATTATGTTATTTGCAATTAGGGCTGTCAATCGATTAAAATATTTAATTGCGATTAATCGCGTGATTGTCCATAGTCAATCACGATCAATCGCAAATTAATCACACATTTTTTATCTGTTCAAAATGTACCTTAAAGGGAGGTTTGTCAAGTATTTAATACTCTTATCAACATGGGAGTGGGCAAATATGCTGCTTTATGCAAACGTATGTATATATTTATTATTGGTAATCAATTAACAACACAAAACAATGACAAATATTGTCCAGAAACCCTCACAGGTACTGCATTTAGCATAAACAATATGCTTATATCATAACATGGCAAACTGCAGCCCAACAGGCAACAACAGCTTCAGTGTGTCAGTGTGCTGACTTGACCATGACTTTAATAACCCATTTTCATTCACATATCTTGAGGTCAGAGGTCAAGGGAACCCTTTTGAAAATGGCCATGCCAGTTTTTCCTCGCCAAAATTTAGTGTAAGTTTAGAGCGTCACTCAACCTCCTTTGCAACAAGCTAGTATGAGATGGTTGCTACCAATGGATTCTTTAGGTTTTCTAGTTTCATATGATACCAGTATCTTCACCCGAGCTTTAAAACTGAGCCCTACAACCTGCAAATCGCAAATTGCGTTAAAGAAATTAGTGGAGTTAAAACAAATTTTCCGTTAACACATTATTATCGCGTTAACTTCGAAAGCCGTATGAATTTATTTATTGCTGTTTATTGAAGTCAGTTCTCTTACTCTTAAACACAGGCTATGAAGTTTGCTGCTACATCAAATTGAATGAATTTCGTTAAATCCCTTTTACCAAACTATTAAATGTTTTGTGCAAACAAAAATGGCGAAAAAATCATGTGTGTGCACAGATGCACACTTTTATGCAGTTATGTGTTAGATCCGTGATCTGTTGCTAATTAATTCTTAGAATAACAAGCAAAATATCTTTGCTTTTGTAACCAACAGTTGAGAAAAAATTACATTATTTGCAATATTTTGGATGCTTTGTACAGATGGCTGTTCCTTTACAATTGAGTGAAGTAAGTCGTTGAAAAAGCTCTTTGTTACTAGTATTGTGTTGTTTGAATTCCAGTCCTATAGCCAGATTGTACTTTGCAGGACGTAAAATGGATTTACAGTACTGTCCTGGTGGTTTGTATGCTGCCTTAACTTGAAAATAAGCCAATATAATAACTAGCTTGTGAATAGTTTTGGGCTATTCTTTAATGTTACAAAGAAATAGAGAACACAAGACTCCTATGTTGGAGTTATTTATGACCCTCAGCTGTTGTGCATGTGGAGGGGAACTGATAATTTATTACCTGCGGGCAAACGGTGCATATGCGCGCTGTTAAACGCGCACTCTGCCCTCTGTTAACAGTCACCAGTGAGACAATAGAGAGGAGCGTCTCTCACTGGTTGTGATCAAATCACACGAGTCTTCCCAGAACTTATTCTAGTTTCTGTTTTGCATTTAGGGGCCTTGGGGTTATGTAATGTGGGGAGAGGCACAGACATAACACATGCTAAAATAGGGACGTAACGTGTAGTCCTCAGCAGTGCAAACAGCCCTCCGGTCTGTTTATTTCGGGGATGTCCCTCCCAGGCGCGCTTCAATGGCACTGATCTCTCTGTGCGCGTCTCCGCTCGAAGGCGACACCAGAGGAGGATGGAGCAGTGGGGAGCTCTCCACTTCATCTCAGCAGACAGAACAAAAAAGTGGGCCGGGCTTGTGACAAAGTGTCTGCAACCTGACACGACCCTCACTGTTTTTTTCTCTTCCATGTGGCTCGGATAGAGGGAAGTTTTGAGGGCTGGTTCCACTCACGAGGAATACGCGGATCGGGGGGGGGGGCGTTTACGGGAAAAGTCCATCGCGCCTTTGGGTTTACGCGCGGCACAAACACACAGCGGGATGGCCGAGATGGAGGATAAGATGCGCGCTGCCATGCCGTCGTGGTGCGGCGGGCTGGAGCAGGGGATCGTATACCGACGAACTAATTACATCCATGAAATGAGCTGCGGAGAAGTTGGGTCTCATCTGTACAGCCGGATGTGCTGCGCAGGTAAGGTCAACAGGCGCTCAGCCGCCGCGTCCGTCTCTCAGCGCCTGTAATAGGAGGATGGTCTGGTTGGGAGGGGCTGCTGGGGGGTGCTGATGGTGATGCTGTTAACCCTTTCCATGCCTCCACCCACAATACAACAAGCCCCGAGGGTCAAAAAAGTGGGCGTCTCTCAGCAAAGCTTTGTTTTTGTTCTTTTTTTATAATTGTATTATTGTTTTATCACCTTTTAATTGCACTTTTATAGAAGTTGACACAAAGGTATCGTTGTATATGAGCCTTATCAGTGATGACAATATCCTGGTTACCTCCCCTCCCACAGAGCAGATACAGTAATGTAGAGCTGAAACAACTAATCAATTATTTAACTACAGAAAATGAAGTGGCAACAATTTCGATAATCGATACATTTTTCAAGTAATTTTATAATGGTTCCTGCTTCTCAAATGCAACTATTTTCTGATAATGATAATAAACCAATTTAATAAACCAAATGATTAATGGATTCATCAGATTCATCAATAATGAAAATATGTCAGTTGCTATGTAAGGACAGAACCTGCCAAAATGAAAAATAAATTACTCGACAAATAAATAATTTAATTATTTTCATTAATTATTAAATTCCATTAGATGTACCAAAAATAAAATAAATGTAGGCATTAATTAATTGATTAAATGTGTCATAAATTTATATTTGTTTTAATTCTTCTTTATTTATTTACCTTTGTATTAAACCCCCTACTTAGCTACTTTTCTTTTAATTTTCCTTTTTATTTATTTATTTTTATTAACCTCAAATGATTTTTTTTTTTTTTTTTTTTTTTTTTTTTATTCATTTAAAATATATTTTTGAAATGAATAAAAAAATAACAAAATAATCACTGTTGACATTTGAATACACTAACCGTCAATGACAGTGTAAACACACAGTTTGTGCTATGCAAGCTGATGGAAATGTTCCTAAATGCTTGTTTACCTGCTCATTCTACCCTCTGAACGTGTCACAAAGATAATCTGTAATTTATCAGATCTTCTGTATTTGCGTGGACTTTGACATTTAACTGCTGTGAGAAATGCCTTTTCTCCCCCTAAACTAAGAGTCCTCCAGAGGTTTGGGACCAAGACCGCTCCTCTGTAAACAGTGCGCTGACAGACTCTGTGTGTTTTTGCTGTGTTGTCATGGCAACCCCTCTCACACTCTCACAAATCACTCTTCCCACATTTATAATGACTCTCCATGAGCATAAATCAACACTGCGGGGCCCCAAGTGACCTTGGACTTTCTTAACAGTAGTCTGAACTGTGATTAGAGAGCAAAGACGGTTGTCAGCTACTAGTTAGACATTAAATTATTATAGCATATTCAGACTTTTCTCATGTGTTGTAGTGCAGCTTTTCCAACAGAAGAGGGAGACAAACCGTGTTGAGCAACAACCTCATCTTGTCTTTAATTGTCACATCTGAACATCATAAATCCAGCAATTATCTAAGTTCTCATATTTCCATAACCACAAGATTGTAAACACCACGTGTGGCTAATTAGATGTTGTTTTTGAACGCATACTCCCTTAAAAATGATCCTCCTATTGCCAAAGTGAGTTGGAGTCATCAGCCCTGTGTAATTATGCAGAGAAAACATATTGTGGGCAACTTAGAGGACAACTAAATTCCTCAGTGTTGTTGCTTTTTGGGTTCTCTGAGTTTATTGTCCATCTGCATCTCACAGAGATTTTTTTCCCCCTCTCCGCCCATCAGCACCTGAGTGTGTTTTGAAAAGGAACACATTCCTCACAGTTATAATAACAGACAGGGCTCTGTCTTATTCTGTAGTGGTGCATGCTTTCATGTCTTCTTCATTGCCAGCTCCAGGCTGGATCTGCCCCATAATGCCCTGGGGCTTTCATTCCTCAACCTTGGCTAAGTTCCTCCCCTGAACTGTCCAACTTTCATACCATCATCCCTCCATCATAAACCCTCATCCAGAGCTGCTAGCCAGACGATACGCGGCGTTATAACATTCCTGTCCTCGGTGTGACTGACATCGCATGCTGTCACTTGCACAGATGTTTGTCGGGCTGGGGTTTGTTTTATCGCAGGGGGGCGGCTCCCCCTGTCCTGTGAGGAGGGTGGGCGCGCCCTCAGGAATGCATTGACTTGCATGCTTCTCACGCCAGAACTGTCATCGTAAAAACTCCTATCAGCTCTCAGGTTTATCTCCAGATGTTATCAGTAACAGGGAAAGGAGAACTATCCACACAGTACTGCACTGTGTGCATCTACCAGGATGTGGTTGATAAGACCGCTTTACCGTTAGGCAAAGAACACCAATTGTAAGTGAATGTTTGAAATTAGCAATTCATAAGCCTTTGGACAAACTTTTTTGATATACACTTTATGACCAACAATGTTGTGTTTTTTTAAGGGCTGTCAATCGATTCAAATATTGAATTGCGATTAATCGCATGATTGGCGATAGTTAATCACTATTAATTGCAAATTAATCACACATTTTTTATCTGTTCAAAATGTACCTTAAAGGGAGATTTGTCAAGTATTTAATACTCTTATCAATGTGGGAGTAGACAAATATGCTGCTTTATGCAAATGTATGTATCTATTTATTATTGTAAATCAATTAACAACTCAAAACAATGACAAATATTGTCCAGAAACCCTCACAGGTACTGCATTTAGCATAAAACATATGCTCAAATCATAACATGGCAAATGGCAGCGCAACAGGCAACAACAGCTGTCAGTGTGTCAGTGTGCTGACTTAACTATGACTTGCCCCAAACTGCATGTGATTATCATAAAGTGGGCATGTCTGTAAAGGGGAGACTCGTGGGTACCCATAGAACCCATTTTCATTCACCTATCTTGAAGTCAGAGGTCAAGGCACCCCTATGAAAATGGCCATGCCAGTTTTTCCTCGCCGAAATTTTGCACAAGTTTGGAGCGTTATTTAGTCTCCTGTGCAGCAAGCTAGTATGACATGGTACCAATGGATTCCTTAGTTTCATATGATACCAGTATCTTCACTCTAGCTTTAAAACTGAGCCCGCTACAACCTAAAAATCGCAAGTTGTGTTAATGCGTTAAAGAAATTAGTGAAGTTAAAGTGAATTTGCGTTAATGCGTTATTATCGTGTTAACTTTGACAGCCCTACAAATAACGTCATTTTTCTCAACTGTTGGTTACAAAGAGACAGATTTAGCTTGGTTGGTACCAATGGATTCCTTCGGTTTTTTAGTTTCATACGACGTCAGTATCTTCAGTCTAGCTTTTAACGGAGCCCACTACAACCTAAAAATCGCAAGTTACGTTAATGTGTTAAAGAAATTAGTGGCGTTAAAAAGAATTTGCGTCAACGAGTTAACGCGTTAACTTTGACAACCCTATTTTTTACACACATTATCCTTGGCTGATTCTAGAGCTACTAAAGAATGTGTGACTGCTCTCTGTCCTTGGTTACTGCAGTCAAAATTTACATCCTAGAATTTAATTTTCAGAACACAGCCTATAGTGTCAGGTTGAGGTCTGCAGCTTCCACCTCTCAAGTCCCGACAAGCCACCTGCCTGTGTAGGAATCAAAAAAATCTCTCTCCTTCACGCTGTCTTATGTCAGTATCTGCACGGAATATTGATTTCCCCAAGGGTGAAAGGTGTTCCAGGTATTTAGGTGCTATGGGACATGAATGTTGTAGAGTGGAGGTGCTAGTTTAGAGCTCCTGAAGGCCTTACTCGCAAAAAGAAGCAGTGCTGTGTTTTGTTCAGAGACTATTTGTGCAGCTAAACAGATGGACAGAAGTTTTATTGCATGAAAAAGATGCAGATGTAACAATCCTCCTTTTCTTTCACCACTCATTCACATAGACACACTGTCCACTCAATCCACACAAAGCCACAATAGCTGCTTTGTGTCTGGGATAATTGTCTGCAGCAGTGTGGTTACTCTGTTAAGAGTGAAAGCCACTGGTTACTGGCTCAACAGAGCAAGTTATTCAAGATTGGAAATTCATCTAAGAAAAATAAGTCCAAGCCAAATGCTTCAAATAAAATGGTAGTCTCACAGGTCGTTCTCATTAGAGATGTTTAAATGCTTCTATTCTTCCTGCTGCTGGATTCTCTCCTGTAGACAACCCCCCCACCCCAACCCCTCCAAAACAAACGTCTGCTGTCTCCCTCATGTACGGAAACAAACCACTCGGTGCCAGTTTCCCCATAATTGTGTCCTGATGGAGGAGGTTTCTTCTTGTGATTGTACCATGTCGAGAAATGGCTGAGGACTGTTTCCACTGCCTGGTTTCCTCTCTGTTGAGGAACAGGCTTTTCATTGAGGCTCTGTGGTGTTGTGTGCCTCCGACCACACACTGGTGACTGACTGCTAGCCTGCGCACGTGGGGTTAAGCTGGGGTTAAAAAGCTCCAGTAGACCGTTTCTGCCCCCTTTATCCAGACTAGAGGTCTGTGCAGACTTTTTAACGAACAAGTTTCATGCAATAGTTAGTTAGCGTTTTTGTACCGTCCCTCCTAAGTTGACCCGAGTTAAAGCTCCTGTTTTTGACACATGAGCCTGACCTCTGACCTTTCTCTGAAGACAATCTCCCATAAATCTAGGCCGCGTTGTTGTTGCCAGTTTTACTGATGCTCTTGTTAAGTGACTGGAAGTAGCGTACAGAGGATTCTACATGTGTAGTAAAATATCATTGACTACATTTTGCTTAAACTTTACATTTACCTTCTTCCAGACAACATTTCATTTGCATGCATTTGTTTTACGATTTGAAAAACGTCTCTCAGAGACTTGCAACCTGCTTGAGATCACTGTGAACATGCAGTTGCTTTTATGTTTTGGTAAAAAAATTCCAGGAATCATTTAAAATATAATCTTGCTTTCAAGGACCAGATTTGAGAGCAGCTGTAGAAAAGCATAACACTCCCAACAAGTCCTTGTGTCCTTGAACATACCAAGCTTGCAAGGAAATGAATCCAAAATGTATTTGTTGGGAAATGTTTGTCATAAATGTAAGATATATGCAACATAGAAAAAGCTCCTCCTGCTCCTAATGCTTAGGATGGCTTAAATACAGAGGTTACATTTTACGTATGTACCTGTATGTTTATGACGAACGCAATAAAGTTTAAGTTTTTTAAGTCTAAGTTAGCTGCTTGTCGTATCCAAAGTGACTAAAAACCTGCGCAACTGTAAAATAAACTCAGTGCAGAGGTCTGTTTTAGTTGGGTGCTCACTCAGCGAGGGTCTTTGGTGAGGTGTGGTTCGGTGGGGGGGGGGTCGGAGGGTGTACGATACATAACAGGGCTGGGCCAGGGGGAGAATCCTCCCTCTCCTTCCACAGATCACTGTGTGGTGAATGACAGCTTCTGACATTGTAGCCCGCAGGCAGGCATTTTGCAAGAGCTGGTGAAAAAAAAAAAGAATTGGAGCACAGAATGTCAGAGACGGCAAAGGGAGGAAAAAAGGGAGTAAGACTTGTGTTCAGGAACTGAATCAGTGGCTGGAACACACCCACTTAACTACAGGATCCCACACTGTGAAGCAGCGTTGCAGGGCCAGGCAATAAGGAGAAGTCTCATAAAGTAGACAACATCGCCTCTCAACCTGCAGAGGTTTCTGATTTGTTGTTGATCACGGAGATAAGGCCGGCATGACGATGGAGCGGAGATTCAGAAACTACTCCTCTGACAGTGTGGGTAGTGACGGGGTCTTCGTAGAGGACTCCTACTACCAGGGGATGCTCAAGGCCATGGATCACAGGAAAGGTAGAGCTTGTCATCTTTACATTGTTTCAGTAGTATGGGGAAGAAGAGATCTTTGTATTTTCTCTGCAGTTGAATTCTTTGATTTAGAAGTAGTTCAGTTTTTACTTTTCTTCTCGGCTCATTGTCGAATCCATCGCATCAGGTTGAAATTCTTTGTTGTTCTATGAAGAAATGGTATAAATGTAGTTTAATGTCTGAATCTGCTTTTGGCGACTCTGCTGTGGTCTTCTGCCTCTCTTTTATCAAACGGGCCACACCCCTTCATGTGTCACGGCTTTCCTCTTTTTATTGGTCAACTGTGCTGACACCCATTTTGAGATGAGGACTGATCTTTGCAATTCAGAAGAAAGGCTGCCTGTTAGGAAGACACAAGAACTTACAAATAACCTAAGCAAAATGACGAACTGTTGCATCTGTTTTTTTGTAGTTGAAGAAGTTCAAAACACCATGCCAAACACTGTCTTCTAATGCAGTTATCGGATGCATTGACCTGTTTTTTTCTGGGGCTTAAAACTAAATTTTAAAAAGATAAACTTGTTGTCTCCTCCTGTGTGACACTCCGCATTACAGCCGCGTTATTCAGTAACGGAGTGACAGAATGATTTGCCGATACCTCAAAGCCATACCGCCATGAACAGACAAAGTAACCTTTCAGGGGATTTGATATCTCTCACCTCATCTTACAACTTTCTTTGACTCAGCGGATGAAAGGAAACATCCACAGCTCTGTTTGCTGCTCGAGGCTACAAATGCCAGTCAAGCAAGCAGATTATTTGTAAAGAGGGATTTGCAAAGTTTTCTGTGTCACTTATTTCACTGGTTTGAGTTTCGGAATGTCAAGTGTCTGTCTGACCTTGATTCCTGACATTGTAAGTAATGGCGTGAAGAAACAACAGTGTTCCTGGGCAGCTGGAATAACAGTTGAAATTTTTGAACAGTCATGCATTCATGATGAAAAAAACCCCGTATACTTTCTCTGCTTTTGAGGTTTATTTCACTTATGTGTTTACAGCCACAAGCGTGTTTGTGAGTCATCGACATAACGGCACCCTCACACGGGCGTTGGCACCACGGGATGTCGTCCTCTTTGGTTTCTGTGTTCCCTCCTCATCTGATCGCTGCCTCTATTGCATGAGCTATGATCACAGTTCTTATCCAGATAAAGTAATCAAGCTCCTCACACTGTGTGGCTGAAAAAAAAACATAATGGTTTCCCTGTCCCCTCAGATTTAAAAAGCTGCAACAGTCACACTGTGTCAAATCCAGACTTGTTTAGTTGCATCATACTGGTCTCTGTGACCTTTGACAACCACTCTCATCACTTATTGAGGCTCTAGGTGAAGAGGTGAAAGTGTTCCTGTGGTATTTATCCCTCCAGAGTTGCTGCGTGGTTGAAAAAAAAAAATAGGGAAAACATTGCACAACGTACAGTCTACTGTACAGTACCTGCTGGTATGTTAGAGCTCTGTTTGTAATAATCAGACTGTGAAATCAAAACCAAAACAGCACCAGTTCTGCAAGGTGAAACATGTTCCTGTAGAGGTGCTAATCTGGGGGAAGTCAGAGGTAATTTACTCGTGTTTCTCACCTGACAAGCACGACATCTTTTTTTCCTTTGTTGTTTTGACGGACTGATTTTAAACCACCATAAGAGGGAGTACTCAACTGTACAGTCACTTTCTGTGTCACTTGAAGCATCTTCTGCAAACTCTGTTGATATTTATTGTTACTCTGGGAAAACTTTTTTTTTCTTCAATCTAAGTGATGTTTCCCTGAAGGGTCTCATCAGATGTGGGACCATAACTGTGGTTTTGGGTGTTTTAGCTCATTAAATACAAATTATGTTTACATCTTCTGAAGCAGTGGTTCCCAACTAATTGGTCAGGACCCGACTGAGAGGTCACAAATTACATTTTAGGAGTTGTGGGATGAGCAAGGATGGGAAAGCAGAAATTTTTTTTTATTTTTGAAATGATTTTTGCGCCAATTTCTACTTAATTCGACTGCCTCGGGCCTCTAGAAATCATTAGAATAAATGAATCTGAGAAGTAGAAGTTACCCTGTGGCTAACTGTTCCCAACTGGTAGACAATATGCAGCCTGTGATGATGGGAAACGAGTAGGCTTTGCTCCCTTTTAAGAAGTCATAAACCAAAAAGTTTGGGAATCATTGTTAGAGTTTGAATACTTCCAGGCAGCCGCTGGTTTCCATTCATTTCACTATGTGAACAAAATCAAAAAATTTGCAGACACTTGTAACTTACTTGGGATAAGTTATCATTCTCTGTGAGCATTATAAGTTGTGTTTAGGCCTGTCACAATTACTAATTTTGTTGGAGGATATGTTGTCCCAGAAATAATTACAATAAACAATATTATTGTCATTTTAAGACCATTTTATTTATTTTATGCCACTGATATAATGATAATATTATACAGCCTTTAAAAGAGCAATGAACTTATAATTCTTAAGAATATTCAACCATTGGAATTGGAATATGAAAAATGTATTAAGATATCCTAAATAAATAAAATGTAAATCAAATTAAACCACACAACCAAAACAATAAATAAAATGGACTCTGTTAATGATAACGTAAAAATGATCGAGGTCATGTCCATACATCGTATGATAAGCCAATATGTCGTACGATAAGTCGATAACGTAAAAATGATCAAGGTCATGTCCATATATCATACGATAAGCCGATAACATAATTATCGTGACAGGTCAAGTTGTGTTATTGCTGCATGGTAATCAGATATTTCATTATTTGTGGCCAATCAGCAACTTTTTTAACACATCAAATGACCAAATTCGCATGATATGTCATTGACAGTCTCTTTTGAATACACTGTTTTTTTTTTCTGAGCAGCCCTCTCTAAATCATTATTGAATGCTCCAGCCAATACAAAATTCAGATTCTGATCAAAGCAATTTAATTTTGACTAAAAAATATAAGATAGCAAAATATTCACAGTGATAGATTATTTATCTGACTTAAGTTTTATGTCCCTGCAAGATTTGATTTTCATAGCTTGCTGACATTAATGGAAAGCAAAGGTTTTGCTCGATGGTTAGACATTTATAAGCCAGTATGTTCTGGAGAAATGTTCACCATTATTGTTACGATTTGTAGTTATTGGGGTAAAGCTTGCAATAACTCTTGCATTGACACATTAGATCAAACTGAGCTTCTGTTTGATCTGTCTCTCCACAGATGAACGGGACCGAGTTCAGAAAAAGACCTTCACAAAATGGGTCAACAAGCACCTGATGAAGGTAAGAACCCACTTCAGCAACTCATTAATACGATATTTATTTTTATACATAAATGTTCATTACATTTATTGTGAAATTATATCGATTATGAAAAGAGAAAAAAAGTTATTCAAAAGTTCACTTCAGCTCATTTGGAGCTTGTAACTCAATGAGAATTCGTCATGGTAAACACAAGGACTTAAGCTGTCCTTAAATGACCCTAAAGGTTTTTTGTTTTTTTTAGGTCAATTTCCAGCAGTTACTTTCATGTCCCACCTGGTTACACTTGCTTAAATTACACAAACATGTTCCCTTAGGAGATAATGGGCTCTCTGATCTAACATCTCACTGCTGGAAGAAGTTACCGGAAAGCAACAACAGATAAACTGGAAACTGAACACAAAGCAAAATCAGATTTTGATTCCCTACATCTCTCTCCGAAAAAGTGAATCTCTTTGGAAAAGTTGAAAAACTTTAAACAAATCGCTCCTCCTTGTGTTAACTGTGTGCATGTGAGGGAGTGAGTCACGGACACCTGGCCTCACTTTAGGAACAGCGGCACCGTGGGCCGGGCTCGGTCAGGTTTCACATCTGGGCTCCAGACTGTCGGGGCAGGGCGGCTTCTCAGGGCTCTGCAGGGGAACAGGAAGCTCCAGGGCAGGACTGAACTCCTACTCTGAATGTGGGGAGCTAAATATGTTTGCAGCCATGATACTGGAAGGCATCACTTGTCAAGCATTCTGGCCCATGACCCGTAAAAAGGAACACTTCCTCTGCGTAATATGTAAGCTCCTGATCTAAGCAGTCAGGTGCAGAATAAAGGGCTGCAGCTACAGTAACAATTACTGTATTTTTTGCATCAATTAATTAGTGCTGAAACTATTAGTCAATTGACAGAAATCAAGTGATTTATCATGAAAAAAAACAAAAAAACATTCAGTGGTTCCAGCTTCTGATTTGTGATGATTTGCTGCCTTTATTAATCAGAATTAATGGAATATGTTTGGGAACTTGTGATGGGCTTTTTTCTATTTTTTTATTATTATTATTTTTGTCATTTTATACGATTAATTAATGAATTCGTTAAAGTATCAAGACATTAATCTACAACAAAAACAAAGTAATTATTGGCAACCACACAATTAATCTTTTTTTTCAGTTTTGTTATGCCTCCGCGACAGCCGTGGTCTGATGTCGCGGAGGTTTTGGGTTGTCCGTCCCATTCTCGTGAACGTGATATCTCAGGAACGCCTTGAGTGAATTTCTTCAAATTTGGCACAAACGTCCACCTGGACTCAAGGATGAACTGATTAGAAATGTCTAACAGAATAAAATGATGAAGTGATGACATTTTGGACGGATTTGGATGTAAACTCCAACTTGACTGGTTGGCGGAGGCGTACAACCGTGAGGTGGTAGTTTTAGTTTCTTTTTCAGTTAATCTGTTTAAGTCAAATTAATGTATCATTTAGTCAGAAATAATAACAAGTTATTTTAAATTGTTATCAGCAAATGTTTACTGATTTTACTTAATAATCGCGTAATGTTCTGCTGCCTCAATAAGCACATCAGTGAGAAGGAATTCTGTTTTTCACATTCTTTTCTTGATTGATTGATTATATGCCTAATGAAATGATATATAAAACATAGTGATAAAATATCATCCTAAAACCTAAAGATGATCACGTTTACTATCATATATGACAATAGAGTGCAACAGGAATTAGTTCTAAAACCCAGAAATTAGTTAGATTTTTAGCACTTCCGGTTCCCTCGTCTGGAAGTCAATGGGTTTTTAGTTAGATGCCTGAAATAAGGTCTGTGGTTAACACAAGCTTAAGAGATTTTAATGTTTTGTTCTCCAATATAAAATACATCAATAAATATCCCACTTTTGGGGCGGTTGCTAACAAGTGGCTAAATGAGACTATTAAACGTCATATCGCCGACTCGTCCGCCTTTCCAGCCTCGTTGTGTATACTCACGCTCATGTGACCGTGGTGTAGTTCGTTTATAGCCTAACGTTAGCTTTTTACTTCTGGTGATTGCAATTACGCGTCAAAAATCATTTAAGTGGTGGTCATTTGTGGAGATTATCTTGCTGAACAAAACATGTAAGTATCATAAATATGTGTTTGCCACAGAGCTTATTTTCTGCGATAATCCAAAAGCCAATGGAAAAATCCCATTGGCTTTTTGTCAAGGGAACCAGAGCAATGCTAACTTCCTGGTTGGCCTACAAAAATATGTCATCCCTGGAGCACTCTATTCTGACGTAGCGAACATTTAATTCACATGACCGATCAGCTGTTTCTGCTGTCAGCGTCTTATCAGACCCATAACGTGTGAATGCTTGTCTTCGTCTCCATGAAAACAGCAAATTCTTACATTTGAGAAGCTGGAACCAGAAGATGTTTGGCTTGAAAGGTTTTTTTTTACCTGAAAAATTACTTAAACAATGAATCAGTTATCAAATTTGTTGCAGATACATTTTCTGTCGATCGATTAATCGGCCAATCTTTGCAGTTCTAGTCTTGATTAAATATTACCAAGAGGCAAAAGACCGAATCATACTCATTAGCATCAATGGAAAGCTTTCAGAAAGTTAGAAAACATTTGCGTTTGGTCACAATTTATGAATTCTTTTGGCACCCACAAGAGGAGTGGAGAGTGTCAGAGAGGACGTAGCTGTAAGGCGTTGTACTTCAAAATACCCTGAAAATAACCCATGTATTTTTATGACAACCAACATACCGACATGTGTATAATAGGGATCTCTCAGGTTTCCAGTAATAACAGACTAGTTAAATTACATAGAACACAAACATAAAAACTGCAGTTGTTTGTTTACTGCTACTAATCACATTTCCAGAGACTGTTTTAGCAACTGTTAAACAAAAGCCCAGCGTGGCTCTACCTGAAGTGTTGCAGCTCTCTCACTGTTGCTCAACTGACACGTTCAGGTTGACCAATCCTTGTTTTCACACAGGAACTGAAGTGTGTTAAACTGTGAGGAATGTCTGCTGTCCTCTGTGTGCGTCCTGTGACGCGGGGCTCTGTCCAAGACGGCTCGCAGGCTTTTGTCGTCAGTCGTTGTGTCTTTGTCTGGAAAAATCCCTCAGATTCATGCCCAAAAGAACTTGAGCGGGTCGGCGATCTGGCTGCCCTCGAGGCGTTTTGGACTCGTGGTCACAACAGAACAGAGTCATGGGATTAAGTATGAGGCCAGGAACGCTCCATTTTGGTCATCCGCTGTCTCAAAAGTGCCATCTACTGTAGCATGTCTTACATCTCTTCAGATTACAGAGAATGAAACCCAGACATCATTCTGTGTTTTATTTAAATTGTATGAATCCCACTGCGATCCAGACCAGAAACAGATTTACATTCGTAAAAGCAATTCTGAAAAACAGTTGTCTTTGTCTGTCAAATCAAAACAGCATCTGCGTGTTTGTCTTTTCTTCTTCTTTTCCCTCACGAGTCCCTGCAGTTTTATAACTTCTCTCATCGAACTGTTTCTTCTTTCCATCCTTCATCCTGTCCTCCCATCCTTCCCCACCAGCACTGGAAGGCAGAGGTAGGTGCTGTCAGTGAGCAGAGTGCTGAGTGGACATAACATTCATTTCTGCCTGCATGTCTCTGTATGTCTCATTTTTACCCTCTCTCACCCTCAATACATCACGCTGCTAACCTCTGACCTTTTTTCACTTCATTTTAACTCTTGGACTCTTTTCTAACTGCTGTAAGAGCGTTTTCTGCAGTGCGACTTGTCTTTACATGTTCTGTCACTCTGTTTACAACAGCTAAAACATAACAAATTACAAGTTTATGAAGCAGAAGGGGCATGCATAGAGTCTACAGGAAGTTTCAGAAGTGTTATAAACTTAACAAAATACACTGGTAAGTTTTTCTTTGCATCCTGGGTCTTATTTTCATAGTTCTCATATCTTTCAAGTTTACAGCTGTGATTAGGGGACATAGTCAGCAACATCACCACATCCAAGAGGATGATGGGATAATCAGAGGGGTTCCAAACAAACCCCAGGGTTTGCTAAACTTGTTTGGTTTGCAAGTAACTTTAATAAGCGGGATAATGTACAGCTAGCGGGTTTTTGTTGTGAAATAAACCCCTACAAAACTAACATAACTCATGAACGTGCACTCCGAGCACATGCTGAGACGGAGCTCGCCGCAGCGTGCACTGCTACATCCTGCAAAACCACGCCCATCCGGGTGAAATACAACATTTTTTAGGGAGTCCCGTCGAGTCCCAATAGGAATGAACTAAACTAAAACTATGAAAATGAAAACAAAAAACTCTTAAAAGAACCCCAAATGTGGACCCAGTTGCCACTGCAGAAGGCAGACAGTTGTTTTATCGGTCCTTCCCTTTAAGTTGCTTTATTTATTTTTAGGTAACATTACAAGATTCAGTCAAATGTGTCTGTGCCTAATGTGAAATCTATTTCCACTATTAGTGTTGAGGTGGTCAGCAGTTCCAGTGCTGTTTGTATTATGTGTGAAAGCAAAAGCAGTGGTGCTGACACGATGGGAGACTGAATGTATGGATCAATATTATATAACTGAAAAACTTCAACATTTGTCTCCTCTCTTCTCTCCCCAGTCTCAGAGACACATCACTGACCTGTACGAGGACCTCAGAGATGGACACAACCTCATCTCCCTGCTGGAGGTGCTCTCTGGAGAGACACTGGTGAGCTTTGGTGACCTTTGACCTTTCGATATTGAGACACCCGCTTCTGCTGTAACCCCCTGTCCTGTCCAAACCTGTCTTATTGTCCTTGCTCTCCTGTCCTATTGACTTAATTTGCTGTCATATTTGTTCGACTGTCCCGTCCACTTGTTGTAACCTGAACTGCTCTAAATGTTTATTTGAGTCAAATATTATTCTGCTGGGTTTCTTGTCTCCACTCTTGCATGTGTTGACTTTCTGTCAAGGTTTTTGGACATTTCAGAACATGCTGAGGTTATGCGCACTCTTTTACTTTACTTACCTTAGCACTAGCTTTTGGGGAACACACCTTCTGGTGATGTAACCTTAAAACACTAATTTTCATTCTTTGCTTCCATCTCGTAACCTTTCTGCACTGACTTGTTTGACCCCTGGTTTTTTCCTTTATCTAATTCCTGCTGACCTTTGCCCTGACCTCTCCCCCTGTGCCTCTGCCTTCCTCTCTTGCGATGCTCTTGCTGTGGTAGCCGAGGGAACGTGACGTTGTGAGGAACGTGCGGTTGGTGAGTGGCGCCATGACTGTGGGCGTCGGGCGTGGCATGTGTCACCACCACAGGTGGCTGCTGGGTTGTGCATGATGACAGTCACACTCCCTGTATTGTCCCCTTTCTGTGTCAACATCGTCCTCTTCCATTTTATCAGTGAGCGAGTCGGGTCAGGCGAAGTGGCGTTATAGCTGTGAACGTAGGTGTAGCAGTGTATGTACAGTTTATTTGTCGGTGAATAAATGCTACAACTCCTCAGCTCCGCTCCGCTCCGCTCAAGCGAGCTCGAGAGACCGGAGACAACTTCCTGTATCCTGCAACTCCGGCTCAGACTCTCTTAAGGTGGGCTGTTAAGGTGGACCAGCTATTTTCCTTAAAGTGACGAGCCGCTCCTCTGAGTTTTGCTCAGCTTTTTAATTAATTATTAATATTTCTTTTAACCGTTTAACCGATAGCGTTAATCGGTTAAAATGCTTAATGTCGGTTAACGGTTAAACGGTTAATTATTAACATCCCTAGCTCTGAATTTAAACATACAAAGCACCGGCATGGTCCTTTAAAATGGTCAAATTGAGTTGCCAAAAGTCAAGTATTGGGTTCCCTCTAGGGATGTCACGAGAACCGATACTTTGGTACCAAGTCAATAACAAAATTCTGAAAACGTGACATAATTGTTTTTCTACAGTACCGCAGATACCGAAGGTACCGTCAGGGCTCGAGACTAACGTCGTCCCGTCGTCCATGGGACGATAAAAAGTTTCCCTGATAACGCTACATTGTGAACAACAAATCCGTGTTGAAATCGACAGGAGGAGAGCTAGTTAACGGTAGTTGTTAGCAGCCGGTAAGCAGCACAGTCCTGCTTGGCTAAATAACGGAGCTAACGGCAAATGTACAGAGGTTGATTGACATTATGACGTGTTCAAGCTTTATTCAGTAAAAATGAGGCACAGGTAATTATAACGTTATCATGATGTGTTCAAATGTAGTCTTGTAAAATTTAGTTTATGGCGAGAAATTGAGGTGGATTATTAACTAGGGATTAATAATACATTTTACAAAAAACAGTATGCAAACTTTGATAAAGGAGTTTATGTTGAAGTACATTAGCTTTATTGTTTGGTTTTTCTTTCCTACCTTGGTATCGAATTGGTATCGAGAATCGTGGATCTTCACTGGTAAAGGTATCGACTACTGATTTTCTGGTATCGTGACATCCCTAGTTCCCTCACTGTATTGAAAACACAGGCCAAAGTTCCATCACTGCAAGCTGATATGTTGACTAATTCTGCAACAAAGCTTCTTGCCGGCTTAAAGCTTAAAATGTGAAGCACCAATGCATGTCATGGCCATCACTCCTGGGGTAACTCTGTCCTGTGAAGGTTTAGAAATCATAGATGCTCATGGATTCTGCTCGATTGGACTGCGCTACAGTTAAAATCTAAGATGGTATAAGATGTAAAAGGTGTTCCAGAAGGTGCAGGAAAACAGTTGATTGTAGGTCTCAGAGAAAATGAGGATTGTGACTGATGATCGGGGGAATCGCTGAGATCGCGTGTTCATTCATTATCATGCTCTCACCTGCAGACATCCTGGCTGGTTTGTTAAAATGCATTTCCGGGTCATTTAGGGTCAGATCTGGTCGAAGGTCTGACCAAACGCTTTGATCACAATCACGCAGAATTTGAATCGCACTTCAAATTTGCTGTATTTGACTTTTAAGTTAAGACCATGACTGTGATGATTTTTCTACCGTAGAATAGATCTTTGTTTTAAGCACAAAAGGTGTTGCTGGACACTGACACACCTGTTCCTCAGTCATGGGGCCTTGCTGTGTGTTGGTCATTCAAACCCTCATGTGTTCCCTCCTCCTGATGTTTGGTGTCCTCTCATCTCTTGCAGCCGCGGGAGAAAGGCCGGATGCGCTTCCACAAGCTGCAGAATGTACAGATCGCCCTGGACTTTCTCAAACACAGACAGGTCAGTAAACAATGGCATTTTTTTTTGTCCATGTCTTTTTATTGGTATTTAAAATCACCGATACAGTACAATTCCCCTCCCGTTTCTGCTCCAACAGAGCCCCATCCCTATTATAATATTATTGTACCATTTAGTAAAGTAGTAATCAAACATAATCTATTACATAAACATGGACATGTACATATAAAATAAATTCAAGAGACACTAACTTTAATAATAAAATAATGCCACTTTTAATGCGCATTTATATCAAAGGAGCATTTTGATTTTTCTGTTTTTCTACTTGTTGAGTTTTGTTTCTGTGTTTCAACTCTTCACGGTTCAAATAATCCTTAAAACTGACGATTACGTTTTATTGGTATCCATGCATGTTTCAGGTCAAACTGGTCAACATCA
This sequence comes from Sebastolobus alascanus, assembly GCA_916701645.2. Classification (NCBI taxonomy): domain Eukaryota; kingdom Metazoa; phylum Chordata; class Actinopteri; order Perciformes; family Sebastidae; genus Sebastolobus; species Sebastolobus alascanus. The sequence goes on from CAKAOJ020000045.1 coordinate 1,626,460, forward strand.
GGAATGATGACATTGCAGATGGAAACCCCAAGCTGACCCTGGGGCTGATATGGACCATCATCCTACACTTCCAGGTATGTAGGACACTTTAAAAGGGCTAATTTAGCTATAATTTACTGTATTTACAGCAGTGAAGTTAAACTAGTACAGACATTATTGGACACAAAAGCTCAGTCAGTCAATATTTAAATAGCATGTACTTACATTTTGCATGTATTCAAAGTGAACTGACTGGAAACTCATTTCTTGAGCTACAGTACATGTGGTGTTTATCTTTTAAACTGCACATTAATTGTATTGGATCAAATTCTTCCATTTAATGAGTAACATGGATTTCATACAGTCTACTTTCATTAGATTGTGATTAGTTTACTTCCGTGGCACGGTAAGGAAAATCAGAGTGCCGTTCCCTCTTTGGGTTTCAATCATCAGCCTCAAATTCTCCTGATGTTGACACAGCAGTTCCAGTAGAGCGGAGGCCAACAGTCAATCATTTCCAAATGGGCTTTATTGAACATTTGGCAGCACTTAGACTCTTATACACAACTACCGCCGCTTCTCCTGTCCTCGAGTGCACAAAGACTAAACACTGAAAAAAAGCTATTCATTCAGAGCCTTTTTTTACTCCTTTCTGTGGTCCTGTACTGTGCGGCTCTGTAGGGGTCTCATTCAAACCGATACCAAACATAAACAGTATAAAATACCACCTATGGCAGCAAGGGCCACATTGGAGGAAAGCATTCGTCAACGGGCAGATGTGTTTCTGATTGAGTAGAGGCGTGTTTGGATATTCATATAGCAGATGGTTTGATAGATTTTGAGGGGGAAAAAACAGTGGGAGTACATGGAGCTTCTTTGATGCTATAATGGGTATAATGGTTATGTTGGGATGTGGATGTGGGATCCTTTTCCCCGTCTCGTGTGACTCAGTGATTCCCATGGGAAAGCTGGACGGAGACGTGGGCGTGACTCAAAAACTGCAGTGGAAACGAGAGAAATGATCTCCCACCGTTCGTCAAGGTTATAAAACTATTCTCTAACTGAACATAAATCCAACGATCAAGTAATAAAACAAAACATTTCCACGTAGATGCAGTTAGTCATCAGGCAGCTATTATTTCTTCAAAACAAACCCATAATAACCTCTTTGTTTTGGTGCATTCTAGTCATCACAATCAGTGCTGAATTTCCTCCCCAGGGGCAGATCCCAGTTTACTAATAAACGGTATGAATAGTGGGCCTGCTTCGTGACAGAGAGGCAGTTGATATTCTCTCGACACTTTTAAAAAGAGGCTGCAAGGGCGGAGGTCCAGTTTCCATTCAGCTTCTGAGTCACACTGTGCCCACGTCCACACTGTAGCGCCGGGGTTTCCCTTCTGAAGGGAAAATAGCAGAAGGAAGAGATGCCTTCTTTTTTCCCTCATCCACCCTTTCCTGCAAAAAAAGAAGAGCCTGTAAGTGAAATTGCTAGTTCTGCTATGACTCATCAGCATACCAAAAAACACTGAAAATAGTATATAGTGGTGATAAAACCGCACTTGTTCCAGTAAGAGACTATGACATTCATCAGGACTGGAACTTCATGCATAATGTGCAGCTCATATACAGCAGATTTACCTCACTTCTGGATGTTTTTCTGATCTCATATATGGGTGAAAATCACAGAGTAGTGAAATATAGACACTCAAATACAAGTTGCAGATATTTCTTAAGAACTGATTGGAGCCCTGAGAATTTTCTGCATCAAGACAAGTCAAATTGTCAAGTTTAAAAAAAAAAACGTACAGTTAACTTTCAAAAGGTTTCCTGTGATTGTTGCAACTTTTTACGACATGTGCCTAGTTTTGTTGAGACCCGCCCGTCTGGTACGTCAAGCAGACCAAAACAGACACCAAGGACTTTTCATAAGTACCGTCTGTACATCTAATCATAGATATGGCACAGGCAGCAACTACTGGGTGATGGATTCATGCAAAGTAGACTGAGCGAGTCAAGCAGCTGCAAAATCAAATTGTAAAATTCAAGTCCCTCAGAGTCAACACCAGGGCCGGCTCGAGCCCTTATGGTTCCCTTGGCGGAATCCCCCGTTAGGGTTCAACCCCCCAGAACCCTAATCCCAGCCCCGTAAACTGCAACACACATCAGACAAAAATAATAAGATTTTTGTTTTCATTAATAACTGTATTTATTATAATATAAATAAACAATTGGTCCCTGATATTGTTGGCTTAAAAGTGTTTAGTCAGTTTCACAAAAACACTTTTATTAACAATTAAGGCCAGCAGATGAAAAAGTTTGAGAAATAGTTACAGGAGTGTAAGTATATTTCTTTCTATCTTTATTTATTTGTTCTTTTGTTACCTCAATACAGAAAAAGAGGAAGGGCAACCACCGACATTTATTTTTTTTGGTATTAATTAATTAATTTATTTTTAGAGGGCGACCAGCGCCCCCCCCCAGAAGGTGGCGCCCTAGGCGACCACCTATATGGCCTATGTCTTAAGCCAGCCCTGTGCAGGGAGTTACGTTAAATGACATCTGGATTGATTAAACCTGTGGTTTATTTTGTAGTCTGTCTTCTTTAATGCAAAAAAGAAGATATATTGCTGAGGGTTTTCAGTAGTGTGTTCTTGTGACTCATAGCTGAGCCTTGCAGCTCCTAAAAAAAAAAAAGAGGAATTTGCCTGTGGAGGTTCTGGTAAACAGTCCAACCCTTATTTACAGCAGCCAGAGTATTTATCGAGAATTTGTGTTTGGAACATACAGTGTACTGTAACGATTTCTGTTTTGCTGGCTTATAAGCCTTTGTGTTTCTCTCCAAAACAGTGAGTTTAATGTTTCATTGGCCCACAAAGTAAAAGCGGTAGTTGTTATTTGAGGTTTTTTGTATGTGACTCATCTCAAATCTGGAAGAAATCAGCGGGCAAACTGGAAAAAAGTTTTCCTTCCCTTCAACCAACACTTCAATCACATTCGATACATGAATATCAAAGAAAAGGAAAGTCCTCTGCCAAGATAAAAAAAAAGTAATTTTACCCTGAAAACCTTTTAATGAATATAAACTATTCATGGAAGCTTTAGATATAATGATTAGGAACAATTCTGCTTTGTTCGTGGGTTGTTTAATTTGACAGCTGTCCAAGTGTTTTTTTTTACCTTACGTTACACTCATTTATAAGATGCTTTTTTCCGAAGTGATTTGCAATAAGTGCATTCAAATTCAAAAGGATCAAGAGCTAGATCCATCAGAACTTATACAACCCTCCCCAATAGGCAGCTACAAAGAGCTACGGTGCAAGTGTTTAGGGTTTTTTTTTTTTTTTCAAACAAATGAAATTGAAGTAAGTTTACTATTGCTGACTAGTTGCACCGTCTCCTCCTACAGATCTCCGACATTCAGGTGAACGGCCAGTCGGACGACATGACGGCCAAAGAGAAGCTGTTGCTCTGGTCTCAGAGGATGGTGGAGGGATACCAGGGCCTGCGCTGCGACAACTTCACCACCGGCTGGAGGGACGGCAAGCTCTTCAACGCCATCATACACAAACACAGGTGAGACACTGATCCTCAGTAGTTGGAGGTTAAAGCGCGGCCTTAAGACTACCAGGTTAAAGGGTTTGAGTCAAACTACATACTATTAAAACATATGTACTTTACCATAAGGTGTCTTGGATAAAGATGGTAAGCTCAGAGGAAGACAAGACCAATTTAACATAGATCTGACGCAATAAACAGCACTAATACAATTCAATAAGATCTGAAAATGGGATTAAACCTACCTGTCTAATAACAGTATGATTATCTTATACTGTGTGCAAATTTTCGCCTAGCGTTACTCACGTGAGTTGGACCGCCGGTATCATTTGTGATCGTTCACAAGATGCACCCGAGAGGAGAAGGAGCTTGTCTCCATAGATACCAACAACTTTTCTTTCCGCCATCAACCATGGAAGAAATCACCACTGTTGCTGTTTTGTACATGTTGTGGAAGTTGCCGTTGTGTCTGAGTTCTTAACATCACCCAGCGGCGAGCTGTATTCACGTACAGTGCCATTGCACTGACTGTATCACAATCGGTTTATTTTGGGTTCATACCACAGTAGCGACGTTTGGCTTCGCTACTGTGGTATGAACCCAAAATAAACCGATTGTGCTGTTATTTAGTTGCATTAAACAGACCAAGAGGATGACGAAATAACAACATAATAATGCTGATTTGTAAAGAGTCTGACTTCATGCTTTGTCAGGTCTGTCCACAAGACGACAAGCAAACAACTTTTAAAATGCTTGTTTTTTGAATGGAGTTCGGATCAATCAGTGCCAGACTATGCTAACATTGTAGCTGCTACATTAACACTCAACATAACATCATCTAGGCATAAATACTGTAGCAAAGTTTGCTTCGCTCTTGGTGTGAATGCGCCATTAGAAAGGATGCCATGAGGACTTGATGACCTGAAGCATTTTTCAAATCATGCAGGAACATTTTTTGGTTCGATAAGCTTGCCTGGACTTGGGATCTTGTAACACCGTAGGACATGAGATTTACACATAGATAGAAGATATTCTCTCTGATCTTTTTCATATTTTATCTCACTGTTGGTTGGCAGGAATACCAAATTCATATTCGAGTTTCACAGCAGCACACCTGTCTTGTCAAAATGTGGATCGGATATTATAAATCAAGATAAATACCACTGTTCATTCATTCATTACAGTGACCAGAAATCTGCAATTCTGAGAGAAGCAGTTTATTCAGCCATATTTGGGCAAAAATATGACCGTTTTGAACACACTGAGGTGTACAAATCCACAGCGATTTTGCAGCAGGAATTGTTTGAAAAGTTTTTATAGATGCTTTGATACCTTTTCCTGCTGTGAAAACTTGTCATTCTTCATAAAGATCCATTGTAACGTCCATGAATTCTAGCCGCTGTTCTCTATAAAGGAACTACAAACTTAAACCGACACCTTTCAAGCCTGCAGGAGGCGACCGTTTTATACTCAAACCGTGTATTTTGGGTGGAGCACCACTTTAAGTCTTTGTGCTTTCACAGACAAACAAGCCCTGCAGGGTGGCTCAACACACGACACAAAAATAACATGTACAACCTGAGTTGGCGTCATTCGGTGTGAAGAGAGAGAGCGTCTTCTTTTACTGTGTTGGTGTATCACACTCATATGAGAAAAGTTTGCCCTGGAGGTGTGCTCACCGGAGGCTCGGCAGGTTGCAGCAAAACGCAGGTACGCTAACCACTCCGCCATAGACTCTGTCTTGATGGAGAAAGAGCAGGACGTGCAGAGATTCAACAGCTGCAGCGAGGAGTCTCAGCGATGATCGACTGAAACAGAAGTCTGATGAAAAGCTCCCAATGAGAAGAAAATTGGATATTATCAGTGGACTTGAGCCAGAATGAAATCAGTGATGCTTTTTTCATAACTTGGTTATGTTTTTTTTGCTATATAAAAGTTAAAATTTTGACCTCACTCACTTGGAAGTGCCGTGAACTTCGCCGTTGTTACAATGTTGAAATTAAAGAGGAAGTTTCACTCGAAGAGGCGTCTGAACAGTGCCTCCAGCAGCACAGCGGGCTCAGTCAGCGACCCGGAGGATCGGGTGGTCATGCTGTGCGAGGACATCCCCACCGAGAACTCCTTTGACTCGGGCCGAGGCTCCACCAGCCCCGGGGCTCGCTCCAGGCGAGTTTCCCAGAGCGAGGAGCACGGATCAGGATCAGAGCCTCACATCATCCACCTGAGCAGGGACAGACTGTCCTACAGACAGGCCTGCTACGTGGAGCAAGAACCACCCCAGGCACACAAACAATACTACATCCACAGAGGGGTGCAAGTGTATGAATACTTGTTAAAATTCATCTTAAATGTTCTGAACTCTACTCTACTCTACATTCTGTGTCCTCAAAGTTATCTTTCTCTTTGCTATTTGTAGGCATGAGATGCACTTTTATCCTTTATGCTCTGAGCTTGTGCCTACATGTTATTAGACTGCAGATATCTTCCTGGCAAAATGCACTCAAAGGCTATGTGTCTGTCTCCTTTGTGTAAAAAATGATGGGGGAATGTTAAGCTTCTCTGGCAATGAGGACTCTTGTTTTTGCTTGCCCTTTCTGGTATCAGAAAAGCACACTGCTCCTGATCAAACTGCCTACAGTAGCATAAAATATGGAATATTTAACATAACATTTTTTTTTTACCTGGCAGCCGTCTATACATCAGACCGGCAATACGTCATCCAAAGTAGGCTCGCATGACCACGCCTCCTTTTGGGGGAAAACAATCCCGTGTCCCTCGTAGACGGTAACAGAGTAAACAGAAGAAGTTAAAACCTGTCTCCAAACTTCTAGTTTCAATAAACCTGTAATATTGATAACGCTATGCCGAAGAGTTTCTGTGTAGTTGGCTGCACCAACAATAAATCCAAAAATGCTTATCTCTGATTTGTTCCTCTGCCATATCCTAAAAAAGATATAATAGAGGGGCTTTATGGCTCCAAGCTATAGACCAGACCAGTATGGCGTCATCGCCGAGGCTGCGCTCCCTTTTGGGGGAAAGTAACTCGCTGTCACAGGAGAGTAAATGATGAAAAGCTGTTGTGTAGCGGGTAAACCGAGGCTTTCACAATGAGATTTGAGGCACATACGATACGTGAATATTCACTGTCAGTGTGGTAAATCCCTAAATGATGCTGGTGACAGTGACTAGCATGGCTAGCTAACGTTAGCTTGAGTGTGAGGCTGCTGCAGTAATACAGTCATACATTAACGTTATAGTAGCATCAGACTGTCGTCTCTGACTAAATCTCAGCCTATAGATCAAACAGTTGGATATTAACACGTTGGTTATTTACAGACAACACTTAACCTAACAGGATTCAATAAAATATGTATAGAAGTCTGGATGAGCAATATCTGGCCACCGTGTTGGACGGGGGAAGACTGAGGGGACATGGCGGTGATCAACCTTAATTTATTAAGGTATCGCAAATTCAGTATCAGACAAGGTTGCAAAATAATTATTAGACGTGTAAAACAAACGTTTGTATAACAAGAGATGAATGCAGTACAATCCAAACACACGTCAAATTGCATTGAAGTCTATGGGATTTTCGGGTTTCTTTCCCCCAAAAAGGGGCGCGGCCTTGACTTTTTGTGAAGTACCTGTACAGTATGTGCCGGTCTGATGTATATGGAATTATGGCTGTCAGGTAAAAAAATGTAAGAAATTATGGGTAATATGTCAAAAAGTAATTTGAGTATCTTTCTCGCTGACATTTTAACTGTCACACATGATTTAAGGTTATTAGGTCTTGATTGACAGTAATAACAGCGTAACAACCCATTTCCACTCACTGTTGCCGCCGGCTGCTTGCTTTCCGCAGGCCGACTCTGATCGACATGAGTAAAGTGTACCGACAGAGCAACCAGGAGAATCTGGAGCAGGCCTTCAGCGTGGCAGAGAGAGACCTGGGCGTCACCAGACTGCTGGACCCCGAGGGTGAGAGAACGCTTTACTCACGGAATATTTGAGCTTGTTTGCTTCAGCTTCACATTATTCAAATGAGTAAAGCTATGTCACTTTTTATGAATTCCTTTTTTCCTCTCTACAGATGTGGATGTGCCCCACCCGGATGAGAAATCCATCATCACATACGTCTCCTCTCTGTACGATTCGATGCCCCGGGTACCAGACGTTCAGGACGGCGTCAAAGCCAATGTGAGTCCTTCTTTTCCTCATCATTAATTCATCTTTCCTCTTGATCACTATAAAGATATTTTGCAGCAGAGACAAGAAATGTGGTGGTAACTAATGCAAGATATTATGGCCGTCCTAAACCAAATAAATTCTTAGTCGACTAACACTCATACGAGTTTGTCGACTGATCGATGAGTTGATTTAATCAACAGATCTGTAAAACTGAGTTTCTCCACAAAGAATCACACAAAAGCACCACTTTAAATCTTGTGTTTACCAGAGATGTGCTGATAAGTTTCTTGGAAATAACTCATTCAGCATAAAAAACGACTAATCGACTAAATCGAATCGAAATCTTAGTCGACTGAGTGGGGGGAGCCCTACAAGATATCTTTTTACTAGGGCTGTCAAAGCAACGCAAATTCGTTAAATGCCACTATAACGCATTAACGCAACTTGCAATTTTTTAGGTTGTAGCAGGCTCAGTTTTAAAGCTAGAGTGAAGATGCTGGCATCATATGAAACAAAAAAACCCAAGGAATCCACTGGTACCAACCATGTCATACTAGCTTGTCAGGAAGGATGCTCCAAACTTGCGATAAATTTTGGCGAGGAAAAACTGGCATGGTCATTTTCAAAGGGGTCCCTTGACCTCTGACCTCAAGATATGTGAATGAAAATGGGTTCTATGGGTAACCATGAGTCTCCCCTTTACAGACATGCCCACTTTATGATAATCACATGCAGTTTGGGGCAAGTCATAGTCAAGTCAGCACACTGACACACTGACAGCTGTTGTTGCCTGTTGGGCTGCAGTTTGCCATGTTATGAGCATATTTTTTAGGCTAAATGCAGTACCTGTGAGGGTTTCTGGACAATATGTGTCATTGTTTTGTGTTGGTAATTGATTTACAATAATAAATATATACATACAATTGCATAAAGCAGCATATTTGTCCACTCCCATGTTGATAAGAGTATTAAATACCTGACAAATCTCCCTTTAAGGTACATTTTGAACAGATAACAAATGTGTGATTAATTCGCGATTAATCGCGATTAACTAGACCATCATGCAATTAATTACGATAAGATATCTTAATTGATTGAAAGCCCTAATTCTTACGAATATTAGTATTTTAAACGTGGCCTAAATGATCACCATAATATTTTATATAGTAGTTGTAGTTTATTTAGAGCAGTTTGCAATGATTGCAACAGTAAAACAAGGGTCCAAGATCATCAAAGCAATAAGGAGTACAAATGTCTTCCTTACTTTAATATATTCCTATCGGCATTATCACCGTAAAGCAGGATTGAAATCAGAAGAAAATGAAAGTAAGCCTATAAGCCAATTTATAATCCCTTTTCAAAGAAAACATGTAGAAAGGATGAGTCATAGCATCAGCAGCTTTAGAAATTCTGTGTAATAGGAGCGCCTTTGTAGCCGAGTGGTTACAGTGCATTCATTATAATCGCAACGTCCCGGGTTCAATTCCAGTCTTGAACCTTTGTTGCATGTCACACCCCCCTTTCTCTCTCTCTCGCCCCCACCCCATTTCTATACTGCCAAAAAATAATAGAAGAATAAATAAAATAAATTCTGTGTAATAACAAAAATGTCAGGTCTTCAGTTAACTTGAACCTCTGTCTGTGTCTGTGCTTCAGGAGCTGGAGCTTCGCTGGCAGGAGTATTATGAGCTGGTCACCATGCTGCTGCAGTGGATCAGACACCACATCCTCGTCTTTGAGGAGAGGAAGTTCCCCACCAGCTATGAGGAGATCGAGGTGAGTGGATCTGGGCCTTAAAGGGACATATCATGAAAAACTCACTTGCAGAACGCCATGCAGATTTGGCTCCCCTTCCTATGTCACATGGAGGCTCATTAGAATATTCACCCACAGCTTGAGAACTACCTTTGCAAAGGTGCACCATATTTTTCTTGCAAGCCAATCAGAGCAGACTGGGCTTTTTCGGAAGGGGCTCTTAAAGAGACAGGCACTAAACAGGAGCGTTTCAGACAGAGGGTGAATACAGGTATATTCAGACAGACAGTATGAGAAAATTAATGTTTTCTGAACATTAAAGCATGTAAACATGTTCTAGTAGAAACCCAAAATACAAGTATGAACCTGGAAATGAGCAGGATATGTTCCCTTTAAGTCGTAAAGGAAGTGTTTTGACTAAGATAACAGCAGAATAACAAATGATGATGAAGCTGATGATACACTTATTATTTCCCTTTCTGATCTGCAGGTTCTTTGGCGTCAGTTTCTGAAGTTTAAGGAAACAGAGCTTCCTGCAAAAGAGGCAGACAAGAACCGCTCCAAACATATCTTCAAGTCTTTTGAGGTGAGCAGCTCCAATAAACCTGCATTCTGTCAGTCATTAAAGTCAGTTTTCCATAGAGTGTTTTGAGGGGTATTTCTGTGCTGTACAGCCATGTTTGAAAATATGTTTAAGTTATCAATATGTCTTTGTACAAATATGAGACAATTTCCAGTTTTACATTTGATAGTTAACCTTTTACCACCCACTTTTATGTCTGTGGGACACTACACTAGTAGTTTGTGAACCTTTACGGAGTGTTAGCACTATGAAAAGTCACATTACATGTACATGCGTAATATTTATCAATAGATTAAAAGAACAATATGTAATATATTAACTGTAATATATCATAAAATGACCATAATATGCCATCAGAGATTAAGGAAACATGCTGAATTGAAATACTGGCTTCTCTGACAACAACGCTACAGCCAGTATGTTTTCCTTTGAAATTTCCATTCCGGTCCAGAACGTCTGTTTTTGTGATGGCCGGTGTGATCCCGTACACTGCCCATTTCAACACCCCGTTACCACGTACTTTATGAAACAAATTGGCACACAAACACAGCCTTCTGCAGCCATGGAAGCAAGCAAACCAACTGGATCAACAGAGATAACATAACATTAGATTATACCGGCCTGAAAAGCCTCAGCACATCTCTCTGTGGTCCGTGTGCAGCTGGTTATCTAGACAGCATGTTTTGAGACACACAGCCGGTGAAATGATTCCGAATAGTGTCTAGAAGGTAACCCTAAAATTGCGAAAATGTGCGCCGCTATCAGGGACACCAGAGGAGCAGACAGGCCAGGGCTCCAATGTTTTGAATTTGGACTGCTGTTACCCATTTTACGTCAGTTATATCTATTGTTCCTTTAAAGTCTAGTAATTTACAACTGGAAAATTACTGGGTATACAACTGAAACCTTCAAATTATTTTGTCTTCGTACCCTCAGAACTTTCTGGCTTTACAATAATGATATTATAATAATAATATATATACAATAATAATAATAATAATAATAATATCCCTGAAAACTCTATCAACCTTTTGTTTTAATTTTAAGTTGACCACCCCCAAAAGCTTGGGTGTCTCTCAAAGGGTGACAGTGATTCTGGTGATGTTTCACCAGAGGTGTGTATCGTTTGAGAGAATCGTAACAGATATGTTTAACTGCAGTTTACCTTATCTGTTTTAGACCTGAATCAATTAATCGATTACTTGATTAATCCATTGACAGATAATGAATCTGCAACAATTTTGATAATTGACTAATTGTTTCAGTAATTTTTCAAGCAAAAATTTCAAAATGTCACTGGTTACAGCTTTTAAAATGTGACACTTTTGTTTGTCATATATAGCAATGGTTGGATAAAACAACACATTTGAATATGTTTTGTGATATTTCACCTTTTTTTTTTTTTACATTTTATAGACAGAACGATTAATCGAGAAAATGATTGGGAATTCATTGAAATTAATCATTAGCTGCAGCTCTAACCTGCTTCTTATTCTACAGGGTGCGGTCCAGGCAGGTCATGTCAAAGTGCCGCCAGGTTACCATCCCTTCGACGTGGAGAAGGAATGGGGTCGTCTGCACATCGCCATACTGGAGAGAGAGCGCCTCCTCAGGACAGAGTTTGAGAGGTAAGTAGACCACGATCAAAACCTCATCACATGCTCTGTTGCCAAAGCAAACGCCACATGTTTTTTAAAAAAAACCCACAAGATATTGAGAAATACAGATGAGAAATGATTCATCAGCTGGTTACTGTGTGACCACGAGGATGACTCATTTCCTAATGATAAAGTCCACTTTGGCAATAATATGAAACTGAGTTGGCTTTGTGGGATGAAGTAGGAAGTAAAAATTAGGGCAAACACATGACAACCATGGCATTGCCACGGCAACAATCACGCAAAAAATATTCTGATCATCTGATAGTCATAAACTTTCTTTCATAACAAGGTTGTCAGGGCGTAGCTTTTGGTTTTGGATCTTCCAGGACTTGAAAAAGTGCTGTGGAAAGTTTTTAAAACATAATCTGTACTCTAGTGGACTCGCAGGGCTCCAACATGGCTTTCATGCATCAGGGATACGAGTTAAAATATTTATTCCGCCAGAAGACGGAGTGAGTGCTTTCAATTTTTTCACTCGTTTAGTTTTACTTTGTCAAGAGATTGTTTTTAATTTAGTTAATCACATTAGACAAAACAATAAAAGTCGAAGGTAGTTTACCTTGTCTAAAATGCTTTTTGACCTTTGACCTCCCTCCTCTTCCTCCGCAGGCTGGAGCGACTTCAGAGGGTCGTCAGTAAGGTCCAGATGGAATCCGGGGTGTGTGAGGAGCAGCTCAACCAGGTCGAGACTCTGCTGCAGACGGTGAGACCAAGTTGATATTATTTTACCAGAAATCATTCCAACCACATTCCAGCATTATGCAGCGCTGTAACTCGTCTGTCTCTGCGCTGCAGGACGTGAGGATGCTGAGCTCAGGGAGACCTGCTCAGCACACAGCAGAGATGGAGGCAGATCTGGAAAAAGCAGAAGGAATGATCCGCTTCCTCTTCAATGATGTTCAGCTGCTCAAAGATGGACGACACCTTCAAGCTGAGCAGATGTACCGCAGGTGCAAAGATCTAACTCTTAAAATGACCCAAACTTTGACATTAGGGCTGCAACTAAGGATTATTTTCATTATCAATTTTTCTGCGAATCTCTCTTTTTTGTTAATCAGTTAATTCTTAAAATGATAAAATGTCACTGTAGTGGTATTTGTAGAACAAACAATCTAGAAAGATAATAATTTATAATTATATAAAACAGAGAAAATTAGAAAATTGGAGTCAGTGAATATTTGGCAGTTGTTCTTGATGACTTAAACAATTAACCGATTATAATATATAGTTGATTCAATGAATTTATTGTAGGGCTGTCAACGATTAAAATAGTTAATCCCGATTAATCACATGATTGTCCATAAATATTCTTATCAACATGGGAGTGGACAAATGTGCTGCTTTATACAAATGTATGTATATATTTATTATTGGAAATCAATTAACAACACAAAACAATGACAAATATTGTCCAGAAACCCTCACAGGTACTGCATTTAGCATTAAAAATATGCTCAAATGATAACATGGCAAACTGCAGCCCAACAGGCAACAACAGCTGTCAGTGTGTCAGTGTGCTGACTTGACTATAACTTGCCCCAAACTGCATGTGATTATCATAAAGTGGGCATGTCTGTAAAGGGGAGACTCGTGGGTACCCATAGAACCCATTTTCATTCACATATCTTGAGGTCAGAGGTCAAGGGACCGCTTTGAACATGGCCATGCCAAGCTAGTACAACATGGTTGGTACCAATGGGTTCCTTAGGTTTTCTTGTTTTATATGATACCAGTATCTTCACTGTAGCTTTAAAACTGAGCCCACTACACCCTAAAAATCCCAAGTTGCATTAATGCGTTAAAGACATTAGTGGCGTTAAAACAAATTTGCGTTAACGTTGACAGTCCTAGTTAATTGACATTCTGTTTTGTTATTCTGGCTCTAGAGTTTATCGTCTCCATGAGAGGCTGGTGAACCTCCGCAGCGAGTACAACCTGCGCCTCAAGTCCGGTGTGACCACCACCCAGATCCCCATGACTCAGATCCACACCGCCCAGGTCACCACCCTGCAGCAGGCCCCCATGAGGGTGCGGCCCGAGCTGGATGAAGTCACCATGCGTTACATCCAAGATCTGCTGGGCTGGGTGGAGGAGAACCAACGGCGGGTCGATGACGGGGAGTGGGGCTCCGACCTGCCCACCGTGGAGTCCCAGCTGGGCAGCCACCGCGGCCTGCATCAGTCTGTGGAGGAGTTCCGCTCCAAGATCGAGAGGGCAAAGGCCGATGAGGTACAAACTGCTGACATGAGGAGAGATTTCTGATAGAGCAGAGAGATATTTTATCTGGGAAGGAAAATTGGATTATTGGTTGTAACATGATCAACATGGTTCAAGAATCACCGCTAACACCTCAGATTTAGAACAGAGATTTAGATTTTAACAGATTAATCTAGTTTAATAAATCCCAAATAAAATAAAGAATATATCAACATTAGAATAAAGTGATCTCTTCAGAACAGACAAAACTGAGTTTTTTTTAAATTTGTTACCATGGATTGTTTCTTGACTGATCTGTTTCTAATGTTTCTTATTGCCTCTTCCTGCTCCAGAGTCAGATCTCACCTGCCAGTAAAGCTGCCTATCGCGAGTATCTGGGGAAACTGGAGCTGCAGTACGGCAAACTCCTGGTAAGTTACAAAAAAGACACTAAAAAACATTTCGAAAAAATGCAGAAATCCTGGATAAAGAATTTATTTTTCAACTTCAGCACCAAGTAGAGACTGAGCTGTTGTAACGATCTTCCAGCAATCTCAGCATGAAAATGTACCTTGATGTCACTTTTTAGCCCTCTGGTCCCCTTCAGTATCTTCTGAACCAGTGTTTCAGTCCCTCAAAATGTATTATAACATTTTTGTCATCTGCCCCTTGCAGAACGCCTCTAAGGCCCGTCTGCACTACCTGGACCAGCTTCACGCCTTCGTCATTGCAGCCACCAAAGAGCTGATGTGGCTGAATGAGAAAGAGGAGGAGGAGGTCAACTACGACTGGAGCGAACGTAACACCAACATGACAGTCAAGAAAGACAACTACTCGGTAGAGTGAAGATGTTCTAACAAGGTTTATCCACAGTGCTTTCTAGTGATGATGACCGTGATGTGATTCTGATTGTTGTTGTTGTTGTTTGTGAGCAGGGTTTGATGAGAGATTTGGAGCTCAGGGAGAAGAAGATGAACATTGTCCAGGCCACAGGAGACAAACTGCTGAGGGACGGACACCCAGCCAGGAAGACTATAGAGGTAAGATTATTTAAAATGGAGAAGGATTTACTTGACTACTACGGTCTATAAACCCCATATCAAATCGTAGACATTTTAATTTAAACATTTGACTGTATTCATTATTCAATCAGTGTTTACCCTCCTCATCAAAACACCTTTTCTTCCTCACTACCCTCCCTGCTCAGGCCTTCACTGCAGCTCTGCAGACTCAGTGGAGTTGGATCCTCCAGCTGTGCTGCTGCGTCGAAACCCACCTGAAAGAAAGCACTGCCTACTACCAGGTATGTTTACTAACTTATATCCATAGACTGTATATAAGAAGCGGACTTAGTCAACGCGATGTCACCCATTGGTTTGCATGAACTGAGAACACACTGTGAAAGGGTTAAAGTTCTACGAAGAAAACACGCACAACTCCCAGACCGGACACCAGCAGTGGTAGCGACCTGTCAATCACAAGGTAGCCAACCCCCTTTAGCATCCTCTGCTTTATGGTCTATTTGACTCTAAATGGGACCATAATTTACTAAATGAACATCATGCTGTATTGAAGAAGACTTGAAACTAGTGATTGAGACCATAAACTCATGTTTACAATGTTTACTGAGGTAATAAATCAAGTGAGAAGAAGGCTCATTTTCTCATAGACTTCTATACAATCAGACTTCATTTTACAACCAGAGGAGTCGCCCCCTGCTGTCTGTTAGAAAGAACACAAGTTTAAGACACTTTTCAGACCCCGGAGTTGCCCACTGCTTACATCACAAGACGTCCTTACTTAAAAACTGTCTGTGCCCAGTTAATTTTTATCCATAAAGTGTTAACTTCATCAAAGCACAATTGTCCTACTGTTGCTGCCTGTTTATGTAAGTTAAGTTCTCTCTTCCACTTTCTCCCTCGTCTAGTTTTTCTCTGACGTGAATGAGGCGGAGGACAAGATCAAAAAGATGCAAGACACAATGAAGAGGAAGTACACCTGCGAACGCTCCATCACAGTCACACGGCTGGAAGATCTACTGCAGGACGCAGCTGTGGGTTTATTCACCATTCTGTTGTTTACTTACCAAATACATCAAGACACTGTTATTAGACCGTGGAAGAGTACAACTTGTTCTGTGTGCTGGGGAATTATACAATATACCTGTTGATTTAAAGCTGCACGAGGCACTACAGCACTGTGGTGAGGAGAGATAAGAGTTTGTACTCCTGCTAAATGCTTTCTTAGTGAAGCTTAACGGTAATAATTGTGCATTGGAACACTATAAAACATACATTTTTGTGTTTTTCACAGGATGAGAAAGAGCAACTGACTGAGTTCAAAACTCACCTGGAAGGCCTGAAGCGAAGGGCCAAGACCATCGTCCAGCTAAAACCACGTAACCCGGCTACCGCAATCAAGGGCAAACAGCCCGTCCAGGCCGTCTGCGACTTCAAGCAGATGGAGGTATGATTCTATTATTATTATTATGAACACATTAATTCTTTTAAATATTTTTGGACACAACCAGAATCGTGCTGCATGCATAAAAATCACAGAAAGCATTCAATTCTTAAATATTCATAAATATAGTTATAGTTGCCAAATTCTTAATGGAATAACAAAGAGTTCAAAAGCTGCACCCAGCTTTCAGTTCACTATTAAAAGGGATAGTTTGGATTTTTTGAAGTTGGGTTGTATTAGATACTTGTACAAAGTCTGTGTATTACCTAGAGTCGATGACGGTCGGCGCGCCCCCAGTTTGGAGAAACAGACAGGAGTACCAGAACGGGAGCAAAGCAATATACTGCTGTGGACGGGGCAGCAGCAAGACGGATTTTAGACACCAAAAAAAATCTGTTTAAGTGTACGCTATATTTAGAATGTTTTCACCACTTAACCTTGCCGTTAGACAGCCCTTTCCGTCGAGGAATTGAAGCCGTTATCAATGCTCTCTTCAAAGCCACCAGACTCCTTTGACAAAAACAGTAATTTTACCTCGCAGAACACAGGAGTTGCTGGTCTACCGCTGTGCGATGTTATTGTGTGACTTTGGTGAATCCGAACTAACCCTTTAAAACTCCAAAGTCACACAATAACACAAACAACTGTCCTAAAAGATGTGTACAATTTTCTACTTTCCTTTACCTTTACTTTCTATTTAGCATTACTTTTGACAACGAAGTCTAGTAGTTCGGGAAGAACGTTAGCCTAACATGGTGAAACATCTGATAAGTTAACACTGCTTAGCTAGCGTAGTTAATGTTAGTGGGCTAAAGGCACTGTCTAGGGGCTGCGGTGGTCCCACAGAATAAATGAACTCAATCAACTAACTGTGGTGTTATTGTTAAATATAACGCTCTTAACTAGGGTACCCTAATGAGCACAAAGTAAACATCATTAATCGGTCGGCATCACAAACAGAACACGTAAAAGTGTCTGCTAACCGTGGTAACTGGTGACTCGCAGCCAAATGTGTCGTTGTTGCTCGTAGTGACGGCAGCTGTTGAAAACACGAAGACAACATTTAGGTGTCCTGGTAAAAGCCTTCAATTTGACTTGAATCAATTTTAAATACAGACTCATCTGCGTTTATTATCTACGGCGACCATTTCCATAAGTTACTACGAGGAACCACAGACGCTTTCTGTTAAAAGTCACCAGTTAACACGGTGACCAGACAGTAGAGTCACTACGACTTGCAACCTCAGTAATGGCGGCGCCGCTAGCTTGCGGAACACATAAAGCGATCGCTGGATTTGTCTATACACAGACTATGGATAAGTACCTCATACAACCCCATTTCAAAACACCCAAACTATCCCTTTAATGTAGTGAAATAGTTTTCTTAATAAACACCAGTAAATTACAGGAATATGAAGTAGTAGATTGAGTCAGTCAGACATGAGCATGTATGTTTATGTTCCTCCAGATCACAGTTCACAGAGGAGACGAGTGCGCTCTGTTGAACAACTCGCAGCCGTTCAAGTGGAGGGTGCTCAATGATCAAGGCAGCGAGGCGTCTGTACCGTCTATCTGCTTCCTGGTTCCACCCACCAATAAGGACGCTGTGAACAGTGTTGCCGGGTGAGCCAAGAGTCCCCCCCAGGGTGTCTTAGATCAATTCAAATCCAAATTCACATGCACACAGTCCGCGACTGCTAATGTCCACTTAACCTTCCACAGACTGGATGGGAACCTCCAGAGGCTGCAGGCGATGTGGCAGACAATGTTTGTGGACATGAAGAGCATGCTGTCCTGGCAGTACCTCATGAGAGACATCCACATCATCAAGACCTGGAACGTCACCATGGTAACAACACAGGATATACTGTATTAGAGAAAGGCTAATGCGCTAACAGAGCCTTTAAGTTGTTATAAAATCCCTGAAGCACAGTGACAGATTTAAGCATGAATGTAACTTGTTACCAAAGACAGGAGGAAAATATAACTCAATATCTTTTTACTTTTATATATTCAGCATTAAAATCTATATAGTATTAAACCCGGAGAATTGTTGAAGAGTAGTTTAACATTGTCTGCTAATCATGATATTGTTTGTGCCAGTATACCTGGTCATTTTATATTTGCTGCATTAATACCTGCAGCATTTAATCATTATGTTGAAACAGATTAGTTCACCTTCAGTTACTCTCAAGTTAATACGGAAGCCCGGAGAGGCAAGTGAGGAAAACTAATTCTGGTTATCCATTTTCTATATTGTATTATCTAAATTGTTTTCTCTCCCGTGTTTATAACTGATGAACAGGTGGAAAAAAAAGTTTTACCAGGATCTAGGTTACCATTTTTTTTTCATCTGTGAAAACAGGTGAAAAAAAAGTTTGGGCAAGTGATTATTTTTTAATATTTGTGTCAGGATCCTTTTTCGAAGTGCTTGTTGTTGTATTACTCATTTCGACCACAAGAGGCTGAAGTGCACCACTACCACATGTTCTAAATAGGACTGAAAGCATACATGTTTTCTTCCAGGTGAGTTTTATTTACATAACTTGCTAACACACAATATATGTACTTTGTGATTAGAGTGCCATGGAGAAATTAAAAACTCACCTGGAAGAAAACATGAATGCCACCTGTGTTTTCACCTGTTCTTAAGTCAAAAACTCAGGAGAGAAAACAATTTAGATCATACTCAGAAAATGGATCACCAGAATTTTTTCTTTATCACTTGCCTCTCAGGGCTTCTGTAAGTTAACTTAAATTCAAATGAAGCCTAGTTTAATTGTGTAACCTCATTTTTGAAACATGGATTTGTTACATGTAGTTTTCATACTTGCTATGCAAACATAAATCTGACTTCAAATTAACAATGGTGGTGGATAACGGTTATGTTATCTTTACTTGGTTTATCTGGTGTATCCTCTTCTCTCGCTACAGAGGGAGAAAATACTTAACACAATCTTAGTTTACACTGTACTTGTTGTACTGTAAAGAATTCATCTAAATAAAGGCACAGCATTTCCATTTAATATCCTTCTTCCCTGTCCCACCCTTGTAGTTTAAGACCCTGAGGGTGGAGGAGTACCGTCTAGCGCTGAGGAACCTGGAGCTGCACTACCAGGACTTCTTGAGAGACAGCCAGGACTCCCAGATGTTCGGGGCAGAGGACCGTATGCAGGTCGAGTCCAACTACAACAGAGCCAACCAGCACTACAACACAATGGTCAGCTCTGCAGAGCAAGGTGTGTACTGTTTGGTTGTTATATTTCATTTATCCCCCGAACATGGTCTGATATTGATTATAAGACATGTATTTAGTTTTCAGTTGGACAAAACATTTTCTTCATTGAATCATTCCTCAGACATTTTTGTTGAAATTCAGTCATGATCATTTGTGTGTAAGTTGACTGTTGGATTCACATTACAGGCTATGTGCCACCCAGAGCAGGTAAGGTGCTTCAGTTACAGAGCTAGATCTGCAGTAGGAGCTTGTGATTGGCTGATCAGGACTGTGTGTGTGTGTTGTCATGATTCATTCCATTCATTAACTCAATCAGCTTCATGATCCTCACCGATACTGGTATCCCTCCTAACTTCACTCATCGTTGCATTCTTGTCTCAGTGCATGGGTTTAACAACAGCTGATTTCCAACCTTTACCACTGAATGATTAAATCAATTAACTGATAAATTAACCACTAAAATGTTTAATCAACATGAAACCAATCAAGCATGAAGAAGTCAATTTATTGTGCAGAATGTGACATAAATACATTCACAAATCATAGACAGTAGTTGTACTAAAACCCCTGTAGTTTATTAAGATGATTTTTTTTCCTAAGTATTTAAAGTACTAGTAGTAAATAAGTTTAAGATCCTGTAACTAATACTGTACTGTTTGATATTAAAACCTAGATCTTACACACGATGCAAAGTCTGACTTGGACTTGGACTAATAACCGGCTTATTTATCCAGAGATTGTGTTCTCTGCAAACTAATAATATCTATACTTTTTTTTTTTTCAATCCAACCAGGAGAGCAAGACGAGACGGTGTGCAAGACCTACCTGACAAAGATCAAGGACCTTCGTCTGAGGCTGGAGGGTTGTGAGAATCGAACAGTAACACGCCTCCGCCAGCCTGTGGACAGGGAGCCACTCAAAGCCTGCGCCCTTAAGACGGCTGAGCAAATGGTAACGACATGAGAACGAAAACCTGAGATTTAAAACATAAACACAAAGTCAGGAAGGAAAGGGAATTACCTCAGATAAAACGGTGTTCCTTCCAACGTGCGACAGAATGTTTGTTAGCTTGGCAGTGCTTCATAAACTTACATATGTTGTGTTTAAAACTCAGTAGGTATCCTGTTAAGCAAAGTTCACACTACTCGACTTTGAAAGTCGTCAGATCGCTGTGCTGTTCACACTACGCGACTACGTGCTGTTTTGTAATTGTGAGTCTTTAAAGTGGCAGTAGGCAACAATTTTTTGGCATAATTTGGCAAACATTCCATAATAACCTTTCAGCATATTGTAATTCAAGTGTTCTGAGAAAAAACTAGACTTCTGCTCCTCATCATGGCTCTGTTTCCAGGCTTTAGAAAAATCTAGCCCGTGACGGCAGACTTTGACCAATCACAGGTCATTTCAGAGAGAGAGAGCGTTCCTATTGGCTGTGCTCCGGTCATGTGACCAGAACTTGGCGTCCTTCAACAGATTTTACAATGGCGGCCGCGTCACAAACTTTGTCATTTTACAGCTAAACAGTACACTACAAGATGATTCTGAAAACATTTGAGGTGAGAAATAGTCATTACAGTAACAGAATATTGATTCATATCTGATCAGCGCTGCCTAGTTTGACCGTTTGGTCGGAGATCGCGAGTGATTGACAGCCGGCTCTCATAGACTGCAGCTGGACAGCAGACCTTGTTTTCCTCCGGTAAGGGTAATTCTTCATATGCCGTTAGGAGCACCGGAGGACACAATAGGACACAGAGGAACATGATTTTTTTCAGGTTACCTGTTTCATGTACTACTGTCACGATATAGCGGCCATTTTCTAAGAATAACTTTTTTAAATCATATTTGCGCCAATCTCGCATACTGCAGTTTTAAGTCGTCATGGTCTGGCGCTCTCATTGGTTGTAGCTCATGGCCAGAGTCCCCGACAGGGCCAGATATTTAGCATACTAGATATCTGGAATATTTTTCTGCGAGGCGTCGGCGAGCCCCTCGGCTCGCATCTTTGAGCAGCTCACACATAATGCTTGAACGATTTGTGTCTGATCTGGGGCTTTTTCGGGGGAGCTCCAAAAACTGTCGAGGAGTGGAAAACCAGGGCTAAAGTCGTGTAGTGTGAAGTAGGCATTACATATCCCACTAACTCTTTGATTTTACTGCCCATATAATGGTAATATATGCATATCATTGGCTATAAAGTTCACTAAACCGTCACCTTTTTTTCAATGACAGAAAGTCCAGTCTGAGTTGGAGGGCTTAAAGAAAGACTTGAACTCCATCACTGAGAAGACGGAGGAGGTTCTGGCGTCTCCTCAGCAGACCAGCTCCGCCCCGATGTTGCGCTCCGAACTGGACGTCACGCTGAGGAAGATGGACCACGTCTACGGCCTCTCCTCCGTCTACCTGGACAAGTGAGGCTTTTGTGACTCTCTGAACTCTTCGCAATGAATTTCCAGCTGGCACTGTGCTTTTTATGAAGCGTAAACCTCTTTGATTTCAGGCTGAAGACCATCGACATCGTGATCAGAAACACTAAAGACGCAGAAGATACACTGAAGAATTATGAGACTCGTCTGCGTGATGTTAACAAAGTGCCAGCGAACGAGAAGGAGGTGGAGGACCAGCGTGGTCAGCTGAAGGTATATTCACTCATATCTAAAATCAATGTACATATTTAGTTTTATGTTTTGCAATGATTAAACTCTTAACCTGCGTCATGCTTGTTCCAAAACTGGACTGCATTGCTTTTATATTAAAGGTGATGTCTTTGTTTTTTTGTCCGACAGTCGATGCGTACTGAAGCAGAGGCCGACCAGGCGGTGTTCGACCGCCTGCAGGACGAGCTGAAGAAGGCAACAGCTATCAACGACAAGATGACGAGGCTCCACAGCGAGCGTGATGCTGAGCTGGAGCATTACCGTCAGCTGGTCAACAGCCTCCTGGAGCGCTGGCAGGCCGTGTTTGCTCAGGTCGACCTGAGGAAGCGGGAGCTCGACCTCCTCGAGCGCCACATGAACTCCTACAACGGAAGCTACGAGTGGCTCATCCACTGGATCGGAGAAGCGAGGAAGAGGCAGGAGAAAATTCAAGCTGTGCCCATCGGTGACGGCAAGGCTCTCAAGGAGCAACTGGAAGAGGAGAAGGTATTGTAAAAGAGAAGAATGAGCTTATTTGAGGCAAAGTCATTATGCCCTCTGCTGGTCACACTGATGGTACAGATTTAATAAGAGTGCACTTTACTGATTTTAATAACTTACTCGCTGTTATAGTAATGATAATAAGAGTCACTGTGGCTTTTCCTTTGTGTTGAAAAAAAAAAGACATTTTGAATAGTGAAATGTCTGTTTTTAATGTTTTCGTTTATACTTACAGAAACTCCTGGATGAGATTGAGAAAAACAAGGACAAGATTGAAAATTGCCAGAAAAATGCAAAGGCTTACATCGACTCAGTCAAGGTACGTACTGATATTTTCAGCTTTACAACAAGATTTTTTTCTGGCTTGATTTAATATTATTTTCTTCTTTTTTTTAGGATTATGAGCTCCAGATTTTGACTTACAAAGCCCTCCAGGATCCCATAGCATCTCCTTTAAAGAAACCCAAAATAGAGTGCGCGTCTGATGATATCATTCAAGAGGTAGGTTTATCACCTATCACCTGAGGAGAGCAAAGTGCATACATCCAGGTTTGGTTGAGTAGGACTTTCTGTTACCTGTTTTATCATTACTGTGATAAAAAAAAGGCCTTAAAGGGATAGTTTGGGTGTTTTGAAGTGGGGTTGTATGAGGTACTTATCCATAGTCGGTGTATTACCTACAGTAGATGACGGTCAGTACGCCCCCAGTTTGGAGAAACAGACAAGAACCAGAGTACCAGAACGGGAGCAAATCAATGTACTGCTGTGGACGGGGCAGCAGCAAGACGTATTTTAGACACAAAAAAAAAATATCAGTTTAAAGGTACTGCTTACACTTACACTCTTATAAATCATTGCGGGTCGGTGTCCCATGCGCGCTCGCGTGTGGCTTCGCTGTTCCAAGACAAACTACACGGAGGCACCAAAACCGCAAAGTTATATCTAGTGAAGCCCGTCCCGCAAAACAGTGTCAACTAATCCTGCTCCAGCCCCCCGACCGCTGCCAGAAGACACAGAGGAGACCGTAACCCTGGTCTCCAGGGCCGGAGTCTCTGCTCCTCTGCCTGCCTGCTTGCCTTCACTCACACACCGCGCTCGTTCTCACTCGGTATCTCGCTCCACCTTTCACGTGCATATGCGCAGACTACACACTGCAGAACAGTTAGTTTAGCTCTGAGAATATCCAGTGAGTGTACAGTGGACGTTTGTGCAGAAATAAATGCTACAGCTCCTCCAGACCAACAGATGTTTCCCGTGTCGTTTCCTGCTGCAGAGTGAATAGACTGTACTCCGCAGCGAGTAACGTTATCGTCTCCGACCAAAACTCCGGTGTCTCCCCTGTTCCTTCTGAACAGTTTGGGAGGCTGAAGCAGGAAACACAGTATCAGCATCGATTCATGGAGAGACCTTCGTCTGGTCAGCTAACGTTACTGCCAAGCAGGTGAAATATAGAGCGATATTTTGTTTTTAGCTGACGTGTGTCGCCTCACTGTGTTGATCAATGCTCGTTCATGTCTATGTAGAGCAAGCGCGAGCAACAGGACGCTGACTTTCGTTGACTTAACGGCCACAGGTGTCACTGTTAACAAGCAATTTCTGATTCTTACAAACAGTCCCTTTAAGTGAACGCTATATTTAAGAATATTTTCATAGCTTTACCTTACCGTCAGACAGCGCTTTCTGATGGGGAACTGAAGCCGTTGTATCCATCTATGCTCTCTTCAAAGCCACCTTAGTCTTTTGAAAAACATTAATTTACTTTGCAGAATATGGAAGCTGCTGGTCTACCGCTGCCTCCATCGGTTAGTTTGTTTGTGTTATTGTGTGACATTGGTGTTTTAAAGGGTTAGTTTGGATTCACCAAAGTCACACAAACAAACTAACCGACTGAGGCAGCGGTAGAGCAGCAGCTCCTGTGTTGTACTGTTGTATGTCAATAGAGTCTGGTGGCTTTTAAAAGAGCATAGATAACAGCTTCAGTTCCCCGTCAGAAAGGGCTGCCTGACGGCAAGGTAAAGCAGTGAAAATATTCTAAATATAACTAATAAACTGATATAGATTTTTTTTAAATACGTTTTGCTGCTGCTTCCGTGCACAGCAGTCCGTGCTGGTGTTCCTGTCTGCTGGGGGCGTGCTGACCGCCATCTACTGACTATAAGTCATAAAACCCCACTTCAAAACATCCGAACTATCCCCATAGCTATTATATACGTAATCTTGGGAACTAACTGTATTATAAAGAGTGAGAGATATTGATACAAAATTAATGTTTTTTTTAAGTCAAGTAAATCCACTGCATTTCTTTCAGTATGTTACTCTGAGAACCCGCTACAGTGAGCTGACGACTCTCACCAGCCAGTACATTAAGTTCATCACAGTAACGCAGCGCCGCCTGGAGGTTGAAGAGGTAATTACACACAAACTCTGAAGACATGCAGCAGCAGGCTTCTGTCAAACACAAACAACGCCACCCTTACCTGTTAACTGATTGATGTATGGGAAATAATTTGTCATCAATTACTACAGAAAGTTGGCACTCAAAACGTATGATTACTCAGAGTCTGCGTTGAGTGATAGAACAGCGTTCAGTGGTGAAGCAAACGGTTTCAGCACATCACATCCCCACTACAGTATGTGTCTGTCATTCCCCTACACTGTGTATTTAGTCAAATCATGTCACATAGTCTGTACATATGACACTGATTTGGCTGCAGGCATCAGACCTGACCGCAGTCACATTTCCCAACTGCTTGATTCAGTATTTGCTTCTTTATTTCCTCTTGAAATCACCCACACTACCTGCCTTCTCAGATCTATTATTTTCCCTCCCTTTTCTTCTTTTCTAACTTTCTATTTTGTTTGATCCTTTTGACCTGCTCGCCAGTGCTTTGTCATGATGAATATTAATCTCACGCTTAAGAGATGAATTAACCTCAAAGCACCAGGTATTTAAAGGAAAGACCCTCTCAGCTCATGTCATTCGTCTCTACATCAGACCCTCGTCTATAGTGAAGGGAAGGTTCAGGATTTTTTGGAGACCTTTCATAATTGAGCCCGTTCGCAGTTCATTAAGAAGTCTCGTGTCTCTGATCTATTGACATCAGGTTCCTGTAAGCATGTTTTGCTTTGCTAGTGTAAACGTCAACTTTTAATGCAAGCTATTATTTCTATTGTCTTAATATAATAATGTGCCATAAACAACTTATTGGGATTTGTATCAATAGTGTTTAGGGTTGCAACTATTTATTTAATTTTTTTATCAATCTTTTAGTCTGAATGAAATGAAAAATAGTTTAAAAAATCCCCATCACAACTTTGCAGAGCTGTCTTGTTTTGTTTGACCAAAAGTCAAAAACCCAAAGATATATAACAAAGAAAAGTGGCAGATCCTCTCATTTCAGAAAATCTCAAATATTTTCCACTATTTCTGCTCTCGATTATCAAAATATTCGCCAATTATTTTTCTGTCAGTCATCTAATTGACTACTTGTTTCAGCTCTAATACTGTTTTTTTTCTCCTTTCCACTGATTTGCACTAGCAAATAAATATAGGAGGCTGATGCAAATGTACCAGAAATAACTGTCCTAAAGCAGAGCTTAATTAGGGTTCAATATGACAGGTTTCTAAAGTGTTGGACCTTCCCTTTCGGTGTCAAATCACCTGTACAATTACACAATGCAATCGTCCATGTTACTAGAGAGTAGAAATCATCTCTTGATGTTTGCCTATCTGTCGTCAGAGTTAAGTGTACCTTGGTCTTGAATTTACATCATGTCACATTCATTTCAATCCAAGCTGACTTTGTGTTCTGCGTTACATCAGATCATGCTGTGTTTGCTGCATCACTATGCTATTCTAATTGAATTCTGACTTCCTGTGTTTGGTATCTTCACCACTGCGCTTCATACTTTTTGCATGCTCCTATTTCGTCTTAACCCTTGTGCATCCCTTTAAAATAATTGCTCTGATGTCCTTAGAGGACAAAAATGTCTGTGTCAAAAAACTGCCATAAAAAGAAACATGTATTATTTTCCACTTTCACAGAGACTACCAAATATTTATTAATGTTTTAGAATTTTAACCTAACTTCAAAAGCCAATTCCAAATGTTTCTTTACATAATGCCACTGTTGTTTTTGTTTTGTTTTTATGAACAAATGATGTATATTTTGTATACTAAAAGCTGGTAGGATTTTTTTCCATAGTCTGGGATATATCAATGATTAGCAACAACACTGATTTGGATGCATTGCATCAAACACTGCAGTGCTCCATAATACAGCAGCGATGCTCCTAGTGGAAACCAGGAGAATAGCATGTATTTGTCCCATAGGGTAAACATGAGATAAATGGCTCAATCTGGTGGAAAATAATAAAAACTACTATTTTGAAACCAGGGCTCTAGATTGAAAGCTTGAAATAACAGAATGCATGATTTTATGCTTTAGTGGCCGCGGGATCAAACATTGTGGTTGTAATGGGTTTCAATGGGGACATTTTTATGTCTGTATTTTGGCTACACAGTTTATTATAGACTTATTATAGGAGCTGAGGATGAACTTCCAAAATAAAAAAACTCACACCCTTGCCAAGATTTATGACATATGCATTAACACAGCCAAAATGATCGAAAAATTAAAAAGCCAACATATCCCTAGTGATGCACAAGGATTAATGACTAAACATTTTACAAAACTGCCATATTTTAAGAATGTAAAGATTGAGGAGAGACACAACTCTAACACTAAATATTGAATGGTGATTCAATTAAGCAGAAATGTTCCTTTAGAAACCAAAATATTAAACATTTTATCGGGTAACACTTTATAATAACCATCATAAGCATAACATATGCCTTATTTTTCTAAATGGTAAATTGTTTGTTAATTAAACTTAGTTAATAGTTATTTTACTGCAGACAATGAAATGATTCATTAATTAATGTTTACTAATTATTAGTAATTCTATAATTTAGGTTATTTTAACAGTTTATTGTTGTACACATAAAATGTTATATATATATTTGTTAATGATTAAGATATTATTGGTAAACCTTTAAGAAACTGTTTGAAAAACATCTATAAACATTACATAGAAAGATATTTGTAACACTTAATAATTGGTTTTTAAAGCATCTATAAACATTATTTGGATGGCTATTATAAAGATGCAACTGATGATTATAATACCTTGTTAAACTGTTAATAAATACATTGTAAAGCATCTATAAACCATTTATAAATGATGGATATTATTAAGTGTTACCTTTCATAGCAGCAACTTCACACTCATCACAACGTGACAATACTTACATTGAGTTTGCTATCATTACTACTACATACATGTTATTTCCTATTTATA
This sequence comes from Sebastolobus alascanus, assembly GCA_916701645.2. Lineage (NCBI taxonomy): Eukaryota > Metazoa > Chordata > Actinopteri > Perciformes > Sebastidae > Sebastolobus > Sebastolobus alascanus. The sequence goes on from CAKAOJ020000045.1 coordinate 1,654,579, forward strand.
TTTGTAACAAGCCCATAATATACAATACCGATCAGGCTTTATTACAGATTATATAAAACATGGATCATTAAAATACTTCAACTGCATGAAAGCAAAGTGTAGTTTCGTGCTGTGCTGTTGTGAAGTAAGGTGTCATTCTGTGTGCCACACATTAAATGAACATGACAAGCATTTCCCAATACAGTATTTTCCCTCTAGTTAACAGAACTGCTGTAGATAATTAACTATAACATATTCTCATGTATTTACATGTTCATGTACCTACATGGTTTAGAACTACTTTCAAATTGAAGTTTTACTTTGTAGTCTAACACCTAACATTTCCCTTTACTCCCTCTTTGCTTCTACTAATACAGAAAGCTTCTGAGAAACTGAAAGAAGAGGAGAGGAGAAGGATGGCAGAGATACAGGCTGAGTTAGACAAACAGAAACAGTTGGCTGAGGCTCATGCTAAATCTGTGGCCAAAGCAGAACAAGAAGCCCAGCAGCTGAAGCTGAAGATGAAAGAGGAAGCCAGCAAAAGGCAAGATGTTGCGGTGGATGCTGAGAAACAGAAGCAGAACATACAGCATGAGCTGCATCATCTCAAGAATCTGTCTGAGCAGGAGATCAAGTCCAAGGGTCAGCAGCTGGAAGAGGCGCTGGTCAGCCGGACCAAAATCGAGGAGGAGATCCACATAATTAGAATCCAGTTAGAGACGACAATAAAACAGAAACGCACAGCTGAGGGTGAGCTGCAGCAGCTCAGAGACACGGCTACCGAGGCCGAGAAGCTCAGGAAAGCCGCTCAGGAGGACGCAGAAAGGCTCCGCAAGCAGGTGACTGAAGAGACTCAGAAAAAGAAAAACGCAGAAGATGAGCTGAAACGTAAATCCGAGGCAGAAAAAGAGGCTGCCAAGCAGAAGCAGAAAGCAATGGATGACCTGCAGAAATTCAAAATGCAAGCCGAGGAGGCAGAGAGGCGCATGAAACAGGCTGAGGAGGAGAAAGTGAGGCAGATCAAGGTGGTAGAGGAGGTGGCACAAAAGAGTGCCACCACACAGCTGCAAAGCCATTCCATGTCATTCAACGAGAAGGCAACAAAACTGGAGGCATCCCTTAAGAAGGAGCAGGGCACCGTTCTTCAGTTGCAGGAGGAAGCCGAAAACCTCAGGAAGCAACAAGAGGAAGTTAACAAAGCCAGGGAGCAAGCAGAGAAAGAGCTTGAAACATGGAGACAGAAGGCCAACGAGGCTCTCCGCCTGAGGCTACAAGCTGAAGAGGAAGCCCAAAAGAAGAGTCTGGCTCAAGAGGAAGCAGAGAGGCAGAAAGTTGAGGCAGAGCGTGATGCCAAGAAAAGGGCTAAAGCTGAAGACGCTGCTCTTAAGCAGAAGGAGAATGCAGAGAAAGAGTTAGAAAAACAGAGGAAATTTGCAGAACAGGTAGCCCAACAAAAGCTGTCTGCAGAGCAGGAATGCATACGACTGAAGGCTGACTTTGACCATGCCGAACAACAGAGGGGCCTGCTGGATAATGAGCTCCAGCGTCTAAAGAATGAGGTGAATGCCGCCGAAAAGCAGAGGAAACAACTGGAGGACGAGCTGGCTAAAGTCAGAAGTGAAATGGACGCTCTTCTGCAGATGAAGATTCAAGCTGAGAAAAAGACGCTGTCCAACACCGAAAAGAGCAAGCAGCTTCTCGAGTCTGAAGTGTTGAAAATGAAACAACTTGCCGACGAAGCAACTAGACTGAGATCAGTCGCTGAAGAGGCGAAGAAGCAGAGGCAGACCGCGGAGGAAGAGGCAGCTCGGCAGAGAGCTGAGGCTGAGAAAATACTTAAAGAAAAACTGGCTGCCATCAACGAGGCAACTCGTCTGAAGACGGAAGCTGAGATCGCTCTGAAAGCTAAAGACGCAGAAAACGAACGACTGAAAAGAAAAGCTGAGGACGAGGCTTATCAGAGGAAGCTGCTGGAGGATCAGGCCGCTCAGCATAAACAAGACATCCAAGAGAAGATCACACACCTGAAGAGCTCATCTGATTCTGAGTTAGTGAGACAAAAAACAATCGTGGAAGAAACTCTGAGGCAAAAGAAGGTGGTTGAAGAAGAAATTCACATCATTAAGATCAACTTTGAGAAAGCATCAAAAGGCAAGTCGGATTTGGAGGTGGAGTTAAAGAAGTTGAAGGGTATTGCAGAGGAGACGCAGAAGAGCAAACTCAAAGCCGAGGCAGAGGCTGAGAAACTGAAAAAGCTCGCTGCAGAGGAAGAGAAGAAAAGGAAAGAATCGGAGGAGAAGGTGAAGAGGATTACTGCAGCAGAAGAAGAGGCAGCTCGACAATGCAAAGTCGCTCAGGAGGAAGTTGAACGCCTCAAAAAGAAAGCTGCCGAAGCAAACAAACAGAAAGACAAGGCCGAGAAAGACGCAGAGAAGCAGGTGGTTCTGGCCAAAGAGGCATCACAGAAATGCAGTTTGGCAGAGCAGAAAGCCCAAGACGTTCTCAGCAAGAATAAAGAGGACAGCCTTGCTCAGGAAAAGCTGAAAGCTGAGTTTGAAAACGCTAAGAAACTTGCACAAGCAGCCGAGAAAGCCAAAGAGAAAGCGGAGAAAGAGGCAGCCCTGCTCCGACAAAAAGCTGCAGAGGCTGAAAAGCAGAAAAAATCTGCAGAGGATGAAGCTGCGAAACAGGCCAAAGCTCAAAAAGATGCAGAGAAGCTGCGGAAAGAGGCAGAGGAGGAGGCCTCCAAGCGAGCGGCGGCTGAGGCGGCGGCTCTAAAGCAGAAAAAGCAGGCTGATGCAGAGATGGTCAAGCACAAAAAAGAAGCAGAGCAAGCACTGAAGCAGAAGTCTCAGGTTGAGAAAGAGCTTACGATGGTCAAACTGCGGCTGGATGAAACAGATAAGCAGAAAGCTGTGTTGGATGAGGAGCTTCAGCGAGTTAAAGACGAAGTGAATGATGCCGTCAAGCAAAAGGCGCAGGTGGAGGATGAACTGTCCAAAGTCAAGATCCAGATGGATGCACTCCTGAAACTTAAGCTTAAGATTGAGGGAGAAAACCGGCGCCTCATGCAGAAAGACAAAGATAGCACACAGAAATTACTTGCGGAAGAAGCAGGGAAAATGAAGAACCTGGCGGAGGATGCTGCCAGACTTAGTGTGGAAGCTGAGGAAGCAGCCAGACAGAGACAGATCGCTGAGTCTGACTTGACTGAGCAGAGGGCACTTGCAGAGAAAATGCTAAAGGAGAAAATGCAGGCCATCCAGGAGGCTACAAAACTGAAAGCTGAGGCAGAGGAGCTCCAGAAACAGAAGAACCAGGCACAGGAAAAGGCAAAAAAATTACTGGAGGACAAACAGCAGATCCAGCAGCGCCTTGATAAGGAGACAGAGGGCTTCCAAAAATCATTAGAGGCTGAGCGAAAGAGGCAGCTTGAAGTTTCAGCTGAAGCAGAGAAATTGAAATTGAGGGTGAAAGAGCTCAGTGACGCTCAGTCAAAAGCTGAAAAGCAGGCTAAGAAATTCAAGCAACAAGCAGATGAAGCCAAAGTGCGTCTTGAAGACACAGAAAAACAAACTACAGTAACTGTTGTGCAGAAGTTGGAGACACAGAGGCTGCAGAGCACCAGAGAGGCTGGTGACCTGAAGGAGGCCATCGCTAACCTCGAAAAAGAGAAGGAGAAACTGAAAAAACAGGCGGAGGAGCTTCAGAAAAATTCTAAAGAGGTATTTTGACATGAATTAACGCCAATAGTCGATTTACACAACCCTTCCAATTAACATAGTCCTGTGAAACACACTAACAACAGTATTTGTAGAAGCACATGTAACATGTCATATAAATTGCAGAGACTTAAAGTAACATCCAGCAATTTATATGAATGTCATTCAAAACACAATACTGCAGAGTTCAAATGGTAACTAGGAAAACATTGAACGACTTATCGGAAAATACTACTTTCTTGCCGAGAGTTAGATAAAAACATTGATATCGTTCTCATGTCTGTAAGCTGAATATGAAACTACTGTGAGGAGACGTTAGCTGAGCATAAAGACTGCAAACGGCTCTGTCAAGTTCACTTCAGTTTTTGGACGGATTAAACAAACGATGTTTCATAAATATAGGCGCAACTCAACCTGTTCCGCACAACGTGATTGGTTGATGCCTTTATTCACGGTGCAAAAGCTCTGAAAAATCTGCCATGTTCCGGAAAAAAGTGATGCTCTTTTGCCACGTGATATTTGTGTTCTTACGGAAGTATTCACGACTAAAAACAACAGTTCAAAAAAATATATTGACATGCGAATTGATCGCACCAAAAAAACAAAAAATGCCGGTTTGTAAAGGCCTTTAGAGCTGCTGGTAGGCAGCCTGCTCAGCTCACAGAACCAACTGTGAGCTGAGCTGGCTGGAGCTCTCTCAAGAGACCGGTCTCGTAGATGCGCCTGCGGGGATCGTTGGCTAGTGAGCTGGCCAGCGATGGTCAGTACCGGATCGGGTACTGACACCCCTGTTTTCAGTCTTTTTGCTAAGCTAAGCTTCATACAGCGTACAGAGGGAGGTTAATCTTCTCATCCAACTCTCGGCAAGAAAGCATATTTCCAAAGTTGTTTAAAGAGGCTATATGTAAGAATCAGAAATTGCTTGTTCACAGCGACACCTGTGGCCGCAATGTCAACGAAAGTCAGCGTCCTGTTGCTCGCACTCGCCCGTGTGCACGCGCTACCTGAATGTGAGCGAGCACCGGTCTAAACAGTGAGGCGACACACGTCAGCTAACACACAATATCACTCTATATTTCACCTGCTTGGCAGTAATGTTAGCTGACCAGAGGAAGGTCCTCCACCCGGTCGGGACGATAACGTAACTCGCTGCGGAGCCCCGTCACTTCACAAGACACGGGAAACCTCTGTTGGTCTGGAGGAGCGGCAGCATTTATATCTGCAAAAACGTCCACTACACATTCACTAGATATTCTCAGAGCTAAACTAACTCTCTGCAGTGTGTAGTGTGCGCGCGTTCACGTGGAGGTGGAGCGAGCCGAGCGCGGTGTGCAGGCAGCAGGCAGGAGGAGCAGAGCTGCTGCGCGATCGCGTACCCACACGCGAGCGCGCATGGGAATCCGACCCGTTAGGATTTATGCGCGTGAAAAGTTACAAATAGTCCCTTTAACTATTACTCTGAATATCAATAAGTTACATGCAATGACTGACATTTCACTGATTTTGTTCTTCTTTTTTCCAAATAGATGGCAAATGCACAACAAGAACAAATTGAGCAGGAGAAGGCCATTCTTCAGCAGACCTTCCTCACAGAGAAGGAGCTGTTGTTGAAAAGAGAAAAGGCTGTTGAAGATGAGAAGAAGAGGCTCGAGAAACAGTTTGAGGATGAAGTTAACAAGGCCAAAGCTCTCAAAGATGAACAAGAACGTCAGCAGAAGCTAATGGAAGAGGAGAAGAAGAAACTTCAGGCCATTTTGGATGAAGCTGTAAAGAAGCAAAAGGGGGCTGAAGCAGAGATGAAAAACAAGCAGAAAGAAATGGAAGTGCTTGAAAAGAAAAGGCTTGAACAAGAAAAGCTTCTGGGAGAGGAAAACAAAAAGCTCAGAGAGAAACTTCAGAGTCTTGAGGTTGCCTCCAAACAGGCTGCCTCCAATACGAAGGACATTAAAGTCCAGACTGATGAGGTTCCTGAGGAGCAGTTAGTCACCATGACGATGGTGGGAACAACAAAGAAGGTTTTCAATGGCTCTGTGGAAGTGGACGGAGCGAAGAAAGATGCAATATCACCGTTTGCGTTTGATGGACTCAGAGAGAAAGTTCCTGCTGAAAGGCTTCACGAGATTGGTGTCCTGACCAAAAAGGAATTAGACAAATTGAAAAAGGGCAAAGTTTCTGTGCAAGACCTCGGGAAGACGGATAAAGTTAAAGCATGTCTTCAGGGTCAGAGCTGTGTCGGAGGTGTGTTGACTCCATCCAAAAAGAAAATGAGTGTCTATCAGGCTATGACAGAGAACAAGATCACTCCTAACACTGCCACAATGCTCCTGGAAGCTCAAGCAGCTTCTGGTTACATCATAGATCCAGTGAAAAATAAACTCCTCTCTGTAGATGAGGCTGTTAAAGATGAGTTAATCGGCCCTGAGCTCCATGACAGGATGCTCTCTGCAGAGCGAGCAGCCACTGGCTTCAAGGATCCCTACACTGGAGCCAAAATCTCTCTCTTTGAGGCCATGAAGAAGGGACTTATTGAAAAGGAGCAGGCCACCAAATTCCTAGATGTGCAGCTTGCAACTGGTGGCATTGTTGACCCCATCAATAGCCATAGAGTGCCACTTCAGACCGCCTACAAGCAGGGGCAGTTTGATGCAGACATGAACAAGAAACTCACAGATCCCAGCGATGATAGCAAGTTATTCATTGACCCCAGCACTCAGGAGCAACTCACCTACAAACAGTTGCTGGAGAAATGCACCAAAGATCCAGAGACAGGACTGTTGATATTACCAGTAACAGAGAAAGCTGCTCAGAGCGAGAGAACATACACGGATGTGGAGACTAAAGAAGTCTTCAGCACATCAAACGTCGTTATGCCTTTTGGAAGGTTCAAAGGCAAAACTGTCACCATTTGGGAAGTCATAAATTCAGAATATTTCACCGAGGTGCAAAGAAGAGAACTGATTCGCCAGTACAAGACTGGCAAGATCACAGTAGAGAAGATTATCAAAATTGTCATCACTGTTGTGGAAGACAAGGAGAAGGATAATGAAAATGTGTTTAGTGGCTTGCGGGCTCCGGTCTCTGCCAGTGAACTGTTAGAGTCTAAGATTATAAACAAAGACTTGTTCAACAAATTGAGTAACGGCAAGGTAACAGTGAAAGAGATCTCTGAGATGGAGCCTGTGAAGAAGGCACTGCAAGGCATGCCGAGCATTGCTGGGCTGTTGGATGAACCAACCAAGGAGAAAATGACTTTCTACCAAGCTATGAAGAAAGAATTGCTGTCGCCAGAAACTGTTGTGAACCTTCTTGAAGCTCAAGCAGCGACTGGGTTTGTTATCGATCCCATCAAAAATGAGAGGGTCCCCGTTGATGAAGCTGTTAAGTCGGGTCTTGTGGGCCCAGAACTCCATGAGCGACTTCTGTCAGCAGAGAGAGCCGTCAGCGGCTACAGAGACCCATATACAGGAAAGAAGGTGTCTCTGTTTGAAGCCATGAACAAAGGCCTTATCAAGAAAGACCATGGCATCCGCTTGCTTGAGGCACAACTCTCAACAGGTGGAATTATTGACCCTGTTAACAGCTATCGCATCCCACATGAAGTTGCCTGCAAGCGTGGATATTTTGATGAGGAATTCAGCAAGACCTTGAACAAAAACACTGCTGACACAAAGGTGTTTTATGATCCTAACACACAGGAGGATTCAACCTATGCTCAGCTCATGAACAAATGTGTCACAGACAAAGAAACTGGACTCCCATTGCTTCCTCTTTCAAAGAAGGCTGCAAAGCCAAAAGAAGACAAACAGATAACAGAAGCTAAGACAAAAGAGGCTCTGAACCATTCAACTATGGAGCTGGAGTATGGCCCTTTCAAAGGCAGAAAAGTCACAATTTGGGAGATCATACACTCTGAATACATCACTGAAGAGCAAAGAATCCTGCTGATTCGCCAGTACAGAATGGGGCAGGTGACAATTGAAAAGCTGATAAAGATCGTGATAACGATGGTTGAGGAAAAAGAGGACAAAACAAAGGAAGAGGCCTGTTTTGAAGGCCTCAGAGCACCAGTCACTGCCAGTTCTTTGCTTGATTCCAACATCATCGATAAGGCTACATTTGACCAAATCCAACAGGGCAAAAAGACGCCGAAAGACGTTAGTGAAACTGATAAGGTACGGAAGTACTTGCAGGGCACAGACTGCATTGATGGCATCACTCTGGAAGATTCAAATGAGAAGTTAAGCATATACCAAGCAATGAAGAAGAATGTTTTGCAGCAAAACACTGGGCTAGCACTACTCGAGGCCCAAGCTGGAACTGGTTTCATAACTGATCCGGTCAAAAATCTGAAATTCTCTGTGGATGACGCTGTGAAGGTTGGAGTTGTTGGTCCAGAGCTTCATGAGAAACTTCTCGCCGCTGAAAAAGCAGTGACTGGATACAAAGATCCGTATACAGGCAATAAGATTTCTCTATTCCAGGCCATGAAGAAAGAGCTTGTCCTGAGGGAGCATGCGATTCCTCTCCTGGAGGCTCAGTTTACTACAGGAGGGATCATTGATCCAGTCAGCAGCCATCGTGTTCCCAATGACGTGGCCATTCAGCGCGGCTTTTGCAGTAAACAAATGTCCAAGTCCTTCACTGAACCCTCAGGCGACGTTAAAGGCTTCACCAATCCCAACACCAATGAAAGTGTCACTTACAAGCAGTTGGTGGAGAAATGTGTGAGAGATCCCAACTCTGGCCTGTGCTACCTGCCTCTGTCAAAGGTTGAAGCTCCTGCTCCAGTTGAGAAATCATATCAGTACACAGAGGAGCAAGCCCAAACAGATCTAGCCAACACTCAGATTGAGATCCCTCATAAGAGTTTTGCAGGAAAGACTATGACCATTTGGGAAATCATGAACTCAAATATGCTTCCAGAGGAGGAGAGGCAGCGCCTCATGGAGCAGTATCGCTTGGGGCAAATCACAAAGGAAAGAATGCTAATCATCATCATAGAAATCGTTGAACAAAGGGAGACTCTGAAGATAGAGCAGAGCATGTCATGTGATGTTATCAGAAGAAGGATCACTATTGAGGAGCTATACAGTGCACGAATTATTGACTTGCACACATACAACCTTTTGAAACAAGAAAAGATGTCGATTCGTGAGGTAATGGAAATGCCGTCAGTCAAACAGTACCTCTTTGGTACTGGTTGCATTGCTGGAATCATGTCAGTCAATCCTCCAAAGATCAGCATTTACCAGGCTATGAAGGGCGGACAGATTAAGCCTGAAGTTGCTTTGAATCTCCTCGAGGCCCAAGCAGCGACAGGTTTCATGATCGATCCAGTGAAAGATGAACTTCTAACAGTTGATGAAGCTGTACGCAAGGGGCTCGTGGGCCCTGAACTTCATGACAAGCTTCTCTCTGCTGAAAGAGCAGTTACAGGTTACAAGGATCCGTACAGCGGGAAAGTGATTTCTCTCTTCCAAGCAATGAAAAAAGACCTCGTTCCTGAAGATTATGCCTTGAGGCTTTTGGAGGCCCAGAATGCCACCGGTGGATTAATTGATCCTGAGTACTACTTCCGCCTCCCAACAGATGTTACCATGCAGCGCGGATACATCAACAAGGAGGCGCTTGACAGAATATCTGAACCTACTGAGGATGTGCGAGGTTACACCGATCCAACGACGGATGAAAAACAGTCGTATGCCCAGCTACTGAAAAGATGCAGAGTTGATAAAGAAAGTGGTTTGCGGCTACTTTCGCTGGCAGATAGAAGACTTCTCTTCAAGGGTCTCAGGAAGCAAATCACCGTGGACGAGCTGCTCCGTTCACAGATTATCAGTCAAAAGACATACAACGAACTCACTGAGGGTAGCATCACAGTGGAGGAGGTCAACAGAGACGTAAAGAAATATCTGGAGGGTACCAGCTGTATTGCTGGTGTGTATGTGGAGTCTAGCAAAGACCGACTGTCTATTTACCAAGCAATGAAGAAGAACATGATCCGACCAGGGACTGCCTTTGAGCTCCTTGAGGCTCAAGCTGCCACAGGGTATGTAATTGATCCCATTAAGAACCTGAAACTAAACGTCACCGAAGCTGTTAAGATGGGCGTTGTTGGCCCAGAGTTTAAAGATAAACTCCACTCAGCTGAACGAGCAGTCACAGGCTACAAGGACCCTTATTCTGGCAAGGTCATCTCACTGTTCCAGGCTATGAAAAAGGGCCTCATTCTGAAAGACCACGGCATTCGTCTGCTAGAGGCTCAAATTGCTACTGGTGGGATCATTGACCCACAGGAGAGCATTCGCTTGCCTGTTGAAACAGCATATGAACGTGGCCTCTTTGATGAGGAAATGAATGAAATCCTCACTGACCCATCTGATGACACAAAGGGCTTCTTTGACCCCAACACTGAGGAAAACCTCACCTACCTGCAGCTGATGGAGAGATGTATGATAGACCCAGAAACAGGCCTCGCTCTTCTGCTGCTCAAAGAGAAGAAGCGCGAGAGGAAGACGTCATCCAAGTCCTCCGTTCGCAAACGTAGGGTCGTCATCGTCGATCCAGAGACAGGCAAAGAGATGTCTGTGTATGAGGCGTACCAGAAAGGGCTCATTGACCACCAGACCTATCTCGAGCTTGCAGAGCAGGAGTGTGAATGGGAGGAAATTACCATCACCTCCTCTGATGGAGTTGTGAAATCCATGATCATTGACAGAAGGTCTGGTCGGCAGTATGACATCGATGATGCAATCTCAAAGGGCCTGATTGACAAGTCAGCTCTGGATCAGTACCGTGCAGGAACTCTGTCCATCACAGAGTTTGCAGACATGCTGTCTGGAAACACGAGCGGCTCCAGATCACGCTCATCTTCCTTTGGCTCCTCTTCCTCTTACACCATGAGCCCAATACCTTCTATAAAAACACCGGCAACCACATGGAACGACCCAACTGAGGAAACTGGCCCCGTGGCTGGAATCTTGGACACAGAAACACTGGAGAAGGTGTCCATCACAGAGGCCATACACAGAAACCTTGTGGACAATATAACAGGTCAAAGGTTGCTGGAAGCTCAGGCCTGCACAGGAGGTATTATCGACCCAAATACTGGAGAGAAATTCGCTGTTGCAGATGCCATGAACAAAGGGCTCGTGGATAAAATCATGGTGGACCGCATCAGTCTAGCCCAGAAGGCTTGCAATGGATTTGAGGATCCCAGAACCAAAACCACAATGTCGGCAGCCCAAGCTCTAAAGAAAGGCTGGCTGTACTATGAGGCCGGGCAGCGGTTCCTTGAGGTCCAGTATCTCACAGGTGGATTAATTGAACCAGATGCTACTAGCAGAGTCTCCATAGACGAGGCTGTGAAGAAGGGCACCTTAGATGCACGCACTGCGCAGAAGTTACGAGATGTTAGCGCATACTCAAAATACCTCACGTGCCCTAAGACCAAGCTTAAGATCTCTTACAAGGATGCGATGGAAAGAAGCATGATAGAGGAGGGGACTGGTCTGCGACTACTTGAAGCATCATCCCAATCAAGCAAAGGCCTCTACAGCCCCTACAGCGTCAGCGGCTCAGGCTCCGCTTCTGGGTCACGGTCCGGCTCAAGATCTGGTTCCAGAAGAGGCAGCTTTGATGCCACGGCATCAAGTTTCACAACAACCTTCTCTTCCTCTTCGTCTTCCTACAGTTCACCAAGCTATGGCCGCCGATACTGATGAGTTTGAGAGTTAAGGAATGATTTTCTAAGGGAAGGATACACTATAAAGCCACAGTGCTCACCAGATGCCTACTTCTCAGTGGAATAAGGACTGCCTTTATTCTGCTCTGCATGTGGTTGTTACAGGACTTTTAATATTTAATTTTATACAAGTTGAATAATTTTGTTTATTGTATGTGTCACATTTACTTTTAGTTACGTTTATGCTATCTTATCAGACTTTCTGATTACCGTACTGCAGCATACGCTAAAGCTGTTTATTATTTCCAATATCTATCCCAAAAGATTCAAGAGTACATGATAATTTTTTGTTTTTTAAAGTTTAAGATCGTAAGAACTTGCTGTTCTACAAACAAGACTCTATTTGCAATATTGTGCGTGTTACACTATAACCGAAACTGTTCATTACCATTAGCCTGATTGAACCAAACAAAGCTTTCTGTATATGTGTATATTTCTGACTATTGGAAAACAAAGTTAGCTAAAGAAAGATAAATGCCACTCTGCAGAGCAGAATCAGGAGTCTCTCCTGAAGAGGAATAAATACTAAGAGTGTCTGCTTTAAGAATGCCAAGCTTCAAGATCTTTTTTCTCCTGGGCTACACTGCCGCATATACTCTCCCAATATCTACTCCATTCCCAGTTGTCTGTCATATAACCTGGAGTTACAGCAACATGCTAACCTTGTAAAGTGAACCTCAAAGAGCAAGCTCCCATAAATGGAAGGATTATGTAGCCTATTATGACCATTAACACCAACCGACAGTTCTGGACTTTACACAACCAACCTCAAGACCAACAAATACAAGTCCCTGCCTTTCTGAACACTTTAAAGAGGTACGTTACGAGAAGACTTGCATTTAATTATGTCTCAATTTAGTGCAATTTCTTGGTATGTTTGTGTCATTTAGGTTCTGAATTCCTGAAGTCTAATGTTGTTGTTCAATGTTGATTTTTTTCTGTTTCAGATATTCTCTCCACAGTTCGTCTCCAGCTCTTTGCTCAGATGTCTTCCAGAGACCCGAGGTCTGTGGCCTTCACTGTAATCAAGGATTTTATGCAACAGTACAGAAACACACTTGCTCATACGACGTTTCATCAGATTCTTTTAACTGTGGACCATTTTGAAACTTGCATCTAATCTTAAACTCATTTAAAGGCCTAAACCGTGCTTTGTAAGTGCCTGCAAAATACTCAAACACTTTAATGGGATGTTGAGTATTAAAGTATAACATGGTGCAGTGGTTACACTTTAAACTGGCTGATGCATGACTGAAAGAGCAATGCTACCCATAATGGTATGATTACTGTGTTATCAGGTATGCCTTTTTACAGTACACCTACAGTATGTCACAGTCTAACAGTTCATTTCAGTGTCGTAAATCTGGTAGTCATACAGGGCTACCATGTATGGTTTGAATATTTAATAGCTAAGATTTTACATTTGAATTTTTCCCCCTACACAGACAAGTAATGTAATATATGTACTGTACATTGATGATTGTGTAGAGCACTATTGCTAAAAGCCATGAATTAACATTTCTTGAGAAAGATCTTTAAGCTTTGCCACCAGACCCAGTATTTGTTTTTCCACACATATACTTGTTTTGATTTGAATTATCCTTTGTAAAGCAACACATATGATCTATATCATTTTATTTTCATATTCTATATTTCTGCTTTGCATGATTTACTAACATTTAAAAAGATGCAAAAACGAAATAGTTGTATCCATTAAAGCATTTGTTTTATTATTACGTTTCAAAAGGTTTGAAGGATGTATTTTAATGAGGGTTGTCAAGCCTTGTTGAAAAGGGTGTATTTATAATAAAATGGTGACAAGGAATTTTATTGTAACACCTTACGCTATGTAAATAAACATGGAAATTAATTTTTTTCTCTCAAGTTTATTCCTTTTTTAAATTTTGACAATAATGCTGGCTTTAAATCTGATGAAAATAGGTAAGACCAATTTTCATCAGATTTAAAGCCAACATGATTTATATCAGATAACAGCAGATTCATTTGAATTAACATGGATAACTCTAGACAAATTTGTGATGTTTAATTACCTAGAACAGCTATATCTTTACACCACAAATTACAGCACACAAAAATAATATGAATATATCTAATTTAGTGATGTTATGTTACAGGTAATGGGGGAAGTATGGTTTTGGAAGGCCATAGAAGACTGACATCTAGTGGCTGTACAGTTCAACTCCAACCAACCCCTGATAGTCTGTAAACACAGTGGTGGAAGATGTATTGAGACATGTTACTTAAGTAAAAGTATTAACGCAGTCAGAAAATACTCCAATACTAGTAAAAGAAAATAAGTATTATTAGCAAAATTTACTCAAAGTATTAGAGTACTCATTAGGCAGAATATCCCCTGTCACTGTGACTATATTCAATATTAATATAATTGTATTATCATTGCTAATTTTAAGGTGTATACTGTTTAAATATAACAATACATTATATTTTACTAACTGTTCATAGGATTTTGTGGAAAATTTAAATCTGCAACGGAACTGTCACATAGTTAAGTACAAAAGTTATAAAGAGTTTCTTACTTAAATGTGGAGGAGAAGTATAAGTACTGTAGTGTACTCGGACATAAAAAGTCATAATATAATATTTGGAGAAAAAGTCATAGTATACTATGTCGAAAAAAGTCAGTATAGTATGTCGAAAAAGTCATGGTATAGTAATTTGAAAAAACTAAAAATAGTCATAGTATAGTATGTCAAAAAAAATTTACATTATAGGATGTAGAAAATAAAAAAATAAAAAATCATATAGTATTTCGAAAAAAAGTCATAATATAGTAATTTGAAAAAACAAAAAATAGTTATAGTATAGTATGTCGAAAAAAATGTATATTATAGGATGTCAAAAAAAAAAAAAAAAAGTCATATTATAGTATGTTGAAAAAAAAGTCATAGTATAGTATGTCGAAAAAAATAAGAATAATCATAGTATAGCATGTCGAGCAAATGTCATAGGAAAGTAATGTATGTCGAAACATTAAAAAGAAAAGTCATAGTATAGTATGTCGAAAAATTTAAAAAAGTCATAGTATAGAAAGTCGAAAAATTCTAAAAAATCAGTATAGTATGTCGAAAAAATTAAGTCAAAATATAATATGTGGAGAAAAAGTCATAGTATACTATGTCGAAAAAAGTCAGTATAGTATGTCGAAAAAGTCATAGCATAGTAATTTGAAAAAACTAAAAATAGTCATAGTATAGTATGTCGAAAAAAATTTACACTATAGGATGTAGAAAATTAAAAAATAAAAAATCATATAGTATTTAGAAAAAAAGTCATAATATAGTAATTTGAAAAAACAAAAAATAGTTATAGTATAGTATGTCGAAAAAAATGTATATTATAGGATGTCAAAAAAAAAAAAAAAAGTCATATTATAGTATGTTGAAAAAAAAGTCATAGTATAGTATGTCGAAAAAAATAAGAATAATCATAGTCTAGCATGTCGAGCAAATGTCATAGGAAAGTAATGTATGTCGAAAAATTAAAAAGAAAAGTCATAGCAGAGTAGGTCGAAAATTTTTAAAAAGTCATAGTATAGTATGTCGAGCAAATGTCATAGGAAAGTACTGTATGTCAAAAAAATAAAAAAAAAGTCATAGTATAGTATGTCGAAAAATTTAAAAAAGTCATAGTATAGTATGTCGAAAAATTCTAAAATGTCAGTATAGTATGTCGAAAAAATTGAAAGTCAAAATATAGTATGTCGGAAAAAAAGTCATAATATAGTATGTCGAAACATTTCATGAAAAAAAGTCATAGTACAGTATGTCGAAAGAAAGTCACAGTATAGTATGTCGAAAGAATTTTTAAGTTATACTATAACGTGGAAAAAAATTTAAAAAAAATTCATAGTATAGTATGTCAAAAAAAAATCATAGTATAGTATGTCGAATTTTTTTTTTAAAAGTCATAGTATAGTATGTTGAAAAAACAAAAAAAATCATTGTATAGTATGTCAAAAAATGTCATAATATAGTATGTCAAATTTTTTTAAAAACTCATAGTATAGTATGTCGAAAAAAGTCATAGTATAGTATCTCAAAAAAAGTCATAGTATAGTGTGTCGAAAAAAAAAGTCATAGCATAGCATTTCATAAAAACTTCATCAATAAATGCCATTCAAAGGCCATAAAAAATGCTATAGTAAAGTTATTCTTAAAAATAAAATCATATATATGTCATTAATGTCCTAAAAAGGGGCGTCTGTGCTCGGAGGAAGAGCGGGTCGCCCACCCATCGTAAGGTCGGAGGTTCAATCCCTGGCTCCTCCAGTCCACATGTCGAAGTGTCCTTGAGCAAGATATTTAACCCCAAATTGCTCTCTAGGGCTGTGCCCATCAGTGTGTGAATGAGTATTTAGATTGATCCTGATGGGCAGGTTGGCACCTTGTATGGCAGCCTCTGCCATCAGTGTATGAATGTGTGTGTGAATGGGTGAATGTGACATGTAGTGTAAAGCGCTTTGAGTGGTCGGAGGACTAGAAAGGCGCTATATAAATGAAAGTACTTTTACCATTTACCATAAAAAGTCATAGTATAGTACGTCATAAAAATGTTACAAGAATATCACAAAAAAGTCATAGTATAGTATGGCATAAAAAAAACTCTCACAAGAAGCCTGCCAAGAGTGCTTGAAATGTCCCACAAGCGCTCACCAAGCAAGGCCCGCAAATTACGCAAGGCCCAGCCTCACCCATCTCAAAACGGGTGTCAATGTTTACAACTTCTATTGATATCGATTAAGTATTGAATTTAAAATGCTGATTAGCTGGGCATACTGGGCAATATGGATGCACATCTAAATAATAACCATCAAGTATTCAGTCAAGCCATAGTATAAATAGTATTTTATATTTGAAAATGTATCGGAAATCCTGGGGGAGCCAGTTTAAAGGGGCCTGATGCAGCTGATAAAATTAATAATAGTATTGTTATCTATAATTAACAGATGCTTAAGTTTGTCAGGAGATGCTGGATCATCAGCCTGAAGAGGCACAGACTTTGCACAATAGTATTATTTATTTGTAATAAATGTATTTTGTTCACCATATGGTTGTCTTGTGCATCATATCTTTTGGGTTGTGTTATATCCTTTCTACATTCAGACATCTTACACATGAAGATAAGTGAGGTTTTGCCCTGCCCCTTTCCAATGAGAACATAACACTAAAATACGCATCGAACTTAGATCAAGGGTTAGGAGGTCATAGACAAAAACTGTGTTTACTCTAGTCTATTTAAAGAGAGTGATGCTGCTAATAGGTGTCACTTTAGTCATTACAAGTTTATTTGTACATTATGTGAGCTTAAACTAATAATGACAATACACAAGTTGGTTCAGTGTCATGTGAAGTGGCAACTCATTACAATGAGGGGGGCCCCCAAACCAAATCCTGTCTAGGGCCCCCAAAGGTCTAGGGCCGGCTCTGCATACTGTAGGGTAGTAGATCATAATAATGGTCTAAAATGTCATAATATATTATGTCACAAAAAAAGTCATAGTATAATAAGAAAGGAGTTTTCACGCGCTCAAACTGTTTCATAAGGAATAGTATGTCAGTCCGGTGCTCACAGAATACGACAATCTTGTAACAGGCGAGGCATCAGAGACCAGGTCCAAAACACTCTGGAGCATACGGATATATTAAGGCAATCAACTTAATAGAAGACTAACGTTTCGTCTTCATCAAAGTCTCTGATGATGACGCACGTGGCGACGAAACGTTAATCTTCTAATAAAGTTGATTGCCTTAAATCGGTGTGCTCCAGTGTATTTTGGACCTGGTCTCTGAAGCCTTGTCGGTTTCATAGTATAGTATGTCATAGATAGTCATTATACAGTATGCCATACAGAAATCTCATAAAAATACCAACAAATTCATAGTTTGCTATGTCATAAAAAAGTCTTAGTATGGTATGTCATAAAAAAAAAAGTAATCGTATAGTATGTGTTCAGAAGGTCACTTATTCTTCAGCAGTTTAACCCACATACATCCTCTCACCAGCACATGCACTGTTCACATGCACAGTCCTAGTGTCTGTGGCTCGCTGCATGGACTTCACATGATCAGAGAGTGCTGTGATTCCAATCACCTTCTACACCAATCACAAGCCGAGTGGTCAGGGACCGTCTACAAAGTGCAACTCCGAAAAGAGAAAAATATTCAATAACTTCAGTATTATACAGTGTAGTACCACCAAAATTACTTTACACATCAATGATCTCATATTTGTGCTGCAACACGTAGTTAGGAAGTATATGCTTTTGCATAATTTTGGTGAATTTTTAATGCAAAAAATATTCAATAACTTAAGTAATGTACAGTTTAGTACCATCAAAATTACTTCACACATCAATGATCTCCTCATGGTTGTACTACAACATTTAGTTTGGAAAAATATTATTTTGCATAATTCTTTTGAATTTTTAAAGAGAAAAATATTCAATAGCTTCAGTATTTTGCAGTGTAGTATCACCAAAATAACTTCACACATCAATGGTCTCTTCTTTATTATACTTATTAAACCAATTAAGACATTTTGATGGCACTACACTTTATAAAAGTGAAGTTATTGAATATTTTTCCCATTAAAAATTCACCAAAATTATGCAAAAGCATATTTTTCCAAACTAAGTCTTGTAGTACAACTGTGGGGAGATCATTGGTGTGAAGTAATTGTGGTGGTTCTACACTGTATAATACTGAAGTTATTGAATATTTTTCTCTTTTCGGCGTTGCACTTTGTGGACGGTCCCTGATCACTCGTCTGAGCCAGCTGCACATGGAGACCAATGTAATGTGTCCAGCTCGGAGGACTAAAGGCTCGTTGTGATTAAAATGAGGTTGTAGCTCGTTGTCTGTGTTTTCACAAAGTTATGGTTATGAGTTATTGATCCAGTAAGTTTGAATCTGTCAATATCTTTCCAACTTTACCGGAGTACATCAGCAATGCGTGGACTGTCAGGAATGATTGGAAGAAGTGCTCTATGAAGTAACTAGTTCAGATAATAAACAAATTCTCCTTGGGGACTAGCGGGGCTCCGTGCTTTACCCTGTTGGTAGTGCGTCCTATTATATGTTATACAGCCTTTGATCTCATCACACAGTCATGTTCCTGTTGTTAGCAGATGATGTGGGCCAGGTGCGTTGGCAAAGGCGTGGGTCGGACCAATCAGCTCCTGAGTGCTCTCTCATTGGTCTCTTCTGGTATCTGGGCCAATAATGTCATTTTCCCACGCATGAAAATGATACATTTTATACAAAGTTCACACTGGGTCATTATAAGCTATAGTGGAAAGTCCCAACAAGTGTGAGAGGAGGGGGCTTCTCTGCTGAACAGTAATCAGGCGGTTCAAACTTGATCATTTTAGTTATCAAACAATGTCCTTATCCAAAGAGCTGGCCTCGGTATCCAGGTCGGAGCGGCCTCGGAAGCAGCCGAAATGCACCCGGTGCCGACATCACGGCATTATAATCCCACTGAAGGGCCACATCAAGCACTGTCCGCTCCGCCAGTGTGACTGCTGGAAGTGCTTTCTGATCTCAGAGCGGAGGGGGGCCACCATCCTGCAGCGATGTCTGAAGAAAGCCCCAAATAAAGAGCAGAGACCGGGCGTCCACACCGGAGCCAGCGTGGAGGAACCTCCGGCGGAAGAGGGGACGTGTAGCGCCTCGTTGGCCGCGGATGGAGGCGCTCTTCGGGATGGGGCCCTGGAGGGAGCCGCCGCCACCATCTGGAGCCGTCACGACCCCCGGAGGAAACCTGCGGCGGGAGGAGAGCCTGTGGCCGGCTCGGACAGCGGGAAGGTGCGGACCTTCGCTTCCAGTGAGGAAGGACCATCTAAGGTTACACCTTTCAGTAAGTTATTGTATCCTAATCAGTTCATTATAATGTGTTTAAAGTGTGGATTGAAACAACTCACACTGAGAACGTTTTTACAGATAAATATTTACTGTAGAAACTTGAGTTACATCAAGCAGAGATGTTATGATACAGCTAAACTTTCTAAAATAACACAACAAAACAATTAATTATAATCCATTTTTATAGCATCAAAAACAAGTGAAAATAAAAGTGTCTGACGGTACATTAAGAGAATAACATAGCATTTTATTTTGCGTGATGTTACTCACGCAGGCCTGTGAGTAAAACTATAACTTCACAATTTATATCCAGAGAATCATCAGTCCATGGATCAGATGGAAAACTTGGCAGGGTATGAGTGGTACTGGGCCATAAAAAGTCAATAGTATGTTATAAAAAAAAATCAATATATTATCTCATAAAAGTGATAGTACAGTATGCAACAAGAATGTCATAAAAACGTCAGAGTATGTCATAAAACGTAATTTATAAAGTCAGTATTGTTTGCCATAAAAAGGCCATAAAAAAAGTCATAGTATAGTATGTCAGTTGATGTCATCAACACCTGCAGCTCACTTTCAATATTTTAAAGGAAATACATTTTATTTGAACTCTGAAAGGACTTAAAATGAATGGACTTTGGACTCCCTTTGTATTTAATAAAAATAATTACCTATAAATCACATGTAGATACTATTGTTACATCTTAAGACTTTATAGTAATACTAATTCATATTTACATAGCACAGTTCATGCAAAGGGAAAACAGATTAAACTAATTATTATCATCATTAAGATAATAGAATAGTAAATTAGGTTAAAAAATATAACTGAATGTTTGGAGCTGCAACAATTCAAAGTCAAATAAGTAAAGTCAAATAATCGATTAGATTATAAAAACCAAAAATGAATCAGCAGCGATGATAAATCAAAAAGTTTCAGTCATTTTTCAAACAAAAAAAGTCAAACATTCTGTGGTCACCACCTCTTACATGTGAGGCTGTGCTGCCTTTCTTGGTCATATTATACAGTGGTGGAATGTAACTAAGTACAAAGTACAGTACTTGAGTATTTACATTATGAAACATAAATGTCTACTCTCCATTACATTTGTCTGACAGCATTAGTTACAGGTTACTTTTCCGATTACATATTTCATACCCTTCCTGTCCAGTGAAAACCATGTATCTCAATTTGGTGATTTTTAAATAGACGATTTAAAAAGCCTCTTGGATCAGCTGGAAATTGGTCACAAAGCTGAAAACAGGCTGTTTTTCTGACTTTTTAGAGACACGTGGTTCCACAGGACAGCGATGTTACAAACATATGATGATTTTATGGAATATGATGCATTGCCGTAGATTAGACTACCCAACAGTATATAAAGGAGTTAAAAACAGCACAACCATAGACATCGACAGCAGTAAAATGCAACATACACATTAATGCAGCAGGAATATTAATCCAAAAACATCAGATATAATAGTAAAACACTGACAGGCAACATTTGACTGCACAAAACTTTTCATACTTACATGTAGTGTACTTTACAAGTACTTTTTGCTGATAATACTTGCACACTTTTACTTAAGATTTTGAACGCAGAACTTTTACTTGTAGTGGAGTATTTTCCCAGTGTGTTATTGCTACTTATACTTAAGTAAAGGATGTAAATACTTCTTCCACCACATATGATAGTTCATTAAATATTTGGGGGTTTGACAAAACAAGCAATTTGAAGATGTCACCATGAGCTCTGAGAAATTTTGATGGTATTTTCTCACTTTTTTTCATTTCATGTACAAAACAATCAATTAATAGTTTAAAATCATTAGTTGCAGCCCTAGTAATGTTATGTATATATTCTTGCCAGTTTAGACTGAATTTTGGATTGTTGTTGGATATGGAGAAATCTCCTCCCTCACCCTAAAACACCAGTCTAAAATGAGTAAGAAGGAAGGAAAGGAAAGGAAAATGTAGCTTATAAAGTCTTACCTTTCCTTTCAGATGCCCCTCACTCCGGTGAATTTGTCCAGGGTCCACCTCCGCCTGTTATTCACTTCCCATTTAGGATGTCAGGTCATCACCCCAGCAGTTACGTGCCGTTTCCGAACCTCCTGCTCAACACGGCGTGGTTTCCGCCTGTGCCTGTTGCGCTTTACAATGATGGCCTCCGTGGACCCCTGATCATCCCCCATTTCCAGCCTGGTGCTGCGCATCACCCACCTCCACCTGAGCCTGGACCTCCTGCTGTAAGTGGCTGTTCCTCTTTGCTGTAAAGTGAAAAAAAAAATGCTTTATTATGACCTAATAAAAATATATGCATTTGTTTAACACGTCAGGATTACAGACGGGTCTTCTTCACCCTTCAACCAACCCCACTCCTAGAGCCCTTCAAGGAGGAGCTGATGTCCAGGCAGCACCCACAGCCTCCTCTGTTCAAACTCCCTGAGCGAGACATAGAAGAGCTGGATTAAAGCACCATGAGCAAGATAAAAGGGGGACTAGATAATAAAAACTGAGCTATTTCCTTTAGGTTTTGTTGCAGTTTGTTGGCAAACCTGCTTGTTTTCCCCTGTTTTGTATTAAACAGCAAACATGGATCGACGACAGTTCTGTTAAAATTGCTGGCATTTCTGCACACTGTTGGTTGTAATATACTGATATGATAACAGCGTGGGATTGTTGATAAAAGAAGCCAGCTGATGATTAGAATTATTTTGTATTTGTAGTTTTAGAATTGGTAATAAACTTGTTTACTAAGAAAAATAAAAGTTGGTTGGGTTTATCTTTTAATATTCATCTTTTTTTGGCTGGACCACAGAGGGCCAGCCCTACAAACACAAGGGTCTGTTTTTTCTTCTCTTTTTTTTTTTTTTAATAAACCTTTTATTGACAAATAGCAAAGTGAACATAGAACAAGTACAAACGAAGATAATGCCAGGGGATCAGAGCACTGACAGAAAACATAAATCAATTAATACAAATTTTATACAGGGTAAATGGATTTATGGTTTTGACAGCCTTTCTATTTTTAGAATATGCGATTGAAGCCATGTATTGTTTGAGTTCATTTTCAAAGATGAAAAAGGATGTTTTATGATCGGAAAATTTAGATTTATGAATATGAGATTTTGCAAGTGATAAGATCAAATTAATAATATAATATTGATTTGCTTTGGTAGAGGGGTAAGAAAAGAAGCCAAACAATACATTTTCATATGAGAGGGAAAATTCAGAATCAATATTTTTGGAAATAAAAGTGCAAATGTGTTGTCAAAAAATACAAAAGTGGGGACAAGACCAAAATAGGCGACACAAATCTTCTGGAACCAGTTGACAAAATGAGCAGTCCACAACAATGTCCTTTATATATCTTTGTAGAAATGCCTTGGAGGGATAAAAGCGATGAATCATTTTAAAGTCACTTCCTTAACCTTATTTAAAATCAGATATTTAGAAGGTAGGCACCATATTTTCTTCCAGTCCAGCTCTGATGCACAGTAGTAGCATCAGCACAGCAGCAGCAGGGGGCGGTGACAAAAAGCTGCGATCAAGTCGGACAGTTTACAGCCGCCTTCAAAGCATATAAAGGAAGTCACAGAGATAGTTACATCCTGTTAGATCCGTCTGTAGGCTATCTGTAGTTTACAGACAACGTTTGGATATCTATTGCAGAAGAAATCGCTTATGTACGGAGCCCCCCATGTCCCCTAGGAGAACATTTTTATTATCTCGTTCCCTCGAGTTAGTCGTTCCCCCTAGATACATCATCTAGGGGGGCTCCGTACATCAGCAATGTGTGCACTGTCAAGAAGGATTGGAAGAAGTGCTCTATGAAGTAACTCGTTCTCGGACACAAATCTAACCGGCATGCATTGCGCGGCGATCGCCGGTGATCGATTCTGCGCAGGCCTGGCTCATCTCGAACGAGCCTACTGACTGACTGAGTGATGACGTTACACGATTGGTCGGCCGAGTGTTGGAGTCTCCTCATTGGCCGTTGTTCTTTCAAAATGAAAAGGCGGGAACATTCCTTTATGCAAATGAGCCGGTCCAGCGTGAAGCGTCCGGCTCATGAAACTTGGACCAAGCTGTCAAACTCTGTAAAGACTTGAAATGAATGGACATTGAACTCCACTGGTAGTAAGGTTTTGTTTTTTTGTTTGTCTTGTTTGTTTGTACTGTTTATTGTATTCCCTATACTTTTGTACTTGTCTTTTGTTGAAAATAAAGTTCTGGAAAAAAAAAAAAAAAGCTGTCAAACTAGGCGATAGAGTTCTAAAATGAAACCAGATTCAGCAGTGGCATAGCCTATTTCGCACTGAAAATGTTTCCAGAAGTAGATTTTGGTGGATTGTTTAGACGGAATAACAGAACGTTTACAAGCAGGCCGCCATGTTGTTTCCTGTTTGAAACGGCGAGCAGAAAACCAAGGCCTATAGAAAGGAGGCTGGGTCACGCCTCATATCTTTGGATATGATCAGTAAAATCAGGTCTGCACTCGCCGAAATTGAGCCAATCGCAATGCACGACCGCAGCTTCAGTTACACTGCGCATGTGTTATAGCCTTATACCCCAAGACCCATGTCCGCCCGTGACCCAGCCTCCTTTCCATAGGCCTATCAGAAAACCAGGAACCAATCAGGTGCATTCCTGAACGGCCAGTTAAGTGGAGCAGCGCGTCCCCTAGTATCCGCACCGGACCTGGTGGACATGTACCACTGGATTTACATTATAAACATGACCACTGACTATTTGTATTAGTTTAGCCATAAATTCACAGACTGACCATACACGGTCCAGACGTATACTCAGTTTTGACCGAGTCTTGTTTGCTTTTTGTCACCGGGGTGCATGCTGGGCAGCAGGGAGTAAAACCCAAATGCAAACAATAGAGCAGAAAGATACAGTTCAGGAATTTAATCACAAAATGATTCATACGGATGACAGGCTTTAAGGTATTTATTGAAGTTTTTCACAAATAAAATGGACACTTTCTAACCTGTAATGTAATATTGTTTTAACTACAAATAGTTTAAAAAAACAACCTTTTATTTTTAAATAAGCATGACTCATTAATTTAGCTTAATTTCTTTTCTTAGTCATCCATTTAACTAGTTGATAAACAATCTAACTACTAATGTCTGTTTAATGTCGTTTGTCACCCTTTGTCATATTTAATCTTTTTAGTAGTAACCAGTAACTCTTTTATGGAACAGTATTTTTTAATCTCATTCCACTGGTCATCGCTAACATTGAAATAAAGACACATAATTTCACATGATGATTTATTATATTGCACGTCTTCTATTTTCAATTAAAACGTTTTCCATATGAAGATATCAACTTTTTTTCCCTTTTGAAGTACTATTAACTAATTATGATGCCAAGTTTGTTTTACAAGAGTAAAAATGATGATTTCATGTCCTTGAAAAAAGATTTTTATATTTATATTTTTTAAACTACATGTGTACCTAGTGAAAATAAAAACATCTCACTACTTTTTGACATTGTATAATGGCTAATGTAGGAATAGTGATACTTAAAATCTCACCTTTATTGAAAAAGTAAAGCTCTTTTAAAGTATAAATTAAGGATGGGTTAGGATTTCACAGGGTTTACTCAATTTTAATTATTTCTTTGTTGTTGTTTTTTTTTTTTTTACCTCCAATCCATTAAAAATACCTTAATATGTATATGGCTTTATAGTGACCTACTATAACATAAGAAAAAGGTAACTTCTGCACACTAATCCATGCCACAATAGTTATTTTGTAAACATGATGTCATATTCATCATCACATATATAAGAAAATCCATCATTTATGTTCAACAATATCACATTAAGGTAGAGGAAAAAGGAAGGAAGAAAAATGTAATAAGTGTACAATAATTGGGATTAAAATACAGTTATCTATATCACATCCCAATATGGAAAAAAAGACACACCTGTTATACAACATTTTTTCATGTTTACAAATATGTGTGTCAGAATATATAAGTAAAACTGTATATACAGGAAGAGCCATCATAGTGCAACCACCATTATTTGTTTTAGGGAAAATGTTTGATCTCTTGATTCAGACCTTTAGGTGTGAGGGTCTGTAGAGTGAATGTAGTTTTCTCTTTGGAGTAAAAGGGTATGTAAATCGCCTCCTCTTCTTTATAGTGACCTCCTATCTCCATCATTTTCTTTTCCAAAAAGCAACAGATTAAATACAGGACAATTCTGTAATCCTAACGCGATGTACACTTTGTAATAATGTCCACCAGAGGGAGCAGACACACTTTGAGTTCCTGTCTCAAATTCTGTCACTCCCAATACCTTCACTGGTCAGTCAGGCTGAGCTCACAATCCTTGCACCAGCCACACTGCTCCATCTGCGCATGAAATAATGACTTAAAGAAGGACAAACACAAACTCAGAGTTAGTTTTTGTTTATTTTGTGATGTAGTTTTTACCTTTACACATTTAAGATCCGTCAAAGTCGAGAGAGGTCTCGCATCAAGTCCCCAGTTATATTAAAACAGTGAAATCAAACCTTGTAATCATCAGTGGTGGAATGTAACAGTACAGTTGTTAAAGTACTTTACTTAAGTACAATTTTGAGGTACTTGTACTTTACTAGAGTGTTTTTGTTTTATGCTACTTTATACTTTTACTCCGCAACATTTATTTAACAGCTTTAGTTACTAGATACTTTATAGATTAACCCCTCACCATCTACCCCCCCCTCTTTTTTAGAGTAGTAGGGTGGGACTCAGAGGATGTTCAGGGGTAGAGAAAAAGTCAGCAGAGTATGTCACATAGAAGTGGTGTACATCATCTGAAAGCTGGGAACCTGAAGATTAATTTGAGATGAAGCTCAGTACTCTGTGTTTAGTTGCTCTATTTATGTCTCATAAGATGTTGCAGCAATTTTTGGGTTGATAACATTTGCTAAACAGATTTGGTGCTAAATTTAACCATTTTTTACAACTCGAGAATTGATCAAAATGATCAATAATCCCTCCAAAATACCACATTAAGGCACCAAGACCTTGAGGAACACCAGAAAAAAAGCCATGCTGTCATTTGGTATCAAAAACTTTTGACATTTGGAGATTTCTGTAAGAATTGCATTTTTCGGTAATTGGATTGCGAGTACTTCTGTTCTGGAAACTGCTCAGAAACCCCCTTATTGTTGTAGTATTTTTAAGCAAATGAAGACACCGATTTCTTGAGTTCCTTGTCTGTTTAGTGGAGAGATAAGGCACCCAGTCTGCAGAGTGGGAGAATCCTAACCCTTGCATCCTACATGCTCCTTTTATACACTTTTGACATCGCCTTCTCTATTCTTTTAACCTTGAACCATAAGTGAAGCAAATGAAATGGTTATACGCTTCTGTCATCGTCTTATCTATTATTTCCCTCCCTTAACTTTTAAGCATCAGAGACCCAATTAAATGGTTATATTCATAACTCAAAACACCGGAAAAATAGAGGTCAATTGTAGTTCACACAGGGCACATAGAACATGTTTTTGAAAAGGCTTTGGCCTTTTACACAGCAGGAAATAAAATATATTTTAATAGTAAAAAGGCTGGTTATACACTACATTGTCAATCTAGCTAGGAAAGCCATCCATCGTCTGAATGCTCTAGGTCTGTAGTTTGTGGCTGTAAAGTTTCATGAGGCTGTGATTATCCTAGAGGTCACCACAGGTCATTGTATACAGTGAGGTCAAGTTTAAAAAAATGGTTTCACTATATGAAATGGCTACTATGGGGACTAACATCATCACACATGAATACAGTTGGGCTCATTGGATCCTCAAGAGTCTCATCTTTACAGTGATCCCCAATTTATGTAATTCAAGACTGTTTAGGGACCCCAGTATGCAGAAATATTCAAATACACAATTTTAGAATATGCGGAAATAACATTTATAATGCATTCAAAAAACTGCATGTGATTATTATAAAGTGGGCATGTCTGTAAAGGGGAGACTCGTTGGTACCCATAGAACCCTTTTTTTAATTCACATATCTTGAGGTCAGAGGTCAAGGTATGGTAAGGCATGGTTAGTACCAATGGATTCCTTAGGTTTTCTAGTTTCATATGATACCAGTATCTTCTACCTTTAAAACTGAGCCTAGTGGTAGGGCCCACCGGCGGGCCGTTGGATTTTTAACAGGTTCATATTTTACATAAAAAAATATATGATAAGTTTATAACATACACTACATTATTATAAATTAACACAGTGGTTCCTAACCGTTTTGGCTTATGACCATGAGTTGTTCCAAAAAGGAGACATTTTCCCTCTAAACTCCTCAAATGGTTTAATTGATAAAAATTTCTGAAGCTCTAAGAGGTAAAACTCAAATAATTCACACAAAAAAAATCCAAGATTAAAGTTAAGTAAAATAAAAAAAAACATTACAAATTTGTGTTACAGAACTTTTTATCTTCTTTTGTAGCCCATTAATAAACTCATGACCCCTCAGATTTATCTTGTGACTCTTTGGAGGGATCCCGACCCCTAGGTTGGGAACCACTGGATGAAACTACCTAGTATATAAAGTAACAGCTACAACATTAAAATGCTGCTCAAGCATCGATGCATCAATATTAAAGTGGCAGTAGGCAACAATTGTTTGGCATAATTTGGCAAAAATTCCATAATAACCTTTCAGCATATTGTAATTCAAGTGGTCTGAGAGAAAACTAGACTTCTGCTCCTCATCATGACTCTGTTTACAGGCTTTAGAAAAATCTAGAGAGAGCGTTCCTATTGGCTGTGCTCCGGTCATGTGACCAGAACTTGGCTTCCTTCAACAGATTTTACGATGGCGGCTGCGTCACAAACTTTCTCATTTTACAGCTAAACAGTACACTACAAGATGATTCTGAAAACATTTGAGGCGAGAAATAGGCATTACAGTAACAGAATATTGATTCATATTTGATCAGCGCTGCCTAGTTTGACCGTTTGGTCGGAGTTCGCGAGTGATTGACAGCGGACCTTGTTTTCCTCCGGTAAGTGAAATCCTTCAGATGCCGTTAGGAACACCGGAGGACACAGTAGGACACAGAGGAACATGATTTTTTCAGGTTACCTGTTTCATGTACTACTGTCACGATATAGCGTCCGTTACCTAAAAATTACTTTTTTAAATCATATTTGCGCCAATCTCGCATACTGCAGCTTTAACAATCTAATATAACATATCTAATAATATATCAGTCACTGGGTCAATAATCTGCAGAATGAGAACTTTTACTTTTGATACTTTTAGCTGATAATACTTCAGTACTTTTACTTAAATAGGATTTTGGAATGCAGGACTTTTACTTGTAAGGAAGTACTTTTACATGGTTTCCTTGAGCAAAAGATCTTAATACTTCTTCCACCACTGGTAATCACATTGAACCTAATTGTGGGTGTGGAGCAGATGATACACAACACCACAGTAGGTATATCACACTGTGCTGGTTCATTACTGATATTTGTCACTAAAGTGTTGGAGCTTAATGAAGGATTCCAAGAGGAGGCCTACAGTGTGACACCGCACCCCTCTGGCTTCTCCATGATGGTGGGATTTTCATCAGACTGATTCATGTTGGCATCAGCAACTTCAAGGAGTTTACTGAAGTGCAGCTACCAGGAGGTGAGGATTGTGTGTATGTGTGTCTGTGTGGGCTTCTGAATTCCTGAGAATACTTCGACCAAATGAATCACGTCAGCTCTCTTCCTCTGTCTTTGTCTCCCTGTCTCTCTATCTGGTGGGTTTTAGCCACAGTGGAGACACCTTTGCTAGTTTTAGTAGACGCTGTCACCACTTTCAGTCATCTGTCTGAAAGGTCACAAGAAACAGGTGAGTCAGGTGTGACAAAACATCATACTGCATGAACAGCTAGCAACTCTATGAGGCTGTACTTAGGCACAATTGTGCTTTGAGCTCATCAGTATGTTGATGTTTAGCGGCCATGTCTAGATGGTAGGCCTACCCCACAATTTTCAAAACTCTCACAAGATGGTTAAGGTTAGGCATTGACCTCGAATGGTTAAAGGATAACTTTGGTATTTTGCAACCTGGACCGTATTTTCCCATGTTTTTGTGTCTAAGTGACTAATGGGGACAACACTTTTTTGAAACTGGTCCAGTATTGAGGAGATTTTTTTGTGTTTTTGCCGCTGACAGGCTCAGATTGTTATTATAAGTGTCAACATTATGGAAAGGACCCTGAGGCTAGTACAGTTGAGGCTGGGGGGACGCCATTAGTTTTGCAAGTATTTAGTCATAAACCAAAATGTTGGACAAACTGAAGGTTCCGAATGATGATGATGATGATGATGATGATGATGATGATGATGATGATGATGAAAGGTCAGGGAATCCCCAAAGTAATTACAGTTTATCCTGAGGGGGACATGAATGTCTGCACCAAATTTTATGGCAATCCAACTGCTAGTTGCTGAGACATTTCACTCAAAACCACAACTGTCAACCTCATGGGGGCGCTAAGTCAAAGGAAAGTTGTATCGTCTTAGACCAATGACGTCATTGAAAACATCCGAAGCCGAAATGCAGTTAAGAACTTATTATTGCTGAATAAAAACTATAAATGTCTCCCATCTATCATTTCCCTATAGTTACACAAGCACATTCACTGTCCACTGCCCAGATAAACCACTGCCACATATCTGTAATATAACTGCCTGTTTTACACTATTTCACCGATAGGTGGTTTCGTGTGCATATGAAGCCCAGATGAAGCCTCGTGAAATGAACCCTTTAGCGAACCAATTTGCTTAAGAGCTTCAGTGCTTCATGAAGCTTCATCTTGCCATCACTACCATTTGTGCTTCAGCAGACTCTTAAGTCTTCATACTTGACTGCAGTCCACCAATAGAACTCACAATGTGGGTTTATTGACAAACCTGTTCTGTAATCGCCTGTCTCTCTTTAACAGGGATGGCATCCACCCAAACAAATCAGGTGCTCGGATGCTGGCTGCTAACATGCAGCACACTGCACTAACACATCCACGTGATTGACTGTTTACATCTCACTCATGCACATCAGAAATACCAGTGGGCAAGTCCGGGGTCTGAAAAGTGAAGCCAATGCAGAAGTGCCTTCAACTTGCATGCTATCTAATAGCCAGCAGGGGGCGGCTACTTTGGTTACGAAAAAAAGTCCAACCGGCGTTGTCCGGTCTGGGAGTTGTCAGTGTTTTCTTCTTCAAACTTTAACCCTTTCACAGTGTGTTTTCAGTTCATGAAAGTTAATTCTAACCTTTTTGGTAACCTAAAATGTCTTATTCAGCGTTCGGTTGTACTTAGCTCCACCCTCTCGTGTAAATTCTGGTTGCAAATAACCAAGATGGCGACGGCCAAAAATCAAGATGGCGACGACCAAAATGTCGAACTTGAGGCTTCAAAACAACAGTCTACAAACCAATGGGTTACGTCACAGTGACTACTTCCACTTCTTATATACAGTCTATGGGAAATCCCCTCTTCTTCTATGGTTCCATCTCAAACTTCTGACCCAGGTATCAGCTCCCCCAACTGTCCCCCTCTGTCATTACCAGTTCATCTCCCTATCAAGACCATTGTAACACAAAGGGTTTCACGTCCACTTTTCACAAATAAGTAGGTTTATAAAAACAATCTTCAGTACATAAACTGTACCACTGTCCCTCCAACAGCCATCACTCCAGCTAAATTTACTCTACTCAATGCTAGGTCTCTGTCAAACAAAACCTTTATCCTGAATGATTTGATCACTTCCCATAATCTGGATTTTTTTAAGACCTGGCTGAAGACATGGAGACTGCTGCCATTTAGTCAAAAACCTTCCCTCCAGACTACAGTTGTTTGAACTCCTTGCTGTGGCCTCCAGCAACCATTTTAACTGTAAATAAATCACTACTGACAACTTCCAGAGTTTTGAGATGCCTATCTTTATTGTCAACTGTCAAAACCCTGTCTGCTTTATCTCAATTTACCGCCCCACGAAACCAAATGACAGCTTTTTAGCTGAATTTTTACTGAATTGCTTTCTTCCATTGTCCTCAATCATGAAGGAATTTTGGTTGTAGGGGATTTTAATATCCATGTTGATGTCCCATCCAACCACTATACCACTGAATTCCTAAACATTCTTTTAAGCTGGTGCAGCATGTCTCCGGTTTAACTCATAACACCCTTGACCTTTTATCTACCATACCAGTGATCACAACAACCTTAATAAATCAATTAAATATTTGTGTAGGTATCTCAGGGGATGCCCTGGAGTGGTTTGTATCATATCTGTCAAATAGACATTTCTTGGTCTCCATGGGTAACTATGTGTCCTCATCTGCTGCACTGTTATATGGGGTGCCTCAGGGGTCAGTACTCGGCCCCATTTTATTATCTTTGTATATGCATCCATTGGGTCAAATAATCAGTCACTTTGCCTGTATATCATATCATTGTTATGCCGACGACACTCAGCTTTATGTTTCAGTAAAACGGGATGACTTCAGCAACCTAGACACTCTCCACAATGTTTAGCTGCTATAAAGGACTGGATGTCACTCAACTCTCTCCAACCAAACTCAAGCTTCTCATTATTGGTCCCAAAAATACTACTGAGGGCATTCTCCAGTGTATTGGCCCTCTTGCCCCCATGTCAAACCTAATTCCAGGAATCTTGGTGTTATATGTACGTCAATAAGTTGGTTCATTCCTGTTTTTTTCAACTGCAAAACATTGCAAAGATCAGACCATTGCTATCGGCTTCTGATTTAGAACGTATCATTCACACGTTCAATTTTTCCTGTCTCAACTTTTGCAGTGTCCTATTCACTTGTCTCAGTCAAAGTGCCCTGGCCCGTCTTTAGCTTGTGCAAAATACAGCAGCTAGGCTCTTAAAGCTGAAGTAGGCGAGATTGGAGCAAATGATGATTAAAAAAAGACGGTAACATGTCTGTTCAGGTTTGTTGAAAAGAGCTGTAATGGTGTAATATAAAACTATCAAGATACACACTCATTTAGATAAAGCGTGTGTGGCTCAGCACTTTAAAGTTGTATTTATTCATGGTTTCATAAAAGTAATTACTTAAAGCTGAAGTAGGCAAGATTGGAGCAAATATGATTAAAAAAAGTTTTTTTTATAAAACGGTCGCTATTATCGTGACAATAGTACATGAAACAAGTAACCTGAAAAAAATCATGTGCCTCTGTGTCCTCTGGTGCTCCTAACGGCATCTGCAAGATTTCACAGACTGGAGGAAAACAAGCAGTCATAGCTGATCTGAGGTCTGCTTTCCATTTGTTGTCTATGAGAGCCGGCTGTCAATCACTCGCGAACTTCGACCAAACGGTCAAACTAGGCAGCGCTGATCAAATATGAATCAATATTATGTTACGTTAATGCCTATTTTTCGCCTCAAATGTTTACAGAATCATCTTGTAGTGTACTGTTTAGCTGTAAAATGAGAAAGTTTATGAGGCGGCAGCCATTGTGAAATCTGTTGAAGGAACGCCAAGTTCTGGTCACATGACCGGAGCACAGCCAATAGGAACGCTCTCTCTCTGAACTGACCTGTGATTGGTCAAAGTCTCCCGTCACGGTCTAAATTTTCTAGCCATGAGGAGGTGCAAAAGTCTAGTTATCTCTCAGAACACTTGAATTACAATATGCTGAAAGGTTATTATGGAATTTTTGCCCAATGATGCCAAAAATAACCTGCCTACTGCCACTTTAACTAGGACTAGCCGTAGAGCTCATATTACACCTATTTTAGCTGTTTGACTGTTTCAAAGAACATCTAAAACCCCATTTCTTTAAGTTGGCTTTCAATAATGTTCTATAAGTCCAAGGGTTGATGTGTGTGATAACTTGTTGTTGCTGTATGCTTTCGGTGTTTTTAAATACATTGCGTTGTATGTATTTCTGATTACTAGTTGTTCTTGTATACGCTCTGCCCTTGATATTGTGTTTTTTTGTACTGAGGTTAATGTAAAGCACTTTGTAACCTGTGTTTAAACAGGTGCAATACAAACAAAATTTGACTTTCTTACTTACTTTCGGTGGAGTTCATCGTGTTGAATGAAAAATATGGCACCTGCGTGACTCGAGTAGCAAGCACTTGCTGCACTTGATGCGTGACGGTGCTACCTACTTGAGTTTGCAGCTATGAAATGTTGAGATATTTCACTGGATAAGTGAAAACTCTGGGGATTAGGACACAGAAAAGAACCCCTATCAGTCAGCACAGACTAAATACAACATACAGCAAGTCAACGCTGGTCTTTGTATGACTGTACATCTGCAGAAGAGCACCACCCTTACCTGCCTGGGCCCTGACCTTCAAAGAGTAAAAGAATCTCACTCTCACTGTCAACACTCTCAGTAGTTTGTACAGTATGATTGTTTAAACTCTATAATGTAAGTGAAAAGATAGCAAAGACATGGGTCTTGAAATTCTTACTAGCTTCTCCTGACTTTCACACATGACCTTGTACGGATTCCCAACACCTCCAGCAACATTCAGTTCTGTCCAGATTCCAGGTGATAAACTCATATAATATGTTACATATTATAAAGCACATGTCAGGCACTCTGGAGGGGAGAGATTTCCATCAATAAAACTTTTCTATTCTCTATTATGGTCTGCTTTCACTAGCAGTACAGACTTTGACTTTGAAAATCAGTCATGGCCAAATCACGACTATAATTGGATTTTATATTGGTCAGAATGTTCCCAGATTTCAACTGGTAAAGACATGCCAGCACAAGCCAGTATGTGCTGGCATACAGAAATATGCAGTGCCAATTAAATTACAGTACATGACTACGTATATTGTCTGCTTCTTGCAAGTTACCACTGCAGGGAACTCATAACTTCAGAGAGGCTACCATGTCAGCCGGTTATGTAACTCTCTTCACAGAGAACAAAAACAGCTTAGAGGAGCTGGTTTTGATTTTACAGATGGCTGAAGCTACTGTAATACTCCCAAAATATTTGGCAAACATTTCCCTGCTTTATTTCTTCTGCAAAGGGTGAGCCAGCCGCAGCTTTAGTCCTCACAAGCCCCGCTCTACCTATAAAGTCTTTCCAGACCAAGCGTCAGTGGTGGAAGAAGGATTTTTTCCTTTCCTTTAATATCGTCAGCAAAATGTACTTAAAGTTTCAAGAGTGAAAGAACTCATAATGTAGAAAATGACCGCCGCCATAGTTATAGTACTGGATTATGAATGCATTAAAGGGGAACTACGGCCATTTTCAAAATTCATACATATTATTCCTGTGGCCTAAGACGGTACAAAAAATACTAGTAAATATGAAGAACTCTCTCCCAAATCCAAAAACTAGAGTGCTAAAACTCAAACTAGTGATGTCATAGGGTACACACATTGTGGAACTGATAGACAATGTATAGGGAAAGATATGTAAAGAGCATTTTAAAGGTGCCCTGTGGAGTTTTCCTGTAAACAACTGTTCTGTTTACATTCAGTGGCTCAGCAAAACACAGTGTGTAACCCTGAGCAAACAACAAACAAATCAAATGCATTTCCTTCCTTATAAAAACATTTGCAAACCCAGATTTCTTTTTTCATTTTAGTTCTAAACCTGCCTTGTTTACATCCATGTTGCTTGCTAGCAGTCTTCTTCTTCTTCCCTTCCTTTGGTGGTCCATTGCTGCTTCTGTTGCCCTGTTACCGCCACCTTGCACAAGAACAAACAAAATGGAGACACATTCATGAAATGCTTCATGCTTCATAGTGCTTCTCGTCGTCAAAAACTCAACAAGGTGCCTTTAATGGATATTGCTGGGTGGTTATAGTATAAAATCTTAAAGACAATAGAGTGCTCCAGGGATGACGTATTTTTGTAGGCCAACCAGGAAGTTAGCATTGCCCCGGTTCCCTCGACAAAGAGCCAATGGGATTTTTCCATTGGGTTTTGGTTACTGCAGAAAATAAGCTCTGTGGCAAACACACGTTTATGATACATTTTTGTACGTACGTATGTTTGTTACGTTTACGCTTTGTTCAGCAAGATAATCTTCACAATTGATCACCACTTCTAAGATTTTTAAAGTGTGAATGCAATCGCCAGAAGTAAAACGCTGACGTTAGGCTATTAACGAACTGCACCACGGTCACATGAGCCTGAGTATGCACAACGAGACTGTAAAGGCAGACGAGTCCTGGTGATGACGTTTAGTAGTCTCATTTAGCCACTTGTTAGCAACCGCCTTTTTAAGACATGTAAAGGCTTCAAAAGTCACGAGTGGGGTATTTATTGATGTCTTACGTTAAAACCTTTTCAGCTTGTGTTAACCACAGACCTTATTTCAGGCATCTATCTAAAAACCCATTAAAAAAAAAACATTGACTTCCAGACGAGGGAACCGATAGTGCTAAAATGCTAACTCATTTCCGGGTTTTAGGACTCATTCCTGTAGCACTCTATAGACCACGAAGTCTTGCCTATTTCGTCATGGTTAAGGAGCGGCCAGAGAATGTGTTTGAACCAGACATTCAAATCCAAGCAGATACATACAATTTGTATAAAAGCAGTTTTTTTTGGAAAAATCACCTGTGTCAACATCATATGCCAACAAGAATCAATGTCATCATGTGTACAGCCTAAAAAAAACAAAAAACTAGTGTAGCTCCACTTTAATCTGCAAGCTAACTAGAAAGTGTAGCTCTCAAATATAAGCAGTGGAGTAAAAAGTACAATATTTCCTTCTGAACTGTTAGTGGAGTAAAGGTATAAAATAGCAGAAATTAAAAAATACTCAAGTACCTCAAATGCGTACTTAGGTAGAGCAAACAGTAAATGTGTAGTTACTTTCCAGCCCTGCCAAACTTCAAACATCTAGGGGAAATATCCAACAGTTCACAGAAGTCACTGGCTGCTGTGAAAGGCCTGAGGTTGCCACAGGAGGCATTGTCAGATCCCTCGCTTTATGCAATCCAGTTTGCAGCTTGTATTAAATTACTAGCAATGTGCCAGATAAAGCTTGACATCTTACCAAAACAATCTAAAATGACCTTTTAGGTACACACCTAAAAAAAGCATGAGAGAAGGAAAAAGTTTTCCTCAGAAGCTCCACCCGTCTGCGCCTTTCCCTGCAATGTGATGATTGAAGAGTCTGCTGTGGTGACAGTGGATGTGGTGATAACAAAGATTAAATCATACAGAAAGTGACCTGTAAACTGTTCCACAGAAACTAGTGTGGTTTGCTTTCATAATCAGCGCAACTATGAGAACACTTGTGCAAGAAGTTTCTTGTTATTTTCTGTATTTGTTGCAGGAATTGGCAGGAGTATATATATATCAAATAACCTAGAACAGTATGTTAAATATGTCACACGACTGTTCTCCAGTACACCAAGCTTTAACGTTTTCAGCTATCTCACCTACAACAGGGTGGTGTCACCTTGATTAGGTAGATAAAAGCAGTTGTTAACAATTAGTTTTGTACTCATACTGTACTTCCACAGTTGAGCACTTTTGGCGTGTGTAATTAAGCAAGGAGTAAACTTCTTACTGTCAGGGTGCCCAAAGCTGTCAGGACTTTTGTTCACTATTAATTAATATGAAGAGAAAAGCTGGGTGTGCCAGAGATAACAGCGGTTGATAAAACCTATCCAGTGCGGTCCTGGAATGCAGAACACCAGGGCGCATTGTTCAGATTAAGGCGTTTCAACAGTCAACAGATAATGAGTGTTTCCAGTGAAACTGAAGATGAGCATGTAGCAGATGTGCATTCTATTATTTTGCAGCCAGATCTTCGCGACTGGTTCTCACTTCTTCAAGGGGTGAGTTTCAGATTAGGAATTGGCTTTAGAGTAGGGCTTTCATAGTTAACGCAATAACTCGTTAACGCAAATTTGTTTTAACGCCACTAATTTCTTTAACGCATTAACGCAACTTACGATTTTTAGGTTGTAGCGGGCTCAGTTTTAAAACTAGTGAAGATACTGGTATCATACGAAACTGCAAAACCTAAGGAATCCATTGGTACCAACCATGTCGTACTAGCTTGTTGTGAAGGAGGCTAAATAACGCTCCAAATTTACTAAATTTTGGCGAGGAAAAACTGGCATGGCCATTTTCAAAGGGGGTCCCTTGACCTCTGACCTCAAGATATGTGAATATGTGAATGGGTTCTATGGGTACCCACGCGTCTCCCCTTTACAGACATGCCCACTTTATGATAATCACATACAGTTTAGTCAAGTCAGTGACAGCTGTTGCCTGTTGAGTTCACCATGTTATGATTCAAACATATTCCATCCATCCTTTATCTGTAACCACTTATCCTATTCAGGGTTGCGGGGGGCTGGAGTCATCCCAGCTGACATTGGGCGAAGGCGGGGTAAACCCTGGAGAGGTCGCCAGACTATCACAGGGCTGACACATAGAGACAGACAACCATTCACGCTCTCATTCACACCTATGAGTCATCAATTAACCTAACTTGCATGTCTTTGGACTGTGGGAGAACCTGGAGAAAACCCACCCTAACACAGGGAGAACACTCTACACAAAAGGGCCCCAAACCGGATTCGAACCTCCGACCCTCTTGCTGTGAGGCGACAGCGCTAACCACTGCACCACTACACCACCGTGCAGTCTGATTTGAGCATTTCTTATTCTAAATGCAGTACATGTGAGGGTTTCTGGACAATATTTGTCATTGTTTGAGTTGTTAATTGATTTCCAATAATAAATATATACATACATTTGCATAACGCAGCATATTTGTCAACTCCCATGTTGATAAGATTATTAAATACTTGACTAATCTACCTTTAAGGTAAACTTTAAACTAAAAAAAATGTGTGATTAATTTGCAATGAATCGCGATTAACTATGGACAATCATGTGATTAAATATTTTAAGCGATTGTCAGTCTTAGTTTAGACTTAAAGGGGCTATATGTAAGAATCAGAAATTGCTTGTTCACAGCGACACCTGTGGCCGCATTGTCAACGAAAGTCAGCGTCCTGTTGCTCGCGCTCGCGCTTGTGCTCGCGCTACATTGACATGAACGAGCACCGATCTAAACAGTGAGGCGACACACGTCAGCTAACACACAATATCACTCTATATTTCACCTGCTTGGCAGTAATATTAGCTGACCAGACTAAGGTCTCTCCATGGATCAATGCTGATTCTAGTGCTGGCTTTTCCCTTCTCAGCCTGACGACCGCGGAGGGAACGTGGGGGGGGGGGGCGGGGGGAGACAAACACCCGGTCGGGGGGGAGACAGCGACACCCGGTCGGGACGATAACGAAAACTCGCTGCAGAGCCCCGTCACTTCACAAGACAAGGGAAACCTCTGTTGGTCTGGAGGAGCTGCAGCATTTATTTCTGCAAAAACGTCCACTGCACATTCACTAGATATTCTCAGAGCTAAACTAACTCTTCTGCAGTGTGCGCGCGTGCACGTGGAGTTGGAGCGAGCCGAGCGGGTGAGAACGAGCGCGGTGTGCAAGCAGGCAGCAGGCAGCAGGCAGCAGGAGCAGCACGTACCCACACACGAGCGCGCATGGGATTCCGACCCGTTAGGATTTATGCGCGTGATAAGTTACAAATAGTCCCTTTAAAGTGACAGTTAGGACAAGGATTAGGTAAAATACAGGGTTTGCATGCAAGCAGCGGAGAACTTCATATGAAAGGTTTGTTGTCAATAGAGAGAGTTGTTATTATTTCAAATAATCTGAATTCAAGCACATGATCTTGGCATTTACTTTTCGCTGCATCTAAAGAAAAGTGGACAGATATTAATGAGGTGAGGCAGTCAGGAGCTCTCAGAGCAGAGTGAGCTGGGCGTGGTGCTGGCAAGAATCAACAATGGAAAAACATTCCTGGCCCGGTGCGGTACATTAGTTTCAGGCAGACTGGGAACAGATTGAGTAATATCCTGCAGGAGCTTCAACAATGTGGACAGTTGAGGAAGAATTATTCTGCTCAAAAGTGGGCAATGACATCCTTGTTGAAATTGTGCCTTGATTTTACACAATATGTTTTTTTTCTATAAATAATATGGTGTGTTAATTTTGTGTTTTTTTTTTTAAATAGTACAGTCTAAAGTTATGTTAGTGCTGCTTCCAGTTTAAAGCTGAAGTATGCGAGATTGGAGCAAATATGATTTAAAAAAGTTATTTTTATAAAACGGTCGCTATATCGTGACAGTAGTACATGAAACAGGTAACCTGAAAAAAATCATGTGCCTCTGTGTCCTCCGGTGCTCCTAACGGCATCTGCAAGATTTCACAGACCAGAGGAAAACAAGCAGTCAGAGCTGATATTAGGTGCGCTGTCCATCTGCTGTCTATGAGAGCTGGCTGTCAATCACTAGCGAACTCGGACCAAACGGTCAAACTAGGCCGCGCTGATCAAATATTAATCAATATTATGTTACTGTAATGCCTATTTCTCTTCTCAAAGGTTTTCAGAATCATCTTGTAGTGTAGTTTGTGACCCAGCAGCCATGTTGGAAATCTCTTGAAGGAACGCCAAGTACCGGTCACATGACTGGAGCACAGCCAATAGGAACGCTCTCTCTCTGAAATGACCTGTGATTGGCCAAAGTGTCTAATGAGCCTGCATGTGACATAGGAAGGGGAGCCAAATCTGAATGGCTTGTTGAATCACATGTTTTCTGATCTAGACAGCCCACAAAAAAAACTGACTGGGTTGTCTTATTTCAGTTTGTGGGTTGGTCGGTACTCCAGATACCCAGATGGATGTGCACAAGCACTGAAAAAGTGAGTTTTTCCCTTTAAGTTGCAACTCTTTTTCTTAATCCAAACAAATATGGTAGCTGAAAAATACATATGTTAGTGCTCAATTTGTATGATGTAAACCAAAATTAAATACTTTCATTATCAATCAACCTTCCTATTATGTTAGATTTTCATACATTAATATCGCTTTTATATTTTCCCTTGTGTCGTAAAAAATGTAATTTACGGCTACCTGGATAGAGAAGAAGAAGAGCCCTGACTTGGGAAACAGAGTGAACAGAATTTTTTTTCATCCAGACAGGAGTCTTCAGAACTAGGAATGCACCAGTCCGACTTTTTCAGTGCCGATACAGATAACGATGCCTGGACTTTGGGTATCGGCCGATACAGCGTATACCGATCCGATACCGGTGTGGAAGTGACTGGGATCATTCTTTTATGTGTAAGGCCACATCAGGCCTGACTTAAACATCGCTTTCCTAACTTTGTAAAACTAAATGTAACAATTAAATACATAGATATAAATGTACTGAATTATTTATTATTAAAATAATAAATCGTACACCAGAAACTTAATAGTAAAAAATCTTCCAAATTACAGGAAATATTTACATTAATTACAATTTAAGTCTCAACCTTTTTAATGCAGCAACAAATTGGTCAAAACTAAAACAGAATATAATGCATATATACCCGATCCAGCTATTTAAGTCAGTATCAGCCCGATATCCGATCTGGTACCGGTTTCGGTGCATCCCTATTCAGAACAGCGGTAAATGTTGTTAAATGGTTTTTATTTTTAAGAGAAATTGATGCTTAGCTCTGTGACTTGAACACAGCCTAATGTTAATACACCAAAGGCACAAACTGAGGCTAGTGGAGACCAAAACTGAGATCATCAACTCCCAATTACTGCTAATGTTGCTCCATGTCTGCTGAATATGTAAATAGGGAATTGTCTGCTGACAGATTAGTGTCCTGAAATAAATATGCACATAACATGACCTTAATGTTAAACGGAACCATGCGTTCATGTGTATTCCAATTTGTGCTTGTGTCTTTTGGCCTGATGATTGAAAGTCTGTATTATTATATCATCTGTATTATTCTGCAAAGCTGCCTATTAAATTGTTCCCTGAGAAACAATGAACCTGCCCACGTGTTTTACAGTTCAGTGGAAGCGTAGGTTTTTGGCAAGTAAAAGTGAAAGAGACAAATGGTTCACTGGAAAGGGCCACGGCATCGGCACATGTCTGTTCAGGTTTGTTGAAAAGAGCTGTAATGGTGTAATATAAAACTATCAAGATACACGCTCATTTAGATAAAGCGTGTGTGGCTCAGCACTCTAAAGTTGTATTTATTCATGGTTTCATAAAAGCAATTACTTAAGGTAATACTACAGCATGTTCCTCTTTGTGTGAAAGTGTAAAACATTAGCCTGTGTAGTTTAGGATTGTTTAAACAGCAGGTGATGATGTGATGTGGAGTAAAGTACATGTGTTAAGTAGGATTAAGAGTGAGAGTGAAACAGAAAAAGCTCTTGTTCACCCTGAAATTCTGTTAGTAGTGCCCAGTGGTGGAATGTAACAAAGTACATTTACTCAAGTACAGTTTTGAGGTACTTGTACTTTACTGAAGCATTTTGATTTTAATGCTACTGAAATGTTTTTCACTGGAAAATATTGCACTTTTCACTCATATCTGACAGCTATAGTTACTTCTTCTCATAAACATATTACATACTAAACATATGATAAGGTTTTAATCCAAGAAGCTTTGTTATAGATTAAACTGCCCAACAAAATATAGAAATATAAAGTAGTTATTTATCTCCACCTGCATACATAACTGCTGCTTAAAGCTGCATTTGGGAACTTTGAGCAAATATGAAAAAAAATTGTCACTATATCCTGACAGTAGTGCATGTTGTTGTGACCGCGGGGGAGGAGCAAGTCCCCAGGAAGAGCGCCGGTCTTTGATGCACATTTTTCGTAGTGGACAAAAGGCGGTACTACAACTTCCGCGTCACGTGTCACGTGATGCCATTGGGCCCAAAAAGACTTTTTCCCATAGACTTACATTGGGAAAGAGACGTTGAGGTAAATCAACTTCCCTGTGCGAACACTTGAATAGCCCTTATTTAAATCATTAGGTCCTAAAAGTTGTAAAATGAACTAATAGCTGAATCCAGAGTTATTTTCCTTCCTCCGTTCATATGAATGATTCCCAGACGGAGGCTGGAGTGAGGGCTGGGAGGTGGAGTTAAAGGAAACGCTACTGCGCCGGCTCTATGGGCCCAATGGATGAGGAAGATCGCTGGATGATCCAGGTACTTTATCACTCAGCAGTTGAGCCATTTTGGCTTCATATGCCACTGAGCAACTCTCATAGGAATGAACGGTAGCCCGTCTACAATGCTATATCCAGTTCTCTTAATACATCCATGTAGACTACCAGACGTCTTCCCTTCAAAATGTAACGTTACGGCAATTTCGAGCCGTAACAAAGTCTTGCATCACTTTTAAGTTTTAAGGCATACAGGTAGTCGTTAAATATATATAAATATTTCCTTAGAGTGTGGGTCGATCACCCTGTTGTTGATCAGTTCATTTATCGATCTGTGGAGCATGACAGCTCGCCACGACCACGCTTGATCCACAATCTCCTTCTGTTTGTAGCAAAGGCAAGTGATCCCCTCGGAAAATTAAACATTTTAAATCCATTTTTTTCTGTGGTTGGTGCAGTTTACTGCTCAACAAGTCCTTGACCAGCCGTACTTTCTGCCCCCTAGCTGCACGCAAATCTCTGTGATGACGCTGCACAGAAACCCGTCTATAATCCCCAGTAAGAGTTACTCAGTATGACTTGGCGAGCTTTGCTGCAACATTTCAGTCATCTCAGGTGTCCCGTCCATTGTGACCCTCCATATATCTGTTTATTACCTGACAAAGTCTAATATACAACTACAGGTTGGCAAGGTCCGATTAAATGTGGTCAAAATAATTCTAACACTGCCAAAATACTGTAGCGTGTGCACTGGAGGTGTTTAAGTGACAACAGAGTGAAATAGGCTTTGTAGTTTATCAATCATGCTGCAAATTTGTTGGCATCCTTTGCCAAACGTTAAACGTTAGCTGACAAAGCCAATCTTTTTATCCACTTATTTCACTTGAAGCCTACAAAAGAAATTTATTTCCCTCAGGGCAAACAACCAAATGTCAGAGCGGGACTCGCCCTGTGACCCTTGAAGAATTTATCAATCTGGTTCCAAGTCAAAGGTGTGTTGCTACACGTAATCCACCTTCCTGTGCTTTTCACAAATCCTCCCTTCTCCAGATGCTTGTGGCTACCACGCCCGGCTTTAACGATGCCAGAGTCTGATGATTCTGGGAGATAAATGTGAGAAGACATGATGTAAGGAAAGCACCTGATTAGGTATCCTGTTGTGCAATCTACTCACTTGATCACTCACACTTGATTGCCATTTGTCATTTCAGAGAAACACAATCATGGCCCACGAATCAGCTAATGAGTTATTTTAAAAAAGCACAACCTTCTGTTCGTTTGAGCCACTAACTTGAAGTTTTCTCACTACGGCTGTCAATCGATTAAAATATTTGATCATCAATCGCATGATCGTCCATAGTTAATCGCGATTAATCGCATGATCGTCCATAGTTAATCGCAATTAATCACAAGTTAATCACATATTTGTTATCTGTTCGAAATGTACCTTAAATGGAGATTTGTTAGGTATTTAATACTCTTATCAACATGGGAGAGGGCAAATATGCTGCTTTACGCAAACGTATGTACGTATTTATTATTGTAATTTAATTAATAACATAAAACAATGACAAATATTGTCCAGAAACCCTCACAGGTACTGCATTTAGCAAAAAAATATGCTCAAATCATAACAAGGCAAACTGCAGCCCAACAGGCAACAACAGCTGTCAGTGTGTCAGTGTGCTGACTTGACTATGACTTGCCCCAAACTGCATGTGATTATCATAAAGTGGGCAAGTCTGTAAAGGGGAGACTCGTGGGTACCCATAGAACCCATTTTCATTCACATATCTTGAGGTCAGAGGTCAACGGGGTTATTAACGCGTTATTATCGTGTTAACTTTGACAGCCCTCGTTCTCACACTTGATTGAGTGGAACTTCGTTATCACCTGTTGTAGTTGAAGCCACCTGGGCAAAATGTTTCCATCTGCACATTACTCATCGAACAATGTACGACATCAGTGTCGTCATTACAAGGTGAATAATG
The DNA here is from genome assembly GCA_916701645.2 of Sebastolobus alascanus. Classification (NCBI taxonomy): domain Eukaryota; kingdom Metazoa; phylum Chordata; class Actinopteri; order Perciformes; family Sebastidae; genus Sebastolobus; species Sebastolobus alascanus. The sequence goes on from CAKAOJ020000045.1 coordinate 1,698,967, forward strand.
TCTCCGCATCTGGTTTATGTCAGTAAAAACAAATGTTTTCTGTACAGGTTGTCTGTTGTGTTGACTCAATTGATTTTTGACTCTCCTGTCAAGTCTCTGTTATTCACACTTTAAAACCTGCCAAACCTGAGGGCAGTTCACTCGCTAAGACAAAGCTCTGTAGTCAACCACGCATCCGACTCCGCTTGTCTCAGCCTGGCTGGTTAGATAAGGAAGATAAGCGTCTGCATCGCTGCTCACTTTTAGTCCTGTATGCAAAAGAATAATAATTTACATGTACATCAATAAAAGACAAAGAGGGTTTAAGACCCATGTGTTTGACCAGAATAATATTTCACACAAGTTACAATATATCATTTGAGCCTTGGTTACGTGATTGTCAGTCTAATAAATCTGCTCACCTATAGTACAGTAAGACAGGATCAGTCTGCTTGCTTGTTATTGTTTAAGAGCACAATGGATACTGAGGAAGTTGACTGCAGGAATTCCTGGCATCCTGAGCTCAGAGCGAAGAGATCTCCGGCCGTTACTCCCACACAGTCTGAGGAGAGGAGGCTGTACCTCGGGAGGGGCGGGACTTAACAGCTGGACCTGCTGTATATCTGACCTGTGAGCACAGACGACCAGCGCTGAGATGTTGGGGAGCACCTTTAAGATCCCAATCCCTCTCACGCCGACTGAGACCGACTGCTAACCAGCACTGACCAGAGTGGAACTTTCTACAAACGTCAGGTAAGAGCAGATTTATTTTTAGGATTGGTGATTGAAAATTCAAATCACTTCTTTTATTTGTTTCTAAGTTCTAAAGAAAACGATCAGTCTTCTCAAGGAATTCTTTCAGTGAGGGTGTTCTTTAATCCAAAGTAAAAGCACATTTAAACAGTTTAGTTTCTTTTTGAGTGGGACCGAGATAGTGCTGAAATAATCAAAAGAGAAGTGTGTATCCTGCACTGTGAGCCAACACCCTTCCGATAAAAAGGGAAAGCAAACATTCCTCTCTGATTAACTCTTACCACAATTGTCAAAATAAAGTTTTAAGCATAGCCTGTGTGTCACTTTTAAGGCTTTTGACAAGACTGAACAGTGTTTCTACATCACCCTCGGGGCTGTTGACACATAATGACAATCTTACTTTTCCCACAGCTACAGAGACTATTGCACAACAAATGATAACACATTGCCTCATTCATTCCTGTTTCTTTTATTGCTGAGAGGGTGTTGAGAATGTATTGGTAAAGACTTGAGCGTCGGCCTGTTGCATCATAGAGATGATGCAACAGGCCGTGCGAACTAATCCAAATGTGAGAACAAATAGGCAATTTGCAGCGTGGTGTCAATCTTAGATTGGTGTGAGGTGGGCCTCCCCAGAGGGGGGTTCAGGGGAGGCTCAGTGAATGGAAGTGAAAACATATTACATTAGTAATTACTAGGGCTGTCAATTCATTAAAATATTTAATCGCGATTAATTGCATAATTGTCCATAGTTAATTGCGATTAATCGCAAATTAATCACCCATTTTTTTATCTGTTCAAAATGTACCTTAAAGGGAGATTTGTCAAATATTTAATACTCTTATCAACATGGGAGTGGGCAAATATGCTGCTTTATGCCTATGTATGTATATATTTATTATTGGAAATCAATTAACAACACAAAACAATGACAGAGACCCTCACATTTATGATAAAAATATGCTCAAATCATAACATGGCAAACTTAAGCCCAACAGGCAACAACAGCTGTCAGTGTGCTGACTTGACTATGACTTGCCCAAAACTGCAACATAAAGTGAGCATGTCTGTAAAGGGGAGACTCGTCTGTACGCATAGAACCCATTTTCATTTACATATCTTGAGGTCAGAGGTCAAGGGACCCCTTTGAAAATAGCTGTGTCAGTTTTTCCTCGCCAAAATTTTGCGTAACTTTGGAGCGTTATTTAACCTCCTTGACAAGCTAGTATGACATGGTTGGTACCAATAGATACCTTAGGTGTATCTAGTTTCATATGATACAAGTATCTGCACTCTACCTTTAAAACTGAACCTGCAACCACCTAAAAATCGCAAGTTGTGCTAATGCGTTAAAGAAATTAGTGGCGTTAAAACAATTTCGCGTTGACGCATTATTATCACGTTAACAGCCCTAGTAATTGCATTAGTTATCAAAAGAAGGTCACAGAGTAGCCTAAATGTGTGTGATATGATTAAAGAGATTTTCAGTTCAGAGATAGTTCAGAGATGCAGTAGTTTTGGGGAACTAATAAATGCCTTCGGACATACCTTTTTTTATATATTTGGTGTTGTCTGAAGTTATGTCAAACAGCAATATCAAGCCTCAATTGTTGAGTGTCTATGGGATCAAATAACATAATCATGGTCTTATGGTCCCATAGACATCCAGGAATTGAGCGAAACTCAGCAAGTAAACTAAGGGGAATAAGACACCTCTTTTCTAGCGCGTCTTATTCTTCAAGACACACAGGTATCAGGTCCGCTGGTTTGTCAACATAACATCTTCTAATCATTCAGACAGATTCTTGGCTAAGTTGAAGCTACAGTTGGAAGCCGTATAACTCATTCAGACAAGTAGGAGTTACATGTCAAAGTCATTATGCAGTCCGTGAGAAAAGTTTCACTTTTTGCAATAAATCAATGTCAGCGAATCAGTTTTAATTATAATGCCTTATTATATATTGACATTATAGAGCAATTTATAATGACTTTTAAGGGCAAATAATACTTCGTAATTGCTGGGGAGTCACTGACAAATTGACTAAAATAATCACCCGTTATATACAGCTGAAGATAAAAGTAGAAATAGTTTCAGGTATTATCTATATTTGGAGTAAATTGAGTCTATAAAGTGAGTTTTTTGGGGAACATTACATTAATTAAATGTAAATGTCCATCATCAAAAATTACTCAATTTCTGTTATGACTCGTTAAACAAATAAATTAATTTTAAAGCGTTTTTTTGTGTTGTTCTTGCATCGATTTGATATTTTTTTCTTAAAACAAACAATGACCACTTATAGCGACTTATAACCAGCTTGTAATGTCTTATATCTGCCTATACCTCAGGAATTTCATTACTTCACTTAAAGCACCCAATGACCACTTAGAGTAACTTATAATCACATTGTAATGCATTATAACGGTGATTATGATGCATTATAAACAGACTAAAATGTATTACAACTATGGAAATTATAATACACTATGATCCACGCAAAAAAAAATTTCAGTGAGTTTCCAGCAATTATGAAGTATGATGATAATTGACCTTATAAGTCAATATAATGTGTTTTGATTATTGTTGTGAAGCATTAGGAATATTTACGAGTGCTTGTAACTGTAATTATACAGTGCTATAAGTAGATTATAACACATTATAAGTATATTTATAATGCATTATAGACATGGGAGTAACATATAAATTCTTACCGCTTTTTCCTTATTAAACTACTGGTATATTATGTATTTTAAAAAGTCATCTATGTCGTGAAACACCTAATCAAAGCTTGCTTTGTAGGCTGATGGAATGAATGAAAACGTTATTTAGCTGTCTCATGACCCGTTAAAAGTAACCATGGTACTATTAAAGTTAGAGCTGTAACGATTCATTGACTAGTTGATCTACAGGAAATTAAGTGACAACTATTTTGCATTAATTTTTCAAGCAAATATGCCCAACATCACCAAGCTCCAGCCTCTTAATTGTGAGAATGTTCTGCTTTTCCTTGTTTATCATTATAGTAAATTAAATAGGCTCTAAGACAATTGTGATCGCCACTTTTCCACCGTTAAGATTCATCTTTAGTTGCAGCCCTTATTAGGATTTCATTAGTAATAGATTCCAAACAGATAATGAGGTGTAACTACACTCCTGTACGTGTACAGTCTAATGCAATCCAATACAGCTGCCCTGCCATTAAGTCTACTTTTATGACGCCTATAATATTCCGTTTTTGTTGCCACTGTCATAGAGGTGTTAATTAAATGATATGTTTTAATGCTGTGGTGTTACTGTATTACATGTATATTTAGAGGTGTTTCTAATTCTGCCCCCCCTACATGGCAGGGACAGAAAAACAGAAACACGTCTCACTATAATGCAGTCTAGTTCAACACCACCTTTAACTATGACCTCAATAATAAACATGATGTGTACACATTTCTGACAATGGCAACAGAAGCGTGACATTATGATTTTTGTAAAGATAGATGTAATGGCAGAGCTGTTGTGTTGTGCTGCATTAGATTGTACAGGAGTACCTAATAAAGTGGCCACTTTTTCTTGAGACAAAAAGAAGTATAACACTAAGTGTACTTCATTGTCACTATCTCCTCCCAGGCATGGAAGTGAATTTGATTAAGTACTCAAGCAGACAGTGTACAGTAAACAGTGAAGCCACAGTATGTCAATACTCTTGAGCTTCAGTTGATACATTTGCTTTTAAGATATGATAAGCCAACTCACGCGGCGTAATAAATGTAAAGTACATGTTCAACATCTGAACGATCAAACATTTACCAAGTGGGTGACGGTCACAAAGAGCACATTCAGCAGCTGCAGGCAGAAATACTGCAGAACCGCATGACTGATTTTGTACAAATACACGTTCTTCAGTCAGTTACGACATACCCATGATGTTGTAACTGCAGCAGAGTGACCTCACAGGTGTTGCATTGCATGCAGTGAACACACCTTTAGTCCACTGAGATTAGAAATGAGAGGAGAGCCCCATTTTAACTCCAAGGTACTCACAGGCTATTGTGCAAAATGATTGATTTCCATCTCATCCAGTAAAGCTAATTGAAGTGATTTTCTGACAGGATTCCCACAGTAAGTAACATATGGAAGTAATAATGTAAAGAATAGAGACTTGTCTAGATTTAATTTATGCATTAAAACAGGGAGCAGGTTTGTGAACGTCATGGCAGTGTTCCCCTCCACACCCTGTTTTCTGAGAGTGAATTGTTCAGTCCTGCTGGAGGCAATGAAGTAATCTATCATATGTCATTAATCTATCAACAGAAGGGGTGGAAAAAGCCACTGGGTATACTCCTTACCACTTAATTGTATGAGGTAATTTAACAGTACTGGAAGTGTTGAAACTGTGTTCTAGAGTTGGATTTAGATTTAACTTTATAGATGTAATTTACTGACTTAAAGGTAACTTCTTACACGTATAAATCATTGCGGGTCGGTGTCCCATGCGCGCTCGCCTGTGCCTACACTGTTCAGACTCAGACTCCAACACAAACTACACAGAAGCACCAAAACCGCAAAGTTATATCTAGTGAAGCCCGTCTTGCAAAATTGGCCGTGGTCTGAGGAAGCGGGGGAGACTGTAGTCTTGGTCAACACAGCCGGAGTCTCTGCTTTACTCTGCCTTCCTGCTTACGTTCTCACACACAGCGCTCGTTCTCGCTCAGCTCGCTCAACTTCTCTGCACGCGCGCACACTACACACTGCAGAAGAGTTAGTTTAGCTCTGAGAATATCTAGTGAATGGACGTTTGTGCAGAAATAAATGCTGCAGCTCCTCCAGACAAACAGAGGTTTCCCGTGTCTTGTGAAATGACGGAGCTCCGCTGCGAGTAACGTTATCATCTCCGACCTGGTGTCGGTGTCCCCCCTGTTCCCTCTGGTCGCGGTCGGGGGGCTGAAGCAGAAAAAGCCAACACTAGGATCAGCATTGATTCATGGAGAGACCCTCGTCTGGTCAGCTAACATTACTGCAAGCAGGTGAAATATAGAGTGATATTGTGGTTTTAGCTGACATGTGTCGCCTCGCTGTTTTGGCGGATGCTCGCTCAGATTTAGGTAGCACGTGCACACGGGCGAGCGCGAGCAACAGGACGCTGACTGTCGTTGACATTGCGGCCACAAGTGTCGCTGTTACAACCAATTTCTGATTCTTACAAACAGTCCCTTTAGATGATGGGGAATTGAACCATCAATGTTTAAGTTTCCCCTTCTTTTTCCCCTTCAACTTTAATCGGCTATCACCAATATTTTTATATTAATAATGGATCGCATGACTACTTGTACATGAAAATTAGCAGCTCTAAGGAGCATTTTAGCGTCTTGTTCTGGTTCACTTTTACTGCTCTTATTAAAGTTGTTTCAGAAGCAGCAGTGGGTATGTGTTTTCACCCAAAATAACCACTGCACACTACCTGCCCAGTGCTAAACAGCAGACAGACAAAGTTAGCCACTAGCTGGTGAACATAGAGGAGCATTAAGCAGCTAAAGAGCTAGATATTTTCCTCAGGAGGTGGTGGAGACCAAAAACAGAGGGTAAAAGGAGGGTGACATTGAGATTTGTAATGATGAGGTTTAAAGGGTTAAGAATTGCACAGTGTTTGATTTCGTGTCTGTTGTTACAACACAGGGCGTCTGGCTGTTCCAGTTTGGAAGCATTACGCCTCGTTGTGCCAAAGTAAATGCACGATGCTTGTGAAACAAGTTCATGAACTGTCATGGAGTTCATTTTCAGTCTGTGCACGGAAATGATGAAATGAGAAGAAAATGTAACCCTAATTACAATATTTTTTATCTATGTGCACCATGTACTAATGCAGGAATTACGTATGAAGAAAGTTGGACCACGCATTAAAAAAATATTTGTAATAGGTCCTTAAATTCTGTAAGATATGTAGAATAAAGGTCTAAATTCGAATGTAATTACAGTTACTGGGAGGTGGTCACCAGGTAGACCTCTTTTTTTTATTGAATTAAAGATATTTCAATTTTTTTTAAATAAAATTAAAAAATAAATAATTTTATTCATATATCCTACATACATTACCTTTTATATCTACACAAAATGAAGCATGTAAACTAGAAATACTATTCATGTCACAAAAAAAATAAATCATATCTCCTTTTTTTATTAGTTGGGTGGTTTACTTTTGTGGCAAAAGAGCATTCGTATTGGATTGAGTGTAACGTGTGCAGAGCCAGTGTTGTATCAATATCATCCTTATTATATTCTTGCTTTTTCTTTGTTGATAACTAATCTGATATCTGATGTGTATGCGTGTCTCAATTGAATTTTATGGTGTTGCTTTAAAACAAGTAAATAAACTAGGTAAATAAACAGGTGCAATACATATTTAGAGTACATGATAAAAAAAGAAAGGTATCATAATATAATGACGTCAAATCATAAACATGCTTTTGAAGAAGACGTTTGATAAAACGATTTTTACTTGCCTTATCTCTACAGGGACGGAGTTTCAACACCTCAGCGCTCTGACCATAAAAACCCGGATACCTTTGCTCTTTATCCTGGATTTTGGAAAGGCCCGGACCATCCGAGGATCTGAAGGTTTGGAAGACAGATCATATATTGTAAAACATATCTTATGGGTGCCATTCAAGTTCACTTCTCTGTCTTTTAAAGCTGCCGGTAACTTTGTGCAAATATGATAAAAAGTTATTTTTTTATAAAACTGTCACTATATCCTGACAGTAGTACATGAGAGAGATAATCTATGAAAAAAAATAATGTTCCTTTGTGTCTTCCTAGTGCTCCTAATGGCATTCGCAAGTTTTCACCGTGCCCAAAGTAAAACAACCAATCAGTGCCAAGGAGTCTCTAACGCAGCTGTCAATCACTGCTCGCGAAACTCACAAACTCCGATCAAACGGTCAAACTAGGCAGCGCTGATCAAATATGAATCATTATTCTGTTACTGTAATGCCTATTTCTCGCCTCAAATGTTTTAAGAAACATCTTGTAGTGTACTGATTAGCTGTGAAATGATAAAGTTTGCTCAGGCCGGTGGGCGGTGCTTGGTTTTGACTCGACTGTTTTCAACTGCAGCCTGGTCACAACAGTACACAATTTGTTTCTGAAAACATTTGAGTAGCATAGACCGTATATAAGAAGTGGATGTAGTCACCGTGACATCACCCATTGGTTTGTGCATTGTCGTTTTGAAGCCTTGGGTTCGGCATTTTGGCCGTCGCCATCTTGGTTTTTTGCAACCAGAAGTGACACGAGAGGGTGGAGCTATACCCACAAGTGTACAAAAGTACAATCGATCGCTGAATAAGACATTTTTAGGTGACCAAAATGTTACAATTAACTTTCATGAACAGAAAACACACTGTGAAAGGGTTAAAGTTCTGAGACGAAAACAACTCCCAGACCGGACAACGCCGTGGTAGTGACCTGTTAATCACAAGGTAGCTACGCCCTAAAGCCTAACCTGCTTTATGGTCTATTTGACTCTAAATGGGACCATAATTTAGTAAATGAATATCATGCTGTATTTAAGAAGACTTGAAACTATAACGATTGAGACCATAAACTCATGTTTACAATGTTTACTGAGATAATAAATCAGGTGAGAAGTAGGGTCATTTTCTCATAGACTTCTATACAATCAGACTTCTTTTTGCAACCAGAGGGGTCTCCTCCTGCTGGTTATAAGGAAGAATGCAAGTTTCAGGCACTTCCGCATTAGCTTCACTTTTCAAACCAGGAGGTTGCAATGTGGAAGCACCTCTCAGTGTAACACAACTCAACAGATCAACTACAGCCTCCAAAATGACCATGATATAACAGTAGATAGACTCTTGATAAGAATCTCTGTATCTATAACATTTTGAAGCGAAAACAAATATTTTTAATTTTACTTACAGACAATGCATGACATATCCAAACCGATTTGAACAACTGTTTCTGTGTTATACAGCTCTTTAGGCTAAGATGGACTCTGAGCAAAATGGCCACGCAGAGGTCCACGGACCTGTGGCTGGCATATTTCTGGAGAAAACAAAGGAGAAGATAACCATATATCAAGCCATGAAGAAACGTCTTCTTACGCCAGGAACAGCATTAGCCCTGCTTGAAGCACAAGCTGCCACAGTGGGCATCGTTGACCCAATAAACAATCAAATACTTCCCGTTGCAGATGCCGTTAAGGAGGGAATTGTTGGACCGGAGATGAGAGAGAAACTCCTCACAGCAGAGAAAGCTGTCAGTGGCTATGTAGACCCCTACACCAACGAAATGATATCTGTATTCCAAGCTATGCAAAAAGATATAGTCCCAAGAGATTATGGATTGAGGCTGCTGGAAGCACAGATCGCCACACAAGGCTTGTTTGATCCGGTTGCGAAGTCAAAAATTTCAGTTGAGTCGGCGATTCAAAAGGGCTACTATGAAAAAGGTTTGCTCAATGACCAGATGTCAGAGCTCGAAGTGTTCTACAATCCAAGCTTACAAAAAAATCTTAACTACCAAAACTTACTAGAGAAATGCACTGTGGAGCCTGACACAGGCCTTGTGCTCCTTCCAGTTTGTATCACCTTCAAAGGTCTGCGAAGAGGTATTTCCTCCACTGAACTCCTTGAATCAAAGATCATTGACAAAGAAACATTTGATGACCTACAGAAGGGAAAGACCACAACACAGGATGTGATGTTGATGGAAACAGTGAAAGAGTACCTGCAAGGCAAAAGCTGTATCGCAGGCATTGTTGTACTCTCATCCAATCAGAGAATGAGCATTTATCAAGCCATGAAGAAAAGAGTACTGATGCCTGGAACAGCACTAGTTCTACTGGAGGCACAAGCATCGACTGGATTCATGATTGATCCTGTAGAAAATAAAAAGTTCACTGTGGATGAGGCCCTCAAAAACAAACTTGTTGGCCCAGAATATCATGCAAAGCTGCGTTCTGCTGAGCGAGCAGTAACTGGATACAAAGACCCATACTCAGGTGAAACTATATCCTTGTTTCAAGCACTGTCAAAAGACCTCATAGTTAAGGAACATGGGATCCGCCTACTTGAAGCGCAAATTGCTACAGGTGGAATAATTGACCCGATCAACAGTCACAGGCTACCAACAGAAGTGGCCTTTAAGAGAGGTTATTTCAACGAAGAGATGAACGCCATACTGGAGGACTCAGGGGATGACACAAAGGGTTTTTTTGACCCAAACACAGAAGATAATCTAACTTATCTTCAGCTGATGCAAAGGTGCGTCACTGATCCCATCACTGGACTGTGCCTGCTCCCAGTCCATGGTAAGTCGGATGGGCTGAATTTCAACTACATCGACTACCAAACTAAAATGGTCTTCAAAAAGGAGAAGGTGAATGTGACATGTGGGAAGTACATGGGAATGACAGTATCTTTGTGGGAACTCCTGATGTCAGAATACTTTGATGAACACCAGAGACGAGACATCATTCAAAAGTACAGAGAGGGGAAGCTCAATATCAAGATGATTATCACAATGGTTCTGGAAGTCATAGAAAAGTCTGTGAAAACAACTAATGCCGTCTTTGAAGGCATCAGAGAAACTGTCACAGCCAAACAGCTTGTGGAAGCAGATATCATTAGTAAGGAGGTTATGGAGGATCTGAAAATAGGAAAAATGTCAGTGAAGGAAGTGATAGAAGACGAAAATGTAAATGTGTACCTACAGGGGAAAGTCAGCATTGCAGGCATTTTGCTTCCTGATTCTCGGATCATGAGCATCTACCAGGCCAAACAAAAAGGAAAGCTGATGCCAGGAACTGCTCTGATTCTACTGGAGGCACAGGCAGCAACAGGGTTCATAATTGACCCTATTGGAAACAGGAAGTTTTCAGTGGATGATGCTGTCAAAGCAAAGATTGTGGGGCCTGATGTGTGTCAGAAGTTGCGCTCAGCAGAGAAAGCGGTAACTGGGTACACAAATCCATATGATGGGAAAATAATCTCTTTGTTCCAAGCCATGCAAAAAGACCTCATCCTAAAAGACCATGGAATTCGACTCCTAGAGGCACAAATTGCCACCGGTGGGATCATTGACCCAGTGAACAGCCATCGCATTCCTGTCCATGTGGCCTACAAGAGGGGATACTTTGATGAGGAAATGAACGAGATCCTGGGTGATCCAAGTGATGACACCAAAGGATTCTTTGATCCCAACACCCATGATAACCTGACATACTTGCAGCTCATGGACAGATGCGTCAAAGATCCCAGTACAGGCCTGTGCCTCTTGCCACTCAAAAGCAAAAGTAACAGAATTAACATAGATGATAATATTAGGGAAACGTTCAAAACAACAACAGTTACTGTTAAGTATGGCAGGTTCCAGGGCAAGAACACAACACTGTGGGATCTAATCAATTCAGAGTATCTGACAGAGGACAAAAGACAGGAGTTTTTCAAGCTCTTCAAGTCAAGGAAAATCACAATTGAGCACCTCATTATCACCATTTTAGTGATCATTGAGAATAAGGAGATAAAACAGCAAGCAGGGCTGAACTTTGAAGGTCTCAGAGGAGAGGTCTCTGTTGTGGATCTTTTGCAGCTTGGAATTGTGGATGAAAAAACGTACAACAGTTTGATCGATGGAAAGATGACAAGCACTGATGTGATGAAAATGGACAGTGTGAGAGCCTACCTACAAGGAAAAGGTTGTGTAGCTGGGGTGATACTGCAGCCCTCCAATCAGAAGCTAAGCATCTATGAGGCAGAGAGAATTGGCATTCTCACACCTGGCACTGCCCTCTGCCTCCTTGAAGCACAAGCAGCCACAGGGTTCATTGTTGATCCTCTGAAAAACAAAAAACTCACAGTGGAACAAGCTCTCAGAGAAAAGGTGATTGGTCCACAGATGCTTGAAAAGCTTTTGTCTGCAGAGAGGGCGGTCACTGGTTACAGAGATCCATACACTGGTCAAAAGATCTCACTTTTCCAAGCCTTGCAAAAGGATCTAATAGTCAAGCAGCATGGCATGCGTTTACTTGAGGCCCAGATTGCTACAGGTGGCATCATTGATCCTTTGAAGTGTCTTCACTTGCCTCTTGAGGTTGCATACAGAAAAGGATATTTTGATGCAGAACTTAATCAGATCCTATCAGACCCAACTGATGACACAAAGGGCTTTTTTGACCCAAAGACACAACACAATCTGACATACATGGAGATGTTGGGTAGATGTGTAAAAGATAAAGAAACAAGACTGTTTCTTCTGCCACTGAATGACAAACCAGAAGCTACTGGAACAAAGGCAAAAATGTACACTGACGAAGAGATAAAGCAAGAGTTTGAAAAGACAGCCGTGAGCATATCGGTAGGACGCTACTCAGGAAAATCAGTTTCTCTATGGGACTTGATTCACTCTGGGTACTTTACTGAGGATCAGCAGTGTGAATTCTTTGAAAAATACAGAACAAGGAAGATAACCACTCAAACTATAATCACATTAGTGATTACAACCATTGAAAAATTGGAGAAGAGTGAAACTCCCAAAATGATAATGGGCCTGAGAAAACTGGTCTCTGCACAACAACTTCTGGATTCTGATATCATTGACGCAGATACATTCAAACAGGTGAAAGAGGGGACACTCACTCTTGAAGCAGTAATCCAACATGAACCTGTGAGAGGATACCTGAAGGGAACCGGAAGCATTGCTGGAATTAAGGTTCATCCATCCCAGAAAGTAATGAGCATCTATGAAGCAAAACAGGAAGAACTGTTGACACCTGGCGTTGCACTTGTACTGCTTGAAGCACAGGCTGCAACCGGATGGGTCATTGATCCTCTCAAAAACAAGTTATATGGTGTTGATGAGGCAGCAAGAGAGAAAGTAATTGGGCCAGATGTACATGAGCAACTTCTCTCAGCTGAACGTGCCGTCACTGGCTATAAAGATCCATACACAGATGCAACAGTATCACTGTTTGAAGCCATGGATGAAGAGCTGATTCAAAAAAGTGATGGCATTCGTCTTCTTGAGGCACAGATAGCAACTGGAGGAATCATTGACCCGAATCAGAGTCACAGGCTACCTGTTCAAGTTGCTATTAAAAAGGGATATCTGAATGAAGAAATAAGCAAAACTCTGTTGAACCCCACTAATGACGCAAAGGGATTCTTTGACCCAAACACCAAAGAAAACCTCTCTTACCTTCAGCTGATGAAGAGATGCGAGAAAGATCCTGAAACTGGGCTACTTCTTCTACCCTTGTATCAAGAGGAATCCCATGTATTTCACACAGATGAGCAAATAGAGCTTGCATTCAAAAACAAAACTATTGCCATGAATGCAGGGAAATTCAAAGACAAAGATGTGACATTGTGGGAAGTGTTGCTCTCTGAATACATATCAGAACAAAAAAGGGAACAGCTCATACAACAATACAAGACAGGAGCCATGAAAATAGAGGAGATAATTGAAATACTCACAGTTATCATTATAGAGGTATCATCCAAAGAAAAAAAGTTCAAAGGACTAAGAAAGCAGGTCTCAGCCAGTGAGTTGTTTGAGTCAAAGATTATCTCAAAGGACCTTTTCACACAGATTATACAAGGGGAAGTAACTGAAGAGAATGTTAACAAAATGGAATCGATTCAGAAGTACCTTGGAGCTACAAACTGTATAGCAGGTGTCAGAGTTGAATCTACAAAGAAAGTAATGAGCATCTACGAAGCCAAAACCAAAAACCTGCTGACCGCTGGCACATCTCTTGTGCTGCTGGAGGCACAAGCTGCAACTGGTTTTGTCATCGACCCAGTGAACAATAAGAAACTTTCCGTAGAGGATGCTGTGGCTCAAAGAGTGGTTGGCAGTGAGTGGAAAAAGAAACTGCTTTCAGCAGAAAGGGCAGTTACAGGATACAAAGATCCCTACACCGGAGACACAATTTCTTTGTTCCAGGCCTTGCAAAAAGATCTCATTGTGAAAGATCATGGAATTCGTCTCCTTGAAGCACAAATTGCCACCGGAGGCATAATTGACCCAGTGCACAGTCACAGAGTGCCTGTTCAGGTGGCATACCAAAGAGGTTACTTTGATGAAGAAATGAACGAGATTCTGTCTGACACTGATGATGACACAAAGTGCTTTTTTGACCCCAACACACAAGAGAACCTCACCTATCTTCAGTTGATTGAGAGGTGTGTCACAGACCCAATTACAGGCCTTAACTTACTGTCCATCGTAAAGAAAGGTGAGTTTTATTTCTTTGTTGATGAGGCAACAAAACTCATTCTGAAATCTACGACATCAACCAGAGCAGGAGGGAAATACCAAGGAACAACAGTGTCTCTGTGGGCTTTGCTCTACTCCGAATACATCACTGAGGAGAAGAGGAGAGAGCTTGTGCAACAGTACAAGTCTGGATCGATCACAATAGAACGATTCTTGGAAATCATCCTGACAATCATTCAGCAGCAGACCCAGACAACCTCATCGTCATCAATCGTCATGTGCCAGCCACCAGAAACAAAAGTGGACAGCAGCACAACAAAAACTACCATCACCACTACAGTCACAGAGACAAACAAAGTTCAAAACTTCCATGGAATCAGAAAGGATGTCACTGCTACCGAGTTGCTTGAATCAAAAATCATCAATGAGGACCTCTACAAAGATCTTACCACCGGAAAAGTCACAGTGACAGAAGTAAGTGAAATGGATTCAGTACACAAGTACCTCGAAGGGACCAACAGCATTGCAGGAGTGTACCTGCCGTCCACCAAAGAGACACTGAGTATCTATGAAGCCAAAAGCAAAGGCCTGCTGACTCCTGGTACTACTCTGGTTCTGCTGGAGGCACAAGCTGCCACTGGCTTTGTCATCGACCCAGTCAAAAACAAGAAACTTTCTGTAGAAGAAGCTGTAGCTCAAAGTGTGGTTGGCAGTGAGTGGAAAAAGAAACTGCTTTCAGCAGAAAGGGCAGTTACAGGATACAAAGATCAGCTGGAGAAAATTCATTCCAGGCTTGAAAAAGACCTTCGAAAAAGGAATTCTCCTGAAGACAAATCCCGTGGCAAATTACCATCAGTCACAAAGGCTTAGACAAAAGGTCTTGACAGACATCAACATTTCTGAGCTAGATGACCAAGGCTTTTAATCCAGATCCTAGCACATCACTCAGGGTTTTGTCAAGACCAACAAGACCTCTTCAGTGTGAGAAGCAGTTATTTTAGTATAGAACCAATCTTTGAAACTAGACCATCAGGGGAATCCAGGACTTAGCTCGTGACTCTTATCCAGACACAGAGAAGGATCTGAACAGAGTCTGGATCAAAATACGTTTGGAAATCTCACAATCATCAGCACAGCCAGAAACTCATGATCATCAAGTGACCACAAACAACAGGAACAACAAAAGCACACATAACAACAACCACTCAAAACTTCTGAAACTCAAAATCGTCATCAACAAAAACACATAACTCAAGCAACCAAAAAATCAGCACAAAGAAAAAGATTCGAACAAAATCCAAAATAGATCAGAGTCTCCCAAAAGAACTTGATAATACAAAGGCCTCGACAAGTTCTCGGTACTCAAGACAGAGACTGCTTCAGACCAGACACAAGAACCATGAGACTGTACCAAGCTTAGTGCATGAGAACAAATAAAGCAAAGCGTTAAGAAAAAATCTTCATGGAGACAATTCATGTTCAGCTGAAAACTCATGAAAGACTGAATTGTTCTGAAGCACAAATCTTGGAGATATACGGCTTCAAGACCTAGGAGCATACAAGTTCTTGAAAAAAGTTCGTCTGAAAGACACATTGTGACCACAAGAACCTACACTTGATAAGCCTGTTACGTCAACGCTTACTATGGGTCTTTAAGAGATAAATCTTTGCTGATGAACAAAGTTTTGAACAAACACTCAAGACTACACTATAGAGGCTTGATCCTACGTACATGGATAAGAAAGCTTTTAACTCACGGACAACAAAGACTTTTGGAATCACACAATCATCAGAGAACAGAAACCTTAGACTGATCTGCACCCAAAAAGTCAGAAAACAATTCATCACAGACAAAAAACCATTCAAATCGACACAACATCAGCCCAGACCAACAAAAATCACATCGACTCACAAAGACAAATCAAAATCCATGACAAAAGGACACACAAATAATCACACAAAAGATTCAAATACGAGCCAAATGAGAGATAATGGACCAAAAATCTAGACCAAAAGCAATACCGGTAACAAGGACAAAAGACTGAGAAACAAGCCGGTCCACAAAAGATCTGAGCAAAGAGCAGGTGTACCGAGCAAAGACTCTAGGACAGTACTGGAAGACATAGGCATTACAGACCCCCCCCCCCCCCCCCCCCCCCCCCCCCCCCCCCCCCCCCCCCCCCCCCCCCCCCCCCCCCCCCCCCCCCCCCCCCCCCCCCCCCCCCCCCCCCCCCCCCCCCCCCCCCCCCCCCCCCCCCCCCCCCCCCCCCCCCCCCCCCCCCCCCCCCCCCCCCCCCCCCCCCCCCCCCCCCCCCCCCCCCCCCCCCCCCCCCCCCCCCCCCCCCCCCCCCCCCCCCCCCCCCCCCCCCCCCCCCCCCCCCCCCCCCCCCCCCCCCCCCCCCCCCCCCCCCCCCCCCCCCCCCCCCCCCCCCCCCCCCCCCCCCCCCCCCCCCCCCCCCCCCCCCCCCCCCCCCCCCCCCCCCCCCCCCCCCCCCCCCCCCCCCCCCCCCCCCCCCCCCCCCCCCCCCCCCCCCCCCCCCCCCCCCCCCCAGAAAGGATGTCACTGCTACCGAGTTGCTTGAATCAAAAATCATCAATGAGGACCTCTACAAAGATCTTACCACCGGAAAAGTCACAGTGACAGAAGTAGTGAAATGGATTCAGTACACAAGTACCTCGAAGGGACCAACAGCATTGCAGGAGTGTACCTGCCGTCCACCAAAGAGACACTGAGTATCTATGAAGCCAAAAGCAAAGGCCTGCTGACTCCTGGTACTACTCTGGTCTGCTGGAGGCACAAGCTGCCACTGGCTTTGTCATCGACCCAGTCAAAAACAAGAAACTTTCTGTAGAAGAAGCTGTAGCTCAAAGTGTGGTTGGCAGTGAGTGGAAAAAGAAACTGCTTTCAGCAGAAAGGGCAGTTACAGGATACAAAGATCCCTACACTGGAGACACAATTTCATTGTTCCAGGCCTTGCAAAAAGATCTCATTGTGAAAGATCATGGAATTCGTCTCCTTGAAGCACAAATTGCCACTGGAGGCATAATTGACCCAGTGCACAGTCACAGAGTGCCTGTTCAGGTAGCATACACAAGAGGTTACTTTGATGAAGAAATGAACCAGATTCTGTCTGATGCTGATGATGACACCAAGGGCTTCTTTGATCCCAACACTCAAGAGAACCTCACCTATCTTCAGCTGGTTGAGAGGTGTGTTACAGATCCCATCACAGGCCTTAGCTTACTGGTGATCGTGAAGAAAGGCGAGTTTTATTTCTTTGTTGATGAGGCAACAAAACTCATTCTGAAATCTACAACAACAACCAGAGCAGGAGGGAAATACCAAGGAATTACGGTGTCTCTGTGGGATCTGCTCTACTCCAGATACATCACTGAGGAGAAGAGGAGAGACCTTGTGCAACAGTACAAGTCTGGATCGATCACAATAGAACGCTTCTTGGAAATCATCCTGACAATCATTCAGCAGCAGACCCAGACAACCTCATCGTCATCAATCGTCATGTGCCAGCCACCAGAAACAAAAGTGGACAGCAGCACAACAAAAACTACCATCACCACTACAGTCACAGAGACAAACAAAGTTCAAAACTTCCATGGAATCAGAAAGGATGTCACTGCTACCGAGTTGCTTGAATCAAAAATCATCAATGAGGACCTCTACAAAGATCTTACCACCGGAAAAGTCACAGTGACAGAAGTAAGTGAAATGGATTCAGTACACAAGTACCTCGAAGGGACCAACAGCATTGCAGGAGTGTACCTGCCGTCCACCAAAGAGACACTGAGTATCTATGAAGCCAAAAGCAAAGGCCTGCTGACTCCTGGTACTACTCTGGTTCTGCTGGAGGCACAAGCTGCCACTGGCTTTGTCATCGACCCAGTCAAAAACAAGAAACTTTCTGTAGAAGAAGCTGTAGCTCAAAGTGTGGTTGGCAGTGAGTGGAAAAAGAAACTGCTTTCAGCAGAAAGGGCAGTTACAGGATACAAAGATCCCTACACTGGAGACACAATTTCATTGTTCCAGGCCTTGCAAAAAGATCTCATTGTGAAAGATCATGGAATTCGTCTCCTTGAAGCACAAATTGCCACTGGAGGCATAATTGACCCAGTGCACAGTCACAGAGTGCCTGTTCAGGTAGCATACACAAGAGGTTACTTTGATGAAGAAATGAACCAGATTCTGTCTGATGCTGATGATGACACCAAGGGCTTCTTTGATCCCAACACTCAAGAGAACCTCACCTATCTTCAGCTGGTTGAGAGGTGTGTTACAGATCCCATCACAGGCCTTAGCTTACTGGTGATCGTGAAGAAAGGCGAGTTTTATTTCTTTGTTGATGAGGCAACAAAACTCATTCTGAAATCTACAACAACAACCAGAGCAGGAGGGAAATACCAAGGAATTACGGTGTCTCTGTGGGATCTGCTCTACTCCAGATACATCACTGAGGAGAAGAGGAGAGACCTTGTGCAACAGTACAAGTCTGGATCGATCACAATAGAACGCTTCTTGGAAATCATCCTGACAATCATTCAGCAGCAGACCCAGACAACCTCATCGTCATCAATCGTCATGTGCCAGCCACCAGAAACAAAAGTGGACAGCAGCACAACAAAAACTACCATCACCACTACAGTCACAGAGACAAACAAAGTTCAAAACTTCCATGGAATCAGAAAGGATGTCACTGCTACCGAGTTGCTTGAATCAAAAATCATCAATGAGGACCTCTACAAAGATCTTACCACCGGAAAAGTCACAGTGACAGAAGTAAGTGAAATGGATTCAGTACACAAGTACCTCGAAGGGACCAACAGCATTGCAGGAGTGTACCTGCCGTCCACCAAAGAGACACTGAGTATCTATGAAGCCAAAAGCAAAGGCCTGCTGACTCCTGGTACTACTCTGGTTCTGCTGGAGGCACAAGCTGCCACTGGCTTTGTCATCGACCCAGTCAAAAACAAGAAACTTTCTGTAGAAGAAGCTGTAGCTCAAAGTGTGGTTGGCAGTGAGTGGAAAAAGAAACTGCTTTCAGCAGAAAGGGCAGTTACAGGATACAAAGATCCCTACACTGGAGACACAATTTCATTGTTCCAGGCCTTGCAAAAAGATCTCATTGTGAAAGATCATGGAATTCGTCTCCTTGAAGCACAAATTGCTACCGGAGGCATAATTGACCCAGTGCACAGTCACAGAGTGCCTGTTCAGGTAGCATACACAAGAGGTTACTTTGATGAAGAAATGAACCAGATTCTGTCTGATGCTGATGATGACACCAAGGGCTTCTTTGATCCCAACACTCAAGAGAACCTCACCTATCTTCAGCTGGTTGAGAGGTGTGTTACAGATCCCATCACAGGCCTTAGCTTACTGGTGATCGTGAAGAAAGGCGAGTTTTATTTCTTTGTTGATGAGGCAACAAAACTCATTCTGAAATCTACAACAACAACCAGAGCAGGAGGGAAATACCAAGGAATTACGGTGTCTCTGTGGGATCTGCTCTACTCCAGATACATCACTGAGGAGAAGAGGAGAGACCTTGTGCAACAGTACAAGTCTGGATCGATCACAATAGAACGCTTCTTGGAAATCATCCTGACAATCATTCAGCAGCAGACCCAGACAACCTCATCGTCATCAATCGTCATGTGCCAGCCACCAGAAACAAAAGTGGACAGCAGCACAACAAAAACTACCATCACCACTACAGTCACAGAGACAAACAAAGTTCAAAACTTCCATGGAATCAGAAAGGATGTCACTGCTACCGAGTTGCTTGAATCAAAAATCATCAATGAGGACCTCTACAAAGATCTTACCACCGGAAAAGTCACAGTGACAGAAGTAAGTGAAATGGATTCAGTACACAAGTACCTCGAAGGGACCAACAGCATTGCAGGAGTGTACCTGCCGTCCACCAAAGAGACACTGAGTATCTATGAAGCCAAAAGCAAAGGCCTGCTGACTCCTGGTACTACTCTGGTTCTGCTGGAGGCACAAGCTGCCACTGGCTTTGTCATCGACCCAGTCAAAAACAAGAAACTTTCTGTAGAAGAAGCTGTAGCTCAAAGTGTGGTTGGCAGTGAGTGGAAAAAGAAACTGCTTTCAGCAGAAAGGGCAGTTACAGGATACAAAGATCCCTACACTGGAGACACAATTTCATTGTTCCAGGCCTTGCAAAAAGATCTCATTGTGAAAGATCATGGAATTCGTCTCCTTGAAGCACAAATTGCTACCGGAGGCATAATTGACCCAGTGCACAGTCACAGAGTGCCTGTTCAGGTAGCATACACAAGAGGTTACTTTGATGAAGAAATGAACCAGATTCTGTCTGATGCTGATGATAACACCAAGGGCTTCTTTGATCCCAACACTCAAGAGAACCTCACCTATCTTCAGCTGGTTGA
This sequence comes from Sebastolobus alascanus, assembly GCA_916701645.2. NCBI lineage: Eukaryota > Metazoa > Chordata > Actinopteri > Perciformes > Sebastidae > Sebastolobus > Sebastolobus alascanus. The sequence goes on from CAKAOJ020000045.1 coordinate 1,719,356, forward strand.
GAGGTGTGTTACAGATCCCATCACAGGCCTTAGCTTACTGGTGATCGTGAAGAAAGGCGAGTTTTATTTCTTTGTTGATGAGGCAACAAAACTCATTCTGAAATCTACAACAACAACCAGAGCAGGAGGGAAATACCAAGGAATTACGGTGTCTCTGTGGGATCTGCTCTACTCCAGATACATCACTGAGGAGAAGAGGAGAGACCTTGTGCAACAGTACAAGTCTGGATCAATCACAATAGAACGATTCTTGGAAATCATCCTGACAATCATTCAGCAGCAGACCCAGACAACCTCATCGTCATCAATCGTCATGTGCCAGCCACCAGAAACAAAAGTGGACAGCAGCACAACAAAAACTACCATCACCACTACAGTCACAGAGACAAACAAAGTTCAAAACTTCCATGGAATCAGAAAGGATGTCACTGCTACCGAGTTGCTTGAATCAAAAATCATCAATGAGGACCTCTACAAAGATCTTACCACCGGAAAAGTCACAGTGACAGAAGTAAGTGAAATGGATTCAGTACACAAGTACCTCGAAGGGACCAACAGCATTGCAGGAGTGTACCTGCCGTCCACCAAAGAGACACTGAGTATCTATGAAGCCAAAAGCAAAGGCCTGCTGACTCCTGGTACTACTCTGGTTCTGCTGGAGGCACAAGCTGCCACTGGCTTTGTCATCGACCCAGTCAAAAACAAGAAACTTTCTGTAGAAGAAGCTGTAGCTCAAAGTGTGGTTGGCAGTGAGTGGAAAAAGAAACTGCTTTCAGCAGAAAGGGCAGTTACAGGATACAAAGATCCCTACACTGGAGACACAATTTCATTGTTCCAGGCCTTGCAAAAAGATCTCATTGTGAAAGATCATGGAATTCGTCTCCTTGAAGCACAAATTGCCACTGGAGGCATAATTGACCCAGTGCACAGTCACAGAGTGCCTGTACAGGTAGCATACACAAGAGGTTACTTTGATGAAGAAATGAACCAGATTCTGTCTGATGCTGATGATGACACCAAGGGCTTCTTTGATCCCAACACTCAAGAGAACCTCACCTATCTTCAGCTGGTTGAGAGGTGTGTTACAGATCCCATCACAGGCCTTAGCTTACTGGTGATTGTGAAGAAAGGCGAGTTTTATTTCTTTGTTGATGAGGCAACAAAACTCATTCTGAAATCTACAACAACAACCAGAGCAGGAGGGAAATACCAAGGAATTACGGTGTCTCTGTGGGATCTGCTCTACTCCAGATACATCACTGAGGAGAAGAGGAGAGACCTTGTGCAACAGTACAAGTCTGGATCAATCACAATAGAACGCTTCTTGGAAATCATCCTGACAATCATTCAGCAGCAGACCCAGACAACCTCATCGTCATCAATCGTCATGTGCCAGCCACCAGAAACAAAAGTGGACAGCAGCACAACAAAAACTACCATCACCACTACAGTCACAGAGACAAACAAAGTTCAAAACTTCCATGGAATCAGAAAGGATGTCACTGCTACCGAGTTGCTTGAATCAAAAATCATCAATGAGGACCTCTACAAAGATCTTACCACCGGAAAAGTCACAGTGACAGAAGTAAGTGAAATGGATTCAGTACACAAGTACCTCGAAGGGACCAACAGCATTGCAGGAGTGTACCTGCCGTCCACCAAAGAGACACTGAGTATCTATGAAGCCAAAAGCAAAGGCCTGCTGACTCCTGGTACTACTCTGGTTCTGCTGGAGGCTCAAGCTGCCACTGGCTTTGTCATCGACCCAGTCAAAAACAAGAAACTTTCTGTAGAAGAGGCTGTAGCTCAAAGTGTGGTTGGCAGTGAGTGGAAAAAGAAACTGCTTTCAGCAGAAAGGGCAGTTACAGGATACAAAGATCCCTACACTGGAGACACAATTTCATTGTTCCAGGCCTTGCAAAAAGATCTCATTGTGAAAGATCATGGAATTCGTCTCCTTGAAGCACAAATTGCCACCGGAGGCATAATTGACCCAGTGCACAGTCACAGAGTGCCTGTACAGGTAGCATACACAAGAGGTTACTTTGATGAAGAAATGAACCAGATTCTGTCTGACGCTGATGATGACACCAAGGGCTTCTTTGATCCCAACACTCAAGAGAACCTCACCTATCTTCAGCTGGTTGAGAGGTGTGTTACAGATCCCATCACAGGCCTTAGCTTACTGGTGATCGTGAAGAAAGGCGAATTTTATTTCTTTGTTGATGAGGCAACAAAACTCATTCTGAAATCGACAACAACAACCAGAGCAGGAGGGAAATACCAAGGAATTACGGTGTCTCTGTGGGATCTGCTCTACTCCAGATACATCACTGAGGAGAAGAGGAGAGAGCTTGTGCAACAGTACGGGTCTGGATCAATCACAATAGAACGCTTCTTGGAAATCATCCTGACAATCATTCAGCAGCAGACCCAGACAACCTCATCGTCATCAATCGTCATGTGCCAACCACCAGAAACAAAAGTGGACAGCAGCACAACAAAAACTATCATCACCACTACAGTCACAGAGACAAACAAAGTTCAAAACTTCCATGGAATCAGAAAGGATGTCACTGCTACCGAGTTGCTTGAATCAAAAATCATCAATGAGGACCTTTACAAAGATCTTACCACCGGAAAAGTCACAGTGACAGAAGTAAGTGAAATGGATTCAGTACACAAGTACCTCGAAGGGACCAACAGCATTGCAGGAGTGTACCTGCCGTCCACCAAAGAGACACTGAGTATCTACGAAGCCAAAAGCAAAGGCCTGCTGACTCCTGGTACTTCTCTGGTTCTGCTGGAGGCACAAGCTGCCACTGGCTTTGTCATCGACCCAGTCAAAAACAAGAAACTTTCTGTAGAAGAAGCTGTAGCTCAAGGAGTGGTTGGCAGTGAGTGGAAAAAGAAACTGCTTTCAGCAGAAAGGGCAGTTACAGGATACAAAGATCCCTACACTGGAGACACAATTTCATTGTTCCAGGCCTTGCAAAAAGATCTCATTGTGAAAGATCATGGAATTCGTCTCCTTGAAGCACAAATTGCCACCGGAGGCATAATTGACCCAGTGCACAGTCACAGAGTGCCTGTTCAGGTGGCATATACAAGAGGTTACTTTGACGAAGAAATGAACCAGATTCTGTCTGACGCTGATGATGACACCAAGGGCTTCTTTGACCCCAACACAAAAGAGAACCTCACCTATCTCAAGCTGGTCGAAAGGTGCATCACAGATCCCATCACCGGCCTCAGTTTACTCCCCTTGCATAGGTGAAGGAAAGAAAAAGTTTTCATAAGAATTTGCTCTTGTGTTTTGCCAACATAATCATATTTTTTTCATTGTAGTTTACTCAGAATTGCAGAACTATTTCTTTTTTTAGACACAAAATAATTTTACTGCATGTTTAAAAAAATGCATTTTAAGTTGTAAAGAAACTTGAGGAAAACAATATATGCATACTGTACTGTGCTGAATACTGATAGTTTCATGGTTGAAAAAGAAAGCTAGAAATGGATTAAAGAAATTGGTCTATTGTATTATAGGAAAAGGTGCTTTGGTTACAAGTTATGATCACCATCGGCAATGTAGACCTTTTGAGATAATTGTAATTTAGCCATTATTACCCTAAAATGAACTCAATCTGGAAAAATTGAGAATGAATAGGCTCAAAACCTCACAGAATGCAGAAATGGTCTCATTTCTAATAACCACTTAAAAATTCTACATATAATGCTTTTAGTTATACACGTCAAATGTCTGCTGTGAAAAACAAGACTTGTGAACTTACATGAATTAACACTGAAAAAAATACAGTATATGTGTGGCCTCTGTCTTTTTCTTGTTTTCAGTGTATTTGTAGTTACTTAATTCTGACCTTCTTTGACTACATTCATGGCAGTATCCGCGGTATCAACTTTTTTAGGATTTGCTACTTATTTTCCCTGTTTTAATGTTGTGTCATGGTATTTGTGAAATGTATGGATTGATTGTTTTTAAACTAATGTAACTAGATAGGGTTCAGCTGAGCATACTTTAACCTAGCCTATAGAAGCTGGACATGGTTGTTTTACATCATTTAGGCAAACACTTTTCTTTCTGAAATCTTTTTTCCGAAGTAAACTTTGCTTTGACCTCACCTGCAAGCCAGCCATGCACTTCTTGTTCTGTATTAATGTAAAACATGCTCAAACTGTTTGTGTGGCCCAATAAACAAGTGAGTTATGAATACTATATCTTGTCTTTCTTTCAAATATTTTGTTAGAAATTGATGTGTGTAAGCTCAGTACAACTCATATTGTAAAATGATTTCCTGGTTGAAGAGTCCTCATCTGGGTTGGACAACTTTTAGAGCCCTTAAAGCACCAATACTGGTTCAACAACAATAAAGCAAATCAAATGCAAGCATTTGTAAGTTTGAAATATGTCTTTCACTTTGAAATACTTGAATGCATGTCCTCAACTGTATGAACGCAGCAAGAAAGACCCCCATTCGGTCATTCTGTAAATGTAGCTTGAGTGTACAGCACTCTCTAGTGGAAAGAAAGTATACAACAAACTTTATAGTGACATGTTGAACCTTTATTATTAATGTCAAATATTTCTTGCCAAACTTTTGTCTGGTGTTATTGTAACTTGGTGTAAAAATGTATAAAAAGACAGTGTAGACAGTGTTCTTACCTTGTTAACTGACAATAATACAGCAGCAACAGGTTTTCTCACTGGATTCCAAACCCTTGCTCTCTAGCACAGTAAGGAGAGCTTTGCATGAACTGTTTTGTGCGAACAATATACATATAAAACAATATTTACAGAGACGCCTGTGGGTAAAATATCCACATTGCTTTAACAACATAAACCACAAAGAGGTGTGTTTAAGACATTCACGTATGCCTGGAACCATTATTGGAACCAAATGAATATGACAACTACTCCAATTTGTCCAGCAGCTGGCGAATGTCTTCTTGGCCCCTGTAAATTCTCTTCATTCCTCTTGGAAGATAACGGCAGGCTGAAAGGTTGAGGTAGCTAAGAGCAGTCATTTGGCCGATGACTTGCCTGCAAAATAAAGTACAGATACCAATTTGAAATCCTTGGAAAGATGATGACAATGCTAAACCTTCAGTACTCAGGATTTACAAATGTGAACGCTTGATTCATGCTCAGTTCTGCATGCCTGCAGACTGACCCTTAAAAGTGTTGGTTCATTGTTTATTTGACTATTTGGACTGGTAGAGTTAAGAGGGAAAACTATGAATTGAGTACCTGAGGGCAGGTGGGGAGATCCTCGTCCCACTCAGGTTTAGTGAACGCAGGGTATCTGCCTCTGTGGCCTGAGCAAGGTGATTCATTGCTATCTCCAAGTCCTCCTCGGTGAAGAGCTGATTTGCGATGTCAAGCTGTTGCAATGTTCGACTCCATTTCTGGGTCACCACGTGAAGCCCCTTCTTAGGTGATGACAACCCAACATTGCTGCTGAAATACTGTCCCCAGAACAGACACTCAAGCTCTGCCAAATCACAGCAAAAGAAGGTAGGGTTGATTATTAGATGGGGTTTAATGCAAATTCAGATCACTGATATCATGAAAACAGCTGGGTATTTTATTTGTAAATTCTAGGGCTGTCAATCGATTAAAATATTTAATTGCAATTAATCACTATTGTCCATAGTTAATTGCGATTAATCGAAAATTAATCACACACTTTTTATCTGTTCAAACTGTACCTTAAAGGGAGATTTGTCAAGTATTTAATACTCTTATCAACATGGGAGTGGGCAAATATGCTGCTTTATGCAAATGTATGTATATATTTATTACTGGAAATCAATTAACAACACAAAACAATGACAAATATTGTCAAAAACCCTCACAGGTACTGCATTTAGTATAAAAAATATGCCCAAATCATAACATGGCAAACTGCAGCCCAACAGGCAACAACAGCTGTCAGTGTGTCAGTGTGCTGACTTGACTATGACTTGCCCCAAACTGCATGTGATTATCATAAAGTGGGCATGTCTGTAAAGGGGAGACTCGTGGGTACCCATACAACCCATTTTCAGTCACATATCTTGAGGTCAGAGGTCAAGGGGCCCCTGTGAAAATGGCCATGCCAGTTTTTCCTTGCCAAAATTTAGTGTAAATTTGGAGTGTTATTTAGCATCCTTCGTGACAAGCCAGCATGACCTGGTTGGTACCAATGGATTCCTTAGGTTTTCTAGTTTCATATGATGCCAGTATCACGCTAGCTTTAGAACTCAGCCCGCTATAACCTAAAAATTGCAAGATGCGTTAAAGAAATGCTTTAAAACAAATTCCCATTAACGCGTTATCGCATTAACTTTGACAGCCCTTGTAAATTCAAAATAATTACTATAACTTTGTACAAGAGCTCACAGGCATTAAGTATACAGTATAAAAGAACGGCGCAAAATTAAGTATTTCTATACCCCCAAATAATGTTTAGGTCATTGTGGATTAAATATGAAAAGACCAAACTAAGCTTTTCAGTATGGGCCTCAAATTAGGTCCCATTTTAAATCATACTTAAAGGACCAGTGCGTAGCATTAAGGGGGAACTATTGGCAGAATGGAATATAATATTAATAAGTATCTTTCTTTTAGTGTATGATTACCTGAAAATAAGAATCATTGTGTTTTCGTTATCTTAAAATGAGCTGTTTATATCTACATAGGGAGCGGGTCCTCTCCACGGATGTTTCTACAGTAGCTCAGAACAGACAAACCAAACACTGGCTCTAGATAGGGCCATTCGCATTTTCACATAGGCCACCATAGTTCTCCTACACGCTTGGCACACAGGAGAAGTTTCAGTTGGTTGCAATCTGCAACCTCACCACTAGATGCCGCCAACTCCTACACACTGCACCTTTAAGTAACTTAATAACTCCAAATTGACCAAAGTTATAGATCGCACGAGTTTGGCCTACCAAGACAGGGTAGTGTTGCGAGACCGGATGGTGTGATTCGAGAACAGCCTCGCAGGTCCAACACCCGCAGCCTGGTGGAGCCAAAGAGGATGTCCCACAAATCTTTGTCGGTCAAATAGGAAAGAGAGGTGGTTGCGATACACAGCTCCTCCAGTAACGGGAAGCCTAATGTTGAATCGGCACCATGATTACGCATCGTCTTATGCAGAGGTGTGACATTCAGCATCCGGAAGGTCTGATGGGAATTACAGTAGATGTACAAGTTTCATGGGTAAACACAGTGCACACACACAGTGAACTGTCTCATGACATCGAAAGTGCAAAATGTTTCTAAGGCTGCAACTAACGATTATTCTTATCGATTAATCTGACGATTATTTCCTCAATTAATCATTTTGCTTATGAAATGTCAGAAAATAGTGAAAAATGTCCCTTGTATGTACTTGCAAGAGCTCAAGATAACATTTTCACATTTTTTGTTGTGTTCGACCAACAGTCCAAAACCCAAAGATATCCAGTTTACAATGATATATGGCAAAGAAGAGCATCAACTCCTCATATTTGAAAAACTAGTACCAGCTAAAGTTTGTGCATTTTTGCTTGAAAAATGACTTGAACGATTAATCAGTTATCAATACAATTTAATTTTCTGTCAATCGACGAAGCGATTGTTTCAGCTCTAAAAGCATTACACTTCATATGTATACAAGAGCTGCAAAATTTATTATGATCAGTTTCTTCATTTAGCAGTGATCAACCTCCGAAGCAAGGAAATTACAGTGTGAGATATATAAAACATTATTATACAACTACCATCGCAATTCAGTCACATTTACATATAGTCACAATAGTCACACTGGCGTAGAAAACTGCAATATTAGATTCCTTTTTTACCTTGAGTTTAGGGCATGCCATCTGTAGTGCCTGAATGCAAACGGGAAGTTCACAATCTTTCCTGTCGAGCTTTGTGTTGACCTCCAACAACTCCAAATCTGGACAGCAACCCCTCTGAAAAGACAAATACGATATGTTGAGTGTACCAAGTTTGTCTGTCCTGAGATGTGTGAAATGCAAACATTAAAAAACATGCTGTTTGGACAGAAGGGGAGTGGGACGCTTACGGTGATGGCAGTCAGAAGCCTATCATTCTTTATTCCATGAGTGAACAAAATTTGCTTGATCTGGCTCCCATGATTTTCAAGGTACTCCAGGAGTCCCTCCACCTGAAACTAAAACAACTAGAATTACCACCTTGCGGTTGTATTCCTCCGCCAACCAGTCAAGTTGCAGTTTACATCCATGTCTGTCCAAAATGTCATCACTTCATCATTTTATCCTATTAGGCATTTGTGTGAAATTGTCATAATTTGCATATGAATTCTTGAGTTATGGCCAAAAATGTGTTTTCTGAAGTCACAGTGACTTTTGATCTTTGACCACCAAAATCTAATCAGTTCATCCTTGAAGTGGATGTTTTATTCCAATTGGAAGAAATTCCCTGCAGGCGTTCCTAAGATATTGCGTTCATAAGAATAGGATGGATGTGAGGTCACAGTGACCTTTGACCACCAAAATCTAATCAGTACATCCTTGAGTCAAGGTGGATGTTTGTGCCAAATTTGTAAAAATTCCCTCCAGGCGTTCCTGAGATATCGCGTTCACGAGAATGGTACAGACGGCCGGCCGGACAAGCCTAAAACATAATGCCTCCGGCCACGGCTTTCGCCGGCGCAGAGGCATAAAAACAAGTTTTCAACAAAATTTACAATTCAATATGTATCCAAGCAGGTGGGAAATGAACACCTGCTGGGATTTGCTGGCTGTGACTGGTGTATCAAATTGGACAAAACCTATCCATAATTTAGAGATCCTATTCTTTTTTAAGTAGATAAACATAAATTGGATCTTTTATTGTCCTGTGTACACAGGGCACCCATGCAAAAGAGAGTGAACTGCTCTCATTGGAAACCCTGGATGCATAAAGGTTGACTGAATGAATGAAGCCGTCAGGTTTAAAATTGACAGTGGTTGATTTATTTTAGGATGCATCCACCACCAACATTTTTTTACTGTGAAACTAATAAAACAAATGAGCTGGTTCTTGATGTACCTCTGAATGCTGGAGGTCCATGCTCTGCAGAGACCGGCCGTGCAGACCAAGGCTGTGGAAGGCTGTCGCTGCCAGGCCTGTACAGTAGGAGACCTTGAGGGAGCGAAGGTGAGGGCACAACTGCGACACAACCTAAATTTGATCACAACATATGCAAATATATGGTAAATACAAAATGTTTTATATATTATTGTTGACAAAAACTGCAACCTATAATTTATAAGACAACATTTTGTTGAAAAAAGCCTTAAGTAATTTTGAATCTCTTATTTTAGAACAATTTTCTCGACAGATTGTGTTGTCTATAAAATCTCAGATTATAATTTCCCAAAAGTGATGTATTCAAATTGTCAAACACCCAAAAGTATCCTTTAGTTTTACGGTCATATATGACAAAAAAAACAGAATCAAGTCCTCTCATTTGAGAATCTAGAACCCGCAAGTATTTGGCATTTTTGCATGAAAAATAACAGAAACATGATCATCCAAATAGTTGCCCGATTCATTTTCTGTCCGATCGGTAAGGTGGCTAATTTTTTAAGGTCAGAATCTTATAAAATAATAGTTAAAAAGGACAGATATCTAATCTTGATGACTTACCTCTACTGCGTAGGTAGCATTCTTTGTCCAGTGACAGAGAGAGAAGTCTCTTAGCTGAGAGAATCTAGAGAACAAGAGGTACAGTTTATTATTTATTTTTCAAGATATCAAAAATATATGACATCTAATCACAAACTAGATCACAGTTCACACTATGATAATGTCAAACCTTGCCATAAAACTAACAATACTGACCTGTTTTGTGCCAGCCAGCTAAAAGTGTCCTTAATCTTCTTCTCAGTTTTAGGTAGCTGGGTTTTCCCTGGTGCAATCCAGCAGTGACCTACAGTCACTTTACGCCACAGGACCGGACTGGAAGCAGCAGCGTTCCACAGACGACAAACACGCCCCACCCTATACCAGAAACAAAGACGGAAAAGGGGTTCAGTGTGGAATTTATGGTTCCCAAATAACACTCCAGCTGAATGATATAGATGAAAACAATGCTATTATTGACATGAATAACTGAAATGAAAAGTGAATATTTGCTGGTTTTCTTGTTCTTATATGCTAGCCAATTGAATACATTTGGGTTTTGGACTGATGGTTGGAAAAATTGCAAATTTTAAGACGTCACATTGAGCTCTGTGAAATTGGGATTTTTCACTATGCTCTGACATTTTATGGACCAAATGATTAATGAAGAAAACAACCAGCAATTTAAACAATTATGAAAATAATCATTATTTGCAGTCATAACTATTATCTCATTAATGTATATACAGAATTTTGCATAAAAATAATGAAAATTATATCTATATAGATATATATATCTATATATCTATATAGACATTGAAATAAAGGCTCTCCCAGCCCGTTACACTATATCTCACTCAGGTCATAGTAGAAAGCTCAGATCTTTAAGTATTCACTAATCACAGCTACATCATATCAAATATGTGTTTATTATTACCTGCATAGAAATGGTACAGCACCATCTTGGATGACCACCATATGGAAAATACTGATTAGCACCTCCTCTGGAAGACTTTGACCCCATCTGTGGTCTGTGGCTTTTTGTGGCACAAACAAATTAGTGCTCTCCTTTTCCTTGGCAGCTGGATTATTCGCAAGTTTAGGCGTGGCACGGACTGTCTTTTTTTTCTTAATCGGTTTAGCTTTCATTCCTCCTTTAGTTAGCTTCTTCTTTTTGCTTCCCTTCTTTGGGGGAGTCCAGGCTGAACTATGGTACTGAGAAGTAGAACTCGATATGACAAGAAGCATATCTTCCCCTTGATGGACAGTGTAGCCAAGCGGAGGCGGCCTGGAGACTCTGGCCTTTTTATGCTTCTTGGCTTTTGCATTTGTAGGCTTACCAGTGGTCCTCTTTAAAGGTGCCTTCTTTGGCTTTGGTCCATCTTCTGTTGCACCTGATGTATTTGATGTGCTTGGGGCGGTGTCTTCTTTTCGATCACTGTGGGTTGAAACCTCTGCTTCAGGGGAATCCATTGTGTGCTGCTAATCAGTCTTTATATCGAGCTTCATTCAAAGAAAACCAGATGCTGGCTGAGAAGTGACATATTGGCATCTGAAAATAGAATCAGAATAAGATCTGTAGTACGGTATATCAAGTCCTACATCTTTCATGACACACTGATGTCACATTATAACTTAAAAACAGTATATAGTAGATGACACACAAAAGCCAAGGTTTCTCAGCAAAGTCAGGCCTACAGGGAGGGGATACTACAATCCAGCTGAATCCTGCACTGGGTTGGGTACGTGCTGGTACATGGTGGGGAGTTGTTATGCGACTATTTTTTGCACAAATCAAACTATTGTGTGAGCATTGTTCAGTATCTATCTTTGCCCAGGGACTGGTAAGAAAGACATATCTGGTATTGGTAAGCTTACTGCAACTTTAAAGCTGCAGTATGCGATATTGGCGCAAATATGATTTAAAAAAGTTATTTTTAGAAAACGGCCGCTATATCGTGACAATAGTACATGAAACAGGTAACCTGAAAAAAATCATGTTCCTCTGTGTCCTACTGTGTCCTCCGGTGCTCCTAACGGCATCTGAAGGATTTCACTTACTGGAGGAAAACAAGGTCCGCTGTGCAGCTGCAGATCAAATATGAATCAATATTCTGTTACTGTAATGCCTATTTCCCGCCTCAATTTTTTTCAGAATCATCTTGTAGTTACTGTTTAGCTGTAAAATGAGAAAGTTTGTGACCCAGCCGCCATTGTAAAATCTGTTGAAGGAAGCCAAGTTCTGGTCATATGACCGGAGCACAGCCAATAGGAACGCTCTCTCTCTCTCTGAAATGACCTGTGATTAGTCAAAATCTGCCGTCACGGGCTAGATTTTTCTAAAATCTGAAAACAGAGCCATGATGAGGAGCAGAAGTCTAGTTTTCTCTCAGAACACTTGAATTACAATATGGTGAAAGGTTATTATGGAATTTTTGCCAGATTATGCCAAAAAAATTGTTGCCTACTGCCACTTTAAGGCTGGTGTTATGAAAAGTGCATAAGTCAGGATCGATGATCGACCAGACAGTCACATCCATCCTAGATTTTGTATAGAGTGAGAAGAAAAGGCTATGGGATAATCAAATTGGTTGTTATTGTTAAGCTAACGTCACTGTTATCATTAACTAGGTTAGCTGGTTAACGAGTCGCCATAACGTAGCAGTACAATGGAGTAGCAATTGTTGCTACTTTGACAACAAATACTATTAACAGAAACATTTTCTGAAATAAAAAAAAAATGTATTTCATTGGTATATTTTGCATTACCTGCTGCTAGTTCACCAGAACGGCTAGCAACCTCCAGCCTGCTCAATAGTAGGAAGACCCACAATGCATTTCACATCCGCTCTGTGATTGGTGGAGACTTCGACAATAGCCCGCCTTCTGTAAAAACTATCCAATCACCGAGCAGCACACTGTTTCGCCTCCAGTCACCAGGCTGTGTTGAGGTTGAGGAGGGAAGATGAGCTCCACGGTGCTGTAGCTTCTGGGTAAGAAACTTTTAAATGCTACTTTTAATGCTCGAACATTTGAAATGATTTGTAAATACTACAGCATGCAGCACAGCGCGTCTGCTCTGGTATTATTCACGGATTATTGGAGTAAAGTGTGCTAAATTTCCTGCAGGTAAAGTTGGTGCTAACACTAGCAAGTTGCTCACAAAAAGGCTAACATTAGCATGCAGCTGTAGTGCAGCATTAGCACTCATTCTGTAAGCTTCTGCTCACAGTTAGAGCCAGTGAACCAAGGAGATGGTATCTGCAGAGATTTGTGTCTGCATATTATGGTAAATAATGAAAAGTCTTATTCTTGCATGTGTACTGCTGTAAGTAAATTAAGTTGTGGTGGATGGGGGGGGGGATGGATTCCCCAACTCCCACAAGGTGACACAAAATAATACAGATGTACGTTACACTCATTTTCCAGTTTATTAGGTACACCTTTCTATATCAATGAGAGTAGACTAAATGTTAGAAACACCTAAGTATATTATAATACCATTCAACAGCACCACCTAAACTATTTAAAAAAAAAGATAGAAATTAGCAACATTTATGTTAATTAGAATGACCTCTAAGGTAACAGTTCAATGTTGAAAAATGTTTACAACTTATTTTGTTTTTCAGGGAAGGAAAGGAGTTACTTCAGTATCGTGTCCTTGGGGAGGCATTTTTCTGCAGGGGTGCATTCTCCAGGACAACACTGAAAGTATGACACTGACTTGTTCCTGTTCTGTTTCACCTCTTTGCTCATTCAGGGGCACACACTATATGAAAAACTGAATGAAAATGATAAGTAAATGTGTATTACTTGTTGCTAGTGCCATGATGCAATTTTTCTGGGATTGAATGAGAGTGAATGAACCCAAAAGGTATGACAAATGGATATAAAATAGCTATCCTTAACTGTAATACATGGAAAACAGCCATAGTTATAAAGTGATGGTGGACATTACAAAACTAGGCTGTCAATCGATTAAAATATTTAATCGCGATTTGATTGTCTATAGTTAATTGCGAATAATCGCAAATTAAAAAGGGTGATTTGTCAAGTATTTAATACTCTTATCAACATGGGAG